>OW203994.1:5015000-7515000 GCA_934047225.1 Ypsolopha sequella | reverse complement strand
TTGAGATAATATTTTGCATTTAAAAGTCAACACAGAAAGGAATTGTTGAACAAATAATGTAAAAAATATGAAAACCATGTTGTTCTATTCTAAAGGGATTAATTATCTACTGTTCAATGTGGCGATAGCTTTGTTTATTTTTTTCCTTGAATTATTTTTTACTAAGGTAACAAATAGTTTAATACAAGGTTTTTCTTAAGAGGTCCCTTTACCCCTGTATTTTTCTTAAAATTCATACAATAGGTATAAACCGAATGGGAAGTCTACAGCTTATTTTCTTCATATCTTTTTTCATGAGTATATTCTAGTGACATCTAACTACGTCTCTATACAGCCCAAAAAGCAAAATTTGATAAAACACTATCATAATAGCTGTCAAGATATCGTCAATATTGCCTCGTTTTTACACAAAGTTTAACAAGTTTGTATATTTTTATCTATACTGGAAATAAAAAAGAGAGAAATACAGGCGTCGTTCATGTTAAGATGACTAAGTTTACACACTTTGCTAAGTATAAACAATTACCGTTTCATGGAAAACTGTTTTGACCTGAAACCATTTCACAAATTCAATTAACTTATTTTGAATATCTTGTCATTTTGCACTTCTTGATGAGAAATACAATTTCAATAAGTAAAAATACAACTTTTAGTTAAGAAAACTTATAGTTAAAAGTCTGCTGTATGCATTAACATATTTTTAATTATATTACAATAGTAATAAAATAATTGACTTATCCGCCGTCGTGATACCAGCCGTTAATTTCTAAAATAATCTGATATCACGCTTATGGAAAACCCAATTATTTTGAAGATACCATAATATCATTAAAATATGTTTATGCATTTAGCAAACTTTTAACAATAAATTGTCTTAGCTAAAAGTTGTACTTTACCATTATAATTATTTCTTAATATTTTGTTACAAATTCGGAGAAATAGCCCTTAAGGAAAACCTTGTATGAAAATATTAAGAAACAAAATATTAACAAAGAAAAAAAAAAAATAAACAAAGCTATCGCCACATTGAACAAACAGTAAATTATTAATCCCTTTAGAATAGAAAGATATGGTTTTATATTTTTTACATTATTTGTTCTACAGTTCCTTTCTGTGCTTTCTTTCAAATGCAAAATATTATGTGAAGTGTTGATCTCTATATTTTCATAAGGAGAAAATTTGTATGAAAAAGTTAAACAAAAGGCCATAAAAACGTTATAATATGTATATTTTACAGGGCTGTAAATATTAGCATTTATTGATTTTACCCAGAAAAATTGCCTAGACAAACGGACAAACAGACAAACATAGGGACAACAAATTAATCCTAAAAGAGTTTTGGTTTTTCATTTTGCGTAAAGGGACCTGAACATTTCAAACTATGATACAAATAAATTTCTATATTTTAAACACTTGGCGATTTATCCCAAGGGTAAACAGGTGTCCCAAAAGTCAACGCTTTCCCTTGGAAGGCTGGTAGGCCAGCTCATGACTGACCAGAATATCAAATTATGACCTCAGCAAAAAGTAGATAGTCTTCGAGTTGATGGTACTTTTATAAATTCGAATAGATTTTTGAGAGTCAAAGCTAACCAGTTCTAAATTCTAAGAATAAAATTTTTGTTGCGCAACTCTGAATTGTCATGCTATTGATAAAGTCAAAAATAAACCTTGAAATGCTGTTACATCAGGAAGAAAAATAAAAACCCAATTTATGAGCAATTTTTTGTAATTAGGTTAGTTCGATACCACACCCTGAAAAAAAATGTCCTATGTTAGTTTTGCAAATTGTCTTAAATAACGGCTCATCAAATATTGTTTTTCAAATGATCTGGCAATTTCTGTGTATTACTTTTGAAAAAAAAGTTATTGCTATTTTACTACCAAAGGAGCTGCGTATTTTTTAAAATAATTAGAATTTAGAATGAAAGAGTGGCGGGCAGTAAAAATATTTTACGTTCATTAGAAATGCCATTTAACACGCGTTAGAGTGAGATAAATAGTGACGCTATTTAAAATGAGTTGGAATGAGATAGTAACGCAGTTAAACGTGGTTGAATGAGAGAGACATAATTGATATAAGCTACAGTGAGATAGATAGTGACGTGGTGCATTCCTTCTGAGAATATTTGTTAGTTTCCACTTTTTGTAATAACAACTTTAGTAAAAATTTTTTGTAAAGAAATTTTTGGTCCAATTTATTTTCCCGCAAGTGTAAAACCAGCTCAACGGGCGAAAAATATTTAAAGAATGGGTAATGGTGACAATTAACCGTCACAATACTATTATGTATCTCTAAAGGAGTGTCTGAAATGTTCCGAGGGTCAACTGATAAATCAAACACTCAAAAAACCACTTTTAGCCGACCATAATAAATTTACGTCCCGACGTGATAGCAAGTAGGATCAATGCCGTGTGACGATGATCGAAATACACTAATAAATTAGATAAAATAAAATACGTATTACTTTTGACCCTGCCTCGTCCACTCTATTCGTATTTTTGCTATGGTGACGCGAGCTTAGAGACCGGGACGAATTTCCCCCCGCGCTCTATCATAAAATAGAATAAGCCACGCCCGGAACTGGTTTTTGTTTTGGCTATGTCATACTCTTAAATGTATATTATTATTAATTACCGGTAATTACAAATACAAACCAATTTAAAAGGTTAAAGTAATAAATTTACCACATTAACCGGTTACTGTTAATAATTTTTACATACATGCCCGTGGAAAAAGTAATTAATTTTGAATCATAGCTTCCTTTTCTTCCATCCATCCATGAAGCAACTTCATGCATCCATCCATCAGCCTAGTTCGTCCACTGCTGGACATAAGCCTTTCTAGGACTTTGCCACTCCCGGCGGTCATCCTGGAAGAATTGCCATACTCACACACGCTGGGCAGGCGGGTTGATGAGCGCGGTGCCGGAACCCTTGCACCAGTGACGCCGCTGCCCGTCACCAGTCTGTTCCATATAAGGCTCGGCTATTTGGAATGGATATACCACCATCCATCGGTCCCAGGCATGGTGGGTCTCCTGGTTTTTTACTTGCCTCTACATTATTAGTGTAGAGGCAAGTAAAGGGTGTAAATAAGAAAGATAACACTAGTTGTTTAAACGATGTACTCTTATATCAAAGCCGATTCTGAAGGCTTTAATTTTAGTTTTAATGTTGTCAAACGAAATTTTCTTCATTGTCCTTGAGTGCGAGTTAGAGACCGCGGACGGACAGCGGATGCTTAGTAATAGGGTCCTATTTGGCACCCTTTGTGTACGGAACCCTAAAAAGGACTGACAGTTAACGGCAGCAACCGCTACAAAACTCACGCTATCTCCAAGAATTTCAGAGAACGGAGCGTAATCGCCATAAGGATTGTATTCCCGTTTATTCCTGTCGCCGGATCGTTTAGCTAATTGAGTGCTCGTGCGTGCAGACCGACTAATTGTCGATCCAGCCGGGAATTGGTGAGTCAAGTAGCGAGCGGAAGTTCGCGCCTCCGCTCGCCCAGAGTGTGGGCGGTGCAGCTCTGAGACGGCTTGGAGCCAAGAAGTGACATACATGCGGCTGCTAGGTAGCAGGTGTCGGGTATGTATAGTAAATAATTGACATAGATTAAATTATGTTAAGGGGGTATGTCGTCAAAATGGACACTTTTGAAGTTATTTATCTGCTGTTCAAAAGAAGTCCCAAGTTAAATAAATTAGCATAACAATTTTGGGACCGTTTTCTAGATTTTGGTCTATCAGAAACGCGATTGGAGGAATTTCACTCGATAGAAATAATTATTTAAATGAGGTCTAAATTTACACTTTTTTTGATATCCTGACAAATTGGGATAGCATACAGACTTCAAAAATATGTATTTAGATGGGTTTTAACTTTTAACAATACCTAAATTACTGGTTATGTAAATTTTCATAGCTATTTTAGTTAATTTTGTATTAATTTAAAATCGACTTTTTGTGAATTTTCCCCGATTCCATCCCTCTCGCACTGCGGGTCTTTCCGCCTGGAGTAACGGGGACCTTTGCACTGACGATATATCACCTTAAGGTGTGTTAATTCGAAAACCATTTCGAGATTTAGGTTTAATAAGCCTTATTTTCGGTATTTTGGTCTAAAAAACCCCATGATGATGAATATTTTTACGATAAAGCTGCAACTTCCATTTGCCCACGTGTGACGTCACTTGAGAAATTCTTGAACTGCAAACATGCGAATATTGAATGTAGTCCTGTCAAAACTTAAATTTATTATTGTAAATATGCATAAACCTATAGATAGACTAATGAAATTCATTATTCATTACATTATACGTTTTGATTGTTCTTTTAGTCACTGTGGTATTTCTCTGTGTCTATAAATACATTCAAATCATAATATTAATTATTTATCAATCAAAATTTATCATATAAGTCAAAATAAATATATGTTAACAGGAAAAAAACAATTCAATAACACTTATGATAGAAACAATTCAAAGTCCATACACCACCAAGACTATAGACATAATTAAAGCCAACTGTAAAATTTCCGCCACAAGTTTCTTAATCTAAATATGGTTTGAGAGTTACACAGGCCTAGCAGAGTCTCGCTGCAAGTCTTTTTGTATCGACACGTAAATAAAAATAAAAACCGTCCAAGTGCAAATCGGACTCGCGCACGAATGGTTCCGTACCATTATCTATAAAAATGGCAAAAAAAATCACGTTTGTTGTATGGGAGCCCTCTTAAATATTTATTTTATTCTGTTTTTTAGTATTTGTTTTTATAGTGGCAACAAAAATACATCATATGTGAAAATTTCAACTGTCTCACACAGTTCATGAGATACAGCCTGAGGGCCTACTCCGAAGTGAAAAAAATCGATCGAATATCGTTCGGTCGTATATCCATCTCTATTACACTCTTTATGCGTGCGTCAGAGATGGAGGTATGCTCGAACGATAAACGATCGACCGAATCTTCTTGGGAGTATCAGGCCTGGTGACAGACGGACAGACGGACAGCGGAGTCTTAGTAATAGGGTCCCGTTGGTTACCCGTTGGGTACGTAACCCTAAAAAACGGTCAAGTGCGAGTAGGACTTATTCTGCTCCTTTTTAATGTATAGGAAAATAATTTAATTGCATTTTTTATTCAATATTCGGTTTTGGGGCAACATTCTGCACAAAATATCAAAATTTCTACGAGCTAGAGACCCGTGACATACGGACGAACGGACTAGACTGCAGAGTGACTAGAATCTGGGCTCCCTTTGGGTACGGAACCCTAAAAACACGAAGATCAACAACATTTTCATGGACAACTCCCTATTACATACAACAGTGGCTATAAGACTATCTAAAAGACTATCTATGATCTTGAAAGCAAGTAATCTGCCATTCAGAGTTCAATAATGGCTGTGCTCCAAAACCACATTCCAATCAAAAATTCGTGACAAAATTTTACTATTTCACCTAAGACTGACGTCTAAGACTAACGTCTAAGACTGACGACGTAACACCTTTCTGTTACACGTTGTAATTGCTACATAAATTAAATAAAAATTTAATTTAGTTCATGTACATTTATTATTTTATTACATATATTTTTATAAGATTAAATTTGACTTGTTAAAGTTTATACTGTATACCTACTTTACAAAATAAACTATTTGAATTTCAATTTGGATGTTTGAGTCATCGATGTTAATATTTTGAGGGATGATAAAGGAAGTGATTGTGAACATTTCTGACTAAATTTACTATTTTGCAAAGTTTTTTAGTTTTCGAATAGACATTTTTCAGTTTTGTCTACTTAAAATTAGAATAAAACACTATTTATGGCTAAAAATAATATTGTATTAAACGAAAAGTGAAAATTACTTTAAAGCTAACTATAGTACGAAGAAACAATTTTTAAAGTATGTTCTAGTAAATACTTACATTTTTATTTTAAGCTATTAATAGTGTTTTATACCTTTTTTAATTCAGTTACCTAATTTTAAGTAAACAAAACTGAAAAATGTCTATTCGAAAACTAAAAAACTTTGCATAATAGTAAATTCAGTCAGAAATGTTCAAAATCACTTCCTTTATCATCCCTCAAAATATTAACATCGATGTCCCAAACATCCAAATTCAAATAGTTTATTTTGTAAAGTAGGTATACATAATACACGTTTTACAAGTCAAATTTAATCTTATAAAAATATATGTAATAAAATAATAAATGTACATGAACTAAATTAAATGTTTATTTAATTTATGTAGCAATATACAACGTGTAACAGAAAGGTGTAACCAATATTTGAAGAGCTTATTCAGACAATGGTATAGAACAACTTTTACCATGAAAGAAACCCTCTAGAAAAAAAAATTAACTGTTTCATAGAAAAATGCAATGCCGCTCGGCCGAAATGTATGGAAAGGCAGTTTTTTTTTTTTTTTTTGATATGTCAAGTTTGGTTCCATAGTAAAAGTTGTTCTATACCATTGACTGAATAAGCTCTTCAAATATGGTTACACCTTTCTGTTATACATTGTATATACGATTAAAATGATAAATCTATAATTATACAAGGTGAAATCCAATCAACCGCCCGAACCCATACCGGAGACCCGGCCAGGGACCAGGAACAAGGTTCAATGATCACCAACCATCCTGTATACAACCTGATGTGTCGTAGCAACACCGATGTGATTGTTTTTTTTTCGTGTATTCAATATTAATTTCTAACTTATTAAGAGCGTGAATCACTCCAAACTTTCCGTACCAAACAGCGACATCCAACCGGCGCGGCGCGGCTGCGGCGGCGGCGGCGGCGTCTAACTTTCGCTGACAGCAGAAACACTCGCGAATAACGGACCGAGAGGCAGAGAGTGGCACGTGACAAAAAACATCTCTCAAGTGTACATACGTCGTACAAAACATGTGGGTTCCGGCAATGCAGATTAAAATACGTTTCTTGACATCCCAGATGATTTTTTAAATATTTTCGCAATGCCGCTCACGTATTTTTCCGTATTTATTTCCTGAGGTTCTATTGTTACTACAATTGAAATTAGAGCTTCATATTATTTTTTTTTGAAAATTCCGCGAGTTGGTATATATATGTGGTTTAGTATTAGGGTTTCGTTTTTGACGGAACCCAGAAAACAAGAACACCCAAAGAGCTATTTGCGCGTAACGGCTCCGGTAGCTGTTGTATTAAAGACCTCGATTCACATCAATCGATTCGATAACTCGATTCGATAAATGTGGCGCACTGTAATCGCCAAATCATGCAGCGCAAGAACTGCGAGATTCTTGTGATTACGTTGCTGTCCTACATTCAGATACGGGCTCGAAAACAACTCATGTATTCTGCACAATTAAAATTATAAACTTTAATTTAATTAAGGTGCGGTGAGACGCTGATATATTTTTATATCTACAACTATATATGTTTTTCTTTTTTTCATTAACCTGAATTCCTACTGTCTTGTATTTTCTTATCCCTTGGTTAAAGTAGATATAAGTCATATATTGTATAGTATAAGTTTTATGTTGAAAAAAAGACATGATCTTGCTAAGTTTCTTGCCCTTCTTCTTAGCAAGACTAATCGAATGGGCGGAGGTAGGCATGTATTTATATATGTAACCTATTAGTATGTAGTATATAGGATGGGATTTGGTCGGCCGCCTGGATTCGTGCTGGGGGCTCGGTTGGTGATCACTGAACCTTGTTCCTGGTCCCTGGCCGGGTCTCCGGTATGGGTTCGGGCGGCTGATTGGATTTTACCTTGTATAATATATATTTTACCTATCATTTTAATCGTAAATATATTGCTACATAAATTAAATAAACCTTTAATTTAGTTCATGTACATTTATTATTCTATTACATATATTTTCTTTATTAGATTAAATTTGACGTGTAAAAAGTGTATATATCTATACCTGCTTTGCAAAATAAACTATTTGAATTTGAATTTGAATTTGAATTTATGATGGACTTCCGCAAAGTAACGCCTTTTTCAATAAAGACAGACATTGTATACAAACAAAAAACAATTACATAAAAAAATCAAGAATAACATGTCAGAGTATAAATTTAGCTTAAAAATAACTTATAATTATGACCACACAATAAAAATATTTAATATTATTCCAAAAGTTCATAATAAGATTGCATGAAAATGTCTTTAGTATAAAATAATGATTTAATTCACTTTTCACTTATCATTCACTTCATTTAGATAACTATAGTTCATCCCATTGTCGGGCAAAGGCCTCCCCCATCTTCTTCCAGGTTAGTTTGTCGGCAGTGCACAGACTACACAGTGTCCAGCGCACTCCGAGGTCGTGAAACTGCTCCAGTTTCACGATATATTACACGAAGTAAATAAGGTTGAAAATGGCGATGCGTTTGATTTTATTTGAACGTTTTTTCGCAGGTTTATTTGAATTAAAATTTTAATATGTATCTACTAATTAATAAAAATAAAACCGAGAGTGTGTAAGTTTAGGAATTGAAATTTTATGGTAGGTATATTTTTGTGTAAATTATTAAATTCTCATTAAGGATTTCTGATTTGAAAGGCGAAATAAGAGGTAATGTTTGAAGTTTTTTTAGACATCGTCGTATGTTTAATTGTTTTTTGAGTTCCGACAATGGCTGCTTATAGGTCTTAAAAATGTCTTACGTTTTCCAACTACACATAAATATGCCATCATTTACTAGATACACTGCTTTAAAAAACCCTTTTATATCAATTTCAATTCCGACAGCACCTTAACACTGTACCTGAGCCTAGAGCATAAACAACGCCAGAATTTCGATGATTCGTTTGAAGAAATTCGGACTCTCCTTGTATTGAAAATAAAAAAATATGTTAATTGATCATTTATCTAGGGATTCTACTTATAAACAATGTATTAATGTTTATACTTTAGTAGAAAAATATGTTTACCACCCTCTTTTTTTTGGTTTTCAAACGTTCGTTTCAAGAACGCGGTTAAGAGATCAACTTGATATTTTTTTCATATAATAGTTAATAGAAATATGAAGGGATTCTACTTAAACCCAATATTTTTTCAATACAAAATATTTCAGTATTACCTAAAAACACACCAATTTGTTGTGTCGCTGTGTGATCATTAGTATTACGCGTCCAAGAAAAAGAGGCCAATGAGCCAACATATAATCGCCTCCATCAAAAGCAAATAAGGTCTTTGCCATTGGACTTATTGTGCTGGACGGGTAATAAAATAGTTGCTAGGGTAGGCCATCCTCATCAGTAGCTTAGCGCAAAGTGCGTAACTTAGCTATGTTAATCTTGTTCAGAAGTTATAAATTTAAAAACATTTTGGTATGTGTCAGTTGACGCCAACAGTTCATTATTACTGAGGTTTATAATGAGTTTGAAATTTAATGCATAATTAGTCATGATCTTGTCCAAACAAAGTTAAAACAGCATTTTAAGTTGGTTCAGAAAAGATCATGACTAAATTGTGTATACAACTTCAAATTATTGGCGTCAAATGCCACAGACCAAAATGCTTTTCAATTTTAAATTTCTTAACAAGAAAAACAAAGTTAAGTTATGCATTTTGCGCTAAGCTATTGACGTTTAACCTTAAGTACTACTGTACTAGATACTATTTTTCAACAGCTACTATGAAAAATTTTAACAAATAATATGGTTTTGTATTTGTATTTGCCTCAAGAAAGTTTTGTTATATTATGGTACCGATTCGGTGAAGCACATCTTAACTTATTTGACAGGACTAAACTTAATTTAAGCGTTCTGTCCTTGTCTTTTCGATAAAGAAAGAAAAAGACAGGACGCTTAAAATAAGGTTAGTCCTGTCAAATAAGTTAAGACGTGTTATGCCGAATCGATACCACTGTGTTATGTTGTGTGTGATGAGATGAGTTGTAAATGTTATTTATTTACACCCCAATGGTACCTACGGCTTGTATACTCTGAACAATAGCCCCACGTAGAAATTTGTCACCGGAGTCTATTGTTAAGAATTCAATGTAAAATTTACAAATATTTAACGTCGATTCATCAAAAGAGTCTGGAAAATTTTGTAGAATTTTCCAAGTAATTTGCTTCAGACGCCCGCGCCGTATGGAATGTACCGGCTCAGCTGACGACATACTTATTGGATGCAAGTTTATTGTACCGGTTATCGGTTACGATATTTTGATTTTTTATACTTTAATCTGGTGAGCGGCTGTGCAAGTCACGTTGGTGATCAAAATCAAACCTTCTTCCCTTTATACTCGTATTACTCACGCAGACATAAATATACAACGTGTAACAGAAAGTGTAACCATATTTGAAGAGCTTATTCAGTCAATGGTATAGAACAACTTTTACTGTGAAACCAACCCTGAAATCTCTAAAAAATAATCTGCCCTTCCATATATTTCGGCCGAGCGGCATTGCATTCTTCTATGAAACAGTTAATTTTTTTTTTCAATATAGTTCGCTGTGTTGGCTCCATAATAAAAGTTGTTCTATACCATGGACTGAATATGGTTACATATCAGGAGTGTCAGAGGTGTTTCCTTGTGTGGACTGTCACTAGAACGGTCAAAAATCTAACAACCTCTTTTCACCGACGCTTTAATTTTAACGTCCCAAGGGTATATGGGGTGAGTCGATCTTATGGCCATACTTCGGGCACATGCGATACGTCCCTTATCCTTATTGTCTTCCTGGATACTTTCTGGATACCTGGATAAAATTCAAATTCAAAATTCAAATAGCTTGTTTTGTGAAGTAGGTATACATAATACACTTTTTAAGAGTCAAATTTAATCTTATAAAAATATATGTAATAAAATAATATAAATAAACGTTTTTAATGGACTAGTTTGTCTTTAAATGTAGTTAATATATATATCATCATATATATAAAAAGAGAAGTCCTGACTGACTCACTGATTCATTCACTGACTCATCAACGCACAGCCCAAACCCTTCGACCTAGAAAGCTGAAATTTTGCACAGAGCTTCCCTTTGTAATTTAAACAAGGAATAAGAAAGGATTTTTCGAAATTCTACCCCTAAGGGGGTGAAACGGGGGTCCAAAATTTGTATGGGGAAACAAGATTAGTTAGACTATTTTATTCGAGACTTCACAGGAGTACTCCTATCTATAAATGAGTAAACACGTGTTTCAGTTTTTTTCAGAATTCAACCCCTAAAAGGGGGAAATGGGGTGACAAAGTCTGAAAATCAACATGGGTATCGTTGGTATGGTTTATCGGGTCGCTGATTACGAAAACAACAACGATTTTAAAATCCAACGTGGTGGACGTGAAAAAGGGCTTTTCCAGAATTCAACCCCTAAAAGGGAGAAATGGGGTGACCAAGTCTGAAAACCAACATGGGTATCATTTGTATTGTTTATCGGGTCGCTGATTACGAAAACAACAACAATTTCTAAATCCAACGTGATGAACGTGAAATTACATTTTATTTATTTATTTTATTTTATTTATTTATTTTTATTAAAAAATATATATACATTATACATAACAGTGTATCGGAAACCTTTTGAGGTTTTTATGTACACTCAGTTTCAACATTCGTCTAATAACATTATTTCAACTGACTGTCTCCTAGATACTTAAATAACATTGCTCAACTTAGCTTATAAAACACAAAAACAAAATCGAGGGTAGAACTACACGCCACTAAGTAACACAGTCGCAAACTGTTTGGAATGCAGAATAACAAAATAAGGCACGTTCGTAGATATCAATTACATTCATTCTTAATGCTGCTATTTTATCATTTCCTGTTGGGGTGCGATGGGGTTGAAATTTTGCAATGTGTAAATATCAATATGGGTGTCGTTTTTATGGTTTTCTTTTTTTGGTTTTATGGTTTTCGATTTTGACATTTAATATAGTGGACATGAAAATTCTTGAAAGTATGTGTGCCAGAGCAAATCGGCTGTAACAGACAGACAGACAGATAGCCACACAAGTGATCCTATTAGGGTTCCATTTTTTCCTTTTCGCAATGACGATTAATCAGTCTCAGGGTCAGTCACTGAAAACAGCAGGAATTAATCTTAGGGGGGACTGCTTTTTGCACGGCCAGTTTTACGTAGCCTGCTCGAGAGTGAGCTCACCTAGCAGCCTGGTCGTGTTAACAGCTGAGGGCAGAACTTCTAATGTCGTATGTAAAGAGGGACTTTAGGTATGAATTAAAAAATACTAATAGTTAAATAGGCCCCGCCAAAGAGACATTACCTGGAGATCAAATAATTGCACCAAAAACACTCCAAACCAGATTTAAATACGTTCTATAAAAAGTACTACACAAAAACTAAATCAACGCGGGCGAAGCCGTGGGCAAAAGCTAGTATATATATATATATATATATGTAATAAAATAATAAATATACATGAACTAAATTAAAGGTTTATTTAGCAATATACGATTAAAATGATAGGTAAAATCTATAATAATGCAAGGTGAAATCCAATCAACCGCCCGAACCCATACCGGAGACCCGGCCAGATATAAAAAGGTATACCTTCTATATTACGAATCAAAACTATCGCCTATATAGAGCTACATAAGTTATATCACGTTTTACAAATAAATAGAAGATTCAGATTCACACACAGTGACATTCGCACTATAATATAATGCGATGATGAACGAAGTGCCAGTCAATCTCTTCATCCGTTTTAGACTCGGTTTTCCGTGATACACAGTCGTAGTGGCTTAAGGCGATATGTAAAAGTTTTAGCGTCCCTGTGCTCCATATGCAAAAAAACCCTCAGTGCAAGAGGGACGGATTCGTGGAAAAGTAGCAAAAAGTCGGTTTTTTATTAATATAAAATGTACTAAAGTTGCTATCAAAATTTCGTATAACCAGGTCCTAGATACCGTTAAAACCTATCTTATAAAATATAGTTGCAGTCTATCGTCATTCTAAACTGTCAAACTAGGAGAATTGGTGTCGAAAAGGACCTCATTTCAATAAATATTTCTATCGAGCCGAATCTCTCCAATCGCGTTTCTGTTTTAACAGATCCCTAGAAAAATAATCTAAAAATAACATACTTTTTTATTAAAATACTACATTATTTACTGAAGTAGATATGCAAGTCCTTAAAGTGTAGATTTTTTTCCGTAGCGCCTTAAACAACTCTGACACGTTGGATACTAACCATATTATAACGACAGATACAGATACAGATAAAGATACAGAAACAGATTTTATATAAATATATATTAGTAGTTTATGCTACAAGGGCGAAAAGGAATAAATTACGAGGACGATTTAACACGAGCGTAGCGAGTGTTTTAAACGTAACCGAGTAATTTATTGCTTTTTTCAATGCATAGTGTGAGGAAATAAAACAAATATAATCTTGTGAACTTTAAATTATGATTGGCACAAAAGGACTGTATCCAGAGCCGGAAATGGAAAAAAAATGGAAAACAATGGAAAAAAAAACATTACATTTATGGTACACAGGAAAGGTTGCAGGTTAGCCAACCATTGTTAATAAATAAAAAATAATAAAGCCCTATCTAAAACACATCTTGATCATCAAACACATCTACCATTGTTTACGTTGCTCAGAGCTAGTGCTTGGAGTCAGTGAAATATTTTAATTAACATCTTCCCTTGGAAATGGAGTAAAATCCGAAACCGGTTGGGAGTTAACATAAATAAAGTGAAACTATAATCTACAAGTGTTTTTAATTCAAGATAAATATATATAATTATCTTTTTTCATACGTAAAGTATGAGATTATCTACGATTTGTAAACTTACACTAAACTATTATGTATTAGTGTAACATTTTATAAATTCTTTAGTTTAAGAATTCATCTACAGTGTAGAAAGCCTGCTGAATATACTTTTTCACGCCACCTGCTCGACAATGTCTAATTACATATCATGCAACCTCAACGTAAAGTAACGCATTATATCTCAGGGGATATAAAGTTATATGAAAATCCCTAGGGATTAAAATGATTTAAATTTGGAACGTCAAATTCGTGTGGAAACTCGTGGAAAACAAATGCCCATATGGGATTGTAAAGAGGTTTGTTCGAAAATCGAACTGGCCACTATACATAAGCAGAATTCAACAAAAAGAAAAAAAGCGTTTACAAAGACTGTGAAACAAAAGACGGTGTTTGGTGCTGTGATTGTCAGTGAATTTTATTGAATTATTAATATTGATAAAAAGTGTCGAGCTTTTTATTGTCTCGCAGATTGTGTGAAAAGTAGAGTATGCTCCTCTGGAATAAAGCCTGTCTTTGTCTTGGGCAGCTTGAACCCCTCGCTTTACTCAGGACTCTATATAACTCCCTTTATTCCCTTAGTGCATAATCTACTATTTTAACACAAGCATTGGAATCGAGCTGTCGGATCTTTTTCAAATTAAAACCTTTATTCTTCATGGTGTATCAATCAATCCGCCCGCCCACGTCATTTCATTGTGAGATATAGATGTCGTCTTTGCTACCACATTTTAGTTCCTCGTGAGCATAGTAAATGAGCCTCATATATTGCCCTATACCTTAACTAATAGACTTACAACCTAATTTTCTTTTGATTTTATGTTTTTTTATCGAAATCCGTCGCTTTGGGTACTCTAATTATTGTATTAAAGTGCATTACAAACTACAAATCAATCAGAAACAAATTTTAAGTAAACAATTATTCTAGTTTGTAATTCACTCTAATAATAATATTATTTTATAAAATCATGTAAGGTTAAGTCATATGAAAACAAATGAATTGTGAAAAACCTTTATTCCAAATTCGTTTGGAAATGCTTACTTTATTTCGGCTGCATAGAAGTGCTTTCATTGGTATTTGGGAATAGCTACACAAGAATACACACAAGAATATCTAACACACAAGAATATCTACACGATTCGGTGAAGCACATCTTAACTTATTTGACAGGACTAAACTTAATTTAAGCATTCTGTCCTTGTCTTTTCGATAAAGAAAGAAAGACAGGACGCTTAAAATAAAGTTAGTTCTGTCAAATAAGTTAAGACGTGTCATGCCGAATCGATACCATTACCGAGCTCGGCCGGCAAATATTCCATCTCTTTATTTCAATTAACTTGAGTTTCAAAATCCATATCTTTAATCTACATATATTTATATCCTTAATATATATCCTTAATCTATCGCCTTTAGCTCGGATTTATAACTTATACTTGTTCATCAAATGCCCAGTTTCTGCTCTCAGTAATAATGTACAGGTATTGTATCTCACGAAGTCCGTTCGACTATGGTTGTAGTAGTGACGTGTACAGATAAGTGCGTTTTGTGTGTGCTACGTGTTTTGTAGCGATCCCAAGTTTACGCACACTAGGAAAAGCGCGTGTGCACGCACTAATACAACCATACCCATACTTCGTGAAATAGAATATCTGTACTTATATCTATTTTCTAAGAATTTTCTAAGGACATTGCCGGAACTCACTTATTGAATCTCACAGTTTTATGTCTTTTAAATCAAATCAGACCAAGAAAATCTAAAAGGAAAATTGTGTAACCATTCGGGTATGTTTTGTTGTACGATATGTCTTTGACTAGTCTTGCGCCCGCCACTTCACCCGCTGTAAACGGTAAAGAATGCTATTGATATTTTTGCCAACTTCAGCGCATTCATTGAATGTTAAATTCGCAATACATTCGATAGGAAAATCTATAAAAAACAAATTCACTATGGAAAGTCTGAGACTCAAACCTGAATAAGTTTTTTTATTTATTTATTTATAACACTTTTTGCACATTTACACAAGTAACTTAAGATACAAAAGAAACAATTAAACATAGTGTACAAGGGCGGCACTAATTGCTAATAGCAATATCTTCCAGGCAACCCTTGGTAGTTAACAGAAAGATGAACAAATTAACATGTGGAGGTGTAAATACTAATCAGAAAATAATAGGGAGATCAAGATTAAAATATAAACCTAAATATCTAAGACATAAATTACATGAACATACTTAAATAAATGAATACATACCTATAAAATATACACATTCATATATAAATAATAAATAAACATACAAAAATAAGTATTAAAAAAAAAACATTTGTAATGTAATTTTGTAATGCACAAAATTATACTGAAATTAAATGAAATGAAATATATTTGTTTATGTAATGTAGGCATAACAGATACACTTATTACAGGTCGGTTTAAATGTAATATAAGTAATTAAATAATCTATGTGTGTGTATGTATAGGTAATAGTTTTATGTAATAAATAATAATATGGGGAAATACGCAGGGGAATAATAAAGGTTGGGGTTACTTAAGTTTAATTTTCACACCACCTGCTCGACAATGTCCTGCAACCTCAGCGTAAAGTAACGCATATCTCAAGGGATATAAAGTTATATGAAAATCCCTAGGGATTAAAGTGATTTAAATTTGGAACGTCAAATTCGTGTGGAAACTCGTGGAAAAAAAATGCCCATATGGGATTGTAAAGAGGTTTGTTCGAAAATCGAACTGGCCACCATAAGCAGAATTCAACAAAAAGAAAAAAAGCGTTTACAAAGAATGTGAAACAAAAGACGGTGTTTGGTGTTGTGATTGTCAGTGAATTTTATTGAATTATTAATGTTGATAAAAAATGTCGAGCTTTTTATTGTCTCGCAGAAGGTGTGAAAAGTAGAGTATGCTCCTCTGGAATAAAGCCTGTCTTTGTCTTGGGCAGCTTGAACCCCTCGCTTTACTCAGGACTCTATATAAAGAGTCCCTCGTTACGCTCAGGGTTCAATATGCCGCCCGTGACGTAAGACACTGCTTTATTCTCTTAGTGCATAATCTAATATTAAAAAAAAAAACATTTTGAATAAAATAAAAACTTATTCTCTGACTAAGTAAGGACCTCCTTTGGAAGTTTGTTGTAAAATCTTATACCATGTCCCACGAAAGAGGTATCCACCTTGGCGAGTCTGATTTTTGTAAAGGCCAGTTAATGCTTATTTCTGGTTTTCTTATAGTGTTGCTCATTAGGCCTTGGGAAAGACTCAAATTTTTTTCTTACATATCTAAGAACTTGGTAAATAAATTCACAAGGAACCGTTAATATATTAATTTCTTTGAAATTTTCTCTTACTTAACTAGGTCATACTGTGTTTTCAAGTTGTAAAGTTTCATCCAGACGGACAGACTTAGCATTTCATGAGCACAAAGAAGAATTATAAACACAAAGTGTAATGGACTATGATGCGATGATGTCAATGTCTTCATCCGTTCTAGACATCGCTTCACACATGTTGTCCCGGCGATTTAAGCATTTCCAAGATTATTCCAAAGCAAAACAGACTTTTGCGTCGGCACTACGTAATTGGTCGCAAGCCGGCCATGTAGACACTCGGTTAGCCTTTGGCGTTTTCAAATATTTTGTCGTCCACTATTCGGCAATCTATCTATATACATATAAAACAGTTTGGACTGACTGATTGACATACAATGCACAGCCTAAACTACTGAAGATGAAATTTGGAACATATATTTGTAAACTAGTAACACTAGTAAATTTATGGATATATTAATAATTTGCAATATTCCGCTAAACACTCTTACCATGCTATTCAAAATGCAGACTCAAGCACCGCCCGCCCTCCCGCATAAAACATGCACAAGCAAAGCAAGCAGTACGAGCACAAAATAAAGCAATTTTAAGTAACAAGCAAGAAAACTTATCATTTGCTGTCGAGCGGTCGGGCGGACTACACATCCCGAGGATGCCTCGTTTAGAGGCGAAACACGTGTCGATAAGTTTTCTTGCTTGTTATTTAAGATTGCTTTATTTTATGCTCGTACTGCTTGCTTTGCTTGTGCATGTTTTATGCGGGAGTGTAAGAGTGTTTAGCGGAATATTGCAAATTATTAATATATCCACAAATTTATGATGGGCTTCCGCAAAGTAACGCCTTTTTCAATAAAGTTTTTTCAATAAATTTTAGTAACACTAGTGTACAGATTTTTTAAAACTTATCCGAGAAGGGGATAAAAATGCGTTCCCAACTCGGAACGGGTATAACGGGCTGTTTTTATCCAAAATACACGCGGACGAAGTCGCGGGCGCCCTCTAGTAAGACTATATCATGACAAAAACAGCTCATTAAAAAATAAATCAGCTAAATTGCAATGGTTCCATTCGTCAAACTGCGTAGTAACGTAACTCAAAAACTACGGGGCCGATTCTGCTATAATATAATTGAAAAAAGATGGTATATAACGAGTATAGGAGTAGATACAGGACTCATGCTTTGAGAGATATGTACATACATATATATACTTACGCCTGCCTCCTAGAGGGTTAGGCGGAGAATAAAGATTTCAATCTGCTACGATCCTGGCACAACCCTTTGGCCTCTTCCACATCCATCAATCTAGTCATAAAATCTCTTCAATTCTGGGTACTTTTGACATTGCCCTTCTTCAATATGTCGCCAATTTGGTCAGCATACGTCATTCTAGGGCGGCCTGGTCGGGCTCTACCTTCGACTTGCGCGCCATAAATTTCTTTCTTCACTCTACTTTCATTCATCCTCCCTATTTGTCCAAACCACCGAAGCATTCCTTTTTCTATTCTAGTCCGCAACGATCCCGTAAATCGATATTTTTCACTCTATCATTCAATGTTAAACCACACATAGGTACTCCGTAAGGAACGCATTTCCACTGCATTCACTCTACTTTGATCTTTACCTTGCCATACCCAACATTCACTACCATACATAAGTGCCAACACTCGATTTTGAACCGCTAATCGTGCCTTTGCAGTCACATTTTGGGTACCCATAAAGGAGTGCAGGGCTCCGTTCACTTTATTTCCCGCATTCACTCTTCTTTCAATTTCACCGTCACATTTAATTTCCTCGCGCGTTAATAGACCACCCAGATAGACAAACTCGTTAACCTGCTCTACTTCCTTGTCTCCAATCTTTACCTTGCATTCAGTCACCGCTTCATTCCTCTCTGTCACTATCGCCTTTGTTTTTCCTACATTTATTTTCATTCCGTTCTTTTCAAAGGCATCATCCATAATTCTTACCATCTCTTGCAGCTCATCCGCCGACGAAGCAAGGAGAACTTGGTCATCGGCGTATAAGAGGCATTTGATAAGTAACTCCCCTAACTTTAGTCCACATTCACGCTCTTCTAAATCATTTAAACAATTAATACATTGATTGAAAAGCCACGGTGACGCTAGACATCCTTGTCTAACTCCTCTGGAGATGTTAAACCAATCAGTGTATACCCCGTTAATTCTGATGCAAGCACTGGAATTCTGGTAGAGAGATTTCAGGGCCCGCACCAGGTGGCTACTCACTCCATACATGGACAGTATTGTCCACAAGTCATCCCTCACCGCTCTATCGTAAGCTATTTCTAAATCCACAAAAGCACAAAACGCCTTTTGGTGTTTTCCCATACTGAGAGACATTATGTTTTACGTATTGTAGTACGTATACGTATATATATTTATTGCGGTAACCCAGCAACATGAATTTCTTGCAGCAGTATGTAGCTATAGATCTTAGTATTCCATATGAATTTCAACTTGATACCTCAAGTCGTTTCTGAGTAAAAGGGCCTCGAAACATGTACAACAAAATGATCCTGTGAGGCAGGGTTCGGCAACCAGTGGCCCGCGGGTCGCATGCGGCCCGTGAACCACTTCGGTGAGCTCTCAAGTTTCCCAATCGCTGCATGATAACTGTCTTTGGTTGTACATATTTGTTTGAGCAGAATTTTTTTATTCTGAACTAACGAAAAAGCAAGCATTGTTCTCAGTTAAGACTGTACCTGAGCCTAGAGCATGACCAACTCCAGTCTATCTAGGATTCGTTTGAAGAAATTCGGACTCTCCTTGTATTGAAAAAAAATATATTTAGTTTATTAATCTTTTCTCTAGGGATCTTACGTATAAACAATGTACTAAGATTTATACTTTTGTCAAAAAAATACGTTTTGCAACTTCTTTTTTTTTTGGTTTTCAAACGTTCGCTTGACGAACGCGGTTAAGGCGATATGTAAAAGTTTTAGCGTCCTTGTTACTCCATATGCGAAAAAACCCTCAGTCCGAGAGGGATGAATTCGTGGAAAAATAGCAAAAAGTCGGTTTTTTATTAATATAAATAAAATAAATACAAAAAAAAATTGCCTCTATGAAAAGCAAATAAAGTCTTTGCCATTAGACTTATTGTGCTGGACGGGTAATAAAAAAAGTTGCTACAGTATGCCATCTTCTTAACGGATGCATATTTAGACCTAATACTGCGCATTTCCACGCCTAAAATGCAAGTCAAATGCAGCCGCAAAAATCGCATTAGATTTTGATAATAAATTATGCTTTAAACTACAATAAATATGATACGAAATTGACTAATGCGTTATTTATTGTATGCGGCCCTCGCTGATCCTCTGGTAACATTTGCGGCCCTCCTATGTCAAAGGTTGCCGGCTCCTGCTGTAAGGGTTCCGTTTTTTCTGTGAAGTACGGAACCTTAAATAATTTTAGATTACAAATATTTTTGGTGGAACCTTTATGTCTACTGCTGTGTACGCAGTAAGTTTTTTATTATTATAGGAAAAACGAATAAAGTTGCGAATTTCATAAACCATCCATCCATCCATCAGCCTAGTTCGTCCACTGCTGGACATAAGCCTTTCCAGGAATTTGCCACTCCCGGCGGTCATTCTGGAAGAATTGCCCATACTCACACACGCTGGGCAGGCGGGTTGGTGAGCGCGGTGCCGGAGCCCTCGCACCAGTGACGCCGCTGCCCGTCACCAGTCTGTTCCATAAAAGGCCCGGCTATTAGGGATGGATATACCGCCATCCATCGGTCCTAGGCATCGTGGGACTCCTGGTTTTTTGCCTGTGAGCTGTCCTCTTACTCTCCCCCGAATTACTTCGAGGGGGTCTCCAAGTAAGATGGTGGTAACTCCACAGTCGAGCGCGGCATCAGTTCTACCACCTTGTATCCTAAGTAAAAGTTATTCGTAGTGATGTGATGAGTAATATGAACAATTCGCTTAGAGTAAACTATGTTAAGGTGTGTTAATTCGAAAACCATTTCAAGATATTGGTTTATTAAGCCGTATTTTAGAACTTGTGGAACATGATCATGAATATTTTTACGAAGAAGCTACAACTTCCATTTGCCTTCGTGTGACGCCACTTGAGAAATGGCTGTTTAAATGTGTCCTTTGTTATCAATTAGGCTGTAAATTTGTGATAATTTGCTTCCGACTGATTTGGCAGATGAATGAGAGATGAGTAGACGGACAGAGACAGACCATTTTTTTTTAAAAGCAGTCACACATTACAATCAGTATAATGTCTAAAATCCTCAAGTGACGTCATAACCGACAATTCTTTGAAAAATAATAAAAAATAATGGTTAATTTATATACCAAAATAATGAAAACTAGGACCTAAAATGGCGTATATTACCTGAAAAAAAAAATTCTTTTAGAAATTAAGCTATGGGAATTCAATTTCCAAAAAATAAATAAAAATAATTTTTTTCATGAATCTAGAAAGAAAAACTAGTATGAATCCTTAAAAAAGATATGTGATTTAGCTTATACTCCCTGAAGCTTGTATGCCACGGTGATCCTGTTTTTCTGCTCCGAACTCTTTCTCATTATCACTAAAACAATAGATGTTAGTCCAGATCGTGACTGGAACTAAGAGGGTTAATCATATTTAAAAAAAACGGTCAAGTGCGAGTCAGACTCGCGTACTTAGGGTTCCGTATGAAAAATGTAATTATTTCATTTTGTTTCTCAACCGCTATATTTTTACGTAAGCACATACTCGTATTACCATGATTTTTTTCTTATTTTTTGGTCCACCAGTTTCAGAGATAAGGGGACATAGGTTTTATCAAAGATTTCTCGAAATCAGTGCCAGTAAATATAGTAAAGGTATATATTTAGCTCTTTAATATACAAATTGATACCCATATTGTACTTTTGGGATCTATTTTGAACAATTTAAAATTTTATTATACCGTGTGATGTGGGCAATTAATGCTATTTTTGTGCCAAATTTTGTGCCAATCTTTAACGGTGCTAAAGTTATGTGTGTGTTGTCCGTCCGTCCGTATGTCACAGCCGGACGGACGGACAACGGAGTCTCAACACTCTACAACGGAACCCTAAAAACTAAACTTGAACTATTTATTAACCAATAACTGTTTAAAACTGAAACAAGCATTATCTTTCTAGTAGGAGAACTTACTAGAAATACATTTTCTGTTCGTGTTTTCTTATCGGCACGTGCAGGAATTATAGATAATATCTGTAACTCGTTCCACCTGTCAAGAACTTTCCTTCATTGTTTGTAGATGTATCATCGAAAAGACACGCAATGCGTAACGCTACTTATACCCAACGCAGACTTGCAGCAGCAAAATGGACCTTCTTGTGTGGTAATACAGGTTACACACATTGGTTTGCAGATCCCTGTCCCCATTGTTACGAGGAGACTGCGGTCAGTAAGGGTGTACCTCCATCGGCTATCCCATGCGATGCGATTTATGCGTACATGTGTATTTTGGTATTATATATCTATACCGAGTAAATAGACAGCATACAGTGCATATGGCGCGTGGATGACAGTAACAGGGGGGCACAGCTGTGAAACAAGGAGTATGGTGGCGGCGTTAGTTCCGATTTTAGACACAACATGTGACAGGGGGGCACAGCTGTGAAACAAGGAGTATGGTAGCGGCGTTAGTTGCGATTTTAGACACAACATGTGACAGGGGGGCACAGCTGTGAAACAAGGAGTATGGTAGCGGCGTTAGTTCCGATTTTAGACACAACATGTGACAGGGGGGCGCAGCTGTGAAACAAGGAGTATGGTAGCGGTGTTAGTTCCGATTTTAGACACAACATGTGACAGGGGGCACAGCTGTGAAACAAGGAGTATGGTAGCGGCGTTAGTTCCGATTTTAGACACAACATGTGACAGGGGGGCGCAGCTGTGAAACAAGGAGTATGGTAGCGGTGTTTGTCGTGTAGTAGAACGGAACGTTAAGTACAGACTTCTACAAGTGATCTGTGACACTTGAACATAAGCTTATGTCAGTTGAGTACAGACGGCGATTACCCCACGCCGCACAATGTATTGAGTAACATATCTGTCTCGCTCTTTTTTGTGTGACAGTTGACACGAACATTGTTGTTAGAGATAAAATAATAAGAAATAACAAATATAATTACTGTGTTTCCCCCAACCAGTGTTTTATTGAAGAACAATACATGGCGCAGCCGGTAGGATCTTACCATCTTCGAACGAAATGATTTGGTGGTTTACATATATTGCTCAGCAGCAGGCTGGGTGCTTTGCTGGAACGGATATTTTTTTTTTCAAGACAAGAGTTTTGTAATATTTGACATATTGTCAATGTCAGAATTAGTCTTATTACAATATAAGTTTTGTTAAGTTCATAGAGAAATAAATTAAGGAGCTTTATCATGTAAAACAAATTTAATTATAGTAGTAACGTATTTGCTTATATAAACATGTGGGTAATCTGGTTATTATTAAAAGGGGGAAGAAAATGTATAAGCCTGTACTTGGGTTCAGCGAATAACTTAATATCACATTGTTATTTTTTGTTTGAAAAGGGAAAGATGTCGTGTAGTAGAACGGAACGTTAAGTACAGACTTCTACAAGTGATCTGTGACACTTGAACATAAGCTTATGTCAGTTGAGTACAGACGGCGATTACCCCACGCCGCACAATGTATTGAGTAACATATCTGTCTCGCTCTTTTTTGTCTGACAGTTGACACGAACGCATTGTTGTTAGAGATAAAATAATAAGAAATAACAAATATAATTACTGTGTTTCCCCCAACCAGTGTTTTATTGAAGAACAATACAGTGTTAGTTCCGATTTTAGACACAACATGTGACAGGGGGGCGCAGCTGTGAAACAAGGAGTATGGTAGCGGCGTTAGTTCCGATTTTAGACACAACATGTGACAGGGGGCACGGCTGTGAAACAAGGAGTATGGTAGCGGCGTTAGTACCGATTTTGGACAAAACCAGTGACAGGGGGGCAACTTTAGGGGGGTACTTTTTTAATGTTCTTGTTCCTGGCTTAAATTAACTAATTAATTAATATCCGATGTACGAATGTACACCATGTAAATTAAGTAATATTTAATGTTGCACGAATGTTCACCATGTAAATTAAGTAATATTCAATGATCAATGTTACACGAATGTACACCATGTAAATTAAGTAATATTCGATGTTGCACGAATGTACTACCATGTAGATTAAGTAATATTCAATGTTGCATGAATTTTCACCATGTAAATTAAGTAATATTTAATGTTGCACGAATGTTCATCATGTAAATTAAGTAATATTCAATGTTGCACGAATGTTCACCATGTAAATTAAGAATCGTGACGCAGGTGCAAAACAGACAACGTTTTTTTGATTTATAAAAACAGTACAAAACTCCCTTTATTTCAAATTGGTCATTAAAAAAAAGGACTACCCAGATACTGTACTAGCGTCCACGACAATTAAACAAATGGGCCAACCAATAATCGCCTCTGTCAAGGTAATAAAGTCTATGCCATGTGTCTAATTGTCTTGGACGCGCAGTACCTGGCTTCTACATTTCTCAAAATTGTGACAATCCAAAAGATTTCCTCTCATGCCTAATGGATTTGAGCCACTATCTGGTCTGCGATATATTGTTTCTTTTTTGTTTTAGAGATAATGAGAATTAAGAGGGTTAAGGAATTAAGTTTTAATTTTACTGAACACAATAATCGAAATATTCATATAATTGCATGATAAAGGCTGCTATTACATGATAGTAGTCTAAAAGAAGGACTGTTGCTTGCCTTGCAAGCAATAAATAAACCGAGACAAACTACAAAGCCAAACAAGGTTTAAAATAGTAGTCAGTTAAACTGGTATATAACAGAGGTTATTAAAAAAACCGGCCAAGTGCGAGTCGGACTCGCGCACGAAGTGTTTCGTACCATTATCTACAAAAACGGCAAAAAAGACATGTCTGTTGTGTGGGAGCCCCCTTAAATATTTATTTTGTTCTGTTTTTTAGTATTTGTTGTTATAGCGGCAACAGAAATACATCATCTGTGAAAATTTCAACTGTCTAACTATGTATTACGGTTCATGAGATACAACCTGGTGACAGACGGACAGACGGACAGACAGACAGACAGACAGGCGAACAGACAGACGGACAGACAGACGGACAGCAGAGTCTTAGTAATAGGGTTGGTTACCCTTTGGGTACGGAACCCTAAAAACGCGAGTGTGATACTATAAAAAAACTCAAAAAAACTCGTGTAAAGCGCTATGTAAATAAAATAGAGCTGCTTTTTTCCTATGTATTTCATGAAATACACAAAAAAAAATGTAATGAATTCGCGTATATGCATGCATTTATGCCATATAATTTAGGGTTTTGATTTTGGAAAACATGATTGGATAAATTTTCCTCGAAAGATGAATTATTGAAATGAGGTCTTAAAATACAATTTTCACTTCGTTTGACGAGTAGAAATCATTTACAGAACTCAAGCATATTTTATGAGATGGATTTAACATTATCAAAATTTTTGATTTTGGACTTTTTTATTTTTCGCCCCACTCGCACTGCGCATTTTTTCGCTTAAAATTTACATAGCACTTTATGCACCAGTTTCATAATCTACTATATTTGTACGAACCACGAACTCATCATAATGGTCTTATAGGTACTATGATATGAATACTTTGCCTAAGATCTAAGGGGCATGACCCCCTGCTCCTCCCTACTGTATCCACCCTTGGTACTATTTCTTCAGTCTTAACAACATAAAATTTCCATATGATAAATAAATAAATTCCAATCGCATAGCGTAGCCAGTGGAGGATGAGCCTTAACGACAGCTGCGTGTACAGATAAGTTGGGTAGAAATAAAAACATTTAGATGTTTCTGCATAATCTTATCTAGCTCAGACAAATGTGAAATTATAACCGACCAGAAAATTTGTAGGAGGAAATGTTTCTGTTTAAGGCGATATGCGAAAAAAATACGGGTATTTCTTTTCTGTGTATTTCGTGAAATACAAGAAAAATTTCAATAAATTTCTGGTATATGCATTTCGACTGTACAATCTAGGGTTTTGAAATTGGAAAACATGTTTGGATAAATTTTTCTCCATAGAAATAATGTCATCAAACACTTTTTTTCCTCATTTGACGAATAGGAACCATATACAGAACTCAAACATATTTTATTAGGTGTGTTTCAATAATACCTAGAGATTTTGCTAGCTATTTTAGTTTTTTTAATAAAAATATAAAACCAACTTTTTCCACTCTTGCCCTGTATCCGCCCCTCTCGCACTGCGCAACTTTTCGCTTGGAGTGACAGTGACAAAAATAAAATTCGCATAGCCTCTTTTCTCCGTTCAATGTTTTCACGCAGAAAAAAGTCTCCGTAAAATTAAACACTTTTCTGCTTAAGGCGCCTCTTCCCAGCATCATCCAAAAATGACTAGCGATAAATTTATTTCTTTAAAATATATGAAAAAATAATATAGATATGTATTGTTAGTTGTAATATAAAAAAACAATACTTCAATAAATATATAATATGCCTCTATAAGCTTTTTATTTAGAATTACACAATATAACTTTAAACATATACAATAAATAAAAGAAAATTTAAAACTTGAAATATATTTCGGCCCTTAGTGAATACTCGACTGATAACGGCCCACTAAGGGCCGAAATATATTCTAAATAAAAAAATGTAATTTTAGAAAATTATTCTGACGCATAAGAAACATCATGAAAATATTGTTCAAAGTCAAACTGTTTTAGACTAAAATACAAGAAAAATATAGCTTCGAAATATTACTTAAGAAAATATTTTTTCCGTCCATCGCGTCTATGTGAAATGTATTATTTTTTCTTATTTTGCCCTATCCGGAGACCCAGCGACGTCGTAATGCAGTGCGCGCTTATAATATATGATAGTTTCAGTCTATATTTGTACTGACACAGGTCAACTCAAGGTCATCCTGCCTCTTAACACTTAGGTGTGGTAAATTTAGACATTTTAAATAAGTCTTTTTAACCTGTTATGTGGCGGGATGCACGATTGTACTTTTATATCAATAATTGTCGATAATCAAAAATTTTGTGTTTTAAGGCTAGACAGTGTCTTTTTACCGCAATTACGAATCCTAGCTTATATTAGGTCTTTACACATGAAATTGCCGTTTTCTATAGAGAATTTGAAGGAAACTCCATTTTCAGTACTAACATTTTTAATTTTTTTTTAAGGAATAACAAATCCAATTTATGCCATTAATAATGTATGAATGAGACAATATTAAGCTAACAGTAACATTAATAAAGTTTTTGAAAAGTGTCCGCTGTAGAAAATTATTACGAATCTTATCATGGAAATGGCACTTAAGACGAACTGTTTTTGAAGATTAAATTTTTATAATCAACCTGAAGATAAAAACAAAGTTTAATACGTAGATATCAAACCTTGAACAAAAAAAAATCATTGAAATAGCTATTGAATTACAGGAATTATGAACTCATGAATCTGTAAGAAAATTTTGGCAATTTCATATATAAATACCTATTATCATAATCATATAGAAGTTCCACACACCAAACTACTGTTTTTTTTAAATATTTATTAACGTTTTCAAATTCAAGAAAACATTTTTTTTATACAGAGTGTAACAGAAAGGTGTAACCATATTTGAAGAGCTTATTCAGTCAATGGTATAGAACAACTTTTACTATGAAGCCAACCCTGAAATCTCAAAAAAAAAATCTGCCCTTCCATACATTTCAGCCGAGCGGCATTGCATTTTTCTATAAAACAGTAAATTTTTTTTTCGAGGACAGGTTTGTTCCACAGTAAAAGTTGTTCTATATATTGTTGACTGAATAAGCTCTTCAAATATGGTTACACCTTTTTGTTACACGTTGTATAGACAATTATTTTATTTGATTTATCTTTTACCTCTAAAAAATCACAATCATAATCGTTTATTTGTAAATATAGGGAATTAAATAAGTAGGAGACAATAATGTTTTGCTTAGGAAGCATACAAATATGTTTCCTTAAAAATACAACTATAACTATAAAAAAAACGATTTTCTTGCACATTTCTACAACCTGGCTATTCTGGCACTATTTTTCACTCGCAATATCAATCATTTGACTTTTGTTTATAAAGTGATAAATACCGTGGCCATATAAAACCCAGTAACTAAACCTTGTGAAATAAACACTATACAATGGAAGGAATACATACTTTAGATTTTTAATCGAGATTCTTACAAAAACTGTTTTAAAATCACACGAAATCTGTCTTCGCGATTTTTACGCACGTGCCAGAATCGCTGTCCCTCGAAAACATTTGCTACGGCAAAGTTCGAGTGATTTTACAAGGGATTTTCTATGGAAATGATAGATTATGCTGCTTTCGCAATTTTTGCTCACGCGCCAGGATCGCAGTCCAGGCCCAGTCCAGGGGTGCAATTGTGTAGGAAAATCGTATTCATTTGTCAGCTTAAAACGTACAGTTTCAATTTGTCAAACTGCTATTCGGCTAAGCAAATTAGCCCGTATGAGAATTAAAATCGTACGTTATACGTCGTACGTTTCTTACACAATTCCACAAATAATGATCTTTCAGTTCTTGGTAACGTGCCATTCCTGCCGTTGCTTAAGATGGTCACTGAAATTGATCCTTTGTAGCCTTACTTTATCTAGATCTGTGTTTCCCAAAGTGGGGTACGCGAACCCCTAGGGGTTCGCCAGTTGATCGTAGGGGGTTCTTGACAAGATTTACGTTATGGCGGCTGACTCTAGCACGCGCAGTCTATACGAATTAATATTAAAATTGAGCAAAATTGCTCCTAAATCGATGCAATTTGCAACAAAAAACAGCCCACCTATCACATTAACTAATTAACAACGTAACTTTGAGACTGTTTTTTTATATTTAAGGCGATATGCGAAAAAAATATGGGTGTTTCTTTTCTGTGTATTTCATGAAATACACGGAAAATTATAATCAGTTTCTGGTACACGCATTTTGACTATATAATCTAGGGTTTTGAAATTAGAAAACATGTTTGGATAAATTTTCCTCGGTAGAAATAATTGTTGAAATGAGGTCTTCAAACACACTTTTTCTCCTCTTTTGACGAATAGGAACCATATACAAAACTCAAACATATTTTATTAAGTGTGTTTTAACAATATCTAGAGATTTGATATTTGAAATATTGCTAGCTATTTTTTTTATTTTTATAAAAATATAAAACCAACTTTTTTCCCTTTTGCCCTGAATACGCCCCTCTCGCACTGCGCGATTTTTCGCTTGGAGTGACAGTGACAAAAATAAAATTCGCATAGCCTCTTAAATAAAAATCCTTCTATGGTGAGTTTTTTTAAGGGGTTCGCAGTCAACTTGGAAATTTAATAGGGGTACGTGGTGCTATAAGTATGAGAAACCCTGCCATAGACAATACAGCCCAAATTCTTCTATGCTTTATCCGCACGTAACTATGTACCTAATATTTTTTGCAACACTTTTTGTAGATTCCGTGTTACAGTGCTCCTTACTTGTTACTAGTATAACCCTTAACTTTTTTAGAAGTACCTACTGCTAATTAACTTTACAATTTTTGTATACATTTGCAGCTGTAATGCATTTTTGCTACATAAATAGTAAATTGATAAAATCTAGACTATTTTGATGACAAAATCTATAGCCCCTTTTGTGCAATAATTTTAATTATATTCAAACAGCATCAACATTTAAATGTAGAGCAGATAGGAATGTCAAAAAAGGTATAGTTTGCAGCTATCATCTCTCTTAATCTCAATTTGACGTTGAATACAGTTTCTAGGCCCACTTAGTTGTTCGTAGCCACCATCCCCAGCTAGCCGTAGCACTGGTGTCTACGAGGGGCGGGGGTGGCGGGAGCGGAAACTGTCCCATTAGGGTGTCGGTGCGCGGGAGTGCAGCGCGGTGCACCGGCGTGTGTGGCGGCGGGGCGGGGGGCGTGGTGCCGGCACGCCCGTGCGTCGCCGCCGCGTCTGGTGCCGCCATTCCGTCACTCGCGAGCTTCGAGCGCGCACGCCATGCGCGACGACCAGACCGCTCTCTGCACACTACGCGCACGCACGCACGACCGCGCGCACTCCCTCTACGCTCCCAGTGATGTTACTACCTCGAACAGTTGTTATGTGTCGTGAAACCCTCGTGCGAACCTGCCACCTGTTCCCTAAACGTTGACTGTTGTGCTCAAACTGTATCGGATTTGCGAGAAACTCCGTTCGATGCGTTAACATATCGGGTGAGTGCCAGTGCCAGCGCTTGTAAACGGGCTTCGACGCTCTTGCGCCCGCTTCGGCTGGTTTGACCGCATTATTTTCGAAATACGTACGCAATGACTCGATCGACCGTGCCACAGCTATCAAAATATTATTTTTACGATTGTATATTCATATATTCTACATCTCATTTTCAAGTTTTCTCTGGTTAGTTCCTTAGTTAAACTTTAAGGTGTACCTATATTGTTATTAAATGTTTATTTATACTAAAAAGGCTTTATAGCGATGTTGGTTAAATTCGAGAAGCCCATGACCCATAAACTGCGTGTTTACATCAACTTTCTTACGACCGGCAGCGGTACTTGACTATGGCAACTCGTTGAAGTCTTTTACTCTACGCTTTTTGAAAGTGGCCATTAAAAAGTTCGTAGCGCTATTTTATTACTTATCTTTTTAGTTTTTTAATTTAATGTAAATTTAGATCAATAGAAAGAAGTGTTTATAAGATATACATTATTGCTTTTTGACTCCTTTACAACGTTATGTGAATAAAATACTATTATTAAAATTAAAAGAACTGAATTAAATTTCAAAGTGCACTTAAAAAATTATAATTTTCTTAATTAGCTAAAACTATCTGTTTTCCGTACATTTATCAAATTAAACGTTAATGAGGTCGCTTTACTCCATTATGCATAATTTGTCTTAAATTACGTAAGTTTCTTTGACTCTCTGTATAGAGAAAATAATAATTTTCAAAATGTATCAAAGACATCTTCAGGAATTTTCCTTACTTGAGTTCATCTAGATTTGGATCTACATCTATGAAAAAAGACTAAAAAAACAAAAACAAAAGCTTTAATTTGCTCTATAACTTAATTTAATAAAGAAACCGCGTATATCTTCCCCGAAAATAGCACTCACGGAAACAAAATAACGAAACAAATATGATAAGTTAAAAAACATTTTCAACAACAAAATAAATTGCCAAAACATATTGAAATAATATATAATATATACACTTATATGTCTATCTGCTGCAAGAACAACAAAATTCAGCATCGAGAGTCTCAAAACTTTTAATGCAAATCTTTTCTAAAACTGATTAAAACATAACAAACCATTGACGTCGGAGCATACACAACTGAACTGCCTTGAGTTGGGTAATTCTCGTATTAACTGGATATACCGAGGTTTAACCATTGCATAAACAATAATAGTAACCTGATCTGGTAGAGTCAGCTGATCCAAACGCACTTTGGTTTGGTTTTTAAGAAAATAAATTATTGGTTTAATAAATTCATTTACGTATGTTGCTTGAAAGAAATGACCAAGATTGACAATAGGCTGGAAAAGTTGACTTGGCAGACGAAGTCTATGCCATGAAGGCTGATTGTAGGCATATATATTGTTGTAAATATTCAAATGCGCAAAACACACAATTTATATTGTTGATATTGTTCGTCGATAATTCTTGATGCTACTTTTTTTATATTCACTTTATTTATAAACACTTGAAATTAATTTCATTCATCATTCATTTTTTTTTATTCAGTCTGTAACTGAATTTGTAGTACTTATCACGGAAAACAAGTTGCAAAAAAAAAACATTGTAAAGCTAAGCTACAATAATATACAGGCTGTTCAGATTAAGTCGCGGAAGCCAGAAACTGGCCATTGTAGTCATCCATACGAACAACTTTTACTAAGAAGCCAACACTAGAACTGTAAAAAAAAAATCAGCTGTTCCATAGAAAAGTTACAAAGCTACCCGAGCAAAATTATATGAAACAGCTGACTTTTTTTTCTTGATTTCTCCATTTTTTCAACAAAAAGTTGTTCGTATGGAGGGCTATCGCCAGTTTACAGTTTCCGCAACTTCATCTTAACATCCTGTATAGATAGGCCATGTATATACTTTATACGTATAAATATATGGATGGTAATACTTAAAATTTTGGTGCTTTTATAAAATACTCGTATAAGGGAAATAAAATTAAAAGCTAAGGAAAAAGGGGAAGTAAAATTTAAAAAAACTATCGTGACCAAGGAAAAATCATATAAAAAAGGGAAATCAATTTTAGATTGTTGACCATCTAAAAATACTAAATGAGCACCTAAATTACTAATTTGGCATCAACTAGGTTAGATTAGGTTTCAACATATTATTTTTGATGCCAACTTAGTAATTTTGATGCTGATTTATGTATTTTTTGATGGTCAGTTAATTACAACCCATAAATATTTAGTCCCACAAGGAAATAAAAGGATAGCATATTCAGCAAAATTTTTTCGATTTATCCGCTTACATCTGGAATATTTTAAGCTATGCCGACATTGTAACTCAGTTTTATGAGAATCCGATAAGCGCTACCGGCCAAACACAATGTTACTATTGAATAACCTAGTGATTAGTGAACACTTGTGCAGTGTACATTACAAATACAATCATTATACAATTTCCTAGAACGATTTTAAGGACAAATAAACAATGGAGGACGTAATTTGGGCGACGTTTCTAAGGCAATTAAGATGTAATAAAAAACTAATTAAAATACTGCCGGCTAAACTACTGCGGTTTTGTTAAAAATCAAAAGAATTTCTTATATGATTAATTATATAATAATGACTAATAGATGATTAAGAAATAAATAAAATCACAGCGCATTGTTTCGATTATGTTTTAAATGTAGAAAAATGTTAATTATTATTGCGGTATCGTTATTATCAAAAATTATATCGTTATTATAAATTATATCGTTATTATTTTAGGAATTATACTTTAATAAATATATATAGTATGCCTTAATTAGCTTTTTATTTATAATTACACAATATAACTTGAAATATATACAATAAATAAAAGAAAATTATAACTTGAAATATATTTCGGCCCTTAATGGGCCTGATGATACTTGACTGATGACGGCCCACTAAGGGCCGAAATATATTTCAAGTTATAATTTTCTTTTATTTATTGTATATATTTCAAGTTATATTTAGGAATTATAAGTATACAAGTTAGGACAATTACTACAATAAGAGATACAAAGATACTCCACCTCCTTCATTAGAAACATCTTAAGTTATTGCGTAGGTATTATTTTCATTATTAAGTAAATAAATATTGAATATTGACTTTTTATCTTTTAAATGATTATAATTACATAAAAAAAGTTAAATAATTTTTTTTCATTATTAAGAAAATATTTATTCACCTTCATTCACCTCAATAAAAAGATGATAAATACACGTAAATAAACTGCAAAAAACATCCTTTTTGGTTTGTTATGTTGAAAAAAGTGCAATAAACTCAGCAATCTTTCTATTTATTTATATTTACGTACATTTTTACATTTTTTTTAATACATTTTGGTTACAACCTTTATTTGTTATTAAAAATGTCGCCTAAATTGTAATAACTGTAAATAAAATATATACATATAGCCTTTTGTATTCAACTAAAGTTGATCCTTTAAATATTAAAGTAATTGTAGTCCTGATGGTCCTAAAATATCGCTTCTCTGTTGCTTGCAGGTGGGTCCAGGAGAATTATGCGTGGGGCGTGCGCGTGCGCAATGGTGTGCGCGTTGGTGGCGCTGTGCGCAGCCAGCGGGCTGGACGAGACCACACGCGCCGCCGCCGGGCTTCATGAGACCACGCGCGCCGCCCACGGGCTGGACCAGACCACGCGCGCCACCAGTGGGCTGGACGAGGCTACGCGCGCCGCTGCAGAGAAGCAGCTGCTCATGCTCCTCGGCATGCCCCGCCGCCCGCCTCCTCGCCGAGCGCCAACGCCGCCTGTGCCCCGAGCCATGCGCCTCCTATACGAGAGCAGTGGCGTGCTGCCCGCCGCTGCTGCCAACACCGTGCGCTCCTTCCACCACGAGCCTTCACACCTCGATCATCGCTTTCCCAACGAGCACCGCTTCCGCCTCTTCTTTAATCTGAGCGCGGTACCCTCGGACGAGCTCGCGCGCGGCGCCGACTTAACGCTGCAGCGCGCTCCTCACACGAAAGGAGATCAGCGCCTGCTTCTGTACGATGTCGTGCGTCCTGGCCGCAAGGGTCACAGCGCGCCTATCCTTCGCCTTATAGACTCAGTCCCTCTAAGTCCCGGAGAGGACGCCGTAACCGTGGACGCGCTGGCCGCGGCACGGCGTTGGCTCTCGGAGCCCGAACACAACCACGGAATGCTCGTCCGAGTGACGGAGCGAGACGCTGCAGGCAGTGACGCCCGCGAGCCTCACGTGAGAGTGCGACGGCGAGCCTCCGAGACCGACGAACAGTGGAGCGCCTCGAAGCCGCTGCTGCTCTTGTACACAGAAGACGAGCGAGCGCGGGCTGCTAGAGAGCTCGGTGAGACGCGACTGGTGCGGGACAAGCGCGCTGCGCGGCGCAACCACCGTGCTCATAACCGGCGCAAGGAGGCGCGTGAGATTTGCCAGCGCAGACCGCTGTTCGTGGACTTCGCGGACGTAGGCTGGAAGGACTGGATCGTGGCCCCGCCAGGGTACGACGCGTACTACTGCCAGGGGGACTGTCCGTTCCCCATAGCGGACCACCTAAACGGTACGAATCACGCGATAGTGCAGACTTTAGTGAACTCAGTGAATCCGGCGTCGGTGCCGAAGGCGTGCTGTGTGCCAACGGAGCTTTCCTCAATCTCCATGCTATACATGGACGAACAGAACAATGTGGTGCTCAAGAACTATCAGGACATGATGGTGGTAGGCTGCGGCTGCCGATGACGAAGGCGCCAGCCCCGCCGGTGCGGACATAGTGATGATATAGGCGCGAGCCCGCCCAGTGCGGACCTAGTGATAACTCGTGGACCCAGTGTACATATAAAATAGCGGCCTCGAATATTGTAAATATCTATTTTTGTATATATTTCTGTAATTACTATTTTATTGAAATGAAAATGTAATAAAACATTAAATTTTACCTGACTCATTTTATTTTCCCTGGTGTTCATTCACGGAGGATAGATTGGTTTAAATTAAAATAATAAAGCAATTTCGCTTCTATAAACTAGGCACAAATACGTAATACAAATGCAAATGGTGCAACATTTATTAACAATTTTCCATTCCTTAGTTTTGGTATCAACAACATGAATGAAATGTATGAAGCAATTTAAAATCAAATGCACAGTTCTGTGTACTAATCTCGCATTCACAAGACCACTTTGTTTGAACACGACACGTTAAGATAGAGTTGTTTAGTTACAAAGACTATTTATAATGCTGATCACAAATATAAATCACTTGATTCAAGTAAGACCTAGATATATTAGTTGGACGAATGTAATCAAGAGCGTGAACTGAACACAAAACGACATGAATATTTAGAGGTTACCTGCGCAGAATATTGTAATTTATTTATTTTCAATGCAAGTGCTACTAAAGGCCCACTATTTGTGCATCAAAACCGAACAGAAAGTCGATTATTTGGCCCTAGAGCTTTATTATTATATATTTTTTTTATTTATTTACTAGAAGTTGGCTAAACTGCAACCTTTCCTGTGTACCATAAATGTAATACTTTTTTTCCATTGTTTAACGGCTCTGGATACAGTCCTTTTGAGCTAATCATAATTTAAAGTCCACAAGATTATATTTGTTTTATTTCCTCACACTATGCATTGAAAAACGTAGTATGATACACGGGCGTAAGAGCAATAAATTACTCGGTTACGTTTAAAACGCTCGCTACGCTCGTGTTTTAAATCGTCCTCGTAATTTATTCCTTTTCGCCCTTGTAGCATAAACTACTATTATTTATTTAGTTTTAATAAGGAAAACATACAGTCTATAAAATAAAACATACATAAAGAACACACTAAATAATAATCACAGACCAAAAAAGTTTTCACAGACTAATAAAACATAATGACACATCACGACAACTTGAGTACGACATAAATATGATCAATTTAAAGAAGTAAATATACTACACAAAACAAAACACAAAGTATGACAATAGTTACACAAAGGAATAAAATTTACAAAATGGCATGCATGAACACAAAAGAAAAAAAAGATTATTTATTAATATTACAAAATTTCAAAGACGTTTCTTCTGTATACGCCCTGAGATACGAAAAAGACATCTAAATCTGAAAACTTTTTATTATAGTCATCTAATGCTCGATGAAGAACGATGTTGCTTCCATACTTAGTATTACAATTACGAAGATAATATAGAGAATAATAATAGAAGATAATGTTTCAGCTTTACCTTGTTGACAAGTGCCTCATAGTTAAATGTGACACGTAACCCATACAAAATGTTTAACTTATTTTCTGGAAAGTGCTTCTATTTAAGTTTTGAAATAGGCTCTTAGTGTGTTATAAAATTACGTATACACAAGATCTAATAAACAATACACTTTATGTATAAATCTAACAACGGCAAAAGGGATGCAATAATCACTGCTACGCAACAGTACGCAAAATAAGCGTAAGCATCCTATACCCTTATAGATCCTATTTGATACAATGGAACTTGTAGGTTGCATTAAAAGCGCACTTTTGACGCCATCTATGTTGCAAATGGCCTGTGTAGCGGTATATAGAACTAGCATTAGCACTTGCTTACAAACGGATTGGCTCTAAAGCTTTTATTCAGTAATTTTGTGCTACTTTGGTAAAGTAAATTAAAGTGAATTTTTGTTTATGAATAAAATAAATAAATAAATTAAACGGATCAAAAGTAATGAGACTGTGTGAAACTACTCCTGAATGGTTCCTTTTGTACTCTTTGGGTAAGGAACCCTAAAAATCTTTTACACTTCAGGTCAGCTGATTACAAGTGGAAAAGTAAGCAAATGGTGATAATGATGTATCTCGAGGCAGGCATCTCTGGTTTAATTAGGAAGCTTTTACAAATTACAATATTCCAAATAATGGAGTAATAATTAAGTATAATTTAATACTTATAACATTTGATACGAATATAATATGAAAAATAACTGTACAAAAAACAATTAATAAGTATATCGTCACGACACGAATCCCCGAGGGAGTATCATAGGTGTTTCAAAGTGTGCACTGTGAAATGCAAGTCACAGTCCGCACTCGCACACCCACTTTTTACCGACGATTATTACGTCCCAGCGTGATGGATGGTGAACTCTTCGAGCACAAATTGACCCCACAGCTTAACGTGCCTTCCAAAGCACGTAGACCGAACACAAATGTACCCCTACGGGATTTGAACCCGCGACCTCCGGTTTTGTAGTCAAGACTACACGGTCTGTACAGATAACAAGACCTGCGGGTCTACCACGTAATTCTGATTTTCATCAACATCAACTTGAGATTGAAATTTGACGTGCGTGCGACGACTCCCGCCTAACCTACCATCTCTTTTGCACGCGTTGAATTTCGCATGCATTTGCTTAAGGCGCTCTTATCCCAGAAGAGTGACTCTCTGTCTTTTTCTTTACGTGTAAGGAGTAAAGAAAATAACCACACTTTTGTACTTTTTCGTTGTGTTTATCGGTTTTTTAATTGTTTAAAAATAAGGGATATGTTTATTAAAACCCACTTACGTGGTCGACCTAGACAATTTAAAGAGCAATATTACCAGATATGTTTCGTTAATAAAAGAGTGGAATTATGGAAATGGCATGATTTGAAAGGTTCTATTACATGCTGTGTTCGTGAATTATTTCTATCAAGCAAAGTTTATCTGATCGTGTAACACATGCGTGGAAGACCTAGATGAAGATTCGAACTATATTGTGTATTTTTTTTTTAAGTTTTAGACGATATTTGAAAGTTCTATTTGACTTTGAAATTACTGATTTTGGGATAAGAGCGCCTTAAAGTTGATACAAATCAGAATTACGTGGTAGGGCCGCTGTATAATATAAAAAAAAAACCACGGTTAGTATTTATGAGGCCCCTTCACACCTGGATTTTACTTAAGATTCATAATATGAAAGCAAAGGTAAAAACTGATTGTCAAATCAACAGCTTATTTAATTTTTTTTTTTTATAAGTATTATTATAAGTATTAGTAAGCGACGTCTAAGTCTCTAAACACCATCATATTAGCTGTTAGGATATCGTGAATATTGCCTCGTTTTTACGCAAAGCTTAGCAAGTTGTATAATTTTCATCTATACTGGAAATAAAAAAGAGACGTCGTTCATGTAAAGATTACTAAGTTTATATACTTTTCTATAAATAAACAGTTACCGTTTCATATAAAACAGTCTTTACCTGAAACCATTTCACAAATTCGTTGTCGTTTGAATATCTCGCTATCTCGCACTTCTTGAATAGGAATAGGTCGGATTGTGGTGTCGGGGGGACGGGAAACATATCTAAAGATGTGTGCAAAGTTTCATTGAGATCAAATCCATCAGGACGTCACAAACACCTAAAGCATTTAAATGGCAGTTGAGCGAAAAGGGGTCCCTTAAATAAATATCCTCGCGCCTGGTGACAGTCGCGTCGGCCAGTGTTTACCCACGGAATATTATATGTTCACGATTATCAATATCGGACCCTGAATCAATCACAGTTATCACGCTAACTAGGCTAGGGTGATTTACTCATCATCAGGGTTTCTCAAAGTGGGGTACGCGAACATCCAGGGGTTCACCAGTTGATCATAGGGGGTTCATGACAAGATTTACGTTATGGCGGCTGACTCTAGCTCGCTCGGGCAACACGAATTAAAATTGATCTAAATTGCTCCTAAAAACGGCTCAATTTGCGACAAAAAACAAGCCCACCTATCACATTAACTAATTAACAACGTTACTTTGTGACTGTATTATCTCTTATATTTAAATAAAAATCTATGAAGGGGCCTTTAGTTGAGCCCCAAAGCAGAGTACGCACTTAGAATTAATAAGAACTAGCTTTGGGATACAATCAAGTACATTTTATAAAATTATGTAAACAATGGACACCAAGGAATATAATACTCCCGATGGACACAATATATTTCCGAAAGACTATCGGTAAGTCTTCTCTGACAAACATGTCATTATATTGTTTTTACAAATTATGCCGCAAGCTGCCAGTGGTGTGATTGCCAATATTAAACCTTTAACAAAATCCTTCTATGGTGAGTTTTTTGTAAAGGGGTTCGGAGTCGACTTGGAAATTTAATAGGGGCACGTGGGGCTATAAGTATGAGAAACCCTGATCTAAAGCGACTTAAAATCTGACTGCGGATTAGCCTCGCAAATCTCGCAATCCAACAGGGTAACACCCATCAGCCTGCGAGACTCCTCTATGGCAGCAACCTAGCTAGTCCCTGTCTAGATGACATTTTTCACCTAATTTTTATTTAGTTTGGCTAAGGTAAGTACCTATATAATCATGTTGTATACTTACTATATTGTGTTTTATCAATTTCTTTCGATATCTTTATATGTTTTAGAGGTATACGAGTAAGTTTTTTAACTGAAACAAAACATAGTTCATTAGAAAAACCTGGGCAAGTGCGAGTTGCGTTCTCGAACAAAGAAAATGAGTTATATTTAAAATGAAATATATTTATTTATTTAATGTAGGTAATAGGTATACATTAGATACACTTATAACAGGTCGGTTTTAATGTGAAATAAAAAATACATATATCAACTTTTTTTTTAAATTACATGATGATTTATATAAAAACGACTCACCTCAATACGTGTTATGATTGGGAAAACCGACCAGTTTCAGCAGATTCAGACTGCCTTCATCTGGGCGAGTGAAGACGTTTACGCGACGACGTTACGCCTCACACTGAGGCGTAGAGTGTGAAGGTACATAATGTATCAAGATAAGTAATGTATAAATATTCACATTACGTAGTTTTGATGAATTCTTGGATAATAATATTTGTATTGTCTGAGTTATTCACGTACCTATTTTCAATGATACGGACGATATGACTGTTATTCTTACTAATGAAAAACGATATTTGTGTTGATTCGGCGTAACACGACTTAACTTATTTGACAGCACTAACTTTATTTTAAGCGTCCTGTCTTTTTCTTTCTGTATCGAAAAGACACAGACAGGACACTCAACAGGAAGGTAAAAAGCAGCGGTAGATCAGACGGTACAACGCTGGCCTCTCAATCTTGAAAGCCAGGTTCGCTCCCCGGTCGACATGCACGAATGAGTTTTTCGGAATTTATGTGTATAGTATTTTTATAGCAGATATTTACCACTTGCTGAACGGTGAAGGAAAACACTGTGAGGAAAACTGCATGCCCTAAATTTGTAGTTGTGCCCGTAGAACGGTGACAGAGCTGTCCACTAGGGTTGGGACGTAATAATAATAATCGTGTTGAATGTGACTTGCATTTCACAGTGGATAAAATAAGGGACAAAAATGCTGTTAAAGTACCGTACGACTAGAGATGAGTAATATTTATTTCACTCTTAGTCATCACCATATTTGAGATTAGTCATCTTATTGATTAAATTAGGGATGGTAATTTTACGTATATGGATATAGGTCACTTTTATTTTCTGATGACACATTGATAATTGTAATTATTTATAATTGTTGTTAGTCATTCTTACATAATATTATAAAAGCTCAAGAAGACATACTGGGTGTGAATATACTCTGTTGGCATTCAAAAGAAAACACATACACTCAGAGACAAAATTAGAGGAACGCAAAAAAAATTGTGATGTTACTAGAATTTTTCATGGATCCTTTTTTTATATATTAAAATTTTTTGCAAAAGTAACATTTTTTCAAATAAACTTCATGAAGGTATTGGACTCGTAAATAACTTACAGTAAAGTAAAGGGCAACATTTCTTCAACATTTTCTGATGTTTCAATTCTCTCATGGGATAATCCAGAGTTTAAGTTGAGTCAATTAAAATTTTTATTTCTAAACTATATTCTTGTCTTTAGTTTTCACTAAGGATTTAACTTTTTCTGTGTTGTCGTAATTCTGGTGTAATTTTGAAATCGTGTTTTCTCTCATGGACACGTTTCACAAGCATTTCTTTTTTTACCTAATTAGACCTAAATCTTGCATAAGGATAGCAAAGGGACTGCTTTTCGAAAGGAAATCACAAAACAGTAACAGCCAATAAAAAACATTGTCATTAAAAACTTGAAACAAATCTTTTTTGCGTTCCCCTAAATATGTCCATGAGTGTACATATATTCCAGAACGAATTGTTCTACGCAAATAAAAAGAAAATTCACCAATTAAAATACCTCCTGTGAAATTTCTCGAGACGTGTGCAACTTTTTATTTCTTGGAAAAGCTGAGGAGCTAGATTTCACTAGTGAAATTATAATTTCACACACTTTTGTCAATGGTCTCATACGATATAACTTTAGTGAAATTAAATATTCACGGGGGCTCAGTGAAATTATGAATCAATGAGTTTTAGTTTGAAAATCAGTGACCGTTAGATTGTGAAACTGTCACTGATTAATCCAATTTTAATGTCAATTTTGTTTGAAACATAGATTCCATTCATCGAAACATAGATAGAAAATAGGCCTTTCCAAAATTTCGCCACTCTTCTTGGAAGAAATGTCCATCTACACACACGCTGGGCAGGCAGGTTAGTGATCGCGGTGCCGAAACCCTCGATTGAAATATGAGCTAATGAAATTTAAATAGTTGCGATGATGGGCAAAAAAATTGTTGGTAATTTCGGTAAATTCAGGAGGCGGGTGAAGTGGAGCGGAGCGAGGTAGCCCCTTAAGGTACTTCCTCCAGCAAAACGAAACTTCACGACAAGAGATTGCAGATAATTGCTGTATTTTTTATTTATTTTAATTGCCTATCTCCTAACGAGTTAAAAGGAAGCAAGAAACGACTTAGCACAGCGTTTTGCTGGAGGCCGCACCTTAAAGGGTTACCTCGCTCCGCTCCACTTCACCGGCATCGGAACTATTTTTGACATTTTGTTTAAAATTTATTGATTTTATTTTAATCGAGGATTTCGGCACCGCGCTCAACAAAAAAAACACCTTAGCATATCATTTTGGAGACGCGCCTTAAGGAGCTGCACAATGCTAAAGTTCAGTTCTGCTCTAACGCTTTTGTTGTTTAACTGTCTATCCTGCTCTAATCAGAGGTCGCGCAAGCAAAACTACAGTTATTTTGTAATCGCGACCACATTAGGACATTAACTATAATTTTTTTATGGAATAAAGATGTTTTGTTTTATTGTTTCATTTCAATCTGTTTTGAAATATAGAAACTGAATCGCTTTTTTGTGAAAATCATGCTTTTTTGAAAGTATTATAATTAAAAGAAGAGTGAAAGTATGTTTATTTACAAAGTGTAAGTAATAATTGTCTTGAGTCAAAAAACACCCTGTATTCATTTTAAAATTTTTAGCAGCTACATTGACGGAACTAAATACAATGCAAAACTAATGTTTAGCATTGTGGAGCCCCTTAAGATTTGATTGTAAGTATAGATTTCGTATAGTAAGGAAGGAATATATATCACTCGTATGGTATGTAATCAATTGGTATTTGTCTCACCATATTAGAATTAAGCAATTTTAAAAATAAAATTATAAAGAGTGTTTGGGACATCCATGTAAATTTTTTCACTGCAGGCACTGGGGGCACTTATCATTTCATTGCAATAACCTATTTTTAAGTAGCCAAAACTAAAAAATTTCTATATCTCGAAAACTATTCAACTTTGCATTAAAGTAAATTCAGTCAAAAATGTTTGAAATCACTTCCTTTATCATCCCTGAAAATATTTACATCGATGCCCCAAACACCCTGTACAGGATGCTACGATCGAATTGTTATGCGCGCTTTGTACTTCGATAAGCAGTGTGTAAAGGCAGGTCAGTTTATTTGACCGAAAGGTCACATGTCTGTGTTTTGTAATAAATCATGTCGTAGTCAAAATACTGGGGACTTTTGTAGCGGTCAATAGCGAATAGGTCACTCCGATTTTGACTGTACTGTAACATATAGCTAGGCAATATGTTAGGTTTAGGTAAGGCTAGGTTTTATAGGTAGGTTAAAGGACTATTTGTTCGTGTTTAGTTGGCAATCGATAACCTTTATGGATCGACATACGTCGCATTGACTGAATTATTTCGTGTTTTCCAAAAATAAATACAGATCGAGTATAAAAGATCTTTCATACAAAACACGAGCAAGATTCCTCAGAGAGTCCGATTAGTGCGGATGTGCTTATCCATCCATAAATTATTGAAGAAATATAAGAAGCGAGTGCTCTACCAAATTTGGAGCTCCCCTCCCTTAATGATCAATTGATAACTAGGCTGTATATAAAAAGAAAAAAGAAAATATAAGAGAAGATAAACTAAAAATAAAGTGGTGTGATTCAGAATCATCCCTATAAGATCCCGAGTACACGGTGTGCGCATCACAGTACAGAAGTACAGTTCTTCTTCAAACACTTGGAGTTCCTCAAGACATACCAACCCTTTTTTTTCGTCCCTTTTTATATCGTCAGTCGTGCTTTTCGTCTGTCTATTCGCTTTAGAATCGACCACGGCGAAACCAAAAGGGAGTTATTTCGACATCCCAAGAATATCCCATATAAAAATTCACAAATAGAATTTTTTGCTTAACTTTTCTGATGTTTCTGTGTAATTAATTGAAATAGCTCAATCGGTCCTTGTCGTTTTAGAGCTTAAGGCAATATGTTAAAGTTTTAGCGTCCCTTTTACTCCATATGCGAAAAAGCTAGTTTTTTATTAATATAAAATGTACTAAAGTTGCTATCAAAAGTTAGTTTAACTAGGTCCTAGATACTGTTACAACCCATCTAATAAAATATAATTGCAGTCCATATGTCATTCCAAATTGTCAAACCAGCAGAATTTTTGTCGAGAAAGACCTAATTTCAATGAATATTTGTATCGAGCCGAATTTTTCCAATCGCGTTTCTGTTTTAGCGGATCCCTAGAAAAATATTCCAAAAATAATATACTATTTTATCATATTAATATCTTCTTCACTGAAGTAGATATGCAAGTTCTAAAAGTGTCGAAAGTGTCTAAAAGCGCCTTAAACCGCAGGTGATGGACGGATGCATACCTACAGACACGAGGTTTCGTTTTAAGGTGGATGCGACGAGTATGGATCCCAAATGTACAATTAATGATTGTTTTATATAATGAACAGAAAATCACTTGTACTATCCCACAAATTTATTTAAAACTTCCCGACCGGTTTCGCCTTTATGGCATTATCAAAGGAATTAATATAAGATCTTATAAACTATTTATTGTGTAATTATGATCTTATATTAATTCCTTTGATAATGCCATAAAGGCGAAACCGGTCAGGAAGTCTTAAATAAATTTGTGCAATAGTACAAGTGATTTTTTGTTCATTATGTATTGCAAGTTCCACCAAGTGCCAACAATCAACAGTGTAAACATAATTATTGTCTTTCTTATTTTTTAATACAAATTTATGGCAATTAGTTTAATGTCACTAATACTTTTCTAGAGAATTTTTGTTATTTATTTTTGCTTTGTCAATGATCCTACACAATAAATACGTTTTAAATAAAAAAAACAATGATGTGTTAGAAACGAGACCCGTTTCAATTTAGACCACCTTAAAGGTTTCTAAACACAAAAAACAGATCGACTAAGCTGATAGGTATTCAGTTTGATACCTGGAGCCTTATTGTCTAAATTCAAAATCTATGGCTATCGCTTTCAAAGGCACCGTAATTGGCCAGAAATGTCGTGACATATAATTTCGGGACAATCATTTGAGGGTATGGCATAGGCTAAGAAAAAATGTTATTACCCGTCCAATAAGGTCAATGGCAAAGTTTAGCTTGTTACTGGGCCTTAAAGCGATAGCAATAGATGGTGAAGTTATTAAGGTGCCTGGTTTAACAAGGTTTTCTTGAACAATTAGATTATGTTTTGTTAAGAAGCCTTTAATCCCAGCCTCAAGCATACACGAGTATATATTTTTAGGGTTCCGTACCCAAAGGGCAAAACGGAGCCCTATTAATGTCACAGCTATTAATGTCACACATTAATGACAAGTCTGTCTTTCCGTCTGTACGTCTCACGGGTCACTTATACTGGTGCAAATAAATTTGAATTTGAATTACTTTAAAAAGTTTTGTTTACCTTTGAAATGACGCAATAGTTATTGTGCAACAAGAGAGGAAAGTTTTTTTTTTTGTTGCGAGTTCTGAGTTTGAATCCCGAGCAAGCGAAGGATGATTCTATTCTAAGTTAGAATCTTGAGCGTGGTGAGGGATTCAATTTTTTCTTTAAAAAATGCACAATATAAAAATATTGCACATCAAATAAAATTTAAGGAATGAAAAGCCGTTTAAATCGGAAAATCTCTGATAAACAAATCGAAAACGCAAAACACAACCATCACGCGGGTGTTTTACTCTATTTATCTGTTTCGGGTAGAATTTAATTTCTTTTTTTAAACCACTGAGCAATACAAGTACGCTGGACATGTTTAACCAAACAAAACAAAATGACAGTTCTTTTTTGTGCCGATTCGAAACGAGCGTACGAACTAAAATTGGCACTTGCTATAGTAGATAACGTCATTGTCTCATCTTTATCATTAGTTCCGAGTACGCTCAAGTGACTCACTGCAGCAATCAGCGCCAAAATGGTGATAACCAAATTGCTTCATTATATGGTCGTCAATAGCCAGCCCAGCTATGGCCTATGGTCGGTATGGTCGAGACTATACACAGGAATTCAAAAACTTTACTTTGTCTACGGTATCCGACAAGCTGTAGGGCTGTGTATAGCCTCCGTGTATGGAATCCATATAGAGTGAAAGAGATAGCCACCATGCTGATATTTGCTTTCTCTCTTTCTCTCGAAGAGAGGATATGAAGTTTCTGAATATTTTAAAAGCCAATGAAATAAGAAATGCCATTTCGCAGCGTTCTTAATTCAAAACACTTTTCTTCACTGAGTGAGCAAAATTGACTTCTGCTCACTAATTTTAAGCAGCAAAGGCGCGCTTTCCAAGCTACTGAAGTGAAAAATAATTTTCACTACAGTAGATGTAAAAAATGCTCATAGGGTAGTGAAATAAAACGAATAAAAAGTGTTATTTATATGAATTGTAGAGTTTGTGGTAAACGTTTTGTAACCCGTTTGTACTAATATAACTTATGTGTTAGTAATTTTTTATTTTTTTTTTACATTTAAAATTATATTAATAAACTTAAATAACATATAAATAATGATAATTTTTTTTTATAAAACTATCTTAAAATTAAATAAAATATAAAAAGAAAAACAAATACCAACCTGTCTGTCGCATAGCGGGCTCTAGATTAAATAAAATATGTGAGCCAGATCACCGCCATCATCGGGGAGAGTACCCAATAGGCTGGCGGCGTTGCCTCGCTGTATTGCGAGGCTTATTCGCTGACCAAAATAGGTCCCAGCCCTTGGGTAATTATGTATTAAATATATCCGACTAACTTGAACCTTTAGCTACCTATACCTATAGCATAGAAATGCCCTATATTCTGGCGAACTATGACTCCAAAATCTGATGAAGTCTTCGTCAAGGAATACCACAGATAATATTGAGAATTGACAATGTTCAGTGAGCAGGTCCCAGTTGGAGTATTTCGTCACAAGGCGACTATATATCATGTTTTTGTCCCGGCAGCGCAGGAATGCTCCGCTGTATAATTTGGCCACACGGCCACCCGGCAACATCGCGTCTGCCGAGTCTCACCCGCCGGCATACGTCTATATTATCAGTAGATAAATTTAGGCATTGTCTTTGCCTCGTATTTCGTCCTCTCGAGATTTTGCTTTTGTTGTTTTTTTTTGTTTCACGGCCACAAAAAACTGAGTGGAGGCGAGCGAAGTGGGTATAATTTATTTTATAGTCTGTCCGGTCGTAACGTTGGCGATGGACGGTTCGTCGCCGATTTATTCTCAACTCTGCGTAATTAACGTAAATGGATTGGCCAGTGGCGGTGCCTGTGAGGTCCCCCGCGAACCCGCCATTCCCCTCTTCTTCAGCCCTCATGCCTCATCCTTACTCCTCAGTACATTACTCCCAATGTAATAATGCGCATACAAATCTTCGCCACTGTTCGGCAAAGTTCGTATTTCCTTACACTTTCTATACAATCAATACGGTCACGTGGTACGTCCGGTCGCTCGGCTATAGATTTGTATGCGCATTATTACTTTGGGAGTACTGTATGTTGACTTGATGACCATTCCAATTTTGCAAAAATCATACCATCACGATATTTATCCACGAAGGGATGCCAGAGGTGGTACCGAGTGCAGACTGGGACTACAGTGAACACTCGTACACCCTCTTTGGATCGAAAATTACGTCACAACGTGATGGGGAATGGACTTTTTACTTAACGTTTAGCAAGTGGTAAGTAAACAAATAATATGTACAGTACTCCCAAAGCAATAATGCGCATACAAATCTATAGCCGAGCGATCGGACGTACCACGTGACCTTATTGATTGTATAGAAAGTGTAAGGAAATACGAACTTTGCCGAATAGTGGCGAAGATTTGTATGCGCATTATCACTTTGGAAGCACTGTACTAAAGTTCTTCGACCGGGAGGATTCGAAGCTGCAGGTCTCAAGACTGAGAGTCTATGTCCTACAGAATGAACAACAGCTGCTTCTACTTCTTAATATTAACGGGACACCTGACGCTAGAGCATCAACAACACTAGGTTTTCAAAGGTTCATTGGAAAAAACTAGGTCTCTCCTCGTATTGAAGAAAACATATTTGATTTATCGATCTTTTATCTAGGGATTCCACCTATAAACAATGTTTTAAGATTTATACTTTTGTCAAAAATTAAATGTTTTCCACCCTCCTTTTTTTGGTTTTCAAACGTTCGTTTCATAAACGCGGTTAAGAGATCAACTTGTTTTTTTTTTTATAAAATAGGCAATAGAAATATGAAGGGTAGTTACCTAAATCCAATATTTTTTTCCCTACAAAATATTTCAGTATTAGCTAAAAACACACCAATTTGTTGTTTCGCTGCGTGATCACTAGTATTACGCGTCCAAAAACAAGAGGCCAAAGAGCCAACATATAATCGCCTCTACGAAAAGCAAATAAGGTCTGTGCCATTAGACTTATTGTGCTGGACGGGTGATAAAAAAGTTGCTAGGGTATGCCATCCTCCTAATAGCCACAATTCAGGAACAGATGCAACTGATAGCTGCATAAATAAAAAAACGCGGAAAATGAAAAAACATCTACAGAAATAATTATATTCCGTAGCTATAAAAATACAATTTTACTGTATTGGAAAGCAAATCACAATCAAAAATTACTTAATAAGTAGTCATAAAGCCTTCCGCAGAAAGCCTTATTCGTCGCGCGTTCCGACACATAATTTCGTGTAAGTACACACCGCAAAAAGTGAATCCACTGAACTAAACTTCAGATCTAATTGAAGAAAAGAAAGGCGCAGAATTACATGAAACCACAATTCAAATTAGATAATAAGAAGATGGTGGCAGAATCGCCGTGATACCGAGTCTGCCAGCGATGCTCCTCGAGGGAGAATTATAATTGTTTTGCATTCTTGCGTGCAAATAAGAACAAAAGGGCCCTCATGGGCCCCCCGCGCTGTAGGGCTGGCCGATCTGAATATCTGTCCGTTCGCATTCTTTGCTTTGCGCGTGCGACTCTGAACTTTCCACTTCTTTGGGCGTTGAGAATTTTCTTTTGGAGTTAAATTGGATTACGATGCTAGGTTGAAATGTTGGTGTATGGTTTGTGAGTATAGTTCTCCACATAATCGTCTTAATTGAATGTGTTTGGTAGATCTTGATCATATTCAAAATTTCACAGTTATATACTTATTATAGTTTAAGGTAACATTCGTAAAAATCGGTTCTTTTAAGGGGCTGCGCAATGCTGAAATTCAGTCCTGCTCTAACGCGTTTGTTTTTTGACTCTCTATCCTGCTCTAATTAGATGCCGCGCACGCAAAAGTTCAGTTGTTTTAGAAATCGCGGCTCCATTTGGACATTAACCATAATTTGTAGTAAGGCATTTTTGTAGATAATTATTAGATCTTTTATTGCGTGAAAGATTCATTTCAAACGCATATTCCGTGTCCGAGCGAATTGAGTGTACAGAATGAAATCAGGTACCTAAAGATATATATTTTTTTGAGTAAAGATATAAAATTTCGATAATCCATAAAGGCTTAATTCGTCAAAAAAACATGATTAAGTACATATATATTTCCCAGAATTTTCTAGTAGCCAGTTTGGCCTACAAATCTAGCTAAATATACGCAATTTTACCAAATCCACGCATATTCAAGCCTTAAAAATGGAATGAAAAATATTGGAACATACACTGCGAAGACAAGTTTTGGAACGAAATTCCTTATCGCACGTTCAGCGCCAGAGTTTGGTGACCAGACACTTGACGAATGGGAGCTAGGTCGAAAAAAGTAACTTCGACCGTCACGACTCTTTTGCGTGTCGTGACGGTCGAAGTCTTACACTTTTTTATACGTTAGAACTTCGTTCCAACCGGGTGCACCATGTCACCGTTTTTTTTTACATTTTTTTAGTGCCATGAAAGGAAATCTTCAAAATGTTCCTCATCTAAGTTGCGTTGCAACTTGCAACGTCTATTTTATCTTTTCACGCAATAGTATATTTCGTGACGAGTATAAAATGGTGGATTTTCTTACCCGAGGAATGAAGCTAGTTTCGAGGGTAAGAAAACCCATTTTAACTCGTGGCGAACGATACTTTTTCTACTACCTGATTTATGTATTTAAATATTTAATTTTTCCTTTCAAATTTAATGTATTTTATGACTTTGCAAAGCGTGGCGCGGTTTTTACCTTTTTTTTCAGGCTTCGGCCGGTGGCTTTTTTTGTGGCCAGTATCATTTTGCGAAAAGAGAGTGTCAGACGCGATATAATCGTTTATGTCGTGAATCAGAACCTCAGAATAAGGAATACAAATAGAAGCCTGGCTAAAATAAGAACTGGGCATTAGCCATTGTACTCATCTAACGTAAATTACTCCTGTGTACGAGTGAATGAAACGACGGACCGCACTTACTTTATATTTTTTCCTGGTGTGTCACTAGATTGAACCAAACAAATGTCAGATGGATGTAATTTGGATGTATTTTAAAAATTATAATACCATCAAATTAAATATGTCTCATCATTGTATCGTTGTGTTGTAATATCGTACGTTGCGTGCATCACATCTTAATTTGGTGGCATCGCAATGTCTATTGCATTTTGCAAAAGTTTACAGCTTCACCGAGAGAAATTAAATATGTTGGTGCTCTTCCTCTCAAAATTCGTGAAAGTGTGATTTATTATTGTTTGTGTTGATTGTTTTTTTAACTTTGGAATAAATTGTCTTGTGCGATTGAAGGCTGTAAATCGCATACAGGAAGAAAAGAAAACAACAATGAAGCAATATCATTTCATCGGTGAGTTCTGATAGTTTTTATGTTAATAAGTTGCAGGATCATACCTAAAACTCAGTAACAATAATAGTAGTTCTTGTAAATCATACTCGTGTTCAATTCTACACCGATATTTGCCTGTTTTATATAGATTTTCTGCCGACTATTAGAGGTTATGTGTTTTCGCATAGTGATGTACTAAAGTCCGTGTGGCAAACTATCGAACATTGGTTCCCGCGGCAGCCGTGCATAAAGGATAATACCGCAGATTAATTGCAGCGCGAGTTAAACGAAAAATAATGCCGAATAAATATCGCTAAGTATATTTTTTTGTTACAGATTTCCAAAAAGGGAAGAATTAAAAAGTGAATGGCTTAGACGAATAATTAGACCAAATTGGGCAATTAAAAAAAGCAGTCATATTTGTCCGAAACACTTTACGCCGGATTCTTTTGGACCAAACGAAAATTTAAAATGGAGACGGTTAAAAGCAGATGCTTTACCGACGTTATATTTACCAGATACAGACACATTGGTAACCTTTAAATAAATTATGTATAATTGCATTATTAATCTTGTTTGTAGGTACGTGCTTGTTCTACACTATATTAACTCGATAATTTTTTAATTTTGGGCAACAGCACCAGTACCTATGGATGTCTGTGGTGTAGAAGAGTGCATACTTCTATGTTCGCAAATCGTTCTGAAAGGCCTATTCAGAACTTGTACGTTACTTCCGTGATCGACTTCACGAAGAAATTCCGCAGATCAAGACATTTTCGTACTTAGTGGTTGACAATAAAAGTACTTTGACAGGGTAGTTCTATCGTGAAATTAATTTTGGGAATGCTTATTGACTTGAACTGCGCATAATTTGGTTTCTTATTACAGGTTATTAAGTATTTTAATCGTTCATTATTTGTTATTAGTTATTATTCAAGATAAGTTGATGTTTATTTTATAGAAATAATAAAAAAAAAAAAAATTACCTCTGTAGTAATTGCGCTGTCATCGCTCATCATTGACATAATATTATTATTACGAATCCTATAAGTCTATGATTATTATGATTTCTATAGTTGCGATTAATTCCTTCCTCCTTGATTGAACAAAGACGCGACATCAACGAACATCTATGTGATTGAGTTAACAGGCGACTTAAAGGTATCCACTTAAATAGTTTACGGTTGTATCTCTGATACAAGCTACAGCATTTATTGTACTAGAAACAAGCACAATTTTGGACTTAACTTATGTACCTACCTGCCTACGATATAGTAATTTGTACTTCATAAAAAATATTATGCTAAACGAAAGATATCCTTTTATTAATTCCTTATTTACACAATAATGTGTCTCACTGGGGTAGACAGAGACCGCTTTGCTATTAATTCTCTTGGCCTCCTTCCAAGTCAAGAGGATGTCACCAGAAAGTTCGGTGCCTCCTGCATTCTCTTTTTTTCACACTTTGATACGATATAATGTGTGGTAAGCAGATTGGTCGTGGTTCATTTGGATTTGGTTTATTTATCGTAGTCAAAAATCGACATTGTTACATCACTAGCAAAGCAACAAACTAGTGACAACCTACCTAATTAAGAAAAAACCAATACATATCCATCTCTCTCTAACGCACTAGAATGTCGTAAGAAAATCAAGGATAGGTGTCTTTCTCCGCGTATTATTTTAGCCAGGCTTCTATTTGTATTCCTTATTCTGAGATCAGAACGCAGGGAATTTCGATTGTAAAGGCAAACTAAGGACGTCAAAAAGAACCTAAATTTGCAATAAATGAAATTTCAATACGATATTTCAAACTGACCTGATATTCATTCCGCAACGGGGCCCGGAAAGTTTGATTTTCAAAACTAATTTCGAGTATTAAATGGAACTTTTTCATAAAGGTACTAGAAAAAAAACTTTTATCTGGGTATTTCTCATCAAACGGTAATGAAGAACCATCAGGACCTATGTGCTCTACATGTATTACTGTACACATTATATCAAATGTTCTTCCTGGAGCTGACACTAATTCAACTAAGTTTTTTATTTTTTATATATATTTTTTAAATTTATTATTTGCATTTATAATACACAATCCTTACAGGCTAACCTAATGCGATTGAAACAAATTATATTTAAAGCAGTTTTTGTGAACTCCGTCAAAGAACAACTAAACAAATTGGTATCCGTAAGGTTGTCGATTCTGTTGAAAAGATGGAGAGCCTTTACAACAGGTGACTCTTTTAAGAACATTAGTGCGCGCATGCTGCACGCAAAACAACTTGTGATTTCTCGCGCGAAGATAGTTATCCGGCACAAACATGTTGCAAATTTAATTCAGTGCATGTAAAAGGGACACACTGAAAATCAGCGGTGTGTTACTGTTTTACAACACACAACAGACGCTGAGTCTGCCCCTTCTTTTCAGCATGCACTTTTTCATTTACAGGTATTTTTATTTTCTTTTGTTTTTTTTTGTGTAACTTTTTTATATTCAAAAGCGTGTATTTGTGAGCGAAGTACGGCGATAGGGCTCACCACCCATCACGTTGGGACATAATAGTCGTCGGGTGTACCGTGTATGGCCTGTGACTTGCATTTCACAGTTCACACTCGGAACACCTCTGACACCCCTCGGGGATTTATGTCGTGACGATATATACATTTTTTATTATTTTAGGAAGGGAAACATTTTTATTTTTTATTTTTGGATTTAATCTGGTCATGCAGATAAGTTACATTATTTACGCTCATCATCCTAGACCCCATAGACGCTTAACATCAGGCGTGGTGGTAGCCAAGTGTAAGCCCATTGTGAATTAAAAATATACATTTGTATTAATATGTAATATTAATATGTTATACATACATATACAAAATTTTTACTTGCGATGGTCGGCACTTGGTGAAACTTGAAACACATCTTGAGTTAAAAGCACTTGTACCTACAGTAGTTTCACTTTATTTATGTTTTCTCCCAACTGGTTTCAGATTTTACAACATTTTCAAGGGAAGATGTTAATTAAAATACATTTCATTGACTCCAGGCACTAGCTCTGAGCAACGTAAACAATGATAATGTTGACAGAAAATAGAATTGAGTAGGTTATCAGATACCTGATAAATTTTTGACTTACCAACTCAATTCTATTTTCTGTCAACATTATCATTGTAGTTGCTCAGAGCTAGTGCCTGGAGTCAATGAAATGTATTTTAATTAACATCTTCCCTTGAAAATGGTGTAAAATACGAAACCGGTTGGGAGAAAACATAAATAAAGTGAAACTATAACGTACAAGTGCTTTAACTCAAGATATAATATACATTTGAGATAAAATTTAACTTATTCTTACAATGGACTCATTAATATATGGGCATTCTTTTATATGTATTTTATTCAGATAGGTGAAAATGCGTAGATGTTTGCAATTTGAAGCTTATACCATAAATTTATTGTAGTATTTGTACTTTTTCTATTATGTTTTGAATCAGAATCAATAGGTTCAAGAAGATAGAATTTCAAGCTGAAGAAATGTTGTGATATCTTGTATTTTATCTTGAACTTTCTTCCTCGGGTTCGTTTAAGCTTATTTTTAGTACATTTAGTTTTATTGTATAACAATTTCACCTATCGTCGTCAAGTCGGTTGGAACAAAAGAATATAATTTTTGCCTGAAATAGAGATGTTTTCTGGAAGTTAAGTTTAAACGATAACGTGATTTTGGGCACTGAATACGAAGCAACCAGCCACTACAACACAGCAACTACAGATCCGTTCCCTGACAAAACTCTTATTGCGTCGGAATATGTGCGAGAATCCTACAATCAACGAGACAACTGAAGTGGGATGTGGTCTACGTATGGCGCGGGCCATCGACCGTGCCACCTCCATCTAATATCTCCGGTATGCACGAATTAAACTGGTTCCGTATATGTGACATTATAAATTTTGCAGAAAACATTGTAAATGGAACATTTTTCTTGTCCAAGGCGCATTGAAATAACTTACCTAAGACCCAGTATAAATGATAGTATTTGCTAACATATCTACGGTTTTAAGTGTAAGAAGTAGGTACACTCAGAAAACGAATCGATATTTTATTTTAATTTTTGTGCTTTACTCAAAAAAAAACCACCCCGTACACAGTAATATAGAAAGACTGTATACAATGTGTAACAGAAAGGTGTAGTCATATTTGAAGAGCTTATTCAGTCAATAGGATAGAACAACTTTTGCTATGGAACCAACCCTGAAAAATGCAATGACGTTCGGCCGAAATATATAGAAGGGCAGATTTTTTCTGTTACACGTTGTTTAAGTGAGAAAAACCTTCGTTAAGTTCCTCAATAAACCTTTTCTAAGCGTGAAAAACAATCATCAAACCTTAAAAATACGTGTAAAAGTAAAGAATGTGCGCGTGGGCAGTTGTGTTTGCACGTAAAATTTGAGCGTCGACGTCGTCAGCCTGCACTTCGCCTCACGCATTTCGTTTGTCGCGTGCGCGTGTGCACCTCAATCACAATCAACTTTCACCATAACAGTTTTTTATATCATTTAATTACTTTAACAATGTGGTAACGCTGCCTTGAGCGGACCAGCAGCCTAGACGAGACGCGCGAAGGCTTTATAACGGTGACGACGTAGAACCGGCCACCTGCGACTGTGCTATGCACTTTGAAGCGTTACATGCACTGAATGCACGGGTTTCTTGCTCATCTTGGGCCTTAGAATCACTGTTACAAAATACTCCTGTAAATCCTAAGCCCATAGAGCTATAAAAGAAAAAAAAGTTTCTTCACGGGGTGTGTCCGATCAACAATTCTTCGAAAAATGTTCTGTAAAATCACAGATAATATAATAATGTAAATGTCATTTAAAGTTCCGCTTTTAATTCAAATCTGTGATACCGACCAAATTGGCCACATACTGAAAAGGGTCAAAGTCAAACGTACCCGGAATAGAAGATGTTGAATGACTAGATTACGGAAGTGGAAGAAGCGAAAGACGAGTATCAGGATCGTAGCAGATGGAAATCTGTAGTCTCTGCCTACCTCTCCAAGAGACAGGCACGAGTATGTATGTAAAATGGATAATTCCAAGCCACGATTTGGACTGTAGCATTAATACAAATTTGGGCATTCTTAGAGATGGTCATCGCGGCATTTGATATTATTCCTTAGTGGATATGACCAAGACTAGCTATGATTGCCACATTCTAACCTCTGCATTGGTTTTAAAATTAGACAACTGCGGTTTTTAACGAAGTTGACGAAGTATGGCCAAGAAAAGCCAATGGTTCCCCATCACACACGTTAACACAAAACCATAGACAATACAGCCCAGAAAGACGTCTATTGTTCGACATCTTGCGTACAAATAATTCTGTCAACAATCGAAACGGGATACTGCAATCCTATTGGCTCTTCCAATCTTACGTATAGCGCCACAAACTTATCTTTCCCGAAGACGAAGACTCTAACGTAATGAATATAGAAGCCATGTTGGTTTGGCCTACCGAAACACATAATTTTGGAGTGGTGAATTGTATCTGCTGGTTCAGTCAGATGTGTTGACAGAAATCGGTCGCCTGTTATGAGGAGTCTGTAGGCTGTATTCGTCTATGCACAAAACAAACATGGCCGATGGTCACCAGTGTTGCCCGATCACACCTATAATTGCTTCACACATTCTTTCAGCCGTGGAAAGTTCCGTCGGACTGACAAATTAGAGGCTGTATTATTATAATCAGCGTCTTAGTGTTCAATCGAATAAAATAAGATAACCATTTATTAAACACTGTTATGATAGTATAAGAGTAAGAGGACAGCTCACAGGCAAAAAACCAGGAGGCCCACCATGCCTGGGACCGATGGATGGCGGTATATCCATCCCTAATACCCGGGCCTTATATGGAACAGACTGGTGACGGGCAGTGGCGTCACTGGTCCGAGGGTTCCGGCACCGCGCTCACCAACCCACCTTCCCAGCGTGTGTGAGTATGGGCAATTCTTCCAGGATGAACGCCGGGTGTGGCAAAGTCCTGGAAAGGCTTATGTCTAGCAGTGCGCGATCTAGGCTGATGGATGGATGGAAACACTGTTATAACAATTTAAATTAAACACGTAATTTTTCTTCAAGCGAAACTGGTGCTAATCACGTCAAACTTAGTTTCAAACTCACACGCTCTCCTATGTGTCGCTTTTGACAACAATGACATCTCGTGACGAAGAAATAAACGGTTTTTGTTTAAAAAATATATTTATAAGTAATATTTTTAAAAACTGTCAGTAGTGCCACTAGGTCTTGTTGAAACATTGTATGTAGTCTAAAAATAAACGGTTTTTGTTTAAAAAATATATTTATAAGTAATATTTTTAAAAACTGTCAGTAGTGCCACTAGGTCTTGTTGAAACATTGTATGTAGTCTAAAAATCAAGAAAATAGGTGAAATAATTAAATCATAATATCAACATAAAATAAAAATTAGTTGCAATTTCGTCATTTAAAGCTATCGAGCGAAATTTTAGCTATCAGGTATATAGTCAGGGGTGCCCAAGGGCGGATCCAGCCTGCGAGCCAGGGGGGGTCACAGGCTCTGAATTAGTCCAAATATATAACACCATTTTGTGCAATTGTACGTATATTCAGCGTGTCTGTATAGAAAAAACTAGGCCCAGAGGAGGTCATGACCCCCATGTGTTATATGGTTTATTTATTTATTTATTTTTTATTTATTTATTTACTCAGGTTGACAAACAGTTACAACACAGATAAAGTACACTAATATAAACACAAACTAACCTAAAAAACCATAAAAAAGATCAAACATAAATTAGATCACTACCTTACAGTTAAATGATAAAAATTTACAGTATGAGTGCGAAATTAATTATATTTATACAGAAACACAGCATTAGTATACATATCATAATATAATATAATATAAACTTCATTGTACATACATGGTTTGTTACTTATTTGTCACAATAAAAGAATTGTCACTAAAAGAATGTCACAATAAAAGTTTAGTATCTATATCATTATTTTTGAATTAGTAGGTAAGCGATAAGTAGGAAAAATTGTGAATCGAAAGTTGCAAATTTGAGCCCGGGGACTCTTAACCACCACAACACAAAATATACACGTCATGACAAAATGAAAATTACCTAGAGGTTATGAAAATTCTAACAATTTTTAATAACATTGAGAACTTAATTACTGATACACGTAGCTGTGTAACATTACGCGTTGTGGTAAAAAATAAACTCAGCATGTACTGCAGTGTACAGAGTAACAATCTGCAGCGCTGTTATTCTGCCAGAGCCTAATAGTAACGTAACCTTTTTAGTGAAACTCCTTAGTATTTGTCTATTAAAACAAAAAGCTTTTGAAGAGTTTAAATACTAAATTAAGTAAGCCAATTTTTATTCGTTGTTTTTTCCCGTATTGTATTTCTTAAATTATTTTTTATTTTTTACGTTAAAAATAATGGTGTCGATTTGGTGTTGTAGCACGACTTAAATTATTGGACATATAAATATAAGGTCTTTTAATTTAAATGGAAAGTAATTTAGGAGGTGATTCAGTATCGTTAATACATCACATTCCACTGCAAAGCACATTTTTATGCGCGAACTTTTTCTTCACTTGTCCATACAAACTGAGTCCGCTAATCGGACCACTTTGTACTGAGAAGTGATAAAAGTTTGCGCAAAAAAATGTGCTTTGCAGTAGAATGTGATCTCCTAAATTACTTTCCATTTAAATTGAAAGACGTTATACAAGGTGACTTTTTGATCATCGTCCAAATTCATACTGGAGGCTTGATAAGTGATCAGTATTTTGGATCAATAACAATTTTTGTGAATTTCCTAAAATGAAATTTCGGCTTCCCATAGAAATTCACTTCCAGTCCCGAGTGAATCACTATGGGGAGTCGAAATTTCATTTTACGAATTTCACCAAAATTGTTATTGACCCATGATACTGATCACTTATCAAGCCACTAGTATGAATTTGGACGATGATCAAAAAGTCACCTTGTATATACAGGGTGGAAAAAATGAAAGGGCCCTGGAGGGGAACTACCTTAAATCCTTTAGTTAGCTCATTTTACTGAAAGGAAACATTCCTTTATTTTTTAAAAGAAACAAAAATGCATTCAAAGATCTTCTAAAATTTGCTTGTCTCACCCGGGAACTGAACCAACTAAAAATTAAAAAAATAAACCCTCGCTATTTTATTATACGAATCGGTAGGATTATTGTTCAGGATAAAATTTGTCTACTAAACTAAAGTCTTACACTCATCTGTTGTACGAGATACCCATGAAATTGAATATTTATTACAAGTTCTTTATTAACAATACCTAGTACCGTTCACTTGTAAAGTAATAATGATACGCCATTATTACACAATGACAGCACGGAATGAAAGCAAAACAAAACAAAATTTGAAATTCGAACGAATACTTTTATCGATTTTAAAAATGTTGAAAGTTATGGTTCGAACTTCAAATTTGTTGCTCCGCGTTGCAAAAAAAATACGTTTCTTTTTTAACTTTTCGTCAGTACGCCTAGTGCAAGAAGTAATTGTGCTCTGCATAGATTTATTATTACCATTTAACGATTTTCTTATTGAAGTCTTCAACAAGGTACTTAAGATAAATAACATTAGCAAGCTTGTACTTCATACAATGTGTTTGGGTGTAAGAGAGATAAGAAAATTATAACATGTCATTTACTTGTTACAAGTGAACAGTACTAGGTATTGTTAACAAAGAACTTGTAATAAATATTTAATTTCATGAGTATCTCGTACAACAGATGAGTGTAAGACCAAATGTTTATTAGACATATTTTATTCTGAACAATAATCCTACCGATTCGTATAATAAAATAGCGAGGGTTTATATTTTTAATTTTTAGTTGGTTCGGTTCCCGGGTGAGACAAGCGAATTTCAGAATATCTTTGAATGCAGTTTTGTTTATTTTAAAAAATAAAGGAATGTTTCCTTTCAGTAAAATGAGCTAACTAAAGGATTTAAGGTAGTTCCCCTCCAGGACCCTTACATTTTTTCCACCCTGTATATATATATATATATATATGACATATCTTTTTGTATCGAAAATACAAACGCCTCAATTAAGTTTAGTTCTGTCAAATAATTTAAATCGTGCTACACTGAATCGACACCTCTATGTATGTGCTGTACCTACTTATATTACATAAATAAATATCAGGTGACTTTTAGGCTTTCTATACTAATTGATTCGGTCGGAGTTGTTCGTAAATTAGTACGGGGGCACAAGTTTTTTTTCTTTCGTAGTCTGCACATAAGGTCATTGAACCTTGGTCCTGACCCCTTACCGAGTCTACAGTATGAGTTTGACTATATAAACACAAGCGACCTTTAATTTCATTTCATTACAACAGGTCCAATTAAAATAAGCATCTGGTTTCTGATAAGGTACATACATAAATAAATATAAATATATCCCCACGACATGAATCTCCGAGGGGGTGTCAGAGGTGTTCCAAGTGTGAACTGTGAAATGCAAGTCACAGTCACATTTCAGGCACAAATATACGCTTTTTATGGCGAGCAGGTTTCCTAACGATGTTTTCCTTCATCATTCAGCAAGTGGTATGTAAGAACAATTGTAAATGTGAAAAAAAAACTGGCCAAGTGCGAGTCGGACTCGCGCACGAAGTGTTCCGTTTTTATAGAAACTTAAAAAAATAAACAAAAAAAAAACAAAAAATTTCTGTTGTATGGGAGCCCTTTTAAATATTTATTTTATTCTGTTTTTTAGTATTTGTTGTTATAGCGGCAACAGAAATACATAATCTGTGAAAATTTCAACTGTCTAACTATCACGATTCATGAGATACAGCCTGGTGACAGACGGACAGATAGACGGACAGCAGAGTCTTAGTAATAGCGACCCGTTGGTTACCCTTTGGGTACGGAACCCTTAAAAACACTTTGTCATTGAGAGAACCCGCAATACACAACAAACGCTTTGACTTTTTTGTTACTGCCCAGCAACTACAACTAACTAGCCTAATTGGACGGTAGCACCTCGGAAAAATAATGGCGTTGATCTTCTCGGAGTTTTTTGTCCACATTTTTCATCATTGTTGAGAGGCAAAATATACTCGTATAGTCGCTGAAATTAAGGCGAATGGATACGCCAACCGCAATTTGGACCTGTCTTTGAAGGCCTACTCCTCCCACACGGATGGTCCAAAAACTTTCATAAAAATATATGATAGGCATTATGGAGTCAAAAATAAATTTTAAGTTTCATAAACTGTTTTTCTATTGAAAGTTTTGACAAAAAAAAATTGAAAGTCATCGAAAGTTTTACATGATAAACACAAGAATTCTCTTACTCCTTACAAACGCCTAAAGCGATTGTAATTATTATTTCACCAAATTATTGAAAATTTTTAGATCTAAAAAATTCAAGTTCAAAATTTTTTTTTTCCTTAATGACGTCCATGTGAAAAGTATTATTTTCTCCTATTTTGCGCTAGCCGTAACAGCCACTTTTCAAGGCACGCTGAAATGAACATTATTTCAATGTCGTTTCCGTTAATATTTGTACCGACACATATCGAGTTGCTTATTTAGCGTGGTCATACGCCTTAATCGCCTTAGGCTATGATGGCAGAGGGAGGGGGGAGGCAGGTGCACAATGTACGCTAGACAGACATAAACACCATATATTTCGGGCGGTAACTACGTCCTTGGCGGCGACCTTACTGCGCAACATCAGTTTCGACATGCGTACGCTCTCTGTACTGTAGTTGAAACTAAATTGTGATTCATGGAACCTTGTCACAGTAAGGATAAACTGTCACATTCACTAGTTGACGTTTTGTTTACAAATGTCAGTTATTAGGTTTAGGGTGACAAAGTTCACTTTCACCATCCCCAACACGGTATGGTATAACCATGGTAGCAGTTCTTAGGCGATAGTTGTATAATGTATACAATTTCACGTGGCCGTGGCCAGAAGGTCTAAAAGGTGCCGTCAACTTCCAAAATGGGGAATTATCATGAAACTCAATTTATTACATATTAAAAAAAAACCTTTAAGCCATAGTATACAGCGGTTTCAGGCTTTACTTAAGCTTAGAATGTGGTTCTTAAGTTTTCTATCTACGTTCAGTACTTAAGCACTCAAGTACAATAAATAGTTTATTTTAAGAAGAAAGAGAGAAAGAAAATATTTATTTCAGACAGAAATCGATATCTTAGTTTGGAAAAATGCTTGTGAGCATGTCATCAAATTGGAGAACGAGTTTTTAACCCACCCTGTGTCCCTGTGTATCCAGTCATCATAAACACCTGCGAAACTTCAAGTTCGGAAGAAAATATGTCAAAAAGCGGATGAATCTTATATTTTTTATAATTAATGTACCTATATGTTAAACGTAAATCAATTAAGCTAGTCGTAACTTAAGTTATCTGAATGTCTGTACTTGTTAATTATTAGACGTTACATGTAATACTGTTCAATTAATATAAAATACCATACTATTATAATTAAACAATAATGTAAATAACTAATCATACGTATTTTTATTTTCAAGTACCAAAATTTCTAAGTCTCGCTTTAGTTGCATGCAGATTGCACCGACGCGTGCCAATTTGAAGTGCTCCAAATTAGATAACAAAAGGCAAACATTATGAGCCCCATTGTTAAGTTTCTAGTGCAATAGGGCCTTGGTATTTGAAACGTAATATAACAATAAATGCTTAAAAACTATGTTAGTACCTTAATCTAAACACAAAAAACAAAAAACACAAGAACAGAACACAGAAATGGTAGCAGAAGTCGCTGTTGCAGACATCACACAATTAAATTGAGTGATGCCTACAATAACATCCTCCTGGTGAAGTACTGTGACTCCACGTGAACCTTGTTCCAGAATCACAGAACAGGACTGTCCCAACGATCAACAATGCCCTCCAAGATATACATAACTAGATAGTAAAACTGAATGTTGTCAAACTATTACGTAGAGAACTTGATAGCGTTTTAGAGATGAAGTCTTGCTTATAAATCATAGGTAACTTAGACAAAGCTAATGTTCTATATTAATTCAAAATTAAGTTCCCGACTGTATACTTACCATAGGAGCTTTAGCAGAATAATTACATTAATAGTGCAGAACGTGCATATACTACTATATGCAGTATATGCACTATATATATATGCACTACATATACTGCATGATATATCTTTTCTGCATAAAATTGCCAATGGAGTAGCTGAGTGCCCTTGTCTGTTGAATAAGTTGTCTGTGTCGATCCCCTACAATATGCCAAGAAAAGCCATTTCAAAATTGTTTTCCTATCCAGCTTGTAAATCAAACCTTGGTCTTAACTCGCCTATGACAAGAATTATGAGAGAATACAATAGTTTGAACGAAACCATAACAGATTTAGATGTATTCCATCAATCTTTCTTTGTGTTTAAATCTCATATAATAATGTATTTTTGTAATCAGTAGGTAGTAGCTTTCAATTTGTTAATATTTAATTAGCTTCCTTAGGTTAAGGTTTAATTTAGTATATTTCGTGTTTAGTTAGGTAATTTTAGTATGTAGTTTTTTAAAATTGTTTTTAAAATATATTTTTTTTGTATATTTTTCCTTTTTGTAGTGTGATGTTGTACTCCTTTTTGTTTATAATTACTTGGCAAATGTTGTGTATACCTATAAGTGGCGCAAGTATCAGAATATTTATAAAAATGTAAGCTCTTTTTAAGTGTAACAATACTTGTGCTGTTGGTGTACCTTTTTTAAATAAATAAACGTTAGTTTGCCACAATACTCCCAGCACGAGTGAGACCGCATCATCTGGTCATTATGATACTCGTAGATAAAATAGTTCATATTTTTCATTTATTTTGTGGTGAGAGTAGTAGTTTGAGCATTGTGCTACATGGAGCTACGAAACTAAGTACGTGAGAGCATCGTGCTACATGGAGCTACGAATCTAATTACGTGTGAACATTGTGCTACATGGTGCTACGAATCTAATTACGTGTGAACATCGTACTACGATAAAAATAAAAATTTATTACATTTATTAGTGTGAGCATCGTGCTACATAGAGCTAAGAAACTTAGTGCGTGTGAGCATCGTGCTACATGGAGCTACGTAACTAAGTATATGTGAGCATTAGAGAATCCAATCCCGCATCAAAATCGCGATCCCGCAAGCCTGCGGGATTAAGATCATCAATCCCGCGGATCCCGCGGGATTTGCGGGATTGATTTTAATTATTATTATTTTTGTTTCATGTAATTTAAAGAAAGAAAATACACACAAATATTTTTAATTATTCTTATCAACATGAAGCAAAGTTATCACTTATACCTATTATAAATTAAATATAATGATGTTTAAGACAATACAATATTCACAATATTTCACGTTTCATATTTAGATTTTCATTTGAAATAGAACATATTCATTGGTTTTAGAGGCATTTAAAATCAGCTCGCCGAGATCTAAGCGCCAAAACTTTGGAGGCCTGTATCTCCTAAACGGCTGAAGGTAGACCCATGTTCATGGTACTCTAAGAAAAGAGCTCGACGAGATCTATCTACTAAAAAAAAAAAAAATAATAATAAAAAAAAAATCTATCTGCTGTATCTCCCGAACGGCTTAAGCTACTGACTCCGGGTTTAAACTATAATGATTGGTTTCACAGGGGCTACATGGCCAAATTTAAAAAATTGACATTTGACAGCTTTTGACAATTTTTCGACACGTCTTAAAAAGTGGTCCAATTTGCATTTAATTCGGTATCAAGGGGTGTGTAGGGTCGCTGATTACGATACCGTTTTAAAATTTGACACTTCTTAAGAATTGACAGTTTTTTTGACATTTTTTGGATATAAAAAATGCTATGCAATAGCTTTACCGCGGCAGTCCCCGAGTGCCACACGTCTTTTTTTTTCAATCCCACGAACGTGCGGGATCCCGCATCAGTAATCCCGCATTTTTGATCCCGCAAAAAAGGTGCGGGATCCCGCGTTTGCGGGATTGGATTCCCTAGTGAGCATCATGTTACCTGGAGCTACGTTGCTAAGTATGTGTGAGCATCGTGTTACATGGAGCAGATGGAGCTACAAAACTAAGTACGTATGAGCATGGTGTTACATGGAGCTACGTAACTAAGTATGTGCGAGCATCGTGTTACATGGAGCTACGTAACTAAGTATATGTGAGCATCGTGTTACATGGAGCTACATGGAGCTTTATGTTTTTTACTCCGTGTTCCAATAAATAAAATACGTAACTAAGTATAAGTGAGCATCGTATTACATGGAGCTAAGTAACTAAGTATGTGTAAGCATCGTGTTACCTGGAGCTACGTAACTAAGTATTTGTGAGCATTGTGCTACATGGAGCTACAAAACTAAGTACGTGTGAACATTGTGCTACATGGAGCTACGAAAATTAGTACGTGTATGCACACACGTACATGTATGTATAAATATACATAATTTTTGTATAAACATACGTAAATGCGCCAACCCTATGCTCAATGATAGTAAACTTATAGAATAGGCTCGTTTATCTACCGTAATAGTTACTCAACTGGATAATTTCACGAATTTAAAGAATCAGTTGTTTCTTGTAATCCGTTCCCGGGCAAATTAATATTTGAATAAATTAATTTAGCCACAAGACAGAGCATGGAGGAATTATTAATTACAGTACTGTGTGCCATCTTATTTACCTATATTGCACAAATAAACTTTTTGATTTGAATAAATGAAAAGACTTTTTATGTAGTGACTATTATTCATAAAAGTTAAATGGCATGAGATAAAACCAAAGTGTACTCCTTGAAATTAGCGCTTAAACTTGAACAACCTAATGAATATCGTGAACTCGTGACTATTGATAGATAGATAGATGTCTCGTCCACACATCGTTTCCGAGATGAAGGTTCGCGGAGTGAAAGTGGCAGCAGGTCTGCGCCGGCGCAAGGCCGACTACCGACCGCAAGAACCGTGCCAACCACTCCTATCTATTGATCTCTAAAACCTCCAAAAAGCTGCTCCTCTGTACCATCGAAATCACGGAACAAAATACTAAACATCGCATAGCAAATTTTCTAAATTGCCCATCATTACACGAATTCTTTCGGCGATCCGTGACCTAGGTCGTCGTAATAGTTTGAATTTCGAATATTCGGGCCGAGAATCCGGATGTAAATATGAAGAGGCGTGTGTTGGTTCGTTTGTAGCGATCTGAGCCTCCGGCTGCGCGCGCCGTGCAATTACCATCGCGTCGAAGGCATTCCGGCGCGAGCGTGAGCGAGGGCCAATTAGCCTAGTACGCGATGAGCCTTTGTCTAACCTCACCTTCAACGGTTTTTACGAGCGTTTTAAAATATTATTTTTCGCTTATTTGCCAGTTCGGCCTTTCGATCAAGGATTCTTGTGCAGCGATTTCTAAGATGATAGTAGAAACGGTATAGCTTATAGTAAACAAGCTAGGAGCGCGGTCGGCAGCCACTAGCTAGCTTGTTTACCCTCGCTGTTTGCGCCTCCTCTGCTCAACACTGTTACGTAAACATGTCAGACATCAGCTATGCACACACGCTGCCTCTCCAACTACACTGATCGTCAAAAATAATATTTATTCTCGAGTTAACCCGTCTTCTGAAGCCGCTTCATCAATTTGTTGATATATCGTCATACGCCGACATTCCGAAGTTTTGTACTATAGTGCTTCTACTTCTTCTGAGTCATTGGCGTTATTTGGTTAGAGGATTCCTGCATAATTATGTTAGCTAAATTATGTTAGCTAAATTATGTTAGCTAAATTATGTTAGCTAAATTTTACATTACAGATTCTGAGCCTGGGTGCAGGTGCGATTGCAAAATGCAGGGTTATTTATGTGTTTACATTAGTTGCGGAGATGTGAGGGAGTAGTTAGATCGTGATGTACGCCGGTTGGGCGAGTCGGTTATAAATAGCTGGAGGCTCGGGAGGGGCGCGGGCGGCGGGAGGGGAAGCTGCGCCCGCGCCGGCAGACGAGCGGACGCCGACGCTTCCGCGAACTCTTCACTGGATCTGTTGAGAATTGAGATACTCTTTTACTTTAGTGTGTTACTTGGTAGATATAAACAGAGTGTCGACTTGGTCCACAACTTGCGTCTCATAAATATTAGTATACATGATGCTTATTCCAAAAAACATAATAAAAAAATTAATACCACTTGAAGAAGGAGTTATGCCTTTTTTATTTTGATAAACTGTAACAGCAGCGTGGAGCACTAGTAGTTGCCTACTAGGGTGCCCCTTCCCACCCCGCTGCCGCTCCGCCAGTGCTGAGTCAATTTCATCATGTCGCCGCCAAAACATCGCAAAAATAAAAAAAAACGTGTCGTGAATAAAATTTACCCTGTGACGGAAGTTGCTGAACAAATCAACACCCTGTATACATAGGCGCGAACTATATAATTATAAATGATATAATATATTATACAAATGAGTATGCCACGGAATATAAAGCGTTGTTGATTTTTTTCATAGTCGTCATGAAAGCAATGAAACCGATTTATTTACCTTCGAAAAGAAAATTGCGGTAAAAGCAACAAACCCAATAATTATAAATTATAATATAAATAATGACAAGTTGTTCGCGAGCGCACCTCAACATGCCCTATGAACAAGGCGGGATGAAGGTATGCGGGTAGGGTTGCCAACTGTTGGAGATTTAATATAATGTTTAGCATGGACACCCGTCAAACTTGTATCATATTTAAAGGTCTAACAGCTCGTTGCAGAAAAGGTTTTTAAGTTGATGCCATCCCATTACATTGTTCTTTAGACTGTACCTGAGCCTAGAGCATGACCAACTACAGGCTATCTAGGATTCGTTTGAAGAAATTCGGACTCTTCTTGTATTGAAAAAAATACATTTGTTTTATTAATCTTTTCTCTAGGGATCTTACGTATAAACAATGTACTAAGATTTATACTTTTGTAAAAAAAAAATGTTTTGCACCCTCTTTTTTTTTGGTTTTCAAACGTTCGCTTCAACAACGCGGTTAAGAGATCAACTTGTTTTTTTTTTATAAAATAGGTAATAGAAATATGAAGGTATATCACCTAAATTCAATATTTTTTTCCCTACAAAATATTTCAGTATTAGTTAAAAATACACCAATTTGTTGTTTCGCTGCGTGATCAATAGTATTACGCGTCCAAAAAAAAGAGGCCAAAGAGCCAATATATAATCGCCTCTATGAAAAGCAAATAAAGTGTTTGCCATTAGACTTATTGTGCTGGACGGGTAATAAAAAAAGTTGCTAGGGTATGCCATCCTCTTAACAAAGAAAGTGACAGCGTTCATTTTAAACTTAAAAACCCTTTATGCAACTGGCCGTAAGTGTCTGTGTAGTGTCTTACGTATATTAAACATCGAAATATTTTTGTTTTATACTAAGATCGTGAAGAAAAATATTTTATAGCACACTGTGTGTAAAATGACCACTTTACGCACGCTGCGCGTGCGTAAAGTCGGCATTTTCCGCACTTGTGCTATAAAAAATTATACGAAACTATTTGATCTATTTTTGGTTTTTATGAACTTTCATTATTATCCGTATTAGGGCCATACTAACATGTACAGGTCGTGGCACTATTTTTGATCGCTCGGCGGAAGTGGTGGGGGACTAGCGCATGTGTTCATTCGCGCACAAAGTTACTAAGCGCGACAGAGAAAAAATTACTAGCGCAGTCAAGGTCAGACCTTATAAACCGTGACGCTACCTGTATTCTGAGAAAATTTCAACTGGCTACCATTACAGCTGAAACTGTACCTATAGACCCCTGTGACAATAGACAGACAGTGGAGGCAAGTAATAGGGTACCTATTGACATTGCCACTCTTTGGATACGGAACCCTAAAGAAGTATTCTTCGGTCGGCCATTACCGATTTAAAAATGTTATCGGATGGAAAAGAGATATGGGCCGCCCGCCTGAAGCGCTGCCATAGCAGGTTATATTGTGGAAAATGATGTGCGCTTACCCACTTTTAGCCTTTATTGCGATTGCAATAATAACTAAAAGTAGAACTTTCCCCATTGATACGTCAATAATATAAAAGACAAAATATAGGGGGGAAGTTTAAAATTTTTCGGAAGATTTACCTGTTGTCAAACCTAGGTAGCGTTCCTAAACGCCGGGGGTAAAGGTAAAAATTAACTGTCACCCGTTCCACAACCACCCTAGTGAAAGAACAGTTCATAAACCTTGCCAGAAATGTAAAATTCACTTTGACAGTTTAAACTTTACTTTTACCCAGCCGTTTAGGAACGCTACCTTAAGGGCCTTACTATTGCCAAATGGGTACTTTCTAAAGCCTACTCCTCGTTTATGGCCAAACCAAAAATAATGAAAAAATGTATTATGAATAATCAACTCTTAGACGACATATGCAACATTTTTCTTTTTCATACCACCAAAACTTCTACATGTTTTTTTTTTTTTAACCGAATGTTGTTTTTTGACCTCAAATTCCCTACTGCTCCTGAGTGGCTAAGCCGATTGAATTTATCTATGCTTTGATAAATACATAAACTTGATAGCTATAAATATAACATAAGATTATTCAATCGAGTAATCTCGTCCAAGTGAAAAGAATAATTTTCTCCTATGTCGCCCTATCAAGGACGCAGCGAGCGTCGTAACAGCCACTATGCATTGCACGCTGATATGAACGTTATTTCAATGTCGTTTCCGTTGATATTCGTAGTTACAAATATCGAGCTGCTAATTTGGCGATGGTAATCGCCTTACAGCCGTTTTCAATAATCTACCTCGGGTTACAGATAGATCGATATCCACAGTAAGCGGTTGCTTTGTATCTATCCTCAGAATGCGTTTCACATGCTTTAGTAACACTTAACTATCTTTCGAAAAGGATAGGTAGCCGTCCTATCCGTGCCCTCCCATGTGTTTCGTTACTACAAATGAAACATTTGACAATCAATTTTTAATAACTAGATTTCGAAGTTTTTAGGGTTCCGTAGTACCTCAAAGGTACAAAGGAACCTTTATGGCGAGACTCCGTTGTCCGTCCGTTCGTATGTCACAGCCTTAGCCAACTTTAGCACCGTTAAAGATAAAGACATGAAATTTGGCACAAAAATAGCATTAATTTGCCCACATATTAGGGTGTAAAAACATATGAAAAATTTGAAATTGTTTAAAATATTTCCGAAACAAAAGTAAGAAAAATAAAAAATATTAGCCTAAAAATACAATATGGGTATCAAATTGTAGGAATTAAAAATTTGATTGTAAAAATATATATTTTTAATTTATTTACTGAGACTGGTTTCGAGAAATCTTTAAAAAACCCCAAAAATATGTATGTCCCCCGCCCCTTTATCTCCGAAACTGGTAAACCGAAAAATATGAAAAAAAAATTCAATTGTAGACAATAACTGTCCAATTACAGGAAAACTATAGCTATTAAAAAAAATTCAGCACTAATGAGAAATATAAAAAAAGAAGTAAAATAAATAATAAAGATATTTTATAAAAATACAATATGGGTATCAAATTGTAGATATTAAAAAGCTGATTGTAAAAATATATCCTTTTACTATACTTACTGGCATTGGTTTCGAGAAATATTTACAAAACCACGAAAAATATGTATGTCCCCCCCCCCTTATAAAATATGAAAAAAAAATATTGTTATATATGTTTACGTAAAGATTACAGAAAATATAAAGCGGTCGAGAAATTCACGAAAAAAAATGACAAAATTAAATTTATCATCCACAATACGGAACCATAGGTACGCGAGTCTGACGGCCGGTTTTTTTTATAACTAAACTGTCGTAGATTATTGATACAATACTACGAATAAGTAAATTTTATAATTTCGTACTTGTTTAAAATATATGTTTAAACAAAAAACTACAAAATGTTATGCCATAGTTATGTAAAATGGTCTTATAATGAAAAATAAATAACTTCAAATCGATAGATTGGAAGATAAACTGCAGAAAATCACCGATACAGCGAAATGCTATCTCTGGTAGTTTGACATATCTACAGATAGCTGTAAAACCATTATTGAAACGGATTTGCGCGCCATCCCATAGAAAAAGCTATCTCTAGTAAGCGGTAGCTCCTCCCAAGGATAGATAGCAAGAAAGGATCGACCTTGCTATCTATCCATGCGTTATTGAAACGTAAAAACGCCTGGATAGATAGAAATTGTTACTTTAGTAAGGCTAAACCCTGGATAGATAGGTTATTGAAAACGGCTGTTAATGTAGTAGAGTCGGAGTAAGCGTGTAAAACTCGGAACCAGCTTTACCAGCCGATAAGTCCGAAGTGGTAGCCCTGCTGACAGATGTGAGGCTGCGCAGGGCCGGGGGCGGTGCACAGGAGCGGGAGGGGGGGTACAAACATCAGAGAGCATCGCTCCCGGGGTACTTGCGCCTCGTGATGTGAAGACCAGGAAAACTGGGTTCCGTTCCCAGCGCCGGTAATTGAATGTCGATATATGTTTGTCGATGATTTTCTTGGGAATGTCTGCCTTTAAGAAAGTACTTACATTTCAGAGGGTTTTATTATTCTATTTATTTATATACAGAACTCAACAGCGAAATATACTATAACATATAACTTAAAATTAATACCGTTAACAGATTTCAATAAAACTGGCAAAGTACTCGTCCACATGAACAACTTTTACTATGGAGCCAACCCTAAAATCGTAAAAAAAAAACAGCAGTTCCATAGAAAAGTGACATAGCTACCTGACCAAAATGTATCAAACAACTGATTTTTTTTCTCGATTTCTAAATGTTTTTACTAAAATTGTTCGTATGGGCTAGTTATTGCAAGTTTTCGGATTCTTCTTCATATTAACACTCTGTAATATAACATACGTTTGTATGTTATATAACATATAGTTCCCAAACAGCAAAATTACTTAAATTATGAAACAAACACAAAAACTTAAATTAACCTAACAGTTAAAAGGAAGGAGGCTAAATTCGCCCTGTTGTCAATCTGGGGGGATATTTCGGGAAATGAGAGAAAAATTATGTTTGATTTGATTACCCTTTTTTACACATAAGAAAACGAATAATACTAGGGTTATATGGAGATTTAAATTATTACAGAATTTATAATTTAATACAAACTTAAAAGAAAACAAAGTCAATATAATATAATATACTTAAACTATCGATATATCCAAACTATTATTAATATAAAGATTACAAAGACAGATTTTTGACTTGAATCAGATGATTTATATCAGATATACGAGTATATATAAGATATATAAGGTAACTTTGTATGATAAATTAATACTGGAGACTCGGTAAGTGGTCAGGATCAAGGTCAGGTCAAAAACGCATCCTGTAATTGACTCGGGTTCTTCTTAAGTTTGAATAAAATTTACGTATTTTGCAAAAAAAGGTCATTAAACCTTGGTTCTGTCGTGACCACTAACCGAGTCTTCAGTATGAATTTGAAATAAATAAATATATGTGTATATATATATATATATCTACAGTTATTATAACATTACAGTTATTAATCCACACTTTATCTGCTTCTTTCACATTCATCCAGCTGTTAATAAATCAGATGATAGTGAAAAACATAAAATTAAAACTTGAATACCTGAGTTAAGACGGAACATCAACAAAAGCTAACAAATAAGCTGTTATCTTTGCTTGTAGGCCACACCCACTCGCACATGTCTGGTTACATAGAGCCTTTCACCATAACAAGACATTCCATTCCATTGTAGCGTTTGGTCAAGGATGATAATGGCAGCGTGGCGGCAGACGCCAAGGCGCCTCGTGGCAACGCCGTCGACGCCGCGTGGCCTGGTGTCCCCTTACCTTACCACCTGCATCACTTGCGTCATCATTTACAACTCTAGAATAAACGAAACCTGTTCCGATTGTGATCTATACTCGACCACGGCTGCCGTACACCTGGTCGACTCACGAACGTTACCCGACACCGAGCTTTACAAAAATCATAAATATTGATAAGTTATTTGCCGTAGACACAGATGAAGATGATATCGGCGGACGAAAGGAACTTTAACCTGTTCGAATTGACTGGTAAATTAAGAAAAACGACATATTCGAAGCAAATGATACCGGACGTCGTGTTTTGTAATTGAAATACCTATGGGTAACAACCAACAGTTCTTCGTGTAAAAAGCAATTAGTTTGATATTTTAAAGACAATTTCCATAATTCTTGAAGCAGACAATAAGTGTATAAGTCCCATCGCACTTTTCGCAATGAAAACAAAGAAGTAGGGGTCACTAACCGATCCTTATTTGGTTAAGTCAGCAGAACCGCCCATGACGCGATTGGCTGATGCAGAAGCCATATTCTGATAAAATACAAAATGAAAATTAAAAAATTCCCATAGCTTAATTTGTATAGTATTGTTTTTTTCTTGATTATACGTCATTTTAGGACATAGTTTTTATTATTTTGGTATAAAATTAACCATTGCTTTTATGATTTTTTAAAGAATTGTCCGTTATGACGTCACTTGAGAATTTTAGACATTATATTGATTGTGATGTCTCTGACTGTCTACTTATCTGTCATCCAGCTGTCAATTAAGTCGGAAGCAAATTATTATAAATTTATCTTGATAGCAAAGGACACATTTCCAAACAGCCATTTCTTAAGTGACGTCACACGAAGGCAAATGGAAGTTGCGGCTTTTTCGTAAAACTATTCATCATCATGATGTTTTTCAGACCACAAGTTCTAAAATACGGTTTATTAAACCTAAATCTCGAAATGGTTTTCGAATTAACACACGCGAATTTGGAAAAAGAACCATTAGATTATCTACTATGAGTATTACTAATTGATTGATTGATACTGATGATGCCGTGAGGAGAAACCGGTTGGAGTTATAAATATAGTGATATTGTGAAACTAATTTAAAGCAAGGGTCATGGATAATAAATATCAGTTGAAGTGCGTTACACACATGTCTGGATGACTGAAGATGATGATGAAACTGAACAAACTGTCTTTCTATAAGGTAACATTAATTAATGCAGCCAAATTCATACTGGAGGATTGGTTAGTGATGAGTATCGCGGTTTAATAATACTTTTCGCTAATTTCGCAAATTAAAATGTTAACCTCTCATAGTAATTGACTCGGACTGGTCTTGCGTTTGTGTACACGAAAAATATGGTTTACGAACCTCACAAAAAGGGTCATCGAACCTTGAGCACTTACCGAGTCTTCGGTAGGAATTTGGCTACATAAATTAATGTTACCTTGTGTACATATTCAAGTGTTCAGAATCGGGATACGTTTTACGACACTCGTATTGCTCGACGCATCTTTCTTTCCATTCCACATGTTCGGTGTACAACTGGAAAACAATTATGGATTCCATTCCATTAAGTCCTCTTACTAAGGTTCTGAGTATTTTCAGACCGGATAAATCGTATTGTGTGTGTTTTTTATTCGTTGTGTGTAATGTGTAATTGTATTAGTACAGACAGCAAAGGAGATAAGTAACCAGCGAGCCTATTATGTATCTCTAGTTGCCTTCTGGACTGGGTGTCTATCATCAAAAACATAGATATACTATCGAATTCCGATTGTCTAAGGATATGTTAGCACTTGAAGTGACAACACAGTTCGTAAATAGTTCAATACCCACTAAAAGCAATTTTGAAAGTTTAGTTTTTATCTATGTTTTTGACGATAGGCACCCTGTCCAGTTGGCAACTTAAGATACAGAATAGGGGGGCTGGTCCTCTAAAAAGGCCGCGTTGGATGAATAATATTATGATTCCGTTCTAATGCCGTCTCTTTTGCACGCGTGAAAAAACTCTGACTCCATCCTACTTTCAAAACATGTTATAATTCACCTAAGTCGGCGTTTTTAGATCCCCAGGTCCAACGCAAACACTTTGATCCTAAGACTCACAGGTGAGCGATAGATGAAATGTGAAATACTTTGTCAATACATACACACATTACTATTTATTAAGTATTTTTATATCATCAATCACTCACCTATGGGTCTTAGGATCAAAGTGTTTGCGCTGAAACTGAGGGCCTATTCAGTGGCGTATTTACCCTAGGGCCAAAAGGGCCATGGCCCGGGGCGGCAGGCTGCGAGGGACGGCACAAGCAATTAAGAATTAGCTATTCTTAATACCTATAGAAGCTGACTTGACAAAATCCGTTAATTATGACATTGAAGAATTTTGTGACTAATTTGGCCATCAGAAAAAATTTAAATATAGAATTAAATGTGCTTTCATGGCCTTTTTAGTCTTATCCATTCATTATGGCCATTCTTAGCCCACATCAACACACTGTTGGATTTCATTTTATGTTGTAATTGAAACATTTTTGCTTCTTTCTCGAAATTTTATGGGGCGACAAACCTTAGTTGCCAACTGGACCCAGCATCCAGCCTATCATTAAAAACATACCTAGATATGTTCGCACTTGAATTTAGGACACAGTTCGTAAATAGGTCAATACTCACCAAAGGCAATTTTGAAAGTTCAGTTTTCAACTACGTTTTTGATGATAGGCACCCAGTCCAGTTGGCAACCAAAGATACAGAAAAGAGGGGCTGTTACTTATCTCCTTTGCTGTCTGTAATTGGACTGCCTCTGTGGTCTAGTGGTTCGTGTACTCGATTATATGATGGCCGCGGGTTCAAATCCGAAGGGGCATATTTGTGTTCGGGTCCATTTGTGCGCGCAGTACAGCGATATGGCTCACCAGAGGGTTCCCAACCCTCCCGGAATGCCCGGGAGACTCCGGGAATATTGTTAAACCTCCCGAGCTCCCGGGATGCAATAAATTCTACGGAATTTCTAAAATAAAATAATTAATGTCATTAACGAAATAGATAAATCGGGCGAAATAAATAATTTAATTACGAAATAAATTTAGATTTTCCATGTAAATCTTTTATGATTATGTGCTAAAAAACCGACGAATTTTAAATGCTTCTACAAAACAAAGCAAATTGAAAAATTAACAAATATTACCGACTTTCATTAAATTGTCCACCGATTTTTTTCTATCTCCCGGGTTGGTTCCTTCAAGAGTTGGCAACCTTACTCACCATCCATCACGTAATAAAATAATCGCTGGTAAAACGTGGGTAGAGGTGGTACTGGTAGAGCTGATGCCGGGCTCGACTGATACTTTATATTCTCTGGTGGAGGTACCACCATCAGTAATTCGGGGGAGAGTAAGAGGACAGCTCACAGGCAAAAAACCAGGAGGCCCACCATGCCTGGGACCGATGGATGGCGGGCGGTATATCCATCCCTAATAGCCGGGCTTTATATAGAGACTGGTTACGGGCAGCGGCGTCACTGGTGCGAAGATTCCGGCACACCGCGCTCACCAACCCGCCTGCCCAGCGTGTGTGAGTATGGGCAATTCTTCCAGGATGACCGCCGGGAGTGGCAAAGTCCTGAAAAGGCTTATGTCCAGCAGTGGATGAACTAGGCTGATGGATGGATGGAAACGTGGGTGTACGAGTGTGGACTGTGACTTGCATTTAAGGGGAACGAAAATACAAACAGAAATAAAATGTCAGCTTTCGGATGATTTTGTTGCAATAATTAGGTTACGTATAGCCATAAAAAAAAAAACATGTTTTTGGTTGAACTGTAAGGTATTCATTTTCCACAAACCACGTTAATCGATTCATATTTGTACTGTCAATGAATTTTTTTGTAACCCTCTATTGCACACTTCTTATCGATTTTGTTTCAGGTATCGCTTTCGCGATTTTGTTGGTTTTTTTTTAATAAAATTAGTGTGAATGATATCTATTCATTTTCCAAATACCACGTTATTCGGGTCAAAAAAAGCACCCCCTTTTTCCAAAAATACGTAAATCCACTGATGCAGTCAGCGGCAGCAAGATATTGTCAGTCTACGCCTAGCGTTGGCGCCCGTAAGACGTGGAACCTGTGCCCTTTTTTGCAAGCTATAAATATCTCCCAAAACTACTTCAAAACACATTGAAATTAATTTTATAAAGTAATATTTCAAGGAGCATCATATTCCTGCCGTTAAAAACTCAACAAAATATGCGTATGAGTGATTTAGCTACATCGTGCCATAGTCATAACAATAAAACTGAATGAATTTGGAATGAATTCATACTTTTATGTGGGAAAATAATATATGTTACTCTAAAAGAATAATTTTGTGATCGTTATTGAAACCCAAATTAATTTACTTATACTTACTGAGATCTGTAACAAAGGTCAATGACCTTTTCGTGAAATTACCCTCTAGTATTGGCTCACCATTTCAGGTCCAATAAGTGAAGTTTTTTGCAAATTATATAGGTACACTTACTTGGGATAAATCGCCAAGCATTTAAAATATAGAAATTTATTTTGAAATATTTACAGTGCATGGCAAAATTATTAGATCGTAGATAATCCTGTCGGTACATGTTCAGGTTCTGTTACGCAAAATGAAAACAATGAAACTCTTTTAGGATTAATTTGTTATCCCTATGTTTGTCTGTCTGTCCGTTTGTCTAGACAATTTTTTCTGGGTAAAATTAATAAATTATTATATATTAACGGCCCTCTATAGAGCTGTAAAAACATACTTTTGCCTTTTTTATTTATATTACGTTTTAGGTTTTTACGTTTTTTTTTTTACGTTTTTCATACAAATTTTCTCACTATGAAAATGTAGGGATGAGCACTTGAGATAATATTTTGCATTTAAAAGTCAACACAGAAAGGAATTGTTGAACAAATAATGTAAAAAATATGAAAACCATGTTGATACATTCTAAAGGGATTAATTATCTACTGTTCAATGTGGCGATAGCTTTGTTTATTTTTTTCCTTGAATTATTTTTTACTAAGATAACAAATAGTTTAATACAAGGTTTTCCTTAAGAGGTCTCTTTACCCCTGTATTTTTCTTAAAATTCATACAATAGGTATAAACCGAATGTGAAGTCTACAGCTTATTTTCTTCATATCTTTTTTCATGAGTATATTTTAGTGACATCTAACTACGTCTCTATACAGCCCAAAAAGCAAAATTTGATAAAACACCATCATAATAGCTGTCAGGATATCGTCAATATTGCCTCGTTTTTACGCAAAGTTTAACAAGTTTGTATATTCTTATCTATACTGGAAATAAAAAAGAGACAAATACAGGCGTCGTTCATGTTAAGATGACTAAGTTTACACACTTTGCTAAGTATAAACAATTACCGTTTCATGGAAAACTGTTTTGACCTGAAACCATTTCACAAATTCAATTAACTTATTTTGAATATCTTGTCATCTTGCACTTCTTGATGAGAAATACAATTTCAATAAGTAAAAATACAACTTTTAGTTAAGAAAACTTATAGTTAAAAGTCTGCTGTATGCATTAACATATTTTTAATTATATTACAATAGTAATAAAATAATTGGCTTATCCGTCGTCGTGATACCAGCCGTAAATTTCTTAAATAATCTGATATCACGCTTATGGAAAACCCAATTATTTTGAAGATACCATAATATCATTAAAATATGTTTATGCATATAGCAAACTTTTAACAATAAATTGTCTTAGCTAACTTTTAAGTTGTACTTTACCGTTATAATTATTTCTTAATATTTTGTTACAAATTCGGAGAAATAGCCCTTAATGAAAATATTTGTTATCTTTGTAACAAAGAAAAAAAAAAAATAAACAAAGCTATCGCCACATTGAACAAACAGTAAATTATTAATCCCTTTAGAATAGAAAGATATGGTTTTATATTTTTTACATTATTTGTTCTACAGTTCCTTTTTGTGCTTTCTTTCAAATGCAAAATATTATGTGAAGTGTTGATCTCTTTATTTTCATAAGGAGAAAATTTGTATGAAAAAGTTAAACAAAAGGCCATAAAAACGTTATAATATGTATATTTTACAGGGCTGTAAATATTAGCATTTATTGATTTTACCCAGAAAAATTGCCTAGACAAACGGACAAACAGACAAACATAGGGACAACAAATTAATCCTAAAAGAGTTTTGTTTTTTCATTTTGCGTAAAGGGACCTGAACATTTCAAACTATGATACAAATAAATTTCTATATTTTAAACACTTGGCGATTTATCCCAAAGGTAAACAGGTGTCCCAAAAGTCAACGCTTTCCCTTGGAAGGCTGGTAGGCCAGCTCATGACTGACCAGAATATCAAATTATGACCTCAGCAAAAAGTAGATAGTCTTCGAGTTGATGGTACTTTTATAAATTCGAATAGATTTTTGAGAGTCAAAGCTAACCAGTTCTAAATTCTAAGAATAAAATTTTTGTTGCGCAACTCTGAATAGTCATGCTATTGATAAAGTCAAAAATAAACCTTGAAATGCTGTTACATCAGGAAGAAAAATAAAAACCCAATTTATGAGCAATTTTTTGTAATTAGGTTAGTTCGATACCATACCCTGAAAAAAAATGTCCTATGTTAGTTTTGCAAATTGTCTTAAATAACGGCTCATCAAATATTGTTTTTCAAATGATCTGGCAATTTCTGTGTATTACTTTTGAAAAAAAAGTTATTGCTATTTTACTACCAAAGGAGCTGCGTATTTTTTAAAATAATTAGAATTTAGAATGAAAGAGTGGCGGGCAGTAAAAATATTTGACGTTCATTAGAAATGCCATTTAACACGCGTTAGAGTGAGATAAATAGTGACGCTATTTAAAATGAGTTGGAATGAGATAGTAACGCAGTTAAACGTGGTTGAATGAGAGAGGCATAATTGATATAGGCTACAGTGAGATAGATAGTGACGTGGTGCATTCCTTCTGAGAATATTTGTTAGTTTCCACTTTTTGTAATAACAACATTAGTAAAAAATTTTTGTAAAGAAATTTTTGGTCCAATTTATTTTCCCGCAAGTGTAAAACCAGCTCAACGGGCGAAAAATATTTAAAGAATGGGTAATGGTGACAATTAACCGTCACAATATTATTATGTATCTTTAAGGGAGTGTCTAAAATGTTCCGAGGGTCAACTGATAAATCAAACACTCAAAAAACCACTTTTAGCCGACCATAATAAATTTACGTCCCGACGTGATAGCAAGTAGGATCAATGCCGTGTGACGATGATCGAAATACACTAATAAATTAGATAAAATAAAATACGTATTACTTTTGACCCTGCCTCGTCCACTCTATTCGTATTTTTGCTATGGTGACGCGAGCTTAGAGACCGGGTCGAATTTCCCCCCGCGCGCTATCGTAAAATAGAATAAGCCACGCCCGGAACTGGTTTTTGTTTTGGCTATGTCATACTCTTAACAATTCATACTCAGAAACAACTCTGACGCCTTCTCGGGGATTCATGTCGTGCATTACTTAATTTATTTTAGTTATTAGTAGTTTAGTCTTTCACACGTACTCATGCGTGACGTGAGGTAGTAAAGTAGTAATTTTTCAATTCGATTTTCATTCTGTCGCTGTGTTTTGTATACCGACCATTGGTCGGCATGGTCAGTATAGTGCTCGAATGAAATTACTCGGAAGTTATGGGCATTGGTCGGCGACCAAGTTATTCAATGGTGGAGACCTATACCTTTAAAATGATATATATTTCATATGTTTATGTTTGTATGATTGGGTTATTCACTTGAATGTAGGACCACAATGTTTGAGTCGATTTTTATGTCCACCAGTATATATAAACACTTACCGAGTCTTCAGTATGAATTAAGCTGCATAAATTAATGACGCCTTGTATAAAACAGTTCCCTAAGCGTAACTGCCTGACTGACAACTCACGGCCTAAAAGCCGCTGAAGATAGAAAACTGAATGGACAGGTCGCGGCAGAAAATAATGCACTTCTTGTCGTTGTGTCATCTCTGTCGCACGAAGCATTAAACAGTCCGGTGATAGACGCTCTACGATGCCGAAGATAGCCGAAGTGCATCATTTTTTTGCCAGGTACTGGAAAATATCTTTCTTAGAGCCTAGTTTTTATGCTACAATGCAACTTCAGTAGAAACTAGTTTTTGCATAAATTTCTATGTATTTTTCTGGAAATAAATTAATTTGTATTTGTATTTGATAAAGGATGTATAAGTGCGAAACGGAGTGTAAACTTTTGTATCTAAATTGCGTTCACACATCCATCCATCCATCCATCAGCCTAGTTCGTCCACTGCTGGACATAAACGCCTTTCCAGGACTTTGTCACTCCCGGCGGTCATCCTGGAAGAATTGCCCATACTCACACACGCTGGGCAGGTGGGTTGGTGAGCGCGGTGCCGGAACCCTCGCACCAGTGACGCCACTGTCCGTCACCAGTCTGTTCCATACAAGGCCCGGCTATTAGGGATGGATATACCGCCAACCATCGGTCCCAGGCATGGTAGGCCTCCTGGTTTTTTGCCTGTGAGCTGTCCTCTTACTCTCCCCCGAATTACTTCGAGGGGGTCTCCAAGTAAGATGGTGGTACCTCCACAGTCGAGCTCGGCATCAGCTCTACCACCTGTTACTCTACCACCGGATACACACGAGCAGTTTATTCATTTCCCAAACCCACGCGGACAAAGTCCCACTGCGTCCTTTAGTAATCATCATAAATGTATACGATGCCCAGGTAATATAGTGTTATTAATATCATTAATGTCATAAGTATTGTTTTGAATTCTAATTAAAATATTACCTCATCTCATCACGGATACTTGTTCTTAAGTTATTTATTACATGAGACATATCCCGGAGTAACTGATACCTCCAGGCAAATTATCGTAAATAATATTTCTAGAATAATTACAAATGTATACGAGTTCGGAATGGTCTATTAGTAGAGGTTGACGCGGTATGCCAGGTGTGCCGAGGAACCTGTCAGACCTGCGCGCCAGCATCGAATTACACTAGGTTTCATACTTGCCTCATGTGACTACTGACGCCGTTAATTATTACTTTGGCGACGACTTTACATTAATAAAGAATACTAATCGAACCGAAGAACGGTATGCAAAACAAATGACTCACTTATAGACAATTTTGCGCAGATGGACGCTCCACGGGGAGTATTTATTAAATTTAGTGACATTTCATTTCCAATTCATCGTCATAAATCTGGGACGTTATGAGTGCCATTACCCGCTCCACCCCGCTCCGCCGTGCCTCACCATGCTCGCTGCACTAAACGCAGTGCCGTCTTTAAGGTGGGCGCTGCCTAGGGCCTCGAGAAGTACGGTTACTTTAGTCCCTGCGATAGTAGACAAATCGATGGTAAAATTTTCAACTAGTAAAATAAATCTATAGCAAGATATAGTAATGCTTAGGTACCTTCACCACTTTAAAAAGAAGTCAATGCTTAGTGACATCGCGTCTCGTGTCTCTTTCTTTCTCGCTCGAAGGTTTACTTCACACACCCCTCCCACACTGCTCCACTGCAAGAACCTACTAAGTTAAGCGCTAGCTAAACTATACCGACAACTCTGACAAGAAAGATTGAGCAGTTTGTTGTTGATGTCATAGAAAATGATGTTTTGATGTGAACTTCCACAAGAAATTATTCATGTTTCAGGAAATGAAAAACAAGAAAAGTTGCTCTTTTGGCAACAACAAAAACAACATTAATTAAGTGGGTCTGCAAAAATTTCTACTTTTTATTTCACTTTGCAAATATTAAACAGCGATTTAATCAAAACAATGTTGTTTTTTATTTCTGTAGATAATCCAAAGCAGTTAAGAGCGGTATAGCAGCCGAATTGTGAAAAACCCGCCTTTTTCTAATTAATCGAAACATAACACTTAAATTCAAAATTCTCTCAATAGTTATTCAACAAAACCTTATTACCTATGTATTGTACACGCTGCCATCGCAAAGTTTCCATTGGTATCTGTAGATTAGAATTTAAAAAAAATTTCAATTCAACATTTTTCACAATCCAGCTGCGATACCGCTCTTAAGAAAATGGTTTTTGCAGGAGGCCTTTACCATCTAAGGCCCCCTTTTACTAAGGCCCCGGTCCGGCCCTGGTTATACGCTTGGAGCGCGAAGCTCGGCTGTCACTTTTACACGTCCACTTCGTATATTTCCATGTATATTGTATGTCAGTATCCAACATTTGCATAAGCGCACTTGGAGGAAACTGTACAGGTATATACCTACACATACCGAGTATCTACAGCTTGGTTGGTTGCGCTTGCGCTGGATCTGTGTTCCCATTTTGCAACACAATCAACAACGTGTGATAAGCTGGTAGGTGAGCTAAAGCAAAGCTGCTGCAACTAGTTGTATTACCACTGTACGTTTGATCAAATTGCTCAATGATGTTACAATCTTAAAATTAGAATTTTAGTTCCTTTAGTTTAGCGAAAGAGGCATGTACCTAACTACGATTCGGTTTTAGTATGGGAGTCCGCAAAATGATTGCCAAATTGCAATTAAAAAAAAGCTCTCCCAAAAGTTGTTGTATGATCTCATAGATAACACATTTTATTTTTAAGAAACTTTTTTCTTTAGTACACACACGGAAATATAAACAAAATTACAGTGAAAAGGATGCACATTGGCGAGCTTATCTCTAAACAGAAGCCTAAATACAAATTAAATATATGAATACTTAATATAAATACAATCTATAAAATATTGTATTATACATACCTAATAAATAAATAAATATAATACTATTTACCTATTCAGATAGTGAGAGATAGTGTTCTTTAAGCTTTCTCTTAAAGGAGGAGCATTCCACAGTCTGACTGACTAGTCACTGAATAGTCACTGAATGAGTTTCCATAAGCACAACTGTTACCGCTCGAGCGATTTTGGGATGAGATATGAGTCCAAAAAACCAAAAGAAAGGGAGGAATTTTTATCAGCGATATACAACGTGTAACAGAAAGGTGTAACCATATTTGAAGAGCTTATTCAGTTAATGGTTTAGAACAACTTTTACTATGGAACAAAGCTGTATCTCGGAAAAAAAATAACTTTTTCATAGAAAAATGCAATGCCGCTCGGCTGAAATGTATGGAAGGGCAGATTTTTTTTTTTGAGATTTCAGCGTTGACTCCGTAGTAAAAGTTGTTCTATACCATTGACTGAATAAGCTCTTCAAATATGGTTACACCTTTCTGTTACACCTTGTATAAGGTCTTTCAATTTAAATGGGAAGTAATTTAGGAGGTGATTCAGTGTCGTTAATACATCACATTCCACTGCAAAGTACTTTTTTTTGCGTGAACTTTTTTTTCACTTCTCAGTACGAAGTGGTCCGACCAGCTGACTTAGTTTGTATGGACAAGTGAAGAAAAAGTTCGCGCAAAAAAAAGTACTTTTCAGTGGAATGTGATTTTTGAAGATAAGATAACATACATTTTTTATGTTTTTTAAGGATTTTTCGAAATAGATGCTATATAGTATTTTTATAAAATATATATATTTTTTTAATATTTCTCATTTGTGTTAAATTTTTTTTATTTCGCTACAGTTTTTCTGTAATTGGTCAGTTATGATCTATAGTCCACATTTTTAGGGTTCCGTAGTACCTAAAAGTTACAAAAGGAACCTTTATGGAGAGACTCCGTTGTCGGTCCGTCCGTCCGTTCGTATGTCACAGCCTCACTTATATAATATAGCCAAACTATATATTTTTACAATCTTTAATATCTATAATTTGATACCGATGTTGTATTTTTAAGATATGGTTTTTTAGTTTATCTCATTTGTTTTGGAAAAATTTTGACATATTTCAAATTTTATCATATTTTTTTTACATTGTGATATGTGGGCAAATTAATGCTATTTTTGTAAAAAAATACATGTTTTTATCTTTGACGGTGCTAAAGTGAGGCTGTGACATACGGATGGACGGACGGACCGACAACGGAGTCTCTCCATAAAGGTTCCTTTTGTAACTTTTAGGTACTACGGAACCCTAAAAATGTTGACTATAGATCATAACTGACCAATTACAGAAAAACTATAGCGAAATAAAAAAATTTAACACAAATGAGAAATATAAAAAAATATATATATATACCTATTTTATAAAAATACTATATTGATTATTATCACATTATGATATAATGATAACATCATATTTGTAGGTGTCAAAAAGTTCATTGTAAAAATATATAGCTTGGATATATATTTACTTATCTATTTCGAGATATTCTCGAAAAACCACAAAAAAATTTATGTCCCCAGTCTTATATCCAAAATTGATGGACAGAAAAATATGAAAAAAATCATGGTAATATGTGTTTACGTAAAGATTACAGGAAAAATATAACTTTTGAGAAATTCACGAAACAGAAATGACAAAATTAAACTTTTCCTCCACAACACGGAACCTTAGATACGCGAGTCTGACTCGTACTTGACCAGTTTTTTTTTACCTCATCAAAGACTTTTGCTTATTGCCAATATCCTAGTGCCTTTTTACACCATTGTGCTAAATTTCAGCACAATAATCGGCTCAGCTAATTGTTACTTTTGCCACCAACGGATGGAGAGGCAACAATCCTTTGCTACAAAGGGTTTCAATTTAAGGCGTATGACCACGCTAAATAAGCAACTCGATGTGTGTCGGTACAAATATCAACGGAAACGACATTGAAATAATGTTCAATTCAGCGTGCCTTGAAAAGTGGCTGTTACGACAATCACTGCGTCTCCGGCTAGCGCAAAATAGGAGAAAATAATACTTTTTACATGGACGCCATGAATGGAAAAAAATATTTGAACTTAAATTTTTTAGATCTAAAAATTTCCTATAATTTGGTGAAATAATAATTAAAATAGCTTTAGGCGTTTGGAAGGAGTAAGAGAATTCTTGTGTTAATCATGTGAAATTTTCGATGACTTCGATTTTTTTTGTCAAAACTAACAATAGAAAAACAGTTCATGAAACTTAAAATTTATTTTTGACTCTATATATATATATATTATATATATATATATATATATATATATATATTTATATTTTTTTTTATATTTATTCTTATTGCACACAGAAAACTTAATTCTAAAATTATATAATAAAAGTTATGTACAATGGCGTGCTTATCTCAATAATGAGATTTCTTCCAGCAAACCAAGGGTGATAAGGATATTTGAAATAAATAAGATATTCATATTGTGAATGCCTATCATATATTTTTATGAAAGTTTTTGGACCACCCAAATGGACCATGACAGGTCCAAATTGCAGTTGGCGTTATCATTCGCCTTAACTCCTAGTTCAAACGTTGATCTTCTGAGTGAGCCAGATCGGGCGGCCGGTGCAGACCTGCGGCCGCGCAGCCCGGTAGCCGACCTTGCGGCGCGGGTGTCCAGTGTCGCCGCGCATTGCTGGAGCGCGCCGCGCGTGGCAGCCGCTGCGATGGAATGCCTGCAACACTCGATAGCACTGGGTCACCGTATCATGTGATGCGAAGATACTCTGCAGTAACGGGAGTATCCGTGTTGCTACGCTGCGGTAGCTCGGTAGGTAGGACTAAGACCAAGGTTCGATCTCTGCCCGGTCAAACATGCACCAATAAGTTTTCGGAATTGATGAGCACATGGGTAAATTCACGAGTTGTGCTGAGAGCTGGATAGCTCAGTTGGTAGAGCAATCGCCCGGTAAACGAGAGGTCCCGGGTTTGAATCCCGGTTCAGAGCTCCTCACATCCAGATTTACTTTTCTTTCTGCGGTTCTTTACTGCAATGATATAATGTTAATTCATAATATTATTTTATTTTATTTGTTTATTACCTACACTTTTTGTACCTTTACAAACATAATTTACAACACATTTTCACATAAAAGACAGACATTGTGTACAAAGGCGGCACTTATTGCTAATAAATAGCAATATCTTCCAGGCAACCTTCCGGTGAAATGAAAAAGATGTTAACGATAAAAAGGGTAATGCTAACAAAAAAGCGACGTGCTAATTTTGTAATATTAATTAATATAATAATCTAATATATATTTTATAATAAACATGAAAAAAATAAATACACATACAAAAATTAAAATAAACGTAAATAAATAAATACTTATACATACTTAAATACTTCTTAATATTAGGGACGGGATTTTTAGATGGAGTCTGTGATGGAGTTCTATTTTTAGATGGAGTCTGTGATGGAGTTCTATTTTGACGGGTATTCAGAATGAAAAAAGTGCTTCACTTTGATCTTAAATGAGTTAACATTTTTCAACTTTTGGATAGAAAGGGGCAAACGGTGAAATTGTGAAATACATTATTTACAATATGAGGTAAACATGAATTCACTAAGAGTCTATCTATAGTACTTTTGCATCAAGTAGAACAGAATCTGTGAGCGTGGCTGTTACTACAACCGAAACATCATCGCGCGCTCTCAAAAAGCGCGTGCTTCACTCAAAAAACATTTTTACGGTGTAAATAATGGTTATTTTTAAATGTGAAACATTCTGCTGGGCGTGCTTTATATTGAGATCACTTAAATATGCAAAGTTTCATAATTTAATTTAAGGGGCCGGTTATACGGACCTTATGGTCAGATGCACAACTTCAAATGGCCATTTCACATTGTGTAACTTGGTCAATCGGTTTAATACAAATAATATAGATAGTAGACTATAGGGCTGATCTAAACATTTTGGAAAAAATCGCAAAAGCTTTGTTTTTCGAGTTTTGAAGCCGAGCTAAAGGAAACGTTATAGAGTTCAGTTCTGATTGATGCAAAATGAGGTGCCCAATAATACTTTACATGCAGCCTTAAAGTATTAATTGAAAAATAGCAGTTTATCGTACGGTTCGGAGGGAATTTTGTTTCTATAAAGAATATTTTTTCGAATCAAATTTTCGCCACATTCTGGGCGTAGCTTAGCATAGTCCTCAACTTTAACCATAATATACAATGACATTCTCAATGTCATTGATAATATTATAGTTAATTTCAAAGTGATCTCTGATCTCTTAATAAGTTTGTGTTTGTGCCCGGTGTACGGCGATAAGTCGAACCTAACAATACACATAAATAAAATAAAAAATTTATTGAAATGAAATATGAAATGAAATAAAATACATGTATTTATGTAATGTAGGTATATGAGATACACTTATTACAGGCCGACCAAATGTAATATAATAAAATAATCTATGACTTTAAGTAATAGTTTTATACGAGTATAATAAATAATAATATGGGGAAATACACAAGGAAATAATAAAGGTTAGTTTTACTTAAATTTAATAAAAAAATACACTTAAATAAAATAAAAATATGGGAATAATGAATAAATAATATTAATACTATATGCAATACATATAATAAATATATGCCTAACTCCGCCCATTCGATTAGTCTTGCTAAGAAGAAGGGCAAGAAACTTAGCAAGATCATGTCTTTTTTTTTCATAATATTTGTTACAAACAATTAAATATAAAAAGTAAGCCTATACTAAATTGAATAAAGAGATAAAAAATACATGACAGGATATATAATAACTTTGTCTACCTGTCTTATATACGTAGTCCATCTAATTTTACAGTCATTTTATCTATTACCTAATTAACATTAATTCTAGAGGAATCATAGCATGAGGCAGGGCTTCCCAAAGTGTGCGTCGTGACGCCCAGGGGCGTCGCTGAATTATCCATGAGGCGTCGTCGCGACGTTTCGGGCATTTCGACAGAAGAAGAAGAACAATTAATAAAATTGTCCTACGACAACGACAACTGTTTGAATTTTGGAGCATTGTTTCTCACGAATATCATGCCATTAGTACTGGAGCATTGACGGTTCTATTACCATTTTCGACATCGTACTTGTGCGAAACAGGCTTTTTTGCAGTTACAGCAATAAAGAACAAGTACAGTCGCAAATAAATGTAGAGAAAGATATGAGAGTGGCAATTTCCAAACTTCAGCATCGTTTTGAGAAGCTATGCTCAGAAAAGCAAGTACATCCTTCTCATTAGTAGCCAGCCAAGAAAGTAAAATAAATATATCTTTTCATTTTTAGTCTTATGTTTTGTGTTTGCTTTTAGTTTCTAATAACGATTATAATTTTTTTTCGAGTTTTGTTTTGAGTTGTTATTACAAGTAATCGGAAAACCTAATAAGGCTAGACATGGTTGGGTACTTTTTGGTCAGAGAGGGGGTGCAAAAGGGGGGTGAGGCGTCGCAAAAAATGGCAAACTGCCAAGGGCGTCACAGTAAAAATAAGTTTGGGAAGCCCTGGCATAAGGTATAAGCAGCAACCACAGAAGCTTAAACTTTCGTTACGTGCCATCGTTTCAGTTTACCTTGTACGATTTATCCATCGATTACCGACTGACTACGACAGGCGCGTTCACACGTGCGTTGAGTTGACACCAATACGAACCAACTCGCAATCTATTAAGATTTATGTAACCACTTCTATAAATATCTCGAATGTAATGGTGGAGTACGTATGAAATACGGTGGCATTTACACGCCCAGCGATAAGGTTGGCCCTACTAATTGAAATCTGGCCAGGCCAATGAATATTCCATTGGTGTTTACGAGGATCATAATGAGGAAGAGTCACGATTTTTGTTAAGTATGTAGATCGATGACAGTAAAAAAAACATGACTTATGGTGAAAAAAATATCCAAATCGGACAAGAAATGTCGAAAGTACAGCAATTTTACTGTAGCAGTTCAAATAACGCCCGCCAGTACCAGCCGCGAGCGCGTGACGTCATCCCACACATACCCGGGGCGCGACCCCGCACGCGCTCTTCAGTTCTGTAGGTGTACTCTGTTTCCCGCGCAGTTCTTGAGCTGTGCTTGTCACGGTCGCTTTGTTATAGATTTATTGTTGTGTATCAATATCCTTAAAAATGTCTTACAAATATTGTGTCGTGCCAAAGTGCAAGAGTACAAGTAGTAGTACGCCCGACAAACTATTTTTTCATGTTCCAACAGACAAAAAAGCTAGAAAAAAGTGGTGTAGTGTTATGAAGAGAGATCCTTTATCAAGCAAAAGTACTCATTACTGTTGCGAAGATCATTTCGACGTAAGTACCTTTCCTACGTTATACCTTATACTTGACGTATACCTATTTCCTCGTATTATTGAGTAAATGTCACCTATTTTATCGATCAATGGAATCAAAAACCTTAAAACTTAATCCTTTTATGTCATATTGTCTCAACCTTAACACAATCGTATGAGGTAATAACAATAAACAATAATCAACGTAGGTATGATATTTGTAGTCCGGGAGACTACCGCATTTTTATCTACGATAATGAATACCTATCAACAATAGGTAATGATTCGAATTTTAATTTCTTTGCTGTAGGACCTATTTTTTGGATCTGCTTTTCTCAGTAAGTAAAGTATTATTTAAAAATAAAATAAAGAATCTTTAATCTGTTTTTACTTTTTACAGGTCGAAAATGACATGGAAAATTATATAAGGTACCGATTGATGGGTGGTCAACTAAGACTAAAAAAAGGAGTTCTGCCGCATAAATTTGACTGCCAAAGAAAGGATAACGCCGTTGTAGAACGGACTGGATATAAAAAAAGACAGCAGATTGAGTACTTTGAAAGAGTGCTTAATCCGGAAGTTGGTCATGAAAACCTAATAACACAAGAAGAGTTCGTGGCGTGTGAAACGATTGATTTTAATTCAAATGATACAGAGGCTATAAACCCGCTTGAAGAAGATAATGCGGCAAATCTACACAATGATCCTAAATATAAATCACTCGCAGTGCAAGTTAATATAAAGCCAAAAGTTCGAAGCAAGGGCATTAATACTGACGCCGGTTTTGACCGGGTTGAAGAGTTTGCTCTTAAAATAAAAACGGTGAAACCAAAAGAACATCGTCGGGATCATCATCGGGAACCAATGCATGATAGCTTCACATCTTACTCTAATACCTCATCAGTTTCTGCGAGCCTAAGTGGATTCAGTGTAAATACTGACGCCTGTGAAATGAAACGACAAGTAGATACTGAGTTATTTAAGGAACACATGCAAAAAGGAACTTTAATGTCTATATCTAGAGAACCTAAGCTTTTTCTCGGATTACCATCGCAAGTGTATTTCTGTTTAGAATATTTGAGTGAATCTACTGAGAGACCTCTGATGGATGTATTATTGAGCTTGAAAAAACTGAGATGGCGTGAACCGAATTCCGTGCTTGCTGTTCAATTTGGAGTTTCGGAATCTACAGTCGCCAGACATTTCAAAGAAACAATACCTAAGGTTGCTCAATGCATGGAGAAACTGATTTTTATTCCTCCTCGCGACGATATTCGCTCAAATCTTCCGATACCTTTTAGGAGGCGTTATTCAACAGTCGTCAGCATCATAGATTGTTTAGAAATTCAAATCGAGAAACCTAGCTCAGCAGTACATCAGGCGCTGACGTGGTCACAATATAAAAATGCGAATACTATAAAATATCTAATATCGATAACACCTAATGGACTTATAAACTTCATATCCGAAGGTTATGGAGGAAGGACATCGGACGCCCTTATCTTTGAAGACTGCGGTTTTCTTCAGATGTTATCCCCCGGTGACGTAGTGATGGCTGATAGGGGATTTAAGAATATAGCTCATTTACTTGAACGTCAAGGTTGCAAACTTTTAAGGCCTCCTAGCGTTGATTCGGGATCAAAACTAAGTAAAGAAGAAGTTTTAGAAACTAAAAGAATAGCGGCCCTTCGAGTACACGTCGAGAGAAGTATAGGGCGTTTAAGGGAGTTTGAAATGATTGCACCTCATGCATGTGTTGACATTGATTATGTTAGAATATTAGACTATGTTGTGACATCTGCTTGTGGAGTAGTTAATCTTCAAGAATGCTTATTTAGAAACCAAGTTTAAAATAAAACAATATTTATATCTTAAGCCATCTGTTTATTTTTATACCTTAACCTAAGTTTTGACCAATTTAGGAAAGACTGAGTGTTTCCAAAAACTTGTTGACTTTTCCAAAAGATCTTTGCAGTAAATTTCATCAAAATCTTCTTCAAAGATTTCTACTTCTTTGTTAGCTTCAAAATTCTTATCAGCAACACAAAAAAGCCCTTTAGTTTTGTTGCAAAAAAACATTTGCAGCTGGATTTGACCTTTTGATTTGTTTGTGAGACGATTATTTTTAATAAAGCTTTCTTTGCCTTGTGTGGTCATGGGACATTTTATTTCTATGACATATTCTTGTGTTAAGCCATCAGGAGATGCACCTAAAATAGGCCAATCACTTTTCAAAAACAGCCCACCATTTTCGATTACAAATTTTCTCAATTTTGCTACTTTTGCCCTAACATCAGGTTCCAGTACTTTGCCTCTTCGCATTGCAGGAGTTTCTAGTATGGTTGCACCGAATATTTGCTCAACTAATGAACCATCAGGGGTTTTGCAATGGGCGGCGTCGTGTATTTTTGACGCGGTTATTCTGCAATATCGCATCTCATGCCATAAAGGAGACTGAGCTTGAGATAGAGTTTCTTGTTCTATTTTTGAACACTTTTCTGGTGTTTGTTTTGTTGTACAATAATCGATGAAGCCTTGTGCACTGTTCGTGTCGTTACCTTCTTTTTTATAATCATTTATCAAGTTATGCAATCATAATTTCGTAAGTTCATTCTGTGTAACGTAACTTGTTAACTGAATCCTAATAGAATTTAACTGTATATTGTGCACCAGTTTGTTAAAAAATTGTTCACTTCTTACATTAGCGTTATCGTCAATATCTCCAGCGCTGGAACCGATATCTTTGGCTTTTATAAATTTCAAGGTTGTGCCCACTGTGGCCAGTTTTGGTTTGGCCCAATAACATTTTTTTTCAGTTGGAGAAGGCTCTTCACTGCGTCTGTGTATCCACATAAGAAATGCTACACTATGTTTGCAACCTCCTTTTTGTGCAGCACAATCATGACAAGTAACATCAATAATAGTTTTATCATTTTCTTCACATTTGAGAGTGCAGCTATAACCTTTAGTTTTTACTTTATGCTCCGGTGTTATTCTTGCCTTTACTGTGCACACATTTCCATTTCTTTGGACTTGGACATACCCTACGGCATCGTCGCCATATGACTCTCGTACAGACCTGTAATAATCATACAGCATTAAATACCTACATCACATTACCTGATGCGGTTGCACCATTTAAGTGCATCGAAACAAAAAACATGGTAGGTATCCGCTAATGTTAGTTAATCTACGGCGCGCTCCCGGTCTATAATGTTTAGGTGAACTTGAAACCGGCACTTACTAAATCGCAATGAATCATGCCTGCAGTTGCCTGCTTACAAAAACATCAACTCGAACTCCGTAGGAAGAAATAATGTAGGTACTTGACTTGACTAACGTTTTTATGATGGAGTGTGTTATGCTGTCCATGTACCTTTTTACCCAGGTTATTTTATTATTTTCACATTACCTACCGCAACAGCCATGGGAAAAAGTACCTAGGCCTAAACTCACTAACTAACACATTAAATTTGGTAGGTACTTACCGTTGAAGCTTCCAACCTCGGATTTCAGCGCTGGTATACTTCACATGATTGTTTAAGTATTCAAAAACCATGAAAGAATCCACTTTAGGTAGATTATCTGACTGTCCTTTTTCGAATCCATCTTCCAATTTGTTGCTCATTATTACAGAACACCGAAACAATAAACCGATAATGCATAAAACTCGAAAAAAAACCGAGTGTTCGCTACTAATCACGAATGTGCGTACTGGACGACTGCGATCGCGCGGGGTCTGTGTGTGATGACGACATCGGTATCCACGGGCGGGAGGCGCGCGTTTTAAAATCAAGCCCGATAAAATATTAAATAACTTTGCCATTTATGGACGGATTTCAAAAAATCAAAAAGTAGTGTACTCAGAAAATCATAACACATGCAATGTAATAGTCAAAATTGGATTCTCCCGTTATGTGACTTATCCTCATTAGGTAAATACCTAATGCCTTCATTAAGGCCCCAGACTCTCTTTGCAACATTTCGCTTTCATCTTACCTGAGGCTTTAGAAGTGGCGCTCCCCCCGCTGCATTAAGATGTTAGAGACCGCACCTGAATGTTGCTCTACTTCGTTAAATGAGTGTACGATTACTTAAAATTTGACATGTGAAGATTTTTAATTATTCAAGTAACGGTAATTTACAAAGTTTGGTTTGTTTATCGGAACAAACAAAATGAATTTGCAAAAGCAAACGGGGATGGCGTGACACAAATTTTATACCAGCACCGCTGTCACCACTTTTTGGAATAACTAAAGCCGAAGCTACATCCTTTTTATTACTTTACTTACTTTTATTTAAAATATCTTAAAAAGCTATCGAAGTCACTAAAACTGACAGTCGAGATAACAACGTGCTAGACAATAATGCATCAAAAGAAAAGAACGTACGCAACTGCGGTTCTTATCATTAAAACATCACATTTCTAAAACTAAATTTTTTACCTTTTTTATTGGACCTTAGTCATAACCATGGACACACAAACTGACAGACACTTAATTACCGTAAGAGTTTCTATTTTTGATATTATATTACTTAAAGAACTGATTGTAATATGTGTGTGAGTATTAGGAATACATAATTTTAAATGTTTTCATTGTTACGATTTGATTATTAATTTTCTACATTTCCAAATTTTATAAAGGTATTTTTTATGTCAGGCATTAGTTAAATGAAAATCTTGATGAATAAAGAAATTTTCGGGCACAACTACAGTCAGGAACACAGGACCGTGCGGTCTATAATGCCTAGATGCAGTTTAAGGTGTGACTAGGAATTTTGCCATTGCAATCTTAACCCAATGCACTAGGATGCATTTGACTAAAAATGCACTTGAATTTTTTCACTACAAACGATGGTCGCTAGCCTCCCGGCACGCTCCTGGATAAGTTCTAGACATAAATCTCTGCACAAGACTTGCAGGTGTTGCAGAAAAGTAAGAAAATGACAGCTGCACAGCCCATAGCTTGCTGATATCATCGGCTGTGACGTGAACGATCCAATGATGCAATGTAAGGAAAATTGATTAGGCATTTAGGCAATAATCCTGAAATAAAATTAATAAATAATTGTGGTTAAATCGCGAGCGGTTTATACTTTTGCGTCACCCATCAGAAATAATGCCGATAATATTGCAATAATAGGCAACTATTTCTGTGGTTTGCCTGAAACCCTGACGTCAACGGAATGTCACCATATTTTTATGCCATAATTAAATAAATGTTATCATACCGTTTGTTTTTAAACTAAAGTTGGGTTTGTACCTAATGTAGCTAATACAACGTGCATACGTTTTGACATGCTAACTTTTTCAAACTCCGTACAAGATTAACTTGCACACCGACCAGGTGCTGCTCCGGCCGTCTTGGCCGTACGTACCACCGAGCTACCGATAAGACCGCTCTGCACGTGACTCTCCAACGCTGCATGGAGCTCGCGGTCACACAATGGAATGAGGTGCGGCAACTGTGCTATCTTTGAAGAAAAAACCATGTATTTTACTCAGGCTTATCGAGAGCGCGGCTTGGGACTCATCAGCGAACACTTCGCAACATACAAAAGTTCTGCCGTGATTTTGTTTTCAAAGGTAGCAACGGGACGCAGCGATAATTTTTAATTAACTACACACATGACGCAAACTTGGCTGGAATTCTGTCGAATTCCCAATGACATCATTCGGCTTTGCCACACATGGTCATGCCTAGCGATACATACCTTTTAGTGATCGTTATCCTCATTACAACGGGTCGATAAGTCAAATAATTATTTGACCTATACCTATGAGTTTAATCGCTTGGCTAACAAGGAAAAATACTTCGGGAATCACGAAATGACGTAGCAACGAACCCGTGCTAGTTTATATAAAACCCAAGATAAGGTATTTGGGATTATTTAGTTGCTACGGTCACAGAACAAAAGTAAAGTGTGACAACGCTTTTCGCTAACACCTGCAAGTCTTGTGCAGAGATTTATGTCTAGAACTTATCCAGGAGCGTGCCGGGAGGCTAGCGACCATCGTTTGTAGTGAAAAAATTCAAGTGCATTTTTAGTCAAATGCATCCTAGTGCATTGGGTTAAGATTGCAATGGCAAAATTCCTAGTCACACCTTAAACTGCATCTAGGCATTATAGACCGCACGGTCCTGTGTTCCTGACTGTAGTTGTGCCCGAAAATTTCTTTATTCATCAAGATTTTCATTTAACTAATGCCTGACATAAAAAATACCTTTATAAAATTTGGAATTGTAGAAAATTAATAATCAAATCGTAACAATGAAAACATTTAAAATTATGTATTCCTAATACTCACACACATATTACAATCAGTTCTTTAAGTAATATAATATCAAAAATAGAAACTCTTACGGTAATTAAGTGTCTGTCAGTTTGTGTGTCCATGGTTATGACTAAGGTGCAATAAAAAAGGTAAAAAATTTAGTTTTAGAAATGTGATGTTTCTTTTGTTTTGATGCATTATTGTCTAGCACGTTGTTATCTCGACTGTCAGTTTTAGTGACTTCGATAGCTTTTTAAGATATTTTAAATAAAAGTAAGTAAAGTAATAAAAAAGGATGTAGCTTCGGCTTTAGTTATTCCAAAAAGTGGCGACAGCGGTGCTGGTATAAAATTTGTGTCACGCCATCCCCGTTTGCTTTTGCAAATTCATTTTGTTTGTTCCGATAAACAAACCAAACTTTGTAAATTACCGTTACTTGAATAATTAAAAATCTTCACATGTCAAATTTTAATATTGTGGATGATAAATTTAGTTTTATAATTTTTTTGTGAATTTCTCAACCGCTTAATTTTTTCTGTAATTCTTACGTAAACGCATATTACCATGATTTTTTTCATATTTTTCGGCCCACCAGTTTTGGAGATAAGAGGGGGGACATACATTTTTTTATAGATTTCAAGGATTTCTCGAAATAGATGCAATTAAATATAGCCAAACTATATATTATTACAATAAGCTTTTTAATACCTACAATGTGATACCCATATTGTATTTTTATAAATATTTTTTTTATTAATTTTTCTTTTTTTTTATATTTTTAAAACACTATAGTTTTCCCGGTTATTGGTCAATTATGATCTATAATGGACATTTTTTTCATATTTTTCGGTCTACCAGTTTCGGACATACACATTATTGTAGTTTTTTTAAAGATTTCACAAAACCAGTGCCAGTAAATATTGTAAAGGTATATATTTTTACAATCACCTTTTTAGTGTCTACAGTTTGATACCCATATTGTATTTTTAGGATATTTTTTATTTGTCTCACTTTTGTTTTGAAAATATTTTAAACAATTTCAAATTTTTCATATTTTTTTTACAATGTAATATGTAGGCAAATTAATGCTATTTTTGTGCCAAATTTCATGTCTTTATCTTTACGGTGCTAAAGTTATGATGCTGTTCACAGCGTACAGTATTTCAATACGGACGGACGTAGATTAGACTTTATTTTATCGAAACAGGGATTTCTTAAAATAGGTATTCAAAAAATATTTTATCCATAGTTGTTTACTTATTAAATTATAAGTGCAATATTCAAGTAGAGCAACTTTCATGATACAGTTCGCCTTTCCATAAGAATCTACGCGAGGGAAAGGGAGCAACCGTGCGAGCGGGAGGTAAAATGACGTTGAGCTACACAACACACGTCTGAACGCTGCGATGTCCCAGCGAAACTGAGGGAAATATCGACGCGTTTGTGTTTTAAACTCTCGATAAGTTTCGATTTGATAAATGTTCTTAAAATATTTTTTTAAATACTGTTTTTTGTTATTTCACTTATTAATAGTTCTTTTCTACGTGTTTTAAATTTGACTACGCTAAACGATAGTTATCTAGTAGAAAAAAAATATTTTATCAGTGGTTGAATTTATAAAATCACAGCTACTTAAAGCACTGGAAATAAGAAAACTAAAGTATTATCCAAAAAAGTAACCAGGTAAGATTATTGTTGAAGATATGGGAATAAATGTTACCTGAATAAATTTCTTGTTTTTGTCATAATTTTTACGTGACGTGTGCATGAATGAGACTCTCAACGCGTAGAACATAAATAAAGGTATGTTTAAAGCCTAAAAAACCTAATAAAAGTAGCATTAAAGTAAATGAAAAAATAAGTTTTGAAATCTTCAAATTCCACACTATAAATTAACGTAATAGTAGTTTATGCTACAAGGGCGCAAAGGAATAAGTTACGAGGACGATTTAAAACACGAGCGTAGCGAGTGTTTTAAACGTAACCGAGTAATTTATTGCTTTTACGCCCGTGTATCATACTACATTTTTCAATGCATAGTGTGAGGAAATGAAAACAAATATAATCTTGTGAACTTTAAATTATAATTGGCTCAAAAGGACTGTATCCAGAGCCGTTAAACAGTGGAAAAAAAAGTATAACGTCTACGAAAGGCTGCAGGTTAGCCAACCATTGTAAACAAATAAAAAAAAAATAATAATAAAGCCCTAGGGCAAAATAATCGACTTTCTGTTCGGTTTTGATGCATAAAAAGTGGGCCTTTACGAGCACATGCATTGAAAAATGTATTTTATTTATTGCTTTCATACTAACTAAAATAAAATCTTTCTTTTCTGATAATTCTGCAAGAATACTGATTTTTAGGGGACTGGAGCTTTAATATGCTTTTCGGTTCGCTTTTGCCGCTGCTTACTCTTACATTATTTAAACCACTTAATCTGCCTCGAAATTGCCTCCATTATGTATGTATTATTGATGGATATTGTTGTTAATTAACGGATTAATTTAAATGAGTGCATATTTAATACAATAACGCGTCTTGAAATGAAAATGTGTCACTATTTCAGTTCGCTTGGATTAAATTATGTTAAGGTGTGTTAATTCGAAAACCATTTCGAGATTTAGGTTTAATAAGCCGTATTCTAGAACTTGTGGTCTAAAAAACCTCATGATGATGGATATTTTTACGAAAAAGCTGCAACTTCTATTTGCTTTTATGTGACGTCACTTCAGAATCGGCTGTTTAAGAAAAATGTCTTTTGCTATCAAGATAAATTTATAATAATTTGCTTCAGACTGATTTGACGGATGACAGATGAGTAGACAGACAGAGACAGACCACTCTTTTTATAAGCAATCACACATCACAATCAGTATATTGTCTAAAATTCTCAAGTGACGCCATATCGAACAATTCTATAAAAAATCACAAAAATTAAGCTATGGGAATTGCAGCTATTTTTCATTATCTTGGTGAGGTATAATGTGCATAGTCCTTTACAAATGTTAGTGGTTACCAGCTATTATTAGCTACGATAATTGTTACGCTGCCTGCATTCGATAGTGAGATAAATTGATTTGCGTCTAATATACTATAGGAATACAACTTAATTGAGAGCTGGAAAGCTCTAACAGGTGGTAGAGCTGATGCCGGGCTCGACTGTGGAGGTACCACCATCTTACTTCAAGACCCTCTCGAAGTAATTCGGGGGAGAGTAAGAGGACAGCTCACAGGCAAAAAACCAGGAGGCCCTCCATGCCTGGGACCGATGGATGGCGGTATATCCATCCCTAGTAGACGGGCCTTATATGGAACAGACTGGTGACGGGCAGCGGCGTCACTGGTGCGAGGGTTCCGGCACCGCGCTCACCAACCCGCCTGCCCAGCGTGTGTGAGTATAGGCAATTCTTCCAGGATGACCACCGGGAGTGGCAAAGTCCTGGAAAGGCTTATGTCCAGCAGTGGACGAACTAGGTTGATGGATGGATGGATGAATGAGAGCCGGGGTAAGTATGAGGTGCGGGGAGAGAGCAACAGTGACAGTCGATAATGATATCCATGTCACGGACGGGAATTTATGCGTCCGTGGTCCATGTATCAACTTGTTGATTGACTAGTCCACAGACATAAATTTAAATGCATTCCAATAAATAACTTCCGCCATACTTATTCTATGGACGCATGACACGTGTGACCCTCTCCATTTTCAAACTAATCGTGACAAGTTGAACGACAAATCAAACTGAAATCGAACTATTTTAGGTAAATTTGTAACGTAAAGTGAACTGCTTTTGTGTTTTTTATATATTATAGTATATACACTGAACACTACACAAAGATATGTCACTGGCACTCAAATCCTGTAAAATCTGATCAGATTCAAGTCAGAAAAACGATTAACAATAATTAATTAATTAATGTATATGACAGATTTCAATTGATATTCAATATCAGATGTTAAATTTGACAGAAAGGTCATTTAGCAGTTTTCTAGGCAGTAATAATGTACTGAACCTTATCAATTAATTGCAACAGGATTTAAATCTCATAATCTCACTGGTCTAATTAACACTTTTGTACTCATCTGTACCTCCTCCCCCGCAAACCGTCTTCATACCGGCTCCCCAATGGGGATTCACACTGCCAAATTATCCCTGTAGATGGCTCATCGTCGATCCAGCCATGAAAATCTCTCATTTCAGTACAATGTTACAGTTTTTGCGTAGTCTTTTGTGATTTTCGATTAATTTCTTGGAATTCTTTCTTTGTGTGCCGTACCAGGTTGCTTTAATAATGGTGTTAATTTATTCCCGAAAAACCCCGTAGGTATTAAAAATGAATAACATAATAACAATATTAAATATATATAACTTTAAACTCTCGCGTTTTGTACACATTATAATATTTATAATCGGGTCTACCGCGATCAATTTTGTCTCGAAACGTCGGGTGTCCCCTTTTCGTAAAAAGGTAAAAATTGATCTCGGTAGACCCGATTATAAATATTATAAAATATTAAATATATAAGGTCTTTCAATTTAGATGGAAAGTAATTTAGGAGGTGATTCAGTATCGTTAATACATCACATTCCACTACAAAGTACTTTTTTTTTGCGCGAACTTATTCTTCACTTGTCCATACAAACTGAGTCAGCTGATCGGACCACTTTGTACTGAGAAGTGAAAAAAAGTTCGCGCAAAAAAAGTGCTTTGCAGCGGAATGTGATGTATTAACGATACTGAATCACCTCCTAAATTACTTTCCATTTAAATTGAAAGACCTTATATAACATATTGGAATACAGGTGATAAGAGGAAGTATAAAAAATGCGAGATGTTGCAGAAAAACAGTAGGAAAACCGGAACACAACAACGAAGTTCGACATAGCCGAACCGTAGTATTTATGGACCTATGCTAGCGCCATCTATAATTATCTTTGCGTGTGGATCCCCATTTTACTGTGTCGCACAACATTTTTGAAGTGTTACTTCTTTGTTCGCATCTCGTTCAGAACGAGTACGTAACTTCCGGTACGACTTTTTAATGAAGGATAATTTGATTTCTAATTACAGATTATTACGTTTTTTAATCGTTAATTGCTTGTTATTAGACTTTTTATATTGTTATTGTTTTATTCATGATAAGTTTTTATTACTAAATCAGGCTTATTCTTCTATGTGATTTTCCTACCAAGATGGTTTTACTGGAAGAAATCTCTTATTAGAGATAAGCTCGCTAATGTAAATATCTGTTTTCTTTAATTTTGTTTTTGTATTATGTTTATGTTATGGTACACTAAAGAAAGAAAGAAAGAAAGAAAGAAAGAAAGAAAGAAAGAAAGAAATTTATTTGGGGACAAAAAGAATACATGGAAAAGCAACATATAGGTACATAATAACTATTAACTTAAAACCAGTACTTATAATTAACATATTAATCACAATAGTCTAAGATTAGGATGAAACTATAACTACTAAAGAATAAATAACTAAAGTGTTAGTGTCGTTGATCGCACTGACTGGTGGAAACTGTATACATATTTATTGTGTAACTAAGATCTTGTAATAATTCCTTTGATAATGCCATAAAACCGGTCAGGAAGTTCTAAATAAATTTGTGGGATAATACAAATGACTTTCTGTTCATAATAAATAATTAATGTTTCATTTATAAAAGAAGAGTCGTAACAAAAGCTCCGAAAACTAAATTAAAACTGAGGATGTCAATTTATGAATGTTACTACTTTAAATACTAATCTACCGAAAACTTCTGTGCTAATAAATATACGAAAAACACCAAATAAAATACTGAAAATTCCGAAAACTACTGTCTCTACATCTCATACAGTGGCGTAACTATACCGTTCGAAGCCCGTGGCAAATTCATCGGATGCTTCCCCAAATATAAAGAAGCTGAACCAACAATAATAGTATTTTTATTTTATAATACTTATTTATACACTTTTACTTTTAAGAGTTTAATACTTTAGTCAAAGGTAATAATAAATGTTGGGAGTTGGGATCCTAGAGTATACTGAGGATTCCCCTCAGACCGGGGGCTCTTTCCGGCTGGGGGCCCGTGGCATTTTGCCGACTTGCCACCCTGTAGTTATGCCACTGATCTCATAGTCATGAATTCACGTCTTGATGAGAGATGGGTCGGAGTGCAGTGTGGGGGGGAAGGGAAACATGTCTAAACATGTGTGCTAAGGTTCATTCAGATCAAAGCCATGAGGACGTCACAAACACCAAAAGCATTTATATGGCAGCTAAGCGGGATGGCCTACCTTAAGAGTATTTAGTGTTATTTTTTTGCTATAATGTAATTCTGTTTATATATAGAGGGAACCCTATAAACATGGACATGAAGCTCTTGTTCCACAGGCAGGTAGGTAGGTGGTAAAGCCGGTCGGTTGGCCAAGCGAGATAAGTCGAGCATTTAACGGCCGAAACAGAGGTTGGTCGATCGATCATTAGCACTTATTTGTTTTGTCCCAGTGACAGGACACTAGGCCGGAGGTCTTGGCTGATCAGAGCTCTGTGATCAGATGCTGTTGGAGGAACAAAAATATGATGTCTAAGAACAATTTGGTTTCCTTTAATGTTATGTACTCTTTCTTAACACTTTCTTTATTCATAGAGGAGTAATATACCTAATAAAGAAGGACTACTTTAATAGAAGAAATTACTGTACTATTTTTAGTACTGTTTGCGCTTCCTTAGACATAGATATCGTCACGACATGAATCCCCGAGGGGGTTTCAGAGGTGTTCCCGAGTATGAACTGTGATATGCAAGTCACAGTTGGTACATCCGCTTTTCACCGATGACTTTTACATCCCAAACATGATTTGTGGCGAGGCCTATCGCCGAACTTCGGGCACAAATGGACTTACAGCTTAAGGGGCTCCACAATGCTAAACATCAGTTTTGCATTGGCTTCAGTTCCGTCATTATAGATGGTAGAAATTTGAAAAAAATATGGCGTTTTTTTGACTCAAGACAATTTATAATTAAACTTTATAAATAAACATACTTTCAATCTTCTTTTACTTATAATACGTTTAAAAAAGCATGAATTTCACGAAAAAAGCGATTCAGTTTCCGTGTTTCAAAACTGATTGAAACGAAACCAATACACGCAGATACTTACTAGAAAAAAACATCTTTATTACATAAAGAAATTATAGTTAATGTCCTAATGTAGCCGCGATTTCAAAATAACTGAAGTTTTGCTTGCGCGGCATTTGATTAGAGCAGGATAGACAGTTAAAAAATAAAAGCGTTAGAGCAGGACTGAATTTTAGCACTGTGCAGCCCCTTAAGAGGATATACCGTGGCGAAATCAGTGTTTGATGGGCGTGGTTTCGCACTCGCCGCGAGCAGAGAATATAAAGTATTACAGCGAGTCAGCGCGACAAACCGCAGCTGCAGGAATATTGCCGTTGCAATATTCCACAATTTCCACATAACGTACTAAATAACTAATCAATTCAAAAATAAATAATATATTATTAAATACAAATAAATTTAATTATCATACAGATACAGTTATCGAGTTATCACTGTATTTTGAAATTTTAGAACAGAAGCAGTGGAGTCGCTATTATGGTTTTATTTTCAAAAATATTGATCACAAAAAAATAAGTTTTCGTGATGATAAGCTAATCGTTGGTATAGGAGCCCAGAGAATTTTTTACACGTCATTTTCAGGATAAATTGTAACAAGAAAAGGACAATGGTTCTTTTAAAATATTTTAATCAGAAGAATTCAAAATCAACCACGTGGTTTACAATCTCCTCATTATTTTCTACTACTACGGCCTGTGGTCGCGAGGTTTGTCTCTGGATAATTATTTCTTGGGGGTGCTTTCGGACACAAGTTTTCTTTATCCTGTTCTTTCACATATTCTGGATCACGAATTTGTAAATTTAGTCTGTGTCTGGGATCAACCACTTTTGGTAAAAGACAATCATTGAAAAACGAAATTTTTTCATGCCAAAATAATAATTGGTCATGCTTTAGTATAATTTCGGTTTTTATCTGATTATTTCCGTATCATACGGCCAACGCATATTTTCCTTTTTTACAAATATATAATTAGCCTTGAGCTTGAATAAACCAACCAGATTTTTGGTTTACTTTTATCTGTCCAGTTTTCTTATTTTTACGCCAAAAATGCTTCTTTATAAATTCATTTGAATACATTCTGTAACAAAAGTGAATATTGTAAACAAAAAGCTAAGAATATATTAACTTTTAAATATTTTGTCTTTATTTATTCATAAACTCACGAAACTCACATAATCTTCGATGCCTATTTCGTATGGATGTTCTTATTCATAATCATGAGTATGATCTTCTTCATGTCTGCGCTTCTTAGTCACATCCTTAGGTCTAGAATAAAAAGACAATATTATACGAATGTGACAGTGGAATACACGTAAGCAGACATAACCGGTATTTGCCGTATGGCAAATACCCAGAGTTTGCTGGGTAGCTGGGCTGCAGAGTTTATTCAAACAAAAGATTTTTGAAATTGTAGCCCTTGTTCACAGTTACATTTTCAACATTGTTGATAAAAGACTAAAATATGACATATATATATGACGGCGCGTCGTTGACACCCGCCTCAAATTGTCGGCTATACACGATATTCTAGTGTGGTTAGGATGGTTTGATCTGAACGCATCGTCTAGCCACCCTGACGTAATGCAGAACGCTGCTGTAAGACGGGCTGAGCGATGCTGATCTATGGTAATTGGAGTGACATGTAGGTTGGTCTGCCATCTTTTAACAACAATCGATTTGCATCGCGCTCTGGCGGCACGTGTTCTGCAGAACGTTATTCTAGATTCCTTTACTTTTGTTAATTAGTCAATGTGGAATAGGTATTTACCTAATTGAATGTTATTGAAGTGATTTGAATTACAATTCTGTTTGTTCAAAAACCTTGCTTGAACTCCTCGCCCGATACCCACGTTTCTGTAAGATAAAATGGGGGAACCCGAGGACCTCGGCTCTGATCCTGTCCTTTCATATATATATTTTTATTTTATTTATTTTATTATAATTTTTATTTATTTATTTAGGTTTAAAATTATATTGAAAAGAGGCAAATTTGGAATAATACCCCCGTAATGTAAATAGATTAGTACTTAGTATTAAAATTATTTATAAACAGAATTTTTTACTTTGATATTATATCACTTTGACATTTTGATACATGTGATGTAAGATTATTATTGTTTAGATTATATTTTTTGTCATCTGTATTGAATTTATTTACTTTTTAAATTATTTATCCTCTTTTACTTTTTTATTGTTTTAGATCCCAATTGTTTGTGTTAACTACATTGTGACGTATAACCGACAGTTATAAATAAATACATCTTACGTCTCATGTCATATACCATCACCAGGTCCCTGAAAAACATAACCCTACCTTGGGTGGGCGGTCGGGTAAAATGACGAATTCAAGAAAACAAATGAACTTTTTGTTTGAAACAAATATTTGGTTACAAAATGCTCACCTTTCTTGATTTTGCTTGAAGTCGGTAGATGCATAATATGCCAGACAAGCCATTTTTGTCTGGAGATAGTAGTAATAACCCCCGTCCTATAATTTTACAAGAGGAATCTGTCCCTGAGTCTGATATTAATACATCATCAACTGATAAAGATTGATAAGACCTATAAAAATATAAAGAAAATGTGACAATGATAATGGTGAAAACATAGATTTAGTATAATGTAATATATATGATGCTTTATTTTTTTTTAAATATTGAACATATTCCTATTTTTTATACTAAGTATGTAATATATATTTGTAGGTATTTTATCCAAATTTGTTTTTGGAAAAAAGAAAAAATAACAAATTATTACACTTAAATATTTCTAACATCATGTTTTACTTAAAATTATAATAATCATAACATTTTGAAATCCTTACCCTCTTTTTGGAATCGACTGGGTGTTTAAATTCTCTGCTCGTTTAAATTAAAAATTATCAATGACGACTCCATGTCTTTGCTTTGTTCTGTTGCTCCCGAACCACTTGCACTGTCGTTGAACGTCTGTGCTGATGGGTTTATATCTTATTTTCATGGTTATTTATCCCTGAAAAATATCACATAATATATAAGTAAAGCGTTTTACAGATCTAGATTCCAGAAAAGTCCGTCCTTGCAAGTTGACATGTAACAAATAAAAATACTATGTATGTACTTACATGATTTTTGCGACCATGTCGTGACCTCTAGCTTGCATGTACTTTTGTATTTTTTTTACGTATGATTGTTCTGTTTTTATTTATTCCCCATTTTGGGGTATTGTTTTACGATTACGATTTATATAAGTAAACAACAATCAGTTTTAACCCTAAAACGAATCATAACGAGATAAAAACTATAATGCAATAATGAATATTAACTAAGCAATAGACTATGATTGATAACAAACTTAAAATTTGTGAAAACGGGGAAAAACTAAGAGGATCAAGCGCAGCACAGATCCTTCGCACGGTAGAGCTCAGCGAGCACTGAAGAAAGTGAACGAGTGTGACAGCGTTATAGTCCGAACGTACAGAGCAGCAGTAGCACACGCGATAACAATAGTGCGCGCAAATCTCGACCTTACCGTCACTTGACGCGCAATTCATGTAAAAAATCGTAAAAAAATAACTAGAATACTAGACTGAAAAATGATAACAGATAATTTAAAATAAAACTTTCTACATTCAGAGAAAAATCGTGGTTAGGATACGTAGAACCATTGAGGCGTAAAATGAAAAAAAGGGACATATAAGACGTTACTTTGGAATTATTTTCTATCGAGAAAATTTTATCCAATTGCGTTTTCCATAACACATAATTTGAAGAATATGCTCAAGATTCATATAGTCTGAAACCAGATCTCTATATATTGTAGTTGTGTCATAAAATGAAACGGAAAACCCACTCCGATGTCGGTATATCCCCTTAACGTGCAGACAGGATTGAACTCACGAGCTCTGGGTAAAGCGCTCTACTACTCAGCAACAGAGATTTCTTCAAATAGTATTTTCAAAACGTCGAGTGAGAGAAGATTCCCGTGTTTTTTCTGGTAATCCACGTTAATTTTGACCAGCATGCCACTTTACAGATTAATTGTGTATGGTGTCGCAGATTCACAGACAGACATACTGAAGCAACACACAAAAATGTTTATACATTATTCCTTTCGCTACTGACGCGCACACCGCACGTCTATACTGCAGTAATATATTTATACGCTTGTAAACACACATACTATAGCAAAAGTGTCGCGATGGTCGAAGTCTTACACTTTTTTCGGCCTAGCTCTCCTTCGCCAAGTGTCTGGAGTGTAACGTGTGATAAGGAACTTCGTTCGAAATGGGCCTCATCTGAAAATCAGCGCAGAGGCTTGCTTCTGTATTATGCTGACCTGAAGACTCTTTTCACTACCACGCATCACTTACTTACATACTTTATAAGCTTTCTTTAGTGTTTTTTAAATATTTTTCAGTGCAAGTACTCGTAAAGGCCCACTTTTTATGCATCAAAACCGAACAGAAAGTCGATTATTTTGCCCTAGGGCTTTATTATTATTATTTTTTTATTTATTTACAGTGGTTGGCTAACCTGCAGCCTTTCCTGTGTACCATAAATGTTATACTTTTTTTTTTACTGTTTAACGGCTCTGGATACAGTCCTTTTGAGCCAATCATAATTTAAAGTTGACAAGATATTTCCTCACACTATGCATTGAAAAACGTAGTATGATACACGGGCGTAAGAACAATAAATTACTCGATTACGTTTAAAACACTTTGCTACGCTCGTGTTTTAAATCGTCCTCGTAATTTATTCCTTCTCGCCCTTGCAGAATAAACTACTATTATGATGCCTTGTGCCATTTTCCAAAAAGAAATGAGACGCATCAGATTTTCCTTCGTTTACATTGAAACAAAGATCAGAAACAACGAAGCGAATATCCGTCGGGAGCCACCTGACGATGAAGGCGTTTTTGTGACGCAGCCACGGGTCATTATCTGGAATGATCGGTCCATTCGTCATGCTGTCACGCTGACAGCCCCAAACGAAACAATCAAAGTGCCCGCTGATAACAGGCCCCGTGGAAACCTTCCGCTCTTGGCTCTAAGCTGGAAGTTTGATGGTATGTGTCACCTTGGATTTTAGGGCTTCGCTTTATATGTAAACCCTACGTAATATTTAAAATATTTTTCTCCAAGTAGACAAGTTCGCAATTGTGTCGATTCGGTGTAGCACATCTAAACTTATTTGACATGACTAAACTTAATTTAAGCGTTCGGTCCTTGTCTTTCCGATGAAGAAAAAAAAAGCCTGGACGCTTAAAATAAGGTTAGTCCTCTCAAACGTGTTACGCCGAATCGACACCAATATAGAACTAAAATCTTTGGTTGGCTTTAGTAGGAAGACATTTGATTTTTAGTCTGAATATTGTAGGGGTTTGTTATAATTTATTACTATTAAACCGAAGCTGCGGAGGTGAGCATGCGTGCCTGTATTTTGTTACGGCGGATGGGGGCTGCCCTCCCTACGCGCCTCCGGCTTTTTTTATACACTCTAGTGCTAGAAGCCATAAGACTGTGTGGAGTCGGGGTGCTCTGATTCGGTTTTGGTGCAGATTCAACCTATATTCAACGAAGTCAGGGTGCTCTATATTAAATCATAACAAAAAGTCCCGTATCCGAAGTTAAACCCTTAGACAAAAGCATATTAAAAATATGAATTACCACTTTCATTAATTTTTTTATTAAATTTTATAAATTTATTATGTTTCAGAACAATTTTTTTACGACCAGGTGTGTAATTATGTTGGTCACCAAAACTAATAATTTGCGCCACATGAAACTTAAAGGATTACCTCCCCCCTCGCCTCTCCCTTCCCCCTAACCCCCCACCGAAGATGTCTTATTGCTAAATATTTACCAAAATCTTTAAATATTATACCAGTACCTCAGGCGATAGGAAGCCGGACTCTTAAGTCTTGAGACCTGGGTTTTATCCTTCTAGCCGAGCTTGCACCAATGATTTTTTTTCGAATTCTATTTGTATACTCGTATTTAAAACTTGCTGACGGTGAATAAGGCTCACCCAATGTTGGGACGTAAACATCATCGGTAAAAAGAGGATGTTAAGGGTCCATATAAGGTCAGATGCACAACTTCAAATTACCATTGCACATTATGCAACTTGTTCAGTCGGTTTAATAAAAATAATATAGATAGTAGACTATGGGCTTGATCTATTTATTTTAGAAAAAATGCAAAAGCTCTAATTATTAGGAGAACAGGCATTATTGTCTACCGTTAACATCTATCGTTATCGCTTCCAAAAATACGCGTGATTAGCTAGAAACGATGTGTCACATCATTTCTAGCCAATCACGTTACCTTTGAAACCAATAGATATTGTAGTTAAATAATGGTGTCGATTCGGCGTAACACGACTTAAGTTATTTGACAGGGCTAACGTTATTTTAAGCGTCCTGTCTTTCTTTTTCTATAGAAAAGACAAAGACAGAATGCTTAAATTAAATATAGTCCTATCAAATAAGTTAATAACAGCGATTCGGCGCCACACAATTTGACTTAATTGACAGGACTAAATTTAATTTAAGTGTTCTGTCCTTTTCTTTCTGTATCGAAAAGACAAAGACAGGACGCTCAAAATAAGTTTAGTCTTGTCAGTTGTGTTGCGCCGAATCGACACCAATATGTGCTATCTGAATCGACACCATTAAGGCGCCAGGTCTCACACCGTGTTTAGTTTTTATATTTTCCAGAATTTTTGGCAGAGTTACATCTGCCATGGACAGTCATCCCGTGATAATGGCCAATGTAACTCTGCCGAAAATTCGGGAAAGTACAAAATCTATATACGGTGAATGTTTATAGAGTAAGTGAAAATTAAAAAAAATAAACGACATTATGTGAGTACAGATTGATCGGGGACTAACCAAATTTGTAAACCTATTTTAAACATATAGGTAACAATATTTTATTGACCTTAAAATTAGAATATTGATTACCTAACATAAAAACTCTAGGAATAAAATCAATAGAGTATGGACACTTATCTAGAAGTATGATACGCAAACCAAGGTAAAACTAAACGATAGCACATACCCAGACAAACAGGCAGACAGCCAGGCTACGGCAGCAGCAAAACATTTTATTCATAAGTGCGCATGATCATTAAATCCAAAGCTACTAAGCACACACTTATAATAGGTAATTTACATAAATAAAGTGATTTGCAAACACGAGTGTTTTGTTTTAACAAGATGGCTTCCAGGGCGGATTCAGATTTCGAATCAGGGGGGGTCACAAACTTATATCCAGACAGGATGGGCTCCAAAATGATACAATAAAAAAAAAGTAATGCATAATGAAATCAAATATATTATTATAACGGTTTTGTAATAAATATTCGCCCTATAACGACCTTGAACTAAATGACTTTGTAACCATTTTATACGGTAACTATAGCATTTTTCAACAGATACATAATACATAGTAATCTGCATGATACAAACGGTGATGTGGTTTTTCCTGAATTTCATTATAACATACAGAAGTGAAGCAAGAAAATTCTAAGTTTACCCTTATTTCTCGATTTTTTGTTCACTTGTAACAACATAACTGCTGCAGTTTTCATCGAAACAGTATGAAAATTTATAAACTTCTGGACAAAATAATTTAAAATGATTTGGTTTTCTCAGTTATTGGAAATTAATTTTATTTTGGGTAAAATAAATTAAAAACACACTATTTTTGCACATGTCAGCCGCAGCGACTGACGTAACAGCCATGTTGCAGTGCGAGCTGATAAAGACTTTATTTTAATATGGTTTTGTTCGAAATTTCAACCACCACGAATCGAGTTGCTAATTATTCCGACGGAGCCACCTTAAAGAATAAATTCCATTTTTATTTTACTACTACTAAAGTTTGGATTCATTATTAATATATGTAACGGCTACAAATGATATATTAAACATAAATAATAACCTTAAACATAAATAATTGCAAGTAATATACCTAATAACATTATGCCAATAACGGTTTTACATTTTATAAAATAATACATTTGTACACATACGTCAAAGACCAATGAAAATACATGCTTTGATTTTACAGCAAAAATGTAATAAGAGATTAGCAGTGTAGGATGTCAGAGTAAAGTGTAAATGTGTGTATGAATTAGGGTACCAATGGTGGGATAGAAATTTTACTAATGTATTGTGAGTATCCGTATCTTTCTCTTTAGTGAATCGACTAATGACTTCCTGTGACGATTTTATGAAAAAAACCTGTGGTTGACCTTGACCCGGTGGGGGGGGTATGATCCTATGAACCCCCCTGGATCCTCCCTTGGATGGCTTCTTCTCAAAGTTTCCATTATGTTGAGTTCCAGTACATTCCAGTAACGCCCTTGGCTTTGCCTTTCCTTTCATTATTTTCCTGTTATAAAAGTAAATTTCTTGTGACCTCCCAACTCGTAAATTCGACACGTGCCTTTTGTTTTTTATAACCTAATTTGATTTAATGATTCTGTTGGATAGTCTATTAGCAAACTCAAATAGTTTATGTGTAAAATAGGTACACATAAATACACTTTTTTCATGTCAATTTTATCTTAAATATAAAAAAAAAACATAATTAACTACGAGGAAATACAATGTAAAAATTAAAAGTTACGCTTGCTTCAATTCAATAAAGTGATACACTTTCCAAAGTGAAAAATATAGGAATAAAAATAATATATACGCACAATCCAATAACTGCAACAAAGTTGATAGATAAATAAGCTATAAATAATCAATGAAAGAATGTTTACGTCCCACCAAATGCATGTAAACAAATATTATTCCATAATAAAAAATATGAAAAGTAAATCTTGCTGCAAAATATTTGTTACTAGTACTGTAAAGGAAAAACTAAAGGTATTTTTTTCAAAATCCGGGTGACTGCACAACCACTGTGCTATATAGACGTCTTGATTGAAATGTGCAGTCAATTAAAACGAATTTGGTTACAAACATACAGCCTTTCATCCCTCAAATATGTATAAACTAAAATATGCAGGAGCAACATAGCTTCATGTTCTATGTTAATACGTCGTACAAGCCATTTAGTTTACTTGCAAAGATGACACTATGACTAATAAGGTTAACCGGCTGTCTAATAAATCTTCTATAAAATATGCCACTTTAATGGAAATAAGGAATTCTTTGAAATGGTAGGTATTTCAAGAGCCCTTACGCTTGATGAAGTGCTGACATTTTAATTTTAACAAGAAATCTATTTGAAAGTTACAATCTAATTAAATGAGTCCTATATTTTGCTTTTCATTTATAGGTAGAAGAGAGAGATTTCAATTACATTATTTAAGCTCATAAAATGCACAATACTAGTACTACAAATAATACGAGAAAAGCGTTTTAAGTTTCAACTTGAGGGCAGGTTTTAGCTAAGAGAATAGCGTTAGTTTTTATTTGAATATAACTCTATGTTGATACCTACATAATTAACTTTTACTATGCGTACGTCAGTTTTTGGCTGGAGGTAGAGTCAGATTTTTAGTGGAGGAAAGGGTCAGTTTTTACCTGAGAGTAAACTGATAATTTTTAACTGAACGTCGGACGTAGAGTACTTATCATTTTTTAAAAGGATTTTTTTTAGATGGAAAATGTTATGATGAAAACATTGAAAACAAAGTGAATGGAGCCCTACACTTCTTTATGGGCAGAATATGACTGCAAAGGCAAGATTGATGGCGGTTAATAATGGAGTGTTGGCTTCTACACTTATGTATGGTAGTGAATGTTGGGTATGGCAAGATATACATCAAAGTAGAGTGAATGCAATGGAAATGCCTTCATGTGTGTATTAACATTGAATGACAGAGTGAAAAATATGGACATACGGGATCGTTGCGGCCCGAAAGAAGATGTAGTGTCTAGAATACAAAAAGGAATGCTTCGGTGGTTTGGGCATGTAGAGAGGATGAATGAAAGTAGAGTGACGAAAGAAATTTATGGTGCGCAAGTGGAAGGTACAGCTCTACCAGGCCACCCTAGAAGGACGTATGCTGACCAAATTGGCGAACTACTGAAGAAGGGTAATGTCAAAAGTACCCGGAATAGAAGAGCTTGTATGACTAGATTGATGGATGTGGAAGAGGTGAAAGAGGTATTAGCAGATGAAAATCTGTAGTCTTTGCGTAGCCCCCTGGGAGGCAGGCGTGAGTATTTGTATGTGATGTATATACCTATGTTTGTATTAGATTTACTCTCAACAGCGTACACCACGCGGCTTCGTTCGCGTAGATCCCGTATCTCCGGATACCGTGGGAGTTTCATAAAATCTCGCCTTATTTTAATGATAATGGGAATTTCTGTGCAAAATTTCACCTTTCTAGGTCCCAAGGTGAGTGAGTCACTGATGAGTCAGTCAGTGAGTGAGTCAAGACTTTTCTAAATATATTTATATATATTTATATACTCTCAAAAATAGCAAATATCGATATCGTTTTTTTTTTTTTGATTTTAAATATACTGATAAATAAGATAATACAAATATAAGGTAATCTCAAGATATATTTCGGATCAGATCTGGACCCGGCATCAGAAAAAACTCAACTGATGCCGGGTCCAGATCGGATCCGAAATATATCTTGAGATTACCTTATATTTGTATTATCTTATTTATCAATATATTTATAATTTAAAAAAAAAACAAAAAACATTAGAAGCTGTCAACTTAAAAAAAAAAAAAAAATGAAGATATCGGGATCATAAAAAGCGTTAAATAGATTTTTATTTTTTTTCATCATATTGTAGAAACTGTTCTTATTAAATAATGTCAATTTACACAAATTACAACTGTATGTGAAACTGTCAGGTCTCAATACCTAAAGACCTACCACATAAAAGAAAAACATGAAAATTACATTTACAACAAAGAAACCTTACGTAAATAGGGGATTTTCTCACCCTTTTTTGGTAATTTATTCAAAAGGGCATGTCCATTATGCTAGCTCCTCAACTTTAGGTATAATTGCACCCGAATTTCCGATCACTGTATACGTATAATGAAATTTGTATTTTGTATTTCTTTTTGTTTGTATTTCTCTCTTCTTCAATCAGCTTCAAACATACAAATACAAATAATTAATAAGTAGATATCTTCTTTGTGGTAAATGAAGAAACCTCTACATGAATTAGGAAAAGTCACCTAACTGATCCTGATACCACAGAAAATAAAATTCCATAGATCCACTAATGCAGCACTCTTTTTTTCAATTGTAATAAATAAGCAATACAATTTCCATTGAAAAATATATTCATATAATTGATTAAGACATTATGCTCAGTAATGGGTTTTTAATTGGTCACGTTTTTCCTGCTTTCCGTAAAAAGGAAAAATAACAATAAGTGTGTTACTAAACAAGTGCCTTTTTGATACCATGTCTGTGTGAGTAATTAATTGTGCAATCATTAAAAGTTGTTTGAATATGTAAGTCCAGTGTGAATCAATGGAACATGGTCTTTGGACCATAGTCTTGTATGGTTAGCAACAAAAGTTATTACACTTACCGCTTGGAAAAAAGAGTTTTGACAAAATGAGGGCGCTAATACCACACATCTCTTCACACCATATACTTCGGCAAAATCGGTATACTACGACTAACATATTTAGTGCCACGTGTCAGCACGTCAAACACTTATTGTAAAAAAAACTCTAAATTATCTGACGTTAATTATTTTAAAGGTAATGCAGACGGAAACCAGCAGGATGTGATGGCTAATGAGGCCAATTCGCTCATTTAGTATAGAAATTTCGAATATTTGTAGCCAAAATCGCAGTCACCGTTTCAATCATGGTAACCAAGGATTTTTACGTCAATATATCGGTGAAAAGAGGGTGTTATTGACTGTATTGTGTACTGACTGTTATATAATTGTAGTCCACACTCGATGACACCTCTGACACTGAGAAAGTGTAAGTCACTAATCCAAGCATCGTACATAGTTAATTAGAATTTCAAAGGCAAAATACGATTTTATTTTGAATTGAAATTGAAAGATTTTGAAGGAAATGTGATGAACAAGGTGATAGTGACGCTATTTGTAATTAGCTTTGCATGGTGTTCCTTTTTGTCACTTTTCATGTTTTTACTCTATAGTGAGATTTTAATCTATTTTATGATCAATAAATTTTTTGATGTAGGTTATAAATAAAAAACAAATTTCTCGTTTCTGCTGACTGTACCAATCTTTACCTGATGTAAGCACTTGAACGAGCAAGTATTTTAATGTCATTTGAAACGCAATCCAAACACATTTGTATGTTGATGACTTGCCCAGTAATATTTGCAGAAATAATGACTTATTTACCCAAAGCTGTTTTAAGCTGTGTAATCGGTTGATGTATTTTGCGATATAAGATTTTACTATGCAGAATATTTTTGCTCGGCTTGCAAATTTAAACCTTTTCCGTCGGTAGCCAATCTTATGAGGGTATTAAGAACTTTAAATTATACTACGTATAACAAATTCAAATTTTTTTATTAAAAAAAATGGACTGCTTTCTTTAAATGAAACTGATCATAATGAAAAATCTTCCTAAAGAAATATTAAATGTATATTATGTATAATTATTACATAATGTATACGGTACTATCTATAGTTTAATCTAGACCTCAAAGTTTTTTTACTGGGCTTGGTTATTTATCTCTTTTGTTGACTATACTTCTTTAACGAATAATATTTTTATTTTTGCAACTATTAACAAACGAGCAAGCTAATAAATTCTTAATCGGTAAAATCGATAATTAAACTAAAACAACATATAACCATAGATCAAACGTAAGTATATTTATTGTCTACGCTAGGTATTATTTTTAAGAGCTAATAATGACCCAAGAAATCTCAAGCTATTAATGTAACTTAACGACATCAAATCAGTATAACCAGCAGGAATGTCCGCTCATTCATCGTTCACCACCTCCACGGAGACTCGGCATCCCAACTCCAAATTTTAAAACTCAGTTATCACGATTCCCACTCCAAAGTATGGGTAATAAAATTTCGATGGCCTAAGAAAAACGAGCGGTCTCGATAACCATAAATTTCGGCCGCAACGGATGGGACAAATTTTTATAATGGCCGTCGACCATTTGGATGTGGAGTTGCGCTAATGAGAGACTAAACAGTTTGTTTTAACATCATTATAGGGGCATATCGGGCATTCCATCGCTGGGTCCTATCTGTCCCTGTGTGCGTCACACATGCCGTGACAGGACTTTCGATATCTTCTGATATACTGGATGGAGTAAAGTGTACGTCGTACACATTATACAGGTCCCCTCAAATTTAAACGATTCCGAGCCACAACCTGGTACTGCGATCTATCTTTTAGCTATAATACAGGTATAATTTGAGCTATAATACAACTAGAAAACTCGACGTTGTTCGATTTTCCGTGGTGCCAGATGGATTCCTATTGCGTGCGAAATTTCAGTTTAATCAGCTTAGTAATTCCAGTGTTACCGATTTAGCGACTTTGTCGCTAAATCTAGCGGAATTTCAGTCGATTTAGCGACTTGATAAAACAGACGTTTCATACATTTTAGCGACTCTTTTCAAACTGGTATTCCATAAATTTGGTGACATTTTGATTAAATTTTAGTTAATCTGGTGACTTTTATATAAAAATGTAGCGAAAAGAAAAAAAATTAAACGGCAACACTGAGTAATTCTTGCGTTACACCAAGATCCAGGTGGTCCAGACCACCCCCCTACCCCTTAAAATGTTACAAATGACTCACAAATGACAAAATCCCTAAACACAGTGCCAAAAATGCCATTCTGAGTGTGACATTTTCCAAATAATTTGTGAAAATTGATTTGCCTTTATATCCGAGAAACTTTTACGTGTCCGCTTGCCTGGACATGGACCCCACTTACTACAGGCAGATGGACAGACGCAGGGACTGACATCAAATCTTTACTGTAAGGGTTTTCGTTTTTGACGGAACCCTAATAAATATGTTAGCATTGCGGGGCGCGATTTCAGCATCTTGGAGCATATTGTGGAACGCTATTTCGTGCTGGTGTGAGAGAGATTTGGAATTTTCATTTTATCACCAACATCATAATATTATCATCAATTTATGTGATAGATGATAATTTCTCCAGTGGTCTACTGATCCATGCAGATAGATACTTTTGTATTTACGATTCGAAAACCGTTTCGAGAAAAAGATTTCCTTAAGGCGATATGTAAAAGTTTTAGCGTCCCTGTTACTCCTTATGCGAAAAAACACTCAGTGCGAGAGGGACGGATTCGTGGAAAAGTAGCAAAAAGTCGGTTTTTTATTGATACAAAATGTACAAAAGTTGCTATCAAAATTTCGTTTAACCAGGTCTTAGATATGGTTAAAACCCATCTAATAAAATATAATTGCAGTCCATATGTCATTCTAAATTGTCAAACCAGGAGAATTGGTGTCGAAAAGGACCTCACTTCAATAAATATTTCTATCGAGCCGAATTTCTCCAATCGCGTTTCTGTTTTAACAGATCCCTAGAAAAAGAATCCAAAAATAATATATATTTTTTTCAAAATAATACATTATTTACTGAAGTAGATATGCACGTTCTTAATGTGTCGATTTTTTTTTCGTAGCGCCTTAATCGTTTCTAGATGACAGATATTTAAACAAAACCGGCCAAGTGCGAGTCGGACTCGCGCACGAAGGGTCCCGTACCATTATCTATAATACCATAATCTATAAAAACGGAAAAAAAATCAGGTGTGTTGTTTGCGAGCCCCTTAAATATTTCTTTTATTCTGTTTTTTAGTATTTGTTGTTATAGCGGCCACAGAAATACATCATCTGTGAAAATTTCAACTGTCTAACTATCACGGTTCATGAAATACAGCCTGCGGGTATACCACGTAATTCTGATTTTCATCAACATCAACTTGAGATTGAAATTTGACGTGCGTGCGACGACGCCCGCCAAACTTGCCATCTCTTTTGCACGCACGTCAAATTTCAATCTCAAGTTGATGTTGATGAAAATCAGAATTACGTGGTAGACCCGCTGGTGACAGACGGACAGCGGAGTCTTAGTAATAGGGTCCCGTTGGTTACCCTTAGGGTACATAACCCTAAAAAACGACCGAATTATATCGCGTAGTTCCAGAATCGCTACCCTGAAATACAGCAGTGTTAACGCAACAGTTACATGGTAAACGTTAGAAATCTCAGGGATTAAGATTGTGAACGCTGAGCTGCCCTTCGATGGTAGATTCCTACACCGAGCAGCAATTTATCCGACCGACAGATACAAGCATTCACTATTACCTTATCTCGCCTTAAGCTGCTTCTGACATCACACGGCGAATATTCGTGACTCTAAAATCTCAGGATTTGTGTAAGCAATAAAAAACGCAGTTGACTTTTTAATTGGTTTCAGGAAAGTGAGTCTGTACGCGGAGAAATGGACGTTTCAATGGCAAAAAAGGAAAGTCGGGAGTCGCTTGCGCAACAGACTCCGAGGTGATTTAGCGCAGCGGAGAAGCGAAGAGGTTCCCATGGGAACGCGCCTGCAAATATTGACACTGCCTATACAAGTTTATACGCGCTTAATGCATCGGCCACCTTTTTATATTTATTTGTCTGGAGCTCGGAACGCAGCGGCTGCCGACACTACTCAGCGCAGACTCTGCGTCGCTACATTGTTTGATAAACATCATCTTTTTATGATATTTAAGTTACGAGTTATTAAACTTTGATGAACGTTAATGTTTTATTTATTAGAATTTACGCGAATGATATAGAATCAAAGACGAATTAAGAGCACTTATCTTTCAGTTGACTTTTTGCCTGAGACCACGCTGAATCGGAATAGTAGTTTATGAAACTGGCACATAAAGAGGTTATTAAAACACGAGTAGGCGAGTTTTTTAATAGTATCACACGAGTGTTTTAATACCTAATTATGTGCAATTTCATACACTACTTTATCTACACTCATGCAATAGGTATAAATTTTAAATAAAATAAAACACAAAAGTTAGAACAACAACAAAATAACATTATTTATTATAATAATTGTTTACATTTTGAATATTGTAAATACTCAGGGTACTTTTAATCATGGAGTATTTAGTCCATAAGCACGAACTCTTAGATTTATCCGATATCTTTGAAGTAGGCCAAAACACGTTTTCAGAGAATGACGTGACCTTTTTAAGCATTTTCCACTCCAACAATTCTTGAAAGCATCGGTCGTAAGATATTTTCGATTTTACTGTTTATCATTTTCGTCGCCGTTTGGAGAACATCAGGTGGAGTCAAGTTATGATCAGAATCACTGCTATCAGTAGACATTATAGAATAAAACTTCTTGAAACCTACGAAAAATTATCAAGTTTCCTTTTGGTAAACTACTGTGGTATGGCGCCAAAATAAAAAGTCAACTGCGCATGTGCGCGCCCTAGCTCGCCCTGCCATAGACAATAAATTGCCGAAAAAAGTTGAATCGTAACCTCCTTCCGCAATTTACGGTGAATCCAAAAGTTCTAAGCCCGACCGTGAAAATGAAAGAAAAGTGGGTTCAAAATTATTTTTATTTTTCGACATAGTCTCCATCTAGATCAACACACTTCTTCCACCTGACCTGCAACTTGTTTATACCCTCGAAAAAAAATGATTCCGGAAGGTCGTCAAAATAGTCATTAACTGCGACTATCACTTCTTCTCTAGTCGAATATTTAGATCCCCCCAAGTGTTTTTTTAAATTTGGAAAGAGATGATAGTCAGAGGGGGCTAAATCCGGCGAATAAGGTGGGTGGGGCAGCAACTCGTAACCACATTCATGGATCACAGCCATCGTTTCAACCGAAGTGTGAACTCGTGCATTGTCTTGATGAAACAAAACTCTCTTACGCAACATCCCCGGCCGTTTTTCTTTTATTTCTTCGCGGAGTTTTCGTAATAGGTTACAATAATAGCGTGAATTTATAGTTTCACCTTTAGGTAAATAATCCAATAAAATAACTCCCTTCGAATCCCAAAAAACAGATGCCATGACTTTGTTGGCTGACAAAACGCACTTTGCCTTTTTCGGCGTGGGTGAGCCAGATCTTTTCCACTGTTTGGATTGCTGTTTTGTTTCAGGAGTATGGTGATGAACCCAGCTTTCATCCATGCTAACAAAACGAGACATAAAATCCTCAGCATCTGCCTCAAAAAGTTCCAAACAGTCACGCGAAATTGTGAATCGGACTCGTTTTTGGTCAGCTGAAAGCAATCTTGGGATCCAGCGAGCAGAAACCTTACGGAACCCCAATTCTACAGTTATAATGTTTTGCACTCGGCCATATCAGTTATGGCCTGTGATCTCAGCTATCCTACTAATGGTCAAACGTCGGTCACCTAGGATGAGATCACAAATTTTGTCAGTGTTTTCTTTAGTGGTAGACGTTGAAGGCCTTCCGCTCCTTGGGTCATCTTCAATGGTCTCCCGACCGCGTTTAAATTCAGCTACCCACTTTTTGACAGTGGAATACGATGGAGCAGATTCCCCTAATGTTGTTTCCATATCTTCATGAATCTCTTTAGGTGAAAGACCTTTTTTATTGAGGTACTTAATCACAGCACGGTGTTCAATTTTCTCCACTGTGAAAAATCCCGTCAGACTGCGTTATACAAAATATCACAAAAAATTAATAGCTTGCAGTATCGAACTTCAACTTCACACAATCAATCACGAAAAAAAATACTAACAAATGACGGTAGATTTACAAAGAGTTGATACCTCTTTGTAGGTCGGGCTTAGAACTTTTGGATTCACCCTCGTATTATTTTGTACGTAGCATAAAAAACTCATTGGTATAAGATATTAAAACCTCAATCATGACTGTATGGACTAAGTTATCTTTGCCTTTCTACTTCGTGTAACTGTTCTTTTATAGCAGAAAAAGTTATTTTAAAGCATTATTTTGTTCAGAAGACTGTACTTTAATTTAATTTTTTTTCTGTATTAGAGACGTTTGTAAAAAAAAATTTTCATTATGCACAATTCTTAAGATCATAATTAGGATTTTACGATATGAGTGTAGATAAAGGTATTAACGAAATTGCATTGGATAGGTATAAGCTAATCGAAAAAAAAAAAAAAACCAGCCAAGTGCGAATTGGATTCGCGCACAAAGGGTTCTCTACCACCACACAATACGGGTACGAAACCCTAAAAATCTGAAGGGTTAAATTAAGTTGGTCATTGATAACTTCCTAAATATTCAAATATTTGTAATTTTCAGATTACACCTACCTGTGAACGAAACTTTAAATTTCTAAGTCAACGGAAGTGTCCTATAGGTTTCCACGGTGAGCAAATTTTTACGAAATGGATTATGTAAAGTGCTATAACTTTTTTTTTGCGTCGAGTTAGAAGCCTGATTTTTTCACAGCACCATGGGGCCGTAGACTTTTGTATTAGTATCTCATACGGAGCCCGAGCAAAAAGGTCTTGACAGATATAAGGGTTCCGTTTTTTCATTTTGAGGTATGGATTTTTTTCATCTACGGAACCCCAAAAACATGAAAATAAAAATATATTTTTAGTACGCAAGATCTGGGGCTTTATTGTCCAACTTCAAAATCTATCGCTTTTAAATATATCGTGATTGGCTAGAAATTAGATCACACATCATTTTAGCCAATCACGATACATTTGAAAGCGATAGCGATAGATGTTGAAGTGAGACAATAAGTCCCCTGATGGACTGCGATCTGTTGTTTTAGCGATAACAAGCACTAAGAACTAATTTGCAACATAAACTTTTATAAATATATTATATTTAACTTTTACGAGCTTTTCATTAGTAGTGTTATTAAAACAATTAAAAAAATTTTTTAACTCGATATATTTCGGCCCTCGGTATGGGGCCGTCATCAGTCGAATCAAGTCAACATAAACTTTGATATAGAGCAATAAATAAAAATATATTATAAAAAAAAATGTCACGACATGAATCCCCGAAGGGATGTCAGTGTGGTGTTTCCGAGTAGATATTGACTGTGAAACGCAAGTCATGGTACACACTCGTACACCCACGTTTCACCTACGATTATTACGTCCCAGCGTCCCAGCTCTGTCGTCATAATTCCGGCACAAATTGAATTACCCCTCAGATTTCGGCAACCATTAAGAAGGGATATTTCAAAATTCAACCCCTAAGGGGACATAAAGAGTAACCCCTGTTGCCCAATGGCAGTCATATCTCTTCCGTAAAATCTTATTTTGAAATGGTTACTACTACTGTAGAACACTTACCACTTAAAAGTTATTCCAGGATTTTCAAATTTCAGCCGCTAAAGAATACTAAAGTTGCAGTTTTGAATAGTGATTCGTCCAAGACATTTATCACTAAGAGACCTAAAAGTAATTACAGTCATTTTCAAATTTCAACCCCTTAAGGCCCTACGCATCCAACACAATAATCGTATTAAGTAATTTTTAACTCAATGATATTGTCAGAAAGTCTACATTAGAACGCTCGCTTCGTGCGCTGCGAGCACGCATAATCGGTGAATTTGCGAGGTTTTTCTGGAATTTCTGAAAAAGTATTGAGAAATAAATAAAAATGGGTCAATAAGTGTATTTAGTTATCTGTAAAGAAAATTCAGGAAAAGTTTTATTTCTCTCCGTTGAACACCTTTGCTATAAACACATTTATTCGCAATTTGACGAGCTTACTTTGTGATTTTTTTCTATTGAGTGAAGTTAACTCAATTACGTTTTTAGATCAACTTGTGTTTAGAGTATATCCTCTTTTGTAACATATATTTAACTTGTATATGAAGGGAGATATCGAACTGACAATATTAATTAAACAAAATGCTCATTTTGGAATGGCAGGGCCTTAAGGGTAAATGTTAAACCTGTTTTAGAATGACAAGTTACATCTCTTCAACATAATGTTAAATGTCCGTTTTGTATGGAAAATTGGAAGAAAACTCAAGTATTGATTTTGCATTTTGTTTAGGAATGCCAGATCTATTTTTTTTTAAATTAATTTAAGGTGATATACCGTGCTAGCAAAGGTCCCCGTTACTCCAGGCAGAAAGACCCGCAGTGCGAAAGGGACGGAATCGGCGAAAATTGTCAAAAAGTCGGTTTTAAATTAATGCAAAATTAACTAAAATAGCTACAAAAAATTCCATAACCAGTAATTTAGGTGTAATTAAAACCCATCTAAATAAATATTTTTGAAGTCTGTATGCTATCCTAATTTGTCAGAATATCAAAAAAAGTGTAAATTTAGACCTGATTTCAATAATTATTTCTATCGAATGAAATTCCTCCTATCGCGTTTCTGATAGACCAAAATCTAGTAAAAGGTCCCAAAATTGTTATACTTATTTATTTTACTTGGAACTTCATTAAAAGAGCAGATAAATAACTTCAAATAGTGTAAATTTTCACGGTATAGCCCCTTAACTAACAACATCTTTTATTTGAAACTCATGAATCTGTAAGAAAATTTCGGTAATTTCATAGGTAAGTACCCAATAGTATTTTAAAATGGTTATCGGTCCGAAAAAAAACATAAAGGGGTCTTGGGAATTTTCTAATTCCAACCTCAAAGGAGTTAAAAGAGTTATACCTGACTTCTTATGACAAGTCACATCTCCTCAGCTCAATAGCATTTTAGTGATAAATTTTGTCATTTCAAGGCCTAAAAAGTAATTAAAGAAATTTTCAACATTCAATTTAAAAGGTTTTAATTATGAATCATATCTCTTCAGCACAATAGTATTTTAAAGTGGTTATTGGTCTGAATAAATTAATCACTTTGGGAGCTTAAAAGTGATTACAACAATTTTCAAATTTCAATACACTGTCTGATTTGGAAATATTAATTATTCTTTAGTTCGATAAAAATAGTTCAACGTCTTCAAAATAATTGCAAAAACATTTTTGTTTTTGCAATTATTTTGAAGACGTTGAAAACAAAACAAAAACATAACAAAACAAAACAAAAACAAAACAAAAACATAGATATTTAGGGTTCTGTCATTTTTACTACGGTTCTGTCAAGGCATGTAGCAAGATTGGTACCGGGATGCTTTGCTGTCACATTAAAAAATATAATGTTTGAGTGAGTGGGGTAACAAATAAAGCGCACGCGCAGTTGTAGTAGTTCCTATGGCGTAATGTTGGCTCCCCTGTCTGTCAACGACGCCGACGTCTAAACGAGATGATTGGATATAACAAAACTTGTCTATCGATTGGATGATTTAAGCTGGATTGCATTGCTACCAACATTCCGTTAAAAGAACTATTTTATGAAACGAAAAAGTCACAAATGAAGCAGTTCTAAGAAGGGTAGAAGAGAGGTAAAGGATTATAGAAACAATAGAGAATAGGAGAGGAAATATGGTCGGACACATACTCAGACACGAACATAGTAGAAAGAAGGAGAGAAAGAAGAAGAGCCAGAATAAATTATATGTAAATAAATTAACAGAAAAGGCTGGAGTCGTGTCGTACTAAGAACTGGAGGAAGACAGCAACACCGACAAGGGCTTTACTCTTGAATAAACGTCGACTATAATAATCGTTTATCTACTTCCATACTGTAATAGGGTACATTATAACATCAAAAGCAGTTTTATAAGTATGTACCTACATTGTTTGACCGATGTTATAATATTACATTATAACACCGCAATTCTGCGCTGATATTGGCCAAATTTATTATAACACCGCTAGAGAACAAATCACAAGCGATTTACCCTTCTCGCTTCTGATTGGTCTCAGGCGTCTACAAATGGAGATTCTGGTATCTTGACGAGTGTTCTTTTGTGAAATTGTTTTTGATAGTCGTAGATAAAATATTGTGGACATAATTAGACATTGGAACACTCGTGCAAGTCTATTACGAAACCACTTCGTTCCTTTCGTAAACAAGCACTCTTATTCCGATTCGATAACGTCACAGTTATGTCACATTGCACAAAATACAATTTAGTTCATCAATCGTAGCATAGTGTTTAATCGCGCGCGACGTAACTTGGTTAAATCACAAGTGCGAGGAGCGTGACACGACATTTTTGCTATTAAACAGTACGTCACGCTCCTTGCACTTGTGATTCAACTAGTGGCGTCGCGCGTGATTAAACTCTATGCTACGAGACCAGATATCGTTACTGAGAATATCTAAAATGTCCTGAAAACTACGCCTTAACATTGCGCTATGAATTATTTCAATGCGTATCTATGATTAAGTATGATCATTAAATAATGATTATGACAGTTATGCCAAGAGTTCGGATCAGCGGGTGGTCTGACAACTGTCTAGTCTGTCCCTTATAATAAGACATGGCAACTATGTATAGGTAATAAATAGGCATGTTTAAAATAGCTACCAGCATTCTTTAAAATGTTTACTTGCAACTATGTTCCTGATATAAAATATTCCATTCTGATGGTACCAAGTTGCGATGATATCATTGGCTGTTTGTTATTTAATATAAAATATGTACCTAGATATGATAATGCAAAACTTATAGATGTGACGTATTTGAAACATCCAATAAAGATGTTGTTCAAACCTTATGGTGATTGCTAGATACCGACTTACATATCACCGAAAAAATAACAACAACAAAAAAAATACAAATAATTTGCCACTTCGCAATATGAATACGGAACCCTAAAGTATTATGGTAAATAAAAACAATATAGATGGCATAGCAACATCAAGGCGACAAAAAACAAGGCACTAAAATGGTAGCGCTGGACAAAAGATCAGTACCCACTGAGCACGGAACCCAAATTTAATACAATATTTTAAATATATTATTATTATTATTATTTATTTTAAATTATTAACTTATTTTTGCATAGTTTATAATATTTTAAATTATACTCAAATACATACAATACAGAAATACATACTACATACTGTAGCATTCGCTACAAGTATTCAACCTTTTTCATATATTTTTAGTCTTTCTTTATCGTTGGTTGCTTTGCTGAATTTTCGAATTCGAATATTTGGAATATCTTGTCAGATTTTTTGTTATTTTTCTCATATCAAAGAGTATCGTGGTACAAGAAAGATAAATTTGTTACAAAAATATGAAATTTAAAATTTGAAAACTTGAAACAGAGCACATTTGCTCTAAACATTGTGAATGCCAGTTTTTTTTCTGCATTTCCTGGTAAGTTTTGTGTAATTTTGGTTTCATTCTCTGAAAATCACTTTTGTCCCGTTTCCAATACGTTAATTCCCTTTCCCAGATTTCATAAGCATATCTTGACGCTGTTGTTTTATTTCTTTACAGCGACCCTTCAGGTTTTAAGGGTTTTTCCCCATTTCTACTTCAATTCCTCCCGCCATCTCGTACGGTTGTACCTATTGAGGCCGGATATAAGGACCACGTACCCTGGTGAGCTAAAGCTTCCCAGGAAGACTGGAAACACGTAAGTCACGAAGAGACCCTTACCAGGTTTTTAGTATCCGTAGCCTAACATCCAGTAGTCTGGATATCCAGCATCAATTATTTTTCTTCCTTAGTGTAAAGCTAGATAACGATTGCTCTTAACACCTTAATATTACGTTTTCTTTCGGATTAGAAGTTATTAAAACTTCCGTGAAATCTTAGTTTCTGGGATCCTATAAACTAGTTTTGATATCCAAATTTAAATCCATTATTTTGTGAACAAATGCGTCGTTTAAGCTAAAGGAAAACAAAATCCTAAATTAGACGAATTAGACATAATTTTTGTGTTGATTTAATAAGTTCCTTAGTACCCAATACTCTACAGATATTATTGTGTTTTATACCATATTTTTCTTACTTCAGTTTTGTTATTTTTAGTTCATTTAAAGTTAAATTATACAGTTTCTTTATCCAGATTTACCTCTTTTTTTGGCTGTCACCAGGCTTGCCTGGTGGCAGTCCAAATTTAGGTCGAACCAACGAAATTACGTTCGTGATTATGAAGTAGCTAAAACATAATTTTTTAAAAAAGAAACGCTACAATACATACAAGAAAGAAATAATTAAAATATATAAAAATAAGTTAATGCTTATTTCATCGGAATAATAAAACCAGTGGGTTGTGTCAGAGATACAAAAGCAAATTATTTGAGTGAATACTAATTACGTTGACATCTTATGCAGCCTCTTTACTCAATCACAGAGAGGTAAGAATCAATAGGCTCAACGGCAGCAATAGATATCATAATATTATTTCTGTGTTGTATGTATGTTGCCTATGTATTCTATTAGATTTCAAAACTATTTTTTTTGTTCTGATTAAATAAGCATTCATTAATCATGAATACTAAAATTACAAATAATGAACGATTAAAAACATAACTATCTATAATTAGAAATTTTTGTTCTGATTAAATAAGCATTCATTAATCATGATGAATACTAAAATTACAAATAATGAACGATTAAAAACATAACTATCTATAATTAGAAATTTAATAAATAAAGTTTTTAATCCTTTTTTGGCGTTTTATTGTTTTTGATAGATTATAATATACAAATAAAAAAGTATTCATTGTTGTCTGAACAGACAGCACTAACCAACAGACAGACATATTCCTCCATAACATACATAACGCACATATGCCATCTCTTACAAACCCGCATCACTCCCTCCTCACAAACACTCTTTCACACTCTCGCAACTTCTCTTTCTGGTATTCTTCCACTTCTTTCACATCCATCAATCTAATCATACAATATCTTCTACTTTGCTTTTATTTTATATTTAAATAGTTTAGAATTATGTGTCAATGTCAACATATATGTACAGTATTTGTCAAATGTTTTTTATTTACTTATTCGACTGACGACGGCCACAAGTTGGCCGAAATATATTCCGAAACTAATTAATACTTTTTCAATGCATGTGCTCGTAAAGGCCCACTTTTTATGCATCAAAACCGAACAGAAAGTCGATTATTTTGCCCTAGGGCTTTAATATATATATTTTTTTAAATTTATTTACAATTGTTGGCTAACCTGCAGCCTTTCCTGTGTACCATAGACGTTATACTTTTTTTACACCGTTTAACGGCTATGGATACAGTCCTTTTAAGCCAATTATAATTTAAAGTTCACATGATTATATTTGTTTTCATTTCCTCACACTATGCATTGAAAAATGTAGTATGATACACGGGCGTAAAAGCAATAAATTACTCGGTTACGTTTAAAACACTCGCTACGCTCGTGTTTTAAATCGTCCTCGTAATTTATTCCTTTGCGCCCTTGTAGCATAAACTACTATTTTATTTATATATTATAATCTATCTAAAACAATATAATTAGAAATCAAATTTTCCTTTGTCAAACTTACAAGTTCTGAACATTTATTTATTTATTTAAATAAATTGTACAGGATTATAGTTAACACCAATTCGCTAATAACACCAACATGCCCCCCTATACGAGATCCCAACAAAGCAGTATCCACTTCATAAACTTTGATTCCTCGTAAGCTGCACTGTCATCACTGACTTCATCATTATTATGATATCTATGGTTGCCATTTATTTTCTCTGTGAATTAATAAAGAGGCGACTAAGAAGTATCCAGTTAAATAATTCACGGTTGTATCTCTGACATAACCCGCTGCTTTTTTATGCATATTTTATTGACAGAACCCGTGTATTGTGCACGACGAACACTCAACATGCCTTTTATAAAATAACACCCGTTGCGCTTTTAGACTGCAAAATAAATTATTTAAATTACACACAGAACAAGGCGACTTCTTGTCTGTTTTGCAAGGAAACCTCACTCGCCAGGTAGTCTCCATCAAATTTTACGATAATTTCATGTAATTTTATTTTTGGCAGCCCTAATGCAGGTAATCCATTACTGTTTTTTGGGTTCCTTACAGACGGGGATGAAACTTTGTACTCTTTTTTCTTAATCCTTGTATAGTATTCAAAGCGATTCAGATAAAGAGATCATTAATTTAGGTTAGATACAGAAAAAAAAATATCACAATAATTCGCATAGATTAAATTATGTTAAGGTGTGTTAATTTGAAAACCATTTCGAGATTTTGGTTTAATAAGCCGTCTTTTAGAACTTGTGGTCTAAAAAACCTCATGATAATGAATATTTTTACGAAAACGCTGCAACTTCAATTGGCCTTCGTGTGACGTCACTTGAGAAATGGCTGTTTAGAAATGCGTCCTTTACTTTCAGGACAAATTTTTTATAATTTGCTGATTTGACAGATGGATGACAGATGATTAGACAGACCCCTTTTTTTAAAAGCACTTGAAGCAATCACACATCACAATCAGTATAATGTCAAAAATTCTCAAAGTGACGTCATATCCGACAATTCATTAAAAAATCATAAAAAAGTAATGGTTGATTCATATAGCAAAATAACGAAAACTATATCCTAAAATGGCGAAAATTCTCTGAAAAAATAATTAAAAATTTAGAAATTAAGCTATGGTAATTAGAAACGTAAAAAGGTCTTAGGGAAACATAAAAAGTTAGATCTACTATAAAACCCGTAAAACTAGAGCCGTTCTTCTCAGTTCCCATTTGTGTGGTGGTACCCTATGTGTGCGAGTCCGACTCGCAGTTAGCCAAATTATTTAATGTTAAATTCAAATTCAAATTCAAATAGTTTATTTTGCAAAGCAGGTATAGATATATACACTTTTTACACGTCAAATTTAATCTAATAAAGAAAATATATGTAATAAAATAATAAATGTACATGAACTAAATTAAAGGTTTATTTAATTTATGTAGCAATATATTTACGATTAAAATGATAGGTAAAATATATATTATACAAGGTAAAATCCAATCAGCCGCCCGAACCCATACCGGAGACCCGGCCAGGGACCAGGAACAAGGTTCAATGATCACCAACCGAGCCCCCAGCACGAATCCAGGCGGCCGACCAAATCCCATCCTATATACTATACTACATACTAATAGGTTACATATATAAATACATGCCTACCTCCGCCCATTCGATTAGTCTTGCTAAGAAGAAGGGCAAGAAACTTAGCAAGATCATGTCTTTTTTTTCAACATAAAACTTATACTATACAATATATTATGACCTAGTCACACAAAAAGTTCCACAAGCGTATGCAATTTATTCCATAAAACAAACTTCATTTTATTTAAATCGACATAAGACGTTATACTCCAATAGTCGTCTCGTATTGTCACTGCCCAAATAAATCGGAACTTTGATTTACAAGCCATATAATTACACACGGCACATTAACAAGAAATAGAATTCGTGGCCAATAAAAAACCAATTCGATCATTTATAAATGGGATTTTGCCCGAGGCTGTTACCAGATCGTGGAGTTTTTCTGTATTTCGTAGCAGAGACAGGGAGGGAGCCAGAGCTTTTGTTGAAGTAGAACCCGCCCCCTATTCTATTGAGTATTTTATTTACATAAAGAAAATTTATGTATAATATTTTGTGCAACTATTTCAATACGAAATAAAATAAAAACCCTTTATCAGCTTTCTTTTATTATAGAAATAGAAATAGAAATCGTTTATTACAGTAACTTAATCATATATAATATTACAGTGGTTGGGGTCACCATTTAAGTAAAGGTATACCTGTGATAGGAGACCCCGCTCTTCTGTATCACTTTTTATACTTATAATATGAATAAGAAATTAAATAAACAAAAAATAAAGATACAATTTTAAAAACAAATTCAGATAAAACTAAATAAGACTATCCTTACGTCATTTCTAGTACATTCTAAATAATATTTTCCTAGTAAACTAAAGTAAGGCGTGCGGCTGTATGTTGAGGTGACTAAGGGTGTGTAAATTATTCTTTGATATATTATTATAAATATTTATTATTTCAACTGATGTCCAGTGGGGCCCAAAATATATCTTGGATTATTATTATTTACATTTTAATATGTGTCTCATCTGTATATATTTATAATTTTGTGCAACTGTCACGTAATGCGAGACAATTGCACACAAGTGCTTGTTTACGAAACGAACGAATTATGTCTATTTATGTCTAATTGCACACAATACTTTATCTTCGACTATCAAAAATATCGTCTTCGCGTGACATTATTTATAATATTTTAACTAACAATTGCACGATAAAAGAGAAATTATCGTGATACTCGTCATGATCCCTGAGACCATGGAATTAGCCTGAGACCAATCATAGGCGAGAAGAGTAAAGAGGGCGTGGCTTAAAATTAAGATAGATCATTATGGCTTGTGATTGCTTCTCTAGCGGTGTTATAATAAGTTTGACCAATCATAGCGCCGAATTGCGGTGTTATATATAACATAATATTATAACATCGGTCAAACAATTTAGGTACTTATAAAACTGCTTTGGATGTTGTAATTTCCTTATTACAGTAGATAAAATATATTTTATAATCATAAATTGAATATTATTTAAAAAAAATGAGGTAACAATGAATATAAATACAAATAAGTTTCTTTAGTTTGTCTTGTTTGTTGTCAACGTTTAGCTGTAAAGTTAGCTGGTTTATTATAAAGTCGATTGAGAATATAAATAAAGAAATATCTGCGACGTTGATGATTAAATAGAAACTTTATATTTTGTATTTGGCAGCAGCACATGACGTAGCCTTCTATAAATTTGTAGATGTTAACGGCCAAACTCGATTGGATGTTGGTAACAGACACTCGGACTCCGGGAGGCGCGGGCGGGCACTTTCCTCCGCTCACTGGATACACCCCTGGTCTCGTCTTAAAGACGGGTACCTATTGCGGTCTCAGTAATGGCCCAGAATTACGACTCACCTTGTCCTTGCGGTGACCATGTGGGAATGTGCGACTGCGTCACGCTCCCTTTAATTATGTGTAGATGTGCATCCGCACAAATTATAGCCTGTCGAATGAGGGCTGGGGGGCTCTACCTTGGTCCTTCTATGGTAGATTTCCACTGAAATTTTGGGGTTAATAAATTGTTGATTAATCAGTTAAATGGGTTTTCAGTGGTAATTTTGTGGGTTTAATAATTCTATCGTAATGGATTTGGGGGAATTTATAGGGAAAAGTCAACCAATTAGTTTTGGTTTTTCCAAAGTCTTAGTCATATTGAATTTCTGTGTACTAAGCATTGAATCTTTGTGTTAGGAAAGAAATATACGATTTATTGTATTTTCTAGTTTTACTTCTTCTAAGCAATTTTTCAAGAAATACTGGACTGGACATACAAACTTTTTCCGAAATTTAATTGATCAAGAAGGAAGTGCCCTAATGTCTGATCAGGGACGGTGGGGCAGTGATCGCTCATCATCACAATCACTTTGAGACTCTCCCAACTGCCTTTATGACGATTATTAGCCGAGATTAAGTGCTCTTTAACTTCCACTATAAAACCTTTATTGCTGTTATAAGTTTTGTTTTAAACCGTTCACTGGGCCTTAAATTTTTGGTGATTGTCATCTCCACAAAAATCCGATTTATTTTATTCTGGTTAAAATAAAATGTTACCGTTTCACAGTAATGTATTCTATTAGTCATATTTAAATATGAAATTAAAAATTCATAACCTACAACCGGATCGTCTCGTTTAGAGTTTAGAATGTTAACAATATTCTCGCTGAGGTGATATTGTGTTTAAGACATCAAAAACAATTATTATTCTCCAACTGGGCTTATCCTTCGAGTTATTTATTATCATTATGATCCCGATCAAAAAACGAGAACGACACGGAATAACTTATTCAAGGTATTCAAAGAAAATTGGACTTTGTTTTTTTGGGTATTGAATACATTATGGATCGTAAGGTCAACGGTGATGCTCGGAGCGCTTTCGATTTGGGATACATGGATGCGTGCAAGGTTTTGGACTGTTTACGGCATCGTGGGTGGTTGTGGGCGTGGCATCGTCTGTCTCACTCGCGCCAGTGCACCCCGTTATGCCCCCTCACCCCTTCGATACCTCCCTGAGCCGCTCCCACAGGACCTTTCTTGTTAACGTCTTTTTTGCTCCATTCCGCTCATTTTAAAGAATGGTCGGGCGAGCAAATATTTACTCACGATTTTTGAAATCTTGTTTTCTTACCTTTAGCTTTTACTGTAAGTATGATGATGATTGCTACTTAGTTTATGTGTAGATAGGTACTACACGGTTTATGTGTATATAGGTACTAAGGAGCAAATTATTTGTTTGTAAGCGACCTCTGCGTAGTTTTGGACAAAGTTTATTATATAATATCATCAGCGCTTTGTAGTTTATTTGTATATCCAACAGCATTTACTGAGCGTATCACCTGTTGTCAGAACAAATGTATTATATCTACTCGAAAAGCCACAATATAAAATATATATTTTGTCTAATTTTAAATAATATAATATACCTATATTTTAATGTGGTACATGATTTTTTTTTACTACTTAAAATTATTTTTTTTTGTTTTGTATTTATTTATTTTGACAATAAAAACTATTTTCTTTCTTTCTTTCAAATACTTATCCAAATTGTACTAAACTCCGAAAGCGTTTTCTAGACTTTATGCAAAAGTTACTAAAGCGATGAATTTGTGTAACATATTTGCATTTTGTCACAAAATATTAACAATCTTTACTCCAAAAGTCGGTAATGAATCGAAAAAATAGAAGTGATTTCCATTAGTGAATATTTTTTCAGTTATTTCAATCGGACGGACACAAGATTCTTGATTCAAACGTTTGAGTTTGATTCCTATCATCAGGGCACGTGCCATTGACATATTTGAAAGAAAGAAAGAAAAGACATTTGTTTCGATGTCACATCGTAAACAAATACACTTATTTTCTCTAAGTTATTAATATATTTTAAATTATTAGGATGCAGTAAACAAAAAAGTTCCTGACTCAGCAAAGTGTCACAGCAGAACTGTGACGCTGATCTTCCGTCAGACACCACGGGTAGCTAACACATGCTATGTAGTTACATATTATATACAGTTAGGTATTTTAATAATTCGTTTTTATGGTGTGATGCTAAACAAAATATAAAAAAATTAAAAAGCTATACCTATATGGTAGTTGCAGACAGTCCTTAAGTTTGGACCCATTAAACAGCCCCCTTATATAAAGTGAAATTTAATCAACCGCCCGAATTCATAATGGTGACTCGGTTAGTGATCAGGGCATCTAAAAAGGCCGACTTGGGTGAATTATAAAATGATTTGAAAGTAGGATGGAGTCAGAGTTTTTTCACGCGTGCAAAAGAGACGACATTAGAACGGAATCATAATATGATTCATCTAAAGCGGCCTTTTCAGAGGACCAGGAGAAATGTTTAATGACCCTTTAGGTGAAATTAGAAAAAAAAAATTTGCTCCTTTTTTTGGCCTATACTATTTGAACTAGTTCAGACCGTGGGGGAACAAAAATTTATTTTTTCTGGTTTCGAAAAAAGGGAATGTTGAACCTTGTTCCTGATCACCACCGAGTCTCCAGTATGAATTTGGGTGGTTGATTAAATTCACCTTATATACGCCGATGAGAACGAGTATACTTCTGGGTCTAAAAGCCGTCGTTAAAAATGGGCTTCCGAGATGTTAACACTTAACACTTTGAACATCTGTTTTACCCTCTCAAAATAACATGTCGTAACGATAATATTGTGACTTTGATTTATACAGCCAAACTAAATTGATTTTGCTTCCCGAACCTTATATATTCAGAGATGGGCTTGAAAAAGTTTTTTTTTTTATTATTTCGCAAAAAGAGACTTCTGCAGTCTTTTTGTAGGGCACCCGCTATCCAGGCAAGGGCACAGATGCGTCTTAAACTCCTAATCAACCACCGAGTAACAATTAATTATTAAATTTGAAAATAATTTTTGTGTGATCACATTGACATTGACAATAAAAAATAAACTTCCTGTTAACGATATCGGCGCACGCATTCGCTTACGAAGATGTTTCAATATTTTTATTATTCAGATCAAATAAACATTAATTAAAAAACACATTAACCTGTTATAAGAAATTAATATTTCCTTTATCAAAAAAAAAAAAAAAGGTTGTCATAAATTTATTTTCACGAAAGAACTCCCCTGTCAAAATACTCTTATTGTCAAGCACTTAAGGCGATATGCGAAAAAAATACGGGTATATCTTTTCTGTGTATTTCATGAAATACACGGAAAATTATAATCAGTTTCTGGTATATGCATCTTGACTATATAATCTAAGGATTTGAAATTGGAAAACATGTTTGGATAAATTTTCCTCGATAGAAATAATTGTTGAAATTAGGTCTTCTAACACACTTTTTCTCCTCGTTTGACGAATAGGAACCATATACAGAACTCAAACACATTTTATTAGGTGTGTTTCAACAATATCTAGAGATTTGATATTTGAAATTTTGCTAGCTATCTTAGTTTTTTTATAAAAATTATAAAACTAACATTTTTCGCTTTCGCCCTGAATCCGCCCCTCTCGCACTGCGCGATTTTTCGCTTAGAGTGACAGTGACAAAAATAAAATTCGCATAGCCTCTTAATACGAAAATGCCTTAATCTGCGGCATTCTTTCCTGAGTCGATCACGAAAGTGACGTTCAAGTTCTGAATGGGACCCCCTATCTATCTGAGGCAAAGAAATTTTTTCTTCATTACATTTTATCAAGATTTTGGATTCAATCTTGGAATTGGATGATATTTTGTATCCTTTGCTATCTAGCACCGGATCGATAACTGATACAGAAAATCCAAAATAAAAAGTAAAAAATATTTTGCTTCACCCTAATGCCTAATTTGGATGCCTAAATATTTAAGAATTCTTTTTTCCTATAGTCTTGAAACTGTCAAACATTTGGGCATTCGATTTAGGACTTTAGGAGTCACCTATAAGGTGACCTATAAGGTTGGGTGACCTATAAGTCACCTATAAGAAAACGGGCATAACACTAGTAAGGCAATTGAACATAACTAGAGTACCGGTAATTAAGCAAAGTCAATTACGACAGTGCTTTAAATTTAATTCAAAAGCTAATTGACAGATTGAGTTGAAAAACCACAATATGTGAAAGAACTACACTACGTGGATATGGTTTTCGTGTAGCAGAACGTTAAAAACCAATAAGAATAGATCACTATGGCTCACAAAGGTCTTTGAAACCAGGCAATAAAAATTACAAAAAAAAAAAAAAAAAAAAATAGATCACTTAGTAGAAGCACTGAACCTACTCAAAAGAAAAGACTCTATCCCGGTAAGATAGTAAAAGAGAACATAAAAAGTAAGTCAAGCATACGTCACATACAATATATATATTGGTTCAGTCACAAAATTATTGTGACGTCATTATTCCCAGAGCTCCAAAAATTTCTGCCCAGGGCTCCAAAAATTAAATTTAATATTTATTATTATCATAATTTTATTCTCGTCGGCTCCAAAAGATTAACTGTACATATATGCAGAACAGGACAGTTTTACTAAAAGCTAGACCCATGTTAGTGAAACCCTTTAAAATTTTTAGAAAGTTTAAATTTTTTTTATTTTTTTATTGTGATAATTAATTATTTTAAGGCTGATTAACTGTGATAAAACATGTCCTTAACAATAAAAACTGTGTTTAGCTGTGATTCTTTTATAAATATTTTAATATAGAGTGTATCAAATCACCTAATTTTTAATTTTATTTATCCATCTACGCTTTTATATATTTTAAGACGGTGCATCAGTTTACTATGTCGTAATTGGCGCCCTCATTGTGTTTATCCTCATTAAGTACAAGAAAAGAAAGCTTCGTAGTGCACTGTAGTATATTTATATGCTTCTACTTGAATTTGTTATGTACAATGTGATTGTACATGATAGCTTTTGGAGCCGGTGAGAAATGAATATTTTCTACAAATTAATTTTTGGAGTCATGGGAATGTCTGTATGAAATTTTATTTTTTTGAGAACAATGGATTTTGGAGTCCTGGGAATAACCCATTAAAACATGTCCTATTTTTATACGTTACCTACTGCCATCTATATCACTGAACCGGTCCAGTGACGTTGCGCCAAAGTGATGTTTTTTTTGTGTATTTGTTTTTAATTTAAGATATTTATTGTTATGGATTAGTTGTAGTTTTAATTGTAGTAGGATGCAGCAGAATAACAGCGCTGTGGCTTGGGTGTGGCATTACGACGAGCTGAACTCCTTTTTCGTGACCACATAATTGTGTTTAATCTTTTATAGTTATTCTTTGTAATACTGTGGTTGTTGAAACAAAGCTCTTTTCTTTCTTTCAATTGACCCAGCAATTAAGTTTGGTATGCCTGTAACGATAAGACACGGTTTCCCTTTGTCACGGAACCCCAAAAGGCTTGAAACCTTGGGCGGCGGCTTCAATCGGAGGGCCGGACCTCCCGCACGCCCTCTGCCGGAGAATTAAGAAATTATCTCGGTTCCCTCTAACGAGCCTCGCTGTCTCGCTAGATGATATAATTTCTGTTTTCTGAGGAGCTTGAAATGGTTTTGGAAATGTTTCTATACTAGTCAGGGAGCTGGCGTGCAAAATTTCTAAATCATTTGCTCATAATGTTTAATATCAATAGGTATTTAAGTTCAGAACGGAGGCAGCTGAAAACCAGCGCCAACCAAAGCATGTTTTGGATGGCACATAGCTGAGCTACATCCTTTTGTCGTGTTGTTATTTTTATCTATAGATTCCCTACTTAAGTAAACCTTTTTCTACTGTGTTAGCTATAAGTTTCTTTTTTGTAAATGCGCCAATAAATTTATTTTCTTTCTTTCTTTCTTTCAGATCAATACAAATCGATTTGGTGCAGTCACTTAAGCTCTTACGTCACTGTGTTTATGCACTGCAGCGCTTCAAATAAAATAAAATACTTAAATCAATTTTAAATCGTCTGCCTGTGGGGCTGGTCAAAATCATCCTGAAAACGAAGAAAATCCATGAAACAAACATATCTGCTCTGCTTTACGAGTTTATGACAAATGTAGTTTAAAAATTAGTTTAATTTTTTTACAATTTTGGAACGCTGTAGTGCAAAAAAGCAGTGACGTAGGACCTCAAGTGATTGGACCAAATCGATTTGTTTTGATTTGAACTTTATGCTCTATTGATATGAAACATGAGCAAATCATATACCGAAATAAAACATGAGCAAATCATATACCGAAATGAAAGATGAGCAAATCATATACCAAAATGAAACATGAGCAAATCATATACCGAAATGAAACATGAGCAAATCATATACCGAAATAAAACATGAGCAAATCATATACCGAAATGAAAGATGAGCAAATCATATACCGAAATGAAACATGAGCAAATCATATACCGAAATGAAACATGTGCAAATCATATGCCGAAATGAAACATGAGCAAATCATATACCGAAATGCTCGCCAGCACCCTAACCATAACTCAAGCTAACTTCTTTATTTTAGGTACCAATGTTAACTAGTAATTTCTGGTCTTCAGACAAATACTGACATGTCATGAAAATAAATTTCGTGATACAATGTTTTTGGGCGAGTCCCATCGCATCGCTTTGATTTGATACAATCCATCCAGCAGCCTGGTTCATCCTCGTTCAAGTCCTCCTGGAAGAAATGCCCATACTCACATACACAGGCGGGCTAGTGAGCGTTGTGCCAAGATCCTCGTTAATTAGATACTGTTTTATGAAATATGAAAGAAAAAAAATATTCATCAATTGTTAGTTGCCATTTGGGTTTCCGCATACCTACTAATTAAACATAGGTAATAGGTATAGACGGAGATTTTTGTTTTTCATATATATTGTGCTCTGTCACTGAGTCTCCATTATGAATAACTGCATAACTTGTTTACTTCTCTTGTGAATTTCATCTCTGAAAGTACAATTCAAAACTAATTTTTACAAATAATTGTATTAGGTATAATTTACCTAAATTTAAGTTGTTTCGTATCTATGTATTTTTTTTTACTTTAAGTAGTACCTAGGTAGTCATTTTTGGCAGTAGTTTCTACTTTTCTAATAATTATTTGCAGTAATAACCAAATAAGATAAAGAATTGCTGCATACAAAAGACATCAACGCGTTTCGATGTCCCAAAACAGCCCAACAAAAATATAGATTTAAAGCACATTTATGCGGTACATTAATACCTAAGGTCTTATATAATATGTAACATTAATGAAATGAAATGAAATATATGTAATATGGGTACTATATACTAGGGTGGAGCGAAAATCCACTTTTTTCGATTGTCATATTGTGAAATAGTGGAATTACTTTGAAGCGATCTATTAAGAGCTTAAATAAAATAAAATAAAAAATATTGGATCACATCTTCTACCCCCGCATTTGGTCCAAAGTGTTATAAAATGTACGGAAGAAAAAAATATTGTTTTCGCTTTAAATTTTTTTGTATTTCTTTTTGTTAGATGTCCATGTAAATAATTAAATATCTATGTAAAAAATTAAACTAATATTCGTCACATAATATGTCTAAAAAAATAATTTAAACTGTGTTTGTTCATGGAATTTCTTATTTGAACCATTTTTACCAGAGATTTTTTTCTTACGACCTAGGACTAGGAATACAATAGAATTTAATGACTTTATTTTTAGTGAATTACTTGCATAAGGCTATAACTAAAAAAAATACAAAATAAAATAAAAACGAAAAATTTTTTTTTTCTCTCTTACATTTTAAAAAACTTTTAATTTAATGCGGAGGCAGAAGATGTAGTGCAATATTTTTTTATTAATTTTATTTATAGATAGCTTTAAAGTAATTCCACTATTACAATATGAAAATCGAAAAAAGTGGATTTTCGCTCCACCCTATGATACACTTATTGGTCAGGTTGAATTGAATATACACATTTTTAGGGCCACAGCCTCAGTGTGTGTGTCTGTCTGTTCGTCCCACAAAACCCGACGAGGTTGTTTAATTTAGTTGGTGACATATTTTTTAAGATCTTTAGGGGGCAATTTCTAAATTAATATACCTAATCTCGCTAAGCGATACTTACGCGATGATTTCATAGCTAAGAACTATTTACGAGTAAGTTTAGATAGAAACTTTTAATCCTGGCTCATAACGGTTTATTGCTATCGTATGTATATGTTCTACATTTGAAATATTAGATCTATACATATGAAATTGCTTTTTTCTATAGAGAATTATTAATCTTAAGATGTATGGCTTATAAGATAAGTAAAATAAAAAAAAAAATTAAGGAAACTCAATTTACAGTACTAATTAGAGATGAAACGGATATCCGGTTACTATCCGGTATCCGGCCTATCCGGCCATATTTTTGGTATCCGGTATCCGGCCGGATAGTAGTTAGTATCCGGCCGGATACCGGATACTTAACTCAACATACAAAATGTCGTTTAAATTACAAAATAGTTGTATCAATGATTGAATAATCTAAATTCTAATACATAAAGTGAATAAGAATTGAGCTATGGTAGATAAAGACAAGCTTTACATCAATTGTTGGGAATAAACGTTTATGCTTTTCTTCATACATTACACCAGCTTCTTTTGCTCTCACAATATACCGAATGTAACTCGACAGGTATCTTTTAATAAAAACACATGGTCATACTGAAATCATACTAAACAACTTTTCCAAAGAAACATACTTGTGGAAATGAAAAAATATTTTCATGTTTCCATACTCATTTTGAAAACCTACTGTAAATTTTGAAAGGGCACTGGGCGGGCAGGTCCAATTTTGTTTTTTCAATATGTTACTTTGGAAAATTTGTTCAGTATGAACAGTATATTACGCGGTTTCATTTAAAGATACCTGTCCATTTATATACAGTATACACCACTCCAAGGAGACAAAAGATCGTACATATTTACAAATTTCGTTAGGATCGGAAATTGTTTCGCGTTTGCAAACCAGCATTTGTATGATTGTGATACGATCATTTAGAAATGATCGTTTAGAAATGATCTTCATTTAAAAATGCACGAATAATCTCGCCCACTTGCACCCGCACGCACCTTGGTGCGTAATATTTAGACTTGCTCAATTAGTGCGAAACGCATATCTTGAGCCGGATATCCGGCCGCCGGATATCCGGCTATCCGGCCTAGTGCCTCGCCGGATATCCGGTATCCGGTATCCGGCCAAATCACTATCCGTTTCATCTCTAGTACTAATATTTTTGCATTTTTTTAGGAATGACAAATCCAAATTATGTCGTTTCTTTTGTGTATGAAAGTTGATGACTCTCACCAAGTTGATGATTCTCACCAGTTTGATGACTCTCCCCAAGTTGATGACTCTCACCAGTTTGATGACTCTCCCCAAGTTGATAACTCTCACAAAGTTGATGACTCTCCCCAAGTTGATGACTCACCCGAAGTTGATGACTCTTACCAAGTTGATGACTCTCACCAAGTTGATGACTGTCACCAAGTTGATGACTCTCACCAAGTTGATAACTCTCACCAAGTTCCCAGCATCAAGTATAGACCTGCACAAAAATAGTCATTAACAGTCTGAGAAACTGAATCATCCCGATGAACGATTCACAGATAACAATCCATTATATACCCAGATAACATTAGTGCACACCAATTGTTCTAGAACAGAAGCGAATAAGTTTCGGCCCTTTCTGCCCTCTTTGGAACACAAAAGGGATAATCTTAAGTAACATTAAACATTATACCCGGCAAAATATTACACGGGGCTGAGAAAAAAAACTCAAGCGACGCTAAGGGAAAGTCAAGAGAGAATTGGAGGTTGAAGAGGCTTTACAAAAGGACAGATAAGGCAAACACGCATTGTCCAGTGTGCGGTTTACGGTACCTTTTTTTTTTAAACATTCTTGAAGATTTGAGCTTCGCATTGTCCGTTGCGTTCGCGCAGGCTTTGTATTGGTTATTAGGACTGTCAACTGTAATTTGGTGACGTCATTGATTGTTATTTTTTTTTAAATGTTTTATGGATGGTGCTATCCTGTAATAGAACTGTTTATGAGCTTGCAAATGTAATTATAATAATATTGTAATTCTTTACTCTATCCCTTTTACTTTTCTTGTGATAATAATTTCTTCGCCACACAAAGGTTGGCTGGAATAAATCGCTTCAAGTGATAAGTCCGCCTTTGTACTAAATTATGTTTTCAAAACTCTGTTTTTCTTTGTATACGTATTGGGTGTATATAGGTAATAAAGTGTCAATTCATTCATTGTCGCTTTTTAGGGTACCTTATTTATACCTTATTTGTACCTTATTTTAGGGTATTACGTAAAATTGGAACCCGTAAAAGATATTTTTTATATCTGTCTGAATGGGAATGAAAATGAGAATGAAAAATGTATTAATGCAATATAGGTATGTATATCATTACTTTACTCGCCAATTTTAATTAAACAGTAAACTAAATGAATTTATAACAGGAAAATACAACGCATAAAATAAAATTTTGGGCTTACTTCGTCACATACCTAATATGATCAGAGAAGTTCTGACTTCACTCACTCACTGACTGATTCATAAACGCCCAGCCCAAACCCTTAGACATAGAACGCTGAAATTTTGCACAGAGGTCCCCTTTATAATGTAGACAAGAAACACGGCCTGATTTTTCAAAATTCCCACGGGATCGGGAGAAACGGGACGCACGCGAGCAACGCCGAGGGGCGCGGGCGCCCACTAGCATTTAATAAAATAAAACTAACTTAAAGGTATTTTAATGTATACAATAACGTGTATACGCTATAAAATATATATTATGTTAATAAATATATTATAAATGTTGCTTTTATAAGCTTTATTTATTAATTTTGTTTATTAGTTATAATTAAAAAAATTATATTGTTCGATATATTTCGACCCCGTATGGGGCGTCATCAGTCGAATATATGTATATCGAACAATTTTTTTTTTAATTGTTTTATTAATATCTAATTTATAGGTAGTAGCAGAAAGGTGTAACCATATTTGAAGAGCTTATTCAGTCAATGGTATAAAACAACATTTACTATGCAACAAACCCTGTATCGAAAAAAATACAACTTTTTCATAGAAAAATGCAATGCCGTTTGGCTGAAATGTATGGAAGGGCAGATTTTTTTAATGAGATTTCAGTGTTGGCTCCATAATAAAAGTTCTATACCATTGACTAAATAAGCTCTTCAAATATGGTTACACCTTTCTGTTACACCTTGTATATGATAGTTACTTATGAATATACAAAAAATACGTGACGTTTGTTTGTCCGTCTTTGTGTAAAACGCCTGTTTTCTCAAGCTTGATGTATCAAAGTTCTTAGTTCTTACTTTTGTCACTAGAGATCTTTGTTATACCTAGAAAATGTTTGTATCTTAGTAAGTTAGAATTTAACTCATTACATCCATTATAAATTTTATTCTTTTAATGTACCTATCGTAGACTCCAAGACCAAGACAAACCAAACATGGTTTCATGGTACTGAACAATGTTAAAATATTGTAATTGTAACTGAAAATAAATAAATAAATAAAAAGATACGGCCTTTCAAAACGTATTTTCATCCCAGCCCCTGACTGATCAACAAAACTTATAGAGTATTTAGTATAAATCTCCCATTTCCCCTATTAAATTCCCAAAAATTTGAGTGCTTTCTCCTAAATATATATTCTTGGCACTACCCTAAATTATCCTCAACACCTAAGGTCAACTGGAAGATAATGCTAATTAGCATTAAGTTCACCTTTGTACTGATATATTTTAGTGTGCAATAAAGAATTTTATTATTATTATTATTATTACTTCCGGAGAAATACAAACTTGAAATTGGATAGATACTATGATAGAAATTAATTTCTATGTTTGAACACTTGGCGATTTAACCATCGCAAGGAGATATCTATAAATTATCATTATATCATGGCAGTATATAAACGCAGAAAGAAAAGTAAATCTAGATAAACTAAATAGCTCTGAACCGGGATTCTAACCCGGGATTACTCCCGGGAGCAATCGCCTGGTAAGCGAGAAGTCTCGGGTTCGAATCTCGGTTCAGAGCTCCTCACATCCAGATTTACTTTTATTTCTGCGTTTCTATACTGCAATGATATAATGTTAATTGAAATTTGATATAACGTTGCAGAACCCTCTGGGCACGAGTCCTGTCCTCACACTTGAATGGTTCTTTTCTGTATAAGTAAGAACACTAATCATCAGGTCTACGCAGCAAAATAAGGGATAAAAAACTTTAATATAGCTGATAAAAACAGGGAAATAAAACTTAAATTTAGCTCAGCGTTTCTTAACCTTTTTTGTTCACGGACCCCTTAGGAAATCAAGCACAATTTTAAGGACCCCCTTAATAAAAAAGCAGCAATAAATTTCGGATCACTTATTTTAGTTCTACAAATGACAAAAAAAATATAGGTACTTTTTCATATAAAATACGTAAACGAGAAGGTTTTTTGGTGGAAAAAACTTTTGGTGGCATTTATTTATGATTGTTAAATGGTCCATAGATTAGGCTGCGGACCCCCATACATATGCTCGGGGACCCCTAGGGGTCCGCGGACCACAGGTTAAGAAACGCTGATTTAGCTGATAAAAATCATACATTACGTTTGTATTAATTAACTAATTACTATCTACAGATAAAACAAAAAAAGTTTTGAATGTAATACCGAATGCTGGCAACCAATAATTTATTTTTACCAGTAGCCCATGTAATGGTCTTAAGGCGAATGGATACGCCAACTGCAATTTGGACCTGTCTTTGAAGGCCTACTCCTCCCACACGGGTGGTCCAAAAACTTTCATAAAAATATATGATAGGCAATATAAATATATATATAGAGTCAAAAATTAATTTTTATGTTTCATAAACTATTTTTCTATTGTAAGTTTTGACAAAAAAAAACCGAAGTCATCGAAAGTTTCACATGATTAACACAAGAATTCTCTTACTCCTTCCAAACGCCTAAAGCGATTTTAATCATTATTTCACCAAATTATAGGAAACTTTTAGATTTGAAAAATTTAAGTTCAAAAATTTTTTTTCGTTCATGGCGTCCATGTGAAAAGTATTATTTTCTCCTATTTTGCGCTAGCCGGAGACGCAGTGGTTGTCGTAACAGCCACTTTTCAAGGCACGCTGAAATGAACACTATTTCAATGTCGTTTCCGTTGATATTTGTACCGACACACATTGAGTTGCTTATTTAGCGTGGTCATACGCCTTAAAAATTATAATGAATTTGCGTTCCGTTGTGATGGATGACGCACCAGCATGGCATGGCATGGCCACTTTCTCGTTCTCACTCGTGTTATTTCATTATTGGGCTTCGGCACAGTAGACAGTAGACAGTAGTTTAACTTGGCGGTGTCCTTGAAATCAATACATGCGGCCGCTCGGTGCCTAAAAACGCGCTAGGGCTGCCACCGTATTTGATAATGCTATATTAAATTGTCAGTAAATAAACAGCCATACAATGCACAACATATTCTATAATTTCGTGCCATAATTTACGAAAATGCGCGGGAGCGGCTTACAGTGTCAACGCAACTGCGACTGCCGCCCCCCGACAGCTCCCGAGATTTCGAAGCGCGTCGTTTCGGGCCGTTTCTATGAAGACATAATACTGCTTCCTTTTCTTCATACTGTGGCTTCGGTATAAGGGATGATGTGACGCTAACGTCGTATTTTGGCTCGTATATTACCGCCTTTGTCCCGAGTTAGCGCCACTATAAAAAAATATTCGACGGAAGTAGTCACACAAAGCGAATACCATCGAGCAAAAAGTATTCACAAAAAAAAACTGCATAATGCGGTCCAAGTCTGACTGTGTGGCCGCTTGACCGCTCTTGTAAAATTTATAACAGCTCTATTTTGTTTACCTGCGAGGAGGCGAGCGCCGGCGCAGCTTTTGTCCCATAATTGATGACGATGCTGGCGTTCTTCGATGACTTATTAATTTATTGATGGAAACTTCAGTTTTAGGGCGTTTTTATTAAGGTGCTAAAATGCTCGAGCCACAGGTAAGAGCTTTGTTTGAATTGCCTTTGTGCAATAAATATTTGAGTCAATAATGTTTAGTCAGTGTTTAACTAATAAATATTGCGTTTCAATTACTTTAAGCCTATATTAATCATAATACAAAAACTTTTAAACTTTTTGGAAGACCCCATGGGGTAACCCCATTTAAAAAGTACTAGTAATTATTTTTTAGTCTACGCTCCTGCCTCTAACCAGCCTTTACCTACTCAAGATCTTGTATATGCTTTATAAGTAACTTTTTATTTTTAATTTTTTTATTAATTTAATTAACATGTCTTGTACATATTTTTATTTTATAAAAAAAAATCACGTAAACCCTTAGGGGGTTTAAATGTGATTTCTGAGCCACTTATTAGTGGTACGGTACATAACAAAAAATACAAGTAAATAATAAAAACATTTAACTAACATAATTAATTAGTTCAAGACAATAGATGTCTCTTCATGATTTCTCTTACTTTGTTAGGTTTGACATCTATGTCTTGCAACACTTTACCTGGTATACTATTTAACATTTCAGGTAGCATGTAGTTCCAAGTGCAACTGGTACTAAATTTAAACTTAATTATTTTCGATGGATTTAAATTTGGTTTTATGAATTTTGTAATTATATTTATACTGCATGAAAATAAAATTTCACTTACCTATCATATCACTAAGAGGTCAGTGATTCAAATGGAGGCCATGGCCTATTTATGTAGGTATCTATGCTCTGTGGTCGATCGATTTGAAAATGAAATAGTACATATAGATACCTATATCTAATCTATATAGCCAATATGAAAATAGCGTTTTAGGAGAAAACATTGGTACAGTGGAGCAGTGGCGTGCACAGAACTTTTTTCCGGAAAAGCAATCAGAAGGTCAAGTACGACAATAAAAAAAATATGAAAAAACTTAAATATCACTTTGAAAAAAAAAATTGTATGAAAATGTCCACTCTAGGTTAGGCAGTGCCTACCCTGGCGTCATACAAACTTTATTTTTTTCAAAGTGTTGTTTAAATTTTTTCATATTATTTTTATTGTCGTACTTGACCTTCTGATTGCTTTTGCGGAAAAAAGTTCTGTGCACGCCACTGCAGTGGAGACCGCATCAAGTAAGACACATTGGACTTTGTTCCTATCTTATATTCTTCTCTGTAGGGGCTAATGTCGTACTGCAAGTGTATAGCTTGATGTGGTCTCCACTGTACATTGAAATAATGTTTTAATTGATGCTCACATTAACCGAACTTTATACAACTGGTAAATTCACCAGTGCAGCTAGGTAAGAAACTCGTTGTCGCTGTTAGCGCAGTCGGTAGAGCGCTTGTCTAGTAAGCAGAGGTAGCAGGTTTGAATCCTGGAACACGAAATTTGGTCAAAATAATTGTTTACTTGAAATTTGTTTCTGATTGATTTCTAGTTTGTAATGCACTCTAATAATAATTTATAGAACTTGGTAACAATATGTATCTACATACTATAGGAAACTTATTTCTTACTGACTGTTGTTGTTATAGTGTAACAACCGAGTTCATTGTTGTAAGATGTCAGAGAAGCTAGAAATGACAATGGAGATACTATCTCATTAAATATTGGATGGAACACTCCCCTCACCAAATTAAGTATTAGAGCACTCCCTGCACCAATTTAAATATTACAGCACTCCCCACACCAAATTAAATATTGGAACACTCCCCGCACCAAATTAAATATTAGAACACTCCCCGCACCAAATTAGTATTAGAACACTCACCGCACCAAATTAAATATTAGAACACTCCCCGTACGAAATTAAGTATTAAAACACTCCCCGCACTAAATTAAATATAAGAACACTCCCCGCACTAAATTAAATATAAGAACACTCCCCGCACCAAATTAAGTGTTCGAACACTCCCCGCACCAAAATAAATATTAGAACACTCCCCACATCAAATTAAATATTAGAACACTCCCCGCACCAAATTAAGTATTAGAACACTCCCCGCACCAAATTAAGTATTAGAACACTCCTCGCACCAAATTAAATATTAGAACACTCTCCGCACCAAATTAAGTAGATATTAGAACACTCCCCGTACGAAATTAAGTATTAAAACACTCCCCACACTAAATTAAATATAAGAACACTCCCCGCACCAAATTAAGTGTTCGAACACTCCCCGCACCAAAATAAATATTAGAACACTCCCCACATCAAATTAAATATTAGAACACTCCCCGCACCAAATTAAGTATTAGAACACTCCCCGCACCAAATTAAGTATTAGAACACTCCTCGCACCAAATTAAATATTAGAACACTCTCCGCACCAAATTAAGTAGATATTAGAACACTCCCCCCACCAAATTAAGTATTAGAACACTCCTCGAACCAAATTACATGAAAAACTTGCTCTAATTTATTTATGTGTATATTTCAATCAAAACTGCTATAGATATATAGGTGTAAAGAAAACGTACGTTATATTCCTAACCTAAGGTGCTTAACATACGGTGAATACATACATATGGTGAATACATACATATGGTGAATACATACATATGGTGAATACATACATATGGTGAATACATACATATGGTGAATACATACATATGGTGAATAATGTTGTACGCAAGCTATTTGAAGAGAAAAACGACAGCCGTGGTGTAAGCCCACTTGAATGAAAACTTTTACCAGTAGGTTGAATAGAAGTTTGCATTTGTAAATGAATTTTGTTTGTATAAAGTATGTACTTTCATATAATGAAAAAATATATAGTTGAAACAAGAAATATACCAACTGTACATCTGATTAGTGATTGCTATAGTTATATAGAATTGGGGATTGATATAGTTATCTAATTTTTCACTTTTTATTTATAGAATATCTTTAAAAACAGAAGATGTAGGGCCAATTATTTAAAAAACAATTACATGATCTAAATATCTCGTCCCTATAATTACCTAAGTTTGTTTATGTATTTATATGTTTATGTTTTTATGAAAAAACCACGGTTTGAAAAAAATATATATAATTTCATAGAACAATGCAATGCCGCTCGGCCAAAATGTATGGAAGGGTAGATTTTTTTTTGAAATTTCAGGTTTTGCTGCATAGTAAAAGTTGTTCTATACCATTGACTGAATAAGCTCTTCAAATATGGTTACACCTTTCTTTTACACGTTGTATATGTAAGTTTACGTATATCATTTATTTTAATTTTCGTATAATTATGTAGTTTTTAAAGTAAGTATATTTTATTTATTTTTATTTATTACACGTTTGTACATTTACATACAATATTAAAAACATATTACATAGAGAACAGACATTGTGTACAAAGTCGGCACTTATTGCTTATAGCAATATCTCCTAGGCAACCTTTGTTAAACAATATAAAATATGTTATTAGATTATTATGTTAATTATTATTACGTTTTAACTAAAATCAACGCTCTGCTTATTTTGTCTTTTAAAAAACAAAGTTTAATTTAAAGTTTTTCTATCTTTCTCATTCCACCCGAAGGTTGCGTGGGAGATATTGCTATTAGCAACAAGTGCCGCCTTTGTACACAATATCTGTTCTTTATGTAAAAATGTGTTGTTAATTATGTATGTTAATGTACAAGAAGTGTAATAAATAAATAAATAAAAAAATTTAGAAACTAACCTGAAATAAATTTCTATGTTTGAACACTTGGCGATTTATCCATCGTAAAGAGATATAAATTAACATTATATCATTGCATTATACTCGTAGAAACGGAAAAAGAAAAGTAAATCTGGATGTGAGGAGCTCTGAACCGGCAATCGCCCGGCAAGCGAGAGGTCCCGGGTTCGTATCCCGGTTCAGAGCTCCTCACATCTAGATTTACTTTTCTTTCTGCATTTCTATACTGCAATGATATAATGTTAATAAAAATATTTAGAAAAGCGCTTGAACTTATAATATAGTATAGATTCATTCGCATTTTATAGTTCCTCATTGAATAGACTACAGGCCCGTAGATGTAAACGACTCCATATAACACAAACAGCACAAATACAAAACCCCCGCATTTCGATTATGTTGTTATCGCACGCTGGTGAAATTTCTCCACACCTCTTATCGGCGACACGGAACATTCAGAACTTTATTGTTCGAATAAACTCTGGAACGCAGCTAGAGTTCGCGCCACCAAACTAGACCCGTGGCAAAGTCCTTATTCTCGTGGGATATGAACTAAAATTCCTTAATTCACACGAAGTCTATGATGGCATAGTGAACATGTTTAGATAAGGCTGTATGCGAGAGGCTGTGTTCGTCAAACAACTCGGCTCAGTGCGGGTACGCCGTGCAAACACTACTGGGCATACTCCTGTTAATAAAAGGAGAATTAAATAAATAAATCAAGTGTATGGCTTATGTGGCACGGTGCTGTTTGAAGAGATACTTTGAAGTTTTTTATATTAAGTCTAAAAAAGCGAAGTCTTTGTGACTGTCCGCAGAATAGCAAAAGAATGTGTTGACGGATAAACGAACAAAACTTAACTGGGACTTAGAAAAAAATACATAAATGCTTGAAAATATTCTTGAGATAATATAAATATTTATATTTTGCTATAATAAGATTTTCATTTAGTTTAATAATTATAAACACAACAAAAATAACAATTTTAAATATATCTCGAAAATATTTAAAATTGTTATTTTTTTGTATCTATAAATATTAAACTAAATGAGATAACATAAACCACGAATCTCTTAGTAATATTTTTGCGATTAGTTGAAATACTTAAGGCTCCAGTCCCCTAAAAATCAGTATTCTTGCAGAATTATCAGAAAAGAAAGATTTTATTTTAGTTAGTAAGAAAGCAATAAATAAAATACATTTTGCGTTAATTTATAGTGTGGAATTTGAAGATTTCAAAACATATTTTTTCATTTACTTTAATGCTACTTTTAATAGGTTTTTTAGCCTTTAAACATACCTTTATTTATGTTCTACACGTTGAGAGTCTTATTCATGCACACGTCCCGTAAAAATGATGACAAAAACAAGAAATTTATTCAGGTAACATTTATTTCCATATCTTCAAAAATAATCTTACCTGGTTACTTTTTTGGATAATACTTCAGTTTTCTTATTTCGAGTGCTTTAAGTAGTTGTAATTTTATGAATTCAACCACTGCTAAAATATTTTTTTTCTACTAGAAAACTATCGTTTAGCGTAGTCAAATTTAAAACACGTAGAATAGAACTATTAATAAGTGAAATAACAAAAAACGGTATTTAAAAAATTATTTTAAGAACATTTATCAAATCGAAACTTATCGAGAGTTTAAAACACAAAACGCGTCGAAATTTCCCTCAGTTTCGCTGGGACATCGCAGCGTTCAGACGTGTGTTGTGTAGCTCGACGTCATTTTACCTCCCGCTCGCACGGTTGCTCCCTTTCCCTCGCGTAGATTCTTATGGAGAGGCGAACTGTACCATTAAAGTTGCTCTACTTAAATATTGCACTTATCATTTAATAAGTAAACAACTATGGATAAAATATTTTTTGAATATTTTAAGAAATCCCTGTTTCGATAAAATAAAGTTTAATCTACGTCCGTCCGTATTTCACAGCATCATAACTTTAGCATGGTAAAGATAAAGACATGAAATTTGGCACAAAAATAGCATTAATGTGCCTAAATATTACATTGTAAAAAAATATGAAAAATTTTACATTTTTTTAAATATTTTCAAAACAAAAGTGAGAAAAATAAAAAACATCCTAAAAATACAATATGGGTATCAAACTGTAGACACTAAAAAGGTGATTGTAAAAATATATACTTTTACTGTATTTACTGGCACTGGTTTTGTGAAATCTTAAAAAAAAACACAAAAATGTGTATGTCCGAAACTGGTCGACCGAAAAATATGAAAAAAAAGGTTCATTATAGATCATAACTGACCAGTAACCGGGGAAACTATAGTGATTTAAAAATATAAAAAAAAAGTAAAAATAAATAATTTTTTTTTTATAAAAATACAATATGGGTATCACATTGTAGGTATTAAAAAGCTTATTGTAATAATATATAGTTTGGCTAAATTTAATTGCATCTATTTCGAGAAATCCTTGAAAATCTATAAAAAATGTATGTCCCCCCTCTTATCTCCAAAACTGGTGGACCGAAAAATATGAAAAAAATCATGGTAATATGCGTTTACGTTAGAATTACAGAAAAAATAAAGCGGTTGAGAAATTCACGAAAAAAAAATGATAAAACTAAATTTGTCATCCACATTACGGAACCCTAGGTTCTGACTAGAGTCTGACTCGCACTTGGCCGGTTTTTTTTCAAGATGTTTGCGGTAGCCGTTTTTTGGGCGGTTTTAATTTAGTTTTCGGAGCTTTTATTACTACCCTTAATTTTTACCATAAGTATCCGGTTATCCGGATAATACATTATCCGTTATCCGGATAGTAAAAATCTGCAAATAATTGCATGCCCTAATTCGCTTAGATTAAGTTATGTTAATGTGTGTTAATTCGAAAACTATTACGAGATTTAGGTTTAATAAGCCATATTTTAGAAATTGGTCTAAAAAACCCACGGGGATGGCGTGACACAAATTTTATACCAGCACCGCTGTTGCCACTTTTTGGAATAACGTAGTATTACCTGGCTCCAGTCCCGTATAAGTCAGTATAATCGCTGAATTATCAGAAAAGAAAGATTTTATATTAGTTAGTAAGAAAACAATGACTAAAGTACATTTTACGTTAATTTAAAGTGTGGAATTTAAAGATTTCAAAACACATTTTTTTATTTTCTTTAATGCTACTTTTAATAGGTTTTTTAGGCTTTAAACATACCTGTATTTACGTTCTACGCGTTGAGGGTCTCATTCATGCACACGTCACGTAAAAATTATGACAAAAACAAGAAATTTATTCAGGTATCATTTATTCCCATATCTTCAACAATAATCTTACCTGGTTACTTTTTTGGATAATACTTTAGTTTTCTTATTTCGAGTGCTTTAAGTAGTTGTGATTTTATGAGTCGACCACTGCTAAACAATTTTTTTTTCTACTAGAAAACTATCGTTTAGCGTAGTCAAATTTAAAACACGTAGAATAGAACTATTAATAAGTGAAATAACAAAAAACGGTATTTAAAAAATTATTTTAAGAACATTTATCAAATCGAAACTTATCGAGAGTTTAAAACACAAAACGCGTCATAATTTAATAAACTCATTTCTTAGAATCTTCAGTAAATCCATTATACGCACGATGCCGACTGTTGCCGAAGCTACATCCTTTTTATTACTTTACTTACTTTTATTTAATATCTTAAAAAGCTATCGAAGTCACTAAAACCGACAGTCGAGATAACAACGTGCTAGACAATAATGCATCAAAACAAAAGAACGTATGCAGCTGCGGTTCTTATCATTAAAACATCACATTTCTAAAAATAATTTTTTACCTTTTTTATTGCACCTTAGTCATAATCATGGACACAAACTGACAGACACTTAATTACCGTAAGAGTTTCTATTTTTGATATTATATTACTTAAAGAACTGATTGTAATATGTGTGTGAGTATTAGGAATACATAATTTTAAATGTTTTTATTGTTACAATTTGATTATTAATTTTCTACATTTCCAAATTTTATAAAGGTATTTTTATGTCAGGCATTAGTTAAATGAAAATCTTGATGAATAAAGAAATTTTCGGGCACAACTACACGCTTTTTAGGGCATGCAGGTTTCCTTAGAGCGATAGGGCTCATCACGTTGAGACGTAATAATCTTCGGAGAAACGCGGGTGTACTTATAGGTACACGTATGGGTGGACTTATGACTTGCATCTCACAGTTCACACTCGGAACACCTCTTGACACCCCTTCGGTAAAAATCTGCAAATAATTGCATGACCTATAAAATGTATTGTGTCTAAATACTAATCACTCTTACTGCTACCAATAAGCCATCTATTCCAGGTAGATTTACTTTTGTTTATTTTGCTTTTGCAAATTCATTTTGTTTGTTCCGATAAACAAACCAAACTTTGTAAATTACCGTTACTCGAATAATTAAAAATCTTCACATGTCAAATTTTAAGTAATCGTACACTCATTTAACGAAGTAGAGCAACATTCAGGTGCGGTCTCTAACATCTTAATGCAGCGGGGGGAGCGCCACTTCTAAAGCCTCAGGTAAGATGAAAGCGAAATGTTGCAAAGCGAGTCTGGGGCCTTAAATCACAAGTGAACTTGATACTAGTCCATCATACACGGAACCCTTGGTTGGTACGCGGGTCTAACTGACACTGGAGCGGATTTTGTATTATTGCTTCTTAAATTACGAATGGTACATATGCGTACAGAGGATCTCCAAAGTCTTTTAAATTATTCATAAGATAATTCCTGCAATATTGAAGACGTAGAGTTATGTGTGTTCTATGGAAAATTTGAATGATTTTATAAACATACCCAACGGTAACTTAGAACGACACTCACCTTGATAATGCCGAAATTGTATCGGTGAAACGGTTGGCATGTAGTCAACAACAATCACACGTTCAAGCCGTATGTAATAATAATTTAGTATGTCAGCTCACGCGAGTTTTAATAATATTATACCCAACAGGTGTAAATACATACTCAATGAGTGTAAATGTAACATACCCAACGGGTGTAACCCCACCGCGCAGCCTATCAACGCTGTGTGTTCTGTTGGAATTCGTGCCTCCACTAAATGATTATTGTCTTTGTTTTCTTTTTTGTCCGCGTGTCGAATCCAAACGTTAAAACATTATTATGACTTTTATATTATAAAGGCTGAGTAGCCGCGGGCGGTTCTTTTCGGATAGCTAATGTGTGTGTGAGTCTTAACACGACACATCAGTTGGTAAAAGAACAAATAGATTCTTTGAGAAACCGAAATTTATTTATGACGTTGAGAAGGTGGCTTTCAGATTAAAAAGTTTCTAAGAAATAATGGATAACTAACTTGTAAAGACCTAAAATAGTCAGTTTTCTCTTCAACTGCATCTACATACATATACCTACCAACTTTGTAAAAAGCCATAAAAAATCTTATCTCTTCGCATGCCCGAGACAAAAACAAAAGCAACACAAATCAAGTTATGATTATATTCCATAAGTGCATCGAGACTGGACCGTCCCGTCGCCCAAGTGTCTCGAAGGGCTTGCACCTGTAGAAATTCTATTACAAGACTGTCTTGAGGACCTAGCCTTCGACGACACCATCGCGTGTAAACTATTCAATGCTGGGTAGAAACTGATAGCAACGGCGTTATAATGTTATAGCAGAGCAGTGGAGAGCGAAGTTTCGCTATTTGTCAGCTGGACAGGTTTTAATGTTCGCGGGCCCAGGATTCAGGTTCTCAGCTTCTCCGCACCTGATGTACCATCGAAGAAATTGCCACTAACCCACTTTTTGCTCATATAACCACTACAATGCGGATGACAAGAGGGCCGGGGGATTTATCTTCGTTAGTACATACATTAACATTGTAATGCGCGTTACAGCAATGCGTTAGACCAGTCTTCAAGACGGGAAAATGGTCACCAGATCTTTGTCATTATAAGCTGAAATTTTAGTTTTTTTTTTAATTCTGGATCCTTGGATCCTATAAGTCTGTCGTAGCGTAGATAAATTCTTTTACTTCCCCACAGAAGTAGGTATGTTAGATATGATTGATCCGTGAGCAACCCATGCGCGGCTCCCATGGCAGTGACCGGCGCGCAGGTGCAAGCGGCCATCGACACCATAAAATTAATAACCTGTCGAGCCTCCCAACCGATGCACTTGCATTCAGTACGTCGAGTACGCACTCCTACGGCCGGCCTCTCGCCATACCAAACCTCCGCAGACCGAAACCCGTTCCGTATAAAATTTTATTGTTTCTGATTAGACCGCATTCGTGGCGTATCTACATGATATATTTAGGTCCTAGACTTTATTTTTACCCAGTAAAATACGCTTGGACTCTTCGCGATTTTATGCCTATCGTTAATCTATATGGAATCAAGACGTAACTTCAAAGGTCGCTGCGGTTTTTTCTTAATCACATGTTTGGATCTCATAAATAGAATCATAATAAATTTATCCTTTCAACGGTCCATTCAGAGCTGATGTTGGGGTTTTATTTTATAGGAGCGGCAAGCCTGGGGCTCCGGCTTGGCTCGGCCGCTCGACGAAGAGTCTGCCCGATAAAGGAAGATTTTATGCGGTCGATTTAGCATGAAATTGAAACACAAAGTGAATAAAGCCACAAGATTGTAAACATTATGAGGTTTCCTTTTTTATTACGACCGTTGGACTTATTTACGAGTCTCTTTTTATTGGTCACCAGTGTCTGGCCCGATCCCACCATTTACTGCCTTGTTAAAGTCTAGTTAACGAAATGACGGGCCCAGCCGTTGCCCACATCGAGGGTACTTGCCGCGTATGTAATTGGAAATTTATCGTTTTACCTCCGAAGGGCTTAATTGATTCTGTAGTGCTGTTGTTTGGAGGGATAAAGCTTTCGTCAGGAAATATATTGCGTCTTTGCGCCAAGTAAAATAAATTAGCATTGCATTTCTTCACTTTTTTCTGGCTTTGAACAACCTAAAATGTATTTTTTGAACCCTGTAAGCCCTCTAGTCATTTATTCTTTTTGGACACAGCATTGTAAAAATGTTTCCAAATCCATTAAATATCAAATAATGGACCTCTTAGCCAGCTATTGATGTTGCTGGAACATTTGTAATGACGTCCGCGGTTCCCACGCGGGAGGCCCGGGAGGAAGCGGCCCCACAATGAATGACTCACTAAAGTCTAAGCTCCATTTCAACAAGTCATAGTGCAATTAATAATAAGCGGCATCCTGTCGAATTATCTCCTTCGCCCTGGCAGGGGTCCTGGCGGCTTTAATTTACCACAATGGAAGTTCGTTCCGAGAAGCTTCGGCGGCCGATCGCTCGATTGTTTCGTCGAAAACAAACACAAAATAATTATCATAAAGATGAAGAGCGGCCGCAGACGCTGCGACTGCGCTCTGCGCCCACCTGGCTGCGTGCGCGCCGATACCTAACGCACGCATTCCTCAACTAAAACTTGCCTCGCCGCCGGCCCTGCCTGCGTCCATCGATGCGATAGGTATGCGATCTCAATTCACACAATATATTCCACTCCTAACCGTGAGAACTGTACAATCAAAATAAAACCCTATTGTTTAATTGCTCATCCATTTTGTTGAACAGTTATACAAGCTGTAACCGTCACCGATAACGGCCTCTTTGATTACCTTTTAAGCTCCGTACTAATTACTGTACACGTTTCTTCGAAGGATCAGAGTTTTCTATTAGCGTCCACTTAACATGTTCGGCGCTTCAAACCCTTGTAACTTAGTAATGTATCGTGAAGGTGGTCGCGCCGATATCGAAGGTATGTGGGGTATCTCGGGACAGAAGTTTACGGTACACCGTGCTGTCCAGCAAATGGGACAAAAGCCCCTTATCTCCGACGATCGCTGAAGCATCTGTGCTGACGCCAGCAGGTGATCTAGCCACGTCAACGATTACTTTGTTAAAAGCCTCTCGATTATTTAACACTCGAACGGCATCGACTGTGAATACTTGAGATAAAAATTCTTTGACGGATTCGGGGCCGTTTCGCTGACAATGGCGAAATAACTTAGATTAGGAATTCCTTAAATGAGCGTCTATGGTTTTCTTTTTGGTGCGGTTGAGTCTGCGCGTCGTTTTTGCGGAGATGCCGAGTTATCGGTCGGTGGTCTCGACTCCATTAAATGGGAACAATGGGGTCTCAGTTTCATACACCCATTAACTAGCTTGACGCTTACGTTTTTCAGAATTATTTACTTTGCTGACACATGCCGAAATTTGTCGTCTTATCCAAATACTATGTCGGCAGTCGGCACCTATGCAGGATGAAGTGAATGTTGGGTACAAGAGAAGCATCACAGTGAATTCAATGAAAACTGAATTTGAGTTTCCATTCCAGGGAGAAAATGTTTAACTAAAAATACAACAAATAAATATATGTATCCTTTTTGTGCAAGTTGGCTTTTAATTATAGCGGGGGTAAATGGACACATCATCTACTATAATAACTTAATAAGTTAACATAAACTTGCATTGTTGGCACTGGGTGAAACATCATTCATCAATATCTTGATAAAAACAAGTACAGTTTCATTTATTTAATCACTTTAATACCTCCAACCGGTTTCACCTTAGGAACATTAAAAACACAATTAAATACAACGATGAATAATATTGACTGCTTAATTAATAATGCGGTAAAGAGAAACCGGTTGGAATTATTAAAAATAGTATTATTATTAAAACAGTACATGTGTTTTTATTAATATACCGATCAGCTTTTCCAAAGAAACACATCGATTAAGATAGAACCTGCACATATATAGCTTTTCAGCTCCACAATTCGATGACAAGTTATAACCTCACCAATCAAATAAACATAATTTAACACGAAATACCTAGATGATTGTTGTTTTATTACATATCCTTATCTTCAAAATAAATGACTCATTCCCCAAAATTAGAGAATGTTGGGCAAGGTTTCTCTAGTGTTCGAGAATTTTATCAATTATACCTCCGAGCTTCTCGGCGGGGCGCCCCCTACCGCGCGTCCTGTGTTTCTTCAAAAAGAAAACAAATATGGAATATGCTTCTTTAGTTTTATTATTTTACTACGGTTACACATTAGACTTCGTATATTTAATTTATTACAGAACTGCCATTGCAATGGTTTATCACGCATTGTTATAATTTGATGATTAAGTACTATTTATTTAAGGCGATATGCGAAAAAATACGGGTGTTTCATGAAATACACGGAAAAATAATCAGTTTCTGGTATAGGGTTTTGAAATTGGAAAACATGTTTGGATAAATTTTCCTCGATAGAAATAATTGTTGAAAAGAGGTCTTCAAACACACTTTTCTCCTCGTTTGACGAATAGGAACCGTATACAGAACTCAAACATATTTTATTAGGTGTGTTTTAGCAATATCTAGAGTAGAAGAGTAGAGTAGTATCATCAGTAGAAGACGTGGTTTAGTCACAAATACATCTGCTGCACCCGTAGCACGATGACACGCGAATTCGTTTGTCACGCGCTTACTTTGGTCGATGTGCGCGATAAAACGCGTGACAAACGAAGTCGCGCGTCATCGTGCTACGGGGCTGATATGTTTAAATTACTTATTATTGGTAAATGTGACTGCAAAGGCACGATCGGCATGATGAAGGGTTGGTGTAGGACACTTATGTATGGTTTGGTAGTGAATGTTGGGTGTGGCAAGATAAAAATCAACGTAGAGAGAGGGAATGCAGTGGAAATGCGTTCCTTACATAGTATGACATGTTTAACATTGAATGATAGAGTGAAAATATCGACATACGGAATCGTTACGGCCTGAAAGAAAATGTAGTGATTAGAATAGAAAAAGGAATGCTTCGGTGGCTTGGACATGTACAGAGGATAAATGAAAGTAGAGTAACGAAAGAAATTTATGGTGCGCAAGTCGAAGGTAGGGTTCGACCAGCGACCAGACTTCCTTAGAAGTATGCTGACCAAATTGGCGACAATTGAAGAAGGGCAATGTCAAAAGTACCCGGAATAGAAGAGCTAGTATGACTAGGCGAAACAGACGTGTCAGGATCGTAGCAGATAGAAATCTGTAGTCTCGTCCTACCCCTCTGGAAGACAGATGTGAGTATATAGATGTATGTATTGGTAAATAAGCTGGACCAAGACGGGCAGAGATGCGATTTGGAATCGTTTCCTAGATTTTTTGAACGGAAAAGCGATACTTAACCATAGACAATGGATGGATATCCGTGGATACAACCAGCGAAGTACACTCAGAGACATAATATATAATAGGGAATAGAAAAAGGAACGCAAACAAAAATTGGAGAGAAATTTACTCGAATTTTTCATGATTGTCTTTCTTTTAGTATATGTTAATTATTTGCATTAAGTTTTCCAAAAGTAATATTCATGTGATTTTCAGTTGAGTCAATTAAAATTTTAATAACGATAACTTGTCATCAGTTTTCACTAATGACTTATCTTTTTCTATCCTACCTAGGAGTAATTCTGATGCAATGTTTGTCTGTTCACAAGTGTTTATTTTTATCTGGTACACTCATTCAACCCAAAAAGAGCAAACTTTACAATTATACAATATGTCACCACGGGTAATGCTAAAAGAATGGGTAAAACTAGGTTTACCCGTGTAAACTTTGAATTATCCGAGCTCTTTGAATAAAGTCCGAAATTTCGCAGTTTACCCGTACATACCTAGGCTTACTTAACGTTGCTGGTTGGGTAATGTTAGATTACTTAATGGAAATATAAACAACTAAATGAGTCAAAAATTGGTGCGACGACGAGCGAAGTGAAGCAGAACGAGTATGCATAAGTACACACGATATAAGGCCAATTTATAATTTTTTACTATAATGACGTTGTGTTTCATGAACGTTTATTCTTTAGTGGAAAATATGGTTACATGGGTTACATCTTTAAGGGGCTTCAGTAAGCTAGATTAGCAGCTCGAAATGTGTCGGTACAAATATCAACAGAAACAAAATAGAAATATGGTTCATATCAGAGTGCATTGCAAATTGGCTGTTACGATGATCGCTGCGTCACCGGATAGGCCAAAATAGAGAAAATATTTTTACACATGTTACATTTGATATTTAAAAGTTTTAAACGTCATTATGTTAGATTTTTGTATTGCTCGTGTCTGTGTTCAAGTTTTAACATTGACTTTTGATTGAAGTTTTATAATATTTATATAGAAAGTTTAAAACAATTCAAAAACGTCTCTAAAGGCAGTTTTGCTTCTGAAGCCTCTTAAATACTTTTCCTGTAAACTACGGAACACAATAAAAGCCCACGTTTTCTTCACGATTATAAACATTTTCGGGGAAATCTGTTTTATTTCTAGCTATATTTTCCAAAGATTTCAAAAGTAAAGAAAAGCCCTTACCGTAGTATGACAGCACCAAAATGTTTTCACCTATAAATGGGTGACGCTCACACGTCACGTTTGGAATCAGTCCTCATCTGAACACAGTGATAGTTGGACGCCTTAATAAATTTTTACGAGAAAAGGGTGTCAATATGCCGTCGTGTGCATTTTTAAAGTGCACTAACATTTCAAGAAATACAAATAAAGCCAAAAGTGTGACATTTCACATTTAAAAACAATGCAATAGATTTTAGGTGCCAGGGCTCATCTAAACTTTTGAATACTTTGATATTTTCGATTTTTTTTTGACAAGTTGACAGATTCCTAACTTTGACAAGTTACGTAACTACAAACAACATTTAGTATTGCTATTTTAATGATATTCTGCAATACGGCGATTGTTTTTATATTCGTGGTTAGGCTTTGAAAATTAAAGAATGTCAAATTATGTAGATATGCCGTATGTTTGTTTAAGTTTACTTGGATATATACATTTTTTATTTTATTAAATAATATTATATGTAGGTACACGTACGTATGTCTAATTATTTTTTTATCAAACAAAGGGTTGAAGAAATATCTTCTAAGAGATAAGCTCGCCTTTGTACATGTTATTTCCAAGTGCAATTGTTATCACATTTATTTGCGTACAATAAAGAATAACGAATAAAGAACGAGGAGGAGCGTGTTAGATTGTTATGATAAATAAATTCGGAAAACATTATTGTGTTAGAGGGAATGTGCCTTATCGCCATACTTCGGGCTTGTCAAGTAGAAAAATAATTTTGAATCCAATCAAACTTTACAAAAGCGCTTTCCATAATTAGCCAGCACCAGAGAGTTCCGCCGAAGTCCCAACTATTCCGACATTAGTTGCGTGTGTTCCCAGAGATTACAGAATTCCTTTAGGATAATATTTGTAATCAGATAAACGTGAATGGTTTCAATAAGTCATCATTGGAAATAATGTCACTTATAGTCAACCGCCTCTGAAGTCTAGTAGTTAGTTCGAATGCTCTACCAATAATCAAGCTGAGACGTAATAATTGGCGGTGAAACGTGGGTGTACGAATGTGGCCTGTGACTTGTGTTTCTGAGACATTTCTGGCTGGTGTCTTGGGGATTCATCGCGTGACGATTGATGTTATTGGTCTGGGGATAAGTGTTTTTCGGTGGGCTTCTTGATGATTGAAGCATGGGAGACATCCTCCAGGTAGCAAATGGCTGAAGGAACTTATGTGGAGCATACGTCAGCTTACTTGTGATATCCTTATGCATGTCTAATGTCATGAAAACAAAAAACCGGCCAAGTGCGAGTCGGACTCGCGCACGAAGGGTTCCGCGCTATTATCTATAAAAATGGCAAAAAAACATGTCTGTTGTATCGGAGCCCCCTTAAATATTTATTTTATTATGTTTTTTAGTATGTGTTGTTATAGCGGCAACAGAAATATATCATCTGTGAAAATTTCAACTGTATAACTATCACGGTTCATGAGATACAGCCTGGTGACAGACGGACAGACGGACAGACAGACGGACAGCGGAGTCTTAGTAATAGGGTCCCGTTGATTACCATTTGGGTACGGAACCCTAAAAAATATTATGATTATAAAAGTAAATATTAAAATTACTTTCATCAGTTTGCTACTTGACTGAAAATAGTCTTGAAATGAATCTTGTAAATATTAACGTTTATTATAATCATAATTATTTTTAGTGCTTAAATATGACGTTAGATAATAGGTTTATGAGGATTGACGTATGTTTCACAATCATTCATTGCCTATTGAGATCAAAAAAAAAATTTGTAACATAAAGAATTTTTAAATAAAATAAAATAAAGAATTTTTGAATTTTTTAAAACTTGTGTTGCTTTAAAAATTATTTTTTGTTTTTTAGAAATGTAATTTTGTAATCTTATTAAAACTCGCTGGAGCTAAATTATTACTAAATTATTACTGTACGCGGCTTTAGCGTCCTAAAACGACACTCGCCTTGATTATGCCGAAACTGTATCGGTGAAACAGTTGGCATATAGTCAACAACAATCACACGTTCTATTTTACAATCAGCTCATAAATCACTTCCATTTGACACCCCACTATGATAGGTATCAGAAATAAAACAAACAAAAATAAAAACCGGTCAAGTGCGAGTATGACTCGCACAGGTAGGGTTCCGTAATTCGACAGTTTTGGAAATTTTGTAATTTTGTTTTCGCGAATTTCTTAACTGCTATATTTTTGTTGCAATCTTTACGTAAGCTCATATTTTTTTCCATAGTTTTTTTTTACTATGTTTTCGGTCCACCAGTTTCGGAGATAAGGTGGGGACAAGCATTTTTTTTGTGATTTTTCTAAATCAGTGCCGAATCAGTGTGAATATTCACTTAAGAGGCTATGCGAATTTTATTTTTGTCACTGTCACTCCAAGCGAAAAATTGCGCAGTGCGAGAGGGGCGGATTCAGGGCAAAAGGGAAAAAAGTTAGTTTTATATGTTTATTAAAAAAAACTAAAATAGCTATCAAAATTTCAAATATCAAATCCCTAGATATTGTTGAAACACACCTAATAAAATATAATTGAGTTCTGTATATGGTTCCTATTCGTCAAACGAGGAGAAAAAGTGTGTTTGAAGACCTCATTTCAACAATTATTTCTATCGAGGAAAATTTATCCAAACATGTTTTCCAATTTCAAATCCCTAGATTATATAGTCAAAATGCATATACCAGAAATTTATTAAAATTTTCCGTGTATTTCATGAAATACACAGAAAAGAAACACCCGTATTTTTTTCGCATTTCGCCTTAAGGCGTCATATGCAGTGAAAATGCTGCCACATTAGAAAAAAAATTCTTACTTATTACTAGAATAATTGTTGAAAATCTGCTCAATTAAATGTCTAGTAATAGCAATGAATTATTTATTTTTACATAGTAAAGTTTTCAGAAACGTCTTTTTATAGCTAGAAAGCGGCCGTTTTTAGCAAACGTTGTCTACGAAAACTGTTCATTGCTATTTCTAGACATTTAATTGAACATACTTTCAATAATTATTCTGGTAAGTAATATTTTTTCTTCTAAAGTGGGAGCACTTTCGCAGCATAAAGCGCCATAACAATGGAAGAGAGATCACAAGACAGTTTTAGAACAAAACGTGCAAAATCACAGTTAGTTTTAACAAACAACTCAAACAAAGTTCTGAAACAAGCCGATAATTCCATGAAACTGGCCGCAATGAAAGTAAACACTCCTGAACAGCTCTGTTATTTACTTTACACGGAAAATTATCTAATTATACCGCATGCGAACTGAAAATCAGCACGAGGCCAGTATTGTTTGTAAATGAATCGCAGGCCAAGACGTTCTGGAGCCTTGGGGAGTGCAGCGAAACACAATCCATGCGCTACACCTGCCTCCGCTACCGGAACAACTTTCCACACTAACTGGACGAGATTAGATTCAAATTGGAACGTACCCTGAAATAATATTCGGGAGTATGCTGAAAAGTGTTTACTCATTAATCACGCTCTCTGTTTGTGGAGCTATTTTAAAGCGATTACAAGGAACAGTTGGCCGCCGCGGAAGCCATGGTTCGATATCAAAAACATGAGTTCTGAGTAAGAACGTGCGTTGTGCAATTAGCAAGAACACGACCTTGTTTAAAATAAAATAGGAAAACTTTCTAGGCGTCTAAAATTAGGTGAACTTAACCTCTTACTACATGGATTTTTACATTTGGATGAAAATAAATATGCTATTTTTTACTTTCCTAAAAAAATATCACTATCACTATATGGCATTATAATATATGACAGTGAACAATATAAGATCAAAATCAGAAAGTATACTGGGTATATGGTAAGAAGGCTGGCGGCCTGGTCATGGATTTTATTCTCCTTATGCTAGTTCAATAGAGCTACAATGCTACAAGGATCTCATGGTGCGTGGATTGATTGTGTGCAAAATCGGAACTAATGCAGCTTCCATACTTCTTCTTTCACAGCTGCGCCCCCCTGTTACTGTCATCCACACGCCATCACATCTTTGTAGCACTTCTTATTAACCGTTAGGAAACAAACTGAGTTTTTTTTTAATTAGTGTTGGACAAAAATTTTCTTCACAAACGTCAATACTACATGTTACCCGTGTTGCAAGATGGAAAAATATGTGCCAAATTTAAATTAGGGGCCAAGAAGCCTTAATGCTCGATATGGCATGCTATGCGATATGAGGTGCGTCAAGTGTTGGTGTTACCTACTGATTCCATTGCCTTACTTTTGGATTACTGGTGGTAGGCTTTGGCCGTGGCTTGTTACCAACCCCTGATGAAACTTTGTCATCAAGCGATTCGCCGTGTTTCGGAATGACATATTTAGCTTATCCTCCCTTTTATATATACCTCCCTGTATATCGGCTGCCAAGATATACCAACGCCTACGGCATGAGGAAGTGGTACCTTCTACAGGCGATTCTGAACGGCTTGCCGGCCGAGTTGTGCGTAGACTTGTCTTCGGGACTATCCAAAAGTAAAACTTTATCTCTATTAAAAAGATACTACCGTGTGTGTTAGCATATAACAAATAAATTATACTGTTACCTACTTCGTAGCGAGCTGGTAGCGTGTCACTCGCATAAACCCGTACGGGTTTCAGAGGGACGGCTTAATTATTTAAGATTGTTTTTGCTGTAATGTTAATAAATAAATTAAAAAATAATACTTGAAATAAATATATATATGTTGCTACATAGAGCATTTATTTTATTTTTATTTTTGTTTCATTAATACAGTGTATAAAACTTATATTCGAAATATATTTCGGCCCACTTTAAAATGCCTTTTTAACTTTGTTTGGACCAGATCATGACTAATTGTGCATTAAATTTCAAACTCATGCTTTTTAAAACTCTTTTATACTGAACTATTGGTGTTAACTGCCACATACCAAAATTTTATTCAATTTTTAACTTCTAAACAAGAAATCCAAAGTTAAGTTATGCACTTTTTGCTAAGTGACTGACGTTTAACCTTAAGGCGATATGAAAAAAAAATACGGGTGCTTCTTTTCTGGGCATTTCATGAAATACATGGAAAATTGTTATCAGTTTTTGGTAAATGCATTTTGACTATAAAATCTAGGGTTTTGTTCATCGACATATACTAAGGACAAGGCTAAACGAAAAAATGCTGCGAATATTTTTCATATTAGAAAAGACGAGCGCCATCTATTAGAACCTGTTATAACTACGTCAATGAATAGGCACTACCGGCGACCAGCGTGACCACATATGGTAGATTTCTACTTTTTTGGTAGATTATTGGCGTTGGTTGTGGTAGTGAAACATTGTTTGGTATATTTTAGTGGTGGCTGCTGGCTCAAGGAGCAGGTGGTGCTTTTTACTGGTTTATTGTTAATTAGGTAGGTATTAAAGCCGATTCCGAAGGCTTTAATTTTAGTTTTAGTGCTGTCAAAACTAAATATTCTTCATTGCAAACTAGTCCTTAAGTGTTAGGATTAGAAGCTAAATTACTTTGGAAAATTTTAAGTTTTGACAGCACTAAAACTAGAATTAAAGCCTTCAGAATCGGCTTTATTATTTCGTACACATCGACCGCGATCCAATGTTTACGTTTTGTGTCTTTTTCATAAAAAAGGTAAAAATTGTAACGCGGCGGACATTTGTGAAAAGCTAATCCATTCTTTGATGAATATAAAGTGAAAATAGTGCAATTGGCAATATTTATAACTTGCCGGTGATAAGAAATATTATCTTTTTTTTCCAGCTTTTTATCGTGGCTTGAACAACCTTTCACCGCACAATACGGCATTCTTGTACAGAGCTTGTACACAACGAGTCCGAAACCATAGAACACATCCACCACAAAACACTTTACATCCACAACCAACGATGTTACCAGCGCCACTGAATTAATTTCGGTGCCCACATCAGTTTTGCGCACCGTTTGCTCGGCGACATGTTAGGGCGCTCATAACTGCGTTCTTAGTACTCGTATATATGTCATGGTTTTGTTTTAGGAAAACATCGTATAGATAAATTTTACTCGATCAACGACATTCTTTGTCATTGTACTCGATAGAAATATTTGTTGAAATAAGGTCTTCAAACACACTTTTTAGGAACCATGTACAGAACTCAAACATATTATATTAGATGGGTTTAACAATACCTAGATTTTTAACTAGCTATTAAAATTATTTTTATAAAAATATAAAAGTAAGTTTTAACCCTTTTGCCCTGAATACTGCTCGCACTGCACGTTTTTTCGGTTGAAGTAAAAGTGACAAAAATAAAATTCACATTCTTAAGGTAGGTATGGTTTGAAAGGAAATTAGGAGATAATTATAAACAAGTATGTTAATTAGTATTATGTTACTTGATTTATTATAATTATAAAAGTACCTTAAAAAGAGTATAAATTCCTAGGGGACTGGTATTTCTTCCAAACATTGCAATTTTTCATTGCTTTCCCGATATCTCTCGTAAAATATACTTGAGTGAACTACACTCCTAACTCATCTATAATTTATTCATTTGATTAACATTTCATCCAAAATTATCTTTTTTATTATTTTATATGTGTAAATTTATGTATTTATAAAAGTACATTTATTATATTCTTTATATTATATTTTTGTGTAAGTTTATGTATTATGTAGTTTATTATTTAACAAATAAGTTGAAGTGGCCAGAAGTTTTTATTTAAAGCTTCTGGCCACTTCAACTTATTTGTTAAATAACTGTTTTTTTTTCTTGCAGCTCTGTCCAGATACATCTGCTTTTTCTCCAACTTATTTTACAAATAAACATATATTTTTCAAAAATCCTTAGTAAATTTTTAAATCTGCATCCAAACCCATTCAGTGGTTTCCGGATTGTTTCCGCCTTTTATATACCCGTTGCCGTTTCGCCCGCGCGAATGTAAATAATGGCTTTGTCTCTAGGGAACTGCCCGTCCCCAGGGAACTAACTATAGCAGTGGCGTGCACAGAAATTTTTTCCGGAAAAGCAATCAGAAGGTCAAGTACGACAATAAAAAAAATATGAAAAAATTAAAATAACAATTTGAAAAAAAAAAGTTTGTATGAAAAAATTCACTCTAGGGTAGGCAGTGCCTACCCTGGCGTCATACAAACTTTTTTTTTTCAAAGTGTTATTTTAATTTTTTCATATTTTTTTTATTGTCGTACTTGACCTTCTGATTGCTTTTCCGGAAAAAAGTTCTGTGCACGCCACTGAACTATAGCTTATATCCAAATGAAGATGGGAACTAACTATAGCTTATATCCAAATTAAGAATGTCTAACCTTACAACAGTGAAAGAAATTTCAACATCGGTCTAGTAGTTGCAGATATCACCCCCTACATACAAACAAACGAACTTTTACCTCTTTATAATATTGTATGATGTACTAGCTTTTGAACGCGGTTTCGCCAGCCTGAAAGTATCTTTCAATCAATGTATTTTTACTGGCGCGTAAGATAAAAACTATTATCGACAGTTTTTAGGTTGGCGGTTATCTTATCAACATTCAACACCCCTTATAGCCTAATATGTTCACCAGGGTCGCTACGACGACGTTACAAACATAGTTTGCCAAAATACATGAACCAACACAAATATGACACCCGTAACAAGGAAAAAATTGTTTTACAGAAAACAAGGCTATCAAAAACGTAAAAACAGGGAGTGTGTAATAAAATTGTAATGTACAATAAATTGCCCTTGGAAATAACTAGACTTCCACTAGGAAATATTCATTCATAAAAAATATTTATCTTGTCGACAAATCAGTACAGTTAATCATTACAATAACATTGACAGCTGTCACTACACATACTTTTCGCCCTCTTGTTTACACACAATCACGTAACATCTTCATTTCACACACAGAGAGGACTTAAATTAATATATTTTGTTACCTATTTTGATCGTTTTTCTATTTCAATACTAAAGATTGTATCCCTTGTTATCCATGCATTTTTGAATTGTTTTTAAATTGGCTTTGTATTAAAATGAAATATCCGAGGACAGAGGCGCTGTATGCTGAAATACAGGCTAAAAACATACTCAGCAGCAGATGCTACATGCAGCAAAAAATGTTACCTAAGTCGAATTTTATGTACATCTAAAAATTGTGTGTTACTATTTTTTTCGGACTTAAGTGGCTTTGCGAATTTTATTTTTGTCACTGTCACTCCAAGCGAAAAATCGCACAGTGCGAGAGGGGCGGATTCAGGGCGAAAGCGAAAAATGTTAGTTTTATAATTTTTATAAAAAAACTGAAATAGCTAGCAAAATTTCAAATATCAAAATCTCTAGATATTGTTGAAACACACTTAATAAAATATGTTTGAGTTCTGTATACGGTTCCTATTCGTCAAACGTGGAGAAAAACTGTGTTTGAAGACCTCATTTCAACAATTATTTCTATCGAGGAAAATCTATCCAAACATGTTTTCCAATTTCAAATCCCTAGATTATATAGTACCAAAATGCATATATCAGAAACTGATTATAATTTTCCGTGTATTTTATGAAATGCACAGAAAAGAAACACCCGTATTTTTTTCGCATATCGCCTTAAACAAACTTATTCTTATTAATAATTTTTAACAATTCGTAAACTGGTCGGCTATCCCGTTCAAAAATAATTATTGAGGTGAGCCGTTTAATAATCATGTTTTATTTCGTATTCTATTGATATGACTTTTAATTGAGTTTTAATAACTAATTTTAATTTAAATAAAAATAGGCTAGCTAGCTGCTAGCGGTATTTTATTACATTGGGTTAAAATGCCACAAGGCTTGTGATTTTGCCGTATACACTTAGCGGCAGCCTAACAGGATACGCTAAAATGCCACAAGCCTTTGTGTTTCATGGTTTTCATGACTACCCCCTTTATCGATAGTTTGTTTTTAACATATTAATTTAGGATACCCACTATTACACACACACACATAAGCATGTGTCACACACATTGACACTCGATTTTGATAACATCGTGTTTCCCTAGCTTTATAAATCTATAAGTTCTTATATTTACGGGCGAGACCATTGATATGAGCATGATATCCAAAGACATTGTACAGAGAACTAGACTGTTTTTTTTTTTTTTTTTTTGGCGTTGTTACTCCATAACTCCGTCATTTCCCAACCGATTTGAACCATTCTTTTTTTGTTTGAAAGAGTATACTTCCAGGTAGGTCCCATTTTGGGTTTGGTCATGATCTGATGAAGGTCTTCAGAGATAGGCAGTAGAACTCCTCAGAAAATGACAGCATATCTCTCGAAATTGATGCAATCGCTATGTACTTGGGTGCTGATTACAAGGTATTACTTGAAAATCGACATTCTTCCACCTGACCTTCGATCCTGGCTTCATCAACATATTCACCATAGAACTCTTCAACGGATCAGAGCACATAACTCGAGATTGCGGCAATCACTGCGTTAGGGTGCTGATTCAAGGGTATTACTTGGAGATTATCAGAATACCCACCTGACCTTCGATCCTGGCTTCATCACCATAGAACTCCTCAACGGATGACAGCACATAACTTTAGATTGCGGCAACCAGTTTGTGTTAGGGTGCTCCTTGCAGGGCATTGCTGAAAATTGCCAGTGTACCCACCTGAATTTCGATCTTGGCTTCATCACCGTAGAACTCTTCAACGGATGACAGCACATAACTCGAGATTGCGGTAATCATGTTGTTTAAGGGTGCTGATAGCAGGAAGCTACTCAAACATGGCTACTTATACTCACTTGAACTTCGTTTCATATTAACACCACGTTTGCAAGAACTACCTATACCTCACAATTGAACCCAGCAACACTAAAAAAATGTGAAATAAAATAAACTTTTAACAAAAAAATAGCAACCGACTTCAATAGTAACAGCAGTCATTCACTAAAAAGTTAATAATAATTCTATAAAGACCGATGGTACCGAAGCAACACTTTTGCCGACTTCTTTCTTCCTGAAACATTATGTTATCTAGAAGTCGGCGTATTTCCTACGATATAGCAACATAGAAACCAATATAAGAACGCCGACTTCTAGATAACATAACGTTTCAGGAAGAAAGAAGTCGGCAAAAGTGTTGCTTCGGTACCATCGGTCTTTATAAAATTATTATTAACTTTTTAGTGAATGACTGCTGTTACTATTGAAGTCGGTTGCTATTTTTTTGTTAAAAGTTTATTTAAAAATGATGACCACACCGTATAAATATACAATATATATTAATACTGGCAACTTGCTAAACAAGGACACACAGGCGGCGAGTGCCTCTCTCGTTCGGCCCGTTTTTCGCTAGTACGTATATTTGTGCTATAATAACAATAACAACATTATTTGTAAGACAATAAAATCTAATTTAATTGGACAAACATTGGACAGCGCACAGTCTAGTTATCTATACAATGTCTTTGGATATATCACGAGCGTCTCTAGACAGAATATAAAGCAGCAGAAAGCTAATAGAAAGAGACCGCATATGAAAATGAGTGAGAGGGAATGATATAAGGTTTTTATTGTGATAATAAGATGATGATGATAAGATGTTTTTGTGCATATCATAAATTCTGTTTAAACTAGGGATATCGCTACGCTCCGCTCCGCTTCGCTCGGCTCCTTATTTTATCTAACATGTAAACTTAACACGCTCCTCCACGCTTTGCTCGTCGTCACACCTATCTTTGCTCTAAAGCAAAACGTAACAGTTTATAGCTCATAAATTACTTTGTACTTTTACGTGTTAAATGCAACTATAAGATAGCATTTTATGATTCGAAATAACAAGATTAAATAAATTAAAAACCTCTATATTTCCATACTCTCAGCCGCCATGTTAGCACACAGGCAACACTGACTGAATACAAACAGAAAAAAAAAGTTGTCGTCTGATTTGCTTGGGAGAATAGCAGTTTGACAATGAGCAGTTTTCCCTCAGACCAATGTTCTGAGAGTTTTCCAGACTGACCTTGATCAAGCTTTCAGAGATAAACATGGATGGCGTTACCAGAGAATATAAAGTATTACTATACCCTGCTTTCAAGTGTCAAAAAGCTAAGATTATTTATGTGCTAAGATTATGCAGTGATTTTCTGTGGGCTAAAAAATTTCAAGTCAAGTGTAAAACCCAACAATACCTTCACAAAGAAATTTTTTGTTGTGTTTATTTCGTGTGGTTTTTTATCTACATTACTTACATTACAAGACGTTAGAAATAGTTTGGTGTTTCATTCAACTTTCAACGTGGTCAGCCCATGCGTTGTAGACTTGTGGCTAATAGACTATTCCACAACCAATTTTTTTTTGTCTTGAATGTGCTTTTCATAACTTAAACTTTGGCACTAGTTTCAATGCTATACGATAATAAATGACGAAGTTAGAGAAGTTTAAAGTTATTATTTAAATCAAAAAAATATATTTAAAATGGTCCTCGTCAGGTGATAATTTTGTCAATCACTATTTTAATGTCTTTTCTTAACATTAAAAGTTGGGTCATGAAGAGTCGGGTCAAAAAGCCCAACAGTCTCAAGAAGTCAGATATTTGAGTATCTCAACATTAAATCGAAAATATTGTTTTTAGGGTTCCGTACCTAAAAGGTACAAAGGAACCTTTATGGTGAGACTCCATTGTCCATCCGTCCGTATGTCACAGCCTCATAACTTTAGGACCGTTAAACATAAATACATGAAATTTGGCAAAAAAAATTGAATTAATTTGCCCACATATCACGATGTTAAAAAAATATAAAAAATTTGAAATTGTTCAAAATATTTTAAAACAAAAGTGAGAAAAATAAAAAAACATTATCCTAAAAATACAATATGAAAATCAAAGCTCATAAAAGTATATACTTTTGTAATATCTACTGGCACTGGTTTTGAGAAATCTTTAAAAAACCACAAAAATATGTATGTGCCCCCCCTTATCTCCAAAACTGGTGGACCGAAAAACATGAAAAAAATGACGATTATAGATCATAACAGGAAAACTATAAAAAAAAATTGAGCACAAATGAAAAGTACAAAAAAATATAAGTAAAATAAATAAAAATAAAATATGGGTATCATATTGTAGGTATTAAAAAGTTGATTGTAAAAGTATATGGTTTGGCTATATTTAATTGCATCTATTTTGAGAAATCCTTGAAAAACCATCAAAAATTGTATGTCTCCACCCGTATCTCCAAAACTGGTGGACCAAAAAATATGAAAAAAATCATGGTAATATGTGTTTACGTAAATATTACAGAAAAAAGCGGTTGAGAAATTCACAAAATAATTATAAAATTAATTTTAAATGTTTACGCATGTAATTATTGCCAAATTATTAAATGACTTTGTCAAAAAGTCCTCTTTGTAACCCCTTTGATTTAAACTCCTAAAAACGAGAAATAAAGCGTAAGAAATAGAGCGTCCGCACTCGATAGAGTCGTGTGACGTCAAATCGGTCAAGTGGGCAACGCGCTCATTTCGGCGGGCGTTTAGCAGTACATTAATTTTACTTCAAACTTTGATTGTTAATATCTCTGTAAGTACTTGGTATTTTTCGATGATTTAAAAACTTTTATCCATGTAAAAATACAACTAACGCTATCTGCTTACCCATAAACATAAATAAGTTAGAGTGGATAAGTCTATTGTAAAAATATAGGAACACAACGTTTCCCTGAGGGTTCATTACGGAAAGAACCATGGTTTTCAAGCAGGGGTCACACTATTCTAAGGGTCACACAGATAGCCGTTCATAGCTTAACAATTTCTTCAGGTTCTAACACTGACAGCAGGATAGCGAATACAATTTTCAACAAGTGCGATAGAGATGCCATTAGAACCGTGTATAGCAAGGTTTGTCAGAATCCGAAGATAGCAAGGTCCGTTGCGCTGAGTAATATCAAGAAAAAGAAAAAATGTCTAAAAAAAAATTATTGTGAAAAACGAAAGAATCCAGTGTTACCAGAAAGACATTTTTTTATACTTTTAGCAGAGATTATAAAGTATTATTACGTAAAGAAGCGACACTCACCTCCCTGCGCGAGTTTATCGCCTCCCCCGGTCCCCCGCATGGCAAATCTGGTGGCAAGCAGAGCTCGAATACCACTCGTTCACTGCGCGCGTATTTTGTCTTTTGTTTTATTACGATACTGATTTTTAATTAATATGGTTCGTTTTTGTGGTGTTAACGGAGCAAAAAAAGAACGGAAATTTTTAAATATCCTGCCGATGAACTAAAGCAAGGCATTTCATTTTAGGACGTTAACTGCAACTCCCAAACAGTTGGTAAGAATTTCAACATTAAATTGAAATTTTAAAAATCGAATGTTTTTGTGTGACCGTTCGAGCTGAGCAAATTTCACCATGTTTTAAAAAATGTGTATTTGTGCCCGAAGTGCGGCGATAGGGGGCTCACCACCCATCACGTTAGGACGTTATATTTGTAGGTGAAACGCGGGTGTACCAAGTGTGGACTGTTACTTGCATTTCAAAGTTCACACTCTGAACACCTCTAACACCCCCTCGAGCATTTGATTCAAGTCGTGACGATGTATATATTTTTAATACAAAAATAATCCATGGGGAACCAAAACTAGGACCTAGGGATTAACCACGCTAAAATTTAGGAAGAGAAACATATAAGTTTCTGAATTATAATGTTGTCCCCCTCGATTGACGACGCTCACACACAAGCGTGTGCGGACAAGCCGTGCGCGCGCGAGAGTGTAGGTAAATAATTGAGCACTCAGTATGGAGTGTCGGGGGTGTGCTTTTAGTACAGGCTGCGTCATCTATTGAGTCGTTCTTTACCACTTTTTTTTCATTATTGGTCTTTGAAGACCCCTTATTGAAACCATAAATATAGTAACTCATAGATTTATAAAGCCAAAGAAACACGATGTTACAAAAATCAAGTGTTAATGTGTGTGGCACATGCTTATGTGGTATGTAATAAATAATAAATATATAATAAACTATAGTGGGTGGTCATGAAAACCACATATTTCGGTAGGTTGTCGTTGTCGATCGAATTATGAAGTAAGGGTACGCCCCTAGTGTAAAACCAACAAATCTTTTTGTACGTAAGAAAATCTTTTCTTAAATCTTTTTGAAAAAAATTGCACTTCACTAACAGAAACAATCATCATTTTCAACTTTGTTCGTGTTATGGGTCTATCACTTTAGCACGAACTGATAGGACAGTGACTACGACAGGAAAGTTCATTCCTCAGAATAATATTCCTCCGAGGTTCATTCAGATGATCCTCAAGAGAGGATTATACAAACACAGAGAAGAAAAAAAAACTAAAATAAAACTAGGCAGTATGGGCTTAAGCCTTTAGCCTTTCCCATAAAAGAAAGAAAATTACAAAAAAATAATCTTTGTCTATGATTGAAACCGTACGTTTTAAGCTGTCAAATGAATACGATTTTCTTACACAGTTGCACCCCTGGTTATTATAACCTAGTGCTTTACGACTCTCCCAGGCTCAGAATAATCTCCCAGCGACTCGATATCTGAAGTGACGAATTAATTTTATTGTTATGAACTTAAACAATTTAACCACGTGATTTCCGATCGCTGCTCAAATGCCGGCTCTGACACGCATCCATCCCATGTGCCGGATCCGGCAGCTGAATCGCTTTGAAACCTTTACAAACACAGCAAAGGCGCAGAATGTTATTTAGGTAGGTATGTCTTTCTGAGGTATGACTGATAGCCAGAGATTAACCAAAGTTGACTTTGATTTGTTTTTGATCATTTGAAAAGGCCCATTCAGCCGAGGGATTATATATTTTTAAATCTTTGGGCAGCGCCATCTATGTAATTTTACCGGAAAACGGCTCAACGTTGCTGTGGAAGAATGCATGCTGTCGATGTTATCGATGATGTTTTTCAACTTTATTCATCCAATGTGTGTTACCTTCATCAAAAGGAAAACAAAGACAAATTATAGGTTGTCAGTACAAGTCAAAAGGAGATAGCACACAAGCTATTTTTTATTTTCGTGTTTTCATAGACAAGACAGAATATTTATAACGCAGTAACACATCTAAATAAAGGACGTTGATCTTTAATTTAAATAAAATAAAATTTAAAGTAATACTTAAAGCCTTTTTCAGCATTTAGTAAACCTTTAATTTTATAGATGAACAATTTTTTGTAAACGTTCAGTTTCCAAGATGTTTTTACATTTTCAAAATAGTGAGGTCCACCATAGACAATAGAAAGAAATGTCGTATGTGTAGGCTTTTTCAAGCTCAAGCTTCACGAAAACAACGGATAGTGTGTATGGATGTGCGTTAGGTTGATTGCGCCGCAAAATAATTTCCCAGGTAAGTTGCCCTATTTCTACAAGTTGATAAAAATGATCTTCTTGCATTTTATGTACAGGTTCTACGAATAAACCGTAATAACCAATATATGTTTGGCTTCTTTTGATTGTTCTCAATCGAAAGTTAGTCGGGGTGTGGGCTATTCATTTGCCTCTTTTTTCGTGTAGTTATTCATTTTGACATGTTTCTAGTTGTGAAATCCATCTCCAGAACATATTTAACGGTATTTACTTTGTTAAAACTATAGAAACAGCCTCGACTTTCTCGTTGCACCAAATTTAAGAGGTTAGATAATGATTGTAAATTTTGTAATTGTTTCAGTGTGGCACCAGGTGAGGAATGAATGTGAATGAATCAGTCCAAGCTTAAAACCAATCTAAGTAAGAAGAACAAAGTCAATATAAGTTTCTAAAATAATCAAGAATGGCAACGTTAGAGCAACAAGCTTCTAGGCTGTTGGATTTTAACCAAAAGTTGGACATAACTCTGCTGGACAGTGTAGTGGGATGTCTGTACTCGACTGTTGGGGAGCAGCAACGCATCGCTCAGGACATACTGACAGCCCTCAAAGAGCACCCAGATGCATGGACCCGAGTCGATACAATATTAGAGTACTCACAGAATCAAGAGACTAAGTATTACGCATTACAAATATTGGAACAAGTGATACAGACACGATGGAAAGTCCTGCCACGAAATCAGTGTGAAGGTATAAAAAAATATATTGTGGGTCTTATAATCAAAAACTCTTCAGATCCTACCACTATGGAGAGTAACAAGGTATACTTGAAGAAGCTGAATATGATCTTGATTCAAGTTTTAAAGAGAGAATGGCCTCACAACTGGGAGACGTTCATTAGTGACATTGTCGGGGCATCAAAAACAAATGAAAGTCTGTGTCAGAACAATATGGTCATCTTGAAACTATTGAGTGAAGAAGTGTTTGTTTTTAGTACAGGACAGCTGACACAGACGAAGGCCAAGCATCTTAAAGATACCATGTGCTCAGAGTTCAGTCAAATTTTTCAGCTTTGTCAATTTGTTCTTGAGAATTCACAGAATGCACCTCTGGTGGATGCTACACTGCATACATTATTAAGATTCCTGAACTGGATCCCACTTGGTTACATTTTTGAAATGAAACTGATCAGTACACTGATTTTTAAGTTTCTGAATGTGCCTATGTTTCGTAATGTGACTTTGAGCTGTTTGACTGAGATTGCTGGTGTGACAGTGAGTAATTATGAAGAACAGTTTGTGGCTCTTCTTGTGCAGGTAATGGAGCAGCTAGAGGCCATATTGCCTCTGTCCACTAACATCCGTGAGGCGTATGCAGCTGGTCGGGACCAAGAGCAAGTCTTCATTCAGAACCTTGCCCTATTTTTATGCACTTACCTGAAGGAACACGGCCAACTTATTGAGAGAAGAGGCCTCACTAATACACTGATGAATGCCCTTCGCTACCTTGTTTTGATATCTGAAGTAGAAGAGGTGGAAATTTTCAAAATCTGTTTAGAATTTTGGAATGCCTTAGCAGCAGACTTGTACAAAATTGCCCCATGCTCCCACTCATCAAACTTGGTTCTTGGAAGTAAAAGTTTGGGCAGAAAGGCTCTTTATTCGGAAGTCCTTAGCAGTGTGCGCTACATCATGATATCCAGAATGGCCAAACCAGAAGAGGTCTTGGTTGTGGAGAATGAAAACGGTGAAGTTGTGAGGGAATTCATGAAAGATACTGACTCAATCAATTTATATAAAAACATGCGTGAGACTTTGGTCTACCTGACTCATTTGGATTACCAGGATACGGAACGCATCATGACAGAAAAACTGCAGAACCAAGTTAATGGTACTGAGTGGTCCTGGAAAAATCTCAACACACTTTGTTGGGCTATCGGCTCAATTTCTGGAGCCATGATGGAAGAAGATGAAAAACGGTTTTTGGTGGTTGTCATCAAGGAGCTCTTGGGCCTCTGTGAACAGAAAAAGGGTAAAGACAATAAAGCTATCATCGCCAGTAACATCATGTATGTTGTGGGGCAATATCCTAGATTTCTACGAGCTCATTGGAAGTTCTTGAAAACGGTTGTCAACAAACTCTTTGAGTTCATGCATGAAACCCACGATGGTGTTCAAGACATGGCCTGTGACACTTTCATTAAGATAGCCTTAAAATGTCGCAGACATTTTGTCACCACTCAAGTAGGTGAAGCCTGCCCTTTTATTGAGGAGATACTTAGCACGATAAGTTCCATTATATGCGATCTACAAACTCTGCAAGTTCACACGTTTTATGAAGCTGTTGGCTACATGATCAGTGCGCAAGTAGACCAAGTGGCACAGGAGCAGCTGATTGAAAAGTACATGCATCTGCCAAACCAAGTTTGGGATGACATCATTTCTCAGGCTTCACACAATGTCGACATTCTCAAAGATCCTGAAGCTGTCAAACAGCTTGTGAGTATACTGAAAACAAATGTCCGCGCCTGCCGAGCCTTGGGGCACCCCTACGTTGTGCAGCTCGGCCGAATATACCTCGATATGCTGAATGTCTACAAAGTGATGTCAGAAAACATTAGCCAGGCCATCGGTGTCAACGGCGTCGTCGTCACCAAACAACCCCTCATAAAAAACATGAGAATAATCAAGAAAGAAACGCTTAAACTTATTTCAAATTGGGTATCACGTTCCACAGACAACAGCATGGTATTAGAAAACTTCATTCCTCCCCTCCTTGATGCCGTCTTGTTAGACTATCAAAGAACAGCCGTCGCTGACGCAAGGGAACCCGAAGTCTTATCCTGCATGGCGGCAATTGTGTACAAGCTTGGCGGCCACATTACTTCAGAAGTTCCAAAAATATTTGATGCAGTCTTCGAATGCACCCTCGAGATGATAAACAAAGACTTCGAGGAATACCCCGAGCACAGGACAGAGTTCTTCCTGTTACTTCAAGCGGTGAACACTCACTGCTTCAAGGCATTCCTGAGTATACCACCGGCGCAGTTCAAGCTTGTTTTGGATTCTATCATCTGGGCGTTTAAGCATACAATGAGGAATGTGGCGGATACTGGGCTGCAGATTCTTTACCGGCTGCTGCAGAACGTTGAGCAGCATCCCCAGGCAGCGCAGAGCTTCTACCAGACATACTTGTGTGATATCTTGGAGCATGTGTTTAGTGTCGTGACAGATACGTCGCATGGTGCTGGGCTGACGATGCATGCTACCATCCTCGCGTATGTTTTCTCCCTGGTCGAGGCTGGCCGCGTTACTGTGCCGCTTGGGCCGACGCCTAATAATGTCCTTTATATTCAGGTAATAAAACTCTTTAATTTTGCTACTTCTTACTTTTATTTATTTATTCTTTATTTTGGAAAATCTACAGCAAGTTGAAATATAATAATATATGACACAAAAGAGCCAAAGATGATTTTCACTTATAACATAAATTAAAATAACATTGTATTTTTCAAAATTTCCGTTTCACAATGTCATATGAAAGGCTAATACACACCGGATGCGTACGCATGGCGTTGTGCATGGCAGCACTAGTTGTTGCTGATGCATTGTGCATGCAATACAATATAACTTGAGCTGCCAGGCGCATGCATTTGGTGTGTATCAGCCTTTATCCAGCCATACTAAAAAAAAACTATTTCTCAAATTTTCAGGAGTATGTGGCAAATCTTCTGAAGACCGCATTCCCGCATCTGACGGTCAATCAAATCAAGATCACTGTCCAAGGGTTGTTCAATTTGGACCAAGATATCCCGGCCTTCAAGGATCATCTGAGAGATTTCTTAGTACAAATCAGGGTATGGATCTTAAAATTTTGGGGCTATAATTATATTTATGTAAGGTTAATTACAAAAATATATAACAATGCTTTATTTAGATAATCTTCGAAAAACTAAAAAAAAATGTCTCGAAAAGTGTCCCACTCCCATATCTTCTAAACTTCTGGAAAAAATCACGCTAATGAAAACAATATAGCAGCTGAGATTTTTGAATTCATTTTTTATTTTTTGGTATTAATGTACTAGCTTCGATTTCGTTTGCATTTTCCCGCTATAAAATGTAGCCTAGACGGCACTCTCTGGCCCATAAACTATCTCTATACAAAAAATCACATCAATTCGTTGCTCCGTTGCTCTGTTGCTGCATGAAAGAAGGACAAACCAACAAACACACTTTCGCATTTATAATAGGGGTACGGCCTGAGTTCCATTCGCACTTCACTTAATATGATACGATAATATAATTGAAGTAACAAAAATAATTAAACAAGGTAGCGCGTTGAGATAGGGCAGTATGGGGAAAATCTAAACTAAAAGAGAGATTTTGTTTAAAAGGACTTGTCATCGATTTTAGAGAAAATAAAAACGCCATTCATAGCTTTTTTAAACCTTAGCCAGGAATCGAACACGCTCATTTTGCAAAAAGAAACATGGCATCATCCGATAGTGTTGCTAGTAAGAACCAAGTCTTGGAAAGACGTTATCTTTTCCTTGCATAATGTAGCCGTCAGTTGTAAGTTATCTAGTTGAGGGTCTATCTCAAAAAACTAAACAAGAGGAATTTGAAATGTCTGTATATTGTGATACTTTAGCCGATTCTGAAGGCTTTAATTTTAGTTTTAGTGCTGTCAAACATAAAATTATTCCAAAGTGATTTGGATTCTGTTCCTAACTTTTAAGGACTATTTTGCAATGAATGAAAGTTACTTTTGAAAGCACTAAAACTAAAATTAAAGCCTGGAAAATCGGCTATACTGTTATAACCTTGTCAACTCGAGCACGCGTCGCCTTCCCGCCACAACGCGCCCGCATCCTGTCCAACACCGTCCCCCATCCTGTCCAACACCGTCCCCCAACCCCTGTACCGCGTGGGCGCTGTAAGCACGAGGTTGACAAGGTACAGTCTAAGTGCAAGTGTTAAAAAATTAGGTTCCCGTGGGCTCCTTGCAGACTGATGCAAGGAAGGATGTCAGCTTCGTTATAAATTGTAGAATAATAATATTGATGGTGATATTGCTTCGAAAATCATTGTTTAGTTTTTATGACGTCATCATTATTTTGAATGGATATATTTTTTAAATATTTTTCTTAAACAAATAAAAGAGCTTTCTAAGCTGATTGTGTAAATGTACTATGCATAAACACATTTCAGCCACTTATTTTCTAAAAAAAAACAAAAAAAAAAAGCAGAGGCAGTTCAAATTAGCACCACATGGTATGGATTCCGTTGATAGGTGTTTTTCCGGAAGGCGCATCTAATTCTGCAAGTACCATTTCGGTTAATTCGTTTTCTATAGCTTATTTTTAAACACAAAGAAAACATAATTTGTGCTAAATGATGCTATAACATAATAGTAATCAAATAAAGTTATGACTTATGATGCAACATGCATTGTAGAAACAGGTGAAAATCTATGTAGGTAATTTATTGTATTATAGGTATGTATTTTTGGTAATTTATTCGAGTTTTGTTTTAAGAAATAATGTGTACCAAAAATTTTATGTTATAAGTACACAAAGACTTATTTATTTTAGTTATGTAATAATTTATAGTCTGTGTAGCAATCTATCTAAAGTTAGCTCAGAATCCAAAAAAAGCGTGTTGTTGTTTGGGTCATTTTAAGGCGATTACCATCGCCAAATTAGCAGCTCGATATTTGTCACTACGAATATCAACGGAAACGACATTGAAATAACGTTTATATCAGCGCGCAATGCATAGTGGCTGTTACGACGCTCGCTGCGTCCTTGATAGGGCGAAATAGGAGAAAATTATACTTTTCACATGGACGCGATTGTTCGATTGAATAATCATATGTTATGTTTATAGCTATTTAGTTTATCTATTTATCAAAGCATAAATGAATTCAATCAGCCAAGGCACTTAGGAGCAGTAGGAAATTTAAGCCAAAAAACACCATTCAGTAAAAAAAAAAAATTCATGTGGAAGTTTTGGTGGTATGAAAAAGAAAAACGTTGCATATGTTGTCTAAGAGTTGATTATTCATAATACATTTTTTCATTATTTTTGGTTTGGCCATAAACGAAGAGTAGGCTTTAGAAAGTACCCATTTGGCGATAGTAAGGCCCTTAAGGGGCTTGTATTCCGTAACGACCTTGACTCGGCTTGTCTCGGTACAAATATCGACAGAAACTATATTGAAATAACGTTCATATTAGCACACAAGCACACATTTTAAAGTGGCTGTTACGACGCCAACATCGCTGCGTCTCTGGATAGCGCAAAATAGGAGAAAATAATACTTAACACATGAACGCGATGAACGGAAAAAACAATCAATAATTTCTTTAAGCAATATTATCGTTGTATATTAGTGCAAGAACCATACAATTAACATTAGTGGTTTCAAAGAAATGACCAATTTTAGTACAAAAACAGCTTTGATTTTGAACAATATTTTTATGCTATTTCTTATACGCGAGAATTATTTCTTACTATATGAAGTTGTTCTAATTCTTTTTCATAATTTTTAAACATATCTTTTAAGACAAATTACTTTCTACCTTATTTTCATTCTATTTCTTATACGCGAGAATAATTTGTTACTATATGAAGTTGTTCTAATTTTTTTTCATAATTTTTGAACATATCTTTTAAGACAAATTACTTTCTACCTTATTTTCATGCTATTTTTTATACGCGAGAATAATTTCTTACTATATGAAGTTGTTCTAAATTGTTTTCATAATTTTTGAGCATATCTTTTAAGACAAATTACTTTCTACCTTATTTTCATGCTATTTCTTATACGCGAGAATAATTTCTTACTATATGAAGTTGATCTAAATTTTTTTCATAATTTTTGAACATATCTTTTAGGACAAATTACTTTCTACCTTATTTTCATGCTATTTCTTATACGCGAGAATAATTTCTTACTATATGAAGTTGATCTAAATTTTTTTCATAATTTTTGAACATACCTTTTAAGAGAAATTACTTTCTACATGTTCTATAGGAGTCATTTTCGGATGAAGCTGGTAAGAGGGGCATTAATATATCTCAACCTCAATTAGAAATATTTGGAAACAATCACAAACGTATAAAATGCAATTAGACCGCCTCACATGAAAAAAAATGCCTGGTAATCTTAAATATGATTTTTTCAAAACGCACCTCAAAACAATAAATCGCGGTATTCCATAAATACCACCACAAGAGCACAAAGCAAGGTGTCCAATCGTCGCGTCGTACGCTTGGTACAGTCTTAATAGACGTATCACTAATTCGCTTAGATTAAATTATGTTAAGGTGTGTTAATTCGAAAACCATTTCGAGATTTAGGTTTAATAAGCCATATTTTAAAACTTGTGGTCTACTAAAAACCTTATGATGATGAATATTTTTACGAAAAAGCTGCAACTTCCATTTGCCTTCGTGTGACGTCACTTGAGAAATGGCTCAATAATATTTTTTTTGCAACTGATATGAAAGATGAGTAGACAGACAGAGACAGACCACTTTTTTTATAAGCAATCACACATCACAACCAATATGTCTAAAATTGTCAAGTGACGTCATATAGGACAATTCTTTAAAAAATAATGGTTAATTTATATACCAAAATATTGAAAACTGCCCTAAAATGGCGTATACTCTCCGAAAAAAAAAATAAAAATAAAATCTTTTAGAAATTAAGCTATGGGAATTCAAAGAATAATACTTATTGGTTGGTTTTCACAGGTTCATTTATCTAGCAAATCGAACCTCTGGCTTCTTTAGCAAACATTAATCAGGGTACCTTTAAAATTTGAACATATCAAATCAAATCAAATCAAAATCATTTATTTGTTCAACATAGGTCATATTAGATATTACATATTGGTATGTCCAAGCCATGCTGCGCCTTAGTGGCATACAAATATTAAAGTTTATTAAAATTAATATATACACAAGAATTAAATACAAAAACTACAAATTAAAATTACATCAAACAATAAACAATGCAATGCCACAGAATATCACAACATTTTCTTCATATCATAAATCGGTCGTGCGTGCTATTGTATCTTCTAAAAACTCATTTATGGTATAATATGCTTTTTGTAATAGAATTTTCATTAGAGTGGATTTAAAAATGTCAATACTATCAATGTCACGGAGAGCAGCTGGTAACTTATTATAGACTTTAGGACCCATACCCAGAATACTTTTTTTCAAGAGATCTGTTTTTGAGGGATTAGATGCTACCATATTTTGATGCCTTTTACTTTTGAACTTTAAAAGTAAGTGTTTATTAGATTTAACAAATACTGCCAACTCATAAATATATAAGGAAGGTAAAGTTAAAATTTTAAGCTGAATGAAATGAGCTTTGCAGTGGTCAATTTGCCGAAGCCGCTCTATCGCTCTTATACATCTCTTTTATGCTCTAAAAGCTTTTTCTCTGTCAGTTGAGTTACCCCAGAATATTACACCGTACCTAATATTTGAATCGACATAGCCATAACCGTGTTGCCAGGTCCAGTATGCCAAATATCGGTACCTAACGATAAACGGTCGGGATTTTGGTGCACTGAAGTGTTATAATAACACTAAGTAATGCGTAGGTGCAGAAGGGGATGAGCCTTCCGGAAAAAATACCTTTCAAAGGCGACATTTAACATATTTGTGAGATAGAATATTCACATTAAAAAAAATGTACAGAACTATTTAACAGGATTGATGCCGTAATACAGAATGTATTTTTATTTGCAAAATTCGTACGTTCGATTTCCGGTCAAAGTAAAGTAATTTTTCCATAATTTTTAAATGCAGTTTTTATTGAAGTGAAAACTTTTCCAGACGCGTTAAGCTATTTTTGGTAGGGAAAAATCTTATGGGTTCGGGTCTCCGACTTGCTATAACGTTTTGCGCTTGGCCAGCAATGAAAAGTTTTTACTTCTATCGGCAGTCTCCATGACCGTCCATTTTTTTGTCTCCAAAATCGATGACTTGAGTCTATAGACCAAATTTCCTTTATCTCTTAGTTAAGATTTTCCCCATACCGCCCCATCTCAACGCGCTGTTCCGACTAGCAATACACAACACAATTTACAACTTTTCCAGGAGTACACCGGTGAAGACGACAGCGACTTGTATCTAGAAGAGCGTCTGTTCGCACTGCGACAGGCCGAAGAGGAGAAGCGAAGAGTTCAGTTGTCAGTTCCCGGCATCCTTAACCCGCATGAGCTGCCGGAGGAAATGCAAGACTAATTAAAGCTTAAGGTACATTGTCGATTGCGGGCGCGGTACCATCTCACTTGGGAATGCCATGCCACTTTTGTATACAACTCTTAACGTCTGCACGAAGATTTCTGAAGGTTTTGACTTGAGTTCTGCCTCATATATCATTCTCAAGGGGAATGCTGTCGTGTGAGTCTGTTTCTTGTGCCTATGAAATAATACCTTTATTATGTTAGTTTTTATTGTACAGAGGACCGCATGGAAAAGTGGAAGACGATGAATGTAAGGAGTGCTCTCGCAAGTGATTCTCTAAAGGTATATTTTGCATGCACAAGTTATGGAGTTTGTCTTATGTTCATAAAATGCAGCAAATCATGCATCAATTAGGTTGCTAGAGGATAGATTATTTCTATGTTTCTAAGTAGTTTTTCTTGCATATAAATCTCTGTGATTAAAAACAGTAACTGATGTTCACATTATGTCACAGTCAGAGTATTATGTACTTGATTAAAATTTAGGCTCCTGCAATGGTAAAACGGAATGCTATTAGTAACATATTATTATTTTTGTTTAATGTTGTCAGAACTAATCTCATGATGGTTTGGGAATCTAGATATTCGAACCTGTTAGGTAAAAGAATGAATTCAGGTCGATAAACTGTCAATCATTCAACTTTGTGTTTGAAATAAATAAACCATAAAAAATAATAATTTATTGTGTTTTAATAAAATTCCATCCCTCTTCTAGAATTCGCATAGACTAAGCCACACTTGCGCCAAGCAACATAACCAAAGTTAACTATTTTTTTATGCTATGTCCTTATTTCTATTGCTTGATGTGAGTAAGTAGGCCTAAATTATCTTAAGGTGTGTTAATTCGAAAACCATTTCGAGGTTTAGGTTTAATAAGCCATATTTTAGAACTTGTGGTCTAAAAATAATCATGATGATGAATATTTTTACCAAAAAGCTGCAACTTCCATTTGCCTTCGTGTGACGTTACTTGAGAAATGGCTGTTTAGAAATGTGTCCTTTGCTATCAAGATACATTTATAATAATTTGATTTAGACTGATTTAACAGCTGGATGACAGATAAGTAGACAGACTTATTCTTAGAGACAGACCACCTTTTTTTTTGTAAGCTGATTACATTGGCACATCAGTATAATGTCTGAAATTCCCAAGTGACGCGTTATCGGACAATTCTTTAAAAATCATGAAAAAAAGAATGGTCAATTTATATACCAAAATAATGAAAATATAACTTGAAATATATACAATAAATAAAAGAAAATTATAACTTGAAATATATTTCGGCCCTTAGTGGGCCGTCATCAGTCAAGTGAATATTATTAATAATTTTCTTTTATTTATTGTATATATTTCAAGTTATATTGTGTAATTATAAATAAAAAGCTAATTAAGGCATACTATATATATTTATTAAAGTAAAATAATGAAAACTATGTCGTAAAATGATGTATATTCTGTGAAAAAAAAACTTTATATTTTAGGAATTAAAGCTATGGGAATTGAACAAGAAGCATAAAATAGTCAATAAGATACAAAATGATAATCATTATCAGCACGGTCCTAGTCTAGTCATTTACTTGCTCGCATAATTCATGAACGTATTTTATACGTTCATGGCATAATTATGTATTAAATGTATGCTATCATGATATAATTAGCCCCGAAAACGGAAGGAAATCGTCTGATTCCGCCAACTAATCCGTGTTTTTGCATATAGTACTCGAATATATAAGCATCTCACTCCCACTTACCGGGGATTCTCTCTTAGCCAATCAGAGCGTGTAAAATCGCGTTGAAAGTTGGCTGAATTTATTTCGAACAAACTAAAGTGTCATTACACCTCTAAAGGTAGTTTCTCTATGACGCTAGTACATCATATACGTATATCAATTATTTAAATAAAATTTATGGGTGTTTACATCGCGATATCGAAGTCACGGATGTATACATTCGCGGACAGACGTAGTAATACTTTATATTCTCTGGTTACGCTAACATAACAACTGTGGCACCCCTAGTACGCCGACCTGCTTGTGGGCACGAGCCAGCAGTACGCACTCATTCACATTAGGATATAGTAGGTACAACAACAAGAAACATTATCAAACTAAATCGTCAAAACTATAACAAACAGATTCAACGATAAACTTAACGAATCATGGATTTTTTTCCTCGAAGGTACTTTTCATGCAACGCGCGCGTGTATAGTGTAGGGACTACGGACGTAGCACTAACACTAACGCATAGTGTTGACACCTGCTGGGTATGGTGTGGCACGCAGGCGGGTGTGCTCCGCGCCCTCGCTCCTGTAACGTCCCCCTGACACCGTAAAACGGCTATTGCGTCGCCTCTTGCGGCTATCTTCAGAGGCGACTAAAAGAGTGGCGCGCACTGTATATCCTAAGTCAATGGCTGCAACTCGCTCTACGGGCTATTATTTGCTCCGAGGTCTGAGACAAGGATCTTTTGCAGTGTTGCCAGGTCTTGTTTTGACTTTAAAACTTGGCCTTAATTTACCCTACAATTCGAAAAATTACCTTAAAACCTACTTAACTCAGGGAAGTAATGTTTGCCTTTCTAGTATCTACCTTAAAATGAAAAAAGCATATAAATTATTGAAATATTTTATTTTATGATTAATTACGTTCTTGGCATACCCGTGTCACTCCAAATCTAAATTTAATACACCACAGACATAGAATAGGTATTTTTTTTTCTTTGACTACTTATACTGATAAAGGGCTTTTTGGCCGTATGGAATTCTAAACGGTGAATGTTGTAAAGTTTTCCGCCCTGGCTCAGAGCAGAAAGCGGCCATATCCAAATTACTTATACAAAATATTGAAATGAAATAGTGAAAAACGGCACATTCTAGCATTCCATCGATATAGTATCTTGTTCCATATTACCATAGACTGTGTGTTCAACACACTTCTCGTGAGGTCATTTTTCAGCTCTAATCAGACTCTTATGTTTTTTTCGTTCACCGGTCCACCTATAAAAATGTGAATATTTAAAATTAAATAAACGGGTATGAATCCGATAATATTGTGGAAATACTTAATTTCATCATTATACTTTTGAGAGACGTTTATACAATTATACATTTGCTATCAATGTTACAAGCAATGACTTCGGGAAAAAACAAGAGGACAACACTGTATATGAAAATAAATTTTAAAAATGCCCAACAATAAGGAACCCTTATAGATTCACCATGTCCGTCTCTCTATCTGTCTCTCTGTACGCGGCTTAGCTTAGAGATTGTTAGTACTAGAAAGTTGTAATTTGGCATGAGTATTCATATTTATTACGCCGATAAAGTGGTACAGTAAAATTTTGAAAAAGTTTTTGTTTTAGGGTACCTCCCCAACACTTAAAGTGGGGATGATTTTTTTTCTCGTCTATCCTCTAGTGTGGGGTGTCGTTGGATAGGTAATTTAAAAATATTAGGGGTGTGAGAAGACCATTTTTTGATCCAGGGTACCGTTTGCGAAATATTAAACTTAAAAGTGTTAATTTTTGTTAGAGTCAAGTGTCCCTCCCTGCCGGCGAAACAGTTGTATTTGGAGACCTAAAAAAAATCACGCCAGTAGTATACATAACGAAATTAAAAGGAAAACTATCACAGCTAAGTAGGCTTTACAAGTTAACGATTACAGATCGCGCCAAACTTATAGTCCCCTCTAAACACGGGGCGATTCGCATTTTAAGCAGGAACAAAATGTATGGGCCGTTCTTGGGAAGAGCAACTCAAAGAGTATAGTAAGTGTCCTATACAGGAAAAGAGAGCCATCTCGCGTGAGAAAATGGGAACATAATGATCAGTGGCGCCATCAGGATGTGGTCTGGTGGAACTAAATCTGCTATACATACCTATATAATACGCTACATATAGCCCTGCGGTCCGAAATAGAATTAAAATGGATCATAAGCCATTCACTTCATACTTTCGTAATCGATTTTAGCGATATAATTCTATTACGGAACGCAGGGTAGGTATACTGGGTGTTGACGTGCTCAGAAAATTAAACCACATGTTCTTCTGATTATACTGAACTACTTCCCTACAAAAACTTACAAAAACGAAAAAAAAAAACACTTCCCCATAGAAAATACGTATTATTAATTTATTTAGGGAACTGAATTATTTTTTCGCATTATGTTAAGTTTTACTGTGAGAGTAGTAGTTCAGTATACTCAGTAGAACATGTGGTTTAATTTTCTGAGCATGTCATTTAAACACCAAATGTCACTTTAGGGGCGTAAGATTCCGACTTATTTTGCAAATTTTAATTATGGGGTACTACAGAAGAGATCACATCATGCTATGCACATTGAACATTGTACCATTTTATATGCTTCACTATATGGGCTAATGTAGTACTGCAAGTGTAGCTTGACGTGATCTCCACTGTAACGGAAATATTTCCAATGTTGAAATACTTAGCTCAAGCGTTATTTTAATAAGTCAATGTTGGAAACATTTTGTTTTTCCTAAGCAATTTAGTAAAACATGAATAATTTAGTTAGATATTTTATTTATCGTTACCTTTTACAACACGAAAATTTAATCATGATTAAAATAATCAATAAGAATTTACATACATATATTCACACCTGTCTCCCAGAGAGGTAGGCAGAGACTACATATGTCTATCTGATACGATCCTGACACACTTCTTTCGTCTCTTTCACATCCATTAATCTAGTCATACAAGCACTTTTATTCCGGGTACTTTTGACATTGCCCTTCTTCAAAGTGTCACCAATATGGTCAGCATACGATCTTCTAGGGTGACCTCGTAAGAATTTATGAGTACATTTTAACATAAAATTGTGACCGCCTATTAATTTATCTTTTAAAAAGAAAAAATTCAACAGTTATAAGAACATATTCCAAGACAATAATTTAAATTTTTTACACCACCCCTATATACTTTTCCATTAACTATATTGAAATTACCTGCGTTTAAACTATCAAACAGCTTATCTAACAAAAGCAGATGAGTTGACCGCATTCCTCTGGCAATTTTTTTCTAGCAGTTAGATGTTCAGTCGCAACGGCCACGCTATGGCTGAAAACTTGGGATGCCATCTTTACCCGCATTTTCTTTATCTTCTCCGGGTTAACATGCTTTTCTGTCAGTTTATGATACCTGAAAAGGATAAATTTACTATTACTGTTTATATTGATGGACTTAGGCCTTTACAACACAAAAGTGCATAAATTATAAGTCTGGCAAGCTTAGGTCGAACGCCACTCTTAGCGGTCCTGAGTCATCCTCATCCAGCCGCTACTTGCAACATCCTTTAGATCGTTGGTCCAGCGGGCATTAGGTTGGTCTACTCTACGCTGTGCTGTACTTATTTGTTATTATTTTTATTTAGATATCAACCTTTTTGCATTACACTTGTTATTTACACCCACATTTTTTTTTTCTAAAATCAGTATTACTCTTTCAGATGTAAACCGTACTTATGTAATTTATATTGTTACAAAATATGGACCTACCACTCAAATGAAGAGATGGAACAGCACAATTCGATAACCGGTGGCTAGTAACTTTGTGTTCAGGCTTGAAGTGGTAGTCACAGATAAACTTATTTTTGTATATTTTCAAGGAATCACTTTCCTTTATTTTTTCACCAACAATCTCCAGCCAAGCCTTGAATGACTCATTCCGTCTCCCGGGGTGAGGGAATCGATGCATGTAAGCTCCTGCAAACATAATACATTTTAAAGTTTATAATTAATTGGGCAAAATTTTATCTGGTAAATTATTATGTAGCACCGAGACCCAACCACCGATTATAAATTGGGACCCAAAACAACGTTATATAGTCCATTGATTCTTATGACTTACCTAATTCACTGCATCCAAAAATACAGCAGACTTTTCTCTTAATTTTTACTCACAAACTTGCACAATAATTTCGGAAAATCTTGTTTCAAAATTCAACAACCGTAAATGAAAAAAAGACGTTCCTTTCAACGCACGTTTTTAAATCAAATAAGATTATATTATGCCTACAAATTATATACGAAATTAAAAACGACACAAAACATACCAAAAGTTAGTTAATTAAATGTAAATTAAATTTTACATACATATTTCGGAAATAATTTGTACATTTATTTAAAAAGTCATTTACAATTGATAAATGCAATTATGCGTAGAATGAACTTTTATTCCTCAATGTAGCCATTCTATGTTGCCATCTATTGCAGCTTTTGTGAACTTTTATTTCACTAATTAGTTGCACCAGATAGAGACCAGAGTTCGCTACATTCTATGCAATAGGCGGCTTGTTTTAAGTTTCAGGCCCCTGGAGCAACTTCCGAGCGGACTAGAAGTTTCGCGCGATCTGTATTATTATAGATAATGGTACGGAAACCTTCGTGTGCAAGTCTGACTCGCACCTGGCTGGTTTTTTTTAATATTAGGTGTGTTATGACCTCAGATACAATAATCTGCAAAAACAAGGAAATGTCTATTTGTCGGTGCCTCCGTCAAATTGTATTTTATTCTATTTCACGGTGCGACACCGTTTAATAGCGCTTTCTCTATAGACTGGCTATTTATCGGTGCCCTTGCAATTTGCTCGTTTAACACGTGAATTTCAGGTTAATTTGTTCTATGAACTTTGTGGTAGTGGTTCGGTTGGTAGTAACCAGTAGTATTAAACCAGGTTTTTCAGTGTATGTAAGACCTACTGCACCAATATCTTAAGTGACGAATCAAATCAGGCGAAGTATATAAAGAAGTCACGTGACTACACCGGTAAATAGCCAGTCCATGGGCGGAGCACTATTGAACGGTGCGCACCGCCATATGGACTGGGGTACTATTTCTCGGGGGCACCGACAAATAGACACTTCCCAAAAACAATGCTCAGAGCTCTATTTTGTCTATGATAAAATGAATTCGCGTAGCTTAATTAAAAAAAGTATTTTTTTTTATTTTTTTTTAGAGAATTTACGCGCTTTTAGATCAAAGTTTTCAATATTATGGTATTTAAATTAGTCATTATTTATTTATGATTTTTTAAAGAATTTCCGGATGTTACGTCACATGACTCATTTTAGGCCTGATACTGAATGCGGACTTTTGCCTTGCTTGTAAAAAAAAAACTGTCATCCACAGAGTACTATATTGCTACATCTGGCAATAAAAAATCAAACAACAACAACAACGAAACTATGTTGAGTGTTACCAACGCCTGCAAAAAAAACCCTAAACTGTATTTTGTCAGTCACAAGAGGTGCCTATTAATCACGTGACGTATATTTGGCTGAAATTTAACGCCCTACCATCTCGGTTATTAAATTTTAAAAGGCAAATAAACTAGTCGTTCGCCACGAACTGTGAACTCGCGATTCGATCTTGACCGATTTGGCTCGAACTTAAAAATTCAAATTTCATGTCGTTCCGATCAACGATACTCGAGTTATGGTCGGACAAACACACAACAATTCATACATACATACATACATACATACATAATTATATTTGGTATCTCTCATGTATGATTGTCAATATTAATCCATCACAGAAATTGTTGTCATCAAAAATTATATTTATTTTAATAATGCGTTACTTCATAACAAATAAAATTAACCGATCAATCTGGGATTTCGTAACAAGACAGCAACACTTACTGCGTTCAATTATATTTATACTGTGACCCAGACATGGACTTCATGTTCTGTTCTGTGACTCTGACAGTGATATTTTTTAACTTGATGGCAAGCGACACATTTCTATACAGCCTTCAGTCAAGTGACGTCACACGAAGGTCAAATGAAAGTTGCAAGCTTTTTCGTAAAAATATTCATCATCATAAGGTTTTTCAGAACAAAAGTTCTAAAATACGGCTTATTAAACCTAAATCTCGAAATGGTTTTCGAATTAACACACCTTAACATATTTTAATCTATGCGAATTGTCGCGTTGAACAGCACGCATCGCCCGCAGCGATGAAGTGTGCAACGAGTTGCAAAGAGTTATATTATAAACGACCATTTTGCATGACTTTAAAAAGCATCGAGCTTCACAAATAATTTTCGATGTTCTCTGCATCGTATTCATATACAGAGCCTCAAACTTATCTGTTGCGGTGGGCCCAACTAAAATGGCTTCTTTAATAACTATTGTTGACAGTCTTCGCCATTTTAACAGATACGTTTGTGGCTCTGTATGTTATCTATATCTATCATTTTGACAGGTAAAAAATATGGTCGTTAAACACACATCCATCGCTGCAACTCGTTGCAGAGTCCATCACTACAGTTGCATCGAATGCGTTTAACGCGACAAAATGACATTTAGGCGGTCATGTAACACGTTCATCACGCTTAGGGTACGTTTCGTAACGTGTGATTATCACTCGGAGCGATGCGAATTTTACCCTGCATCGTTCAAAAATCGACCCGAGTGAAACCGAGGGTAAACGAACTGTTACCTGACAGTTGCGCTAAGTGTTTAGAAACGCTTTCGGGAAATGTGAATATCGCACTGACAAGTGCGATTTCTAACTCTGTTTGGGTACCGTTAAAATTCGCCTGACAGTTGTCATTTCGGAGTTTTCTCGGGATTCGGACAATTTTTGAAAATAGAATTCAACATTTCCGTACGAATACGGGAAAATGTTTCGAAACTTGTTCGACAGGATTATGGCTTGCAAATGCAAAGGTTGCAATGCAATCCATATTAAAAGCAATAGGTATTTAGGTACTTTACTTAATTTATTTATTTTAATTTGAGGTTATGTATTTACTTGACGTGTGTCACTCCAGACCGTTTCAAAACGCTTTTCTCACGGGAATCACTCGCAAGCGTTTCAAAACCAGATCTTTCATTCTCTTTCTAGTATATAGCTTTGTCTCTTTCTTAAAAACGAGTGAAATTTCGCACGAAGATCACACGTTTTGAAACGTAGCCTTAATCGTTGGTAGGTCGGTTATGTAAACAAACCAAACAAACCAATTTGACATCCTGACCGACCACTGATGTTTCAAATTGCCAATTTTGTTCTTTTGCTGGAAGACTCAAACAGAACACGTTTTTCAGAACATCTTACAGTACAATGACCTCAACTGAAGGAATTATTATTATGTGCGTTCCCTAGTTCATACGGCTTCGATATTTTCATTCCTTTTCTCTTTTCACGCACTTTGTGACAGATGGTGAAAAACCACCACCAACCACCGTGCACCGTAGTTTATATGATGGTCGTTTGTATTGGCCAGATAGCCGTTCATAAATATGCAATTTCGACAGGTTCCAAACTGACAGCAGAAAAGCGTATTTAATTTTCAAAAAGTGCGACAGAGATGGTCAGATGGCATTAGAACCCTTGTCGTGGCCTCTAGATGATGAACCCGCCCCTGTTACCCGTTCATAAATTAATAATTTCGTCAGGTTCCAACACTGACAGCAGGATAGCGTATACAATTTTCCACGCGTGCGACAGACATGGCAATAGAACCATTGTCGCAACTCGTAGTTTATGAATGCGCCCCGGAAGCATTGACAAGTATGTGACCGAAGAATCGTAGGTGTTTTTGGTGGAAAATAGTAGTTTATAGTGATCTCATGACCACTTCCAGTGACAGAAGAGAGGAGTGAGGCAGGGCGAGCGAGGTGATTAAATTATTTCTTTGGATTTTTTCGTCTTAGCGCATGGTTATATCTACGTGGTTTATATAAAATTATTTTAAAATTTAAGCTTCATCATGTCTTCGGATAAAGATGAAAATGTGGCGAATAATAGTGCAGAGGACAGGTTGGTCTCCAACCAAAATGACGATGCTATTGAATCTTCGGAAAATGTCGATGTAAGTTTTTCTTTTCCACTGAAAAATTGGCCTCACGTATTTTGTTAATTAATATAAGAACTTCAACCGTTTTCATACTTTCATTGATTGATAGTTAGACAAATGACCTTTCGATAAAAATATCTTCTACTCGACGAGTATTTACACATTTTCATGTGTACTTAATATTTTTCAGATTAACGCACAAATTGACGAAGAGCGCCGCAGGATGCAGCCCACTAAATTGGAATCTTTTTTTGCGATCACTAAATCGCTTATCATCCGAGCCCTTATAGTTTATTTTATTACTTCAATGTTTCGTCAGCCATCAGCCCCAAAAACTGAAGTAAATAGCGCTACTGGCGCACCGAAGGTTCCAGCTGTCAATATGTTCTCAAATGGAACAGTGCTAGACATGTACTGTTACCTATCAGAGAAGGAATTTTTGGGGGAATTTGAAAATGCTGATCTAATCTGGAAACACACTGATTTGGTGTATGGTGATTGGTCTGGAGGGCCTGAAGGGGATGGCACATTCACATACTCAATGGAAATAGTCCCTTCAAATTCTCTCAAAAGCAATGGTTCTATATTCCTCCATGTCTTTATTGTTGAGGCAGGTAAATCACCAAATCCCCAAGACAAAGAAAATTATGCAGGACTCTATGTTAGTTATGGCAAGAAAATGTTGAACAAGTACAAGAAATTGAGGTACCAAAAGACTCACAATTTGTTGACCGGACAGACAGAGAAGTCAGATGAAGAAGTTAGAAAAGCTGAGATTATGACAGAGGAGATAGTGTCTCACTGGCATCCTAATCTGACAGTAAACTTAGTAACTGACCAAACAAACTGGATGCAGGGAAGTGTGCCACCACCTCTTGATGAATTCATCATGTTTCTGCCAAATGGAAAGCAGTACAAACCTGCTGTTTTTCTGAATGAGTACTGGAATATGTTGAGAGATTACGTACCCATCAACAAAACAACCACTACTCTGCAGCTACAACTGACTTTCCAACCGCTTAGTCTTTTCAAATGGCAGTTGTACACCGCACAAGCAATGAGGGACAAATTGAGCATGTTCTCAGCTTTAGGAGGTGAAGAACAGGATGAGGAACAGGATACTGTGAAAGAATTGCTCCTAGACACATCACCATACTTGCTGGGTCTAACAATATCTATCTCAATTCTCCACTCAATCTTCGAACTTCTGGCCTTCAAGAATGACATTCAATTTTGGAACAACAGGCAATCACTTGAAGGTCTCTCAGTCCGATCAGTCTTCTTCAATGTGTTCCAGTCAACGGTTGTACTTTTATATGTGTTGGATAATGAAACTAATGTTATGGTTAGAATATCCTGTTTCATAGGGCTTCTTATTGAAATCTGGAAGATTAATAAAGTTATGGATGTGAAACTAAACAGAGAAGACAAGATTTTTGGTATAATTCCCAAGATGACATTTACTGATAAAGGTTCTTACATAGAATCAAGCACCAGGCAGTACGATATGATGGCTTTCCGTTATTTAAGCTGGGCCTGCTTCCCTCTACTGGTTGGTTATGGCATCTACTCATTATTGTACCAAGAACACAAGGGCTGGTATTCCTTCATCCTAAACATGATGTATGGTTACTTACTGACGTTTGGATTCATCATGATGACTCCTCAGCTTTTCATCAACTACAAGATGAAGTCAGTTGCTCATTTGCCTTGGAGGATGATGACCTACAAGTTCCTGAATACATTCATTGATGACATCTTTGCGTTTGTGATCAAGATGCCAACTATGTACCGTATAGGATGCTTCAGGGATGGTGGGTATATTTTTGGTTGAAGTTGCTGTAGATAATTCTGTGTAAACCCCATAATTTTTGTTGGTACAAACTGCCTGGCGGCTAAGACAGTATGACTTAAATGCGTGAAATAAAAACAGACCATGTGTAAGAATTAGCTAAACCTAGAAAGATGGCCATTTATAATTTATTGCGAAGCTAATTTCAGCCCTTACCAACTTCAATATTATCCTGTACCTATACTTAATGCCAAAGCTTTGCAATCCTGTGTATGTCTGGTGGCATGGCCAGCCAGTCTTACACCTGGAGTGGGATACTGCACACTTCTGACACTTTTATCTATACACTCTTAATGATCACTAACAAATGCAAACCTACAGACTCTTGGCAAATTTTAATAATATTAAAATATTTTTTCTTTCTGTTACAGACATAGTCTTTTTCATATTCCTGTACCAAAGATGGCAGTACAAGGTAGACCACAAGCGAGTTAATGAGTTTGGTTTCTCTGGGGAAATGGAGGAGCAGCAACAAGGCAAGAAAGTTGCCCCCGCCATCACATCTAGCGAGGAAGTCACAGACAAAAAGAATGACTAAATTTTCCTTGAATGTTATGAATGATAATGACAAACTATGTATTCATTCAGTTACCTCGAAATAATTGCCAGTTGGATTGTTAGAACAAAGTTGTGGTTTTTAAATTTATTTTTATATGTTGGACGCATGTTGATGCATAAGCTATTTTTATTTCAGTTGTTTCCAGGGTTTTTTTTTTAGTATTAATGTAAAAGTATAATAAATTCTTGTTAGTTAGTTCAATTTAAAAAGCACTAATGTATAATATATTACCTTATGTAGATGTTGTGGAACTATTTATATAATAAATATACATACATAGATGCTTATCTGACACATTTCAAACAAAGATAAAATGTAATAAAAGTAAGGTTGTGTGATAAAAACTAAATTCCTGCATGCAATAAGATCTTTTACATCTATATTTTAGTTCAATTTAGATATATACATGTATATGTTTGCGTATTTGATGGAATGTTCGTAAGGTGATGTTTAGAGCCATTTACATGGAATATTTGTATCGATAGCGTGGTCAAGTATAATATCACGAATAAAGGCTGCGTTGTTAAAAAGTGCTTTATGTGATACCTACCTTTTATCTGATTATGAAACTAGGAAGAGTTTACAGTATTGTTTTATTTTAATATTTATTTTTGACTTTCATATTTTAAACTATAGATGTTCAACATTGTTTTTGACTAAGTATTAACTTATTTCTCTCAAAAATATTTAAAACAAGTACAGCGCTGTACTTATTTATCTTTCATGTTTCACAAAACTATTGCATTTCTATTTGATTAACTTTTTGTCATAGATTTAAAGATCTATTTTACATTTGCTAAAGACAGTATAATTTATGCATTAGCGTAATATAATAGTGAGATGTCCTGTTGTTATGATGACTAAAATAAATGAATTAGTTCCAAATTTTTCGTTTCATTAATTTAGCTTAAAGTATACCTATACCGGGTGTTAGGAAAAGTATAATAAATTGTAATGTAATGTGAAGTACATTGCAATAAACACATAAATAAAATAAAATAAAAATAAACAAAATCCAGAGAAAAAATAATTCAAGTTGCTAGCCCTATTTCTAAGCTCGCTATTTCTAACACTCGAAGCACGTCAAGGCCGACTCGACGACCGACAGAGCGAAAAAAGACTCACACATGCATAGACGCGTACGAATGATGATCTCGGCAGAATTTTGATTGGCATTCACCCGAATATCACCGAGATCGTCGTACGTACGCGTCTATGTGTGCGTGCGGCCTGTTTTCGCTAGTTATGCGGAGTAAACCTTCTGTAAGTGGTTATTTTGTGCTAACACTATGGACGCATGACACGTGTGGGTGACCTTAGAATTTGTATTCCTTATTCTAAGTGTGTGACCCTCTCCATTTTCAAACTAATTGTGACAAACTGAACGACAAATCTTACCTGAAATTGAACGGTTTTTGTACAGTTGTAACGTAAAGTGAACTGCTTTCGTGTTTTTTATATATTTATATTATATAAATAAAAATCACAATTTTAACTCTGAGAAGCACCAAAACTTAAATGGTTTTTATGGTTTTAAGAATATCTATGATATACAAATGATGTGCCCTCCCCAGAGTCGTCTGGTGCCCACCCCAGGGTTGAGTTACCAACGCAAAATTGTACCAGGCAAGAGCACAAACAACTATTTTTTTGGATGGCACACCCTTGGACATAGTCCACAAGTTCTGTTATTTAGGGTTACAGAACTGATGATACGATGTTCGGGAAGCTCAGTACAAGAGTATGGGATAAAGATAAAGACTAATATGATCGTCTTCCATGCCTGTACCTTGCATGCTCTTGTATGGAGCCAAAACCTGGACATCGTACTTACATCAGACAAGAACATCAAACATCCTTAGCATCACATGGGAGGACAGTCAGGACAGAGTCACTGATAAGAGGCGTACATAAGCTCATACACCAACCCAGCCACACAGCTGCTCATAGAGCGACGATTGCGCTGGCTGGAGCATGTGCAGCGTATGGACCCTGCTCGGCTGCTTTCGATCAAAAATATACAACTTGTTGATCGAAGTTGGCTGCCGGCGCGTATGCCAAAAGAGACGTGGGCAGACCTCTGCTGCGATTCAAGGACTGCGTCAAGAGAGATGCGGAGGCTGGGAGGAGGTCGCCACCGTGAACAGAGACCATGGCAGGGGAAAACGCACGTTGCACGACCAATCGTGGTTCAGCCTGTTGGCTGACAAGCGCGAAAGGAGGCTCGACCTTCCGCCCCGAAGGCGCATTTAAATGCAGAGAGATTTTGCCGTTCCCATATGGGCTTATTTAGCTTCACCGATAAGTGCCAAAAAACGGGCATTGCATAGCGTTGCCCGACACACTTGATTCCCTTGATTTAATCTGTCATTCAAAAAAAAAAGTTCATTAAAATACTAAAAATTAAATGTGTCGCACGACTGTTCATTATTTCACAGGTTTATTCGTCCAAGTTATTTCAGTAAGAGCACCGCAAGGCTGCATCGAACCAAAGAATTGACTCATTTAGTTAATAATTAAAATTAGTGTTCTCAGCAATGCATTGTCTTAGTCTGTCAGCAACCTTAAATTGCTCCTGACGTCAAAAAATATAATTATATTTTAGGCTTATCGTGGTTGCACCACGCCCGAAAATGTTGGGTTAATTTTAATGTTTGTTTAATTTTATTTAAGCAGAGAAACACGCTGAAAACTTAATACTTGCTCTCTGCCGAAAACCAATATAATGGCTTAACACAGCTCTTTTCTATTATTTTACTTTATTTTTCTATATTGTATTTATCACATATGAACAGTTTTACAAAGTTCGCCAAACTGCAAAGCGGATCAAAGCAGTTATCGGCCACGGCTCAGCGGCTAGGTCCCCCCACTTCCCCAGAAAAAAGTTCTAGACACGCCAATGGCATTGTTTAACATATGTTTTCTGTATAATAATTTAAATAAATAAAGTAAAACTGCATGCCTACTCTTTTAATTATCTAAATTATTTATTAATAAGTTGCACCACGTTCATTTTATGAAACTTGGCATGCTGTTACCTGAATGAGATATAGACAAATATTCTGTATTTTTTTCAAAGAGGTTATTTTAATTATTTATTTATGTCGAGTCCAGAATTAGGCGAACTAACTTGACAGTTCATTGTACACTAGTGTTGCCACAGTTTGGCTAGTGCTGTTTATATCGATATTTAAAAAGTCTAGTTAATCATTATTATTGTGTTTGGAATCAAACTAATAATTTTACTAAGCAAAATAATAATAATAAAAATTAATTAAATTAATTAAAATCGAACACATAACGGATTTGGAATTATCTAACGCTATATGTATGGTACATGAAATGTACTGTACTAGCCCGACAGAAACCACCTAAAAGGATCACAATGGGCTGTTGTAATAACATCATTATTTTTGTATTTTATTCCTAATTTGAGGAGTAAGTATCGTAAATATCCGCTTTAAATAGTATAATCCTTCAGATCATATTATATCATATAAATTGCTGTAGTTGGTCCCTATTTCGCAAGTATGTATGACTGTGAAAGTTTCGACGACAATTACTTGATAAAATATAAATAGAATCAGATTTATAGAAGGCACAAGGTTATATCGACATATTTGTGTCGACATAAACCTATCACTATTTATTTTTTCCTATGTCTGGTAACATTTTCGGCTGTCAAGTTAGTTCGCCTAATTCTGGACTCGACTTTTAACTTCAACATCCATCGCTATCGTTTTCAAAGGTAACGTGATTGGGTAGAAATTATGTATCACGTAATTTCTAGCCAATCACGATACCTTTGAAAACAATAGCGTTAGATATTAAAGTTAGACAATAAAGCAGATCCGATAGAAATCGATCGATTGGTTAAATTGATTGAATCTGCATTTTTCTCATATTTATTTAATAATAAACGAGTTCGTCAAGTAGCGAAAGATTATATTAACACCTGAAAGTATAGAGCAGACGCACCAAACGTGATACAAAAATAAATCGCGAGAGCTGTACTTAAAAGCGCCTTTTATTTCTCATAGATGGGATGAAAAGTAGTCTCATTCGGCCGCAAAATTATTTTTCTTAAACATACGCGGAAATATTATCATTACTTTTGAATAAAGAACACGCGAAGTATCATATTTACGTAGACTGAAAAACCAAAATCACTTCCCGGCGCATTCTTTGAATTTGGAACGAAGAGCGCACCGGCAATGTTGTATGAAACGGTGTGCTGTTTGAATTTAGAAGTCTTTCATCTATCGTACACATTGCGTTCTCGTGGCTGTATAGCTACAGATGCGTTTACCTTTCGGCACAATTTGCAAAAAAAAAAAAATTGGCGGTATAGCGGAGTTCGTTGTTATTTGGTTAATGTACTATTTCCTTGGACGACGTATATTGAATCCCTCGCTACGCTTAGGGTTCTACTTTAAAATTCCTCGCTACGGGATTCTACTCTCGTACTTCGTTCCGCTCTGGATTCAAAATAGCGCCATCGCCGTAAAAATATTATTTTGCTCCCTTGTAATCCCATCTACTTTGTGTGTCCAAATAAAACTACGAAAGTTATACAACTATTTCAACGTATTTTTATTCTTTATACAAATCTGTAATTAACTAAATGATTGGGAAAAAATACTTACACAAAGTATAAAAATAAAGATACCTAAATGAAAGTTATCTAAGAAAATAAACGTTTTTTAAAGAACTGAAAATGATTATATTTAAAGGAAAAAGCGCTCAAACATCTCAAAGAACGAAACTAATGGACTGCAATCATATCACTGATACAGTCTATAAATATATCAAATTACCCGTGTTAAAAATATTAGATTTTTCAGCGCCATATCTATTATGTCTATGCATATGTCTATGTCTGTGGTCCATGGATATAATCTTAGGAATATGCAAGACCTGCGCTTACCTAGGCAACGACTAGACAAATATGCCAGATCAGTACATGTTATGGGGGTAAAGATCTATAATAAAGTCCCTGAAGACATCAACAAATTTAAGACCTACTCTTCATTTATAAAAAAATCAAAACATTTTTAAGTTTTTAAAAAATAAGGCTTATTACTCTGTATACGACTATCTAATAATAATATAAAGTATAATTTGTTAATCAATGCAAATTATGTGTATTGTATTGTATTTTTGTATTGTAAATGTGATCTCTCGATTTAATAGCTATTGTGTATTATTTAAATTTTATTGTACGTGTGGAATAGTTTTTTTTATGTTATATGTATATTATTGAATAATAAATGAATCTGAATCATAACTATACAGTGACTTTTGTTTGTATTATTTAGTGAAAAAGGCGTTACTTTGCGGAAATCCATCATGAATTTGTGGATATATTAATAATTTGCAATATTCTGCTAATCACTCTTATTCAATATTGCAAATTATTAATATATCCACAAATTTTTGTTTATATTGCCTAATTCATACTGGAGACTCGGTAAGTCATACATACAGGGCCAAGTTTCAATGGCCCTTTTTGCGAAAGTCAAAATAAAATTCAGTCTTCCTATACGAATTGACTCAAGAGTGGTTCGTAAATTAGTATAGGGGGGCCAATTTTTTTTCCAAATATATTTACAAAAAAGGTCATTGAACCGTGGTCCTGACCACTTACAGAATCTCCAGTATGAATTTGGCTTTATAAACAAGTCACCTTGTAAAGTATTCTTTTTCAACTGGACGCATACGACACTTGTATGTAAGAATGAATGACAAAGGCAATGGGCGTAGCCACGGTGGCGCACTTGCCCCACATGACTGGCTTCCAACCGTATGTAGGTAGTTACTTAAAAAATTGTCAAGGCTTAATCAGAACCAGAACCCTCGCAAGCTAGTATTTAAATAAAGTTTAGGTGGGTTAAAATGGCATTGCAACTAAATTAAAATGAAGCCATTTTGAGTACAATAAAGGTATATATATTGAGATTCTTTGCTTTTGCCCCACCCTGAAGTAAACCCTGGCGACGCCGAAGCTGTTAAGCTCACGTAGTAGGAGCGTGTTTTAAAACAAACACATGCGAATTTAATGTGTTGTACACGCCAGCTCTAAAAAATCTAGGAATGCTACAATGTGTGATTAATTTCCAAAGGATAAAGATAAACAAGTATGTATAATTTAACAAGTGTGCAACCACTTTAAACCACTCGTTTGTTTATTCAAGGATGGAAACAAATAATTGCATTGTTATATTTTTTGTGAACGCAGACCATGGGTTAAGTGATAAAAGTTTTAGAGTCCATACCCAATCATCACTACAGCAAAAAAAAAAAAAAAAAACACTTTCAAAAGTCCCAAGTAATTTGTACTTTTCACATCAATTACGAGTCCACAACTTTACCGTTCATTCACCGCACGTCTCACATCCTAAATGCTAGGGTCTTTCACCACTTATTAGCAGAACTTTACAACGTTATAAAAATAGCAGTGTTTGTTATAGTGTTTAATAGCGCTTTCGATTGATTCGTTATGTTAAGAAGCTTCAATAAGCTAAATTAGCAGCTCGATTTTTTTCGGTACAAATATCGAAAGAAACCAGATTGAAATAATGGTATTGCAAAGTGGCTGTTATTACGATCGCTATGTCACTGGATAGCGTAAAATAGGAGAAAATAATACTTTTCATATATGATAAAATAATCAGATATTTATAAGTTTTAAACATCATTATGTTAAATTTAGAAATTAGTCAAGTACAACATTTCATCTAGTCTCTTTTGAATTAAAAAGTTTAATAATATTATCAAAACTGCACTAAGTGAACTTAAAAGAAGCTCTTTTAAGCTCACTTAGTGCAGTTTTCAAGGTTTTTAAACCAATTACGGGACATAGTTAATGTGATATATTTATTTCGATGTATTCGTATAAAAAGTTCAAGGAGATTCAAAAAGGTCTTTAAACGCAGTTTAACTACTGAAGCCCCTTAATAATAACGTAACGATATATCAATGTGAGTCACTACCGATATAACACGATATTTAACGTCAGCTACATATGTACACCAATGTTAGTTAAAATTACGTTATTTATGATATATTTATAACGTTATTTATAATACTATTTTCAAGGGCCGCCTATTAGCCGATATGCAGTGGATCTAGTGCGGTGCTAGAATGGGCATCCTGGCGCCCAATGGCCGCGCGCGCCGCAGCGGTAGCAGCGTCCGTAGCCGCCAAAGTAGGAGCCGGGCGTGCCGGGGACGCGCCCGCGCCGCCGTCGACCACTAGCACCAACGCGTCCGTCTGCCCGCCCGTCGTTCGTATTGTTGTTCCCTGTGAGGACACCATTATGACGTTGTAGAAAATACCAGAATATAGTGTTTTATAGCGTTTCGATTAGTTAATTTCGTTAATAATAACGTTGAGGTATCATAACGAGAAATAGTTGATCGTTATTAACGTTATTTGTCAAAAAATAACGTCATTTACAACGCTTTTTCAAGGTCTGCCTGTGGAGAAGACGCCAAGTAAATAGATGGGTTCATGAGAGGCATGAAGATTTATAACGATTTTTAGGGGTCCATCAAAAAACCGAAAAAGCTTATAGCACAGCTTCGGTGTCTGTCCGCGGCATAACACAACAACAGCTAGGCCGATTGTGCTATACATACATGTGCGATACAGCGTCTATCTATCCTACTTGCACTCTCACGCATACCACGTTTGTCAATGTGCGAGAGAGCAAGTATGATGGAAAGACGGCGACGTACGTAGCCCCCTTGAAGTACGTTGCGGGTAGCGGCTGGATGAAGATGACGGAGGATCGCCAAGAGCGGGAAAATCTTGGAAAGGCCCAGTGGCGTGTTTACCCTAGGGCCAAAAGGGCCATGGCCCGGGGCGGCAGGCTGCGAGGGGCGGCGTAAGCTGCACTTCGCACTCAGCTTTGGGCGCCTTTCATTATCAACAGTTAGGTACCTATCTGGTTTATTCGTCCAAGGTTATATCGGTTTTTGACTTTTAGACAGTGCATTAATAGTAGTTTATGCTACAAGGGCGCAAAGGAATAAATTACGAGGACGATTTAAAACACGAGCATAGCGTATATATCATTGCATATATCATTGCAGTATAAAAACAAAGAAAAGTAAATCTGGATGTGAGGAGCTCTTCACATCCAGATTTACTTTTATTTCTGCGTTTCTATACTGCAATGATATAATGTTAATTTATATCTCCTTGCCATGGATAAATCGCCAAGTGTTTAAACATAGAAATTTATTTCTGTCATAGTTCTAAAATGGATTGAAAATGAACCCGACATTAGACAATACTTGTTTTGCAATGTATTGTCATCATAGTTTTTTAAGCATAATGAATAAAGTTTTGTTTTCATATTTATTTTCAGGGTGTATCCATATTAATATCTACACATGGCGTTAATGACATAAGAATAGAACATCCTTTCCGAGCTCTGCTCATAATAATACCAGTCAGACCAACTAAATTTTAAATGACGTAATAATAGGTCATTACATATAAAATTGCCGTTTTCTATAGAGAATTTAAAGGAAACTCAATTTTCCAGTACTAACATTTTTGCTAATTATGTAATTTCTAATTTGTATGAATAAGACAACATTAAGCTAACAGCAACTATAATTACGAATCTTATCATGGAAATGAATGGCATTTAGAACGAACTGTTTTTGAAGATTTAATTTTAGTTATCAAACTGAAAACAAAAACAAAATTTAATACGTAATAATTTAAAGGAACTTTCATCGCGCCTGGTCAACGTCTCGGGTGACCAGAGAGCTGGCGCTTACCTCGGCCAGAGAATAAGTCTGGCCATCCAGAGGGGTAATGTAGCCAGCATTCTAGGCACCCTACCAAGGGACAGCGATCTGGATCCAGTTTTTTATTTGTAATAGGTTTATTTTATTTATAGGATATTTTTAATTTGTTATTATGTTATGTAAGTTTTTGTGTTTACATACGTAGATGTATAATTGAAATAGCTATTGAATTACAGGAATTATGAACTCATGAATCTGCAAGGAAATTTCGGCAATTTCATATGTTTCATACCTATTATATATGGACGGCCCCAAAGCAAACGGATGTAATCAAACAAAGGCAATCTAGTCAACTTACCGGCATCACCCGGTAGACCTGTTGCCCCTGTGGCGGCGGGCCCTGCATCAGCAGTACCGGCCGAACTGGCGCCCGGGCCGGGAATAGGTCCACGTGCCGCAAGCCCCGTTGGGCCAGGCTCGCCATCGAAGGCGTCGCTAAGTGAGTCAGATCCACTGTCGGTATCGAAGCGGTCGTAACGGTTGGCGTGATAACCGTAGCGGTAGTCCTCGTAGTCGCTGGAAATATAAGTGGATCATCATTATTATTTACCATCAGCCGGCGACTGAAAATACCGGCCAAGTGCAAGTCGGACTCGCGTACGAAGGGTTCCGTACCATTATCTATAAAAACGCCAAAAAAACATGTCTGTTGTATGGGAGCCCCCTTAAATATTTATTTTATTCTGTTTTTTAGTATTTGTTGTTATAGCGGCAAGAGAATTACACCATCTGTGAAAATTTCAACTGTCTAACTATCACGGTTCATTAGATACAGCCTGGTAACAGACGGACAACCTTAAAAACATAGAACACGCATTTCTAACAAAGTTTCATTCAAAAATGGCACCAGAGACTGAAAAGGGCAAAAGCCTCATGATTGGTTCGTACTTTTGTCACGCGACACTAGGCCAGCCGTGATTGGCCGACTCAACGACACAGTGAATGTTATTGGAGCCGTCCCCATACAAAATTGTGTTCAATACATGGGGTAATTATTGACATGTCAATTTGCAGCATTCTTAAACTCAAAACACTGTTTTTTACTGAGTTAGTAAAATTGACTTTGCTCACTGGGCAACAAAGGCGCTCTTTTCAAGCTAGTGAGATGAATGTATAATTACAACATGGCGGCGTTTGAAAGAGGATGCAAAGGATAATAACTGGGGTAGTTTGACTAGAACAAATACAAAAAGAGTATTCATGACAAAAAGTGGGTTTACGTAGACTGATTAATCTAAAGCGGAGGATGTGCACAAAAAAAATTGTAATCTCTACCCATCCCTCTGAAAGACAGGCGCAAGTATAAACGTTAATAGGTCCAAAAACACGACAAAAATACCTACAAATCCAAAGGAATAACCCACCTGGTGGGTGTTGTCTGCTAAAGTACCAGGCGAGTAGGCGTGGCCAGGAGGCCACCCGGGAATATTGAATCATCATCTGAACTCACTATTCGTCCTCCTCCTCCTCGAGTTGCTCCGAGTCGTACTCGCCGTAGCTGGAGTCCTCATAGCTTGAACCTCGGCTAAAAAATAAAACGTTTTTTTATTGGCTTACATTTGGGGTACATGAAAGGAGCCTCCCCGATTGGTGTTTACCAAGATCACTGAGCTCCATACTATTTCCACTGGACAGGCGACTGTCAAATCATTTTTGTGCCTATTTGAATTACGTAATTTGGTGCTGTAGGCAGGATGACGTAGGGTAGACAGTAATGTGATGTCAATAAAATGCGCAAGAATTTCAGATTACAAGAAGCTTTTTTCATTAAACGTCAGAAATGGTTCCTGGGAACTTCGCCGGTGGCGCTTCAAATCGGCAGTTTATAAGCTGTCCTTTGTACCGGACAATCCGTCCAGTAGTATAGTACGTTTCAAATACCAAGGCCCCATTGCACCTTAGACGGTCATAAGGCGTTAACAATAGGATTAGTGATAACAAAAGATACCTGGCCAGATACGCGTGCCAATTTGAACTGCTCCAAATTAGATAACAAAAGGCAAACATAATGAGCCCCATTGTTAAGTTTCTAGTGCAATAGGGCCTTTGTATTTGAAACGTACTTTATCTTTTGTTATCACTAATCCTATTGTTAACGCCTAATGACCGTCTAAAGTGCAATGGGGCCTTGGTATTTGAAACGTACTATAATAGCATAGAGGTCAGTGACTGAGATACAATAACTGATTACTCCAAATGCACCCGGTGAACGTTGGGCAGTTAGACCAGGGAGGGGCAAACTACGGCCTGCGGGCCATCTCCGATTCGCAAACCGTTGCAATCCGGCCCGCGACTATTGATGCACTTGCTTACATTAACAAACTTTTGTTCCTATTTTCCCTATATAGATTACCTGCAATGTCCTTATTTCATAGTGTACTTGTTTTGGATATCTATAGTTCATGTCATTTAATTTTGCAAAGTTGAGAGAATTTTAATGTTGTTGAAACCACTAAGTCAATAAATAAATTTATTTCAGAAAACATTAATATTTTAATTTGAATAAAGAATAAATTAATAAGGTCAAATCCTGGCCCCCTTATAGTATAATAATCTTTGTAAATACTGGCCCGCATAGGAAAAAGTTTGCCCATCCCTGACCTAGACCCATCTAACTGACAAATCCTTTCACTTCAACTGGTAGTAGACTTCGATCGTGGTCTGTTACCATATTCATTACGAAACCAGTGGTTCTACCGCGTAATTCTCATTTTCATCAACATCAACTTGAGATTGAAATTTGTCGTGCGTGCGACGACGCCCGGCTAACATGCCATCTCTTTTGCACGCGTTGAATTTCGCATGCATTTGCTTGAAGTTGATACAAATGAGAATTACGCGGTAGAGCCCCAGGCCGCGAAGTAACCAACAAAATAATCCGATAGAGCACAACTTTACAGAGAAGTGACAAAATTCGATCGAATATCGTTCGTTATTCGTTAGAGATGGACGTATGCTCGAACAATAAACGATCGACCGAATCTTTTTGGGAGTACCGGGCCTGGTCCAGGATACAGTGCGCGCCAATCTTTTAGTCGCCTCTGAGTGAGTTACGAGTGCAAGCTTGCGCAGGTACAGTCAAGGAAACAATGATATCAACGGTTGATTATTAACGGTGTAACTACAAAACAGTGTTTAACTTAAGACAGTGTTTAAATCTGTTGCTGTCACTCTTTTACAATATGAAAGAAAAGGCGACAACAACAGATTTAAACACTGTCTAAAGTTAAACACCGTTTTGTAGTAACACCGTAAATGTTTACTATAAGTGGGAAGGTTTACTCGTTGTACCTACCTATTTAATTATTTATTTGTTATTTTAGTGCAATCTTAACTATATAAATAAAACGCATTAATATAAACACCATTTTCCTACATTTTCGCCTTAAAACGCTATAACGTCCGCGAGGCATAACAACAACAATAAACTTTAACAAAAATAAATAAACAAAACCACAAATAAAGGCAACAAAAACAATAAACTATAACAAACAGATTCAACCATAAACTTAACGAATCATAGAATTTTTTCCTCAAAGGTACCTTTCATGCAACGCGCGCGTGTATAGTGTACAGACGTAGCACTAACACTAATGCATAGTGTTGACACCTGCTAAATGGCGAGCGGGGGGTGTGGTGCGGCACACAGGCGGGTGTGCTCCGCGCCCTCGCTCCTGTAACGTCCCCCTGACACCGTAAAACGGCTATTGCGTCGCCTCTTGCGGCTATCTTCAGAGGCGACTAAAAGATTGGCGCGCACTGTACCTAATGTGTTCATTTTGCCCTTCAGAAGCCGATCGCCCTAAAGTCGATTATTTAAAAAATTAAATAACTTTATTGTAAAGCGTACCGAAAACTGGTTCCCGCAGAATTCTGTCGAGCATATTCCGCCTCCAACTCTGAAACCAATACAGCTTCATAAGTTAGTATTTATCTAATTGTGAGATTAACTACAATCTTTTTAGAAAAATGTAACAAAACGGGCCTTTCATGAAGCTGCATTGTTCATAATTTGGAATATCGTAATAGATTAGGAGGTCACAACAAATCTAAATAGCTCAATCTGGGTTCACAGGATAAAAGGCACCTCTAGAAAACTAAAACATAGAGTAAATTTATTGTGTTTTTCTACGCGGTAATGCATCTTTGGGGCGCTGCTTTTATTTTATTTTTAATACGATTGTTTTAATTAACCGACAATTGATGTATTTGACCGTATCTGATATACAGGGTGTTAAGATGAAGTTGCGGAAGTCGGAAACTGGCGATAGTACTCGTCCATACGAACAATTTTTCGTGAAAGAATATTGAGAAATCGAGATGTTTCATAAATTTTGGTCGGGTAGTTATGTGACTTTTCTATGGAACAGCTGATTTTTTTTCACGTTTCGAGGGTTGGTTCCATAGTAAAAGTTGTTCGTATGGACGAGTACTATCGCCAGTTTTCGGCAGTTAAGACCCAGTAATGCCCAGTATATATGTATATATATATATATATATATTTATATGCTACTTTAATCACTATGTATCTACATATATATTGATGATATTCTCACCATTTTTGAACGGGCGTTGTTCCATAATACAACTGAATATTTGGTCAGTTTTTACATAATTGATATGTGTACAACTAGCACTTGTCTATATAATATTTAGCTATTTACTTTATAATTTTTTTGGTATCCATAACTAGATTTTCAGGCGATATAATATATGGCTTCGCGAAGTCGCTGTGTAATCAATATACAATATACATAAACTTCGCCCAGGCAGACCGACCGACACATTTGGCGCCAGAAAGGCGCCCGTTATCTCTAAACTCATATTAAGCTATTAAGGATATCGTCACCAAATTTGTTGTGACCTCCTATAATATAATAAAACTGTCAAACCTTCTCGGTCTTTAAGCATGGCTTCTCGTTTCAATTTCATTTCTTGTGTGAGATTCGACACCGCTTTTTCGATAAACGAGTCCAGTACTAGGCTTTTACATTCTGATGTCATTTTTGTCCTGAAAGAAACATAGGATCGAGATTCAAGAGTAATAGTCGATTATTATAGCGAACGGAGAAAGGGATTTGTTACTTCTTCGAACCCGAATGTCCTTACACATGAAGTTAGCGTTTTGTATGGAGAATTCTAAGGAAACTCAATGTTCAGAATAACATTTTTGCATTTTTTAGGAATTATACATATTGTATTCAATTGTCATCTCAATTCAATAATTCTACGGGTTAAGATATTAGGTGCTACTTATGTTGCATGCTAAATAATGTTACCCTGCGAGGTGTCCACGGAAGACCAGCGTCGTGGTACAGAATAGTGCCATGACACATGCTGAGTGGAGGCCTTTTGGGTGTCACTTCTGTTTTGTTTGTTATTGATTATATTGTATTTTAATTGTGTGACACCAATAAAGTTTTTTCTATTCTATTCTAAATTTTATAATTTCTTTTTTATATGAATGAGACAACATTAAGCCAACAGCAACATTCATTTAATTTTTAAAAAGTGTCTGTTGTAAAAAATTATTACGAATCTTATCATGGAAATGAATGGCATTTAGGACAAACTGTTATTGAAGATTTAATTTTTGTTATCAAACTGAAAACAAAAACAAAATGAATCAACTTTCAAACAAAAAACAAATAATGGAAATAGCTAATGAATTACAGGAATTACGAACTCATGAATCTGTAAGAAAGTTTCGCTAATTTCATACGAGTAGGTAAGCACCCAATATTATCTGGCAGTAGTTGGCAGAAAATAAATAAATAACGGTGGTGTACCCTGCCAGTTTAAGATTTAGTTCCCCAAAAACATTACATTAATATATTTTTATATTTAACCAGGGCTTCTGAAAAAAATCAGTTTCTGCTACATCAGGTTAACCGTTCTTGACACCTTGACTCTATTTTTTGAAAATCCAAAAACAAAAACCAAAGCAACTCACCTGCAGATAGGGCATTCGTTCTTCTTTTTTTTCCACACGCTAATGCAATATTTACAGAACGTGTGCGAGCAACTTAACGTGGTGGCTTGCACAAACAGTTCAGCGCAAATACTGCACTGTAGTTCGCTTTCCATCAGTTCACCGAATTCGGTCAAAGTAGCTTGCTTTGATGTCCCCTCTTCGAAGGGCGCGGTATAACATATGCTTTCTAGGAGAGTATTTTTCTCTGTTTCTACGCTTTGTAGTTGAGATCTCACCTGAAAGTTAATAATGAGAGAATAATTTATAGAAGCTCTGCCCTCTGCTTGTTTTCCTTAGACGTGTTACACTAAAATGCTCATGTTTATATACTACTTTCCTCAAGGAAAAACTTAATTAAAATTCGTCCTGTGGTTAAAGAATAATAATTTAAATCAATGCAGTTCAAACCCTTGTAAAAGACACAGCCTCAGGACGGCTATTGTCGTCGCAAACCGTTGTTGCAAATTTAATCAACTGTTTGGGGGCGGCATTTGTTTTGCAGTATCGGAATCGACTGCTTATGGCGCATTTATTGTGCCTCAAACCTAGGACGGCATTCTTTCTGGAACTTCGGTCTGGTGATCCTGACACATAACTTTACGTTGAGCGGTTCAACGTAACGACATGACGCAGCGTCGAGGCGTTTATTCACCTTGTAGTTTTTCAATTTTGTCGCGCAACCAGCGACGTGGAAGTCTGTTTCGAAATCCATATTGATTGACTCACGACGCATACCGCAGTGAATGACTCTTCGCAACGCCGCTGAGTTGTGCGTGCTCTCCATACCCCAGTGCTTGCCCCTTACCGCTGACTAGAGATGGGCGCGGGAAAATTCCCGTTTGGGGAAATTCCCGGTGCTTATCGGGGAAAATTCCCAATCAGTGGGTTTTTTTATTTTTCTTCACAAATACTACGAAACTTAAAATGAAACTTATTGCAGGTGATAGAGGAAGTCACAGCCAACATTTTATTTCCTTACACTTAATTGCGAAAATATGCGCTTTGGAAACTACAGGCACTTGAAAATATTTAATTAAAAGGTTAAGTAACCGAACAATTTTTTTTTGTGATAGACTGCTGACGCTATAACAAACACCTTTTACTGATAAAGTTTTTCTGAAATATGCATTCCTTTCTGAGAAAAAAAAAATGTTTGTGTGGAGAAAACTGTCAATTAAAGAACTTTCTGTAATTTAGCTAAAATACGGCAAATCTACTTATTTGCCATGGTGGATAGCTTTTATTTCAAAATATATTAACACAAAATGTCAAAATGAAAACACCCGAATATTTTCCCAAAAGGGTGTTTTCACGGAAACTTTCCGGGAATTTTCCCGGGTGAAAACCCATCTCTACCGCTGACGCAAACGTCGACGGAACAAAAGACCAGCTTAGAACATTCCCATTCCCATTTTTTTCGACAACGCACCCCACTCACTGCAATCGGGAGTAAAAATATATCGAGTAGTGAATCTTAGAAAAACGCTCTGTTTCAAAATTATGCACACAAATGCGTAATCTACACGCCGCGCCGTCTAAGCGAAGGTCGGATGAGTGCATGTGTGTGTTCGAATCTGAGCGCTTGTAGTAAGATTCACTTCTCGATATATTTTTACTCTATCGCAACGTTGTGCGTCAGCACAGCATCGCCAGATCGAAGATTGAGGCTGCTACTTCGGGTCTCGAACGTAATGGCATCTACTAGTCGGTTTCTAATTCGCGTTAAGACGGCGGGCGCACGAATGCCTACTGTCTTTTGTTAGAATTTTAGATGGTCCTATTAATTTTATTTATTAATATAATTCTTCATTTTTTTTATTGGTAACAATGATTTATATTGACAGTCGTTCACTCGTTGTTGGAATATACTTACATTTTCAAGTTGTTGCTGTAGAGAGGTGATAACCTCTGTTGATTGGTCAGCCTGCTGCTGAATACGCTGAGCTGCCAATGCCGCCAGCTCAGTCTCGCGGTCGTTCACGCGTTGCTAAAACATACGCAATACAATAAGTCGACACGGTTATACATACCAATGAAATAAATGTTCCCACCAAATACATTTCACCTGAAATAGGTTGCCAAGACTCATAAGTTCATAGCGATTTTATTGTTAAAAAGTTAACAGAACTCATGTAGAGCCAACTCTACAAGGCTTAAATCTACAAGCCCTGACACCCGTGGCGTGCAGTCCATACAGACAAAAAGACACTGTCTACCCTGACAAATACACATCATTTACGCATTTTTACGCATATCGTAAAAAAAAGTGTAGCCACACCGACCGCCATCTATTGTCATTAGCGGGAACTGCGAGTCTCAGTTCACAGCTGCGATTCGCTCGCTCACTCCAGCCATAGATAAAGTATCTATGCTCGAGCATTCCGAAATAGAATTACATCGCTAAAATCGATTACGAAAGACTATGAAGTGAATGGCTTATGATTCGTTGTAATTCAATTTCGGACCAGCCATCGCGGAATGGTGGCTACCGGCCAGTACCGGCTTTTATGTGTGGGTCATTATTCCAACAGTATCTTTGTTGTGTGCGTTACTGTAAGTACATGGCACACAAATGCAAAAGCTTTTGCTTGTTTGCGTGCGACATGTATGCGAAAACTCTGCAAAAAGACGACGTCTTTTTAGTTTTACGACATTCACCGAAAATTACCGAAGTCTTACGAAGCCGCCTTAGCAGCTGAGCCGGCGCCATCCATTATTGTTTTGCGTTCGTTCGTTACGCAAATTGATGACATGCAGTATAAATAAAATAAAATTGGGTCTAAAAATTGCAAAAAATGGCTAGTGGTGGTAGTAACTACTGTGAAAGTTGTGCTGGGAATGTGTGTGTGCAAAAATTAAGAAATGGTACGTTTTCAAAACTGTGTTATGCTGAAAAAAAAGAAGTAATCGAGAAAAGCCGCTTCGTACCGGATTCAAATAAAAGGTAAAGCAACTAGAAAATTCAATCCAAAACAATATGAAACATTTAACTGGCTGACAGGTTGTAAACATACTAATCGACTGTTTTGTTTCTCCTGCTTGTTATGTTCAAATAACCAAACTGTTTGGAACGATGCCGCTTAGCTATATTTACTTGCCTCTATTTTGGGAAATCCACGAAAAACTACAAAAAAAAATTGATGTCCCTCAACTTATCTCTAAAATTGGTTGATCGAAAAATAAAAAAAAATCATGGTAATATGTGCTTACGTAAAGATTACAGGAATAATATAGCAGTTTAGAAATTCACGAAAACAAAATTACATTTTTCATCCACGATACGGAACCTTAGGTACGCGAGTCTGACTCGCACTTGACCGGTTTTTATGTCTACCCTGTGTAAAAACTCTGTGCACGCCACTGCCTGACACTACAACATTTTGGTCAAGAAGTATGGCTTGGCCGTTTTGCGGCCGTCGCACAGACACTCCCATTATGGTAACAAATTAAGTCACTGGTCTTTAATGTTGTGTCATGCAATAGTTCCATGAAACAGCCAAGCCATACTTTTTGAACAAGGTGTAGAGTTGTAGAGTTAGGGCTTGTAAATTATAAGCCTTGTAGAGTTAGGGGCTTGGCTCTACATGAGATCTACTTTACATGAAATGTTTTTGGTGGGATTTAATTTCTTTTTCTTAGGATGTATTATATACAGACCTTCACTCCCCTTTATGAGGGGTTGGAGGGTGAAAGTTACAGATTTTTAAATTTTTTCTTTGTTTGTGTGCAAATCCTAGTCTGCATACAAAATTTCAGCCTTTTAGGTCTTTTAGAAATTTGGAATAGAAATTGTTATATAATACAGAACCGGACCCCCTTTATGAGGGGTTGGAGGGTGAAAGTTACAGATTTTTTCTTCTGCATACAAAATTTCAGCCTTCTAGGCCTTTTAGACATTTGGAATAGAAATTGTTATATAATACAGAACCGGACCCCCCTTTATGAGGGGTTGGAGGGTGAAAGTTACATATTTCTTTTTTTGTTGTTGTTGTTTGTGTGTTAATCGTAGCCTGCGTACCAAATTTCAGCTTTCTAGGACTTTTGGCAGTTTGAAAAAAAAAATCTTATGCAATACAGAATCGGACCCCCCTTTTTAAGGGGTTGGAGTGTGAAAGTTACATATTTCTTATTTTGTTGTTGTTGTTTGTGTGTTAATCCTAGCCTGCGTACCAAATTTCAGCTTTCTAGGACTTTTGGAAGTTTGAAAAGAATTTTTTATATAATACAGAACTGGACCCCACTTTTTAAGAGGTTGGAGGGTGAAAGTTACATGTTTCTTAATTTATTGTTGTTTGTGTGTTAATCCTAGCCTGCGTACCAAATATCAGCTTTCTAGGACTTTTGGCAGTTTGAAAAGAAATACTTATACAATACAGAATGGGACCCCCCCTTTTTAAGGGGTCGGAGTGTGAAAGTTACATATTTCTTATTTTGTTGTTGTTGTTGTTGTTATTTGTGTGTTAATCCTAGCCTGCGTACCAAATTTCGTCTTTATAAGACTTTAGGAAGTACCCTAAAGCTTTGATGATCAGTGAGTGAGTCAGTGAGTGAACTCAGTCATTGACGAAATCGACGTCTTTTAAATATTAATAAAAAATATAAAATAAATAAAAGATATAAAAGCTAGACAAATGAAACTTAGCGTGTTTAATTAGTCTGCTGACTGAATCGTGGGAAAATTGGTTCAGTATGATCGGTAGACTACGTAGTTTCATTTAAAGGTAGCAGTCTGTTTACACCCGGTATAATATTAATAACCAAAACTTATGTACCAGTGCTCCCAAAGTGATAATGATAATGGACATACAAATCTTCGCCACTGTTCGGCAAAGTTCGTATTTCCTTACACTTTCTATACAACCAATACGGTCACGTGGTACGTCCGGTCGCTCGGCTATAGATTTGTATGCGCATTATTACTTTGGGAGTACTGTATCATATGGTACATTGTCTATACATATTAAATTTATAGATAACTAGCCTCTTGCCCGTGGGGTACCACCCGCGTTTTTTCAGTGTCTGCCTCGTTTTCGGCTTGGGCTTTATTTTATCAACATCCCTTATAACCTATATACTCCTATATGTTGACCAGGGTCACTTTGATGATAATAAAGAAAACTGCATCCAAATCCGTTGAGCGGTTCTCGAGTTAAAACGGAACATACATACATACACACAGACAGACAGATAGACAGACGGACAGACAGACGGACAGACAGACAGAGAGACAATAATTCTAAAAATGGAAAGAAAATAATAAAAAATTTCGCAAAGTTATTCAATGTACAGACACAACTACTTTATTTATTAGTATAGATATAGATGCAGCTATTATTATTCTACTGTGAGATTTTCTTTTACGTAAGTTAGTGTTAGCGCTCAAAAGTTAACATACCTGTAATTCTTCCTTGGTTTTTTCAGCAACTGCCTCAGCTTCTTTCAGCTTTTCTTCTGCTTCAGCTCTCTCCTGTAGCTGTAAGAAATAATAAAAAATACCATATGTCACATTCCCCTAAATTCTAAGGTTACCTTCTTTTACACTTGTAATACCTATATACGTATTTCTAATAAAAAAATAATTATTTTGTTTGCTTGTTTAAATTATCAGCGCGGCGCTTTGACCAAAAATCTGGACCTAGGAACATGAAACATAGACTGCTTCTTGCATGACATAGACATCCATTAAGAACAGATTTCAAGATATTCCCACAGGACCAACAGAAATGGGATACATGCGTGCAATGCTGAGCGGGGCGTCAGCTAGTTGGAATACAAGATATGTACATATAAGTATACAAGGCTTTTTTTTATTTTTCAGAATTCTTTATTTTCAAATAAAATAAATAATTGGCACACTACCGGACACTGTCGAGTAGGTACTTAACCTAATTAATAGTTACTCCGTAGGTAGGTTTATACACCTCAATATATTAAACATTTAAACATAAATACCAAAAAAATAAATTATCAATAAATAAACAATATGAAACCTATGAGAAGGTTTCATTTATGGCCTTACATAACTTAAGCTAACTTAAACAAACATTTTGGTATCACAGAGATACCATTCCAATACAACCAACAACAATTTAATCGAAGAACCAAATTTTGAGGCTTACTTCAAAACAAAATATTTTATATTTTTCACATTGAGCGAACATGGCAACTAACCTTGTTAAGGATTAACTTACAAACCTAATAATTCACATTTTATAATAGAAAATGGACTCTATATTGTGTGAGTAAGAACTATAAACGTGCGTAAGTTTGTCTAGTTAAGTTTGTAGCAACTTCTATTCAGCACTCAGCACATAGTGATAGGACAATCGGTAGAGAATCAGTAACAGAAATGTTACACAAAATGTTTGGGAAGTCACACTAAGCACCTTGCTACTGGATTATTGGATACAATGATGATGATGATGTTGAGGTGGGACGCCTGCGGGGCTCAGGCGGATGGTTGGCTCTCTATTTGGAGTTATTCCATCCAATTCCCATTCCTTGAGCGTTGGTATCCTAATGTCCCGGGGGCGTTCCCTCCTCAAATCTTCCGCTTCTTTTAATAAATCTAAGTATATCTTCTCAAGTACTCAAGATCTTCCTCCTTGATGTGGTCATCACCAAGTAACTCCCATCTTAGGCTAGAATATATGAAGCACTCCCCTAAGTATTGTTTAGTCGTTTCCTTCTCGCCGCAGTGCGGACACGAGGGATCATCCTGTACCTTCATTATTGACAGATGTCTGTTCAGCCTGCAGTGGCCAGTTAGAATACCTACCAACGTACCTAGGTTGTCTCTGCTTAGGTTAAGAATATACCTTACTTTTTTGTAGACTATAGTCGAGAGAAACATCTTCGACTGTCGGCAGCCCTCGATGTTCCTCCATACATCTGCTGATTCTTCTGAAGCCAGGCGGCTTATTACTTTGTTAGTGATGTTTGCAGGAATGGGAAGCCTAGATTCGGGTCCTATGAACCTGTCCTCTGCACCTTTTCTAGCTAATTTGTCTGCTTTTTCGTTACACTCTCTTACCAGAGCCGATTTATTCACTGGATTTTTAAGCGCTTTTTAAGATTTTGAAGAATGTTAAACTAAAAATGACTGAATTGCCCTGAGGATATTGTATTAAATAAGGTAGTGAACAAAAAATTCAAAACCTCTCATTATATACAAAATGTACTATAGACCCTGCAAAATTAAGTTAGTTACATACCTATATTATTTCATATAGATTTAAAATTGATGATTTTCGGATTTAAACTCCTTCACTTGATCCTTGTGATAATCAAATTTTGAAAAAAATATAGAAACTATAGCTAATATTATTTCTCCATAAACTTACCACTTTACTTTTCTCCTCATCACTAGCTTTCTTCATTTCCTCAATTTTATCTTTCAATTCTTGTTCCAGTCTTGCCCTCTCAGATTCACTTTTATTAACTTGTTCTTCTAAATTCACCTTCATTTTGCTCAATTCTTGTTGTAATTCTAGTTCCCTTAGTTTCTTTTGTTCTTCTAACTCTTGTAATTCCTGAAATTAGTACAATAGAAAGTTAACAATTGTGTTGGTTCGGTGCAACACGAGTTAACTTATTTGACAGGACTAAACATAATTTGAGCGTTTTGTCTTTTTTTTTCTGTATCGAAAAGACAAAGACAGAACGCTCAAAATAAGGTTAGTCCTATCAAATAAGTTAAGTTGTATTGCGCCGAATCAACACCAATAATAATCTTACACTTTCTAAATATTTTCGTCAATAACTAAAGGGCTCAGAAATCTTGAGCATTAGTTTCTATCAATAAACACAAGCACTCAATATCCTTGCCTGGGCTGTGTGAGAGATTACTCCATAAATCACATTCAGATTTTAACACCCATCCCAACTATGATAAGCCTTCAATGATATGGATTGTAACTTCAGCAACATATAGTCATAAAAGGAAATTTTGTTCCTGTCAACAAACAAAGCTACTTTTAAACTTACTTTTTCCTTAGCCAATCTCAACTGTTCAGTCTCATTCTTCAATAAAATCTCAAGTTCCTGTTTCTCTCGTAATCTAATTTCTTCCTGTTCCTTCATCCGGGCTTCAAGTTGTTGCAGCATATCTTGCTTTGAGGAGTTCTCTCGGTGCAGCTCAGCGAGGAAGTCCTCTCTTTCTTTAAGCAACTTCTCTTTTAAAGAGGTGTTCTCTTTCAGTAGTTCAGATTCTGATTCATTATGCTTTTGTATTTGATCCTGAAAATGAAAATAGTATCGGTTTGTGTAACCCTTCACTTTAGACCCTTAACATCATCCTGGTTTAGCGTTAGACTTCCCTCTTTTGCTGCATGACTTAAGGTATATATAAAATTTCCCTTCTATTAACTTCACTTTTCAGGTAATGGACAGGGTTAGCAAAGTTCTTTATTTCAGGTTAACCGAGCAGGTTCTTGCGGTAGAGAGTAGTGCTGAGGGAGGGGTTATGTCACATCTTGAGTCTTTCTCTCAAAGTCTTGTGTCAACTCACACCCCTACCACACAGTTCCTCTATCGGAGAAACCTACTCAATTAAGCGGTAGACCTGTAGCAGAATACACATTCTGTAGATTACATAAAATAACCGTTTAACTTACCATTAAATCTGTAATTTTTTCTTCCATTTCCCGTTTTACAGAGGCCAGCTGCAAGTCTCTCTCTTCTTGAAGAATAACTTTTTGTCTTTCCACCTCATTCTTTTCTCCTTTTAAGTTTTCTATTTGTATTGCAAAACCATTTTCTAATGCTTGTATCTTCCTAGACATATCTAATTCTAACTGTTGTTTTAGTATCATGGAAGTCGTTTGCATTTGCTTAGCATTTTGAATCTTTTCTTCAATGTGTTTGATTTCAAAATTTTGTGACTCCTCAAACTTTAATTTCACATTATTTATTATATCTGGAGGTAATGAAGACAAGTCTTCTTCAAGTTTTATCCGTTTTCTAGGTGTGCAATCATCATCATTTGGAACAACAAACTTATAGACAAATTCCCCAGGTGAATCCAGCTGAATAGTGTCATCATGAGTAAGTTTCCATAGACTGCCTTTCTTGAGCTTTTTATTATTGACTTCTATACCAAAGCTACTGAAATCTTCTATCGCCCAATCTGATTCATTTAGTTTTGTAAAAGTACAATGCTTCCTGGATATAGGAATATACGGTATAACAACAGAATTTTCAAGACTGCGACCAATTGTAAACTGAAAAGTGAATAGATTATTAGAAAACAATAAACCTATTTACAGCCATGTGTTACTGGAAACTGTTTTTAAACTTACTTCTTCGGATGTGATTACAATTTTTTGGAACGTAGAAAATTCCGGTTTTAACCTTTTTGAAGAAACTAGAATCGGGTAATTTTGCATTTTGCACTAGCATTAGAATTGCAAAAATTATTCTGCAAATAGGTTTATAAATAAATATAGGTTTATAAATTCTGCAAAACCGTTCTTTGCATCCAAAATTCCAAAATGTTGATTGACATTTGACATGACAGTTGACAACATCCAGGGCTGCCACCTCCAATCGAGTGTTGCGCGCTAACTCCGATGTAAAAAAGCGCTAGATTCCGCTAAACATATTTTTTTATAAAAAGCGCCAAAAGAAGCGATATTTATATGTTGTATATTGGTGGCCTTATTGATTAGCTGATTGCATTGGATTGGCTATTTAGAAAAATACGTCATTTATAGAACCGTATAGAATTATTAAAAGAAGATAATGAAATTTTATACTAAATTAAATCAAGCAAGTAGAATTATCATCACTGAAACAAAATACATTCCATAAGAGCGCTAGATTTCCCAAAATTATTTCGAAAAAGCGCCAAAAATAATGAAATGAAGTTCATTTCGAAATAGCGCTAGATTTTCCGCTAGGCGCTAAAAACGAATTTTGAGCGCTAAGTGGTCAAAAAAAGCGCTAGATCTAGGTAGCGTTCCGAAACCAAACCCCTATCATCGAGCAATTCTAGTCGGATGAGCAATACGTTTTGGAACCGGTCATAATGGAACAATCTTCGGACTAACTTTGGTGAGATTTGGAACGGACATAGAGTAATATGTCAAAACAAAAGTTTGGCCGGAAGACGAAAATGTTTAAATGATGGATGAGATTTTATCCACGATATTTTTTATTTTTCGCTCAAAACAATTATTGGCGGAACTAATGTTAGGAGACACGTTTAAAGAAGCCAGATAAAACGGTTTTGAATTGAATTTCAGATTTTGCCTACAGGTTTTATAATTATAGAGATAGCTAGCTCATAATCAAGTTTCAGACTTGTAGGAAATAACAAAAAACAAATTCAAATAAAAATGTCGTTCTAGACGAGAAAATAGGAATAATTCTCATCTGTTCATGTTTTGTAATTTTTGATACCATGTAAACGTATAAAAATCATACGTCAAGAATCACGCTCTTGACAGGAGCAATATATTCCCGGCGATTTTCGCAGAGCAAAATATTGGTCGTGTCAGTAGAAAAAGTTGCTCGGGTTTGATCGTTCCAAAACGATCTCATTTGTGGTTTTGGAACCAGCATAGAGCTACTTTTATCTGACAGATAGTAATAGCTTCTACTTCATCGGACAATCTAAGGTGTTTCGGAACGCTACCCTAGTGCGAAATGCGCTGATCTGGCAGCACTGACAGCATCACGTCATCATAGAGTATCCCCAGCCACACAGAAAGAAAACATTTGTCGCGTTTAACGCACACGATGCAACTGTAGCGATGAACTCTGCAACGGGTAGTGGCGAATCGATGGATGGCTGTCAAACGTGATTGTGCAGCTAACTTCAACTTCAGGCTACTTTAAACTGGTATGTACTGTGGTATATAGTTGGTGGTGGCGTGAAATTTCAATATTGGGTCACGAGGTCCATAGGGGTTTATTAGTTTATTATGTTTAATTACATAACCGACTTACCAACGATATCTGAGCGTGTTTATTCTGTTGAATCCACGGATTTAGAATATATAACATCGACCGTTCAAACACCACAATGTCGCTACACTGGTGTCGACTTTTTTTAACACTGAGCAGGGTTCGCAAGGTTTGCATAGGCTTCAAAAGTCACTTGACAAATTTACGTAAAATTTTGTACAGAGGGAGTCCTCTCAACGTTATACTTCCATTTGCCCTCGTGTGACGTCACTTGAGTAATGGCTGTTTAGAAATGTGTCCTTTGCTATCAAGATAAATTTATAATAATTTGCTTCTAACCAATTTGACAGCTAGATGACAGAGACAGAGACAGACCACTCTTTTTTTATAAGCAATCACACATCACAATCAGTATAATGTCTCAAATTCTCAAGTGACAAGGTCATCGGACAATTCTTTAAAAAATCATAAAAAAATAATGGTTAATATTATATACCAAAATAATGTGTTAAAAATGGCGTATGTTCTCTGAAAAAAAAAAATGAAAAAAAATCTTTTCAAAATGAATCCATGGGAATTATGATAATTCATTGTACGGATGAAAGGGCCTAACTGCGCTCTTTCTTAAATTTTCTGTAATCAAGGAAATCATTTATGTAAGCGTATAGGTACGCACTGCAGAATTCGTGACGCTGCTTTCAGATAGATACATATGATTTAAGATCGCAAAATGAGAAAAAACGCAGCGCGGAGACTGCTTCTGAAGAACAAGCAAGACTGAGTGTGAATGAGTGGCCTCACTTCGGCAGTGGTTATGAAATCACTATGAAAGGAACTTCTACCTTGACTATTTTCCACTTATTGTTCGAGTCTTACCCCAAAAGAACAATTTGACACTTCAATGATCGGTCACGAAGTCCGTATGGGTTTGTTCGGTTCGTTTACGTAGCCGACTTACCAACGATAGCTGAGCATGGTAAATCTGATTGTTTTGATAATCACACCAGTCACGCGTCATCTGAGGTACTGGCCACTTTTGTCTATGCCACACCATGTTTTCCCGCCAAAAACAAAACAAGAAAAGTCGAAAAATACGATGCGCGCGTGTTTGTTTGCCGCTATTATTTTCGCAAAAGATAGGAATTAAGATTGTTATTCTGAGGGATATAGGTAATAGGTACCTAATAATTTTTATAAAATGGATGCCGCTGATATAAATAAAGTTGCAAACAGGAAGCGAACAATCTTAGGAGCTGAGAAACTTTGTGAGAAAGTTTCGCGTGAAGCTACTAAAATTATAAAATTGAAGGTAATTTCCCTTTAAAGGTTTTGTTTATTTAATAAATAAAATACTTGTACTTAAGCATACTTAGATAATACTTTGTATAAACTTTACTATGCCCGTCTGGTTTCACTGTACCTATTTTCGACTTTTATCAAGATAAGTTAGTTAAAATTCTGCATTTATTTGCAGGTTGGCCAAGACACAGCGTATTGGGACCTCAAAGAAAAGAAGCAGCAACTGGAGAACAATCATGAAAAACTTCAGCAGAATATGGTCGATGTTCAGATGCAATATGAAGCTATCTCCGGTCAATATCAAGATGAGCTGCGTTTGAGGCCTGAAACGTTGAACAAGTTCGTATCCCATTATGGACCGTTCATAAACCACGTGTTTTCAATTTGTCGTCTTTTGAAACTCTCCCTCCATCAAGTAGCCTACCATGGTTTTCGACTGAATCGAGAAAATCTCGCTAAGCCTTATATTATTCGCCAAGATTTATTCAGTCTCAGTGGTGTATTTCATAGTTAAGCACCGCTTAAATTTAATTTCTCAAATGTTAAATGGCAGTAAGTCGTGGTTGATCATATTCACGAAAAAATATGGTAAATAATGAAAACTACGTAGCTCCTTCTTCCTCTAAAAAAATCACGTGGTATGGACTACCCCATAAGGATTGTAAATTGTTAGGTAACTACTAGAAAAATTCAAAACTCAAAAAACTTCCTGTACAAGATACAAGGTTCTGCGTACAAGGTAGAATTTACATAGCTTTTACTACTTACACCATTGACGGAGGTCAATGACTTACACTGGCATTTATTTTTCAAGATAGTTTAACTACCCACACTTGCATAGACTTTTTATTTCGGTACTACCCTCTATATGTCATTTGTACATATTATTACAATTATTACCGTAGCATAACGTGTGAAGGGCTGTTGAAATTAGGCGTAATATGGTGCAGCATAAATTGCACGTGTGGCAAATCTTAGATGACGTCGCAATTACAAAATGAATAGTAATGGCTCATACATTGTGAGCATCAGTGACCATATTGAACAAATACTTGGCAGGTTATCTAGCACCCGAGAGATATGTGACGTGCTAGAAGACTACAGCGAGCGTCTAAAAGAGACCTTATCTCGATGCAAGACGGACACGGCAACGTTGGTGGAAGCGTACCAGAAGTCGGGTCAGTTTGTGAAGGATTTAAAGGAGAAACAACTGCAGGCTGATCAGAAGAATTGTGCTGTTATTAACAGTTTGAAGGAAAAAAGTAAGATGAATTATTTGTCAGTGGTTTATTTGTCAAACTAAAGTATATATTTTTGCACAAAGAAGGAAACTGCTAGTTTGTGATAGTGGGAATTGCAACATTCAAAAGTTCGTGATAGTCAGGACAATGTGAAATGGCTCATGCACCACAGGAGTTAAAAGTATATTTCCCACCATCACGAACTGTCAGTTTCCTCTTTCGTGCAAAAAGAATACTTTACTAGCCTTTCGCCCGCAGCTCTGCCCGCGTTTCTTAAATCTTTGCCCCGTTTTCGGCTTGGTGGTTATTTTATCAACACTCCTTTTAGCCTATATGTCGACCATGGTCACTACGGTAATAATAAAGAAAACCGCATCCAAATCCATCGAATGGTTCTCGAGTTAAAATGGAACATACTCGTACATAGATACAGACAGACAGATACAGACAGACCGAGAAAAATAAAAAAATAAATAGTTTTGGCATCATTACAATACTAATAACCTATTTCAATTAAAACTTCGCAAAAATATTCAAAGTACAGACACGTCCTTTTAGCTGCTTTATTATTATCATAAATCGGATTGTGAAATAACCGCCTTTTTGTGATTAATAGAAACAGAACACTTAAATTCTGAATTGAAAAAAATTCGAAATTCTAATTTACCGAAAGCAATGGAAACTTTGCGAATGCAGTATACACAATACATAGGTAATAACGTTTTGTCGATTAACTATTGAGTGGATTTTGAATTTAAGTGTTCTGTTTCGATTAATTAGATGAAGGCGGCTATTTCACAATCCGTCTGCGATACCGCTCTTAAGGCGAATGGATACGCCAACTGCAATTTGGACCTGTCTTTGAAGGCCTACTCCTCCCACACGGGTGGTCCAAAAACTTTCATAAAAATATATGATAGGCATTATAGAGTCAAAAATAAATTTTAAGTTTCATAAACTGTTTTTCTATTGTAAGTTTTGACAAAAAAAAACGAAAGTCATCGAAAGTTTCACATGATTAACACAAGAATTCTCTTACTCCTTCCAAACGCCTAAAGCGATTTTAATCATTATTTCACCAAATTATAGGAAAATTTTATACCTAAAAAATTCAAGTTCAAATTTTTTTTTCCGTTCATGGCGTCCATGTGAAAAGTATTATTTTCTCCTATTTTGCGCTAGCCGGAGACGCAGTGGTTGTCGTAACAGCCACTTTTCAGGGCACGCCGAAATGAACATTATTTCAATTCCGTTTCCGTTGATATTTGTACCGACACACATCGAGTTGCTTATTTAGCGTGGTCATACGCCTTAATAATAAGGTGCAATAGTAAATGAGCATGTTTATGTGCCACTTTTTATCCTATACTTTATCCTATTTCATAGATAAACTAATAACTGGTCACAGTAACCAAATGGCTCAGTTCTTCGAAACCTACAAACAGCAATCGGTTGAGCAAAACAACGAGCTCAAAAACAAACTGGAGGCGACGGAGTTGCAACGTGACGATCTCGTCAAGATAAGCAACGAGTTGACAAGGGATCTAGATCAACAGAAGCATTCTATGGATATGGTAAGATCCCATATCTATAAGTCTCTCCTTTATTCTTTATCGCACAAACACAGAAACACGGAAACATATATAAGGTCTTTCAATTTAAATTGAAAGTAATTTAGGAGGTGATTCAGTATCGTTAATACATCACATTCCACTGCAAAGCACTTTTTTTGCGCGAACTTTTTCTTCACTTGTCCATACAAACTGAATCAGCTGATCGGACCACTTTGTACAAAAAAAAGTGCTTTGCAGCGGAATGTGATGTATTAACGATACTGAATCTCCTCCTAAATTACTTTCAATTTAAATTGAAAGACCTTATAAATTAACAATAGAATTATATGTACATAGGCGCATTTATCTCTAAAGAGATTTTTATTTTAGCAAAACCAAGAGGAAACAACAATAAAAAAGGTTTTTTAAGTAAAGGTTTAAAAACAAGTTTCAAGGCAAAATATTAATAAAATAATAAAATGCGCTCTATAACAATATTATAAAATTATCGACCTTCTTTCATCGTCTGGAATTTGTTCTAAGAGAGATAGCATATCGTTTTGTACAAAGGTGAAATATCTCTGTCCAGTTAAGGTTCCGCTGTAAAAATATGGCCCAATAATCCGATCTCCAAGAATACCACACCATACATTATGTACGGACTTTGTCCAGACATTTAGATTATCTATTATTTATTAACATTTCTTAATAATTATTTCCTATTGACATAGTTTACTTAAGTCAAGGTTGCTAACACAGCGCCCGCAAGTATTGAGGACAAGTTAGTGCCTTCCGGATGACGATATGACTGCCAGCGACACAGAATTGTTGGTTTAGTGCCACTCATGAAAATTAACATTATTTATAACATAACATTTTATATTCCTTTTTCTCTTGCAATAACATTTACATTTATATTTAATTAATTAAACATTATTAACATAACAATTAACAATTCATTTCCACTATTATCCTGCCAAGGCACACTGGACTCGTGGTATCGGTCGGTCGTTGCGTTCGGATCACGAGTACCTTCTGTAAGGGAGAGCTAGTCCGATATTAGTCCCTACCCTTACACATTAATTTGAGAATCGCACCTGGGCTCCAACTTCAGTAATTTGGCGAGGATTGTCAATTGACGATAAATGCGAGTTTTTTCTATTGTAAATGCTGCAGTTTGATACATTACTTTCATCGGTCCATAATATTGACCTTACATTGATATAATTATTGACTAGCCAATTGCAATAGACCAGCCGACGAGCAGGATCATCATTGTGTAGCGTTTGAGTAGGTTTTATCTTGAAAGCTTTAGTTGTGTTTATTTAATAACTTATGTACATAATAAACAACATCAGTAGGTTCGCAGAATCATTTGAAACTTCGTAAGAATGGCGCCTAAGTGTTACGAAATACATCTGTTTTTGTTTCATTCAAAAATTCGATATAGTTTCAAAGTTATAGACATTAGAAGTTGAACAAAAATTCAAATGTCCGTGAAAACGCGCGCTTTGCGTGTGACGTAGTTGTACAGGTCCCGCCCACTTGCACCTCGCGGTGCCTCGCGCGCTCGCCGGTTCGCCACGAACACACGTACTGATACCTATTATGTAACCGCGAGTAACGAGTTTGTCTCCCGACCGATTATTATTCTTTAGTAGTTATTTAATTTTAAACATTGAAGAAGGATTTCAAAAAGGACAATCAAATAACTTGCCTAGAGTGGTCGGTTTGATGGTGGCTCAATATTTTTCGAAAAATGCTGATTTCGTTGCCGCTGAAATGCGAGGAGTAAAAATGAAAAAGTAAGTAAGAATCCAATTTGTATTTCACATGATATTTATTTATTTTTTCCCATCTCACGCGTCACAATAATACTGTTAGAGCAAATAGGTACGTAAGTAAGTTTGTAGGTATGTTCGAAACATAGTTAAGCCAGAGAATATAAAGTATTACTAGTTAAGCACTGTACTATGGTACCTACCAAACTCTTTTCTCTAACAAAATATAACCTAGTAACGATATGTATTAACACAAGATTTGGCACCTATATTTATGTTCTTGTAAATTTTTATTGATCTTAGTATATAAAACAATTAGAACTTTGTCAGGGATTCTAAACATTTCATAGAATAGTATAAAATTTTTAATCAAGTATTTAAGAAAACTATTTATTTACTTACATATTTTTTAGATCAGCGAGAGATAGTTATGGAGATGATGCAATCGGTTATGTACAAGTAAAAAGACAAGGAGACATTTGCATCGTAAAGTGTAGAATCGCACCGAGCATCGAGTAAGCACAAAACCTTACCACTGCTCTCTGGAGTGCAATGAAAAAGAGGATGAGGTTTTGTGCGTTACTTGTGATGATTGTGCCGCCAGTAAAGGTGGATGCAAACACACTATAGCTTTATTAATGTGGCTTCATCGTCGCACTGAGGAGCCGTCACCGACAGATGACAAATGCTACTGGAAGAAATCGAAGCTTGCGGGTGTTGGTACTACGGAAAAAGTTATAAAAGCCAAAGACTTTGGTTCACAGCTTCCAAATGTTGGAGACGACAGTAGGTAATGGGTTTTTTGAAAAACTAGTTCCAAAGCTTTTTGAACTAAATGTACCGTGCTCACTCGCTCAATATGTAACTGAAAAGCCGGAAGTACAGAAAATTTCTATGCATTACCTAATATGCACATTCAAACTAAGTTCTGCTGATCGGGGCGTTGAAAATTTTATAAAATTTTGCCAAAATGAAATGACTGATTCAAGATGTCTTCTTGTAAAAGATGCCGCTAAGGCTCAAGCTGAGTCTAATATGTGGTTCGAAATGCGTTACGGGCGCATTACGGCATCAAAGTAGAAACTGTATGTGGGGCCTTAAAATTTAAAGAAACTGCAGCTATCAAGCGAGGGAAAATACTAGAGAGTGATGTTAGTAAAGTAGTTACTGAAATAAAAAAAATATATATTTGAATAAAGACTGGCCAATGCTTGGTGCGTCACCCGACGGTCTTTAAATGACTGTGTTATTGAAATAAAGTGTCCTTACAAGGAGAACACAATGAGAACGTACTATGAGAACGGTCAACTAGGAAAAAAATACTATGCTCAACTACAAGCACAAATGCACATGTCAGCAAGACAAAAAGGTCTGTTTTGTGTTGCTCACGTAGACTTTGAGTCCTCAAAAAAAGTTGATATATATGGAGTGCAGTACGATAAAGACTTCTGTAAAAATCTTTTTGAAAAATGCAAATTATTTTGGAAAAACAATGTTTATGATAAATTAGTAGAATAATTTTTGTGAGTCATAAAATGCAACTAATGTGTGTTGTTTTATTAATCATTTATGGTATAAATAAAAATAAATGTTTTGGTACTGTTATAAGGTTTTAAGGCAACAGGGCAACAGCTGACTGAGCGAGTCGGCGGCCGGTGGCGGCGCGGCGCGAGGCGATTCATGTCTTGTGACGTCACACATGCGAGCGCGGTCGAGCGATTCTAGCCTATTTTTAAAAATTAATATCTCGAAAACTACTTATCGTATCGAAGTAATTCTTTAGATGACTTTTATCTTATTTTATAGACTATATGATAAAATAAAAAATAAAACAAACCGTTTTTCTTTATTATGGGACACCGGAAATAATCGTGCCACTGAACGCGTCGATCAGCCGATTCTCGTGGATTAGTTAACGTAGTTAATTATATTGTTAGTTAATTAGTTAATTATATTGTTATCTAAATCATTATTAAATTCCGGAGCTCTTATTGTCGAACCTTTTTTTCTGTTAAAGGATCTATTATTTATCAAATAGTTATCCACCTTACGTAAGTACGTATCTACCAGAATGGACTTCTCTATCTGGGTACTCTCTTCTGTAGGCGATAATTGCCGCTCTTTTGTTACAATCATATTTGTACATTTTTAACATATCCCTCTTCTCTCTATTGGAATATGCCATTTTTCAATCAATAAATGAAACATTGGCGGGAATGACAACCCGCGATAAAGGTTTTGAATTAAGAACGAACACCAAAGTGTATGTTTTTTATTTTTAGTGTGTTGCTTTTCAGCTAGTTCAAATTAATGCGATATTGAAACAAGGTTTTTTACTAATTTGAAGTAGTAACATAATTAATATACTTGAAATCATTATTATCATATCACACGTAATCATAAAATAAGATTAAGGTAAAATGAGTACTTAAAATTAAAAATATACACTATAACAGCTTTTAAAGTTTAAAAAAAAAATATAAATATACTGATAAATAAGATAAACAAATACAAGGAAATCTCAAGATATATTTCGGGTCCGACCTGGACCCGGCATCAGTTGAGTATCTTAATTCAAGAATTCAAGAATTAAAATTTAAAATATTTAAAATACTTAAAATTAAGAAACTAAGGAAACTAAAACCTGTCTAGTAATCTCATACTAAATGTATGGGAATGTCAAAATTTTGGATACTTCTCGTTTGATTTTCAAAAAGTTATTGATGCGTGTATATTAATAAGAAACGGACATATATATTATATAAAGAATTGCCAGATGAATCAAAATTCTCCATAAAAGGAGTGATTGAATGCTGTGCTGTGGAGCTAACATCACATGATACCATAATTCTTTGTGTATATAGAGTGTCGAAAGCTAGTAATCTGGCTCTTTTTGATGAGAAGCTAGAAAAACTTTTACGAAATATACGCCAGAAAAATAAAAAGCACGTTATTGTCGCTGAAGACTTCAACATTGATATTTTAAATAAGAATAGCATATCACTAGATTTCGAATGTCTACTACTAAATTTTAATTTAAAACTAGAAATAAGACAGCTAACTAGGCTTATAGGTAAGACATGTATCGACAATTACGCACATGATTTTGGAAAAAAATGTAAAGCGGAGGTAATCGAATTTTCTCTATCAGATCATACCGCTCAACTATTGAAATGTCCAACTAAAAAAATACCCACAATAAATTTCTGGCGGAGTAAACGTCATGATTATAGCACTGAAAATATGGATAATTAAAAAAAATGCCTAGGAAGTCTCAATTTCAGTGAAATAAATAAGACTGAGAACCCAAACAAACGCAGTTTTTCTTGTGTGCGTGTTCTTGGTGGTCGTAACTGCCACGGCCTTAGAGCAACGCGGCCACGGCTGAGGGTCGCGCTATTTTAAACTAAACGGAAACGTCGTAGAGTTCAGTTCTGATTGATGCAACATGGGGTGCTCAACTGTACTTACTAATTACAAAACGAATTTTAATAGCCCTTCGGTAAATACATGTTTTAATGTATTTATTATGTATTTGTTAACAGAAAGACAAAAACATCTTAAGCCTGCAGAACGATATGAAGAGATTAATTCATGAGTACAATTCTCAGTGCAGCGACATGAAGAGTATCATTTCGAAACTGGAGAAGGAGTAAGCTGTTTTATATTATAAACTGGTGTAAATAGGCTGGTCTCGTAAATGTTTATAAATAATTTGTTTTATCGACTCCCACACTACATTATGGTAATTACAATATCAAAAGCAGTTTTGTAAGTACTTACATTGTTTGACTGATGTTATAACATTATAACACCGCAAATCTGCGATGTGACTAGCCAATTTATTATAACAACGAGTAAAGAACGCTCTTTTTCTCGTTCTCTCTTCTGAGTGGTCTCAGGCATGTACGTACTGATTCCATGGTCTCAGAACAACACCGTATCATGACGAGCTCTGTTATAAATCCGTGATGACAAGTATCATGACAATATCATGACGAGTGTTCTTTTGCTCATTTTTTGTGAAATTTACTTAAAAATATTATAAATAATGTCACGCAAAGATGATAATTTTGATGGTCGTATTGTATGCAACTGAACACAATTAGACATTGGGACACTCGTGCAGTCTATTACAAAACGAACGAACGTTGTCGCACATTATGTCATATATTTGCACAAAATACAGAATATTAAGGAAAAATTGCATTTTGTTCAACGTTATTTGTTTCGGATATAATATCTTAAAAACGGTAACACATACAAGTTTAGTATTTGGTCAAACGCAACCATGCCTATTGTATGCAACTTCCTTATTATGAACCGCGACGTATTCGACATAATTAAAAAATCATCAATAATGATAGTACCTAGTGTTTTTCCGTGGGCTCCTTGATGATTGAAGCATGGGAGAGGTGTCAAAAATAATGTTTTTTTTCAAAACGAGTGGCTGTAATGTAGTGATGTAGTACATTGTTACAATCAGCCCATTATTAATACCCTTTCATTTTGATACCCCACACGATAGCAAAATGCAAAAAAATCATGACGTCATAAAAAATGAATCACTAACAAATATTATCACCATTGATATTCTTATTTCAAACTTTTAACGAAGCCATTGACACCTCTCCACTACTTCAATCGTCAAGGAGCCTACGGGAACTGATTTTTTTAATACTTGCACTCAGACTGTACAGGCATTAACATTTATCAGGCTAGCAGAGAGTAAGGAAACAGTAGAGTCTCTCAAGAAAGCGCTGACCAACCAGGACGAGTTCACAGCAACGATGTGTGACCAGAAAAATGTTCTACACGAAAAAGTGGCTACCCTTGAAGAAGAGAGCTCCAAATTGTATGATGAGATTACCGTTCTGAAGAAGGAACTAGAGGTACTACATTGAAGATAAAAGATGATTATTGGAAAATGGGTCACCTCAATAACTATTTTTGATCGGGATAGCCGACCAGTTTCAGCAGATTTAGTTGGCTTATAGCTGTGCCGCCCGGCACAGGTAAGTCAACGTCACGGCAAACGTTCAGTATGAGTAGTATTTATATTTTATTATATACAATATGGGTATCGTTGGAAAGCTAGAAAGACAAACAACAATAAAAAAAATAAAAACAAAATACTACAATAATAAAAAAAATATTGTGGGTTAATGTTTTTGACCTAAATTGTACGCCCCGTTATTTTTTTTTTATTTATGTATATTAGTATATTTTTCAAAAAATATTTTTCTTTTTCTTTATGTTTTTTTATAATATTATAATATTATAATATTTGAATAGACATATACAGTCGTGGTCAACTAATTAGGGACTTTCAAGATAGTGAAGAGCAATAACCGGTTATGTACATATAAATATAAAACCCTATTGGTTTCTCAGCACCTATTATTTGCATAATTTGGTCCGATTATTATGCTATAAATGGCTGTAAATAAAAGAATAAATAAATAGAAAAAAGTATTTAATATCAAAGGTTGAACATGTATTCAATTTCAAGGTATAATTCTGTAGCTGGACATTTAATTAAGGACAGTAAACTATAATGAAAAATAGAAATAAACAAAACTATACCTTGACCGCCGTAAAGTTGGCCTTTCCTAGGTTCGCGGGACGTAGGAGGGGGAACACGCTGGGTGCTTCCAACTTCGATCCGCGACTTTCAACCCTCGAAAATTTTGTGGCGTGTTCATTTTATTGCCTAACATTATTGGGTAATTTATCCAGACTGCAATATTGGTAACAGATACCTGTATGTATTTTTGATTTTTTTTTGTGATTCCCATACTAAGTTTAATAAGAAAACACAAAAATAAATAATTGATAAATATTTTTAGATTTTTTTTGCTATCATTACTATCTCAATCAGCCGAAATGTGTAGAGATCGGAACGAATTTAGTCGAAGTTAGAAACGGAAGAATTATTTTTGATTGTGAGTACTTATGAGTCATGGGTTGAACATTTTGTTACGAGTTCGGAAGTACCCAGCGCGTTTGCACGCGCATGTGCGCACGGATACACAAGGCATTGCAGTATCCGTTTCGTTGCTAAGCAACGCTTTGTTTTTAAATAAAGCTATGTGTCTGCCACACATTTTGTAAACATGGATTTACCGACTCTGCGTAATAAAAAGTTAAACCATCAAGCAAAAATAATGTTATTAAATGTAGCAAACCATTTTAAAAAGAAAAAAGAAGGAGGAGATGGCAAGTAATAATTTATGGGACATGGGCAAAAAATAGTACCTTGTAATTTTATTTGTGAGACCTTTTTTAGTGTTCCGTAACCAAAGGGTAACCAACAGGACCCTATTACTAAGACTCTACTGTCCGTCTGTCTGTCCGTCTGTCACCAGGCTGTATCTTATGAATCGTGATAGTTAGACAATTGAAATTTTCACAGATGATGTATTTCTGTTGTTGCTATAACAAATACTAAAAAATACAATAAAATAAATATTCATATTATATATAATTTTTTATAGATAATAATATAGTTTTTATAGATAATCGTACGGAACCCTTCGTGCGCGAGTCCGACTCGCACTTGGCCGATCTTTTTTATTTTTTACCTCCTTGGAAGATGATTTTCTGAAACAAATCATTCTTAATGTCTTACCAAAAGGTTCAATACCAATTTCCATTGTTCTTTTTATCGTATATATTTAAAAATATAATGGGTATATATTGTGTTTCAGTGTATACATTTACTATTTATTATCATACTCTCACACCGTAGTCATATTTCTTAAATTGGTCTTTAGACACATCATGACGTGGAAATACCGTGTGAACCCGCGCGCACCCGCCCCCTTGCGTCCCGCAAAACTAGGAAAGGCCAACTTTAGGACGGTCAAGCTATAATAATCTGCATTATTATAATATCTTTAACAGCTCCATTTTATTACGTGTAAAATCAGTACCCAGTAGCAAAACCTTTGTTAGTAATTACCGCTTGACACCGATGTGGCATAGACATTATCAGTTTCTGGCATGTTTCGACAGGAATGTTTGCCCATGCCTCACAAAAAGCTTCATTAATTTCATCTAAAGTTGTGGTACGATAAGTGGCAACTGTTTTCTTGATTTCGTGCCAAAGGAGCCCGATTGGGTTAAGGTCCGGGCTATTTGCTGGCCAATCTAGCACCGATACTGACTGACTGGTAAGAAACGACTTGACTGAACGGGCGGTATGTTTCGGGTCGTTATCATGCTGAAACGTCCATATAATAGGGAGATGCTCCTCAGCATAGGGAAGCATCGTTTCCTCCAATATTGCCTTGTATTGATGTTGGTCTAAGTTACCCTGAACTTTCCTCACAGGTCCCACTCCACGTCCAGAAAATGAACCCCACCATGTTTCACCTGCTTTTTTGTGAATCTTGGATTCATTTCCGCTTTTACTGGACGCCGTACGTATTGCCTTCCATCTGAAGAAATCAAATTAACCTTGGTCTCGTCAGAGAATAATACATGTTGCCATTGGGCGTAGGTCCAATGTCCATATTTACGTGCAAACGCCAAACGAGCATTTCTATGTTCTTTCTTCAACAACGGTACTTTGCGAGCCACTCTTCCGAACAACCCTGCTCTGCTTCTACCAGACGTCGTCGAACCGTCCTCGCTGAGACACCGGCTCTTTCGTCTGCATCAAACACTTCGTGTTTAATTAAAATAGAGCCTAGAAACGGATCTTTATTAGCTAGCCTGGTTATCATTCTATCTTCTTGCGGAGTTGTTTTTCTTGATCTTTTTGTTCTGGGCACATTTAAAGCTGTGTTATTGCGTCTGACATGTTGCACTGCATTGTATACCATAGTTTTTGAACAATTTAAATGTTCTGCTATCTTTCGGTATGACCAACCATGCTCGACAACAAACTTCATGATAATTTTTCGTAGTGTTGGATCGCAACTTTTATTTTTGCCCATTTTTCTTCAAAATATTTTTCAAAACTTAAAATAAAAATCGGGATTGCCGCCAAAACTACCACGAAATAATAAGAGAAGAAATAAAAAAGTATTGAGATTCAAATTTTTAAAATAGAACGCAATATCTCAGTGTCCCTAATTAAATGGCCAGCCAGCATGATTTGAACAAATAGCACTATGATAATCTATCAGCTATACTGTAAAGAGGTTTAATGTTTAAGAAGTTGTTATTGTTTGTATAATCGGGCACATCAATGACTAATTATACTTACATGTAAAAGATATGGAATATTGTTAAGATTCGTTGAAAAAAAAAAAAACACAATTTGGCTTAACTAGAGATTGTCCCTAATTAGTTGACCACGACTGTATATACTATATAGAAGGATATATATTTATACATATAACCAAAACTTTATTTTTATATAATTTCTACCGTACATAAATAAAAAAATACTCTTTTTTAAGCTTATTAAAAATTTAGTCTAGTTTTAGGAAAAGAAAACCGCATTAGATTTTGACAACTTCTTCAGGAGATAGAGCGAAAATAAAACTGGCGCAAAAAATTGGCGGAAAAAAAAATTCGCCAATAATTCTACAGGTTAAGACAGAAACATGAAATTTAGAACATTATAATCCTTATGGGGTGTAGAGGTGCACATGAAAGGGCTTTTCGAAGTTCATCCCATAAAGGGGTGAAACGGGGTGTTAACTTTTGTATCGACAATACATTCCCAAATAATCTATAAACAAATACTGACCAGTTATAGGGATAGATCGAATATCGGGATAGCCGACCAGTTTCAGCAGATTCAGACTGCCTTCTGGTTGGATATCCCGATCAAAAATAGTTATTGAGGTGAGCCGTTTTGCAATAATCAGGTATACTACATTATTTATTTATTTATAGTAAACTAGCGGCCCTCCGCGGCGTCCTTCACGTGCATCCCGTCAGTGGCGTGCACAGAACTTTTTTCCGGAAAAGCAATCAGAAGGTCAAGTACGACAATAAAAAAAATATGAAAAAATTTAAATAACACTTTGGAAAAAAAAGTTTGTATGAAAATGTTCACTCTAGGAAAGGCAGTGCCTACCCTGGCGTCATACAAACTTTTTTTTTCAAAGTGTTATTAAAAAATTTTCATATTTTTTTTATAGTCGTATTTGACCTTCTGATTGCTTTTCCGGAAAAAAGTTCTGTGCACGCCACTGCATCCCGTTTCTCCCGGTCAGCAATTTCCTGGTAGGTTGTGTTCACGATGCTTATTCCAAAAAACTGCATACAAATAAAAAAATACACACAAAAAAGAAGATACGCCCCTTTTTTATTTGTACTAAAATTCTCTTGATAAATGCTCACTGCGTCATGAAGTGCTGGTTTCGCCATACTTAGGTACCCCACCCCATCCTGCCGCCCCGTTCCGCCAGTTTCATCATGTGTGTCGCACTCTAGGCGTCTTAAACCGCCCCCAAAAGTCACGTCCAAAAATTTTTGAAAAAAAAGTTTTTTTCATTATCAGTATCGTTAACATAACCTACTAGGTGACTGAAGTTGTTGACCAAATCAACATCCTGTATATGTCACAGGTACAATTTTCAGAGTCGTGAAAGTGAAATTATAATTTTACGGCTTTGACAATTTACCTGCGACATAGACACCTATAGGACTATGACAGAAATAAATTTCTATGTTTGAACACTTGGCGACTTATCCATCGCAAGGAGATATAAATTAACATTATATCATTGGTGTCTATAAAGTGGGTATCTATAAATAACTTTGCAGTATGGGAAAGCACATCGGTAGATTCACGAGTTGTGTTGAGACCTGGATAGCTCAAAGGTTAGAGCAATCGCCCGGCAAGCGAGAGGTCCCGGGTTCGATTCCCGGTTTAGAGCTCCTCACATCCAGATTTACTTTTATTTCTGCGTTTCTATACTGCAATGATATAATGTTAACCTATAGGACTATTGACGTGAATTGCCACAGACCAATATCGTTTTCACTAAAGTTAAGTTGTGCCCTGTTTACCGAGCGACTCATGTTTAACCTTAAGATATTGTTTATAAAAGTTGCACGGAACAGGCTTGAGAATAACTTGTTAGTTGATAGTAGCAATAACTTGTTAGTTGATAGTAGCAATAACTTGTTAGTTGATAGTAGCAATAACTTGTTAGTTGATAGTAGCAATAACTTGTTAGTTGATAGTAGCAATAACTTGTTAGTTGATAGTAGCAATAACTTGTTAGTTGATAGTAGCAATAACTTGTTAGTTGATAGTAGCAATAACTTGTTAGTTGATAGTTGCAATAACTTGTTAGTTGATAGTAGCAATAACTTGTTAGTTGATAGTAGCAATAACTTGTTAGTTGATAGTAGCAATAGTAGGCAGGTGAAATCAACCAACACCCATTGTCGAGGTACCAGCCTTATTGTCTAACTTAACATCTATCGGTATCGCTTTCAAAGGTAATGTGATTGGCTACAAAATACGTGACACATCATTTCCAACCAATCACGCGTATCTACTTTTGAAAGCGATAGTAGGTCTCATATATCTCACTGTCATTACCAAGAATTAACCAGGCTTTAAGGCTATTATGGAATAATTTCATAATTATTTCATAATTATTTATTGTTTATTATTATTTCATACGTATGTTTCAGGAGCTTAATAAAGCCAATGAAATTTTGGTACTCGATGTAGTAACTCGCGATGAAGCTAACCAATCACTTGAAAAGCAACTAGCTGAAAAGAATCAGGTAATCCGTACCCCTATTACAAATGCGAAAATGTGTTTGTTGGTTGTTGGTTTGTCTTTCTTTCACGCAACAATGGAGCAACGAATCGACGTGATTTTTGTTTAGTTGACGCACTCAACAAATTCGTAACAAATAATTTATCAACATCCTCTATCCTAGTTCCCTACCCTACCATACACACACTAACACACCCTTACACTAACTCTGACATCCTACACCGCTAACCTTTCAGTATTACTATTTTGCTGTATATAAATGTATGTATTTTTTCTTTTTGGTCTTTGAAGTTCCTTTTAAAATGTATTATTGTATAAAATGTAAAACCGTAATTGGCATAAGTTCTGATGTTTTAGCTACGATTATAGATGTTTAAGGCTGTGGTTTTTGCAATAACAATAAAATAAATAAATAAAATAAATAAATAAATCGGTGCTGGCGAAGCCACGGGCAAAAGCTAGTAAAATTATATTTACCGATCGCGTTCCCAAACGCAAAACGTATGATTGTTATTTTTATTTTTATAAAAAGGGAGGTCAAAGGATCAATTCTCAGGATTTGTAACAATATATTAAGAAATAATTATAGCGGTAAAAATAACTAAAGCTAAAAAACTTATTGTTAAAAGTTTGCTATAAGTATGCATAAACATATTTTTAATGATATTATGGTAGCTTCAAATTAATTGGATTTTCCATTAGTGTTATTATATTAGATTATTTTAGGAATTTACGGCTGATATCACGATTATGGAAAAGCCAATTGTTTTATATCTATTGTAGTATCATTAAAAATATGTTTATGAACATAAAAAACTTTTAACAATAAGTTTTTTTTAGTCAAAAGTTGTATTTTGACAGTTATATTTATTTCTTAATATTTTGTTACAAATCTGGGGAAACGCCTGTCATACATAACATAGTTTAATATTAATTAGGCTTTTCTAGTAATGTTATGTTATTTTATGATTTACGTTTTAAATGATCCTGCTCAACAACTATAAATACACTTGAAATTTAAAGACAACTTCGTAATTTTTTTCTATAGAGCGGCAATATGTAAAAAAATAGAGGTGCTTCTTTTTTGTGTATTTCATGACAAACACGGAAAATTTTTATAAATTTTTGGTATATGCATTTTCACTATATAATCTAGGGTTTTGAAATTGGAAAACACGTTTGGATAAATTTTCCTCGATAGAAATAATTGTTGAAATGAGGTTTTCTAACACACTTTTTCTCCTCGTTTGACGAATAGGAACCATATACAAAACTCAATCATATTTTATTAGGTGTGTTTCAACAATATCTAGAGATTTGATATTTGAAATTTTGCTAGCTATTTCAGTTTTTTTTATAAAAATTATAAAACTAACACTTTTCGCTTTCGCACTGAGCGTGTTTTCGCTTGGAGTGACAGTGACAAAAATACAATTCGCATAGCCTCTTAAATCTTTTGCGTTTTGTCCAAGATATTTATATCAGCCTTATAGTCTACTATCTATATTATATTTATTAAACAGTTTGACCAAGTTACACAATGTGAAATGATCATTTGAACTTGTGCACCTACCTGACCTTATACGGACCGTTAAGGCGCCACAGAAAAGCCTGCATTTTTTGATAAAATAGTAATATTATTTTTGGAATATTTTTCTAGGGATCTCTTGAACAGAAACACGATTGAAGAAAGGCTCGACAAAAATATTTATTGAAATGAGACCTACATTTTATATTAAGGCGCCTCTTCCCAGTGTCATCCAAAAATTTTTTTTTAGTGTCCATCTGAAAATAATAATAATTTTGTCCTATTTTGCGCTATCTGGAGACCCAGCGACGTCGTAATGCAGTGCGCGCTGATGTGAACGTTATTTCGATATAGTTTCTGTAGATATTTGTACCGACACAGATCGACCTGCCCCTAAATAAAAATCCCCCTTTTGCTACTTTTCTCCGAATCCGTCCCTCGCGCACTGATGCTTTTTTCGCATATGGAGTAACAGGGACGCTAAATATTTAAATATCACCTTAATACTGTAAAATAAACTTTTTAAATCAAAAATAAGAATAACAATCATAAGTTTTGCGTTTCAGAACGCGATCTGTCATGGCTCTTCGTAATAATGATCTGAGTTGATTGAAATAAAACCTATTTTCAGCTCTTCGAGGTGGCTGAGAAACAAACAGAAAGTTTAACATCTCAACTGGCGACGTTGAAAATTGAAAAAGATAGTGTCCTTTCCGAGCTGACTAAGGCTAATGAGGATGTTCAAGATAAAACCACTAGTATTGAGCAGCTGAAAGCTGTTATTGACAACTGCCAAACCAAAACCGCTGAGCTGCAAGAGGCTTTGCAACAGTGCAGGTAAATAGCAAATATGTAATAATGACCATCTCTGTGGCCGAGTGGTATAGTACTCGCCTGCTAAACCAGAGGTCGTGGGTTCAATCCCCGCGGTGCATATTAATTTGTATTCGGTCGACGCTTCGGAAGGCACGTTAACGTTAACCACCCATCACGTTTGAGACGTAATAATCGTCGGTGAAAAGCGGGTGTACCAAATGTGGACTGTGACTTTCATTTTCACATTGATTCAAATGATGAATAGTCAGATTCAAATAGATGGTGTTACCATTAATAATGTACAAACTGCATTAGAATAATAAATATTACAATATTTTCATTACTTTTCTTTGCTATTTAAAAATATTTTATCTGTATACTATCCCGTACTACAATTGGAATTAAAACATCAAAAGCAGTTTTATAAATACCTACATTGTTTGACCGGTGTTATAATATTACATTATAACATCGGAAATCTGCGCTGTGATTGGCCAAATTTATTATAACACCGCTAGAGAACCAATCACAAGCTATAACGGTTTGTCTTAATTTCTTAAGCCTCGCCCTCTTTAAACGTTCTCGCTTCTGATTGGTCTCATGCATGTCATATTAATTTCAGTTTCAGCTATCAACACCGTATCATTACAAAAATATCCATGACGAGTGTTTTTTTTTTTAATTTTTCGTGAAATTGTTGGTTGAAAATTTATAAATAATGTCACGCGAAGACGATATTTCTGATGCAGATAAAGTATTGTGTGCAACTGAACATACTTAGACATTGGGATACTCGTGCAGTCTATTACAAGCACTTGTGTCCCAATGTCTCAGATTATGTCATAGTTGCAGAAAATACTATTGTTTCATTTCAGAACCACCAACGAAGAGAAAATACAGGAACTGACCGGTACTATAGAAACAAAACACAACGAAAACACGTCAAAAGGGGAAACAATCTCGAAATTGATGAACGAGATCAAAATGTGTATGGAAGTGCGCAACAGACTGGAGACCAATATAGACAAGATGAAGAGAGAGCTTGAAGTAGAGAGAGAGAAAGGACAGGAAAAAGAGACGAAATTCCTGAGACAGGTTGAACACCATGAAGTTGTTGTCAAGGTAAATTAATTTAAAGAAATCCAATATAGGTTGTTAATTTGATAACGTTTTTCCTTCAAACAGGGTGTTCTACCAAGAAGTTTGTAACCACTTTAACCTACTGAAACACTTACTACCTACAACAAGGCCACGCTAAGAAATTTGACCTTCAAATTTTTAACTTCCAAGAGTAATAGAGACAGCTACCTCCATTAGTATGGATATACCAGGATTCATGAGTAATAGAGATAGAGACATTATTCATGTATCCGAGTGGTGGAAAGAAGCCTAATTCTTATTCTTATTCTTTATTGTACACAGATAGTACATTACATAGAATTATTTACAATAAAATACATGTACAGAGGCGAGCTTATCTCTTAAAAGAGATTTCTTCCAGCAAACCTTAGTGGGAGAGGACACTGTATCCGAGTGGTGGAAAGAAGCCTAATTCTTATTCTTATTCTTTATTGTACACAGATACATCACATAGAATTATTTACAATAAAATACATGAACACAGGCGAGCTTATCTCTTAAAAGAGATTTCTTCCAGCAAACCTTAGTGGGAGAGGACACTATAATAATAAAAATAAGTAATCATACATAATAAAAATAAGTAATCATAAATAAAATAAGGGAAAATTCTAATAAATAAATATATACTTCTATAGATAAATACTAATATAAATAAATACATACAATAACTTACCAATTTTAAGACAGAGAGAGGTAGTGCTCTTTTAGCTTTAACTTAAAACGACTAATAGTGGAACAGTCACGAATACCATGCGGCAATGAATTCCAGAGTTCAATAGCTATAACATTAAAAGAGTTACCATAAGCTCCAGAGTTGTGTTGGGGAGTTTTTAATAAGGAAAAAGTATTTGAACGTACAGGTTTATCTCGAGAAAAGCCTCGGCCTGATAACTCACTTGATAGGCAATACCTGCTTCCGCCGAGACATATAATGCTTTCCTCAAATAATGTAAAGCAGTAAAAAAAGCGTTTGCAAAATAACATGTAATTTTTTGTAAAAACTACGGGGGTCGCCTCGATTCCCATATAAAACCACGAGTCGCCAAGATAAATTGTCACAGCTGATGGCGGATTCTCAAAAAGAAAAGGCAGGTGGTGTGTACTCATCTATTTTCGGACAGAGATTTCCCTTACGAATTTGTGTAGGCCGCACAGGCGCATAGCCTTTCAACTACTATCATGCGGTTACAGACCAAAAACGGACACAATATTCTGATATTATATTTAGCATAATTTATTAAAATAATATAATTATTACATATTTAATTACTAATTAAGAAAATGTCTTTAAGCGTGCGGCTTTCAATAGAGCTTAGCACACCAGTCTGGTTATAAACTTCTTGTGTTCTACCCATGAATATTTACAACTTTGACTATGGTATTTTCTATTTATTGTAATTATTTTAGGTTTACTTTGTTAGATTTTTTTATTTTTAGGTCATCTTAATGTTATTTAAGTTTTTTTGTATGTATGTTAAAGTCTAGCTTATTTTTTCACTATGGTGGTAGCCCTCGAACGCGAAAAAAAAAGAGCTGTTCCATAGAAAAGTTCTTCATTATTTGTTGCACATGAAAAAGAAACTTAAATAACAACATTATTTTAAACGAAAATAGTTGTATATACAAGGGCAAACTTATTTCTATAGAAATCTCTTCCAGCCAATATTCGATATGGTGAAAAAGTAGTGTTCAATACTTTTATATTTATTTGTAAACAAATTTCAAGTTTATACGCTGTTTTAAGAAAAAGGTTATCATCATATCATCTTACCATCCTGTATAAGAGACACCCAAGGCTTTGCTATATTTAATAGTAGTTTATGCTACAAGGGCGAAAAGGAATAAATTACGAGGACGATTTAAAACATGAGCGTAGCGAGTGTTTTAAACGTAACCGAGTAATTTATTGCTCTTACGCCCGTGTATCATACTACGTTTTTCAATGCATAGTGTGAGGAAATAAAACAAATATAATTTTGTGAACTTTAAATTATGATTGGCTCAAAAGGACTGTATCCAGAACCGTTAAACAGTGGAAAAAAAAGTATAACATTTATGGTACACAGGAAAGGTTACAGGCAGTGGCGTGCACAGAACTTTTTTCCGGAAAAGCAATCAGAAGGTCAAGTACGACAATAAAAAAAATATGAAAAAATTTAAATAACACTTTGAAAAAAAAAAGTTTGTATGACGCCAGGGTAGGCACTGCCTACCCTAGAGTGGACATTTTCATACAAACTTTTTTTTTTTCAAAGTGATATTTAAATTTTTTCATATTTTTTTTATTGTCGTACTTGACCTTCTGATTGCTTTTCCGGAAAAAAGTTCTGTGCACGCCACTGGTTACAGGTTAGCCAGCTTCTCGTAAATAAAAAATAAAAAAAATAAAGCCCTAGGGCAAAAATATCAACTTTCTGTTCAGTTTTGATGCATAAAAAATGGGCTTTCACGAGCACTTGCATTGAAAAATATATTTTTTTCTTTTTTTGATGTGTTCTAGGATAAAGAGAAAGAACTTTCAAAGTCCATGTCTATTATCCTGGAGCTGAGAGCCGAAAAGGTGAGTATATAAAATATGTGAGCATCTATAATTTAAAGTAGCGCCATCGAGTGATAAGATGGCACCTATAACATTTAAATGCCTACCAAGTTTCGTAATTATTTACTTCATTGTTGATAGTGATGTACTCCTCATTTCGGTTATTATTTTTCGATTTTCATATTGCCGTTATTTTACAACAAACTTGGTATAGACGATTGACGATAGCAAAAGTTTAAAGTAATGAGGTCGAAAATTAAAGGAAACTCAAAAGGGAGTGGTTTAACCGTAATCATTAAATAAAGGGTTCTCCTCTCCTTAATCCTACGGCTCTGTCTCTTTCCAAATTATATATTTCTTGGTGATAAAGATGATCTAGCCATAAAATATAGAAAGTGACTGGTTTAGATTAAAAAATGTAAACCAGTCTCTTTCTAGATTTTATGGCTACTTTGTAAACAGATTTGGCACATTTTGTATGACGTGTGTAATGTTGAGTCAACTCGTACTTGATTTTTATTTTTAACCGAAATTTTAAATGTACCCCATCACTAAACGCATATGTCGTAAGTGCCATCACTCGACGGCGCTACCTTAGAGTTCGTGAATTAAAAATCACCTTTGTTATCAAAGACGGCACGGGGAAATAACAAGAGTAATCGACTCCGCCAAACATGCTCTCGCGTTTCGACAATTTTTACAAATTATTTGACACAACCATTGAGAAAAAAAACTGAAAGATCACAAAAATCATGGAAAACGTCATTTGGCGTTGGAATAAGTATGACCTGTCTACTTATACAAAATATAGTAATTTTCTAAAGTAAGGAATTCAAAGTAACTTTTCCATATTTTTTAACTCGAAGCTCTCACGTGTCGTACACATTATAATGTACATAACCGGGTCTACCGCAATCAAATTTTTTACCTTTTTACGAAAACGATACCCGATGTTTCGAGGCAGTTGCATGTCTCGTGGTCTACGGGAAACTTGCAAAAGGGTTGAATTTTGCACTGACACCTAAAAGGATTCCATACGAAAACATCATAGCTAGTGTTGAGGAAGCACTCATTCGTAACAAAGTAACATCGAGCGATGCGGAAACTTTGCTACAAGATGTTGCCGTGATTCTACGAATATTGATGCTACCGAACAGTAGCATTAGCACAACAGAGCATCAAACACTAAAATAGGTTCGGGAAAACAAGAAAATTTTAGTTTTAAAATCGGATTAGGGAAACGCTACTGTCGTAATGAATACTGCTGACTATGATGAAAAGATACAAGTTTTGTTGAGTGATAAAAATATGTACAAACCAGTGATGTACATTCCAACAAATAATTTCAATCGGGAAGATGGTTTCAAATTGTCTCCCGCATGGAGTCCAGTTATCGGGAAATTTAAATCGCGGGATTCCTCTTATAGTGCATCTCCGGATACTATGAGTGTTGTTTGCCGTGCGTGAAACAGATAACAATTAATTTTGAACACTTAAATGTTTTTGCGGATAGAAGGAAAATACTTGTATCGTCACCTGCATCTCATCACTGCACCTCGCCATACTTGCCAGTTTCCTGTAGACCAGGGGTCTCCAAACTTTTTAGCCTAAAGGCCACACTGATTCCCCCACTAAGTCTCAACGGCCAAGACGTAGATAGCTCATCATTCCAAAATACTGTAGTTTTGACGTGCAAATTTTCGTATTGGTACTAGCCGGTCAGTGAGATATCTTTTGTGCAGGGCACAGGACAGTACTACGCTCCGTTCGCAATTTCGGTTGGTACTTCGGGCAAGTGTCATTAAAAACATTGCGACGAAGTTAGCCGAAGCGTGTTTTGTGCACCTTGAAATAGTTTTGTAAATACCATTCATAATAACGCTACTTTTAGATAAACACGCATGATGACCTTTCTATTAAGAGGATGGCATACCCTAGCAACCTTTTTTATTACCCGTCCAGCACAGTAAGTCTAATGGCAAGGACCTTATTTGCTTTCCATAGAGGTGATTATATGTTGGCTCTTTGGCCTTTTGTTCTTGGACGCGTAATACTAGTGATCACGCAGCGAAACAACAAATTAGTGTGTTTTTAGCTAACACTGAAATATTTTGTAGGGAACAAAATATTGCATTTAGGTAACATCCCTTCATATTTATATTGCTTATTTTATAAAAAAAAAAACGAGTTGATATCTTAACCGCGTTTTTGAAACGAACGTTTGAAAACAAGAAAAAAGAGGGTGAAAAACATTTTTTTTTTGACAAAAGTATAAATCTTAAAACATTGTTTATAGGTGGAATCCCTAGATAAAAGATCGATAAATCAAATATATTTTCTTCAATATGAGGAGAGACCTAGTTTCTTCCAATGAACCCTTGAAAACCTGGTGTTGTTGATGTTCTAGCGTCAGGTGTCCCGTTAATATCGGTTGTGATTTTTGATAAATTATAAATAGTAAATAGCATTACGTTATTATAAGTTTGCGAATTTTAAATAAACTATAGCGGGCTAGAAACCGGGCATGTCCGGCCAGCGACCGCGGGCCGGATTGGTGGTGCTCGCGGGCCGGTCTTGGCCCGCGGGCCGTAGTTTGGATACCCCTGCTGTAGACCACGAGACATGTAACTACCTCAAAACGTCGGGTGTCCTTTTCGTAAAAAAAAGATACAAATTTGAAAGATACTCAAACGTTCAAAATTTTTCCTGTAAAGAGATATCACGCAAATAAAATTTGAATGTTTGTATATTTCTTTTAAAATAGCGAAAGGAAAGAGATAACATAATTTATATGAATATATTACTTTGATTTCTTATCTCTGAAAAACAAAACACCATTACGCAAAAAAAATCTCGTTGCAACAACGCCAATGACGTTTTTCGTGATTTATCAAAATTTTTTTTCTTTATGTTTAGGTCAAATCTGAAAAATACATAATGTAGTTCAACTTCTTAGTTAATTATACAAATTAAATTTATGATAATATTCTGATTTAATGTTCTAAATAAAATTGTCCCAATGAAAGAGGATGTTTGGTGAAAAGAACCCATAAGGTACTTCTTCCCAGCGTCATCTGAAAAGAGTATATTGATTGAGTTATTTCTTTCAAACGGTATGTTTAAAAATTATGAAAAAATATATATATTGTTAGTTAAGCTATAAAGAACAACTTCATTTTAAGAAATTATTCTCGCTTATAAGTAACAGCAATGAAAATATTGTTCAAAGTCAAACTGTTTTTTGACTAAAATTAAGTAAAATTGGTTATGTCTTTAAAACCACTAATGGTAATTTTATAGTTCTTCCAAGGAAAATATTGCTTAGAAAATTTATTAATGGAATATTTGTATTACTCCCGTATAAAATTTTCCATGTTGAGTAAAAGAATATAAATATAAACTTTTTTTTTATTTGTATTTCATTTAATCCTTTCCAAGGAAAATATTGCTCAGAAAAATTATTTTTGGAATATTTATCTGTCCATCGCGTCCAAGTGAAAACTATTATTTTCTCCTATTTTGCGCTATCCGGAGACCCAGCGACCTCGTAATGCAGTGCGCGCTGATATGAGCGTTATTTCAATATAGTTTCTGGCGATATTTGGTGGACTCAAGGTCGTTGCCTCTTAAAGGCACGGTATTCGCTAGAACTAATAAGCGCTATTCGCTGATAATGTCCTTATTTATTAATATTTACCTAAATTTTGAATTTGTGTAAATGTAAATTTTGAATTTTTCTCGTAACATGACTTAAACCTAAAACATTTACCAATATGAAATACACACAAAAGCTACAAGCGTCTAAAAGTTCTGGATGGCGATTCTGGCAACTGAAAAAAAAATACTCCGGCAGATTTTGAGTGATTTTAAAAGCGATTTTCTACTATAATCTGATTGATTTTTCTGCTTTCGCACGTTTTGCGCAAGCGCCAGAATCGCCGTTCTGGAGTGCAAATTCCATTATTTACTTTTAAACGCTTGTAATTTTCGTGTGTCATTTTTTAAATGTTTTTGGTTCAAGTCATGGATTAATTAATACGTTCGCTCCCATGCATTTGCATAGTTCGTAATATTGTCGCGGCGGCACTGACGCGGCCGCACCGTCGATGTCGCCAGAGCCGCTGCGCTCGAACCTGCACCTTTACCCCTCGGCCATAGCTTCAGGCTGCTGGCGGCGCTATAGAACTTGTCTACGCGTATGGTCAAACCGGTCGGGGAATGCGTCCCCCGCCCCTCTCTGTGTCCCGCGAACCACTTCTCCTTCGTCTTACCTCGTGACCACACGTGCGATTTACTTGTATAAACTAATGAATATACCAGCCCCCTATTGTGTGAATTAGTCCATCTTTTATTTATTCTGGATCCCTCACACTGGTCCTTCGAGCCGGACTCATACATTAGTTCTCTCCGCCGGCGCCGTCGCAAAAAGAACCGCTTGGCGCGCCTCTCGAAGCCTGTAGCTATCGCCGACCGGTTACTGCTTGACAATTTGGCATATCGGAATAAAACTACGAGAATATTTTGATTTTGAATAAATCGTTAATTTGTGAAATTAGAATGTCTTGGAATCAGTATAGTTAAATTATTATTGTCTAATAATAATTAATTCTAAACTTTTAGGAGAAACTCCATGAGAAAATTGCGGGTATGCAAGGCACAATAGACAACATACAAAAGGAACTCACCGGCCGCATGCTTCAACCACCGCAGGAGCAGCCCGAACAAGATGACAACGCTGTTTCACTTATACCGGTCAGGAAGCAGAAGGTATACATGAAAATACTAAAATTATTAAGATTAAGACTTTGGAAACTCTAAATAATATAAGAGTGCATTACAGGACCAGTGGCAATACCTTCATACAAGCCCAAAAGCCCAGCATGCTTTACTAAAATGTTCGATCAACAATATAGCCGATGATGGCTTTAATTTTAGTTTTAGTGCTGTCAAACCATGAAATTTTCCAAAGTAATTAAGCTTCTGTTCTTAACACTTTAAGAATGTTTTGTAATCAATAAAGTGTAGTTTTGACAGCACTTAAATTAAAAGTTTAAACTTTAAATCTTATCGGTAGAACTATTTAAAATGGTCTATAAAAAACTACTAAGACTCTTGAGACATGGTTGGTCATCACGCTCGCACGCGTTCGCTTAAACTGGGCTTCGCGAGGGCTCTTTCCTACCTATGAAAACCTCATTACGAGATTAAAGTTATTTCACGAAAGAAATCCCCTGTCAAAAGCTGTCAAAGTTCTTATTGTCAAGGAGTAAATACGAAAATGCCATAATCCGAAAAAAACTATGTGAAAAGTATATGATTGGTGGCAATGGATAAGTAATGAACTATAGAATCTGGTACTACCGTCATCATGCTTTTGTATGTTTTTTTCTGAGACGAATTTTTGGGGTATCAAATGAAAGGGCTTTAGGAGCTGATTGTAAAAATGCACTACATGATTAAATTTATGCACTAGTTTTCTAAAAAAAACAGTGAAACATTTTCAAGACATGAGCTAGTCGTAGGAAATGGCTGAAGAAATTTTTGTGACCTATACGTATACGTCTTCTAACTCGTAATATCCTCATGACTATCTTAAACAAAGAAAAATAAATTATAACCGTTAATATTTACAACATTCTTTTCACGAAGTTTTACATACAGAATAAATACAGTTTGCTCCTTAGCTAAAATGTAAAGAATTTTCAAGAAAGGAATTTTGTAAATATTAACGTTTAGAATTTTTTATATATTTTTTTAATCAAATTGTATAAGTCGATGGCCGAGATAACGGGTTAGCCATGTCTGAGATTTATTTTTCTCGAAGAATTTGTATCTAACAGATTTTTCTATCATATAATGGACTCCATAATGTTCAGACTACATTATTATATTAAATTTATTAAGCATGGCTGTCAATTACAGCTATGTCACACAGTAATTGTGACATGCTATATTGTTTTATAAGCATGGTTCTGAATGTTTGTCGGAAGTTGGTTTCCTGACTGACGGCCAGAGTAACTTTTACTTTGGCCGTCAACCAGCTTGGACACCACAGCCTGTTGTGCTAAGGTAGTGCGGTGAGTCTACCATGAGTTTTGCACTCGGTACCCGTTAACGTTTGCATAAAATATTTATATGAGAAATTGCACAGCGCCCCTAGCGGTTTACGAGAAGAACCACAATTTATAATACAACATATTTTACGAGTGCAAAACTCATGGTAGACCTACTGGTTGCTTGTCGCGGCATGACCTTTGTCACCGTCGGCGTGCCGGCTATCTTACCCGGCCATGGGTCGCCGTTCGCGCGTCTTGTCCAGCTTCGAGTGACTTGCGCTCTGGTGCAGCGGTGTGTGGGGAGGCGAGCGGTTGAAACAGTGATCGAGCGCACAGGACGAACCTAGTGTCGAGCGCTTTGAGCGAGCGAGCGCGCTATACATCCGATGTGGTGGAAGGCACCGACGGGTGTCGTGGCAGCGCAAAGTCCGTCGCAAAAACCGCCTGGAAGCGCAGAAAGAAGCACCGCCAGAAGCCTGAAGTTGTGGCCCTGGCGTTAGAGCCCAACGGCATTGCACGCAGCAATAGCAAGAGGCCCGACGCGACGGTATGACACTCATTCCCTGCAAATATGGCAAGTCGCTGGTGTGTGACGCAACATTCGTTGACACTCTTGCTCCGTCTTACAATTACAGCCGCCAGGGCTGGCGCAGCCGCGGCAGTGTCTGAAGGACCCAAAATACGCAAATATGTAGCGCTTAGTTGTGAGTACATGTTTGCGCCTTTTGGTGTAAAAACCCTTGGGCCGTAGGGTCACACTCTTCGCGGTTGGTTTACGTTTCTGGGGACTATAAAGATTGGGCATACTTTGGGCGACGTCTAAATTTAGAAATCCAAAGAGGAAATGTTGTCAGCAGCCTTCTGGGAATCTTTTCACAAGACGGTGACGATTAAGCCAACATTTTTTAATTTGTTGAATTTTTTCTTTACTATATATTTTAATGGATAAGTGTATTTTGTTTAAAGGATAGTTTTAACTTGGTATATGTTTTGTAAGTTTTTGTGTTTAGAATATATTTAGTACCTGATAGAATATAGAATATATTGATATCAAATAAAGTAAATATCAAAAAAGTATGCCAGACTTGTTATTATGGAAATAAGGTGAGATCTTCCGATAGGTGAGGTGTAATGCCCGAGTAAAACAATAAGCTTTTACAGCACCGACGTTAAAATATCCCGGACAGAGTTTTGCTAACAAACAACTGAAGCACTCCTAGAAGCAAACTCGCTTGTATGCACGGGCCCGGGCAGGCACACTTTCACATCATAATAAGCCAATTTACATAGTAAGTCCACTCATACACTTACAAACCGCCGCCATTGCTATGCTTCAGCTGCGACTCCGTCCGCCTTTTTTACGTTCGTGTTACATAATACTATTTCTGGGGCTTGTGCAAATGTGTTTTGTTACTAAATTAAATTAAGTGGGCCAAATAGAGGTGTCTAAACGTTAAAAAAATAATTTTCTTTATTTAAGTTACCTATTTATAGATATCATAAAGAAATATTTTCGAAATATATTTTGGCGCACTTTAGGGTGAATCAATTTCGAAAATATTTCTTTATTATTATTCTGTTTTATTATATCTATAAATAATTTAAATAAATAAAAAGCTCAAGTTGCGATGTATATATTTATTTCTAATTAATTTTTTAGAACACGAGACCATCGGAAATTATCCGAAGCGCCGCCGTCCCGACCAGACGTCAACCAGAAGATCCAGAAAGTTTACTGTATACAATATTTAGTGACAGCAGTATGGACAGTAACGCTGTTGAAGTAAGTATACTTGGTCCTTCAAACCGGATATAAGCAAATTTAATTCATTTTATAAATTCAACACTCATACAAAAATTGCAAGGCCGGTGATAGTGCAACGCATGTTGTCAATCAACATTTTCACTAACTCTATATGCAACGCACTGATCTCTAATAATATAAATATACTGGGTGTTAAGATGAAGCTGCGGAAGCCGGAAACTGGTACTCGTTCACACAAACAGTTTTTACTATGGAGCCAACCCTCTAATCACGTATCAAAAATCAGCTGTTCCATGGAAATGTTACATAACTACCCAACCAAAATGTATAAGACTGTTTCTTTTTTTCGATTTCTCAATTTTTTTCACAAAAATGCCAAAAGTAGCTTAGACTTACTTTATATTGATTTTCTCTAGACTATCGATTTAAGGATTTAGTTGGTTGTTGTCACGGACCAGTGGGTCTACCGCGTAATTCTCATTTTCATCAACATCAACTGTGATTGAAATTTGACGTGCGTGCGACAACGCCCGCCTAACATACCATCTCTTTTGCACGCGTTGAATTTCGCATGCATTTGCTTGAAGTTGATACAAATGAGAATTACGCGGTAGAGCCCCAGGCTGAAATCAGCTAAATCAACTTTATTGAGTCTATGCATTGCTACTCTGTGTACACATCTGTCAAATTTTAGATTCCTTGCTCTAATGCTTATAGTTCCAATTATAGGGCTTTAATCGTAAAACTAGTTTAATTCAGCTTATTAAAAGTACTAAATACAAAACACTTTATTCCACCAAAAAACACAGCAAAAGAAACTTTAAGTATATACACGTTTTTCAAAGATAAAAAAGCTTCTCCTATTACAATTTTCAAATTAAATTAAATTAATGAGGTTTTAATAATACCATTGATATCTAGCTCAACAAAAATAAAGATAACTTTAGAAAAAAACAAATACAACCATTTTTTCCGGTGTAGGCTGAGAAATGAGTGCTCTCTAAGGGTATGTGGATGGAAAAGTCGAAAGCAGGGTCTTTTTGGACTGAAACCAAAAAACGGGATCTTCTTTGTGCCCCCCCCCCTCGGGCTCGACTCGTAGGGGCAAGGACTTTTAGCATGTTTATCTCCTAACTAGTCCAAACAAAGTTCTTAAGTCAAAGATCCTGCTTTCGACTTTTCCATCCACAAATTATTCGTTGCTTAAGCTAGTGGAAAAAGAATACAGCACAGCGTGTGACTTCGAGAAGTCTTTATAAAATTTGTTTGAATGATATCTAGCTAGTTAGAACAAATTTCTAAATGATATCTAGCTGGTTTGAAAAATGTTTTTATTTTAAGGCGCTCTTATCCCAAAACCAGTAATTTCAAAGTCAAATAGAACTTTCAAATATCGTCTAAAACTTCCAAAAAAAAAAAATACGCAATATAGTTCGAACCTCCACGCATGTGTTACACGATCAGATAATTTTTGCTCGATAGAAATAATTCACGAACACAGCATGTAATAAGACCTTTCAAATCATGCAATTTCCATAAGTCCACTCTTTTATTAACGAAACATATTTGGTAATATTGCTCTTTAAATTTTCTAGGTCGACCACGTAAGTGGGTTTTAATAAACATATCCCTTATTTTTAAACAATTTAAAAACCGATAAAAACAACGAAAAAGTACAAAAGTGTGGTTATTTTCTTTACTCCTTACACGTAAAGAAAAAGACAGAGGGTCACTCTTCTGGGATAAGAGCGCCTTAACCAGAAGCGGAGTTACACAGTTTTCCGAGAGCGCGTGACAATTCGGCTGTCGTAATAGCCACGGCTCAGCGCGCTGTTTTAATAACAATAATAAAACGTCATAGAGTTCAGTTCTACTTGATGCAAAATTAAGTGCTCAATCTCAGGTCACCATATACTTAATAAGAAAATTGCTGTGTTCCCGTATCTTGAGGTCCTTTTGAAAGTCCTTTAGATCTTATTGAGCAAGGTTTAACTTTGCTAAAACAATATACAGGCGAGCAGAGCAAAGCGTCATCAATGTCATTATGTTTCCAAATTTTTGATTCCAGTCGACGGAAGTAAATCGTCGCTTTGAAACTGTTTCACGCGGCCAGCACTTGCCACCGTTGCCGCTGTCTAAACTGAAACGTCGTCGTGTACCGCCACAAACTGAAGAAACTGTACCTGAATGTGAAGATGTAAGTTGAAGTTTTAAATAGAACAAAACGTGGCAAATAAAAAAAAAACTGTATATTTGGATTCGAATTTGTAATAGTACAGAGATCAAATGAATTTAACCAATAAGTTTACAGGCAGATTAGAGTGCTAATCTCCGTTGAAAGCCACACGCAGGATAAAATGAAGTATCTACCGTACCACTAGTGGTAAACTAGCAAATCGAACGTTTATATTGTCGTTTGCGGCAAGCTAATAATATTTATTTACTATTTTGCCGACAGTTACGTCATTTCGTCGTATATCTTCGCTTGATTGGATGCTTTCATAATCGAGTCGTTGGTGTGATGGATAAAAGTACTAAGCTTTAGTAATGAGGTCTTAGGGTTCGAAGCCACTCGTCAGAAGATTTTCGTTTTTTGCAATTTTTTGTTGGTGTTAGGTTTACGAAAGTCTTTAAAAAAAAAGTCAAAAGTGGGTGCGACGTCGGGCGAAGAGAGGAGGAGCGTGTTAGTTTTAAACCCCTGCTGCCCATGGGACACAACAATCCTATTAATTAAGGTTAAACGTCACTCGCTTAGCGCAAAGTGCATAACTTAAGGCGATATGTGAAAAAAATACGGGTGTTTCTTTTCTGTGTATTTCATGAAATACACGGAAAATTATAATCAGTTTCTGGTATATGCATTTTGACTATATAATCTAGGGATTTGAAATTGGAAAACATGTTTGGATAAATTTTCCTCGATAGAAATAATTGTTGAAATTAGGTCTTCAAACACACTTTTTCTCCTCGTTTGACGAATAGGAACCATATACAGAACTCAAACATATTTTATTAGGTGGGTTTAACAATATCTAGAGACATGATATTTGAAATTTTGCTAGCTATTTTAGTTTTTTTAATAAAAATATAAAACCAACTTTTTTCCCTTTTACCCTGAATCCGCCCCTCTCGCACTGCGTGATTTTTAGCTTGGAGTGACAGTGACAAAAATAAAATTCGCATAGCCTCTTAACTTTGTTATTCTGGTTAAGAAATAAAAAAATTAAAAGCATTTTGGTATGTGGCAATTGACGCCAATAGTTCAGTATTATATTGTGTACACACACAATTGGTCATAATCTTCTCAAAACTAATTTAAAATGTTGTTTTAACAATTTTTGGACAAGATCATGAGTAATTGTGCATTCAGTTTCAAACGCATGTTTTATAAACCTCACTAATACTGAACTATTAGCGTCAATTGCCTTATACCAAAAGGTTTTTAATTTTTTACTTCTAAACAATAACAACAAAGTTAAATTATGCCCTTGCGTTAATTGACATTTAATTTTAGTGATTTTGAATTCAAGTATATTGTCAGGTAAAACGCTCGCTTCGTGCGCAACGGGTACGCATAATCAGTGAATTTGCGAGGTTTTTCTGGAATTTCTGAAAAAGTATTGAAAAATAAATAAAATGGTCTCCAAATGTTTTTGGTTATGTGTGAAGAAAATTCAAAAGCAGTTTTAATTCTCTCGGTTGAACATCTTTGCTCTAAACATGTTTATTCGCAATTTGAGGACCTTACTTTGCCATTTTTTTTGCTATCAAGCGAATTTAACTCAATTACGTTTTTAGAGAGTATATCCTCTATTGTAATGTAACATATGTTTTACTTGTATTTGAAATTAGATACTGAACTGACAATATGAATAAAGCAAAACGGCCCCCTAGTTTTATAGAAAATCCTTTTTGTTTATCATGCTAACGTATGCAACGAAATCACGTGACTGTCGACAAAATAGCTATCGAACGTTTTACGATTGCACTGGTGGCATGGCAGATGCTTCCTAAAATAAATTACCATTATGTGTATGGTGTGGGTGGTGAGCCCTACCAACGTTCTTCGAGCACAAATACACGCTTTTTTGGTCATGTAGGTTTCCTCACAATGTTTTCCTTCGACGTAATAATCGTCGGTGAAACGCGGTTGTACCGAGTATGGACTGTGACTTGCATTTTACAGTTCACACTCGGAACACTCGGACCCCCTCAGTGTGACAACCATTCATGTCGTGACGATATATTTATAGGTGTCCCATAATGAGCTCAAGTCCTATCAAATAAAACATACATAGGTAAAACAAAAGTTTGATGGAATCTGAGATTCTTAACATTAAAGATTAAAATTAAAATTTCTTCCCTTCCCTAGTTTCTTTGCTGTCATTACTTTATTTTTACAATAGTTGTTAAATTATTTCGTCATTCCGCCTCATTTTTTTTTCATAACAGTAGGCTAAAGATTAAATATTTTTTTCGAGTTTACACAAAAACTGAAAACAAAGTCCTGCCATTTAGATTTGTTGTAATTATTCGATAATATTTGGTAATCATATCATGACATGGTCATTTCTAAATAATATTTATAAAAAAAAGTGCCTAAACTGAAAAATAAAGTAGTGACAGCCAAAAAGCTAGGGATGGGAAGAAGTTTTCATATTTTTTTTAATGTTAAATATCTCAGAAACCATCAAACTTGTGTTTCACCTCAGGACTTGGGCTAAGCTACCTCCCATAACCGTTTGATTCACTCATTATGGGACACCCAGGTATATATTTTCCAAAATATGACGCACTTTTATCAACGCAGTTCTGTCACCCCGTCGATCCTGACCGATCGCTTTGAGTAAGTGTGTTGAGCTACTGACACTATCAGAGGTCAACAACCACCGGCGAGGGCGTTCGTGAGATTTGTGTACTTTAAGTTTAACAAATCGTGTTATTGTACGGTACTGGTACATTCATTAATTTGCTGCTATTTTTCAAAACACTGTATGAGTCATACTAACATAACCTTAAAGGATTCTTGCTTTTACACCCTGAATTTTTATTATTTTTGTGAACATTGATTGAAACATTAAATATTTATTTGCAGGCCATATCTCTGTCACAATTGAGGGGCGAAGTAAAGAAAAGGGAGAACACTTTCTTTAGAACAAAAAGGCCAGAAAATAAATTGAAGAAATTCAAAGGACTTCCCGATACTAACCTTTAGATAAAAAAAAATTGGTCTAATGTTTCCGAAAGTTTATAATAAGTAACCACTAAACATAACATTACATTAGTTAATTTAACTACTCGGTTTTTCTTGATATTTAGTTGTACTGTTAAAGCAGTATAAGTTGACTTTTTTTGTTGATGTATTCTAAGTTTCTGATTGAAATTGAATGTTGATTATTGTGCACCTTGTGGCAAGAACAGAGTAATTCTTATAATCATAAAACCTTTAGATAAAAAAAAAATCGGTCTTATGTTTCCGAAAGTTTATAATAAGTAGCCACTAAATATAACAATACATTAGTTAATTTAACTACTAGGTTTTTCTTGATATTTAGTTGTACTGTTAAAGCAGTATAAGTTGACTTTTTTTGTTGATGTATTCTAAGTTTCTGATTGAAATTGAATGTTGATTATTGTTTGATTGAAGTTCATTATTGTTATGAAGTTGAAGTACAAAATTTTTTTTTTTGTTGCACACATAAACATAAATTATTTTGTACTTCAACTTGATTTTGTACTTCAACTTCATAACAATAATCAACTTTTTTTTGCGGCTGCGCTCCGTTTACGAATACTAAATAAATAAATTAAAAAGTTATTATGAAAATGCAAGACTGGAAGTTCCAGAATAAATTACCGTGAAAACATTTCTTCTTTTTCTTCTTACAATTATAGATTCTTACAACGATATTACGACCTTGCTAAAAATTCACAAATAATGGAATTCGAGTACATCCAAATACAAACTTTTTATGATAATCTGGTCTAAAATATCATAAAAAACTATTTTTGGAAAGAGCATATTAAATACGAGTTTAAGTTTTGTCGTTTGGAGAAAAAAAAACTAGAACCTTATAGTACTTTACCATGTAGTTTAATACACTTTTCCATTTGCTCGAATCAGTTATAAACATTTATTCCACTCCAAAGTGGAAGCTCAATATGGCTGATTTGAAAGCGTCGATTTCTTCTTTACCGGACTGGAACCTTTGACCATGAAGAGTTTTCTTAATTTTAGGAAATGTAAAGAAATCTATAGGGCATAGGTCAGGACTGTATGGGGGATGGTCACAAATTTCTACGTTTTCCTGTTTCAAATGCTCAATCGTTTGACGAGCGCTGTCTGAGCTTGCGTTGTCATGGTGAAGGATGATACGTCGCTTTGGGTTAGATTTCCAAAGTTCGGTGTTGACTTGTGGTAACTAAACTATGGTATACCACTCTATACTATACGTGCTACAATCTTCAAGAGCAATCGTCGCAACATGACCGGTTTTCGCTACGAACGTAGCCACCATCACTGAAGTGCTTCTAGAGCGAACAAATTTAGTCGGCTTTGGCTCGTCTTGGAAGAACCAGCTTGTGGGTTGTTGGTTGGAATCAGGACGGTAGGCATAGAGATCCAAGATTCGTCAGCACTGATGATGTCGTAGACGTGATTTGACTCTCCTCGGTTGAACCTTTAAAGAGTTTTCTTACACCACCTAAAGCGGGCCGCCTTATGGTAGTCGGAAAGTAGATACGGGATCTAACGGGAAACTAGCTTTCTCACACCAAGTGCCTCATGCAAGATCTTCTGAAAGGTTGTCCCTGAAATGCTTAATAACGCTTCTGTCTTCCGATATGTCACATCACAATCTTCGAGGATTAGTTGTTTCGCAGCAACGATTTTATCTTCAATGAAGGCGAATTTTGAACGTCCTTCACGAGATTAGAGTGTTACGAGTGTGTCCTTCACGAGAGTGTTAGGCCTCATGGACATTTTCCTTCGTAAAATTTTCCTTCATTTTCGTACGTAACCTGACAGATTCAAAATCTGACTAAACAATTGCATTAATCCATAGTCTAAGATAAAATTACTAATTCTTATTCTAATACTAATTCTAATTCTTTCAATATACTAATTCTTTCAATTGTTTTGATATTCTTAATTCCAACAAATTTGAATATTGAACAGTTCCAAATAAGAAAATGGCGGTAAATATGTAAACGACAGAACTTAAAAGGCATGCATGGTATAAGTTGACTTTGGTTGATATTCCTTATTCTTTAACGTACACAGAAAAACAGTTAAGACATAAGAAATTAGAATATATGTACACAGTCGAGCTTATCTCTGAAAAGAGATTTCCTCCAACAAACCTAAGCGGAAAAGGGGAATTTTACTAAATTAAATAATCATACATACGTGTACCTACTACAAAAGATATATTCTAAATAAAAAATAAATTATGTATTATACAGGCTGAATTTTTGAGACGGGACAGTAAGGGCAGGTACCTTAACCGTTATAGTTACAGGAAAACGCTTTTAGGAGACGATCCATAAATTTTCAAGATATTCTGAACTGCATTTATGTACAGATTTTGGAAAAAATGTACAGTCAGCAAGAAAATGGTCATTTTAAACAAAAACTTCTTGATGTTACTTGTCGCAATGGATACTTATTCGCGTACCACACCAATGCATAAATACATAATTACATATATTTAAATTTACTTATACTTAATATACATAAACTTACCTATTTACTACAGTTTAGCAAAGGTAAAAGAGCACTACCGTACTAGACTCAATGTTAAATGATGCTTTTTGCAAAATACGAAATATTATATTTCGTGACGAGTATAAAATGGCGGATTTTCTTACCCGAGGAATGAAGCTCGAAAGCTTACGTCGAAAGCTTACATTCCGAGGGTAAGAAAACCCATTTTTACTCGTTGCGAAAGATACTTTTTCTACTACCTGATTTGTGTATTTAAATATTAAATTTTTCCTTTCAAATTTAATGTACTATATGATTTTGAATACGATATTTCAAACTGACCTGATAATCATTCCGCAACGGGTCCCGGAAAGTTCGATTTTCAAAACTAATTTAGAGTATTAAATGGAACTTTTTCATAAAGGTAGTATAAAAGGATTATTTGTGCCCTTTCACCTGTTTTAAAACAACCTCGAGCCGATTAGTATAGGAAGCCAAAATTTTATTTTGCGTTTTTCACTGTAAGCTTAATTGAAACTTGTTTCCGATAGCTTACAAAGTCTCCATTATGAATTTGGCTACATCAATAAAAATCATCTTATATGTCACAGAAATATTGTAAAATCCGATAGTTAATAATTTCATAGCGAGATTTATATTTTCATGGTAGGTTTTTGTTAGGCTGTTTATAAACTAACCTAACCTAATTATCGAATTCTATAATCTGACGATGGCATATAAGTACATTGTTTTTTTGGCCTTACAATTATTTTGATTTCATTACAAAACTGGTGTATTTATTGTTCTGCGGTATAAACCCTTAAAGGAAAATGTATATTGAAACGCCACTTATAAGGAACTCAAACATTTAGGGATCAGTTTGGTTCCCCTAACCACAGAGAGAGGTTTAAAAAAAATAGCCTCGGCCGCCGCGCCGCGCCGGCGAGACGTCGGTGCGGGAAGGACCCTCCTCGGTCGCCGATATATCAACGTTGGACAGGACGAAAATTGGACCGGACCCTTGTTAATGTCCTGCACTAACGAGTAATGGGCGCTCGTCTATGTATTTCATTATTTATTTAAAAGTTATCGATTTGTTGCGGTCTTGTGATGGGAAGCTTGGGTAGTCTTACAAGGGGAGTTGTACCGGTGAAAAGAAATTGCCGAACTTCATTGAAACTATGGTCGGAGTTTGCAAAGAAAATATTATTATTTGAGTTTGAAACAAATATACAAATATAAATACACGATTGTGATTTTAAAAACATGTAAAAAAGTTGTTTTTAAGTATAGGTGTTTTAAATTAATTATTTTGCTGCGATTTTGACCATAGCATAGTCAACAATCTTATGAATTTTCAAAGATGAATTCGGACTTATTGAAAATGTATAATTGACCGGATTAAATAACACTATCTAAATCGAATGATAGACTAATCATAGGCATATATTTATTACATGTATGGCATATATTTATAATATTAGTTATTCCTATTCCTATATTTTTTATTTTATTCAAGTGGTACCTTTATTATTTTTTGTGTATTTCCCCGTATTATTATTTGCTGTGTAAATCTATGTCTAATATGGATTATTTAATTATATTACATGAAAACCGACCTGTAATATGTAAATATGTATCTTAAATAATGGTTTGATCACTTTTTTATATAGCTTGAATGAATATAAGGTCTGTCCTCAAATAGTTCGTTTAAAATTCGTTCAATCATCAAAATGATTGATCTGTCACACTTCACCAAAAGTAAAAAAATAGGTGTGACGACAAACGGAGCGAGCAGGAGTGGGTTAGGTTTACATGTAAATACATTTGGTGAGCAGAGCGAAGCGGAGCGGAGCGAGGCGACCCTCGTAATTTTTGAAAGAAATGTGATATGCCTAGGCATAAATTAATTTTTAGGTAAACATTTTACATTTTGGTAATTCAATTTTGGTGACATTTCTATCATTTTGAAACCCAACCCAATACAAGTATTTGATATTTATTTTTTCCAAGTAATTCTTAATTAATATTAAGGTTTGCGTTTTGATATTATTTGGTGATTAAATTGTGGTGACAGATCTACTATTTTAGGAACATATATTATGTTTATTAGGTCACTGACATGCATTTATTAGGTAATTGATAAAATCACACCCTTAACTAATTAGCATATACAAAAAAAAAACGTTTTATAAACGAAATCCTAAATATTATATTTTTATTCATCATCACGGCATGAATCCTTGAGGGAGTATCAGAGGTTTTCCGAGTTCGGACTATGGAATACAAGTCAGAGTCCATACTCGGTACATCCGCGTTCACCGACGATTATTACGTCCCAACGTGATTGCTGTTCTTCGGGCACAAATACACGCTTTTTAGGACATGCAGGTTTCTTCACGATGTTTTCCTTCACCGTTCCGCAAGTGGTAAGTAAGAACAAATACAACAAATTCCGAAAAAACGTGTGTAAGAACACACGTTTCACCGACAATTTTACGTCCCAACTTGATAGGTGGCGAGCCCTATCGCCTTACTTCGGGCACAAATATGGCTTCCGATGCACGCAGATCGAACACAAATGTGTCCCGACGAGATTTGAACCCGCGACGTCCAGGTTAGTAGTTCGGTACTCGAACTACTAGACCACAGAGGTGAATTTTCAATTAATAATTCAAGAACTTTCTAGACTGAAAAAGTTCATTCAAATATGGCCATAATTACCTACCATAAAAAACGAAGTTTATGAACTTTTTACATAATTAGTGAAATATTCAACTTTTTCTTTTCTTTATTATCATTTTAGTGACCCTGGTCAACACAGGCAATAAGGGTGTTGATAAAATAACCACCAAGCTGAAAACAGGGCAAAGGTTGAATAAACGCGGGTGGAGGCGCGGGCGATAGGCTTGTGCTAGACATATACAACGTGTAACCATAGAAAGGTGTAACCATATTTGAAGAGCTTATTCAGTCAATGATATAGAACTACTTTTACTATGGAGTCAACAACGAAATCTCAAAAAAAAAAATCTGCCCTTCCATACATTTCGGCCGAGCGGCATTGCATTTTCCTATGAAGCGAGTAATTTTTTTTTTCGATATACAGGATTTGTTCCATAGTAAAAGTTGTTCTAAACCATTGATTGCATAAGCTCTTCAAATATGGTTACACCTTTCTGTTACACCTTGTATAGATGAGTAGGTAAAATATTCCGAGTGTGAAACTACCTAAATATGAATATCTTAGACATTTCTGATGCTCGACAGGAATATTGTAAAGCACTTTGTATTAATTAAGACGACAGCTGCCTTTCGCTAACTACCAAAATGAGTTTAAATAAGTTAATTTTCTTATGACAATTAACAGGCTCAATGCCAGGGTGTCTCAAACCTTTTTATAATGTATAATATACATACATTATATTAATTATTGACCATATTGTTTTCCACCAAATTTTGTTTTCACAAGTTTGATTAGAATAATATCTATATTTTAAATGTGCGTGAATTTGGAGACAAATAAATAATTATTATTTTTAAAAAAAGAGGTATCTTTGAATGAAACCCAAAAATCCATTGATAGTAGGTCAATGCAAAAATCTATTGATCGTACTCGTATTAAGTAACTTCCTAAAGAAACATAAAATCACAAAAAAACGACCGGCTGTTATATGCAAAATTTACTGTGAATTTTCAAACTTAGGAAGGAAACATGAAATATTTCTTATCTAGTTATATACTAAAATAAGGTCAATAACATCAAAATCGGTTTTATAAGTACGTACATTGTTTGACCGATGTTATATTATTACATATAACACCGCAATTCTGAGCTGTGATTGGCCAACTTTGTTACCTATAACACCGTTAGAGAACCAATCACAAGCGATAACTGTTTGTCTTCATCTCTTAAACCACACCCTTTTTACTCTCTCGCTTCTGATTGGTTCCCTCAGGCATCTACGTACATTCTATGGTCTCAGGGTATCATGACGAGTATCACTACAATATCACGATTAGTGTTCTTTTTCTGTGTCAGGATCGTAGCAGATGGAAATGTGTAGTCTCTGCCTATCCCTCTGGGAGACAGGCGTGAGTATTATGTATGTTCTTTTTCTCATTTTTCGTGAAACTGTTTTTGATGGTCGCGTAGATAAAAAATTGTGTGCAACTGGAAATGATTAGACATATTGGGACACTCGTGCAAGTCTATTACGAAACTCACTTCGTTCGTATCGTAAACATGCACTCGTATTTCATTTGCACGTGTATTTTTTATTTGGCATAGTTGTTCTATATGATCAGTAGGTTATGTAGTTTGATTATGTGATATGTATGTGTGCATTTACATATATAAATAAATTATATTAACAAAAGGTTCGTATTAAAGCTTGGTGGTGGTTTGATGAATTGGCGTTTCCCTATTTTCATAATTTATTAAGAAATGCGTGTACGTTCTGGAATCATGTCATGTTTATGACATGAAAAAAAAAAGGTTGAAAAAAATGAGGCCGCTATACTATAATATGTGTTGTACCTACACTACGACCAAAACTGTACACTATGAACAAAATATTTATTTCCATCTGTCACCGCGTCAAACTTGTTTTCGTCAAAAAGGTTTCAGAAAACAGTTTCTTTAAGATACACTGAAGGTGTTCAATTAACAAGTATTAGGTGCAAAGCTATGAAATGTCCGTTTTGTATGGATAATTTGAAGAAAACTCAAGTTTTAGTACTAACACTTGCTTTTTCTATAGGAATGACAACTCCAAATTATGTATGTAGATATTTTTTGTGTTCGAATGAGACAACAATAAGCTTACACCAAAATTAATTTAATTTTGAAATGCGTCAGCTGAAAAAAAAAATTAAGAAGCTTGTCATGGAAATGGATGGCATTTAGGACGAACGGTTTTTGAAGATTTAATTTTAGTTATCAAACTGACAAAAAACGTAGATGTAAAACCTCGTAATCAAATTTCCAACAAAACACAAATAATGTAAATAGCTATTGAATCACAGGATGAACTCATGAATCATGAAAAAAGATTTCGTCAATTTCATAGGTTTTCACCCAATATGTAGATCAAATATACATTGTGAAAGGTTTTGGAAAGAAAACTGTTGATAGTACTCGTCAATACGAACAGTATTTTTAGGTAGCAAACTTGGAAATCTTGAAAGAAGATCCTTGGTGCGTGAGCTCCAGTGGTACTTACTGTTTTAGGGTTCCGTTGTACCTAAAAGGTACAAAAGGAACCTTATGGTGAGACTCCGTTGTCCATCCGTCCGTATGTAACAGCCTCATAACTTTAACATCGTTTACAATAAAGACATGAAATTTGGCACAAAAATAGCCCACAAAAAAATTTAAATTGTTCAAAATATTTCCAAAAAAAAAAAGTGAGAAAAATAAAAAATATTGTCCTAAAAATAATATCGAATTGTAGATATTAAAAAAATAATTGAAAAAATATATACATTTACTGGCATTGGCTTCGAGACATCTTTAAAAAACCACAAAAAAAATATATGTCCCCCCCTTATCTGCAAAACTGGTAAACCGAAAAATATGAAAAAAATCATAGTATTATGTGTTTACGTAAAGATTACAGGAAAAATAAAACGACTGAGAAATTCAAGAAAAATTGACAAAATAAATTTATCATCCACAATTCGGAACCCTAGGTACGCGAGTCTGACTCGCACTTGGCCGGTTTGTTTATTGTTTAAAGTTCACCGCCTGTAACAGTTGTCCGCACGGATGAGTACAATCATAAGATTTTGTTTAATAAACCGACACTTAAATTTCACTGTGTATAAAAAATAAAAAAGCCATGGCACTGAAGGTGTTAAAATAAAATAACATATATGTATGTATGCAGACAAAATATATTAAAACCACAAGCAATCTGCTACCGGAATATTTCATTTAGTACCATCAACGCTTCGCAAGGCAAGTTTTTGCCGGATTTATGACCTTAGTGCGGAGGTAATAAGAACTTTGTTGTCCTCGAACCGTGAAGACGTTGTCTTATTGATTTTACCCACTTATTACCTATATTGATTATAATAATAATGACAGACTTGTTTCGTGACTCTACATGTCTTCGTCTTTACGACTTGTCTTGGGGCGGGTAGATCGATAAGACATCAAATGTCAAAGTGCCGTGACCTTTAAAAAATTATCCTGTAATTTCCGTAACATAGGGCATTATTTAGGGCGTGCGGCTTTTACAATTACTGTCTTTTTTTGTTGTTAACTGCTACTCGTGTATTATTATTACGATTCTTACGATACTTAAGAGCGGTTTCGCAGACGGATTGTGAAAAACACGCCTTTTTCTAATTAATCGGAACAGAACACTTAAATTCAAAATTCACTCAATAGAAACAAAACCTTATTACCTATGTATTGTGTATGTTGCCATCGCAAAGTTTCCATTGGATTCTGTAAATTCGAAAAAAAAAAATTCAATTGTGCTTTTTGTTAAATAATTTTCTTTTATCATATGCATCGATACTATCGGGGAAAGTTGTGCGGACCCACATTTCGTCCTTTTTTGCCATGTAATTGGAGAAAATAAAGCATGACAGGCTAATTGGAAATTTTTATAACAGTGTTTTAGCTGTTAAACTCATTCACAAACAGAAATTTCATCGAAGAAATTTCGATTTCATCGAAGAAAAATCCGCAGACCCAATTATCACTCGTACTGCAATAGTAATATGTGTGATAGGTAGGTCAGCGATAATTCTTTTGATGGTACATGAAGAAGTAAATATAGTACGGACCTAAACTAAAACACATAGCTAGAAGCTTTACAAAGTACTTATCGTGTTTTCATAGTTGCTACGCACCGTAGCCCGTAGTACACGAAAGTCCAGAAATTACGATAGTCTTTTCAACATTCACATTACAATATCTTATTTCTTGTCTACTTACGTGTATAGAAAATTGAAGATGTAGAAATGAGCCCTCGAAGAGTTAGGGTAATGAAGGCTCTACATTTGTAGGGATGTTGGTAGATTCCATTCGCCTTATATGCATCCATCATGGCAAGCAAATTGAATCACGTTCCTCGCCCGCTCACATCAGCAGTCTATCTTTTCTCTCTGGAGATGTGTAGGGTCCCTAATTTAATGTGCAAAATGGGTATTTTTGGCGCGTTAGAAAGAAAATGGGGATTTTTAAATACATGACTTGAAAATTCATGATTTTAAGCGAAACTTATCGCTTTGGATACTCTAAACATTATTTAGAGAGCATTACAAACTAGAAAAATTCAAAGGTCTTGGATGAGTAGCTCGGTGGCGCAGTCAGTAGTGCACTTACCATGTAAGCAAGTGGTCGTAGGTTCGAATCCTGGCCGGCCACTTTTTTAAATATTTGTCTTCCTTAAAATTTGTTTCTAATTGATCTTTTCTATTTTATAATGCACTCTAAATAATAATATAAAGTTGTTTTACTCGGAAAAAAATTGAATACTCTCAACAATATTTATGAACTAGCTTTTGCACGTGGCTTCGCTCACGTTGTTCGGTCTGGGTGCTTCTGATGCTTGATGCACTTCACGTGCCGATCACTAAAACATTCGAACAAAACTACATAGTATGCTTAGATTTTTTAAAATTTGAAATAGCGCTAAGGGTTACAGTTTGATGATGATTGATAAGTGTGTGAAATAACTATCTCATAAGATACCTCGTTGAGCGTATTACAGGTCGTTAACCAACACTCAGTTACGTAAAAAAAAATACTTTTGCCATAGATTAAACAGCCGGGTCAAAAAAAAACAATAACAGGTTATTATCAATATATTACCCCCTACAAAAATCTCATAAAAAAAACCATACACCTGTCTTTTTCAGAAAAAAATCGTTCACGTACACGTTACAAAAAATATAAATTACCGAGGTTTTTCTTAGACCACAAACAGATGCTCTACATTTCACACATACATTATTTTTATATAGTTACACACATTACAATTAAAAACGGTGATTGGTAAATCGGTGTGTAAATTACAAAACCGTGATTCAGTGGACTGACTCAGAGATTGACATGGTTGTTTAGTTTAAACGAGTGAAATGTAGAACATTCATTTGTGACCTAGAAAAAACCTCGAAATTTTATATTTTTTGAAATTTACTACATTTTATGAATATTTTTCTAAAAACAGTCGGTAATTTTTCTTATACAATGTGTAACCATATTTGAAGAGCTTATTCAGTCAATGGTATAAAACAACTTTTACTATGGAGCCAACCCACAAATCTAAAAAAAAAAATCTGCCCTTCCATACATTTCAGCCGAGCGGCATTGCATTTTTCTATGAAACAGTAAATATTTTTTTTTCGAGATACAGTGTCGGTTACCGACATGTAATTAGCTCAACGAGGTATTTTATGAGATGGCTTTGTACTATTTAGTTTTATCAGATTTCATGATGTGGCTGATCAAAAAGTAGTAAATGCTACGATACTACTTATCTATAAATAGCGTAACAAAACTAAGGAAACTACATTTTTGGCAAGCCTAAATAAAAATAAAATAAAAACACTATTTACTAAACCATTAATCATTACATAGGTTACAGTTAGACCCTGTTATAAGTTAAGTATAACCTGAGGTTCAGGGATCTCGCGCTTCCTTTTGGAAGATAGTTAAACAAATAAAACTATAGATCCAGTAGAGAGGCTATCGGACATCAGTACAAAGCAAAAACAGCAGTTTAATCTAAATCTCATAGTCACCCTAGTCGCGGAATATACACGGTGGGTCGTATCTCGTGGGACACTATATGAGATTTATCCTTCATATGTGCTTTCACTTTGTTCATGCCAGGCTTGCCAGGTGTTCGGTTTTTTACCGAACTGTTCGTTATTTTAGCCCCATGTTGAAAATACAGAAGTATGGGTGATTCAGTATTCGCGAAAGTCCATTCATATCATCATATCACACATTTATTTACTGTTTCGCAAAATCAAAGCCATACATTTATGGCGCGCTGTTGCCAGCCAGCGTGTGCTGTATTCGTGTCCTTGATTGATCGTTCCTTTCGTTAGGTAATTTTTTGCAATTTTCTCAGTTTGATTTAGCCAAAAACTCGACAAAATGTACCAAAAAATAAATCTGTTTCTTTTATCTGGACCACCTGGCGACCCTGGTTCATACTGATATTAGGATATTTGAGTTATAATTGGCTATTTATAATGACATGGAAATTTTGTTCATTTTCGGCTGAAATAATTTTACCAGCATAAAGAGTTTACTAGGAATATTCGACCGAAATGGCTTCCCTAAAATAATTAGAATTTTATCACAAGAGACTAATAAAAAATATTCTATATTTATCTTTTATTTCAACACAATCGCTATATCTATACATATTTATTGAGTGCTAGATTGCGATACCGTCAGAAACTTTAGGCAGATAATCTGATAAAAGTTTTTTCACGTCGCGTCATAGCGTCGAACTGCGAATACGAGAGAGACTTCTCTAAGTATTATTATTATCTTTAATAGCGACGGAATTCTTGTAGAATCCGCTGAGTGGAGAAGACATGGAAAGTTTCATCATCCGACTATAGGATTATTGAGAAGAGACGGGCCAAAGTTTCATACAAGACCCGGTCCATTCCAGTCCGGATCGAAGTTCATATAAAACTGGTCCATTCCGGTCCGGATCGAAGGCTGAACACGGATTCCGTTTTGTTCGTAAACAATGTGCATCGCCGATGACGGAGTTTCACGGAAAAGTTATTTCAGATATATATTGTGTTCAATAGACCGGGCGCAGGTCTTACTTTTCATCCTTTAGTTGAGAGAAGTAATATTTAGTTCTATAAATACTCAAATTTCGGGTGTAACTGGACAGGTATCTTTATTTATTTATTTAAGTAAAACATACATCATTAACTTACACATAAAAATTTAAATACAAACTAAATACATACGCCAGTGAAGTTTCCACTGATAAAAAAAGAGTACATATTATACATAAAAAAAAAAACGTAAACAATAACAAATAGAGAAAAAGACATAAGAGCTACAAATAATAATCTATGCTGGGAAGCTAAAACACTGATGTGAACATATTAAGTTATTTCTTTTATTTGGAAATAGAACTTTACAACATTTTTGTATCTGGATTTCTTTTCAATAAAAGGGTCAGTGTTATTGTAACATTCATTGTATTTACAGCGAGATCTAATTATGAATTGACTTTTTCATAGTTTGTCTTGGAAAATTTTGGAGTAAATAATGATTTAGAGCTAGTTCTGTATACTGGGGTTCGAAAAGTAATTTTATCAAGTAAACATGGTGAGTCAACTAGGCCATTAAAATTTCTATACAAATATATTTTATTTGATTTCGATGCTCACGACGACGTTTAGCAAGTGATGGGAATGTACAATTAAATCTATTAATAATTAAATCTAGCTGTTTTTAATCTAAAATCCTAAATTAATCGAAGTCTTTTTTTAAATGTATTCTGGATGAAACCACTATAACATATGTTTGAAGGAAACCATATAATTAACTAATCATACTGAATAACTGTCCCAAAGAAACATAACCAGGAAAATGAAAATCTAATTAGCCCTGCACACAATATACACATACAAAATTCGCAGTGGATTATCAAAATTAGTAAGAAAGCGTGAAAACATCGTATCACTTCACTCAGTAGTGGCGTGCATAGAACTTTTTGCTGGAAAAGCAAGCAATTGGTCAAAAACAACAATAAAAAAAGTATGAAAAAATTTAAATATTACTTTGAAAAACAAAAGTTTGTATAGGAAATGTTCACTCTAAAGTGCGCGCCAGATAAGTCTGCGCGTGGCCAAATATTTTAGAACTATCCTTTTTTTCATTTTTTTTTTATTGTTGTTCTTGAACAATTGCTTGCTCTTCCAGCAAAAAGTTCTGTGCACGCCACCTTCCGCTTCGCAGTATGATCGGTTTCAATAAAAGATTCAGCAGACATTGCGTATTCCAACTTTTCTAAATTGTTTGATACAATTAATCATGATCTTCTAATTGAAAAGCTCTGGAGGGTTGGAATACATGGCCATTTACTCCGATGGATAAAATATTACGTGGCAAACCGAATTCAGGCTGTCGCGCAAAGGGTTTTTCAGGATACCTAGAAATTCCATCTGGAATTCTCCAGGGATCACATATCGGTCCATTATTGTTTATTTTATACATAAATTATATTCATAGACATATTCATAATTCTCAATTTATATAACTTGCGGATGATGCCGAATTTTTTAGAACTGTCTCCTCTGTTGAAGATTGTTATCAGTTATTTTTAAATTAAGAAAATTGCTATTATTTCATTTAGTCGTAAGCACTGGCCAACACGATTTTATTGTAAATATATACAATCAGCAACTTAAAGGAGTACATGTCCGAAATCTTGGCATCATCGTGGACTCAAAATTACCATTTAATCTTCATATTAACCATAATTATAATTAAAAAAGCTTTTAAGGGCGCACCGAGCATTTGCCTTTGTCTCTATCTTTTTCTTTGTGTGTAAAGAGTAAAGAAAATAGCCAAACTTTTGCACTATTTCCATGTTTTTCGTTGTTATTTTCATCATATTGTTCTTAAATAAAATACTATCGTGTATAAACGCTTCAGTTATCTATCTATGAACTTTATTTTAATAAATAAATCATCATATTAAATTACTTATTTATATAAAAAGGCGGGAAAAATTTGAAAAAATTACTTGAAAAAAGGTAACTTTGAGAATTTATTCTATCGAGGCAACTTTATCAAATCGTGTTTCCATCGTGTATAAGTTTTGTACATATCCCCAATAATACCAGTATATTTCCCTAGATTTAAATTTAATTGTTTGCTACTTCAAACAAGAGTTATAAAAACGTGTTTGTATGTGTACAAAGCTCGGTGCGCTCTTAAGAAATTGAGATTTATCTTAAGAGTATCTTAAGCCTTTTATTAAACTATTCACACAAAAAATATTTTATTTTAGCTATGCTCGGTCACTCCTGGACTTTGCTAGTGTAGTTTGGAATCCCTCTAAGCGTGTCACGTGGCGCGCGTTGATGAAAGGGTTCAGTAAGAGAATCCTTATAAGCAATGACATTTTTGGAAGGCTTATAAGGATTCTCTTAATCATCACCATTTACTATCACTCGCAAGACGCAAGCAGTTTGACTTGGTTTTGAATTTTAAGCAATAAATGTGACTACCCGTCCAACACAAAAAGGACAATGGCAAAGACTTTATTAGCTTCTAAAGAAGCGATTATTGGTTGGCTTATTGGCCTATTTGTCATCGACGGGTAATATGTAGATTTCATGTTGAGGGCATGCATGTTTCCATATGCACATAAATTCCCAAAAAACTCATTGGTGCATCCTCCATCGGGGATCGAACCTAGGTATCAAGATTAGGCTGTCATGGTCACCTACAGCGGTGTCGAAACGTTAAGCACGTATCCGTTAAGGTATATTTTCAGTTTTACGCGATTTGTAAGACCCGAATAAACATTATTGTTAGTCTTTTATTAAGGGAATGTACAAATCAAAAAAGTATTAAGTTATAATACTTTTGCCTGAAGAAAATATATTTCAACCCTAGTTCTTTTGGTTTTAAAGTGTTCCTTAGAATAACGCGGTTACAAGATCGAATATTATTATTATATAATATATACATATATATAAGGTGACATTTATTTATATAGCCAAATTCATACCGGAGGCTTAGTTCAATAATTCATACCGGATCGAAGGCTGAACACGGATTCCGTTTTGTTCGTAAACAATGTGCATCGCCGATGACGGAGTTTCACGGAAAAGTTATTTCAGATATATATTGTGTTCAATAGACCGGGCGCAGGTCTTACTTTTCATCCTTTAGTTGAGAGAAGTAATATTTAGTTCTATAAATACTCAAATTTCGGGTGTAACTGGACAGGTATCTTTATTTATTTATTTAAGTAAAACATACATCATTAACTTACACATAAAAATTTAAATACAAACTAAATACATACGCCAGTGAAGTTTCCACTGATAAAAAAAGAGTACATATTATACATAAAAAAAAAAACGTAAACAATAACAAATAGAGAAAAAGACATAAGAGCTACAAATAATAATCTATGCTGGGAAGCTAAAACACTGATGTGAACATATTAAGTTATTTCTTTTATTTGGAAATAGAACTTTACAACATTTTTGTATCTGGATTTCTTTTCAATAAAAGGGTCAGTGTTATTGTAACATTCATTGTATTTACAGCGAGATCTAATTATGAATTGACTTTTTCATAGTTTGTCTTGGAAAATTTTGGAGTAAATAATGATTTAGAGCTAGTTCTGTATACTGGGGTTCGAAAAGTAATTTTATCAAGTAAACATGGTGAGTCAACTAGGCCATTAAAATTTCTATACAAATATATTTTATTTGATTTCGATGCTCACGACGACGTTTAGCAAGTGATGGGAATGTACAATTAAATCTATTAATAATTAAATCTAGCTGTTTTTAATCTAAAATCCTAAATTAATCGAAGTCTTTTTTTAAATGTATTCTGGATGAAACCACTATAACATATGTTTGAAGGAAACCATATAATTAACTAATCATACTGAATAACTGTCCCAAAGAAACATAACCAGGAAAATGAAAATCTAATTAGCCCTGCACACAATATACACATACAAAATTCGCAGTGGATTATCAAAATTAGTAAGAAAGCGTGAAAACATCGTATCACTTCACTCAGTAGTGGCGTGCATAGAACTTTTTGCTGGAAAAGCAAGCAATTGGTCAAAAACAACAATAAAAAAAGTATGAAAAAATTTAAATATTACTTTGAAAAACAAAAGTTTGTATAGGAAATGTTCACTCTAAAGTGCGCGCCAGATAAGTCTGCGCGTGGCCAAATATTTTAGAACTATCCTTTTTTTCATTTTTTTTTTATTGTTGTTCTTGAACAATTGCTTGCTCTTCCAGCAAAAAGTTCTGTGCACGCCACCTTCCGCTTCGCAGTATGATCGGTTTCAATAAAAGATTCAGCAGACATTGCGTATTCCAACTTTTCTAAATTGTTTGATACAATTAATCATGATCTTCTAATTGAAAAGCTCTGGAGGGTTGGAATACATGGCCATTTACTCCGATGGATAAAATATTACGTGGCAAACCGAATTCAGGCTGTCGCGCAAAGGGTTTTTCAGGATACCTAGAAATTCCATCTGGAATTCTCCAGGGATCACATATCGGTCCATTATTGTTTATTTTATACATAAATTATATTCATAGACATATTCATAATTCTCAATTTATATAACTTGCGGATGATGCCGAATTTTTTAGAACTGTCTCCTCTGTTGAAGATTGTTATCAGTTATTTTTAAATTAAGAAAATTGCTATTATTTCATTTAGTCGTAAGCACTGGCCAACACGATTTTATTGTAAATATATACAATCAGCAACTTAAAGGAGTACATGTCCGAAATCTTGGCATCATCGTGGACTCAAAATTACCATTTAATCTTCATATTAACCATAATTATAATTAAAAAAGCTTTTAAGGGCGCACCGAGCATTTGCCTTTGTCTCTATCTTTTTCTTTGTGTGTAAAGAGTAAAGAAAATAGCCAAACTTTTGCACTATTTCCATGTTTTTCGTTGTTATTTTCATCATATTGTTCTTAAATAAAATACTATCGTGTATAAACGCTTCAGTTATCTATCTATGAACTTTATTTTAATAAATAAATCATCATATTAAATTACTTATTTATATAAAAAGGCGGGAAAAATTTGAAAAAATTACTTGAAAAAAGGTAACTTTGAGAATTTATTCTATCGAGGCAACTTTATCAAATCGTGTTTCCATCGTGTATAAGTTTTGTACATATCCCCAATAATACCAGTATATTTCCCTAGATTTAAATTTAATTGTTTGCTACTTCAAACAAGAGTTATAAAAACGTGTTTGTATGTGTACAAAGCTCGGTGCGCTCTTAAGAAATTGAGATTTATCTTAAGAGTATCTTAAGCCTTTTATTAAACTATTCACACTAAAAATATTTTATTTTAGCTATGCTCGGTCACTCCTGGACTTTGCTAGTGTAGTTTGGAATCCCTCTAAGCGTGTCACGTGGCGCGCGTTGATGAAAGGGTTCAGTAAGAGAATCCTTATAAGCAATGACATTTTTGGAAGGCTTATAAGGATTCTCTTAATCATCACCATTTACTATCACTCGCAAGACGCAAGCAGTTTGACTTGGTTTTGAATTTTAAGCAATAAATGTGACTACCCGTCCAACACAAAAAGGACAATGGCAAAGACTTTATTAGCTTCTAAAGAAGCGATTATTGGTTGGCTTATTGGCCTATTTGTCATCGACGGGTAATATGTAGATTTCATGTTGAGGGCATGCATGTTTCCATATGCACATAAATTCCCAAAAAACTCATTGGTGCATCCTCCATCGGGGATCGAACCTAGGTATCAAGATTAGGCTGTCATGGTCACCTACAGCGGTGTCGAAACGTTAAGCACGTATCCGTTAAGGTATATTTTCAGTTTTACGCGATTAAGACCCGAATAAACATTATTGTTAGTCTTTTATTAAGGGAATGTACAAATCAAAAAAGTATTAAGTTATAATACTTTTGCCTGAAGAAAATATATTTCAACCCTAGTTCTTTTGGTTTTAAAGTGTTCCTTAGAATAACGCGGTTACAAGATCGAATATTATTATTATATAATATATACATATATATAAGGTGACATTTATTTATATAGCCAAATTCATACCGGAGGCTTAGTTAGTGATCAGTATCACGGATCAATAACATATTTTGCAAATTTCGCAAAATACAATGTTGACCTCCCATAGTAATAGACTCTGGTCTGCGGGCTTGCATTTGTAGAGAATACTAAAAATATTATTTAGGTACGAACTTTATAAAAACGGTTATCGAACCTTGATACTGAGCACTTACCGAGTCTTCAGTATGTATTTCGAATATTATGAATATAAATAAATGTCACTTTGTATTCATATATACAGTACTTTGTTTTTAATGTCGTGCAGTTTCTACAATATACATGTCGAAAGTAACGTCAACAACCGTCAGCAACGTTTGTTCTTTTCCATTTTACTTTCTGTTTTGACATAATGTACTAAGATAATACAATTATGTATATTTTAATAATAATCTAGGTATGACGTATAAATTATGTTAACAAATAAATAAACTGAAACTGAAACATCCATTGGACATTTTCCTTATTCTTTGTTATCAATATTCTAAAAAGAACATAAACAGATAAATAAGACGGATGGAGATGTTTAAGTCAGTCTTACACAGGAAATTCACCAATTGACACATTTGTTTTAACTTTAAATATAAACTTGTTTATTTAAATCACCTAGTTATGGAACTAAGTCAAAGTGTCTTATTGATTACTATCATATTATATCAGGTAATAAATTTTACGGCTGCGCAACTCAAAGCCATAATAGGTTTAGAGAATGGAAGAATGCTGCGCTGCCAATTAGATGATCTCTGCTGTGCAAGGTGGAATTCAATTGGAAGACTCATAAACGATGTAGCTGTTGAAGGCCAAACCATCTATGCTGGCTTGAACAATGGAGAAATGTGGAGTTGCAGGACTAACGAAAAGGATTCTTGTGTAGTTTTAAACAATGCAGGTAATTCCATCAACGGTATTGATGTCAAAGATGAATACATCTACGCTGGGTTGGAGAACAGCATCATATGGCGCTGTCTGAGAGACCGCGTAAACGCATGTGAAACGTATTATTTGGCTCGTTCTGCTGTAAAATCTGTAGCGGTTTCCAATGCATACATTTTTGCTGGTTTGAACTCGGGTGAAATGTTAAAATGCAATATCGGCCCATTTGCTGCGTGTGAAAGTTTCAACAACGCGAATCAACCAATTTACTCACTAGCTATACTTGAAAATCAATTTGTCTTTGCTGGTCTGCGTTCCGGGATCATGTGGCGATGTTCTCTTCGAGACCAAAATTCCTGTCTAACCTTTAATGAAGCAGGCACACCAATAAATGCTCTGGCAATATCTGGAGATGCAATATATGCTGGTTTAAACACGAAGATATTGTGGAAATGTTCGTTAAACAGTGCTAACTCTTGTTTAACGTTGGAAAATACTGATTCTAAGATAACCGCTATGTACACATATGGTTTTTATTCACGAGCTGAGCATGATTCTCTCAAAAATGAGTCGGAGTTTGACTCAACGACGGCATTAATTGTTTAAAATATGTTATAAATTTTACGTTTTGTTGGAGAGAAGTTGTTTGTTTTACTTTGTCAACGAAAATTATAAAAATATATAACCATACTATATTGTTTTCTTCCAACGTCTTGTCGTACCTGAATAGCAAAAATCCATATTACCTGCAACAGTGACGTGCATCGTGATTCGCTTTTATTCGAAAACCATTTCGAGACTTAGGTTTAATAAACCGTATTCTTAAATTTGTGGGCTAAGAAACCTGAAGATGATGAATATTTTAAGAAAAAGCTGCAACTTCCATTTGCCTTCGTGTGACGTCACTTGAGAAATGGCTGTTTAGAAATGTGTCCTTTGGTATCAAGATGAATTTATAATAATTTGCTTCAGACTAATTTGATAGCTGGATAACAGATGAGAAGACAGACCGACACAGACCACTTTTTTTTAAAAGCGATCACACATCACAATCAATATAATGTCTAAAATTCTCAAGTGACGTCATATCGGACAATTCTTTAAAAAATCATCAAAATATAATGGTTAATTTATATACCAAAATTGAAAACTATATACAAAATGCCGTATATTCTCGGCAAAAAAAAACTTTTAGTTCTAAAGCTATGGGAATTAGCGGCCTTACTCGTAGCTTGCTGCCACGTAGACGTGCTACGCCGTAGTAAATATTTATTAAAAGTTCTGTAGCACGGTATTACGGTTAAGAAAAGAACAGAAAAATTTATTTCACACCATATTGTGCATAATATGTTAGTAACAAATGCTAGAAGAAAGTATGTTAGTTAATTAAATATTATAATAAATTAAATTATGTACATAAATATATAATATTGTAACGATTTCTATAATTCTATTACTATTACTGTAATGTTGTAATATTTCGGAAAATAAATAAATATCTATATTGAACTTCTCAACTATGTTAATAAACATTAAAAACAACACTAAACAAACAAAACACTGATCACAATATTTAAATTTACCTAGATAATGTAGCCAATTCTGAAGGCTTTAATTTTAGTTTTAGTGCTGTCAAAACTAACATTTTTCCAAAGTAATTTAGCTTCTGTTCTTAACATTTAAAGACGATTTTGTAATCAAGAAAATTAAGTTTTGACAGCACTAAAACTAAAATTAAAGCCTTCAAAATCGGCTTAAAGAAGATCATTGATTTTACAGTATTTTGTATGATACGAGTTCTACTACTCCTGTTGACTTTATTTTATTAAAAATTTAATCAGATAATTTTCTTAATCTCTGCTCCCGGTCTATGCAAACGACGCGCATTGTGAACTTTCTTATTAAATTGGCATCCAGTTCCCGATACAAGAATTTATTATTGACTAGAGTGGCTGTTCCTGGATTCTCTCTTGTGGAGATTTTAATGCCAGCTCGGTTTTGTTTTGCTTTACATGAATTTGTCGCTTTTTCTTCGTACATAACTGAGTTACATAACTCTATGTACAAAGAAAAAATATTCTTCGTACAAAACCGGGTTATGTACCAAGCAACCTACTTTCTTTGCACATTACCAGATACAATGACAGTTATGTACGAGGAATTATAAATTCTTCCCACATAACCCCAGTTTTGTACAAAGAAATTCCTGTTCCTACTACAAAACCAAGGAGGTTCTTAGACCAGTGTGTCAGACTTATGAATGCCAATTCATCTTGTCAAGCTTGACATATCCTGCATTCATGTCATAATAGTAGTTTATGCTACTAGGGCGAAAAGGAATAAATTACGAGGACGATTTAAAACACGAGCGTAGCGAGTGTTTTAAACGTAACCGAGTAATTTATTGCTTTTACGCCCGTGTATCATACTACGTTTTTCAATGCATAGTGTGAGGAAATGAAAACAAATATAATCTTGTGAACTTTCAATTATGATTGGCTCAAAAGGATTGTATCCAGAGCCGTTAAACAGTGGAAAAAAAATATAACATCTATGGTACACAGGAGAAAAAATAAATAAAAAAAAAAAAAAAAATAACCCTAGGGCAAAATAATCGACTTTCTGTTCGGTTTTGATGCATAAAAAGTGGGCCTTTACGAGCACGACATGCATTGAAAAATAATTAATATGGTATAGAAAGGAAATATTATCGTAATTTATCGCAAATGCCGAAGTGATCTGAAGTGATCTTTTAGTCATTAATGTTACCTCGTTGGGATCCTCGTAAGATTTTGAAGTCTTGAAAGACTATAGAAATCTATTTGAAATATTGCAGTAAATCTTTAGATATGGCTATAATTTATTTTTCTTTAAAATCAAATCAATATACCTACATCTGGGTGTTTAGATGAAGATGCGGAAGCCGAAAACTGGCGATAGTACTAGACCATACAAACAACTTTTACTATGGAGACAACCCTCAAACCACGAAAAATAAAATCAGTTGTTCCGTAGAAAAGTAACCAATCAAAATTAATGAAACGACTGATTCTTTTCCCAATTTCTCAATTTTTTTTTACGTAAGTTGTTCGTATGGACCAGTACTATCGCCAGTTTCCGGCTTCCGCAACTTCATCTTAACATCCTGTATATAAGGCCTTTCACTGTGACCCGAAACTTTTTTTAAGGGACTGTCAAGTGTTCTTTTAATAATCATTTGCGATAGGTTATTTGTCTTTTGGTTAAAATTTACTTTGTGTTTGTTGCCCTATTTGTCTGAAACAATGATGCTGAACAACTAATTTAAAGAAAAAATCTAAAATAATTAGTTTCTGAGATGTCTAATATCTAATACGAATAACAAGGTCATTAAAAACCTGTGGCCAAGGCATCAAGGTTTGATTATATGTTTTGTAGCGAAATCCATTGTTTTAGTTGGATACTCTAATTTTATTATTAAAGTGCAATTTTTTACATACCATGAGCGTGAACTTGGCCATTTCCGCGCCTGATGGAAAGCGTAGGATGATTCGCGCCTAAGACCTTGGATGATTCGCGCTCGCACAGTAACTGGAAGAGTAAGAGCGGGTGAGGAGTTAATCAGTCTGGGACTTCCGCAAAATTTACGGAAGTCGGTAATGGACGAATGGCAACTACCTGTAACCTTTCCCCCGGTACGGCTTCTCATGACGTCATGTTGGAGCACGACGAGTCACTTGGTGGTATGGTTACGTCAAGAGGGTGGTGACAAGCCGCGGCCGAAGGGTACCACCAGGAAAAAGGTCCCTACGTCGTCTTTGCAGACGGGGTCAAGATCCGATGACCTCATGACCCTAGATTACAACCAACCAAGAAAACAATCAAAAACAAATTTCAAGTAAACTTGTTATTGTTTACTTAAAATTGGTTTCTGATTGATTTCTAGGTTATAAAGCACTCTAACAATAACAAAAAGTTTGTTTAAATCTAGCTTAAATTAAAGCCAAAATTTATAGTAAGGTAGTTTTAATAACGATTCCGAATGTGATCTGTGAAATGCAAGTCACAGTCCATACTCGGTACATCCGCGTTCACCGACGATTATTACGTCCCAACGTGATGGGTGGTGAACCCTATCGCCGTTCTTCGGGCACAAATACACGCTTTTTAGGACATGCAGGTTTATTCACGATATTTTCCTTCACCGTCCCGCAAGTGGTAAATAAGAACAAATACTGTGCATTTAAATTCCAAAAAAATTCATTGGTGCACGCCCGACCGGGGATTGAACCTGGATCTCAAGATTGAGAGGCCAGCGTTCTACCCCTGAGCTACCGCCGCCGCATCTAAAACACAGCGTGATGTCATTTCATGTTACATGTTGTGTTCTGATCCCAGGAATTATGGAGCCTAGAAATTTAGGTTCCCTTCATCTCGCAAATCCGTTAAGAAAAGATTTTGCGAAATTCAAATTACAAAGGCGTGATACAGAATGTTCATGTTAGTGCAACTTCAGCGCGGACGGAGCTTTATATACCTAAATAAGCTTCACATAGGCTTTTTTCCTTCGAAATCCTTTAATAAACAATAAAAATAAAATTTACTTATAGATAAAATTATAGATAGAAATACTGATAGATAAACACGCCCTTCAATTGACAGGTATCATGCCTTGGTTGGCACACAATATAATGCGAATTTCTCAACAATTCAGCAATAAGTAACGAGTCTGGAAACTTTTTCTCCTCTAAGCTAAAATATGAATCGTGACAGTTCAACTACCCATTAAAATGAGAGACATTTTTATGCTTTGAAAATAATTTTATATAACTTATAAATCCCGACTTACGCGTAAGTGATTTAAGGCTTCACTAGATTCTTTGCACAAATGTCAAACACTAGACAGTGGGTCTCATGGAAAGTTTTAAAAGAATTATGTACTTACATATGTATGAATAGGCATAGACTAAGTATTACTACGTATAGACTGATAACTCCCACACATCAAGGCGTAGCAAATTTTTTACGCGTCCTTACGACACTAGGTGTCGCCAAGTGTTGCAAATAAGCATACTTTGTTTAAGGCTATTACCATCGCCAAATTAGCAGCTCGATATTTGTAACTACGAATATCAACGGAAACGACATATTGAAATAACGTTCATATCAGCGCGCAATGCATAGTGGCTGTTACGACGCTCGCTGCGTCCTTGATAGGGCGAAATAGAAGAAAATTATACTTTTCACTTGGACGCGATTACTCGATTGAATAATCTTATGTTATATTTATAGCTATCAAGTTTATCTATTTATCAAAGTATAGATGAATTCAATCGGCCAAGCCACTCAGGAGCAGTAGGGAATCTGAGGTCAAAAAACACCATTCAGTAAAAAAAAAAAAACATCTAGAAGTTTTGGTGGTATGAAAAAGAAAAATGTTGCATATGTTGTCTAAGAGTTGATTATTCATAACACATTTTTTCATTATTTTTGGTTTGGCCATAAACGAGGAGTAGGCTTTAGGAAGTACCCATTTGGCAATAGTAAGGCCCTTAATTGGGTTCAATAAACTCTCATGGTTACCAAGTAAACATGTGGTTGTAATAGCTTTGCTTAGAAAAACTATATGGCGCTAAGTTGGCAACACTAACAGTGAATATTTCAGCGCCATCTATTATCGAGGTGGGAATTATTTTTATGTTACGTGACATCGCTGTGCCGCTAGCGTCACAAATCAGTCTTTTTAGGATCGTGTTCGTTAGAGGATTTAGCTGATGTATGGAAACTGCTAGTCTATGCGTATGTTATATATAAGGTTATATTCAGAAGAGGATTGTGGAGTGAATTGTGCTCTTTGTAGCAGTTATCAAAGCCTTCTAGTTAACATTAATTACGAGGTAAGCATTAAGTTCTCATCAACAAAACGTTATCTAACGAGAAAATTACAAGTGGGACTGAAAATAATTGGTACATCATACTTTTTTAAACTTCTTTATGGTACCTATTTAATTAGCTTTTCTTCTACTTATAAATTTTTTAAGAGCCTAGCTCTTGCCGGTGTAGCATTTTCTTCTATAAAAACCTGATTAGTTTCCTTATCCATTCGAAACTAAAGATTAAATCCTAACGCAATATGTCAACTGTAATATAATAAACTATTTTCAGTTCCTAAAACTCGCTAGAAAAAAAATACTTAATTATTATTACATGCGGCTTTATAACCCACGTGTGATTGCCAGTTATGGTTGCCAGATGGGAAAACCAAAATATGTGGGCAAAATTTCAAAAAGTCGGGATTTTGGGATTATGGTTAGGACAAATAAATATTACGAATCAAAAAATTGTTTTTTTTTATTAAAATTAAAGTAATTACAACAAAATACTTTTTTACCCGCCGACCGTTGTTATTTGTCGGGACAATTTGTATTTTGTCAGAACTCTGGACATCATATGAAATGTCGGGAGAATCCCGACCATCTCGCAACCCTATTGCCAGTGTCCGTTTGACAAAGACGGTGAACGCGGCAGCGTCGCCGTTCTAAGAGCAACATTCACCTTGATAATGCCCAAATTGTATTGGTGAAACCGTTGGCATATAGTCAACAACAATCACACGTGAGTGTTCAAGCCGTATGTATGAATAATTTACATATGTCTAGTTCAAATTTATGTAAATATTTTGATACATTGATAAGGATATTGAACTTGTATTTGCAGCCATCACACGCGTTATTTCCATTATGCATACACCTATAAGGCTTCGTGAAATCTAATAGCAGTAAATGTTAACAACTTTTCCTTAGCTTGTAAAAGAATCCTTACAATGTCAAAATCCTTTCGTGAAAGATTAAAAAGGAATTTCTGTAAGAATGAAAAGCGTGCTGGCACTTAGTATGACTAAAACCATAGAGCATCAAACTGTTTTATCTCAAACCATTTCCTGGCCATAGAGCATCAAACTGTTTTATCTCAAACCATATCCTGGCCATAGAGCATCAAACTGTTTTATCTCAAACCATATCCTGGCCATAGAGCATCAAACTGTTTTATCTCAAACCATATCCTGGCCATAGAGCATCAAACTGTTTTATCTCAAACCATATCCTGGCCATAGAGCATCAAACTGTTTTATCCCAAACCCCTTGAACACAGTGATCTTATATTTATATATGATCTTATATCTTTAAAAATAATTTGACCAAGCGCGAGTTGGATTCGCGTACAAAGGGTTCCGCACCACAACACAATACGGGTACGGAACCCTAAAAACTTTGTGGTAAATAATAGCAATCTAGATGCCATAGCAACATAAAGGCGACAAAAAATAAAGGCGCTAAAATGGTGCGCTTGATGAACAATTCGGCACCCTCTGCTGAGTACGGAACCCAAATTCTTATTATTTGTTGTTTTACTTTAGAGTATGTACAGAAATATGACCAATTTGGAAAATTGTACGTAATATAGGTCTTTAAGATACAATTAAAGCTCAAACAAAGTACGTTAAATTACAAGTAAAGCTCAAACAAAGTACGTTAAATTCCAAGTAAAGCTCAAACAAAGTACGTTAAATTACAAGTAAAGCTCAAACAAAGTACGTTAAATTCCAAGTAAAGCTCAAACAAAGTACGTTAAATTACAAGTAAAGCTCAAACAAAGTACGTTAAATTATAAGTAAAGCTAAAACAAAGTACGTTTAAAATACTAGTAGAGCTCAAACAAAGTACGTTAAAAATTCTACTTTTTGAGGTTTTTTGTATGGGGACCCCCTTGATCTAATTTTTTTTTATTATTTGCCGTCGTAGAGGTAATAGTAACAAGAATTCTGTGAAAATTTCAACTGGCTTCATATAACGGCTGAAGCTTTAGACCCCTGTGACAGACGGATGGACAGACAGACAGACGAACCTCAGTAATAGGGTCTCGTTTGGCACCCTTCCTTTTTTTAACGGGACACCTGACGCTAGAACATCAATAACGCCAGGTTTTCAAGGGTTCATTGGAAGAAACTAGGTCTCTCCTCATATTGAAGAAAATATTTTTGATTACATAATAATTACATATTGATCTTTTATATAGGGATTTGACTTATAAACAATGTGCTAAGATTTATAGCTTTGTCAAAAAAAAAATGTCTTCCACCCTCATTTTTTTGGTTTTCAAACGGTCGTTTCAAGAACGCGGCTTAGAGATCAACTTGTTTTTTTTTTCCTAAAATAAGTAATAGAAATATGAAGGGATTCTACTTAAATCCAATATTTTTTTCCCTGCAAAATATTTCAGTATTAGCTAAAAACACGCCAATTTGTTGTTTCACTGCGTGATCACACTAGTATTACGCGTCCAAGAAAAAGACGTCAGTGAGCCAACATATAATCGCCTCTATCAAAAGCAAATAATAAGCGGACTTATTGTGCTGGACGGGTAATAAAAAAGTTGCTATATAGGGTATGCAATCCTCTTAATTCAAGATATAACCCTATTACAAGCCATTATTCAAAAAACGCAATTTCGTTAATTATTTCCAACAAAATTTACAAAATTATTCAATTTAGTCGCATCGCTTATTTCGTCTATTTATCTTTACCAGACGTGAACACGCATAACTTTTGTACGTAACAAGATTTAGTAAATTTCGTCACCCTCAAAACCTAAAAGTTTCGAAGTGTACATAAAACCAACTCGCAAAGTAAATTATTTCACAGCTAAGTGAAATTAACTGCTGGAAATCGCTTTAAGAAGTGGGCAAGTCTCGGCTGGGCCATCCATTACGATCACCGGATATATTCGTCGAGCGATAGTTCCTTACAGTCTCACCAATCTCACCATATTAAATGTTCAGGTAACGGCGTCGCTAGTTGAGAATTTAGTGAGTCATTTATCAGGAAAAAAAGGGAAATTATACACCGTCACAATGCATCTCCGAGGCAGTGTCAGAGGTTACAAAAAATTACAAAATTATTTATTTCAATTACAAAATTATTTATTTCAATTACAAAATTATTTATTTCAATTACAAAATTAGAGCGGGCAATTAAATAGAGCGGGCTATGCTTGGGATATCTCTGATGGATAAAATCCGAAACGAAGATATCCGTCAGAGATCGAAGGTGACCGACATAGCCTGCCGAATCAGTAAGTTGAAGTGGCAGTGGACTGGCCATATTTATCGCCGACGTGATAACCGTTGGGGTCGTACCAGCGATCTGAAGGACGTTGCGGGTGGCGGCTGGATGAGGATGACTGAGGACCGCCAAGAGTGGCGTAATATTGGGGAGGCTTATGTCCAGCAGTGGACGAATACGGGCTGATGGATGGATGGACCAAATTATTTATTTCAAAACTTGTACAATATCGTAGACAGTGATTGGAGTCTCATTTTAAGTAAGATATACCTGTAACATGGATTCTCCAGTTCTCCACTCTTCCATAGGTAACAGTTAGACATATTTTATGTAACTTTAAACTTAATAATAAGAAAAATAAAATACAAAATCAAAAAACCAAGACAAAAAGTAGATGTAGAAAAATCAAGTAAAATGTTGCCTATATTTATTTGTGTATACGTGAGGAAGGGTGAGAGGGTGAGTGAAAGTGTATGGGGTGTGTATGAAAATGAGTGTACTAAAAAAAGTTTTCTTATTTGTGTGCTCAAGTGAAAAAGTAGTTGTTGAGAGGTATGTCCGAGTATAGACTGTGAAAGTGAAGTCACAGTCCAAAAGTTTTACCAACATCTCAGCGTGATGGGTGGCGAGCTCAACTGCCGTACTTCGGGCACAAATATGGACCAACAGCTTTACGTACCTTCCGAAGCACGCAGACCGAATACAAATTGCGGTATTTGAACGCGTGGTCTCCAGTTTGACGGCCAAGACGTTTGATCTACTTGACTATAGAGGCGATCAATTAAAAATAAAAATATTCAAAACACATCATGATGGATGATTTGTTTATACAATACAATACAATATTCTTTATTGCACACCAAAAACTAAGTAAATAGAAATTTTCAAAAAGTAAAAGTGGGGTACAATTGGCGGTCTTAACACTAAAAAGCGATCTCTTTCAGACAATATTTGGGTGGAAAAAAAAAATGTAGAGGCGGTGTACAGAATACATAGATAAATTATACATATATACAATAACACATTATAAACATACATGTGTAAATATTTAGACATACCTATAAGAAAAATAATAACAAGAAGAATAATAAAGAAACAATTTGATCAAAGTAAAAGGAGTTTTGAAAACTTGTAAGGATGGAGCTTGTCTTATTGCGAGAGGAAGGGCATTCCATAAACGTACAGCTTCTACAGTAAACGAGATACCATAAAAAGAGGTAGTATGAACTGTTTATATCACATTGTTCTGTGGTTTATATGATAAACACATCACATAACTATTTCAGATTATCGTATCGAAAGGCAAGAGCTTTGTTGTTTTTAAAAGCGCGAGGAAAAATGACAAATCACGTCACGCGAGTTTAGTATAGTCTTCTATCGACTACATTGAAAATAAATAAGTGAAAGTGTCTTATTGCATCACGCTGTAAGTTATTGTAAAGTTGCATAATTTGACTGTCGATATACCCGCAGTTTAGCCAGTATTTTTCATGTACAGTAATTAAAAATGTTCTATGCAAAAGTATGACACTTTTACAAAAGCAATTGAACTGTTACAATTTTAAAAAGTAAATCAAAGCGGAAAATAATGGATTTTCCTACAAGTGTATTTTTGTATAAGTTTTCTTTCCCGTAAGTTTTTGTTTTACCTTTTAGCCCTCTGATAATTTGTGAGCATATTTATAATACCTCTTTTGATGGTATATTTATCTTGGTTAATTTTGTTGATTTCATGTTTCTGTAAACATTTTATGTAAATTATTATTATTAATTATTATTATCTTCTTAATTGTACAATGAATTGGATTAGTCTGTGTTGCTGCGCAATATTTTTGATAAATAAATAAATGTTTAGTTTTGTTCAATATATTTTCTTTCTACTCAAAGGTTGGCTGGGAGAAATTGCTAGAAGCAATAAGTGCTGCCTTTGTTTTCCATGTAAAAGTGAGTTTTAAATATGCATGTAAATGTACAAAAGTGTAATAAGGAGAAAAAAAGTAAATACAATAGCTTGTCCCTTTTTTTAAACTTGAATCCCGTATTTTTAATGCTGTTGCCCCTTACAATGACAAATCTGGTCTGGTCACTCTAACTAAGACCGTCGCAAATTATTACGCCTCGGCACCGGACCACCTCAAAGTACGCATTGAAATGTGAGCTTTAAATCCTGTAGAGTACGTGATATTTTGCAAGTGTACGACTTGCAGGGCACGCACCGTCGGCGCGCGCCGACCCGCTGTCTTCTAGGAGAAAAATGTACTCTTAACATGCTTACATAATACAATTTATTTTTCAGTCTATAAATACCAAAAAAATATGAAAAATCCGGCTAAGTGAGAGTCGGACTCGCGCACGAAGGGTTCCGTACCATTTTATCTTTAAAAACGGCAAAAAAAAACATGTTATAGCGGCAACAGAAATACATCATCTGTAAACATTTCAACTGTCTAACTATCACGGTTCAAGAGATACAGCCTGGTGACAAACGGACAGACGGACAGACAGACGGACAGACAGATGGACAGCGGATTCTTAGTAATAAGGTTCCGTTGGTTAAGCTTTGGGTACGGAACCCTAAAAACGAATAAAAAATATTTTTTGATTTAAAAGGGATTTTACAAATAAAAACAAAAAAAAAAACGAAATTTAATTTGTTATAAAAATATAATTTTAATTTTTTTTTTATATTTTTGTAAAACTGAACTCTTTTTGACTCTAATATCAAAAATTATAAATATATATACATGCAAAATATTTATTATTTTTTTCCAAAAGCTCTCTTTAACAATTTTCTCGCCAAAATGCCAAAATACAAAACGAAAAAACAAAAAAAAATATTTATGAATTTTAAATACAAAAAAATTAAAGGCTGTTTCCAAACATATTTTAGCTCATACAATCATGTAATTATAATTTTTAACATAAAATTTTGTAAATAATAAATAAAAAACCTTTGTGCCGTTTCCGACCCAACGTGCATTTAAGGCTTCATATTTCATGCTTTACTTTGGTGGAGGTGTCCACGGAAGACCAGCGTCGTGGTTCAGAATAGTGCCATGACACATGCTGAGTAGAGGCCTTTTGGGTGTCACTTATGTTTTGTTTGTTATTGATTATATTGTATTTTAATTGTGTGACATCAATAAAGATTTTTCTATTCTATTCTATTCTACTTTTAGGTGGTATGGTAGTGCCAATCTGTTTTAATGTGCGATGACCTTTATACCAACAATAGTACTCTTTAGGCTACGCTTTCACTGTACTTACATACAGTTAATAAAAGCCTTTACTTCAAATTCATGTAAACAATTTTCCCGAGTAAACATATATAATTCAAACGAAAGTAGTAAGAAGCCATGAAATAGAATTACAAAGTTTCCAAACCGAAAGCTATATTTTATTCCAAATTACTATAATGAAAGCACCAAAGGAAGGGCTTGTGACCTTTAAGATTCGTTTAGAAGCCTCGAAAAGTCTATATAAGTATTGCTTGGTATTTACAACTTGAAAGGTCGAAGTTACTAGCGCTATTCATAAAATTCAATGTATCTTTTGTGTGTTTTGTATGTGAACCGTGTGAAGTCTACCATAAAAGCTACGTGTATTATTCAAAAACCACGTTATACCTATATGCTTTTGCTCGTATTTTAATTAAAATAGCAGTAGAATTGGTACAGTAGAGATAAGTTAAACAGTATTATATCTTCATAATAGTTGAAACGCGCGCTTCCAAATCTCGGTTCACACCTCATAGTAGGGATGCACCGCAGTTAAGTACGGACGTGGAGAGTTTAAGACGTCACCCGATTCCCGCACATTTATGTGGGCAGCCCTAATGCGTGCGTCTACCGAGCGTTGTTTCAATACTGTTACTTATATTATGTGTACTGTGGCCAATGCCAATGCGACGGAACGAGTACGTACTAGGGGCTTACGTCCCCAATTATAGGATATTTTTATTGTATAATATAATTTTTGGGGGGTTTGAAGTTAAGCTAGGGGGGCTTGAGTCCCAAAACCACCCCTACCGTCACCAATGTGCGATAGCTCAGTCGTTAGGACGCTCTCTGAATTCTCAATCTGGAGACCCGGGTTTGAACCCTGCTCTCTTTTGCACGCGTGAATTGGTTGTGTCCAAAATCGGAACTAACGCCGCTACCATACTCTTTGTTTCACAGCTGCACCCTCCTGTCACTGTCATCCACGCGCCATCAGATCCTTGTAGCACTGGCGCAGCACCACAGTGCGTGTAGACCTGCCAAAAAGTTCAACACGTTTTGGGACACTACCGCCCACAGGCGTCCATGGTGAATTCCGGAATACGACAGTACGCCTGTCGACGATCGATTTTTCGTTCACATAAATAACAGTACGTGTCACGGCGATCGTTTTTCTTTACTGGTGTAAGGGACATCATAAGTACTGTCACCGCAGAAGTGATTTGAATGGTCCATTCAAACTGTCACAGCAAAAGGTTTTATAGTACAGTTTATAGTCTGTCATACATTTGACTGTCATATAACATAACGCCTATGTATGAAAATTAATAGTGTCACAGCAGGGTAAACCAATGGGTTAATAATACTGTCCCTCAAAGTGTTAATAAACCTCCTTCGATAATTCACAAAAAAAACTTGCGGTGGAAGCCCGACTTCTATATACCCACCTCTTTTTTATCTGAGTTTCTAAAGGGCTCCTGATACCAAAAATTGGTTAAGAATAATTTATTAAGTTTCTTTTTGTTTCTGTACCTTTTTTGATTTAATAAAAAGAAAACTTTCTGGATGTGATGTCACTAAGTCCAATACTTATGACACTGATAATGATTAGAAATTTTCTATAAATATTTCCAATACCTACTTACTTACACAGTATAACTTATACTTACAAAGTTTTATACACTTTGTAATTTTGTAAAGTCTTTTAAAGTTTCACCTGGTAAAGAATACAATTCAGTCTGTAAAGTCGACGAAGAGTTCCGTTGGCTCAAAGTTATTGTTTAAGTTTTAAAACAACGGCTAGGGCATGAAACAAAGCAGCAATAAGAGTACAGATGATAACGAAAATCACATTGAATGTTATTCGAAAGTAGCTTTTATGTCAAAGGCAGAGAGCTCTAGCTCACGAAGGCATCTTAGTTTTCAGAAAATGCTTTTGCCAGTTGCAAGACACGATGTATCATACATTTCGAATGGGATGAATTATGATTAACTTTTATGGTCCTTGTACGTATGAACGTATACGAGTTGCCTTGCCCAAAAGAATTGGCCACCCATAAATATTACTAGGATTTTTCCACGGCTTTACCAGCGTTGAAATAGTTTTTGTGTAGTCCAATATGTGTTTTTCCACGGCTTTGCTAGCGTTGAAATAGTTTTTGTGGAGTCCAATATGTGTGAGTAGGACCGATAATTTTTCCATGCCTTTGCCAGCGTTGAAATAGTTTTTGTGTAGTCCAATATGTGTGGGTGGGACCAATAATTTTTCCACGGCTTTGCCAGCGTTGAAATAGTTTTTGTGAACGTATACGAGTTGCCTTGGCCAAAAGAATTGGCCACCCATAAATATTACTAGGATTTTTCCACGGCTTTACCAGCGTTGAAATAGTTTTTGTGTAGTTCAATATGTGTGGGTGGGAACAATAATTTTTCAATTTCCATTTCTATTTTCACATTCAAAACGTTAATTCTCCATTTACCACAATAGTAGATGATTTTTCAAAAACGCTGCAGCAGGTCTTTCTTAATTTATAAGTTTACTAGCCTTTCGCCCTCAGCTTCGCCCGCATTTTTTCAATCTTTGCCCTGTTTTAGCCTAGGTGGCAATTTTATCAACAGCCTTTACTTATAATCCAGAGTCCCAGAGTCACTTTAATGATACTAAAAAAATACCGCATCCAAATCCGTTGAGTGGTTTTCGAGTTAAAACGGAACATACAGACAGAGACAAAAATTGTAAAAATTGTAGTTTAGCCTTAAAAAAACACGCCATATTTTTTTCAAATTTTTACCGTCTACATTGATGGAACTGAATCCAATGCAAAATGTATGTTTAGCATTGTCTGTATATTCAGTATTTTGCGAAATTTTAAATGAAATGGGTTATTAGCTTATTAGAGTTGTACTGGAGCCAAAACTAAAATTTTTAAACTTTTTGTCTGTCTCTCTGTATGTCCCGTTTTAACTCGAGAACCACTTTACGGAATTGGATGCGGTTTTATTTATTATCATCGTAGTAACCCTGGCCAACATAAAGGCTATAAGAGGTGTTGATAAAATTACTACGAAGCCGAAAAGTGACGATAATTTAAAGACATTTCCACTTGAGCGAAGTCTGGGGCAAAAAAGTTATAATTATATCCATAAATTGATAATGGACTTGAAAGAAAACTTAAAATTAGTGCACCTTTGCTTTTAAATTAATTTTTTGGTTGGGTTGTAGTAGCTTTTAGAATAGCTACTACAACCCAACCAAAGGTTGTCTGAAAGAGATCGATCTGCTTGCCGATATCTATTTTACCTATATTAATCTATTTTACCAAAAATATTTCATGTAAAGTAGGTTGCCAAGAATCATAAGCCCATATCTTAATCATAACGCTTTCACTGTTAGAAAGTTATTAGATCTTATATAGATTAACTATAATATTATTAAAACTCGCGCGAGCTGACATACTAAATTATTATTACTACATGTGGCTTTAACACTCACGTGTGATTGTTGTGTTGACTATATGCCAACCGTTTTACCGATACAATTTCGGCATTATCAAGGCGAGTGTCATTCTTAGGACGACGACACGGCGATCACCGTCGTTGTCAAACGGGCACTGGCAACCGCCGATCGGCGAGCTGAGCGCTTGATAATGCCGAAATTGTTTCGGTTAAGCGGTTGGCATATAGTCAACAACAATCACACGTGAGTGTTAAAGCCGCATTTAATAATAATAATCTCATATAGAGCCAAGTCCTTAAGTTAAGCTTTGTAGAGTTAGGGCTTGGCTCTAAACGAGAACTGCAAACTTTTTAACAGTTAAACTTTTATTATTATTATTAGGGTGCATAACAAACTAGAAATCAATCAGAAACAATTTTCAACTAAACAAAATTTTGAAAAAATTTCTCGGACCGGGATTCGAACCTTTTGAATTGAATTTCTTAACTGTCTGAAGAAACCGGGTACAGCCCCCCTATTCTGTATCTTTGGTTGCCGACTGAACTAGGTGCCTATCATCAAAAACATGGATAAAAACCAAAATTTCAAAATTGCCTTTAGTGGGTATTGAACTGTTAACAATCTGTGTCGTCACTTCAAGTCGCACTTCCTTAGGAAATCGGAATTCGATAGTATATCTATGTTTTTGATGATAGACACCCAGTCCAGAAGGCAACTAGAGATACAGAATAGGCCCGCAGGTCCTCTAAAAAGGCCATTTTGCATGAATCACATTATGATTCCGTTCTAATGCCGTCTTTTTTGCGCGCGTGAAAAAATTCTGACTCCATCCTACTTTCAAATAATTTTATGATTCACCCAAGTCGGCCTTTTTAGATCCCCTGTAGTGATGACAGCGCCATCTGTTCGGAATGAACAAGGCGTAAAAATCACATTACACTCTGATGAGCGTTCACTATCAAGTAGTTACAAAAATTCAGTGTACAGGTATGGTGGAAAATTCGTCGGTCCTTTAATATTTTTATACCCAGTGCCAATCCGGATGGTATAGAGATTTGGTATTCATCCAAATTGGTTAAAGCGTTCAGAAGATAATGATGGAATAAAGAAAAGTTTTGGGGGCAGTCGTGTAAAAATAGCAAAATTATTGTCCACACATTTAGGTAGATTACCTTAACATTTCTTTATAATTATTTCCTATTGACATAGTTTACTTAAGTCAAGGTTGCTAACACAGCGCCCGCAAGTATTGAGGACAAGTTCTAGTGCTTTCCGGATAATGATATACAATCAATACTGCCAGTGACACATAGTTAAGCCTAAAATATTGTAGAAACGTCAGTTGGTTTCATGCCACTCATGAATAGTCATGAATATCAAACATAATCTATAACATAACATTTTATATTCCTTTTTCTCTTGTTATAACATAACAGTATAACATTTATATCTAATTAGTTAAACATTATTAACACAACAACAATTAAAAATTCATTTCCACTATTATCCTGCCAAGACACCCCGGACTCGTGGTATCGGTCGGTCATCGCATTCAGATCACGAGTACCTTCTGTAAGGGAGAGATAATCCGATATTAGTCCCTACCCTTACAATGATTGTTTTTCAATGCAAGTGCTCGTAAAGGCCCACTTTTTATGCATCAAAACCGAACAGAAAGTCGATTATTTTGCCCTAGGGCTTTATTATTATAATTTTTTAATTTATTTACGAGAAGTTGGCTAACCTGCAACCTTTCCTGTGTACTATAAATGTTATACTTTTTTTTTCCACTGTTTAACGGCTCTGGATACAGTCCTTTTGAGCCAATAATTAACTTGCAAAATTGTAACAATGTAACTTTCAACTTTAATAATTACATTGTTTTCTTTGATTATATTTGTTTTATTTCCTCACACTATGCATTGAAAAACGTGGTATGATACACGGGCGTAAGAGCAATAAATTACTCGGTTACGTTTAAAACACTCGCTACGCTCGTGTTTTAAATCGTCCTCGTAATTTATTCCTTTTCACCCTTGTAGCATAAACTACTATTATGTAGGGTAGCAGCGTGCGCTATAGCCGCGTGATTGTTGAAGTTTATTACTATTTAATGATTTGGAAAAACTAAAGAACGATTCAGTACCATGCATAGAGCATCAAACTTTCCGTATCTACTCCCAAGAGTCTGTTCGGTGCTCTGTGGCATCTAGAATTCCGTGCACTAGCCGTTGCTGTAAATAAATGGGGTATGAACCGAGGGCACGAGTTGCTCTGCAAAATGTCTACAGTAAACTAATTTAACTAGACCGTTGGGAGTTGCCTGCAAAAATGTGCACTTGTTTTTATGAACAAACAAGTAGTAACTTTAACGTGTTTGCATTTATCAAGCTGGGTACATTAGTACGTGAAACGAAATAAGATGCTTACGTCGAGGAAAAGGGTAAGTCCGATGAACGGGGTCATTTTCTATGGGGACCCTGACAGTAGTTCCTCCGTGGCTGTCGGTGAAAATGATAGTAGGAAAACTTATACGACAGGAGTTGGTCAAAGCGCCGCCAAGATTAGATGTATCTTAAATATTAGGACATAATCATTATGTCATATATACTCGTAATCATTAAGACAGAGTTATTCTCTTCTCTCTCTCTCTCTCTGTTCTGTAACCTTATACGCGACTACTGTTATCCTCCGAATTCAGCACCTAAAATTACACGAACTCTCAGTTTCATTTTACTCGAGCTATCCCGTCAGAACTCCCGTCCAGAAAATCAGAAACAACGGGCACTGACTCCCCAACAATAGTTCTTAGTTCTTAGTCAAAAGACTACGATAGATAAGATATCATCATCATCATCATCATCATCATCATCATCATCATCATCATCATCATAATCATCATCATCATCATCATCATCATCATCATCATAATCATCATCATCATCATCATTATTTATTAATTCACAAACAATATAAATTGTATTTGAATAAAAAATACTAAAACTAAAACCTTAATGCTAGCTAAAATTTAAAAGAAAACAAATAAATTATTGTCAATAGTTAACATTTGGTAAGGCAATTTTAAAATATATGTCAGACAATTTATAAAGGCAATTGGTATTTGTGACGTGCTCGACCTTTCTAAGAAAATTTGCCTGGACGTATTTCAATGTTGTATAATCAAAGATTTCAAAAGTAAAGATAAGCCCTTACCGTACTATGACAGCACCAAAATGTTTCCACCTTTAAGAGGATGGCATACCCTAGCAACTTTTTTTATTAACCATCCAGCACAATAAGTTTAATGGCAAAGACCTTATTTGCTTTTCATAGAGGCGATTATATTTTGGCTCTTTGGCCTCTTTTTCTTGGACGCGTAATACTAGTGATCACGCAGCGAAACAACAAAATTTTGTGTTTTTAGCTAATACTGATATATTTTAGCTAATACTGATATATACTTCATATTTCTATTGCCTATTTTATAAAAAAAAAATGAAGTTGATCTCTTAACCGCGTTTTTGAAACGAAAGTTTGAGAACAAAAAAAAAGAGGGTGGACTACATTTTTTTTTGACAAAATAGGTGAAATCCTTAGATAAAAGATAGATAAATCAAATATATTTTCTTCAATATGAGGAGAGACCTAGTTTCTTCCAATGGACCCTTGAAAACCTGGTGTTGTTGATGTTCTAGCGTTAGGTATCCTCTTAAGTGGGTGACGCACACACACACAAGTGTGCACGCGTCGACATTATGTTAACGCACACATTCAAAAACAATGCAATAGATTTTACGTGCCAGGGCTCATCTAAACTTTTGTAATCTTTGTGTATAATGAATATTTTAGTCGCGTCATTTCATTGTGGTTAACACGATCGCGTCCACCTTTTGTTACGGCGTAGCAAGTGCTACGATCACATAATTTTCCCGCTTCGTAGACCACTAAGCCGTTGTCCGAACGCAAATACGCGTCGGGGGCGGCGTATCTGCTAAACATAAAATATATGCTGCAAAGTTGTCATTTGGCGCGAGAACTTGTATTGAAACCTTAGCTGTTATTTGGCGCAAGAACTTGTATTGAAACCTGAGCAAGCGAAAGATTCTAAGATTGAAAACAGAATCCTGAGCGCAGCGAGGGTTTTAAAGGTACGAGACGCAAAATAACTTTACTACCGAGCGAAACACACAATTTTTCACCTCAATACAGCGAGGATAATGCTAGGTGCAATAAAAAAACAAACAAACCTTTTCTTTTTTCGTGCAATGTCGTGCTGACTAGTGCGATTGTTTAATAAAAGAAAACCGGCAAAGTGCGAGTCGGACTCGCGCACGAAGGGTTCCGTATCATTATCTATAAAAACGGCAAAAAACATGTCTGTTGTATGGGAGCCCCCTTAAATATTTATTTTATTCTGTTTTTTAGTATTTGTTGTTATAGCGGCAACAGAAAACATCATCTATGAAAATTTCAACTGTGTAACTATCACGGTTCATGACATACAACCTGGTGACAGACGGACAGACGAACAGCGGAGTCTTACTAATAGGGTCCCGTTGGATACCCTTTGGGTACGGAACCCTAAAAATGAAGCTAGCGCACTGACATGAAATATTTTGGCCCATTTCAGTAGGCTGGCGGCACAGAAACCTTTTTTCAATAGAAAGGTTCGAATTTCAAAAACCATTTCCACTATATGATATAAAGCACTTTTACATACAGATTTCGAATGATAAACAGAACCTTTCCGAGCTTGTGAAGTGAAAAAGTTCTTTAGTGTAATCAGCAAAAATCTAGTAAAGGCAAAGCCAAGTCACAAATACACTTGCTAGAATAAAACCTCGACAATCAATGGTTTATAGGTTCACCTATCTGCTTGAATAAAGCTAGATTTAGATAAAGTTTTTCTTCTTCCAAGCCGCAAATAGAATCCGATGAAATATAACTGAGTTAAGGGGAGTCTTGGAGTATTTCCTCTCTCAACGTTATTTCAATAGCTGGCATGATTCCCCAAAGTCATTTGGAAGAGGTAGGGTTCTTGATGTTTTGTTTACCTATTTTTAAATAAAGAGAACTTCAGCTTATAAATAAAACAAAACAGTAATAGATTTACACATATTCCAACAAAGTTCCCAGTGGTAGGTATATTGACAGTTGCAGTCGAATACAAAGTATAATAATTGATATAGTAGACAAATAAAATATAAATATATATCGTCACGACATGAATCCTCGAGGGGGTGTCAGAGGTGGTCCCGAGTGTGAACTGTGAAATGTAAGTCACAGTTTCACCGACGATTATTACGTCCCAACGTGATGGGTCTTGTGAGCCCTATGCGCCATTCTTCGGGTACAAAGGGCATGCAGGTTTCCTCACGATGTTTTCCTTCACCTTTCAGAAAGTGGTAAGTATTAGGTAACACAAATATTATGCATATAAATACGGACAAATTGAAAAGCTGGACAGAAGGCCGAAAGTCCAGACATGTCCCGACAAATCCGGACACATGGTAATTCTTCAACCAGATCACTAATTTATTGGGTGCTTACCTTGGAATTGGCAAAATTTTCTTACAGATCTTAAAAATTTTGAATTAAAAAGATTTTGAAATTCTAATTTACAGAAACCAATGGAATACTTTGCGATGGCAGCATACACAATACATAGGTAATAAGATTTTGTTGAATAACTATTGAGTAAATTATGAATTTAAGTGTTCTGTTTCGATTAATTAGAAAAAAGTGGGTTTTTCACAATCCGGCTGCGAAACCACTCTTAAGGATTTTTATTTCAGTTTTTGTACCACACTACTCTCCCAGCTACTATCTTTGGTACTTTCATAACTGTTCACATTAAAAGATAGTAATGTTTTTATCCCTGGTACTTTGTTAGTTACTCTACCCGTGTAAACTTAGCATAGTGATATTGAAGAGTCGCCGCAGGAATTTAAAGAATTTCTCTTATATTTTCCTCGTAGGTGTGGTATAAAGCACTATGTATCACTCGAGAGAAAGTGCATAATCGCCCCCTTTCTCGGTGAACAATGTATTATTTCAGGCTCTGTAAGAGTTAATACCATAATAAAATCTGCTATTGCTTTATAGTAAGTATATTATTTATGTATAGGCACATTATCTTTAGATGAGTGCTTTTTTTTAGGCATTTTGGTTGTTTCATGTGGAATCCGTTCGAAATCAGAAGAACAATCCTTTTGTACAATTAAATGAGACTTGAGGATAATTCATGATTTTTATAAGAACTGGTCGGCTTTCCCGATCATAACACGTATTGAGGTGAGCCGTTCTTATACCAATCAACAATCCTTTTTGTGAAATTCTGAACAGGTAAAATAAAGACAAGTGCATAGCAGACATGCAAAAGTTACTAGCATCCTCGCTCCACTAGTGAGCTAAATAAGTAAATGCGGAACCGTTATTTAGCCATTCCCGTCACGTTTCTGTACACGAATGCTGAAAATAGCCTGAATTAGTCGAATTAATGCTAAAAATAGACTGCAATACTGGAAATGCGGGGAAACTAAAAATAGTCTGAATGGGGGATTAGACAACGGCGGGTGTCGGGAATTAGGTTAATTAGAGAGCTGGAAACTGTCCGTCTCTTGAGTAAATTCTTTTACTTTTTAAGTTCAACTTTTGTACGTATGTATACAAAAGTTTGTAATTTATATTAGAAGTACAACAGCTAAGTAAACTATTTAAATGTCTTTTCAATGCATGTGCTCGTAAAGGCCCACTTTTTATGCATCAAAACCGAACAGAAAGTCGATTATTTTGCCCTAGGGCTTTAATATTGTTTTTTTTTTATTTATTCACAATGGTTGGCTAACCTGCAGCCTTTCCTATGAACCATAAATTCTATACTTTTTTTTCCACTGTTTAACGGCTCTGGATACAGTCTTTTTGAGCCAATTATAATTTAAAGTTCACAAAATTATATTTGTTTTATTTCCTCACACTATGCATTGAAAAACGTAGTATGATACACGGGCGTAAAAGCAATAAATTACTCGGTTACATTTAAAACACTCGCTACGCTCGTGTTTTAAATCGTCCTCGTGATTTATTCCTTCTCGCCCTAGTAGCATAAACTACTATTATTTCTTGATATAATATCTACGTAGATATAAAACCCAGGTAGGTATAATAAGTAAAATTCAGTAAGTGAGTGCTAGAGAGACACATCAACTTCTACTGGTGTCTGTCAGCTTTTTAAATTATAAAATATTATTGTTTTAATCAATAAACGCATTATAAAATAACAAACTACATAATCTGCTGCTCCTAGTGAACAATTTTCCCAAAAACACATAATGGGAAAATTATTAAAAAGTTTCACTCTCCCCTTTAAATTTTTAACACCTACTGTGAATTTTGAATGGGCATGTTACTTTTTTGGACGTCAAATTTTTTGTGCTGATTTTTTTTGTGATAGTTTAGGTCATGAGCTTTTGTGGTTTCATTAAAAGTAGCCACTCCATTTACACCTGATATAGAGGCTATATAATAACATACTTTATGTAAGTACAAACACTATGTTGTTATCAAAAAAAAGTTTGATATCAGCGCTTTTAAGTGTTACAATAGTATGAATTTAAGTCGGCAATGTTTGTTTCAAATCCTTAGCTTTAATTTAAAGTATTTTTGCACAAAGGAGGAAACTGCTAGTTCGTAGTAGTGGGAAATTTGCTTTTATGGTGCATGAGCCATTCGAACTTTTGAATGTTGAAATTACCACTATCACGAATTGCCAGGTTCCTCTTTCCTGCAAAAAAAATACTTTAGGACGCAACCAGACAATTGCAAATCTAACACTTGATCAACTCTCACTTGCCAATTAGACCTTCAACAAAAACCACCAATCACAATCAAGAGAATCCTTTTATTCGACCTCCATCAACGCGACGACGATAATGTAAAGTGAATCCATAATTTTCCAAGAGTCGGAGAGCAATTTAATAACGTCTTCGTACCAGGGCCTCAGGATTGTAGGAGCGTTCGCCGTAAGTTAATTACAGTAATGAACAAGAGAAGGAGGTAAAAAAATCCGCCCAAAGATCGCTCCAAATTCTTTCCTTGCGTTGTTCAGCGCGGTTCATTAGCGCCTTCCGTTTCGGGGAGGGTTACATGCAGACGGTTTTGACTCACAAAAATAGATTAAATTGTTAATCTTGGTCAAACAGTTGAAGCTAAATAATAAACGAATAACTTATTAACATAACCATAACTTACTACTAATAAATTATGCTAATGTTTTGACTGGCTTATAATATTATGCTAATGTTTTGACTGGCTTATAATTTTATGCAAATGTGTCAGAATTCAAAACCGCTGCAAAATTAAGGGCAGTTTTTTAGGGAACTCATCCTAGTTCCGTTCTTATTTTAATAATTTATTGCATATACACATATACTCAAGCCTGTTTCCCAGATGGGTAGGCAGACTTTCACTTCTTTCACATCCAACAATCTAATCATACAAAGCTCCTCTATTCCAGGTACATTTGACATTGTCTTTCTTCAGTATGCTGCCAATTTGGTCAGCATACCTACTTCTTTTTAGGGCGACTTGGTCGAGCTGTATCTTCTACTTGCACACCATTAATGACTTTCGTCACTGTACTTTCGTTCATTCTCTTTACATATCCAAACCACCGAATCATTCATTTTTCTATTTATATTTACATTTTATTTATACGATCCCGTATGTCAATATTTTTCAGTCTATCATTCAATACTGCGTAAATACAAAATCATTTATTTCAATACAAAAAATCTTAGATATTTATAAGTGGTTGGAGTCTCCTTTTATTGTGTGAATAAGTGAAGGGTGGTGTGTGTAAGTGTGACTGAGATTCCTTAGCCCAATGTCTTGAGATCATTATTGAGAAAGCTACTAGGGAGGATGTGTATGTGTATTTCTCTATGGTTATTGACCCTCTAAACTCTCAAGATTGCAGTCCACATCGTGGCTCAGATCCACCTTATAGATTAAGCAATCTATTTTTTAATATCAACGTTGGATAGATGCTCAAATTAAGATTAAGAAAGAAATTTAATTAATTAAGAAAAATCTCCCTTGTTGCTAAAAAATATCGTGGAAGTCGAAAAAATTAGAGACTAAAATGGCCATCACATCTTATTTTTAGGGTTTTGTTAAAATTGGAAACACTTAAAGACTTTGGTGTCAGTCTATTTATTAGTCTTTCAGTTGATTTGCACGCTGTTAAAGGCAACTCATTTACTCAGGGACAATATTTTATATTTTAGAAATAATAAACAATAATAAAGTGATGATGTAACATTTTATATAGATAGATAAAACACAAACATACATCCAAAAACAAAGTAAACAAAACAGAATTATAGCTCGACCGTAACCACTATGCCCACCTTCGGCGCCGCGCGGCGAGGCGGGGAGAGGAAAGGACATAGCATGAGTTCACATGAGATCAATATTGATTGTCACTAATTTTTTTATTTATTTGTTTCATCTTTAATAAAACTCACTTGTACACTATTTCACACATTTAATTTATAATTATACACCCAACCAGTTTCGAAGAATTAATTCATTTTCAAGGGTTCCAGAATTAATTCATTTTCAACCCTTGAAAATGAATTGATTCTTCGAAACCGGTTGGGTGTATAATTATAAATTAAATGTGTGAAATAGTGTACAAGTGAGTTTTATTAAAGATGCTTTCCAAGTTTCACCAAGTGCCGACAATCGCAAGTATAAATTATATTATTTGTATCAAACAAATTGATTCCGATTTGAATTATAAGTTTAGCTTTTTTAATGAATCCTAAAATAGTTATATAAAAATCATAACTTTAATATAACGTACCTAGTTACTTATTTCACTTACCATTAAAATAGTATCATATTTCCTAATAAATATAAAATCCTTAAAAATATTGTAAGCCAATCTCGTAAGATCCGACAATATCGATCTCATGTGAACTCATGCTACTCTTTCCTTTCCTCCCCCCGCCTCGACATGCGGCGCCTAAGGTGGGGCACAGCGGTTACGGTCAAGCTATAACAAACTAACTTCTAAGTACGAGTATATCTAATACAGGTATTTTCAAAAAGACAGCGTAAGAGAAAAAAGTTAATTTAATTCTGGTGATATGTGTGTCGCGGCAAAAAAAAAGCTTCGACTCATCATAATGCCACAAACCAAATTCCGCAACGCTGTTATTCTGCCGTCACTTCTTGTCAACATTTTGGAAAACCGCAATTCAAAATTTGGAAATAACTAACGCATAGCTTCGAACGAAAGATTTTCGGGATGACAAATTTATTACATCACATCCCCATGTGATCCTTTTCTTACAGATGAAGTGGTCCGTTCATTAGTGGACAAGGCTGGGGGGCAGCCCTGAACTATGGAGCACATTTTTTGCATTGTCCCCCCCACCCCTCTCAAATACTCTTGTAAAAGACCATCAAGAATTATGTTTCTTACAGAAAATGCTTTGTAATCTCTCTCTACCATCCTTGGGCGAGAACACATTTTTTTTTACGCAAAAGGAAAATTGAGTTATGAAGTTGTCGTATAAAGTAAATTGAATTAGATGTTTTAAATATTCTCACGAAATATTAAAAAGCGTTAGTAATATAATTATTTCATATCGTTACGACATATCACTGAAGGAGTGTCAAAGCTGTTACCGAGTGTTGATTGTGACTTTTACTGACGGTTTATTTGTCGCAACGATCCCTAATTCGGTTAGATTAAAATTATGTTAAGGTGTGTTAATTCGAAAACCATTTCGAGATTTAGGTTTAATAAGCCGTATTTTCGAACTTGTGGTCAAAAAACCTCATGATGGTGAATATTTTTACGAAAAAGCTTCAACTTCCATTTGCCTTTGTCACTTGATAAATGGCTGTTTAGAATTGTGTTACTTGCTGTCAAGATAAACTAATAATAATTTGCTTCCAACTGATTTGACAGCTGGATGACAGATGAGTAGACAGACAGAGACAGACCACTTTTTTTTAAAGCAATCACACATCAGTATAATGTCTAACATTCTCAAGTGAGGTCGTAACAGACGATTCTTTAAAAAATCATTAAAAGTAATGTTTAATTTACATGCCAAATACTGAATACTATGTCCAAAAATATAAATATATTCTTTGAAATAAAAATAAAAAAATGAATCTTTTTGAAATTGAGCTATGGGAATTGAGATTTTTATGGCATGGATATTTATTTACCTATTGAAATCAGGAAACTCTGCAACTGGTAAGTCAACTTATAAAAATACTAAGCATATGGGTATATGCCGATAAATTAATCGGAAAATTAAGCGGCGGTAGCTCAGGCAGTAGAACGCGGCCTCTCAATCTTGGAACTCAGGTTCAACCCCGGGTCTGGTATGCATTAATGAGATTTTCGGAATTTATGAGCATAGTATTTGAAGATATTACCCACAATACCTAATACTTACCACTTGCTTAACGGTGAGGTAAAACATCGTAGGAAACCTGCATGCCCTAAAAAGCGTGCATTTGTGCCCGAAGTACGGCGATAGGGCTCACCACCCATCACGTTGGGACGTAATAATCGTCGGTGAAACGCGTGTGTACAGAATGTGGACTTCACAGTTCACACTCGGGAGCGCCTCTGACACCCCGTTGGGGATTCATGTCGTGATGATATATATTTATAATCGAAGTATGCTCAAATGACAGGAATATAATAAGGATCTAAAAATTTACAAATTGGTGTCTCAGTAACTGAGCTAATGCCGGTTTTGGTTGGATAGACTCTTAAGCCGAAGGTCAGGGTTCGAATACTATTAGGATTTATACAATAAATCTAAAAGAGAAAACGTAGTTTACGGTTGTGAGTTTCTATATTCAATAAACAGACAAAAGACATAAGTCAGAAAGATTTGAATATATAATCATAAATAAGGAGTATATTATCAACAAACACTGTCACCGGAGCACTAAGTGAAATTAGAAACACAAACATTGAGAGAGAAAATCTGTATATCTTTAAAACCGGCCAAGTGCGAGTTGGACTCGCGCACGAAGAGTTCTGTACCATTACCTATAAAAACGGCAAAAAAACACGTCTGTTGTATGGGAGCCCCCTTAAATATCTATTTTATTCTATTTTTGAGTATTTGTTGTTATAGCGGCAATAGAAATACATCATCTGTGAAAATTTCAACTGTCTTACTATCGCGGTTCATGAGATACAGCCTGGTGACAGACGAACAGGCAGACAGACGGACAGCGGAGTCTTAGTAATAGGGTCCCGTTTGTTACCCTTGGGTACGGAACCCTAAAAATGATGCTTCGGGTTCAAAGTATGGAGTTACCCTCACCACAATCTCGTTAAGAGGAAATAATATAATAATAATAATGACTCACCTCTCGACAACCTTAGCTGCTTATATAGTGTTGCCCCCCTGGCCGCCCCATGGTGGCTAGATAGCAGTGGCGTGCACAGAACTTTTTGCTGGAAAAACAAGCAATTGGTCAAGAATAACAATAAAAAAAATATGAAATAATTTAAATATCACCTTGAAAAAAGAAAGTTTGTATTGGAAATTTTCACTCTAGGGTAGACATTGTCTACCATGGTGTCATACAATTTTTTTTTTTCAAATTGATGTTTAGATTTTTTCATATTTTTTTTATTGTTGTTCTTGACCAATTGTTTGCTTTTCCAGCAAAAAGTTCTGTGCACGCCACTGCTAGATAGGGGCCACTCCATAGCCCTGTTATCCGGCCCATTTAGCATCCCATCCTCATAGCCCACTCCAAGTCGCTTCCTTCCTGGCAATAGTTTGGCAACTGTGGGGGACTGTCCGTTAGTGTATCACAATGATACATTGTGGGAGAGGCCTCCATGGATGCAGCCATCTCACATTTAGATTAAATGGTACCAAAGGCCTCTTCAATGTTGGCTTCGGCCCCATGAATGCCTTTCAAATGACCGGGTCCCTTTGGGCCCGTGACTGAAAAATGTACCTACATAATAATAATAAAGCCTTTATTTGAAACAAAATATACATTGACGAATAATTATAAACTTGTCTAAAAAACACTAAGCATATATGATAATTAACAAAATAAAATTATATTATTTATTGAATTGAACTAAAAAAACATAAATTCCACAAACACATTTCCATTGATCATTTGTCACATTCATTTAGGTCATAGTTAGGACATGGTAGGCCTCTCATTGTTGCCAGTGACGTTTGGTCTTGGTCACCCTCGCTGACCATAGTTAGTGAAAAGTCGGTGTATTTCCGCGTATTTGACTAATCAGTTGGCATTAATAACAACTTTTAAATAAAATAAAAACCGGCCAAGTGAGGTTCCGTACATGTGACCAATTATTTTAAACTTTTAAGAGAAATTACAAACTTATCATTACTTACAAAATTCATGAAACAAAACTGCAAAATTATGTTGGTTGAGTTGACGGAACGTATTTGGGGACGTAACCCTAAAACTACATTATAAATCGGCGTTTTTAGTATTTGTTGTTTAAATACAGCATATACATGCATGTTTAAATACAGTACATTGTTATGTCTATATGTTTATAGAATTTAAAATTACTGACTGCTTTGGCCTTTGAGATAGACTCCGTAACCAAAAATGATCTAAAATTGTAACTTTGATAGCCCCCATTTGTTTAGTAAAAAAAATATATATATAAATATATTTATACTCTACTTAATGAGTTCTAGACAATGGTACATTTTTATTATATAGACAGAAAAAACATTTTTATTTCGGCCCCATTTTCATGTTTGAGCCCCTGAAAAATAATTTAATTACATTTTAAATTCAAAATTCAGTTTTGGGTCAAATTTTTACACAACACATAAAAATTAAAGGTTTCTATCTCATTTCGTCTAAGAGCTAGAGACCCGTGATTTACAGACAGACAGACAGACCGCGGAGTGACATTAATAGGGTTCCCTTTGGGTACGGAACCCTAAAAAGAGATACAAATGTTTGGCTTGCGCTTAATAAAAGGCTACGTAAACGTTTTATATGGGTTACATTGTATGAAATAAGCTCTTATTTAGTCTAAGTAAACTCATGGCTAATTAATATTCATGAGTTAATTTAGGCACCCAAGGTTTTTTACAGATTTCGGAACCCTAAATTAAATCTAAACTTCTGTTCGATAAGAGTTTCAAACAAAACTGCCGCAGTGAACTTTTTACTTTCCATCCCTAACAACTTTTCTCTAATTATGTCGTCCAGAGTAGATACTATTTTAAAATTTTAGCTATTGTTCAATTCCTTCCGGAAAAAAGTTTGTGAAGTGTATAATTTATACTGTGACTACTTGGTGGAACTTCATTCTTACTCTAATAAAAGTCTCTATTAAAAGTTCCACTATATTTGTTGAAATTCAAATTCAAATAGTTTATTTTACAGGTACGCATAATACACTTTTTACGAGTAAAATTTAAACTTATAAAAATATATGTAATAAAATAATAAATGTACATGAACTAAATTGTTACATAACCTTACAATGGCTATTTGGTATAGCAATTTGACTGGTTGATAAGATTTCTCATTTCGCCCGATGATGTCATGAAATAGGCGAAACTAGTCGCGACTAATTTAATAAATATAAACAAGAGGATTATTACAAGTGTTTGCAAAGTGTTCCTACGTTCCAGTATTCGGGTGCCATCAAACTAGATGTAAAATGCTTGATTAATATAATTTTTTTTTTATCATTTTCCCACAAACCAAATTACAACCAACTAAACTCGCTGAGAACGAACAAACGGATAGACAGTGGACAACCCTAACAATAAATCAAAACCTTTGTTTCCTAAGTATAAGTAGCCAAAGAACTTTTTGGCATGAAAAAGTTCAGCCCTGGACGGCTATTCTCGCAAAAAAATTCACACGCTCTATGTTTCATACGACTTTGTTAATCGCGTGATAAATGCCGTGTGCTGATAATTCTAAAACTCCTTAAGGGTCGATTCTCCGGATTTGTAACAAAATAATAATATAATAATTATAACGGCCAAAATACAACTTATATCTGAGACAACTTTTAACAATAGTGTGCTATATGCATAATAGTAGTTTATGCTACTAGGGCGAAAACGAATAAATTACGAGGACGATTTAAAACACGAGCGTAGCAAGTGTTTTAAACGTAACCGAGTAATTTATTGCTTTTACGCCCGTGTATCATACTACGTTTTTCAATGCATAGTGTGAGGAAATGAAAACAAATATAATCTTGTGAACTTTAAATTATAATTGGCTCAAAAGGACTGTATCCAGAGCCGTTAAACCGTGGAAAAAAAACTATAACATCTATGGTACACAGGAAAGGCTGCAGGTTAGCCAACCATTGTAAATAAATTAAAAAAAATAATAATAATAAAGCCCTAGGGCAAAATAATCGACTTTTTGTTCGGTTTTGATGCATAAAAAGTGGGCCTTTACGAGCACATGCATTGAAAACATATTTAGAATTACATTATGGTAGCTTCAAAATAATTGGATTTGCCATAAGCGTGATTAGATTATTTCAAGAATTTACGGTTACGCAAAAGCCAATTTGTTTTATAGCTATATTAATATCATTAAAATAGTATTTTGTGCAACTGTAACATAATGTGAGACATTGGGATACGATGGCTTGTTTACGAAACGAACGAAGTGAGTTTCGTAATAGTTTTGCATGAGTGTCCCAATATCTAATTATGTTATTTTTATTTTTTGTATAATTAAAACAGTGTATAAAAACTTATTTATAAAACTTGGGGGGTACTTGATAAATTCGACTTATGCCGGCCCCAAAGTGTGCCGAAATATGTTTCGAAAATATGTTTTTATACACTGTTTTAATTACACAAAAAATAAAAATAAAATAAATGCTCTATGTAGCAAAATATAATTATATATTTATTTCAAATATCTAATTATGTGCACACAATACGATTTATTATACATTTATTATACACAATAATTTACGACCATCAAAAACAATTTCACGAAAAATGAGAAAAAGAAAACTCATCATGATACCTAAGTTTAAGAAATTAGTATGAAGATGCCTGAGACCAATCGGAAGCGAGAACGAGTAGAGGGCGTGGCTTAATAAATTAAGATTGGTTCTCTAGCGGTGTTATAATAAATTTGGTGAATCACAGTGCAGAATTGCAGTGTTATAATCTATCGGTCAAATAATGTAGGTACCAATAAAACCACTTTTGATATTGTAATTATCTTATTGCAGTATGGGAGTAGATAAATATGTTTATGCATATAGCTAACTATTGCTAAAAGTTCTTTTAGGTAAAGGTTGTATTTTGGGCGTTATAATTATTTCTTAACATTTTGGTACAAATCCGGATAAACGACCCTTAAAAGACATGTACAATATGTTATGAGTCCGGGCTAAAGATATTTTATTTTAAAATCATGATACGTTTCTGCACAAAGAGCTTCTGAAAACCACCCGCCTTCGGCCCTCGCAAATTGTTGCGTGTGCCAGAATTGCCGTCCTGGAGCTTAATTAAAACGTCAAAAGGTAACACTTAAAAAACTGTGAAAAACTATTCTCATTAATCTCTTTTTACTTCCATGAAGATTTTAATAACCCAGCTGGAGAGAATTGTGCAACTAACCCAGATTTCAATGTGGCACGTTGTAATGAAACCGATTCAAAAGTTCGAAAAACTAATTTAAGTTTGAAATTATTAAAAGGACGGCCAAACAGACAGTGGAGGCTTAGTATTAGGGTTCCGTTTGGTACCCTACGGGTACGGAACCCTAAGAACCAGTGGATGCATATCACTGTTAGCTGTGGATGGAAAGGCGGTGGAATAGTGATCGTTTGAGTCAGAGAAAAATGGGTCACCAGCAGAGTTCCGCGCGGGCGGACATCCTCACAAAAGGCTAGTTAGGGCGATATGTAAATGTATTAGCGTCCCTGTTACTCCATATGCGAAAAAACCTTCAGTGCGAGAGGGACGAATTCGAGGAAAAGTAGCAAAAAATCATTTTTTTATTAATATAAAATGGCCTAAAGTTGCTATCAAAATTTCGTTTAACCAGGTCCTAGATAACAGAGCATTTAAATCAAAATGTTCTGAGTCCTAGATACTGTTAAAACCCGTCTTATACAATATGATTGCAGTCCATATGTCATACCAAATTGTCAAACAAAGAGAATTGGGGTCGAAAAAGACCTCATTTCAATAAATATTTTTATCAAGCCGAATTTTTCTAATTACGTTTCTATTTAAACGGATCACTAGAAAAAGATTCCAAAAATAATATACTATTTTATTATACCTTCTCTACTGAAGTAGATGTGCAAGTTCTAAAAGTGTAAATTTTCATCCCGTAGTGCCTTAAAAATACACCTTGAGTTTTATTTAATCCTATTTAATAGAACAATTACATGTTTTGCATGTAACTGAGCCATTATTATTAATTAAATCAATATCTGCAAATCAACCATTGCATGAAAGACCAAATCGATTATGCTCAATAGGTGTTTAATGTTTGGCCCATAAATTACATTTCACAACATCGAAAGCTGGCCCTGGCATCTACTGTCAAAGCTTTAAAGCTTTAGGCAACTTGTAAACATAACGAAAAGTTAGAAGGTCCGCCGAATTAAAGTGCAAAAATTGTTCGAGGCAAATCCCTGCTTTTATTATAAACCCAAAAGTTAGCTTATTATCCGAAGACTCTGCGACCGATGAATAGATAACGATAAAAATTATGCAGCGAAATAGTTCATGATATGGAAAAATATTTAGGCACTTTTTACTTTGAGTTATCAGGCGGTTCACAAGGATTACAAATAACCAATACCAGGCGAGAAAAGTTGCAATCAAAAAGCTACCATAACGACGGCGACGTTAATACGAGCACAAAAAGACAGTTGCAAACCTTGCAAAGGTCCCCGTTACTCCAAGCGGAAAGACACGCAGTGCGAGAGGGACGGAATCGGGGAAAATTGCCAAAAAGTCAGTTTTAAATTAATACAAAATTTACTAAAATAGCTATGGAAATTTTTCATAACCAGTTTAGGTATTGTTAAAACCCATCTAAATATATATTTTTGAAGTCTGTACGCTATCCCGCTTTGTCGGAATATCAAAAAAAGTGTAAATTTGGACCTTATTTCTAAAGAGTGAAATTCCTCCAATCGCGTTTCTGATAGTACAGAATCTAGAAAAAGATCCTAAAATTGTTATACTAATTTAACTTAGGACTTGGTTTGAACAGCAGATAAATAACTTCAAAAAGTGTCGATTTTGACGATAATCACCCTTAACATCCTATAATCATATAACCAATATTGCTTATGTTGAAAAAGGTTACTCCGATGATAATAAAGAAAACAGCATCCTAAAAAAAAATTCGCAAAAGTATTCAATGTACAGATACGTCCTTTATACTACTTTATTTTTAGTACAGATATCGTCAAAATACGTTATCTGAATAAATTATATTAACAATAATATAAACGATTTGGTGCAGCGATTTGGACAACCTATTTTCCATTTGCTTAGTACCTACTCAATAAAAATAGAACAGACGTAACGTAAACGTAAAATAAATATTTATTACATATATTTACGACTAACGTAATAGGGCTTAGAACTGCCGTTTGCGTTTTGTTGGTTAAATCTATCGGCTCGTAAAATGAAAGGTCTAAACTAGAGTTTTGACCCGGGAATTCTCGTCCCGGGATTTCCCGGGAATTTGACTTTTCTCGATCTCGAGAAATTCAGCTCGAGAAAAGTCGAGACAGCGAGACATTATGATTTTACAATAAAGCTATAAAAAATACGTAGATATCGGAAATTTTGCCCTTTGACTCTTTGTCTTTTGCCGCGCGATGGCGGCATCCTTTGACAGGGCGGCAGGTGGCTGTCGGTGTCCTTTGATACTGACAAATGCCCGCGTCTGCGTCCTACTAATGCGTCATTTACATTTCAACGCTCACTGCGTTCGGAACGAATAGTGCACGCAGTGGTGGATAGACACGTTTACGATTGATTGAGTGCAGTGAGGACTGGTAAGTTTCGCACAGTAAACCTATAGTTTTGATTTTATTACTCTGCCAAATGCATTGCATATCGTAATAGGTGGACTTACGGTGAGCCATTACGCTCAGCTGCCGTAGTGACGTCCTGATGGATTCGATCTCAATGAAACTTTGCACAAATCTTTAGATACGTTTTCCTTCCCGCTCACACCGCAATCCGACCTATCTTCCATCAAGAGTTGCGAGATGGCGAGATATTCTAACGGCACCGAACTTGTGAAATGGTTCCAGGTAAAAACTGTAACTGTAACCATATGTTTATAGGAAAAATTATAAACTTAGTCATCTATAGATGAACGACGCACGTATTTCTCTCTTTTTAGAGTTCCGTCCGTACCCAAAAGTTCCGGGACCCTATTACTAAGACTCCGCTATCCGTCTGTCTGTCTGTCTGTCCGTCTGTAAATCATGAGCCGTGATAGTTAAACAGTTGAAATTTTCACAGATGATGTATTTCTGTTGCCGCTGTCAAAATCAAATCATAAAAAAAAAACAAATATTATAAACATAATAAAATAAATTTATTTATGCATTGTGATCCTTTAATGGGCTAAATACTGATTGCTTACTTTTTTTTGTTGTAGACTTGAACTGAAATGGAAATTTCTAAAGTTTGGAAATATTTTAAGAAAAATAAGGACGCTGAAAATGCGCAATGTTTAAAATGTCCCAAGATAATAGCTTGTAAAGGTTCCAACACAAGCGGTCTGGTAAGACATTTAGCTCGTTTACACAATATTGACGTAAAATCTGAGGATTCTACACGAATTGACACATCAGAAGCATCCACCAGTTCTGCAGTAACAGCCCCAAAAAGATCTAGAAGTGGTTCTGAATGTGTGCAGCAGACACTGAAATTAGAAGTTGAACCTAGAAAATCTTTGGGTGAAATTTTAGCGAAACTTGCCGCGAAAGACGGTTTTACTATCAGGGGAATTACTAAAAGTGAATTCATACGTGAATCGGTTGCTGCCAAAGGGTACAAATTACCAAAGTGCCAAAATGATGTTATGAATTTAATTCTGAAATATTGTGATGAAAAGGAAAATGAAATGACCAAAGAACTCTCAGAGATCTGTTTGACCGGAAACCGGCTAAGTGTGACTATTGATGAGTGGACGAGCATACGAAACAGGCGCTATTTCAGCGTCTGCGTTCATGTGACTGGGGGGAAATTTTACAATTTGGGGCTAGTTTACATACCCGGCAAATGTGGTGCCTCGGAAATTAGAGCCATAGTGGAGCAACGTTTGAAATATTTTGGAATAAACTTCGAACATCACGTCGTGGCCGTAACGAGCGACGGGCCAAATGTTATGAAAAAATTTGGCAATGAGAGCCCCTGTGAAATGGTCCTATGTGTAAATCATGCCATCCATTTGGCAATTCTTGACACATTTTGCAAAAAAAAAGTGGACATTACAATTGCTGGAAGCATACCTGTTAGCGATGATGACTCTGATGAGACCAGCACTGACAATGAGTCTGATGAAGAAGACGAACTTACAGCTACTGCCAGTGCCAATGATATGCAACCAACTGACGACATAAACAAAGTCATGAAAGAAACCCGTTCTATCATAAGATTGTTCAGAAAGAGTTCTTTAAAAAATATAACACTGCAAAAGCATGTAAAAGCCGAGTTTGGTGTAGAACTAGGCTTGCTACAGGATGTCAGAACTAGGTGGAATTCCATGTTAACGATGATTGAGCGTTTCTTGAAATTAAAAAATGCCATTAAAAAAGCTTTGATTGATTTAGATAGCTCAAACTTATGGAAAGAGGACAATATTGCTGCGCTACAAAAACTGCAAACGATATTGACGCCAACAAAACTTGCAGTGGAAGCATTAAGTAGACAAGATGCCAATTTGCTAACGGCAGAGGCTATAATCGATGTGTTGCTGAAAAAATTGGAGAGTATGAACGATCCTTTGGCTCTCAAATTAGTTAATTCACTTAAACTGAAAATAACAGATCGCCGTAATACATCTTTAATATCGCTGCTGAACTATCTACACAGCCCCGAAAATTTCATGCACAAAAAAAGTAATTATTTTATTGGTAACAGCAAAACATTTTTGATTGGATATGCTGAAGACGTATTTAATCGTCTTTACCCCACCGTCACAACATTTTCGACCAATGATGATCCAGAAGTCGTCCAAGTAAGCGTAAGCCAATCAGTACCCGACAACTTTGAAACTCAGTTAGAGTATGCTATCAAAGGTATTATGAGCAATGAAGAGTCAGCCGCCGTAGCACTCTCAAAATCAATCGTAAAAAAAGAGTTTTTACTATTTGAAAAATCTGGCAAAAGGTCCCCAAATTTGGAAACCTTATACAAAGCATTACTTTCAATCAAGCCAACTTCAACTGAAAATGAACGAGTCTTTTCAATGGCGGGAAATGTGGTCACTAAAATACGGAGCCGGCTATCAGATAAGACCATTAATGCTTTAGTTTTTCTAAAGGCATATTTTATTAGAAGTAAGTAGTTGCTGAAAATTAAAAAAAAAGGTTTTGTAATTAATCACTTTAAAACCTAAACAGATCACAAAAAAATTTTTGATTAGATTTGTATTTGTTGTATTTTGTTCAAAAAGATATTTGACTATTTTTGTTTTTGTTGTGGGAGAGAGATAAGTTCCCATTTATCTAACTATTTATTTTAGTTCATAAAGAAGTTATGTGGAGTTATGTGGATTGTTTTTAGAGATTTTTAATAATTTGTTTGAGACAAGAGGTTTCATTATTATTTTATTTCTTATAATATTTTATTGATTAAAAATAAATGTTTTTAATAATGTAAGTAATGTTTTTTTAACAATTTCTGTTTAAAAAATATCTGTTTTTATTGAAGTAATTTGAGAGACTTTGTTGATTTTTGTTCTTTTTAGTAAAAAAAATGTACATTACCGGCATTTTTATTTATTAAACTAAAATAAAGTAGTAAATACAAATTTCTCGATTTCCCGGGACGACCCGAGAAATCGAGGTCGAGAATTCTCGAGACCCGAGAAATAAAAAACCTCGAGATATCATAATCCCTAGTCTAAACCAATGGCCTTTGCGATCGAAATCTTATAGTTTGTACTAACATTCAGTTCAAACGAAGGGATATCAGTAAAGACTAGTTTACACGGGTAGAGTAGGTGGTAGAATACCAGGGATAAAAAGTATTAATAACATTACTAGCTTAAGGGTAATTTTTCCGGGTTTGTTATGAAATATTAAGAAATAATTATAACGGCTAAAATACAACTTTAAGCTAAGAAAACTTTATGTTAAGGGGCCCTTTTTCATCTGGATTTGTTTTAAGATTCATATAAAAGGTAAAAACTGAATGTGAAGTCAACAACCAATGTAAAATTCCCACTTTTTCTGGCTTAATCCGCAGATAATAATTTTTTAATCTACTGTTAACATTGATTTGCCTTTCAGAAACCGGGGATAAATCTTATATTCATTTTAAAAACAAGCGCAGCGTTTTGAGATATTGTGAAAAATGTATAAGCAGATCCGGTAACTTCATTTAATAATCTGCTTCTTAGATTAAATAAACTTCTCAAACGGCGACGACGTGTTTATTTTATTGTATTAAATATATATATATATATTTATACTAATAGTAGACTAGTAAAAAATTCGTGTCTGTACATTGAATATTTTTGCAAAATTGAAATGAAATGGATAATTAGTAATAAGCGAGGCCAAAACTAAATTTTTTAGAATGTTCGCCTTTTTGTCTGTATGTTCCATTTTTACTCTAGAAACACTCGACGGATTTGGATGCGATGTTTTTATTATCACCGTAGTGACCCTTGTCAACAAGGCTATAAGGGATGTTGGTGAAATAACCACCAAGTTGAAAACTGTCAATAACAGTTTTTATCTTACGTGCAAATAAAAGATACAATGATTAAAAGACATTTCCACGTGAGCGACGCCGCGGGCAAAAGCTAATATAGTACAACACCGCATTTGTTCAATGTTCAACCTAACAACTATAGCCATTATCGCACAAACAATTCTTCATATGAAGTTTTAAACTCCTCTATTTGACCTTTATGCTTGACCCCGCATGTGAAATTTATTAACATTAAAGCAATTAAAACAATAGTATATTCAAAACGAGGTCAGTTTTAAAGTAGATACTTCTTTGTTCTGTTCGTAAGGGGGTCTGTAAAGAACCTGTACGTCACTTTCGGTCCAAATATGGTTGGAAAAAAGGCGCAAAGTGGTAATGTGGTAATTGTGTCGATTTTTGTTTTGTTGACAAAAATATTGCATTTTGGGTGCTTTGATCAACAATAGTGATAGAATATTGTGTATTAAAATCGCCGTAGCCAGTGCGGTGCGTTGTTCAATGGAACAAAAGTGCGGGCTGTGCCTTTTCGTGTGTTTTCTAACCCAGTTGTATTTGCGTTATATCATTATAGCGGAAACGACAGGACAGTGACTTAGACAGGACAGACCTTTCAGAGGATCCTCAACAGAAGTGGATAGTGCTTATAAACAGATAAGAACAGTTGTTATCTGTTTATAAGCACTATCCACTTCTGCCCATACCATAGCCCATAGCCCATATATAGCCCATACAGCCATGTATGAGGTTATAGTTACTATAACCTCAGACATGGCTGTATGGGCTAAGCTTTCTTTGCCTTTCCACAGAGCGGAAAAATGAAAAAAAAAATCGGGCCAAATATTTTTAACGAAAGATAATTTTATTTCTGATTATATTTTTTACATTTTTTGATCGTTCATTATTTGTTATTATTCAGGATAAGTTAATGCTTGTAGATCGGAAAATAAAAAAATTGAAATTACCTCGTAAACGAATGCGCAGCCATCGCTGAGATAATTATTATGATATCAATGGCCGCGATACATTCTTTCCACTGTGATTTCTTTTCAAATTTTCTGTGCAATTGCTTTTTAAAACGGGGAATATATATGGGGAATTAAAAAGGGGAATGAATGAATATTTTAATCGTTTAATATTTTAATAAAATATATTTCCTTTCCTGAACTTGATCCATTGCGATTTACTAAGAAGACTGTTCCAAAATCGTCGTATTTACACGACGTGTGTGCTTCTGTTCCGCACAGTTCAATAGGAAATCGTAGCACCTGCTTATCGAGTCTCAATAAAGGTGGCAAGGAACGCCATTCCGATCACGTAGACAATTATTCGACTTAAGTGTGCGGGCTTGAACCTCGGAACGGGGAACTTTTACAATAAATCCATCGCAGTCTCGACACTTAATCAGTCGTACGATAAAGCCTTAATCGGAAATTGGACTGCGGACCAAAGAATCGCTCCTGATTATTGCGTGGACGTATTCTACGTATAAATGGGATTAGTTTGGAGGTTTTTTTTTGTTCCGAACGCCGCCGCCGCCGGTGGTAATGAGTTCAGCCGGAACTTCTCTGTATAAGCGCTTTAGTTATAGCGTTTCTACAATTGATGGGGGGTACTTCTGGGTTTGAAGGCGGGCTGCACAGAAAAAGTTTCTTATTATTCCCCGTACCTATTTTCTGACAACACAAAAATAATGTATTATTGTACTGAATTAAAATTAATAGAAAAGCATGGAGGGTTTTGAAAACTTATTGAAAAGGGGACGAACTACATATCGCAGGCAAATAGTAAAATTCTTCAGTTTATGAACAGCGTTGTCCGTTTCTTAACGCTCACTGTTCTTTAAAAAAATCATAAAAAATAATGGTTAATTTATATACCAAAATAATGTAAACTATATCCTAAAAAGGCGTATACTCTGTGAAAAAAAAAAAAAACTTTTACAAATGAAGCAATGGGAATTGAATGCTCCATATCTATAATACATTGCAGGTTGTACATAACACACACAAGGTACAATCTCTAGTAGGAATTCCCAACTTTAATAAATTCCCTATATATTTTCATTTTAAGATGTACTCCAGGTTTCCTGAGATGTGAGGTTAGATGTACAGTCGCCTACAGTTCAAGCTCCCTTGTAAACGATATTAACAGCTATGACGCCGCAATTAGAACCGCCAATAATCTGCAATTCTGACGTCCGTATTTATTACATAATTTTAATGACGGGTGAAATTTTGATGTGCGGTCACGCGCCGCCCGCTGAGCGCTGAGGGTTGAGGGTTGAGAGCTGAGGGTTGCCAAGTCATGCCTGCCACGTGGAAACAAGAGAAGCCGGCGACGTGCTCTTCACAGCTTGGCTAATTTGCTCTAACTTTGTTAGAAAGCCTTGTTTTTTGTTAAAATTAAATTAAATTTTATTAAGGTTCCTTCAAAATCGAAACGCTATTAGTTGATTCTGAACTTAATATCTAAAACCTATGAAATTGCCGAAATTATCTAACTGATTCCTGAGTTCATAATTCCTGTAATTCAATAGCTTATTCAATTATTTGTTTTTTGTTTGAAAGTCGATTTGTAAGTTTTACATCTACGTATTAAATTTTGTTTTTATTTACAGTTTGAATATTAAAATTAAATCTCCAAAAACAGTTAGTCTTAAATACCATCCATTTACTTACAGCTGATACTTTTCAAAAATTAAATTATTGTTGCTGTTAGCTTAATGTTGTTTCATTCATACATAAAAGTAACTAAATAATTTGGATTTATCATTCCTAAAAAAATGCAAAAATGTTAGTACTAAAAATTGAGTTTCCTTCAAATTCTCTATGGAAAACGGTAATTTCATATGTAAATACCTAATATACCTACCTAATATAATATACAATCCTGTTGGAGTAGAAAGAAACGATAGGTAACAATTTTATAAAGTTTTGAGAGAGTTTTAATTTAGGATCTTGAATGAACTAAGTTGTTTTGCACGAAGGAGGTAACATAAAGGAGGTTCATAATAGTGGGAAATACGATTTTAACTCCTATTGGTTCATTAGCCATTTCACACTGTGGCGAACTTTTAAGGCGCTACGGAAAAAAAATCGACACTTTATTTATTTATTTATTTACTTTAATTAAAACGGACAAACCAATTACAATAATTAAAGATAGTAACACAAACACAAAATGGTACAATCAACTAAAATAAATAAGAATAACACATAAAGTCAGAAACAGGCCTTCTCACAAAAACACAAAAACTCTGACAATATTTTCTGCCATCCATCAGCAAACAGATCACAGTCTTGATTGGCGTTTAGAAGAGCGTTGAGGGAGAGAAGAGTACGCGGTATGGGTGAGTTAGATCGCGCCTTTGTGAACTTGCATATCTACTACGGTAAATAATATAGGTATTATTTTAATCAATATAGTATATTATTTTTGTAATCTTTTCCTAGGGATCTGTTAAAACAGAAACGCGTTTGGAGAAATTCGGCTCGATAGAAATATTTATTGAAATTAGGTCTTTTTCGACACCAATTATTCTGGTTTGACAATTTAGAATGACATATGTATGGACTGCAATTATATTTTATTAGATGGATTTTAACGGTATCTAGGACCAGCGGGCCTATTATGTATCTCTAGTTGCCAACTGGACTGGGTGCGTATCATAAAAAACATAGATATACTATTGAATTCCGATTATCTAACGATATGTTCGAACTTGATTTCGATGTTCGAACTTCATTCAAGTTATATTCTTGCCATTTTAATTCGTTAGCTGTTTCTTCTTTTTTTCTTTTTCTATGTATATAGTGTGTTTATATGTGATCTTTATACACAGCAATATTAATTTAATATTCATGTTGTAATGTAAGTAAGTAATTTATGTATATTATATGTATAATGTTTATTTATTAACATAATAAATAAGAGTATTGCATCGGTTCTATAAAGCCTTCTGTGTGATAACAGGCCTGACATAATACCAGGGCACTGAGATTTTTTTAAATCGCATTGTCCTGAGTCAGACCTTTTTCGCTGCCTCAACACAACATCTCTTGTTTTTTATTGTTATTGTGTTACTGATCATTGTGTATGTTAGTGTTGTGTTTGTTAATTTTTTAATCTACTTTATTTTATTTCTTACTTGTTATTGCAGCGAATAAATGCCTTCTTATTCTTATTCTTGAAGTGAGGACACAGTGCGTAAATAGTTCAATACCCACTAAAGGCAATTTTGAAAGTTAATATATAAGCAGATTACAACTGTAAATGAACAAAAATCTCGCAACGCATCATTATATCATTCATAATGATACTTGATTCATAATGATACATGATACTATTCGTAATTATTTTGTTTTGTAATAACATTTGTTATTTTTATTAATTTTTAATGTGTATATTCATTTTTATAAGTATTTTTTTTTATATGTATTTCAGTTAATTTATGTAGAGTAGTATTTAATTGTTATCAATGATATTTTTAACTCATGTGTTTTAAACAGTTTTTTGTCTTTGTGTGCACTTGTGAAATACTCACTTTTAGTTTAATTGATTCTATCACCAAGGGTTTGCTGGTAGAAACCTCTTTCAGAGATAAGCTCGCCTTTTGCTTAAACTGTAAGCTTACTGATACTTTTAATACGTTTTATTCTTGTGTGAAATAAAGGCTTTTGAATTAAATTTGAATTGGATGTACAAACACGACTTTTTTGCTTTTGTAATATTAGCTATAATAGATTTAATATGATATAATATAATATAATTTAGAAGATTGACAAGAATTAACATTTATAATAAATATTTATACGCCATTCTATGGTGGAATTTGTTGGGACGAATTTATGTACATAACAACTATTGTAAACCCAAATTCTTACGAATAAACAATTTACTTACTTACTTAAATGTTACGAGTATGATATGAAATCCACATTTATTTACGACATGCAAAAAGACATTTACAGCCTTAATTCTTGACATGGTGTATTTGTCAGTGGACCTATTATATCACGCACAACCTAATTCTAGCGAAGGCACTAAGCCTAACATATTTGATTTAGTGGTACTTATTTCTCTTGGAAATAAAAATGTCGCAATGTCTACTGCTAACAATTTACAGTTATATATATTGCAAAACCCGATTTTGGGACAAACTAGTTTTGCTAAAGCCGAACTAGTTTTTCAGAAGTCTTGCCGGTAGGTTAGTTTAGAAGGTTATATTTGGCCAGTCGCACCACGTAATAAAACAAGCATAACATTATGGTTGTGCTATATACTAAGTACGCCTATACGTATGTATGCCCATATACTCGTACATATATATATATATATATGTGTATATAATAGGTCATTACCTATGAAATTGCCGAAATTTTCTTATAGATTCACGAGTTCCTGTAATTAAACTGTGGTTGCGTAATGACATTAATCTCATTTATCCAATGCTTTTTATTTAAAAAGAAGAAAAACAATCATAAGTTGTGCGTTTGGAAACTAGACCCGTCGTAACCACCTTAAGTAACGTCCACAGAAAACTGAAGGCTTTAATTTTAGTTTTAGTGCTGTCAAAACAAAATTTTGTTTTTTATAAAATAATCCTTAAATGCTAGAAACAGAAGCTAAATTACTTTGGAATAATTTTTGTTTTGACAGCACTAAAACTAAAATGAAAGCCTTCAGAATCGGCTACATTAGGTCCTTACATATGAAATTGGCGTTATGTATGGAGAATTTGAACGAATTTAAGTAATTTGCTGTATACACATATTATATATTTTTTTTACTATGTATCCTGATTGTATTGCATGCTGTGTTCACCTTTAATTGTCTAGGCATATAACTAAAAATGTATATTTAATGTACAATGTATTTACTTATGTACTAGATGTTGGTGTTCCTAATAAATAAAAATCTAAAATCTAGAATCTCAATTTTCAGTACTAACATTTTTCATTTTTTTTCAACGTCAGTAAAACGTAAGTGGACTGTGACTTGCATCTTACATATTGTAAATAAAACTAATTCTTGGTAACTGTTCCACTGTTTGTTTATTTACAATATGTTGCAAATGTTTCAACAAGAACCAACAACGACAAGTATCAATTTCTTGCGTTTTATAGTCTAATAATTCTTATCTAAGTCCAGTTGTAAACCTCTATAATAACTGGTGTCTAGAATCCGCGTAGACAAGTTAGACTTAGTTATATCAATAATTATATAACTCTTGCTCAAATGTTACAATATTTTAAGTAATAATTCAATAGTCTATCGCAATACTGTACTAAATTTACTCTTTTTGTGTTTCTAAAGTGGGTATTTTTGTAAATCTGTGTGAATATTGTGCTTTGAGAAATAAATATTTTTTATTATTGCCAGCATTCTGGGAACCCTGCCACAAGACGGCAGCGATCTGGCAAACATTTTCTACATAATTTAATTTTACTTTAGGAGACATTTTAGTTTTATAAGTAAATTTGTAAGGTTGTATTTTAGTTGTATTTCATTTTATTTAAGTTTTTATGTTTCTGAAAATATTTTTGTATTCTTGTATACTCTGAAACAACTCTTAATTACTTAGGAATTAATAACGAATAGTCATCATAATTAACAAAACCATAATAACATTTTACTATAGTTATCTCTAACCTAGAAACTTATACTTATTTCAAAAATTGCATAAAATGTACATATGCACACATAGTCACACACATCTCACATACACATACACACACATATCCACATCAAATTCAGCCTAAGTATGTATTTACTAAACTTTCTTTTCTTTTTTATATTTATATTAATTTGTTAGTCACCTCTGTAAATAATAGTTTTGTTTATCACTTAATTTTGTATTTTTAGTTATAGGAGGGCGGGGACTCCTGTTACAGGTATTTTCATACCCAATAGGAGAACTAAAACTCAGTGTATTTAATGAAGTAAGCTAAAGAAATAAAACTTTTTTTTTTTAATAACATGACAATTTATATGTACGTAAGTACATATAAGTTAAAATAAAACAACAAAATCACAATGATTGAACGAATTTCACCGATTTTTCAGTTTGTGAGTATGCTAGTGGCAACCAATGATTGAACGGCCAATATAAACACTGATTCATTGTTGCTTCAACACGAAGCGAAACTACGGGTTTGTTGAAAAAAATCAGCTTTGACACGAACAGTGTTCGTGGCGTTACAATTGTTTACTTACGTTGTTGGAGCTGTTGGTAATTTTAGTAACACAAACCAAAGAGAAAAACATAAATTTTGGCTAAGTTGGAATCGGACTCGCACACAAAAGGTTCCGTGCCACCACACAATACGATTACGGAACCCAAAAAATATTACGATGTATAACAACATTTATATAGATGCCTAGGCGACAAAATTCAAGCCGCTAAAATGGTAGGGCCTGGTAAACAATCGCGGCTATAGCTTAGTTTTTTGTAATTACCATGATTATTTTTTTATATTTTTCTGTCCTATTTCTGAGATAAGGGGGGGGGGGGGTCAACATGAAAACGTAAAAAATGCTACATTTCGAGTTTTTGGGTTTTGATTTTTTTTTATTATTACTAAAAGTAATCAGTATTGTGTAAAAATTTCAAATGGATACCTGTAACGGCTGAAGTTGAGACCCCTGTGATAGACGGACGGACAGAGAGCGGACGCTTAGTAATAGGGTCCAGTTTGGTACCATTCGGGTACGGAACCCTAAAAAAGCAGTTAAAAATATATCTATGATCTATTTTTTATATTTAAACCGGTCGCAAACGGCTAAAAGATTACAACGTAGACTTTCAAACATTCGTGCGCAACTGAAATGACGTCACAGTTCGCATAACGCCGAAACTCACTACATGTACAGTGGAGACCGCATCAAGTAAGACACATTGTACTTTGTACCTATCTTATATTCTTCTCGGTAGGGGCTAATGTCGTACTGCAAATGTATAGCTTGATGTGGTCTCCACTGTACGAGTATTCTTAGAAAAGTCGAGCGCAGAAACATACAATTTTTCTTTTTACATTAATACAAACAAATAATATTGCAACCATTATAGCCGATTCTGAAGGCTTTAACTTTAGTTTTAGTGCTGTCAAGACTTGAATTTTTTCAAAGTAATTTAGCTTTTGTTCTTCATACTTATGAAGTATTTTGCAACGATGAAAATTTAGTTTGGCAGCACTAAAACTAAAATTAAAGCCAGAATCGACTACATTGTATTGTTTTCTTAAAACACTGAAGGAAAATATCGTGAGGAAACCTGCATGCCATAAAAAGCGTGTATTTGTGTCTGAAGAACGACGATAAGGCTCAACACTCATTGGGACGTAATGACCGTCTGTGCAGGGTTGGATTTCGTAGTATAATTATACTATTTGTACCATATTGTCATGACATGTAGTATGTAGTATCGTAATGGAACTATACTACGTAAAAATACCATAATTTTATCTTTAGGCCGGCCGACTTGTTTTATTGGTTGAAACGTTTTGCTTTTTAACATTTACCCTACAATATAGGGAATTTCTGTGCGTTACGAATATTTTTAGTAAAATTTTTTAAAATTTCACTAACAAATAGGCTATTTTATTAAATAATGAATATTTTTAGAAATGTTTTTAAAAATTTCAGTAACAAATAGGCTATTTTTATTTCAATTCAAAACAAAAATCAACGAAAAACGAAACGTAGTATAATTTTAGCCAAGTAGTATATTTTTAATTCCCATAGACAATAATTTTCCGAGGGTCTGAATCCAGCCCTGCGTCTGTGAAACGTGAACTGTGACTTGCAATTCCGGGGATTCATGTCGTGTAGATAGATATATTTATATGTATATAACAAAAAAAAAAAAAAAAACATATTTTAAATTAAACTAAATAAAAAATTCTATCAAGGTCGCTGCCGTTGTGCGGGAGAGTACTGTAACATATAGCTAGGCAATATGTTAGGTTTAGGTGAGGCTAGGTTTTATAGGTAGGTTAAAGGACTATTTGTTCGTGTTTAGTTGGCAATCGATAACCTTTATGGATCGACATACGTCGCATTGACTGAATTATTTCGTGTTTTCCAAAAATAAATACAGATCGAGTATAAAAGATCTTTCAGACAAAACACGAGCAAGATTCCTCAGAGAGTCCGATTAGTGCGGATGTGCGAGCGAGTGCTCTACCAAATTTAGAGCTCCCCTCCCTTAATATATACATGATAATTAGGGTGCATGATATAAAAAGAAAATATAAAAGAAGATAAACTAAAAATAAAGTGGTATAATTATAATAAAATCCTCACGAGATCCCGAGTACACGGTGTGCGCATCACAGTACCTAGCAGGCTGGCAGCGTTACCTCGTTGTATGGCCAGACTGATTCTCTGGCCGAGGTAAGTCCCAGCCCGAGGGGGTATTTTTACCCATTACAACAATAATCTCTAACTCAAATTCAAAATGAATGCTCGTAATCTAGGATCATATATCAAGCTCAATAAATAATTGAATTCAGCCACGATCTGTATATGAAAGATTATCTCATTTTCCAAATGAGGGCGGGGTGAGGGGTGGCGTTAACCCGTTATATTGCGCATCAGAGGGAGGTCCGAACTGATAATCGTGTTTCAAGCAGCGAACGAAAAAAAAGTAGAAAGATTCCTCGTATGAAATTTTGAAAATATCTCTCGTTTTTTCGTGGTGTTTTTTAAAAATGAAAATATTTACTTATAATTTTCATACATGACCGTGTCAAATCGAATCGAAAAAGTGAACCACTTTTTTCTAAATCTTTGCTTATGAATCCAACTTAATTAAGCTGTTTTCAGTAGATGTAATCTATTGGTAACAAAGTTTTTTATGGTATGAGTGAAACACTTACTATTAATTTGTTATAAAATTAAAGAAGAAAAAAATAATCAAAACAGCCAAATTTTTTGGAAAATAGCGCAAAAGTGCATACGTAGTCGTCGTTTTTGGCTATCCAGAGCATTATTTCATTAATATAAAAAAATAATAAATATAATTTTAGCTGTATTAGCTTTTTATTTGTAGTTTTAACAATTATATGATAATAATAAAAAATATAAAATAACTTTATATTTTCGATATATTTCGGCCTCATCAGTGAGGCCGTCATCAGTCGAGTCAATGACTGATGATGATGACTGATGACGGCCTCACTGATGAGGCCGAAATATATCGAAAATATGAATTTTATTTTTTATTATTATCATTTAATTGTTAAAACTACTAATATAAAAAATAATATAATAAACTTGAGTTCAAGCACCATATAAAAAAGAATATAGTAAAGAGATATGTCAAATACACAAAAACATAACATTTAAACACTTAAAAACACAAAACGTGCGAGCCTGAGCTCGCTTCAGCGAGCATATGTATGGACGCGAAACGAAATCGTATATGACTCCACGAAAACTGTGTCGCACATAGTTTAGTATGTCCGACGGCTCCAATAGCGTTCACTGTCTACAAAGTGACTTTTTGATCATCGTTCAAATTCATACTGGAGGCTTGGTAAGTGATCATCATCATGAATCAATAACAATTTTTGTGAAATTCGTGAAATTTCGACTTCCCATAGTAATAATAATATTCATTACCAGTGAATAATAATATTCACTCTCAGTCCTGAGTGAATCACTAATTAATAATGGGGAGCCGAAATTACATTTTATGAATTTTACAAATTTTAGGGTCATGTAGCTAATCACTTACCAAGGCTCATGAAGCATATATGATGAAAAGGCAGGATTGATTAAGTTCAAAGGGATTTAATTATATTAACATAATCTCTAGTTATATTTTATAATTCTTTTTCTTTCGTTATTTTAAAAGAAATTCTCAAACATTAAAATTTTTTTCCAGTACCCAGAAATCACGCAAAAAAGAATTGAGTATTTCTTTTAACATAACAAAGGAAAAAAATATTAAAATGTTAAATGAATAAGGTGACCTCTGAAGGCAAAACATTTTTTTTTTCCATTTTGCAACAAAATATATATTTTTTTGCTTGTTGCGCTACTAAATTGCGTTTTTCGTGATGTTTTAGATTTTTTTTCTCGATGATTGTGATACTTGTATCAAACCTGAAAAATACATAGGTACTGTAGTTTAACTTCTTAACTAAGTACACAAATTTTATTTGCAAAAAATTTGATTTAATATGCTTAATTATACAAACATAAATAAGTATCATTTGGTAATTATAAGTGTAACAAAACTGGCTTTTGCCTGCGACTTAGTCCACGCTAAGCACCGGTTAAAGCTTAAAGTAAATAACCAACTTAACATTGACCAGGAAAGATTTGTTTCTTCGAAAATGTAGTTCAAGTCATAACTTTAGTTGTAGTTACCATGTTGTTACTTCCACGAGACAAAACAATACAACATTGAAAATCTTATTCAAGTCCGTTTTGTAGTTTTTACGTAAGTCAGATATACAGAATGACCGACAAACAAAAATATTTATATTTGCCGGGCCTAAGGGGCCCCAAGGAATCTATTTTGAACATTTGTGAAACAGTACAAGTGTTTTTATCAAGATTATGATGATGTTTCACCATGTGCCAACAATCGCAAGTATTAATCATTTTAATCATATTGTTTAAACTATATATATCTATAAAAACACATTATCACAATAATTACTTCCAGATATATTTCGACTTTTGATGTCGGCGTCAGTGGAATTAGGTAAAATAAATATAATATGTTACAAATGTCATAAAATGGAGTGGATGATTGACAGAGAAATGAAGTAAAAGACAAAAAAAAAATAAAAAAAATAAAAAAATTAAAGTGTATATGTAATGTATTGAGTAGGTAGGTTTTTAAATATAAGTGTGGATATGGGTAGATGATTATTTATTTTTGTCTGTTAAGACCCGGACCGTAATGGGCACCAAGCGACCAAATATACGACTCCTCCCATGTTCTGAGTTGGATGTCTGTGAGTGGTGGTGAGAAAGATTTAATGATTCGTGCGGTGAAGCAGTTATTGAATGTCTTGTTGTGAAATCGTGTGTGCGTTGGGATGGTTTATGATGTACGTTTAATCATATTGAACATTTATTTTCCTCGAATGCACAAAACCCAATGCATGGTACTATAAGTAAGTTGATAGAGCTGGTATGCTTGACTGTGGAGGTACCACCATCTTACTTGCAACCCCCCAAGTTATTCGGTTGAGGATAAGAGGACAGCTCTCAAATAGACACAGCCAGGTGGCCTGCCTGGGATCGATTGATGGCATCCATCCACAATTACCGGTCCTTATATAAAACAGAACTGCGGGCCTATTATGTATCTCTAGTTGCCTTCTGGACTGGGTGTCTATCATCAAAAACATAGATATACTATCGAATTCCGATTGTCTAAGGGCATGTTAGCACTTGAAGTGACGACACAGTTCGTAAATAGTTCAATACCCACTAAAAGCAATTTTGAAAGTTTAGTTTTTATCTATGTTTTTGACAATAGGCACCCTGTCTAGTTGGCAACCTAAGATACAGAATAAGGGGGCTGGTGACGGGTAGCGGTGTCAATGTGCGAGGGTTTCGGCACCCCGCTCACCGCCCAGCGTGTGAGTATGGGCATTTCTTCCAGGAAGACCGTTAAGAGTTGCGAAAGGCCGATGTCCAGGAGTTGACGAACCAGGCTAATAAATGGATGGATGGAAGTATAGATTTAGATTTTACAAAGGTCTTTTTCCGTAAAAGGGAAAAAAATACCGAAGCAAATTCCTTGAGACACGTATAAGTATCTGCTAAGAATTAGGTATTCAAATTTAAAGAGTTCTGTATAAAATATATAAATAAACTTGATAGCTACAAACAGTTCCATCAATTTATCACTTCATATCAGATGGAAACAGCTTTGTGTGAAAATCAATTATACGCGGATCGTATTTAGGTCTCTACTATATTTGGAGGGCGCAAACTGATTTGTTGCCAGAGTCAACATATTGATAATTGTATTGCACAGCTTTAGTGGGATTATTATAAAAAATAGGTCAAGTGAAGTTAACACCAATCGCTTGAGTATCAAATACTGGCAACGTGCCAAATGTAGTCCTGAGTAAATTAAATATGCAATCACAGTTTTTTTTATGTTTAATAATCGATTAACAATAGTAGTTTATGCTTCAAAGGCGCAAAGGAATAAATTACGAGGAAGATTTAAAACACGAGCGTAGCGAGTGTTTTAAACGTAACCGAGTAATTTATTGCTCTTACGCCCGTGTATCATACTACGTTTTTCAATGCATAGTGTGAGGAAATGAAAACAAATATACGAGTAATCTTGTGAACTTTAAATTATGATTGGCTCAAAAGGACGGCATCCAGAGCCGTTAAACAGTGGAAAAAAAGTATAACATCTATGGTACACAGGAAAGGCTGCAGCAGGTTAGCCAACCATTGTAAATAAATAAAAAAAATTTAATAATAATGAAGCCCTAGGGCAAAATAATCGACTTTCTGTTCGGTTTTGATGCATAAAAAGGGCCTTTATGAGCACTTGCATTGAAATATAAATTAAATAGCAGCGGTAACTCAGGAGTAGAACACTGGCCTCTCAATCTTGAGATCCAGGTTCGATCCCCGGTCGGGCATGCACCAATGAGTTTTTCGAAATTTATGTGCATATTACTTGTTCTTACTTACCACTTGCTGAACGGTCAAGGAAAACATCGTAAGGAAACCTGCATGCCCTAAAAATCGTGTATTTGTGCCCGAAAAACGGCAATAGGGCTCACCGCTCATCACGTTGGGACGTAATAGTCGTCGCTGAAGCGAGGGTGTACCGAGTGTGGACTGTGACTTGCATTTCACAGTTCACACTCGGGAACACCTCTGACACCCCCTCGGGGATTCATGTCGTGACGATATATATTTTTATTTTATTTATAATATAATTTAAGTACAAAAATAACTATAGGTACACAAATTTAAAACTTTTGGATATCTGAGTGCTAACTATATATAAAAGCGAAGAGTGGCCTTTGACATAATAAATTCACAAAAGTGGTAGTATTATTCAATATCAAAATATTTAAACAAGAAACTTAAAGTTAAATAAGATAAATAAAATAACATTAAAAAGCTGAAACAAAAAACGCAACACAAAACTAAAAACCTATAATAAAAATAAACTAAACTAAATAAAAATCCTATCTAGATCCGCTGGATCGCCGTGCCAAATTAGGAAGACTAATTTCATTTTACGATTGCCACAAAAAGGGTAATTGAAACTTATTGATCCTTAAAAAGTGAATTTGGCTATACTGAGTATATCAACCATAGTCACCTTATACAACGTGTAACAGAAAGGTGTCACCATATTTGAAGAGCTCATTCAGTCAATGGTATAGAACAACTTTTACTATGGAGCCAACCCAGAAATCTAAAAAAAAAAAAACTGCTCTTCCATACATTTCGGCCGAGCGGCATTGCATTTTTCTATGAAACAGAAAAAAAATTTTTTCGAGATACAGGTTTTGTTCCATAGTAAAAGTTGTTCTGTACCATTGACTGAATAAGCTCTTCAAATATGGTTACACCTTTCTGTTACACGATACAATACAATACAAAACTTTTATTTGCTATAAAATGTGTGTAAGTATAACAGTTGTTCGTAAATTTATGTCCAATCACATTTTACCATTACTGGTATGCAAAAATTTTAATTACTATTTACAACTATTACATGATCTATAATATTACATGAGAAGTGCAACATATTAACAGTATTTATTATATTTTCAATGCATGTGCTCGTAAAGGCCCACTTTTTATGCATCAAAACCGAACAGAAAGTCGATTATTTTGCCCTAGGGCTTTATTATTATTTTTTTTTTAATTTGTTTACAATGGTTGGCTAACCTGCAGCCTTTCCTGTGTACCATAGACGTTATACTTTTTTTTCCACTGTTTAACGGCTCTGGATACAGTCCTTTTGAACCAATTATAATTTAAAGTTCACAAGATTATATTTATTTTCATTTCCTCACACTATGCATTGAAAAACGTAGTATGATACACGGGCGTAAAAGCAATAAATTACTCGGTTACGTTTAAAACACTCGCTACGCTCGTGTTTTAAATCGTCCTCGTAATTTATTCCTTTTCGCCCTAGTAGCATAAACTACTATTATAAATGTCATTCAATTAATTATCTATGATTTAGTAGTATGAATGTCATTATCATTTAAATATTCATCAACATTATAATAGCACTTATTGACTAAGATGTTGTACAATTTGTTTTGGAATTGTGTTAGATTAAGCTCTCTCATTTCGTTTGGAAGATGATTATACATTTTTGGAGCCATGGCATAGACTGTATTACAATAGAATATTGTGTTTGCGTTATCACGTTGTATAAGGTGATATTTAATCAACCACCCGAATGCGTACTGGAGACTCGGTTAGTGACCAGGAACAACGTTTAATAAGGTAAAAAAGGTAAAGGTCGAAAAATATATTTTTTGCTCCCGTGCTACCTGTATTAAGAATAATATTTGAACTAGTCCAGTTCGTAAAGGAACAAAAAATTTTCGTTTTATTACCTCGAAAAAAAGAATCGTAGAATTTTGTTCTTAATCACGAACTGAGTCTTCAATATGGATTCAGGCGGTTGAAATTTGATCTTTTACAGGGTTATTTTTGGACCCCTAGCCAAAAGTAAATATGATTTATGGATAGAAATAGAAAAAATATTTGAAAAAAAATAACCAGGTTTCCTTTTTTAATTCCGAATTTTACGCCACTTTGTAAATCCTAAATTACTAGAAGCGTTCGGTCACCCTTGCCGTTAACGCGGTGGCGGGTGATGGGGAGGGTGGTGAGGGGGTGGCCAGGTGGCGCGTGGGGCGGTGCGCGCGGTGAACAAACGAGTGAGCATAATTTAATTTGTGTTAGGAAAAGACGGCAAAAAAAATAAAAAATAAAAATTTTTTTTTTTTCGTAAATTGATTGTACTACTGCAATATTATGACGTGAAAAAATTTGGCTAAGGGTCCAAAAATACCCTGTATATTTCTGCTCTTCTTTACTATATTACTATACAGAATACGAGTATCATTGGCTTCTACATTAAAGGGAATGCATCCGCCAACGACCTTGAGTCAACTTTTACTATATTGAAATATATAATATAATATAATATATAACTATATTGAAATAACGTTCATATTAGCGCGCATTGCATTGGACGATCGCTGGGTTCCCGACTTTTCACTAGGACGCGTTGCAGGGAAAAAACTTGTAGATCTAAAAATGTTCAATAATTTGGTGAAAGAATCTTTAAAATCTCTTCAGGCATTCGGAAATAGTAAGAGAATTTGTGTAAAAATCATATGAAACTTTGATAACATTCGATTTTTTTTGTCCAAAATAATAAGAGGAAATAAAATGTTAAACTAAAAATTTATTTCTAACTTCATCATATTCTATCATATATTAGGTCTTTACATATGAAATTGCCGTTTTCTATAGAGAATTTAAAGGAAACTCAATTTTCAGTACCTACTAACATTTTTGCATTTTTTTAGAAATGACAAATCAAATTATGTAATTTCTTATGTGTATGAATGAGACAACATTAAGCTAACGGCAACATTAATTTAATTTTTGAAAAGTGTCAGATGTAAAAAATTATTACGAATCTTACCATGGAAATGGATGGCGTTAAGGACGAACTGTTTTTAAAGACTGAATTTTATCACCAACTGAAAATAAAAATAAAATTTAATACGTAGACGTAAAACTTTGAAACCAACTGTCAAAAAAAAACAAATAATTATAATAGCTATTGAATTACTGCAATTATGAACTCATGAATCTGTAAGAAAATTTCAGCAATTTCATATGTAAGGACCTATTATTATTTTTAAATTTAATGGACCACCCGTGTGGGAATACTAGGCCTTCATAAACGGCTTTTTACTGATATCTGTTTACATAATAATAATAATAATAATAATAATAATATTTCTTTATTCGAGTAATAAAAAGAACTCATTGTGTTAGTTATATACAAGGAAGGCTTAATTATCTAGGATTAGTTAACACAAATATTAATAATTATATACAGTCGTTTTATAATTGATTACATAATAAATTTTACTTTATATGTAGACTGGAACAGTGCCCAAGGTAGTATGCATCCAACCGGTTGGCTGAAGATAGGTGAAGACCATTTCATTCAAGATCATTCAAGAAGTCTCATCTATTAGGTGATGATTTTTATCGGCATTTAGTTATTTATTCTAAATTTTTACTGTACCTATTCGTCTGTTAATCTTTCTATGAGTAAATAAATAAAATAAAATAGCCAAACATAAAAAGAGAACTTCGAATTCGAATAAACGAGAAATAAGGCAGTTATTGGTTCAATATCAAGAACACAAAAGTGCTGTCAATCAATCATGAAGCCAATAAATATAGTCGATCAAATTTCACTATTCTGGTCTAGCACTGCCTGTCTAGTTTTATCAGTGCGGTAATCTGCAGTTACCCATGATTTATAGATAGAAGCGTACCAAAATAATAAAATCTCATACGTATTTGAAAGGCAACAAAATATAACTCCTACAACCTTGATGCATAGTACCTTTGATTTATCTACCAAGTTTTGGATACAGGAAACTGCTATACAGGGAACGCATAAATCATATTTCCAACACCACAAATCCCCGAGTTAGTTCTTCAAACTCCATATTTTACTTTCTAATCCTATAACTGCAACGTTACCGTCCGTAACGTACGTTTCGCACAAAAAGATGGAATTTCTGGAACAGTTCGGTTGAACGCGGGACATATCGCGGCTCGCAGTCTCATCCGGAGGTCACGTCCGTCGCCGTAACTCATACAGAGTTCCGGCGCAAAAACGAGCAGTATGTATGTATGTGACGTCACGCTACACAACTAGATAAGTGCAATGTATGCGACCGCTGTTTACATGCCAGTTGCATTGTCGACTGCCTACGTAGGGATGAGCCGAATATCCGTTAGATTTGGTTAATAAGACTAAATAAACTCTGATATGGTCATGTATGCTACATCGCGCTATACAAAACTAGATAAATGCGATGTCTGTTACCGCTCGCTGCTTATATGCCAGTTGCCTACTGTAGGGATGAGCCAAATATCTGTTAGATTTGGTCAATTTGACTAAACCAATTTTGATGAATCATTACATTAGTATGATGGCCGTATCCAGTATATTGTGAAAGTCACCCTAAGTACTTACGCAAAAAATTCTGATTATCCTAATTCACTTTAATTTAAGGCGCCTTGTAGGAATATCTCGATATTTGTGTCGATTCGGCGCAACACGACTCAACTTTTTTGACAGGACTAAACTTAATTTGAACGTTTTGTCTTTTTATTTCTGACAAGACAAAGACAGAACGCTCAAAATAAGGTTAGTCCTGTGAAATTAGTTAAGTTGTGTTGCGCCGAATCGACACAATTATCGAATAATCTCGATCGAGTGGTCATTTCATACATCTTTTCTTAGTAAATCTACGTGATACAAGGAACCTACAGTTCAAATGTCATATTCCTAGCTCCTGTTCTTTTGTATAGGCGTTAACAAAACAGTCAGTCAGGGTATACTTTCCTCATTAAAGATTGTTTCCGGATCAGAATAATAACAGAAAAGAAAGTATAATTATCAATAACAAAGTCATTATAATTATAAAGTTATGGAATAGACATAATAGGCAGGAATGAGTACGGTTATCCTCTAAAAGTTTTATTAACAAATACTAGCTGAGCTCTGTTACATCCCTATTCTCCGCTATGCACGTATTCCGGTGAAATCGTAACTTTGTTTGTAAAAAGCCTCGTAATATAACGCGTCCGCAATATCACGCTTAGTTTCCAAAACTGGAATGTTTTACTACCGACACTTTTACATACATTTGGTCCGCAAATAGCACGGTACGATGGAAAATCCGTTTTCTATTACCATAATATTAGCTTTAGCTTGTGGAGGCTCTACCCTTTTCTCTCTTCTAGATGTTTCACTACAATAGTCTCACAGTGATATTCCTTTAAACGTTCTTCAGCTAATCACCCGCTCTACATTTTGGGTGAGAGTCTCGCCATAGTCGCCATGAAGGAGATAAAGCTATATGAGTAAAGGAGATAGACTCTATTGCGTAGCGCCTTACTCGTATAGCTTTTTCCCCTTCAGGCGATAGTCTCACCAAGAATATAGAGCGGCCTTAACTAGGTGGTGGTTCTCAAGTTGTAAGCAACCGAATTGATAAAAAAAATTGTCACTGCTCAGCTTCCTTTAGTAATTATTTGTTTACTTTATTAGGAACAAAATTCAGCAGATTTTGTAAATATAAGACATAACATTGAACACTAAATACGGCCAATAACAGTTGTTCACCATTAAACATAGAATTTCCAAAGAGGTTACAAAAAAACAGACATGGTAAAATACCTATATATAGGTATACTACACCTCCCGCGCCTCTAGCCCCACTAATAAATGGGTAATGATAATTTGAAGTTGAAAAATTTCCACTGGACACCTTTTACATATATTATACAGCAAAATTATAAAGAAATAAACCTGTCTCAATAAGTTCTTCGGTTGACAATGAAAACCGTATTAAAATACATTCGTTAGACCCCAGATTATAAAAAAATATTTAAAAAAATACAGACTAACAAACATGTATTGCATTTTATGTGCAGTTTATGACTTAAGAAAGTCTGGCTAATGCCTAGTTCACTAGTTTACACGGATATTAAAGCCAATTCTGAAGGCTTTAATTTTAGTTTTAGTGCTGTCAAAGCTTAAAATTTTCCAAAGAAATTTAGCTTCTAATCCTAACTCTTAAGGACTATTTTGTATTGAAGAAAATTTAGTTTTGACAGCACTAAAACTAAAATAAAGCCTTCAGAATCGGCTTTATTAAGCGGCAGAGTACCAGGGATATAATGTTATTATAACAGGGTTCGAAGCTATAATTATCTTTGAAATTTATCAAGATAATTTTCAAGATAATTACAGGTTGATAATTATCTTTGATAAGTGTAATCTATATTTCAGTCACGAAATTTTGAACAAAAAATTAGTAAAATATTACCTTGATTGTAAAATGTGTATAATTTATTTATACTACTTGCTTTTAACGTAAATGTTGATATGTATACTAGTTAAAAAAGGATTGCTAGGCTTATGTCTGTTTGATAATTTTTTGGATAATGATCTGATCATTATCATGATAATTATGACGATAATTGTCAAGGAGTATATTAATCTTGATGATTTCAAACCCTGAATAATAAAATAGTACATTACGATACGAGAGCGTCGCACGAGTTTCGTATAATTTTTTACGACACAAGTGCGGAAAATGCTGACTTTACGCACGCGCAGCGTGCGTAAAGCGGTAATTTTACGCACGGTGTGCTATAAATGTTATTACTAATAAATGTAAACAGTTACAGAAATGCAAATAGTTACCAAAGAATGTAGCTTGGAAAGTAGAGTGGATAACGCATGTGGTAACGCAGTAGGATAAATAGTACCCTAGTTACGATCTACCTTTACATTAGCCAAAATGTAAACCCAGCGCTTAATGCTATGTTTACACGGGTAGACTAGAAAGTTGACTGCGAGGGTAGAAAAGTACAATTACATTACTAGCCAAATATTAACTAGTTGAATAAATATGCAAGTTAATCTACTACTCTCTAGTGTAAACTTGGCATATCTACTTGGGCGACAAATCAGCCCACCACAGTGCTGCATTTCATGATTATGTTTTATCCTGTTGGTACAAAATATGGCAAATTCTGAAGGCAACATGATGAATAAATGCACTTGAACTCGTTTCACAGTTTAAAAGCTAATTTGACCCGACCGGTTTTGGTTTTACACCATTATCAAGATGATGATGATGTTTTTTAGTAACTTCCAAGTAGTTTAACTAAACCCTTGATGATGGTGTAAAACAGAAACCGGTCGAGTCAAATTAGCTTTTAAACTGTGAAAAGAGTGTAAGTGCATTTATTCATTATGTTGTTATCCAAGTTTCACCAAGTGCCGACAATCGCAAGTATTAATCAGATTCTGAAGGCTTTAGTTTTAGTGTTCCTTAATCTGTAAGTTAAATACGAGCCACGATCTAAACTGCGATCTATTGTTTACCGATTACCAAAATTCCAAGGTGTTAAGCGGAGGTAATAAAAGCTAAACATATAAATACCTAAGGAAATAAATAACTAAGCGCAAATGTGCCGACCTGCCAAGCGTGTGTGAGTACGTACATTTCTCGTAGGAGGACCGCTAAAAGGCCTATGTCCAGCAGTGGACGAACCAGGATGATGGATGAATCGATGGAAACGTCTTGACAGCTCTAAAAGTGCAGCCTTCTGAAACTGTTACAATATACAACAAAATCGCTGGCGGTATGTGCTACGCCGCAGCATAAAATACGAAAAGCGCGCCGAAGTAGGTATCCTTTTCTGTTTTGAAGACCGGTCGAGCTTATCACGTTCGAACAGTGTAGCGTTTTCCATTTACTCATTTTGGGTCCTAGATTGTACACCGGATCTCCAGGAGCGGCGACAAAATATTCGAGGTACTCAGCCAGCCGGCTAGAAGCTCGCCGTTGATGTCGCAAGACCAGCCCCGTCAACAAAGTCAGCAGACGAAACCATGAAAACCCAAATTAGGTACTGTAAGATAGCTTAGAATCTCGAAATAGGGCATTATGTGCTAGGCTTTTGTGTAAATAAATATTTCATGTCCTTTTAATAAGCTTTTCATTGTTACGACTTTCCGCATTGTCACGATACTCCGATATAGTCACTCAGAGGCTGAATCCTTCTGAGAAGTCCTTGCTGGCTGCCGTGGCCCTTGGTAAGTCTCTTATTTTTATCCGTGATAACAAGGTGTAATAAAAATATACCTATTTTTAAATAAAAATAACACAATTTCAATTAATACTAAGTATCAGAGCATTACTCACTCACTTACTGAATCACATATATTTTAAAAGTCATAGATGCGGAACATAGAAGGAAATGTCGAGGGGAAAAAGGAGGAGGAAGACCTAGACGCACCTACTTTACCCAAGTGAAGGAGAATTTTGATTTAATGTCATATCAAGAGGTCAAATCGTAAGCAGAAAATACAGAAGAATGGCGGTTACTGCACCGACAAGAGCGTAGCTCTTAAGTTATAGATAGAATCAGAATGCTTTATTTGTTTTTTATTTTCTAAAGATAAATACGGAACAACTATTTCGAAAAAATATGTTTCTGTTGGCAATTTAACACTGTTTCTTACGTATTTTTGTTTTTTACTCTTGTGCCATTTTATTTGACTGATGACGGCCTCATTGAAGAAATAAATCTAAAAATTCCATCATATTTTATATATTTGTTCTGTTTCTGTTTGCCTTTTTTTTCAAATCATCATAAACCGTCTTTAAATTTTCACGCAGACAGACAACTCTGTTTATTTATTATCAAAATAATCTTTGCTTTGAGATTTGATTTCGCATTGAGACACCTTGAAAACTGAGACAAATGTGAAATATTTTTTCTTTTATTGGACCTCTAGGTCGCAGGCGGGAGTGACATGAATTTAATTTTGCGAATGTCCAACGGGCCTGTCTGCAACGGCCTGCCCTCTCTCACTCGTGTCAAGTTTAAGAAAAGCTTCTAAATAAAATACTTCAATTGAAAATCTTTTTGTTTTCTCGCTTCGCCGTATCTTAGGTGAGAATTATTGTGATATGTACCTACATACCTTTTTTTTGTAGGTAGGTATAATTGTGGGTAGGTAATAATAAATTGTAGGCGGTGTAGCATTAATATTAATAATACGGTTAGATGCAAGTTTTATGAATCTAAATAACTAAAAAAAACAACAAATTACAATTAAAAATTTACAAAAGTTATGAAATGTCAAATTCAATATTATTAAAATCAGTCTTTGTTTTAATAAAACACTTTTACTTGTCCACAAAACGTTTAAATATGTGTCATTACACCCAACCGGTTTCGCGTATAAGCATTTTCAAGGGTTAAAAATACATTCAATCCATCCATCAGCCTAGTTCGTCCACTGCTGGACATAAGCCTTTCCAGGACTTTGCCGCTCCCGGCGGTCATCCTGGAAGAAATGCCCATACTCACTCGCGCTGGGCAGGTGGGTTGATGAGCGCGGTGCCGGAACCCTCACACCAGTGACGCCGCTGCCCGTCACCAGTCTGTTCCATATAAGACCCGGCTATTAGGGATGGATATACCGCCATCCATCGGTCCCAGGTATGGTGGGCCTCCTGGTTTTTTGCCTGTGAGCTATCCTCTTACTCTCCCCCGAATTACTTCGAGGGGGATCTCCAAGTAAGATGGTGCTACCTCCACAGTTGAGCCCGGCATCAGCTCTACCACCTCGAAATTACATTAAAAATACAAATTCTGAAATTTAACAATTTGCACGTGCGTTTATTTGACGTTTATCGCAGGCAAGAAATAACGTAAACAAAATTGTTAAATTTCATTATATGTGGTTATAATGTATTTTTAACAATTGAAAATGCTTATACGTGAAACCGGTTGGGTGTAACAACATATATAAACGTTTTGTGAACAAGTGTTTTATTAAAAAAGATGTATAATAAGTTACATCAAGTGCTGACAATCACCACCATCAACATTTTAAAATCAGTATTTAATAATTAATAAACATGAAATATTCCTTGAGGTGTTAATGGTGTAATATGTCATTTATAGATAAAATTTATGTTTTTTTTTCAGTTTTTGTTGTAGTATGATAAGTAATGTAAAAAGTAGCCTGTTTTAAAATAATAAAGTGTAAGTATTTGGGTTTATGAAGTAACTATGCACTAATTTAAGGTCTTTGTCATTAAATATATTGTGCTGCGGGTCTACCGCGTAATTCTCATTTTCATCAACATCAACTTGAGATTGAAATTAGACGTGCGTGCGACGACGCCCGCCTAACATGCCATCTCTTTTGCATGCGTTGAATTTCGCATGCATTTGCTTGAAGTTGATACAAATGAAAATTACGCGGTAGAGCCCCTGGTCGGGTAATAAAAAAAGTTGCTAGGGTATGCCATCCTCTTAACTGGATTAGGCGTGTTTCACGGTTCGACGACGATGGTCGACTTGCTGGCTGGTTGTATACACGCTGAACATTTATCACATTAATGTTTCATATTGTTAATGTGTTATAATGGTGGCTTACTGTAGTTTATTTTCAATATTGCATTATGAGTATTCATGAGGTTTGAGTAGTTTATCATCAACATATTTAATTAAGAGTGACCACACACGTTTCGGGTAACATATAAGGTGAAATTTAATCAACCGCCGGAATTCATACTGGAGACTTGGTTAGTGATCAGGAACAATGTTTAACGACCAGTAAGGTGAAATTCTAAAAAAAAATTTTTTTGCTCCTATACTGCCTAGTACTAGGATTTGTAATTGAACTAGTCCAGTGTGAAAGGGAGCAAAATATTTTATTTTACGATTTCCCAAAAAGTGGTAATTGAACCTCGTTCCTGATCACTAGCCGAGTCTCCAGTGTGAATTCAGGCGGTTGATTAAATTTCACCGTGTATTATGGACGTACAAGGCGGGGGGAAGGTGGGGGTTTTTGGGTTCAAACCTTCCCCTTAGGTCTGATTTTAGTAGAAAAACGAGTACATTTTGTAATAAAATATGAAGTTCAAAATCGTACATACATATAATCACCCCTGTCTCCTAGAGGGGTAAGCAGAGACTACAGATTTCCATCTGCTACGATTCAGACACACCTCTTTCGCTTCTTCCACATCCATCAATCCAGTTATACAAGCTCTTCTATTCCAGCTACTTTTGATTTGGCCCTTCTTCAGTATGTCACCAATTTGGTCAGCGTACGTCCTTCTAAGGCGGCCTGATCGAGCTGTACCTTCCACTTGCGCACCATAAACTACTTCCGTCACTCTACTTTAAAACATCCTTTCTACATGTCCAAATCAATACAAGTAAAATAAAGGACACATTTAAACTTATTTTTCAATGCAAGTGCTTGTCAAGGCCCACTTTTATGCATCAAAACCGAACAGAAAGTCGATTATTTTGCCCTAGGGCTTTATTATATATTTTTTTAATTTACTTACAATGGTTGGCTAACCTGCAGCCTTTCCTGTGTACCATAAATGTTATACTTTTTTTCCACTGTTTAACGGTTCTGGATACAGTCTTTTTGAGCCAATCATAATTTAAAGTTCACAAGATTACATTTTCGCTACGCTCGTGTTTTAAATCATCCTCGTAATTTATTCCTTTTCGGCCTTGTAGCATAAACTACTATTAAAACGAATGGAAATAACAATAAAAAAGTGTAAGACACTATAAAAATAATATACCTATAAATAAATATTACCAAAAAGCCTTAAACGTATGTAAATAAAACTGTGACTTGCATTTCACAGTTCACACTCGGAACACCTCCGACACTCTCTTTGGGATTCATGTCGTGACGAGGTAAATTCTTTATCGCACAAAATATACAAAGGCGAACTTAATGCTAATTAGCATTCTCTACCAGTTAACCTTTGGTGATGTGGAAATTACAAAGGTAGTGCCAAATAAGTTAATTAATTAATTCATTTTTAAATATTAACTTTTAAAGATAACTACATCAAATTAACTAGTTATAAAGACATATATATTCTTTAATACAAAAATATACATACATATAATACATATTAGTGTACCTGTATATACAACGTGTAACAGAAAGGTGTAACCATATCTGAAGAGCTTATTCAGTCAATGGTACAGAACAATTTTGACTATGGAACAATTCCTGTATATCGAAAAAAAAAAATACTCGCTTCATAGGAAAATGCAATGCCGCTCGGCCAAAATGTATGGAAGGGCAGATTTTTTTTGAGATTTCTGGTCTGACCTCATAGTAAAAGTTGTTTCTATTTGACTGAATAAGCTCTTCAAATATGGTTACACCTTTCTGTTACACGTTGTATACAAGGTGACTTTTTGATCATCGTCCAAATTCATACTAGAGGATTGGTAAGTGATCAGTATCATGAATCGATAACGATTTTTGTGAAATTCGTATAATGAAATTACGGCTTCCCATAGTAATTCACTCCCAGTCCTGAGTGAATCACTATGGGGAGTCGAAATTAAATTTTATGAATTTTACAAAAACCGTTTTTGGTTCATGATGCTGATCACTTACAAAGACTCAAGTATGAATTTGGACGATATTCACAAATTCACCTTGTATATATATATATGTATATATATATAAATAAAATATATAGTAATATATTGGTAGTTACGAGAAAGATGACTCAATGATGATTCTACTTTATATTCTCTGATTCAGGGGACAAAGTCTTTATTTATTACGTATTCATTAATCCACAAAATTTCCAGACGGGTGTCTTAACTATCCCTGAGCAGCCTGAACGTGATAGTACAAACACTGATATCTGTATCCTTTCGAAACATCTAAAATATTTAAATGCAGAAGCGATATGTATCGCGCGTCAGTTCGACAGCTCGTGTTAGTTCCGCAGACCCTGGTGAAATGTGAAAATTGTAGGTTAGCAGAGGCATGGAGGGGAGGGGGAATATGTGATTTATCGATTGAAGTAACAATTTCCGCAACCGCATACCCCTCGGCCATAGCTTCAAGCTTCTGGCGGCGCTTCTTGCTGCGCTTCCAGGTGGTTTTTGCGATTTGCCCTGCCACGACACCCTTCGGCGCCTTCGACCGCATCGGATGTATATGATGTATATGATGCTCGCTCAAAGCGCTCGACACTAGGTTCATCCTGTGCGCTCGATCACTGTTTCAACCGCCCGCCTCCCCGCACACCGCCGTCCCGAGAGCGCAAGTCACTCGAAGCCGGACAAGACGCGCGAGCAGATGGCCGACTCTATACAACTTCATACATTTTGTTCTCTCCACTGGCGGCGTCGCAAGAAGAACCGCTTGGCGCGCCTTTCGAAACCTGAAGCTGTGGCTGGCCGTTTATGGCCACAATTTAGTGTTGGGCGTAAGCAACTACTTTTTGTAATCTGATTACAGATTGCGATTAATTTAACCTTACTACATATAACCTTACTTGTTACCTAACTACATATAACCTGATTACTTTTAGTAACCGTTAATCTGATTACATCTATTAGTCTTTTATTAGGTGTCCTGATACTGTACCCGTCATCTCGCTAAAGGCTGTACAGCTGAAACGCGTTCGTGAGTTTAGGTATTTAGGACACCTTGTGACCGACGACCTCAAGGACAATGCTGACATTGAAAGAGAACGTAGGGCGCTTCCAGTAAGATGCAATATGCTGGTCCGCAGGTTCGCACGTTGTAGTAAGCAAGTTAAAATAACGCTTTTTAAAGCATACTGCCAAGTATTCTACACGTGCAGGTCGTGCAGCCTGTGGACCAACTTCACGCAGAAGGCCGTTGGCGGATTACGGGTCCAGTATAATAATGGAATCAGGAAGCTGGTGGGGCTGCCCCGTTTCTGCAGCGCATCAGGCATGTTTGCGGAGGCCTGCACTGACGTATATTTCGCTATTGAGCGGAAGAGAGCAGCCTCATTGCTCTGCAGGGTGCGGGCCAGCCCCAACTCCATCTTGAAGACCATAGCAGGGAGGTACAACTCGCCCATCATACGTCGCCTGGCTAAGGTGTTGGTCACGTAACGATACCTATAATGTAATATTGTGTTTTAAAATAGGATTACTAACATAGGATAAGAACCTTTGTGTGTTACTAACCAATGTGAACCTTTGTTGTTTTTAAATAAATTGATATATTATTATAATTTTCTTAACTAAATCAAATAAAAAACGGTCAAGTACGAGTAGGACTCGTGCTCTGAGGTTTCCGTGTATATCGTTCAAAGCACAAATGTATTCCTTGAGTAGTTATAAATGACAAACTAAACTTGACACTAACGATCTATTACTCTTTATGTATCTAAAGGTCTTATTAAGTTGGTTAATAATTCTTCTTGAAGTAGTTTTCCGACTAAAACCAAAATAAAGTTAAATCATAGATAAAATAAGTATTATGCATACTTGGGCATCCTTTGAGAATGCATAATTATTTCATATTGAGTAACAAACAAAACTATAAAAGGAGGTGGTCACTCAAAGTAGTCAAGTAAAAGTAATCATGTAATCGTGATTGCAACTACATTTTGCATGTAATCAGTAATCATGATTGCTAATTACAAAATGTAACCGTAGTTATCAATCAGTAGATTACATTTTGTCCAACACGCCATAGTTCCAATTTTTACTTACTCTTCTATAATAAGCTTAGCAAGTCTACTCTTTATTTAATTTTTTTTAATTTTATTAAGTGAGAAAAAAATAATTACAGTATCTTTGTTTACAAAATTAAGATTTAAGAAGTGGCTGGCATTATAATATATATAATCGGGTCTACCGCGATAAATTTTTACCTTTTTTACGAAAAGGGGACACCCGACGTTTCGAGACAGTTGCATGTCTCGTGGTCTACGGGAAACTGGCAAGTACGGCGAGGCGCAGTGATCAGATGCAGGTGACGACCGAAGTATTTTTCTTTTACTCGTATAAACACTTTAGTCTTTAAAATTAATTGTTATTTAATTCACGCACGGCACACAACACTCACAGTATCCGGAGATGCACTAAGAGAAGAAACCCGCGATTTAAATTTCCCGATAACTGGACTCCATGTGGGAGACAATTTGAAACCATCTTCCCGATTGAAATTATTTGGATGTTTCTTGATTTCAATCGCTTCACGCACAATTCTAGGGTAGTAATGGCGGTCAGTGGAGAGAATTTTCGGGTTATGCAGTGCTATCCAGTGGTTGGTCCCGGATTCTAAAAGATGTTCTGCTATCGCTGATTTATACATCTGCCGGTTTTTCACAGCTGCTATGTGTTCCTTGACCCTTTCCTGTATGCTACGTTTTGTTTGGCCAATGTAGGAACTTCCACAGCTGCATTACTAGTGGCTAGCATACTGATTTATTGTGATGACTCAAGGAATACTTCTTAAAATCCCAAAAACTGAGTGGGAATTGTTTAACGGATCCCTAGCACCCGAGCTAGACAGGTGCCAGTACCTCAACTCCCAGATAGAAAGAAACACAGGATAAACGGAAGGCCAGCCATTTTTACAAAGTGCACGACTAACAAGTAAGTAATGCAATACAAAAAAGGCAAAAACGTTAGATATAAAGTTATTGAATAATCGTAGAAAAGAAATATAAACTTATAATTTTATAATTAAATTAAACAAGAAACCAAGATATGCGTCAAAGAGTGACAACAGTGTAAAGTGTAATATGGGGTAGATGTGATGTATGTATTTCCCTAGCCCTACGAACCGAAGTCTTGGGATCAGTATTATAAACTGCTAGGGAGGGTGTGTATATGGATGTGAGGGTGTGAGTCGTAGCAAAGGTGAGAACCCTTTTATCATTTTGTCATATCTGTCTGGGGCTCTATCGCGTAATTCTCATTTGTATCAACTTCAAGCAAATGCGAAATTCAACGCGTGCGAAAGAGATGGCATATTAGGCGGGCGTCGTCGCATTTATATTTTAATATAAAAATTATAGTGTTACAAGAATCTGATAGCGCGTCTTATGACAGTAATAGAGGGCGCAGCTGTGAAACAAGGAGAAGGTAGCGGCGTTAGTTCCGATTTTGGATACAACCAATCCACGCGCCATAAGATCCTTGTAGCACTTTAACTGTCTGTCACACGGTTAAGTCTAGAATCCAATCGAATTAAGCTACAAAGCTTTTCTTTTTTAGGGTTCCATACACCCGAAGGGTACCAAACGGGACCCTATTACTAAGCCTTCGCTGTCTATCTGTCTGTCCGTCTGCCACCTAGTCAGTCACAAGTCCGTCTAGCCAGTTGAAATTTTCTTAGAATACGTTTCGCTGTGGTCTCTATCATGGCAAATAATAAAATAAATAATAATATAAGTAAAAAGTTGTTCCGGAAGTGACGTACAAGTTCTGAACATGCACCCCGATATGACATGCGAAAAAAGAAGTATACACATAAAAACAGCAATGGTAATACATTCTATGAAAAAACTATGTTTGTAATGTTAACATTTCAGAACGTATTTGTGGATAAAAAGAAAAAAAAATAAGAAAAGAATGTGTGTACATAACAATAATAAAAATTTATATAAATAACATAATAATAAATAAGAACATCCTTCATCCGAAGATTAAACGATCTGTAACTGTAAATGCAATAGTAGTTTATGCTACTAGGGCGAAAAGGAATAAATTACGAGGACGATTTAAAACACGAGCGTAGCGAGTGTTTTAAACGTAACCGAGTAATTTATTGCTTTTACGCCCGTGTATCATACTACGTTTTTCAATGCATAGTGTGAGGAAATGAAAACAAATATAATCTTGTGAACTTTCAATTATGATTGGCTCAAAAGGATTGTATCCAGAGCCGTTAAAGAGTGGAAAAAAAGTATAACATCTATGGTACACAGGAAAGGCTGCAGGTTAGCCAACCATTGTAAATAAATTAAAAAAAATAATAATAATAAAGCCCTAGGGCAAAATAATCGACTTTTTGTTCGGTTTTGATGCATAAAAAGTGGGCCTTTACGAGCACATGCATTGAAAAAATATTTGTTCAATAATGATTTTATTTTGTGTCCACATTGTACATATATACTTTGAGCACTAAAGCACGTCGAAATAAAAGGTCAGCATGAAAAGACATTTGATCTTTTGACCTATAAAATAAAATCACCATTTAAGGGCTCAAAATAAAAGGGTACGGTCGTAACTCACACAAAAAAGACCTAATCAAAAGTATCTGAAGTCCTTCAATCTTTCTATCTTTTTTGAGCTAAAAACATCTGATATTTAGGTAAAACGCTGGTAAGGCTAAAAAATCTCATTAGCCGTTCAGAGATAATCCTTTCTTTATGGAACAAGGCTAGTTATCTCAAGTATTAACTACTTTATGATCCCACGAAAATCTCGTGCAAAGTTAAAGTGACTATGACGTCGGTCGGGACAGAATTTTTTCAATTACCGTTTTCTGGGTTCCTTCTTAAAACGGCAAGAACAGAGTGAAGTTCTGGTAATTTATACTGTAAGGTGTGACTCTTTGATTGAACTTCATTCTAACACTAATCAAAGTCTTCTTGTACGGAATAATTGCAATAATTAAGGAAATAAAATAGTGGAACTCGTACAAGAAGACTTTGATTAGTGTTTGAAGTTCTGGTGCCTGCCTACCCGTGAGGGTGTTTCGAATTTTTACTCTTTTCGAATTTCATATTGTAATTACTTTGTAGCTAAGTTTAAACACAAAAAAAAAATATTATTAGATTACATCTTCTGCCCCCTTGATTTGATTTAAAGTTTTACAATATTTATGATTTCTATGTCTTTGATTTCTTTTTTGGTTATAGCCTTATGTAAGCAGTTACTTGAAATTAGGTCGTAAAAACAAAACTACGCTTCGATCTCGTATATGAAAAAAAACTATGAAATACTACTTTCTTCAATTGATAAAATGGGTTGAAGGGAAATCCTGTGAAATTACACAGTTTTTATTTAATTTAAGACGTATTAACTGACGAATATATTTATAATATATGTTTACATATTTAAGAGGATGGCATACCCTAGCAACATTTTTTATTACCCGTCCAGCACAATAAGTCTAATGGCAAAGACCTTTCAATAGAAAATGCTTTTCATAGAGGCGATTATATGTTGGCTCTTTGGTTTCACGCAGCGCAACAACAAATTGGTGTGTTTTTAGCTAATACTGAAATATTTTGTAGGCAAAAAAATATTGGGTTAAGGTAACATCCCTTCATATTTCTATTGCCTATTTATTAAAAAAAAAATCAAGTTGATCTCTTAACTGCGTCTTTGAAACGAACGTTTGAAAACCAAAAAAAAGAGGGTGGAAAACATTTTTTTTTCGACAAAAGTATAAATCTTAAAACATTGTTTATAGGTGGAATCCCTAGAAAAAAGATCGATAAATCAAATATATTTTCTTCAATATGAGGAGAGACCTCAGAACATTTAAATAGTTAGAAAGGCCTTGGAGCTGTATGCGTACCAGAACCTTTGTCGCCTCACACCCACAGGCACACACCTTGTCGTAATTGAAATACTATCAAAACTTTAATCCAAATGGTTGTTCTTTCTACGCACAACAAATGACTTATATCGAAAACTTATCAAATGAAAAAACTACCGTATCTCTGTGTAAAACGGTGTATTTTTCAAACAAACGATTTCATTTACGACGTTTTAGTTTTGATACCATGTGACCATTATAAACCTACCGGCTTTAGGTGGTTGATAACTTGACCAGAGCGGTATTGTGAACTTAATATTAAACACAGTCTGATTATATGACGTGATGATTTATTGCTAGGGATGGGAACAGATGTATTTTCTTAACGTAAAACTTCGACTAACTTTTTTTATAATCAATCGAGAAACCAATTTGCTCTGAGACAATTTGTGTGTTGTTTTTATCTATTTTTATTATCTTGTTTTACATATTTTAGTAAAATTGTTTTAACGTGTATTAGGTGTATATAAGGTGATTTCATTGATATAGCCAAATTCATACTTAAAACTTTGTAAGTGATCAGTAATAATGATAATATATGGTCACGAGATGAATCCCCGAGGGGGTATCAGAGGTATTCCGAGTGTGAACTGTGAAATGCAAGTTACAGTCCACACTCGGTACACCCGCGTTTCACCGACGAGTATATTAAGATTTAACGTATTTTAAATTATGTTATAATAATTGGATTTTTCATAAACACTCTTATGGAAAATCCCATTTCAAAGGAAAATGGGCGTTTTGGTCCATACCACCAATACACTTGTGTTAGGTGACATAAAATAGGTGTTATAATAACATTCAAGAAACCGTTAACAGTTACTCCAAAATCGACCGGGTAACTGTACAATCAAGGAGAAAAGTTTTCATATAAAATATTTTCATATTAACTTACATTTCGTTGACAATCTCAACTCTCTGTGTTAAATTTATACTCTACAGTAGGTTTTTTTTGTATTGTTCATCGTGATAATTCTTTATTTCATATTGATAGATGTTAATGGTAGCTAGATTTGTCTGTTCGTACGTGACATAACTAGAAATGGCTTCGTTGTATGAGCCTAATTTCACAAAAACGGGAAAAACAAAACTAATTATGTATAGCGGTTCTGTATTTTCTTATTTGAGCGCAGAAGTTTTAAAAAAACAGTAAAAGGGTGAAACCGCGGCAAAAGCTAGTGTAACAATTGTAGGTATACAAGTATAGGCTGACCGATTTAACCCATTTACTGCTAGGCATTTGGCAGACCCGACCCGAATGTGTACAAGACTTCTCCCTCTCAGTAATCAAAGACTAATCAAATCAGGACCCTCCGTGCGTCGAGGATTTATGAGTAGACTGTTTATGGTTCAGTTAACGCACCACGAACTGTGTTGCCAACGTTTCTTATAAAAAAAAAGCTTTTACATTTTTTAAGGCTTCGGCACACGGAAAGTAGAACAGTGTTGGGCGCGATGATAGCACGGTGCGGAGTGAGCGGGCGAAAGGTATATTTACCTACGGTTTGTACCTACGCCAACGACCTTGAACTAAGTAACTTTGTAGCCATTTTATACGGTAACTATAGCATTTTTCAACAGAAGAAAAATACATAGTAATCTGCATGATACAAACAGTGATGTGTTTTTTCCTGAATTTCTTTATAACATACAGAAGTGAAGCAAGAAAATTCTAAGTTTACCCTTATTTCTCGATTTTTTGTTCACTTGTAAACATAACTGCTACAGTCTTTATCGAAACAGTATGAAAATTTATAAACTTCTAGACAAAATAATATAAAATGATTTGGTTTTCTCAGTTCTTGGAAATTAATTTTATTTTGGATAAAATAAATTAAAAACACACTATTTTCGCACTTGTCAGCCGCAGCGACTGACGTAACAGCCATGTTGCAGTGCGAGCTGATAAGGACTTTATTTTAATATGGTTTTGTTCGAAATTTCAACCACCACGAATCGAGTTGCTAATTATTCCGACGTAGCCACCTTGTCGTGATACGCCGAATCGACACAAATGTCTCCTAGTCCCTGTTCTTCTACAATAAAAATAATTGTGCACATTTGATGGGTTAATCATCTCAAGTTTAAAGTCATAGGTTTCTTTTTAGGATGAGTGGTATTAGTAATAAGTATGATGAAATAAGTAGCTGCTGTTCTTTGTAGATATCTACAATGTTACCGGCCAAATCTGGTTTTAAGACAAACTAGTTGTCCCTAGGACAAACTAGTGTTGCCTAGGCCAAACTGGTCGAAGTGTCGATTAGGGGGCACAATCTTCTGCGCTAAAGGAATTCTGGGTTGTCAAGAAAAAATATCCACGAAGTTTAAGTATGGCGGTCACTTACTTTTTACAGGTCCTAGAGCTGATGCCGGGCTCGACTGTGGATGTACCACATGTGAAGTGATTCGGGAGAGAGTAAGAGGACAGCTCACAGGCAAAAAACCAGGAGGCCCACCATGCCTGGGACCGATGGATGACGGTATATACATCCCTAATAGCCGGGCCTTATATGGAACAGACTGGTGACGGGCAGCGGCGTCACTGGTGCGAGGGTTCCGACACCGCGCTCACCAACCCACCTGCCCAGCGTGTGTGAGTATGGGCAATTCTTCCAAGGCTTATGTCCAACAGTGGACGAACTAGGCTGATAGATGGATGGATGGATGGTCACTAACGCGACTCGCCGTACCTACCTACACGGCTTGCTTTTGTGCTGATAGATTTCAGAAATCTACCAAAGAACTAGTTTGTCCTAAAATTGGGTTAGATCGGAAACATAATATTGAACAACATTGCGATATCAGTATTTCAGTAATCCGAGCGTAAGATATACAGATTAGATATATATTCTTATTATAGAAGATTATTGTTTAATTATTGTTTTATTACTGTTGCATTTATATGTATTATATATAATAATGATAGTATACGTTTGGTAAATTGGTAATTAGACCGTAATTAATACCATACGTTGTAATAAAAACGACGGACCAGGTCCGACTCTAATTTGGGTATATTGGGATCCTCTAATTGGAGAGACCCTTACTAAAATATGACAAATAAACTGAAGAAACTGAATGTCCTACTTGTGACTAGTTGGTTAGAATTTTAACAAATATATAACGATATCGCGATGTAACATACAAGCAGCGCCATCTAGTTGTCTGTAGCAAAAGAACGATTGAGGCTTTTCAGCTTTTTATCAAACATTTTTTTTATAAATTTGGTTGCTTCTTGTCTGGAAAAAATAATAAGATTTAATAAAAATGTAGTGAAAAAAATATATAAATCTTCTCTTTGTTATATGTAAATGTAACGGACAAAATGTAATAATCTTTAATCTTTAACAACTTACTTATTTAACAACTTATTTACTTTACTTATTTCTACATATTATCTAAGCTGTACCCAGGGAGTAGCCCTGTTCCCTAATCTAAGTAAACTTGAAACTTAGGGTAACAATTTCAAAAATCCCATGCAAACAAAAAGGTGACAAATAAATAATATATATACAGGTTGTCCCAAAAGTCTAAATATAAATATAAATATAAATAATAATAAATATAAAGTATAAATAAGTTAGAGTGGATAAGTCTATTCCTAGTATATAGACAGTACGGGAGCAAACATTTTTTTTTCGAATTCCACCTGAAGGCTCATTAAACATTGTTTCTGACCACTAACCGAGACTCCAGTATGAATTCGGGCGGTTGATGAAATTTCATCTTATATTTAATATTTTTTGCGAAATTTTAAATGTAATGGTTAGTTATAAGTTATTATAATATAACATGGCTGTTAATAAGTGCGAAAATATTGTGTTTTTAATTTATTTTATCTAAAATAAAATGAATTTCTTAGAGCTGAAAAAACCATATCATTTAATATTATTTAGTCTAGAAGTTTATTAATTTTATACTGTTTCCATGAAAACTGTAGCAGTTATATTGTTACAATTGGACAAAAAATCGAGAAATAAAGGTAAACTTGGAATTTTCTTCCTTCACTTCTGTATATGAAAATAAAATTAAGGAAAAACCACATCACTATTTTGTATATATTTCGACTGATGACGGCCTCATGCAGCTAATAAATAAAAAAAAAATAATTGAAAGTTGGCAACTTTCTCGTTGATTATTACTGTTTGATAACTAAATCACACACGGACAACGCCATGGTGTGAGGCCTTTAAACAATTATTTTTTTAAAGAACATTTAAACCAAAACAAAAACTAAGTAAATGTCACGGCAGTAAATAATGCACATCGGCTATCTTCGGCTTCGTAGAGTGTCATCTCTCTCACCAGACTATTAATGCACGACACACGAGATAGAGAGAGAACAGTAAAAGATATATTGTAAATACGAGGTTTTGTATGCTATTACGTAATGATCTGTCATGTCATCTTAGACCAATAATAGTAGTTTATGCTACAAGGGCGCAAAGGAATAAAATACGAGCGTAGCGAGTGTTTCAAACATAACCGAGTAATTTATTGCTCTTACGCCCGTGTATCATACTACGTTTTTCAATGCATAGTGTGAGGAAATAAAACAAATATAATTTTGTGAACTTGAAATTGTAATTGGCTCAAAAGGACTGTATCCAGAGCCGTTAAACAGTGGAAAACGAAGTATGACATTTATGGTACACAGGAAAGGCTGCAGGTTAGCCAACCATTGTAAGTAAATTAAAAAAAATTATAATAATAAAGCCCTAGGGCGAAATAATCGACTTTCTGTTCGGTTTTGATGCATAAAAAGTGGGCCTTTACGAGCACATGCATTGAAAACGAGGCTTTTATATATATGTCAATGTCTATTTATTTTTATTTAAATACCTACTCAACTGTTGCCGGGTCCACATCGGTCCCGAAATATATCTTGAGAAAACGTTAGCTTATTGTATGTTTATTCAAGTTATATACAAATTTAAAACGAATACAACATATTAATTTAAAAAAATCTTGTATTAAATAGAAAAGTTTAGCTTATTTATATGAGTATTATCAATCAGTATACGTAATAGTAATCAGTATCTTTAAAAACAAAAACAGTAGAAGCTTTTAATTTTAAAACTGTGTTAGAATAGGGATTTCGGACTTTGTGATTGCAGAAACAAGTAGATACCTATTGTGGTCGTGTCACCAAAAATCTACAGTCTCACGCAAAACAAAAGATAACGCGTGTTTGTTCTGAGGGGCTTTCTTCAGTCAGAAAATAGGAATTAAATACGTGGGTAACTAATTACTCAGTGGTTTTATTTTCCTGATAGGATACTCTCTTTGCAATCCCTAAACTTACAACCTCCTTTACATTTATATTGATAGGTAGTACCCGTTTCAAAACACTTTGTGCCCTTTTTTGGTATCTGACAGACTGCCAGCCGTTGGGAGATGGCGCCATTCCACCACAAGCCTCGTGTTAGTCAACCCAATTCCTTTTTTTACGGATCACTCAGTGGCGCCATCTTGCATCAGAAGTCGTGTCGGTAAAAATAAATATTATAACAAACGGAATAACTCTTTTAAGCCCCAATAATATTTAAAACAAATTATTAGGTAGGTATAAAGGTAGTTTGTTAGTTGCTAATACTACATAGTTTTCAGGCAAAGTGAGAAAACAAATAAATCTATAAAACAGTTCCTTCAAAAGATTTGAGAATAATTGTAGTTTATGAAACTTGCACATAACGAGGTTATTAACACGAGTGTGAGTTTAAAAACGAGCCATAGGGTGTTAAGATAAAGTTGCCGAAGCCGGAAACTGGCGATAGAACTCGTCCATACAAACTAACTTTCGTGAAAAAAAAAAAGAAATTGAGAAAAAAAACAGTTGTCTCATACACTTTGGTCGGGTAGCTATGTTACTTTTCTATAGAAAAGGTATTCGAGGTTTGGCTCCGTAGTAAAAGTTGTTCGTATGGACAAGTAACATCCCAGTTTTCGGCTTCCGCACCCAGTATACTCTTATAGATGCCGGAAATGGCTGAGTCTGGTCACACCGCTAAACAATTAGCTGAACAAACAACTGCGCAAATAGACGATGCTAAAAGGAAACGGTGACAGCTAATTCCAAGCTATTCATTCATTTCTCACAACGCCATTGTGACGGAGGAGTTATGACCTAAATAATTTATGTCAGACATGACTTTATCAATTACGCACGGCTTATTCTGTGAGCTTATCTCACGTGACTTGTGGACTGACAGGACTGTGTGCCATGACAAACTATAAGAATAGGAATTTCTGCAATTGCTATGGGCCAGTTTCTGAATTAAGAAAACCCGCTAGAGATCACGAATCAGTCAATCGCAGCGCTGCATTGAAGAGAATTTGAAGTTAAGCATCACTTAACTTCAAATTCTCGATATAGTATAGTATGTAGGTATTTGTGGTTTCAATTAAATTGGCTAAAATGTTGATACGCCCAGATTAACCGTTTTGGTGATTGTGCCGATATAAACATTTAATCAGATGTTCCAGGTTTTTGACATATTCAAATTTCTGCCAATTTAACTGAAACCAATATTAAATACAATTCTGCTGGGATACTTTTAATAATTTATCTAGCTTTTGCCCGTCCACTAACTTTAGTTATTTACTAATAAAATTATTGCTGTGCGTGTGTGCGTCACGCGGGCGGCGGGCGTTTGAAACCGGTTATAAGTGGTTATAATTGTGTGGACATAATTTTTCGTTATGACGTCATTTCGGTGATTAAAGTTATCGTAATTTATGGGTTATTCAATCATTGATACTGTGCATGTCACCTTTTTATAGTTGTTCATTATATTTTTATTTCTTGTATTTGAGGAAATAAATAATCTTTATTCTTATTCTTACTGGTATTGAACTTTTCTATGGAACAGTTGTTTTTTTCGCAATTCGACGGTTGGTTTCATAGTAAAAGTTGTGCATGACGAGTACAATCACCAGTTTTTGTTTCCAAAATCACTTTGATTTCACCGTGTATATTTGGCTTTGTTCCAGTTTGTCCCTCTGAGTAGAAAAGATGGTGACACTGTCACAGTATAAGCAAAGACACTGTTCTCTCCGTTGAAGGAAGTATCTTTAGTAGCCAACTGGACTGGGTGCCTATAATCAAAAACATAGATACTCGTATACAACGTGTAACAAAAAGGTGTAACCATATTTGAAGAGCTTATTCAGTCAATGGTATAGAACAACTTTTACTCTGGAACAAAACCTGTATCTCGAAAAAAAATACTGTTTCATAGAAAAATGCAATGCCGCTCGGCCGATATGTATGGAAGGGCAGATTTTTTTTTGAAATTTCAGGGTTGGCTCCATAGTAAAAGTTGTTCTATACCATTGACTGAATAAGCTCTTCAAATATGGTTACACCTTTCTGTTACGAGTTGTATACTATCGTATTCCGATGGTCTAAGGATATGTTCGCATTTGAAGTGAGAACAGCGGGTCTACCGCGTAATTCTGATTTTCATCAACATCAACTTGATATTGAAATTTGACGTGCGTGCAAAAGAGATGGCATGTTAGGCGGGCGTCGTCGCACGCACGTCAAATTTCAATCTCAAGTTGATGTCGATGAAAATCAGAATTACGCGGTAGACCCGCAGTTCTTAAATAGTTCAATACCCAATAGAGGCAATTTTGGAAGTTCAGTTTTTAACTATGTATTTGATTATAGGCACCCAGTCCAGTTGGCAACGAAAGATATAATAGAGGGGCTGGTTGCGTTTTCGATGAGATTATGACTTGAACATCTGCATCAAGACTTTTTGGTGACAAGTATACGATATGTTACACATGGGCGAACACTGTGCGTCTAGTGCACTTTCTAGTCGATAATATTAATTTTTTTCGATATTTCATATATTTTCTCGCTTAGATAGGGACGATTTAGAGATACGTACTATCTTAGTTCCTTGCCACACCGTTCTCGTGTAAAATAAGAACGATACAATAATTAAAAAAAATACCATTCATGAAAATCAACTGCGTTATAAAATAACTAATATACTGATCGAATGGGCGGAGGTAGGCATGTATTTATATATGTAACCTATTACTTTGTAGTATATAGGATGGGATTTGGTCGGCCGCCTGGATTCGTGCTAGGGGCTCGGTTGGTGATCATTGAACCTTGTTCCTGGTCCCTGGCCGGGTCTCCGGTATGGGTTCGGGCGGTTGATTGGATTCCACCTTGTATAATAATACTTTACCTATAATTTTAATCGTATATATATTGCTACATAAATTAAATAAACATTTAATCTAGTTCATGTACATTTATTATTTTATTACATATATTTTTATAAGATTAAAATTTAACTTGTGAAACGTGTATTGTATATACCTACTTTGCAAAATAAACTCTTTGAATTTGAATTTTGAATTTTGAATAACAGCATAACTTCTACGGTTATGAAATTTAATAAGTATTTCTCTAACAGACTTCTGAATTATAATTCCAAGCAGCCATTACACCAAAAGAATTGCTTCGCAAGAAATAATTCATTTTAGGTGATATAAAATAAAGTGCTCCAAAGCGTCCAGCGCAACTTTAGCTAGCTCTGAGCTCGTTATACAGGATGGCCATTTATATAAATATAACGACGGAAAAAGTCGTCGCTGGATTAAGTCACCCGTCGTACATTATGAGAAACATCCGCGTTATATTTCAACTGAGTTATGTGTTACTGGATCGTACTAGAAAATTTACACTTTATCAGCCGGCGGAAAATGCCTTTCAGAGGCTTTTTATTTGCCGTAGCAGAGGACTCTTATATTCTTCTTTAATAATTAATTGGAATAGTCCCAACAGACTTGTTTTCGATCAATCGGTTTTGAGACCTATTCCATCATCAACAGAGAAATACCAACACCGAACACTGACAGTAGGTGAAGAAATACCCGCTGATCCAATGCGAAACGAACAAAAAGTATTTTACTTTGGTAGTTTATATGCTACCAATATACTACTAATATACTACCAATGTCATAATAAATGGCGGTAAAGCAACTAGTCACTGCACAAATCCAAGCAACTCGATCTTGTCGAAATGAATAGGTTCCATTTTGCAACATGTCCTCTCCCTCACACATGGATTGGAGAGTCGGAAGTCGCATTCAGGTAAAGTGCAAGATCCCCTGAACCGCGTGCCCACAGTCCTCAGATCCCGACAAATCGCACAAATAGCCCCTTACGACGAGACAATCACCGGACCATGATGCATTCAAAATCTAAATCTGAGCCGGGCAAATTTGGGACAGACTTCGTAGGCAGGGGTTGTTTTGTTCAAAATGAGCCATGTTTTCGGATGCAACGGCCGTTTCCCTCTACGTTGGCTCACAGCCAATCCCGTAAGCAAATATGCAAAATTTAAAGAAGTATTTGTCTGTACTTGAAACACTAGCTTTCAGCAGACTCATTTTTATCCGCTTTTGTTTGATCCTGTTTGCACTTGGTAGTTAAAACATGAAAGTTACGTTCTGGAATAACTGAATTATTTTCGCAACGAGCTCTGTAAATATTATGAAAAGTTCTCATACATTTTAAGGTTCCGTAGAAAGGGAAAAGATCATTTAATTGTCTCTATTTCTGCTAATTCAGGCTAATTTCCTGTAAAAATACTTTATTGTTAGTTATTTAGATTAATAAGTATTCGATATTTTTATTACCTTAGAATGAATCTTCATACATGTATTCTTACTTTACAAAACACCATGTAAAGTTAAGTTGTAAGTATTTTTTAATTGTTCCATTTTTACCAAGAAAAGTTCCAAAACCGCGCTTTACATTGCATATCAATCGAATAGTATTGATGAATAAAATATTGAATTACAAAAAATAAGAGCCTTTCAAAAGATCAAATAAACTTATTTTGTAAAACTAGTATCTGCATCTGCTAAAACGAGAATGTGGAAAATAATTAAGTGTAAAGCAGGGCGGGCGGCGCGGCGGGCGGTGGGCGGGCGGCGCACAGCCGTCTGCGCTCGTTGCTGTTAATATCACCGTAGAAATGTGTCGAGTGGCTTGCAGCCCGAGACCAGAGCCAAGGCTGCCTCTGTAATCAGCATGGTTCCAGATTCAACAACTTGTCTTAAGTCACAGCTTAAATTAACTTCGATTTTTATGACAAAATGTCCACGTTTCGGTCAAACTTAAGAGTGACCTTCATCAGGCTTCGCGGGATGCTTCGGTGCGTGCGGCACCCTCGTGAGGTTAAGATACTCACCCAAATATCAGAAATAAATTTATTTAGTTTTCAATAAGTGCAATACTGGTGTTAAAAGAAGAATTTTGAACGATGTATACTTGTCTCTGTTTATACTTACAATTGAAAGCCGGCATAAAGCGAAGAAATCAACGTAATGTATACTCGTATGTCACCAGCACATTGTAGAATTGGGCATTCGATATTTCTGTTAAAACTAGGAGGGTCACCTCGATCCACTGCGCTTTGCTCGGCTCCACAAATTTATTCACATGTAAACTTAATACGCTCCTCCTCGCTCCGATTTCGATTTCATACTTTACGATTTGCCTAATTCTACGATCTGCCCACGACATATACTACAATTTGACAGATTTATTTGAATAGCTATCTCGGCAGACAGGAAATAATTATTATCATTATTTATTTATTTTCAGTTACAAGTACAATATTTTAAAATTATTCAGTACCATGAAACCATGTTTGGTTTGTCTTGGTTCTGGAGTCTACGATACATTAAAAGAATATAATTTATAATGGATGTAACGAGTTAAAAGCTAACTTACTAAGATACAATGATTTTCTAGGTATAACAAAGATCTCTAGTGACAAAAATAGACATTTAAATAAAAATAGAAGTTTTTCATTTTTCTTCGAATGTGTTTTTATGGTATTATATGGTCTTTACGTGTCTTAATTACCTATATGGCCAATTAAATCTTTCAATATTAAACATTACAGAATTAACAAAATTTGCGTAAGCTTAACTTGTCTGGCCCAAAAGATTGTTTCAGGTAGAATTGGGCAGTATCCAAACTGAAGAGTGGTGGGCGCAAAGCCAGATCGCCTTTTTTCCGCTACATTACGAATACAACTAGAGATTTACACTTTTTCATCGACATTTAAATAGAATTTATCCCAAGTAATCCTACCACCAGTTTGAAAGACAACAGGTGCCAAAACCAATATTTTCCGTTTTTATTCATTCTATTCAAGTATTTTTTATAGACTGGGCTGCCAACGGGAAAATGTCCATAATAGAGTTCTTTGTTTGTCGATAAGATTTTAAACCGTGAAAAATTGAGTTCGATTTTACAATGGTCTTTGTCCCCGGAGCTGAATTGGATTGGTTTCAACTTTCAACCACATGGTTCCAGAGTAACTAGATTTTATTGAATAGAAAATTGAATGCATCTGTGTGGAAAAAAATCAAAGACGCGTGTTTAGAAAATCTTTTGTTTACTTGTAGGAGGAGAAGCTCTAAGAAGAAAAGTGTGTGGAGAGCATAGATTGCATAGCGTTGGGATAAATCTTGTCTTCGATCGATCCTATGTTTATATCCTATGTAGAGAGAGAAAGAGAGACCTAGATTGTACCAAAATATTGAGACATTCTTTATTCTTTTATGGAAACAGAAAAACCTCGTTAGGTAGCGTTTTTTTAACGTTCAATCCCTAGATTTCATCATCATGGTAATAGGTGATTACGTAAAAAATTACAGGAAAAATTAGGTTAAAATTGTTAAAATTGTTTGCCAGTCACAACTTTTTTGCGGCTTGTTTTTGACGCCTTAATGTTGGTATGGCATATCTTGTTATTTACCATCATTATATTTTTAGAGTTTCGTACCCATATTGTATTATGGTACGGAAGCCTTTGTTAGGAGTTAAGTTGATGTTTAGGTGTACCCGTATATTAAGTAGATATAATATAATCTTTATTTATACTTTATTCTTTATTGCACAAAAATTTAAACAAAATACCATACATATAAAAATTTGTACAAGGGCGAGCTTATTTCTAAAGACATTTCTTCCAGCAAGTGAGAATGGTAGGCAAATAATTGTACACAACTTTAAAAACAGAAAACTAAAAAGAAATTGAATGAATAAGCAAAAATATATGCAAATATACATAATATATACTTTTACATATATACAAGGTGACTTTTTGATCATCGTCCAAATTCATACTGGAGGCTTGATAAGTGATCAGTATCTTGGATCAATAACAATTTTTGTGAAATTTGAAAAATGAAATTTCGGCTTCCCATAGAAATTCACTTCCAGTTCCGAGTGAATCACTATGGGGAGTCGAAATTTCATTTTACGTATTTTACAAAAATTGTTATTGATCCATGATATTGATCACTTACCAAGCCACCAGTATGAATTTGGACGATGATCAAAAAGTCACCTTGTATATCCAATGAATAAACAATACTTAATTACTCAAAATAAACGTACGTAAAATAACTTTATTTAATAATATATATTAATAAAACATATTAAATACATATCTTTTCGGTTATAAATGTAAAACTCTATTTATTCTTAAGACGCTTCATCTTTCCAAGATGGGATTGTACTACATAATGAAGCAATAAACTAATAGAGAGATTGTACTACATAATGAAGCAATAAACTAATAGAGAGATTATCACGGAATGTACTACATAATGAAGCAATAAACTAATAGAGAGATTATCACGGAATGTACTACATAATGAAGCAATAAACTAATAGAGAGATTATCACGGAATGTACTACATAATGAAGCAATAAACTAATAGAGAGATTATCACGGAATGTACTACATAATGAAGCAATAAACTAATAGAGAGATTATCACGGAATGTACTACATAATGAAGCAATAAACTAATAGAGAGATTATCACGGAATGTCCCCTTCAAAAGTTGTGCTGAAATATGAAAAGCGGAAGAGAGAGCGTGGTGACATTAATTTATGCAGCCAAATTCATACTGGAGGCTTAGTAAGTGATCAGTATCATGGATTGATAACACTTTTTGCTAATATCACAAAATAAAACGTTGACCTCCCATATGAACTGAAATTAACTCGTCGCTGGGCTTGCTTTTGTAGGAAAAACGAAAAAAATAATACGAATTTAACAAAAATTGTCATCTAATCTTGATACTGAGCACTTACTGAGTGTTCAGTATGAATGTGGCTACATAAATTAACGTCACCTTGTACAGGATTTAATTGACCCGTTTATATATTTATTTTATTATATATATTTATTTTTAATTATAAATATAGGTACTGATAAATAGGATATACAAATATAAGGAAATCTCAAGATATATTTCGGGTCCGACCAGCCCCCCTATTCTGTATCTTAAGTTGCCAACTGGACAGGGTGCCTATCGTCAAAAACATAGATAAAAACTAAACTTTCAAAATTGCTTTTAGTGGGTATTGAACTATTTACGAACTATGTCGTCACTTCAAGTGCTAACATATCCTTAGACAATCGGAATTCGATAGTATATCGATGTTTTTGATGATAGACACCCAGTCCAGATGGCAACTAAAGATTCATAATAGGCCCTCTGGACCCGGCATCAGTTGAGTATCTATTTATTTTATATATTTATTTTATTTATTTATTTGATTTTTTTTCTAAATTATGGCCTCTGTCTGGGGTATGCTGAAAATCAGCGCTGCTCGATTTCTATGAGATCGGCAGCTTTGCTGAGCATGCTACCATTTGCCAGAAATGTCTAAAACTTTTTTTTATTCTATTTTAACCTGTGTATAATTTTAATGTGTTTAGTTTGAAGTATTTTTTTGGTAATAAACTTTTTTTTTATATAGTTCTCTTTCTCTAACGCATATTGGATTGTCATCACTACATACGACGTGGTGATCAAAACTCACCTCTGTTTGAGCTGTCAAGTAATTTCTATAGTATTTTGCATCTATGAAACTAAAATCTTGGTTACTGTTCTATTAAAATAACAACTCCAGACACCCCTGTAATTCTTACCTCAAACAATGAAATCTCAAATTCGTTCGGAAAATATTTCATGAGCAGTCACACACAACTCCATTACGATTTTATTACATGTGTTGTGATATACTAAGTAGGTCGTAAAAGAACATTAGAATCCTATTTTACAAAAGGCAACATCTCCGTTCTCAAAAGCAAGAACAAGCAAAGAAGACAAACATTTTCAGCGGCACATCCCAATCTCGGCAGTGGGCGATTGCCGCGCATTTTATTGCCAGTTTGTGCGACAAACCCTCTCCCTATCTGAATGAAGATATTCGGCTTTTGTAAAATGTACTTTATCTTGTAAAATGTACACTCAGAAAATCGCACTACACTCGTTCTGGCGCGAAGATTTGCGAAACTGTTGCTGGTGCTGCCATTGTGATTTGGGGAATTTTTGTAGCCTGTTTAAAAGCGGATGGAAACGGCCTCGTAGGCTATAGAACCTTTATATTCCGGTATGCACTAGTGTATGTTGGTTCCTAAATTTTTTATTTTGTTTGTTTATTTATTTCTTTAAATTAAATTTACGTCATTACTACAGGGGTTTTCCTAATACAACAGTTAAGTATAATTATACACTCTAAGATATAAAGAAGAACTTTAAAAATAACACAGATATACTTTGAGATATACAAATCTAACAAAATTAACAACTTAATACCTCTAATCTTTTTCTGTGAATTTCTCCCAGGGAACAATTAAATGACGCATTTGGAGTCTTTGAAGTGCAGTTTGTTGTCGTGACTCCACTTTACCACCCCATCTATATCCAGCTGCATTCTGTAACAGTCTTCTTTACAGCGTTCTGAAAAACATTTATCATTATTAAGAATTCTAATGGCCCTAAATTACTGCCCTGACTGACTCCTGAATTTGTGCTGTATGATTTGGTGTAACTATAGCCGAAGTGGAAATATTGTCTTGTATTTGAAAGATAACTGCTTAAGAAAGCCAGTGAATGTGAGGTACAACCGATGGCTGCTAACTTAGCAAGAAGGATGTCATTACCTACGGTGTCGAAAGCTTTTTTTAAATCAAAACAAGCGCTGACTTGCACCCCAGCATCCACTGATGGCACAACATAGGTCATAAAGTTTATGAGATTGCTTGTAGTGCTGCGAGCTGGTCGAAAACCATGCTGAGCACTAGAAAGGTGACTGTTACTTTCATTATAAATGCTACTATGTATTACAGATTCTAAGACCTTCGCGCACAGGGACAGGACTGCCACTGGCCTGTAATCGCTTATATCCGACCCCACTCTGCTCTTTTATTAATTTAAATAGCATATGTAAATAAAATTAGTTCTTCAGTACCACACAGAGAAAAACGATTAAAAAAAAGCCGTTTTGAAAATTCCACTTACGCTTCTAATACCCATATCCATTTTTTGAAATGTTTGCATTCATAAAGCCCTGTAAATGGAAGCTTTTTCCGTATACCGTAGGCTTAGTGCATGAAAAATTTATTTCTTTCACGACAAACGAATCACTGACTGTCAATGTGCGGATATTGTCTCCAATCCCTGTCTATTCTTAATAAACTCGGCAAATTAGTGATGTTGGAGATCCTGTTAAAATGGGATATTTTTATTTGCATATCAAAAATACTATTTTGCACATTACATTTGCTATGAGAAATCCTTTCCACCGAAGAGACCCGGTAGGTTAGGTTAGAACTACGTTCCGCGACTCGCCATACCTAACCTTCCAAGATATTTTTTTATGACAGCCCAGAAATCCTATAATAGCACACAGTATGTTAGTTTGGAAGTCAGTATTTTTTGATGTGCAGTTAGTATTTTTGATAGAACACTGTATTTTTCATAGATTTAGAATGTACAAGATAAACAATGTAGTAGAGAAAATGATACCGAAAAATTACTAGGACATTACTATTACTCGTACATTTACTATTTTACTTAATATTTTGGACAATCCTGCATATAACTACTAAATACAACAAAGAAAATCAATACGTTACTGTGAAAACTTTTTTTGGGCCGATTAATTGGGCAAAATGTGGTTCAAAACATTCTAATGACAAAATCATATTTATCTGCGAAATGTGTAATTATTTGGGTTATTTATCCTTGTCACATCACAATTACTCAATGCACAAGAAGCCACGTATAAACCAATCACTATTTATCAATTCAGTTACGTATTATTTATAAAATCCGCAATCATACCCAAGCAAGTGGCACGCTATGGCCTCTTACAAGAAAAAACATCGACATAGCGGTTCTTTGTTGTACATCTCTTTCTCTCTTGCAAGGTGTTCATAAAGGTAGGACATCTCTTTTACACGCTATGGACGTCTTTTAAGCGCAGCGAATCCTATGTCTGTGGTATTTTAGTATTTTCTGTTTTTAAACACATTCCTACCAAAATTCCGTGATAGGTACTGGCAACCCTAATGTGTCTGACGGACTGTCGTCTTGAGTCGAGAAAATCCTTGAATTTCAAAAGTCCTCAACTGTCGCTGTCTCAATTTAAATATTTAGACTCAAACCCTTAAAACTGGCGTGCAATTTTAACGTTGTTTTTCGTATTATTACGTATTCTGTTTTCCGTTTTCTGGTTCATCAGTGTTTGCGAAATGTCAAAACTTTGTCCGGAACTTAAAATTATAAGATTTTGTATAAAGCTTCCGTTAGGGTTACGAATTGTCATGCGACAGAAACACTTTTAACGAAGCCTCGGTATTTGTCTTTCTGTCTGTCCACCCGTCCAATGTTTGGTTATATGCAGGGTGGAAAAAATTCAAGGGCCCTGGAGGGGAACTACCTTAAATCTTTTAGTTAGCTCATTTTACTGAAAGGAAACATTCCTTTATTTTTTAAAAGAAAAAAAACTGCATTCAAAGATATTTTGAAATTCGCTTGTCTCACCCGGTGAATTGAACCAACTAAAAATTAAAAAAATAAACCCTCGCTATTTTATTAAAATTCTTTTAGGTAGGATTATTGTTCAGGATAAAATTTGTCTCATAAACATTTGGTATTACACCCATCTGTTGTACGAGATACCCATGAAATTAAATATTTATTAAAAGATATTTATTAACAATACCTAGTACTGTTCACTTGTAACAAGTAAATGACACGTTATAATTTTCTTATAAGACATCGTATGAAGTACAAGCTTGCTAATTGTATTTATCTTAAGTACCTTGTTGAAGACTTTAATAAGAAAATCGTTAAATGGTAATAATAAATCTATGCACAGCACAATTCCTTTTTGCACTAGGCGTACTGACGAAAAGTATAAAAAGGGAACGTATTTTTTTTTGCAACGCGGAGCAACAAATATGAAGTTCGAACGATAACTTTCAACATTTTTAAAATCGATAAAAGTATTTGTTCGAATTTCAAATTTTGTTTTTTTTTACTTTCATTCCGTGCTGTCATTGTGTAATAATGGCGTATCATTATTACTTTATAAGTGAACAGTACTAGGTATTGTTAATAAAGAACTTGGAATAAATATTCAATTTCATGGATATCTCGCACAACAGATGAGTGTAAGACTAAATGTTTATTAGACACATTTTATCCTGAACAATAATCCTACCGATTCTTTTAATAAAATAGCGAGGGTTTATTTTTTTTATTTTTAGTTGGTTCAGTTCCCGGTTGAGACAAGCAAATTTTAAAAGATCTTTTAATGCAGTTTTGTTTATTTAAAAAAAAAAGGAATGTTTCCTTTCAGTAAAATGAGCTAACTAAAGGATTTAAGGTAGTCCCCCTCCAGGGCCCTTACATTTTTTCCATCCTGTATATGGCAGGCAAATAGTAAAATTCGGCATTCGGAAAAAATTGTAAAATGCCCGTTTTATAAAAGTTAAGGTCGTTAAGGTCAAAGTTAAAAAAACCTCTTTTTGACAAACAAAAACAGAAAAGCAGTTAAAACGAAATATTTTTTGTGCTCAATTTATTTATGTTAGTACCTATCTTATGTTATTTTTCAATAGTGGTTTTAATTTAAATTTATTTTTGTTTCTTCAAATTTTTTTTATTTTATTTTATTGTTATGTTGTAGTGGCTTGTATATCGTGCATCACCTATTGAAATTTATGTTTAATTGTAGATGATACAGGATCAGCTGAAAATCAGCGCTGTGTAGACATGTTTTACCATGCTCACAGCATATGCTGAGCTGTTTCCTTTTTGTTTAATTTATTTTTGTGTTTAATTATGTTGTGTTACTTTTACGTGTTTTTTTAGACAAATAAACTTTTTTTATTTCTATTTCTATTCCTATTTCTAAAAAGCTCAAATCGAATGTCTTTTACTAAAAAGTGATAAAAATAGGTGCGACGACGAGTAAGTATAGGTACATAATAGTTCTAACAGAATTACTATTTGACGAGGCAAATTATAAATGATAATTCTACTATATGACGAAGATTCGTCTAAAAGCAAAATAGCGAGCGTTTAGAAACTGACGACGCCGTTTGTAAAATGCCGAATTTTACTATTTGTCTGCGACTTATGTATTTGCAGTAGAATCCCGGAAAAAACACTGAAAAGCTTTTACTCCCACTTAGTGAAAGATTCTCTTTTAAGTTAGCGTGATAATATTATGTAGATCTAATCTGAATATAGGCAAAAAGAAATATGTCATATGAAAAAAAAACTGCTTTGGAATCGGATGCTTGTGTTAGAAAATACTGGGCCGCATGCAAACATACAAACATACATATTTGCAAAACATAAGCCCATCATTTTTGATCGAGAGTTAGAATGATAAGTTATTGAGAAATGTGTACTTAAGGCTTCTACCAACGCCAACGACCTTGAACTAAGGAACTTTTTAACCATTTTATATGGTAACTATAGCATTTTTCAACAGAAGAAAAATACATATTAATCTGCATGATACAAATAGTGATGTGGTATTTCCTGAAGTGAAGCAAGAAAATTCCAAGTTTACCCTTATTTTTCGATTTTTTGTTCACTTGTAAAAACATAACTGCTGCAGTTTTTATCGAAACAGTATGAAAATTTATAAACTTCTAGACAGAATAATATAAAATGATTTGGTTTTCTCAGTTCTTGGAAATTAATTTTATTTTAGATAAAATAAATTAAAAACACATTATTTTCGCACTTGTCAGCCGCAGCAACTGACGTAACAGCCATGTTGCAGTGCGAGCTGATAAGGACTTTATTTTAATATGGTTTTGTTCGAAATTTCAACCACCACGAATCGAGTTGCTAATTATTCCGACGGAGCCACCCTAATTGGTTTGGGATTTACAGCTGCTGTCAGACGTATGAACAAATCAAGGTTTTCGACGACTGACATATCAAACATCAACCATACAGTATACAAGGTGACTTTTTGATCATTGTCCAAATTCATACTGGTGGCTTGGTATGTGATCAGTATCATGGGTGAATAACAATTTTTATGAAATTCGTAAAATGAAATTTCGACTCCTCATAGTGATTCACTCGGGACTGGAAGTGAATTTCTATGGGAAGCCGAAATTTCATTATACGAATTTCACAAATATTGTTATTGATCCAAGATACTGATCACTTATCAAGCCTCCAGTATGAATTTGGACGATGATCAAAAAGTCACCTTGTACATATAATGAAAGAGCAAAACCCAATGTGTCTGTAGATTGAATAAAAAATAGAAAAATAGAAAAGTGGTGACTAAAGAAGAGTAATAGAATACAAATCAGCGATTTTTAGAATTCTTTTTTGTTTATCTGTTTGTTCATGCACATCTCCGAAACCACTAAACTGATTCGGATACGTTTTTAGGGTTCCGTAGTATCTAAAAGGTTCAAAAGAAACCTTATGGTGAGACTCCGTTGTCCGTCCGTCCGTCCGTAAGTCACAGCCTCATAACTTTAGCACCGTTAAAGATAAATACATGAAGTTTGACATAAAAATAGCATTAATCTGCCCACATATTAAAAAAATATGAAAAGTTTGAAATTGCTCAAAATATTAATCACTCGCCCAGATGAAGGCAGTCTAAATCTGCTGAAACTGGTCGGCTTTCCCGATCATAACACGTATTGAGGTGAGCCGTTTTTATATAAATCACTTTTTTATTTATTATTTATATTATATATTTTTTCTGTAGCCCACGAGGGCGAAGCCGCGGGTAGTGTGATGGCATGCAAATTCTTTGCACACACACATTCATAAAGCACCACGAAAGCGAAATAAGTATTTTAAAGAAAAAAAAATAAAAGGATAAATTTGCTATTCCTAAGAACGAAGTCATAAATTAGTGCCTACACTACGGGTGGGTCAGTTGTCAATAATTATTTTTTGTTCACATACGCATAGGCAGCGTTTAAATGAGATATGCAACACAGATGTGGATCACGGAAGCAGGCGGAGTGTAGTAGACAACGTTCTTTGATTATTGTGTGAATTTGAGCTTTAACAACTCAAATTCTAAGGATAAATTTGTTCGAGGACAAATGATATTGTACTGGGAATTTATCTTCTAATTACAGCCAAAGGAGAGATCGAGGTGGATTATTGCGCAAAGGCAAGGGTTTGGGTTTGAAACCTAGATTTGTGCTGACTTCAGTTGGAGAAGGCCTAGCTGTTTGGCGGGAAGTCCTGGATCGGGAGAAAGCGTCCGAAAAATGGTGACGATTGCGTCATCGTTTGACCAGCCAATCACAAATCAAGAGAACGTGACGTCATAGGCATGGGCGTGCGTCGAAGTCGATAATAGCGGATCTGTGTTTAAGTGAAATTGGACATTATAAGTGCAGTGATAAGAGTGAAAGTAGATTAATTAGTTGTTAAGATATATTTGGGAAGCTTTGTTGTAAAATGAGAAAAGGAGGGAGAGTTAGTCGAGGTTTTGACACGTAAAGGAGAGGACACTGATTTGTCCAAGAGATAAACAAATATAATTGTTTGTCTAATTCTATTTATTGTGAAATTTGAAATCAAAATTGTTGACAAGCTAAAGCTAAAGCTAGTAAAGATCGACGCGGGGATCACGAAATAAAGCTAAGTACATACATAAAACCTTCGGTTAAAAAATCGATATTGTGATTGAATTTTTCTAACTATTAAAATTCAAGTTAAGTGGTAACATAACGTTATCTATGGAATATTGGCTCTATTTTCGAGCAAAGTAGTTAAAAGCGAGGGGTTGAAACTATATTCCACAATATTGATTATTTACCGATATAAACCTTGTATTTGTTAGAGAACGCAATGTTATTTAACATTTAATGAAATGTACAGAGATACATACATGTCTAATATAATCGGACATTTAAGCAACATAAAAATTGCATGCTCTGACAAATTATTTATGTGTTCTTTATTGCTCTAAAAATTCTTTTGAGACAAAGCTGACAGAGGCGACTCGTTAGTAGGTATTTACGTTCATATTGTCTCTGATGATATAAACAAGTGGGGATTGTTTATACATATTTGTTATACAAGGGAGAGAGCTCGGTTTAATAGACCTGTGCCAATCTGTCGTTCGAACCGACGGATTATTTATTTATAAAGAAAGACACAGTGATCATGTCCCAGTTATGCGATATGTTCTATACTGGTGATGTAAACAAGTAATATTGTTATACAAAGAGAGTTCAGTTCGACTCTGAATCTTGAAATCGTTTAAAGAAATAAATGTATTGTTGTGTGTTGGTAGCGTAAATATTGTCTCACTGGTGATGTAAACAAGTAGGCTTGTTTAATACATATATTGTTATACAAAGAATAATTCAGTTCGAATCTGAATCATGAAATCGTTTAAAGAAATAAATGTATAGTTGTCTTAAAAATGTAATTCTTAAGTACTAGATAAACTATAGATAATAAGGCCAAAGGGGTTTTTTGTAGTCGTTGTCTTTCCCCTTTATTAAATTCATTTTGGGCCATTTCGAGATCAACGATAAAAGATTTATTAAATTAGTAGAGTCTTTAAAGCATATGCCTGTGTTTATCTCTTCTTAACCTTTTCCTTTTATGGCTTAGATATCTTGAATCAAGTAAATAATAGTATATTAACTTAATCGATTAATATATATCCGATATCAATAACATGGTATCAGTTCAGACACAATGGGAAAAGTAATTCAATAGTCAAGTCCGAGTCTAGACTTTCATGGTTAGAACCTGCACGGATGTGGATGTGTATGTATGTATAGGCGCCTATACATATATATATAGCTATATATGCGTGTGTAGAGGCAGGTGGGGCGGGCGAGGCCCGGCGAGCCATCTCACGTGGTACCGCAGACCAGAATCTTAGAATTTGCGGTCTAGCAAAAGCAGACGCAACTAAGAAAGAACTTGATAATACCTAAATAAAAAAATACACAACGTAGGGGGTCCAGTATTGAATTATATACACATAATTATATAATATCACATTGTGTGGAATAATTATTTCATATGGAAATAATTATAATTACCTTATTTATTTAACTGAATGACAGCCATACCAAATAAATATTAAAACTAAAAGGGAGAGAAGAGAGAAGCACGCTTGACGGGTTTTGATCAGGCCATAACTATTCGTTTACTTGGCAATCGTTATCTTGTGTTGGACGTTTCATTCACATTAAAATTATTAGCTATTTTAATGTTTTTTTTTACAGTGTTATAAAAAGTAAAAAGCTTTTGGCTATACTAGAAACCTTGACACTGAAATTGCCTTCCTGTTTGGAAAGTACTCATTAAGCTCAAAGCTATATAATATTGCGATAGTAAAATTATAGTGTTATAGTAAATATAAAGAATGGTTTAGTTGACACTGTCACGACCATATCAAAAATACGCCCATTTCAGGCGAAGTTGATTCAATAAATTGAGAAAAGAAACGTTACCCTAGTTAATGTTTATGCTGCTGAAATCTGTGTTTCTTAAGGCTCATAATAGTAAAAGCTGAACTCGAGAGCGGCCGCTCAGTAATAAATTTATCGAATGCATTCAAACCATACTATACAAAGGGGGAAAAACTTGTTTACACAGTGCTAAATTGTGACTAAACAAAAAAATGAGTCAGCTATCGTCTCAGATCTGATCTAGAGTCGATTTTACAAATTATACGTAAAATTACGTAAACAAAAAAAAGGAGACCTAGAAACCAGACATTCGGCAGACTTCCAAGCTCCTTGGTTTTCTTTGAATCGGGTGAGAATAAACTTGGATCACGTTAAGCTCCTTGGTTCATACCTATGAATTGGGTGAGATTAGTTGGTTGATCTGCAAGCTCCTTGGTTTTTTATTAATTGGGTGAGAATAAACTTGGGTCACGTTAAGCTCCTTGGTTTTTTATTAATCGGGTTGAGAATACTGGCGTGATCTGCAAGCTCCTTGATTTATTGAGATCGGGTTGAGAAAACTTAGAAATATAAGCTCTAGCTATGGGTAACACATAGACTACTATAACACAGAAATTTTGATTGCTCAGAATATCACTGAGAATCTATGATATAATTACTGAGTTCAGAAAACGATTTACATAAAATATTTATTAAGAAACTGTCCAACCGAGATAATAAATTGGAGAGGTGTTCTTAATAACACAGAAATTAAAATAAAAAAAGACAAGTATACATTTAAAAGGTTATATTGAGACATTTTATGTGTGACTTTACAGGGATGAAATTATTATGAAAATGTTGTCTATTATATGTTGCCTGTTTCCCTGTAATATTTTGCAGAGCGTTGGTTGAAGTGTGGGTATCTAAGTATAAATAATACATGTCAATAATCGGGTGTCCCATGTGCAGTAATAATAATAAAGAAAGCTTCAGCGTAAATTTGTACGACAAAAACTCTATTTTGGAAAAGTAAATACAAATTTTTCAAAAATGACAGGACGCATAGTAAAGCGAAACAGTAGATCACGAGCTAGAAAAGCGGTAAAATTAAATCGATATGGGTCAAGAGAACGCGTCCGTAGGAGATCTACGCCTAATGCGGAAAATACGACCGCGAATGCACAACTGATCACGGATGACGGATATCAATTGTTGGCCGGTAGAATGAAAGATATTTTAAAGAAAGTCGAGTCATTTGAGTCACAGATGAACGGTATAACTATGGATGATTGCGTTGGTAGATCGGAGGTTGATGGTTTAGCGACAACTTGCCGTTGCGATGGGAATATCAGAATTCGGCAAACGATTATAGAAAAACCGTTTTTTAATGGTAGAGGAAATGTACAACCTATTCGGTTCCTAGAACGATTAAAAAAATATATAAATTCAAATAACTCGCAAGTAAAAGCGCTTGATATCGCCACAGAGTGTGTAATTAGTCCAGCTCGTGAAATCTTGGAAATATATCGTGAAAATTGGTCGACGATAAAAGACTTTGAGGTCGATTTTCGTCGCTTTTATTGGTCAGAAAGACACCAAGAAATAGCCAAAAATAGTTTAATGAGCGGCTCATTTAATTTAGAAGGCTCTCTATCAATGTGTGAATATTTTGCATGTAAAGTAGAGATTATAAATTGGTTAACGATTCCGTTTAATGAACGAGCTTTAATTAACTCGATTATGAGGCATTTTGAATCAGACGTGCAAATGTTGTGGTTTACAAGGACCGGAGAAGTTACGGTGATCACAGCGTTTGAATTTATTAGAGATTTGGAACAAAATGTGAAACATAGACCGGAATAGCAAAGTTATCCTAAAAAGCATGAAATAAATAAAGTAGGTATGGTTTACGAGAATTACTATAGGAAACATCCTCTAAACATTATGTGGCACGAAGGCCTACGCCTTCAAAGTAATCATACCTAGTACAAAAATTAAAAATAGACTCGGATATGAAATAATAGCGAGACTTTGTCAAGAGGGCATTTTACGCAAGTACCCAGAGATCGAGACAAAATAGTTACGAGACTTCCTAATTATCAAGTAGGTACATAAGTATACAAATACATATATATTTGAACTAATAATGACGCAATGAATAGTTATAAATACAAACATAGATATTTGAATTAATTTCGAAGAAAGCAACTATGTCATAAGTATACAAATACAAAGAAAATTTTGGTCAACACGGAAGTGATTTCCGGCTGGAAAGACAAAATTTTATGTTTAAAATAGTTGTCGTATTGATAAGCACACGAATAAAGTAGCTTGTCTGTATTCTAAACGTGGGAAGTAATTTAAACGAACAAGACCGGCAAGCTTGAGAAAAACAGATCTTTAGAAATGAGCAATTACAAAGGGAGTCATAAAGATTGACTGTAAGACGGAATTATTGTAAAGCATTTTAAAAATTGTAAAGTTAATGGGCCATTTGTTGGGCTTTAGGTTTTGTTAACACGTTTCACAAACTTAGAGAGAACTTACCTACGCTCATTGTTTCAGAGTATTTTCGGAAATAACAATAGAGTTGTAACAAACAAAAAAATGTTTCTTAGAATTAGAAGTGTAAATGTTAGATAGATAAGCAATTAGGACCCAAACTTTCGAAAAAAGGGGCGTTCGGGCGTCGGAACGGTCACAAAGCCGATACAGTAAAAACTAATAATGGGAGATAGTCGGAATTTTATTCTAAGGGATCAGTAATGAAAGTTAGTTTGGTTAAATTTTGTTTTGAGAAAGATAATGAATGGTTAACTTGCTATCGCAAGCGGAGTGGCTCTGATTGATAGGGTTTATTAAAATTAGAAATACTTTGGAGTTTTCTACTCTCAAACCATCTCTTATTTGGAGGGGGCGTGTGATGGCATGCAAATTCTTTGCACACACACATTCATAAAGCACCACGAAAGCGAAATAAGTATTTTAAAGAAAAAAAAATAAAAGGATAAATTTGCTATTCCTAAGAACGAAGTCATAAATTAGTGCCTACACTACGGGTGGGTCAGTTGTCAATAATTATTTTTTGTTCACATACGCATAGGCAGCGTTTAAATGAGATATGCAACACAGATGTGGATCACGGAAGCAGGCGGAGTGTAGTAGACAACGTTCTTTGATTATTGTGTGAATTTGAGCTTTAACAACTCAAATTCTAAGGATAAATTTGTTCGAGGACAAATGATATTGTACTGGGAATTTATCTTCTAATTACAGCCAAAGGAGAGATCGAGGTGGATTATTGCGCAAAGGCAAGGGTTTGGGTTTGAAACCTAGATTTGTGCTGACTTCAGTTGGAGAAGGCCTAGCTGTTTGGCGGGAAGTCCTGGATCGGGAGAAAGCGTCCGAAAAATGGTGACGATTGCGTCATCGTTTGACCAGCCAATCACAAATCAAGAGAACGTGACGTCATAGGCATGGGCGTGCGTCGAAGTCGATAATAGCGGATCTGTGTTTAAGTGAAATTGGACATTATAAGTGCAGTGATAAGAGTGAAAGTAGATTAATTAGTTGTTAAGATATATTTGGGAAGCTTTGTTGTAAAATGAGAAAAGGAGGGAGAGTTAGTCGAGGTTTTGACACGTAAAGGAGAGGACACTGATTTGTCCAAGAGATAAACAAATATAATTGTTTGTCTAATTCTATTTATTGTGAAATTTGAAATCAAAATTGTTGACAAGCTAAAGCTAAAGCTAGTAAAGATCGACGCGGGGATCACGAAATAAAGCTAAGTACATACATAAAACCTTCGGTTAAAAAATCGATATTGTGATTGAATTTTTCTAACTATTAAAATTCAAGTTAAGTGGTAACATAACGTTATCTATGGAATATTGGCTCTATTTTCGAGCAAAGTAGTTAAAAGCGAGGGGTTGAAACTATATTCCACAATATTGATTATTTACCGATATAAACCTTGTATTTGTTAGAGAACGCAATGTTATTTAACATTTAATGAAATGTACAGAGATACATACATGTCTAATATAATCGGACATTTAAGCAACATAAAAATTGCATGCTCTGACAAATTATTTATGTGTTCTTTATTGCTCTAAAAATTCTTTTGAGACAAAGCTGACAGAGGCGACTCGTTAGTAGGTATTTACGTTCATATTGTCTCTGATGATATAAACAAGTGGGGATTGTTTATACATATTTGTTATACAAGGGAGAGAGCTCGGTTTAATAGACCTGTGCCAATCTGTCGTTCGAACCGACGGATTATTTATTTATAAAGAAAGACACAGTGATCATGTCCCAGTTATGCGATATGTTCTATACTGGTGATGTAAACAAGTAATATTGTTATACAAAGAGAGTTCAGTTCGACTCTGAATCTTGAAATCGTTTAAAGAAATAAATGTATTGTTGTGTGTTGGTAGCGTAAATATTGTCTCACTGGTGATGTAAACAAGTAGGCTTGTTTAATACATATATTGTTATACAAAGAATAATTCAGTTCGAATCTGAATCATGAAATCGTTTAAAGAAATAAATGTATAGTTGTCTTAAAAATGTAATTCTTAAGTACTAGATAAACTATAGATAATAAGGCCAAAGGGGTTTTTTGTAGTCGTTGTCTTTCCCCTTTATTAAATTCATTTTGGGCCATTTCGAGATCAACGATAAAAGATTTATTAAATTAGTAGAGTCTTTAAAGCATATGCCTGTGTTTATCTCTTCTTAACCTTTTCCTTTTATGGCTTAGATATCTTGAATCAAGTAAATAATAGTATATTAACTTAATCGATTAATATATATCCGATATCAATAACATGGTATCAGTTCAGACACAATGGGAAAAGTAATTCAATAGTCAAGTCCGAGTCTAGACTTTCATGGTTAGAACCTGCACGGATGTGGATGTGTATGTATGTATAGGCGCCTATACATATATATATAGCTATATATGCGTGTGTAGAGGCAGGTGGGGCGGGCGAGGCCCGGCGAGCCATCTCACGTGGTACCGCAGACCAGAATCTTAGAATTTGCGGTCTAGCAAAAGCAGACGCAACTAAGAAAGAACTTGATAATACCTAAATAAAAAAATACACAACGTAGGGGGTCCAGTATTGAATTATATACACATAATTATATAATATCACATTGTGTGGAATAATTATTTCATATGGAAATAATTATAATTACCTTATTTATTTAACTGAATGACAGCCATACCAAATAAATATTAAAACTAAAAGGGAGAGAAGAGAGAAGCACGCTTGACGGGTTTTGATCAGGCCATAACTATTCGTTTACTTGGCAATCGTTATCTTGTGTTGGACGTTTCATTCACATTAAAATTATTAGCTATTTTAATGTTTTTTTTTACAGTGTTATAAAAAGTAAAAAGCTTTTGGCTATACTAGAAACCTTGACACTGAAATTGCCTTCCTGTTTGGAAAGTACTCATTAAGCTCAAAGCTATATAATATTGCGATAGTAAAATTATAGTGTTATAGTAAATATAAAGAATGGTTTAGTTGACACTGTCACGACCATATCAAAAATACGCCCATTTCAGGCGAAGTTGATTCAATAAATTGAGAAAAGAAACGTTACCCTAGTTAATGTTTATGCTGCTGAAATCTGTGTTTCTTAAGGCTCATAATAGTAAAAGCTGAACTCGAGAGCGGCCGCTCAGTAATAAATTTATCGAATGCATTCAAACCATACTATACAAAGGGGGAAAAACTTGTTTACACAGTGCTAAATTGTGACTAAACAAAAAAATGAGTCAGCTATCGTCTCAGATCTGATCTAGAGTCGATTTTACAAATTATACGTAAAATTACGTAAACAAAAAAAAGGAGACCTAGAAACCAGACATTCGGCAGACTTCCAAGCTCCTTGGTTTTCTTTGAATCGGGTGAGAATAAACTTGGATCACGTTAAGCTCCTTGGTTCATACCTATGAATTGGGTGAGATTAGTTGGTTGATCTGCAAGCTCCTTGGTTTTTTATTAATTGGGTGAGAATAAACTTGGGTCACGTTAAGCTCCTTGGTTTTTTATTAATCGGGTTGAGAATACTGGCGTGATCTGCAAGCTCCTTGATTTATTGAGATCGGGTTGAGAAAACTTAGAAATATAAGCTCTAGCTATGGGTAACACATAGACTACTATAACACAGAAATTTTGATTGCTCAGAATATCACTGAGAATCTATGATATAATTACTGAGTTCAGAAAACGATTTACATAAAATATTTATTAAGAAACTGTCCAACCGAGATAATAAATTGGAGAGGTGTTCTTAATAACACAGAAATTAAAATAAAAAAAGACAAGTATACATTTAAAAGGTTATATTGAGACATTTTATGTGTGACTTTACAGGGATGAAATTATTATGAAAATGTTGTCTATTATATGTTGCCTGTTTCCCTGTAATATTTTGCAGAGCGTTGGTTGAAGTGTGGGTATCTAAGTATAAATAATACATGTCAATAATCGGGTGTCCCATGTGCAGTAATAATAATAAAGAAAGCTTCAGCGTAAATTTGTACGACAAAAACTCTATTTTGGAAAAGTAAATACAAATTTTTCAAAAATGACAGGACGCATAGTAAAGCGAAACAGTAGATCACGAGCTAGAAAAGCGGTAAAATTAAATCGATATGGGTCAAGAGAACGCGTCCGTAGGAGATCTACGCCTAATGCGGAAAATACGACCGCGAATGCACAACTGATCACGGATGACGGATATCAATTGTTGGCCGGTAGAATGAAAGATATTTTAAAGAAAGTCGAGTCATTTGAGTCACAGATGAACGGTATAACTATGGATGATTGCGTTGGTAGATCGGAGGTTGATGGTTTAGCGACAACTTGCCGTTGCGATGGGAATATCAGAATTCGGCAAACGATTATAGAAAAACCGTTTTTTAATGGTAGAGGAAATGTACAACCTATTCGGTTCCTAGAACGATTAAAAAAATATATAAATTCAAATAACTCGCAAGTAAAAGCGCTTGATATCGCCACAGAGTGTGTAATTAGTCCAGCTCGTGAAATCTTGGAAATATATCGTGAAAATTGGTCGACGATAAAAGACTTTGAGGTCGATTTTCGTCGCTTTTATTGGTCAGAAAGACACCAAGAAATAGCCAAAAATAGTTTAATGAGCGGCTCATTTAATTTAGAAGGCTCTCTATCAATGTGTGAATATTTTGCATGTAAAGTAGAGATTATAAATTGGTTAACGATTCCGTTTAATGAACGAGCTTTAATTAACTCGATTATGAGGCATTTTGAATCAGACGTGCAAATGTTGTGGTTTACAAGGACCGGAGAAGTTACGGTGATCACAGCGTTTGAATTTATTAGAGATTTGGAACAAAATGTGAAACATAGACCGGAATAGCAAAGTTATCCTAAAAAGCATGAAATAAATAAAGTAGGTATGGTTTACGAGAATTACTATAGGAAACATCCTCTAAACATTATGTGGCACGAAGGCCTACGCCTTCAAAGTAATCATACCTAGTACAAAAATTAAAAATAGACTCGGATATGAAATAATAGCGAGACTTTGTCAAGAGGGCATTTTACGCAAGTACCCAGAGATCGAGACAAAATAGTTACGAGACTTCCTAATTATCAAGTAGGTACATAAGTATACAAATACATATATATTTGAACTAATAATGACGCAATGAATAGTTATAAATACAAACATAGATATTTGAATTAATTTCGAAGAAAGCAACTATGTCATAAGTATACAAATACAAAGAAAATTTTGGTCAACACGGAAGTGATTTCCGGCTGGAAAGACAAAATTTTATGTTTAAAATAGTTGTCGTATTGATAAGCACACGAATAAAGTAGCTTGTCTGTATTCTAAACGTGGGAAGTAATTTAAACGAACAAGACCGGCAAGCTTGAGAAAAACAGATCTTTAGAAATGAGCAATTACAAAGGGAGTCATAAAGATTGACTGTAAGACGGAATTATTGTAAAGCATTTTAAAAATTGTAAAGTTAATGGGCCATTTGTTGGGCTTTAGGTTTTGTTAACACGTTTCACAAACTTAGAGAGAACTTACCTACGCTCATTGTTTCAGAGTATTTTCGGAAATAACAATAGAGTTGTAACAAACAAAAAAATGTTTCTTAGAATTAGAAGTGTAAATGTTAGATAGATAAGCAATTAGGACCCAAACTTTCGAAAAAAGGGGCGTTCGGGCGTCGGAACGGTCACAAAGCCGATACAGTAAAAACTAATAATGGGAGATAGTCGGAATTTTATTCTAAGGGATCAGTAATGAAAGTTAGTTTGGTTAAATTTTGTTTTGAGAAAGATAATGAATGGTTAACTTGCTATCGCAAGCGGAGTGGCTCTGATTGATAGGGTTTATTAAAATTAGAAATACTTTGGAGTTTTCTACTCTCAAACCATCTCTTATTTGGAGGGGGCGTGTGATGGCATGCAAATTCTTTGCACACACACATTCATAAAGCACCACGAAAGCGAAATAAGTATTTTAAAGAAAAAAAAATAAAAGGATAAATTTGCTATTCCTAAGAACGAAGTCATAAATTAGTGCCTACACTACGGGTGGGTCAGTTGTCAATAATTATTTTTTGTTCACATACGCATAGGCAGCGTTTAAATGAGATATGCAACACAGATGTGGATCACGGAAGCAGGCGGAGTGTAGTAGACAACGTTCTTTGATTATTGTGTGAATTTGAGCTTTAACAACTCAAATTCTAAGGATAAATTTGTTCGAGGACAAATGATATTGTACTGGGAATTTATCTTCTAATTACAGCCAAAGGAGAGATCGAGGTGGATTATTGCGCAAAGGCAAGGGTTTGGGTTTGAAACCTAGATTTGTGCTGACTTCAGTTGGAGAAGGCCTAGCTGTTTGGCGGGAAGTCCTGGATCGGGAGAAAGCGTCCGAAAAATGGTGACGATTGCGTCATCGTTTGACCAGCCAATCACAAATCAAGAGAACGTGACGTCATAGGCATGGGCGTGCGTCGAAGTCGATAATAGCGGATCTGTGTTTAAGTGAAATTGGACATTATAAGTGCAGTGATAAGAGTGAAAGTAGATTAATTAGTTGTTAAGATATATTTGGGAAGCTTTGTTGTAAAATGAGAAAAGGAGGGAGAGTTAGTCGAGGTTTTGACACGTAAAGGAGAGGACACTGATTTGTCCAAGAGATAAACAAATATAATTGTTTGTCTAATTCTATTTATTGTGAAATTTGAAATCAAAATTGTTGACAAGCTAAAGCTAAAGCTAGTAAAGATCGACGCGGGGATCACGAAATAAAGCTAAGTACATACATAAAACCTTCGGTTAAAAAATCGATATTGTGATTGAATTTTTCTAACTATTAAAATTCAAGTTAAGTGGTAACATAACGTTATCTATGGAATATTGGCTCTATTTTCGAGCAAAGTAGTTAAAAGCGAGGGGTTGAAACTATATTCCACAATATTGATTATTTACCGATATAAACCTTGTATTTGTTAGAGAACGCAATGTTATTTAACATTTAATGAAATGTACAGAGATACATACATGTCTAATATAATCGGACATTTAAGCAACATAAAAATTGCATGCTCTGACAAATTATTTATGTGTTCTTTATTGCTCTAAAAATTCTTTTGAGACAAAGCTGACAGAGGCGACTCGTTAGTAGGTATTTACGTTCATATTGTCTCTGATGATATAAACAAGTGGGGATTGTTTATACATATTTGTTATACAAGGGAGAGAGCTCGGTTTAATAGACCTGTGCCAATCTGTCGTTCGAACCGACGGATTATTTATTTATAAAGAAAGACACAGTGATCATGTCCCAGTTATGCGATATGTTCTATACTGGTGATGTAAACAAGTAATATTGTTATACAAAGAGAGTTCAGTTCGACTCTGAATCTTGAAATCGTTTAAAGAAATAAATGTATTGTTGTGTGTTGGTAGCGTAAATATTGTCTCACTGGTGATGTAAACAAGTAGGCTTGTTTAATACATATATTGTTATACAAAGAATAATTCAGTTCGAATCTGAATCATGAAATCGTTTAAAGAAATAAATGTATAGTTGTCTTAAAAATGTAATTCTTAAGTACTAGATAAACTATAGATAATAAGGCCAAAGGGGTTTTTTGTAGTCGTTGTCTTTCCCCTTTATTAAATTCATTTTGGGCCATTTCGAGATCAACGATAAAAGATTTATTAAATTAGTAGAGTCTTTAAAGCATATGCCTGTGTTTATCTCTTCTTAACCTTTTCCTTTTATGGCTTAGATATCTTGAATCAAGTAAATAATAGTATATTAACTTAATCGATTAATATATATCCGATATCAATAACATGGTATCAGTTCAGACACAATGGGAAAAGTAATTCAATAGTCAAGTCCGAGTCTAGACTTTCATGGTTAGAACCTGCACGGATGTGGATGTGTATGTATGTATAGGCGCCTATACATATATATATAGCTATATATGCGTGTGTAGAGGCAGGTGGGGCGGGCGAGGCCCGGCGAGCCATCTCACGTGGTACCGCAGACCAGAATCTTAGAATTTGCGGTCTAGCAAAAGCAGACGCAACTAAGAAAGAACTTGATAATACCTAAATAAAAAAATACACAACGTAGGGGGTCCAGTATTGAATTATATACACATAATTATATAATATCACATTGTGTGGAATAATTATTTCATATGGAAATAATTATAATTACCTTATTTATTTAACTGAATGACAGCCATACCAAATAAATATTAAAACTAAAAGGGAGAGAAGAGAGAAGCACGCTTGACGGGTTTTGATCAGGCCATAACTATTCGTTTACTTGGCAATCGTTATCTTGTGTTGGACGTTTCATTCACATTAAAATTATTAGCTATTTTAATGTTTTTTTTTACAGTGTTATAAAAAGTAAAAAGCTTTTGGCTATACTAGAAACCTTGACACTGAAATTGCCTTCCTGTTTGGAAAGTACTCATTAAGCTCAAAGCTATATAATATTGCGATAGTAAAATTATAGTGTTATAGTAAATATAAAGAATGGTTTAGTTGACACTGTCACGACCATATCAAAAATACGCCCATTTCAGGCGAAGTTGATTCAATAAATTGAGAAAAGAAACGTTACCCTAGTTAATGTTTATGCTGCTGAAATCTGTGTTTCTTAAGGCTCATAATAGTAAAAGCTGAACTCGAGAGCGGCCGCTCAGTAATAAATTTATCGAATGCATTCAAACCATACTATACAAAGGGGGAAAAACTTGTTTACACAGTGCTAAATTGTGACTAAACAAAAAAATGAGTCAGCTATCGTCTCAGATCTGATCTAGAGTCGATTTTACAAATTATACGTAAAATTACGTAAACAAAAAAAAGGAGACCTAGAAACCAGACATTCGGCAGACTTCCAAGCTCCTTGGTTTTCTTTGAATCGGGTGAGAATAAACTTGGATCACGTTAAGCTCCTTGGTTCATACCTATGAATTGGGTGAGATTAGTTGGTTGATCTGCAAGCTCCTTGGTTTTTTATTAATTGGGTGAGAATAAACTTGGGTCACGTTAAGCTCCTTGGTTTTTTATTAATCGGGTTGAGAATACTGGCGTGATCTGCAAGCTCCTTGATTTATTGAGATCGGGTTGAGAAAACTTAGAAATATAAGCTCTAGCTATGGGTAACACATAGACTACTATAACACAGAAATTTTGATTGCTCAGAATATCACTGAGAATCTATGATATAATTACTGAGTTCAGAAAACGATTTACATAAAATATTTATTAAGAAACTGTCCAACCGAGATAATAAATTGGAGAGGTGTTCTTAATAACACAGAAATTAAAATAAAAAAAGACAAGTATACATTTAAAAGGTTATATTGAGACATTTTATGTGTGACTTTACAGGGATGAAATTATTATGAAAATGTTGTCTATTATATGTTGCCTGTTTCCCTGTAATATTTTGCAGAGCGTTGGTTGAAGTGTGGGTATCTAAGTATAAATAATACATGTCAATAATCGGGTGTCCCATGTGCAGTAATAATAATAAAGAAAGCTTCAGCGTAAATTTGTACGACAAAAACTCTATTTTGGAAAAGTAAATACAAATTTTTCAAAAATGACAGGACGCATAGTAAAGCGAAACAGTAGATCACGAGCTAGAAAAGCGGTAAAATTAAATCGATATGGGTCAAGAGAACGCGTCCGTAGGAGATCTACGCCTAATGCGGAAAATACGACCGCGAATGCACAACTGATCACGGATGACGGATATCAATTGTTGGCCGGTAGAATGAAAGATATTTTAAAGAAAGTCGAGTCATTTGAGTCACAGATGAACGGTATAACTATGGATGATTGCGTTGGTAGATCGGAGGTTGATGGTTTAGCGACAACTTGCCGTTGCGATGGGAATATCAGAATTCGGCAAACGATTATAGAAAAACCGTTTTTTAATGGTAGAGGAAATGTACAACCTATTCGGTTCCTAGAACGATTAAAAAAATATATAAATTCAAATAACTCGCAAGTAAAAGCGCTTGATATCGCCACAGAGTGTGTAATTAGTCCAGCTCGTGAAATCTTGGAAATATATCGTGAAAATTGGTCGACGATAAAAGACTTTGAGGTCGATTTTCGTCGCTTTTATTGGTCAGAAAGACACCAAGAAATAGCCAAAAATAGTTTAATGAGCGGCTCATTTAATTTAGAAGGCTCTCTATCAATGTGTGAATATTTTGCATGTAAAGTAGAGATTATAAATTGGTTAACGATTCCGTTTAATGAACGAGCTTTAATTAACTCGATTATGAGGCATTTTGAATCAGACGTGCAAATGTTGTGGTTTACAAGGACCGGAGAAGTTACGGTGATCACAGCGTTTGAATTTATTAGAGATTTGGAACAAAATGTGAAACATAGACCGGAATAGCAAAGTTATCCTAAAAAGCATGAAATAAATAAAGTAGGTATGGTTTACGAGAATTACTATAGGAAACATCCTCTAAACATTATGTGGCACGAAGGCCTACGCCTTCAAAGTAATCATACCTAGTACAAAAATTAAAAATAGACTCGGATATGAAATAATAGCGAGACTTTGTCAAGAGGGCATTTTACGCAAGTACCCAGAGATCGAGACAAAATAGTTACGAGACTTCCTAATTATCAAGTAGGTACATAAGTATACAAATACATATATATTTGAACTAATAATGACGCAATGAATAGTTATAAATACAAACATAGATATTTGAATTAATTTCGAAGAAAGCAACTATGTCATAAGTATACAAATACAAAGAAAATTTTGGTCAACACGGAAGTGATTTCCGGCTGGAAAGACAAAATTTTATGTTTAAAATAGTTGTCGTATTGATAAGCACACGAATAAAGTAGCTTGTCTGTATTCTAAACGTGGGAAGTAATTTAAACGAACAAGACCGGCAAGCTTGAGAAAAACAGATCTTTAGAAATGAGCAATTACAAAGGGAGTGATGATAAATATAAACACTCGAGATGCTAATAACAAGTAATTTAATTATTATACAAAAAAGTATACGGAGCGTGACTTGACGCGAGAGAGTAGGCAAGTAGAGAGAGAGCGCCTTACACAAAAGTATTAGCAATAATGCATAGTTAATGCACAACCAAGTTTGCAGGCGCTTTGTGTCCACTACATTTCATCATCCTCCCCTGGACGCAAACCCATAGCTGCGGCGAAGACTTGGTGCTTAGGGCGTGTTAACCCCTTCGTCAGCGCGTCGGCCACCATGTGTTCAGTACTCTTGTATTTAACACAAATTTGCTTAGCAGCAACTTTCTCCTTCACGAAGTGATACCGCACGTCAATATGTTTGCTTCGAGATTTGTATTCATCGGACTCTGAAAGACTAATTGCACTTTGGTTATCACAGTACATGGTGATTGGAGTATCTGATAGATGAGGCCAAAAATCTTCTTCCAACTGTTTTAACCACATTGCTTCTTGTGTTGCAGTGCCTAACGACATATACTCGGCCTCTGTGCTAGATAAGGCTACAGTCGATTGTTTTTTCGAATTCCAAGAGATCAAGGCACCTTGAAAAATAAACACATAACCCGTACAGGATCGACGGTCTTCTGAGTCGCTAGCCCAATCGGCATCACAGTATCCAATTATACTTTCATTATTTTTTTTGAAGGTTAGTTTCATATTTATGGTTCCGTTTAAATATCTGAATATTCTTTTAACAGCGATCCAGTGTTGTGCTGTGGGGTTATTATTGAATCTGCTGACTGAATTGACAGCATAAGCAATGTCAGGACGTGTACACTGTGATAAGTACAACAGACATCCTACTGCTTCTTGATATGGTATATCCCTCAGTACTTCACTGTTCTTTTCAGCTTTTCTAAGTTGTGTACCTGCTTCGAAAGGCGTAGATACAGATCGGCATTCATGCATTCTAAAGCGGTTTAAAATTTTCTTTATGTAAAGGGATTGGTCTAGAGTTATTTCAGCCAGGCTTTCCTTCTGATCTATTTTAATACCGATGCATTGTTTGGCTGTACCCATATCCTTCATTTTAAATATATCACTTAATCTTTGTTTTATAAGCAAAGCAGTCTCTTCATTGTTGAAATAAAAAAGCAGATCATCAACATATACTGTAATGAATAGTATATCATCATCATTTATGATTCTGTAATAAACACAGGGATCCATTTTGGATCTTGACATTCCAATTTTCAACAACGTCATATTTAACTTTTTGTTCCACTGCCGGCTGGCCTGTTTCAAGCCATACAGAGATTTATTCAAGCGACATGCTTTATCTGCTGATTCATAACATGGTGGTGAAGACATATATATCTCTTCCTCCACTTCCCCTTGTAGGAAAGCGGTGACAGCATCCATTTGATGTATTTTTAACCCGAACTTTACTGCCAGTCCCATTAAATACCTTAGTGATGAATATCGAACTACTGGGGCATAAACTTCATTGTAGTCAATACCTTTAGTTTGTTTGAAACCTTTGATGACTAGACGAGCTTTGTAGCGAACCACAGTACCTGTCTCATCTCTTTTGGTTTTGAATACCCATCTACATGGTATTAATCTTTTCCCTTTGGGTAAATCCACATCAGTCCATGTATTATTTTCAATAAGAGACTGGTATTCCTCATCCATTGCCTTTTTCCAAAAAATAGCATCATCACTACTCAACGCTTGTATGTGATCTTGTGGATCGTTATCTAGAAGGCTAGTTGCAGATTCAACATTCAAGGATAAGAATGAAGTTTCTTCTGGACTATTAAAACAAGGAGTGATATTTCTTCGTCCAATCTTACGAATTGGACTTTCGGGAGAACTTGCTGAATTTTCTTCTTCGGGTACGTAAGTTTCATCATTTACATCTTCGTAACTACTACACTCATTTTCATCTTCTATTTCAGATAATGATATAGCTTCTTCATTTGCAGATGATTCTGGTAAGTACACTTCTTTTTCAGTTAATATTTCATTTTCTCTATTTGTATTAGATAATGGTAAGTTTACTTCTTTTTCTTTTTCAGTTATAATTTCATCTTCTTTTACATTACCTTTAACTTTTGACAGTTTTTGATTTTCCATGGTAGAAATATTTTTAATTATTTTATTTTGCTTTACAGTTGTCTCCAAAAATACAACGTCTCTACTCATGATAATTTGTTTGCTCTTTGGATCTGCAAAACGGTAGCCCTTAGTACATTCGCTATAGCCAACAAAAATATGCTCACGTGACTTTGGGTCCAATTTCTTGCGTTTTTCCTTTGGTATATGCACCATTGCCTTACAGCCAAATATTCGCATGTGACTGATATCTGGTCTGGAACCTGTCCATACTTCCTCAGGTGTGATGTCGCCGAGCGAGGTTGTTGGGGACCGGTTTACAATGTAGGCCGCAGTAGCTACTGCCTCCGCCCAGTACTCCTTCTGCAAAGTAGCATTGAACAACATGCATTTGGCACGCTCAATAAGTGTACGGTTCATGCGCTCACTTAATCCATTCTGCTGTGGCGTATAGACATTACTTTTTTGGTGCTTTATACCAAATAGTTTCAAATAATTTTCAAAATTACTGTTTAAATATTCTTTTCCATTATCACTTCTAATCATCTTAATTTTCTTGTTTGTTTCAGTTTCTGTTCTATTTTTAAATTCTATAAATTTATCTAATGCTTCGGATTTGTGTTTGAGGAAATAAACACAAACTTTGCGAGAATAATCATCTATAAAGGTAATAAAGTACCTGGCACCTCCTAGAGATTGTGTCTCCATCGGTCCACATATATCAGTGTGGATCAGCTCTAACAGCCCTGCTGCCCGGGAGCCTTCATGATTGAACGGTTGTCTTGATTGTTTCGCTTCAAGACAAGAGGTACATATATAGCTTTCTTTCTGCGGAGATAACTTTACACCCACAGTGCACTTCTCAATCTTGCCAACGCTGTTCAAATTCAAATGACCCATGCGTTGGTGCCATAGATATCTATCTTCTGCTGCAGCTGTCGTCGACATTGCTTGACCGCTTTGGTGAGTATTCAACTTATAAGTGTCATTTATTAATCTAGCATTTGCTACCTTTTGTCCACTTTGGTTTATTATATAACAACCATCACTGCCAAACTCTACTTTACATCCATTTTTGATAATTTTGCTTACTGAGAGTAAATTGGTAGACAGATCAGGGACATATAACACATTTCTCACCTGTATGAAATCTGTAGCGTCAGTACTCTCATTGTGTACACTTATGGTAATGTTACCGCAGCTTTTCACAGGTAGCATTTTATTATCTGCAATCCGGATACTCTGAACAGGTGCAGCTACTTCATCCTCGAGCCAATCACGGTGCATTGTCATGTGAGCTGAGGCACCGGAGTCCACATACCAATTTGTTGCATCATTCTGTAAGGTGGCTGAAAAAGCAGCTACAAACCCATTATTATCTTCAGACTTTTTATTTTTAAACCAACATTGTTTACTTAAATGGCCATGTTTGTTACAATTAAAACAGCGGGGCCCTTTTTCTTTTTTTGAGTGACTGTTTATATTTTTGTGCTGTTGTTGTTTCCTTATGTTGCTGTATTTTGTATAAAAAGCGGTAGTAGTATCTACGGATTTTACCTCTTGTAAAAGTTTGGTTTTTATTAGATCGGCACTAATTTTTATACCACAGCTTTCAATGCCCATTATCATTGGTCTGTATTCGTCTGGCAAGCCAGCCAACATCAAGGTTCCCAACCATTCGTCATCTACAGCAAATCCTATTTCTCTCAATTTATGTGCGGAAGTCATAATTTTATTGACATATTCTTCAACGCTTGTACTGGATTCTAAGTTAGTATTTATTAAATCTTTTAGTAATCCAACTTTTCGGAGCAATCCCGAGTCCTCAAAAGCTTGTTTCAGTTTATCCCACACCTCCTTGGCTGTTTGTGAAGCTTGAACATGCACATATAACTGGGGATCTATGAGTAATATGATTTTGGACTTAGCTTTTGTATCCTTCTTGGTATCTTTGCATTCACCAGTTACACACTCCCATAATTCTTCGTGTTGCAAATATGCTTCCATGGCAAACTTCCAACTAGTAAAATTATCTCGTCCGGTCAGCTTCGGTATGGAAAACATGTTGGATCCCATAATAATTGTTTTTATAACAATTCGCTGATGATAAAAAACTCGGTACCACAGAAAAATAGGTATATTTTTGAGGTTATGTTTTAAATATTTGAGAAAATTTTACTGTTATTTCACTGTACTGTTATTACACTTATACAGGCATGAGAAGGCCCATAACCTGATGATAAATATAAACACTCGAGATGCTAATAACAAGTAATTTAATTATTATACAAAAAAGTATACGGAGCGTGACTTGACGCGAGAGAGTAGGCAAGTAGAGAGAGAGCGCCTTACACAAAAGTATTAGCAATAATGCATAGTTAATGCACAACCAAGTTTGCAGGCGCTTTGTGTCCACTACATTTCATCAGGGAGTCATAAAGATTGACTGTAAGACGGAATTATTGTAAAGCATTTTAAAAATTGTAAAGTTAATGGGCCATTTGTTGGGCTTTAGGTTTTGTTAACACGTTTCACAAACTTAGAGAGAACTTACCTACGCTCATTGTTTCAGAGTATTTTCGGAAATAACAATAGAGTTGTAACAAACAAAAAAATGTTTCTTAGAATTAGAAGTGTAAATGTTAGATAGATAAGCAATTAGGACCCAAACTTTCGAAAAAAGGGGCGTTCGGGCGTCGGAACGGTCACAAAGCCGATACAGTAAAAACTAATAATGGGAGATAGTCGGAATTTTATTCTAAGGGATCAGTAATGAAAGTTAGTTTGGTTAAATTTTGTTTTGAGAAAGATAATGAATGGTTAACTTGCTATCGCAAGCGGAGTGGCTCTGATTGATAGGGTTTATTAAAATTAGAAATACTTTGGAGTTTTCTACTCTCAAACCATCTCTTATTTGGAGGGGGCGTGTGATGGCATGCAAATTCTTTGCACACACACATTCATAAAGCACCACGAAAGCGAAATAAGTATTTTAAAGAAAAAAAAATAAAAGGATAAATTTGCTATTCCTAAGAACGAAGTCATAAATTAGTGCCTACACTACGGGTGGGTCAGTTGTCAATAATTATTTTTTGTTCACATACGCATAGGCAGCGTTTAAATGAGATATGCAACACAGATGTGGATCACGGAAGCAGGCGGAGTGTAGTAGACAACGTTCTTTGATTATTGTGTGAATTTGAGCTTTAACAACTCAAATTCTAAGGATAAATTTGTTCGAGGACAAATGATATTGTACTGGGAATTTATCTTCTAATTACAGCCAAAGGAGAGATCGAGGTGGATTATTGCGCAAAGGCAAGGGTTTGGGTTTGAAACCTAGATTTGTGCTGACTTCAGTTGGAGAAGGCCTAGCTGTTTGGCGGGAAGTCCTGGATCGGGAGAAAGCGTCCGAAAAATGGTGACGATTGCGTCATCGTTTGACCAGCCAATCACAAATCAAGAGAACGTGACGTCATAGGCATGGGCGTGCGTCGAAGTCGATAATAGCGGATCTGTGTTTAAGTGAAATTGGACATTATAAGTGCAGTGATAAGAGTGAAAGTAGATTAATTAGTTGTTAAGATATATTTGGGAAGCTTTGTTGTAAAATGAGAAAAGGAGGGAGAGTTAGTCGAGGTTTTGACACGTAAAGGAGAGGACACTGATTTGTCCAAGAGATAAACAAATATAATTGTTTGTCTAATTCTATTTATTGTGAAATTTGAAATCAAAATTGTTGACAAGCTAAAGCTAAAGCTAGTAAAGATCGACGCGGGGATCACGAAATAAAGCTAAGTACATACATAAAACCTTCGGTTAAAAAATCGATATTGTGATTGAATTTTTCTAACTATTAAAATTCAAGTTAAGTGGTAACATAACGTTATCTATGGAATATTGGCTCTATTTTCGAGCAAAGTAGTTAAAAGCGAGGGGTTGAAACTATATTCCACAATATTGATTATTTACCGATATAAACCTTGTATTTGTTAGAGAACGCAATGTTATTTAACATTTAATGAAATGTACAGAGATACATACATGTCTAATATAATCGGACATTTAAGCAACATAAAAATTGCATGCTCTGACAAATTATTTATGTGTTCTTTATTGCTCTAAAAATTCTTTTGAGACAAAGCTGACAGAGGCGACTCGTTAGTAGGTATTTACGTTCATATTGTCTCTGATGATATAAACAAGTGGGGATTGTTTATACATATTTGTTATACAAGGGAGAGAGCTCGGTTTAATAGACCTGTGCCAATCTGTCGTTCGAACCGACGGATTATTTATTTATAAAGAAAGACACAGTGATCATGTCCCAGTTATGCGATATGTTCTATACTGGTGATGTAAACAAGTAATATTGTTATACAAAGAGAGTTCAGTTCGACTCTGAATCTTGAAATCGTTTAAAGAAATAAATGTATTGTTGTGTGTTGGTAGCGTAAATATTGTCTCACTGGTGATGTAAACAAGTAGGCTTGTTTAATACATATATTGTTATACAAAGAATAATTCAGTTCGAATCTGAATCATGAAATCGTTTAAAGAAATAAATGTATAGTTGTCTTAAAAATGTAATTCTTAAGTACTAGATAAACTATAGATAATAAGGCCAAAGGGGTTTTTTGTAGTCGTTGTCTTTCCCCTTTATTAAATTCATTTTGGGCCATTTCGAGATCAACGATAAAAGATTTATTAAATTAGTAGAGTCTTTAAAGCATATGCCTGTGTTTATCTCTTCTTAACCTTTTCCTTTTATGGCTTAGATATCTTGAATCAAGTAAATAATAGTATATTAACTTAATCGATTAATATATATCCGATATCAATAACATGGTATCAGTTCAGACACAATGGGAAAAGTAATTCAATAGTCAAGTCCGAGTCTAGACTTTCATGGTTAGAACCTGCACGGATGTGGATGTGTATGTATGTATAGGCGCCTATACATATATATATAGCTATATATGCGTGTGTAGAGGCAGGTGGGGCGGGCGAGGCCCGGCGAGCCATCTCACGTGGTACCGCAGACCAGAATCTTAGAATTTGCGGTCTAGCAAAAGCAGACGCAACTAAGAAAGAACTTGATAATACCTAAATAAAAAAATACACAACGTAGGGGGTCCAGTATTGAATTATATACACATAATTATATAATATCACATTGTGTGGAATAATTATTTCATATGGAAATAATTATAATTACCTTATTTATTTAACTGAATGACAGCCATACCAAATAAATATTAAAACTAAAAGGGAGAGAAGAGAGAAGCACGCTTGACGGGTTTTGATCAGGCCATAACTATTCGTTTACTTGGCAATCGTTATCTTGTGTTGGACGTTTCATTCACATTAAAATTATTAGCTATTTTAATGTTTTTTTTTACAGTGTTATAAAAAGTAAAAAGCTTTTGGCTATACTAGAAACCTTGACACTGAAATTGCCTTCCTGTTTGGAAAGTACTCATTAAGCTCAAAGCTATATAATATTGCGATAGTAAAATTATAGTGTTATAGTAAATATAAAGAATGGTTTAGTTGACACTGTCACGACCATATCAAAAATACGCCCATTTCAGGCGAAGTTGATTCAATAAATTGAGAAAAGAAACGTTACCCTAGTTAATGTTTATGCTGCTGAAATCTGTGTTTCTTAAGGCTCATAATAGTAAAAGCTGAACTCGAGAGCGGCCGCTCAGTAATAAATTTATCGAATGCATTCAAACCATACTATACAAAGGGGGAAAAACTTGTTTACACAGTGCTAAATTGTGACTAAACAAAAAAATGAGTCAGCTATCGTCTCAGATCTGATCTAGAGTCGATTTTACAAATTATACGTAAAATTACGTAAACAAAAAAAAGGAGACCTAGAAACCAGACATTCGGCAGACTTCCAAGCTCCTTGGTTTTCTTTGAATCGGGTGAGAATAAACTTGGATCACGTTAAGCTCCTTGGTTCATACCTATGAATTGGGTGAGATTAGTTGGTTGATCTGCAAGCTCCTTGGTTTTTTATTAATTGGGTGAGAATAAACTTGGGTCACGTTAAGCTCCTTGGTTTTTTATTAATCGGGTTGAGAATACTGGCGTGATCTGCAAGCTCCTTGATTTATTGAGATCGGGTTGAGAAAACTTAGAAATATAAGCTCTAGCTATGGGTAACACATAGACTACTATAACACAGAAATTTTGATTGCTCAGAATATCACTGAGAATCTATGATATAATTACTGAGTTCAGAAAACGATTTACATAAAATATTTATTAAGAAACTGTCCAACCGAGATAATAAATTGGAGAGGTGTTCTTAATAACACAGAAATTAAAATAAAAAAAGACAAGTATACATTTAAAAGGTTATATTGAGACATTTTATGTGTGACTTTACAGGGATGAAATTATTATGAAAATGTTGTCTATTATATGTTGCCTGTTTCCCTGTAATATTTTGCAGAGCGTTGGTTGAAGTGTGGGTATCTAAGTATAAATAATACATGTCAATAATCGGGTGTCCCATGTGCAGTAATAATAATAAAGAAAGCTTCAGCGTAAATTTGTACGACAAAAACTCTATTTTGGAAAAGTAAATACAAATTTTTCAAAAATGACAGGACGCATAGTAAAGCGAAACAGTAGATCACGAGCTAGAAAAGCGGTAAAATTAAATCGATATGGGTCAAGAGAACGCGTCCGTAGGAGATCTACGCCTAATGCGGAAAATACGACCGCGAATGCACAACTGATCACGGATGACGGATATCAATTGTTGGCCGGTAGAATGAAAGATATTTTAAAGAAAGTCGAGTCATTTGAGTCACAGATGAACGGTATAACTATGGATGATTGCGTTGGTAGATCGGAGGTTGATGGTTTAGCGACAACTTGCCGTTGCGATGGGAATATCAGAATTCGGCAAACGATTATAGAAAAACCGTTTTTTAATGGTAGAGGAAATGTACAACCTATTCGGTTCCTAGAACGATTAAAAAAATATATAAATTCAAATAACTCGCAAGTAAAAGCGCTTGATATCGCCACAGAGTGTGTAATTAGTCCAGCTCGTGAAATCTTGGAAATATATCGTGAAAATTGGTCGACGATAAAAGACTTTGAGGTCGATTTTCGTCGCTTTTATTGGTCAGAAAGACACCAAGAAATAGCCAAAAATAGTTTAATGAGCGGCTCATTTAATTTAGAAGGCTCTCTATCAATGTGTGAATATTTTGCATGTAAAGTAGAGATTATAAATTGGTTAACGATTCCGTTTAATGAACGAGCTTTAATTAACTCGATTATGAGGCATTTTGAATCAGACGTGCAAATGTTGTGGTTTACAAGGACCGGAGAAGTTACGGTGATCACAGCGTTTGAATTTATTAGAGATTTGGAACAAAATGTGAAACATAGACCGGAATAGCAAAGTTATCCTAAAAAGCATGAAATAAATAAAGTAGGTATGGTTTACGAGAATTACTATAGGAAACATCCTCTAAACATTATGTGGCACGAAGGCCTACGCCTTCAAAGTAATCATACCTAGTACAAAAATTAAAAATAGACTCGGATATGAAATAATAGCGAGACTTTGTCAAGAGGGCATTTTACGCAAGTACCCAGAGATCGAGACAAAATAGTTACGAGACTTCCTAATTATCAAGTAGGTACATAAGTATACAAATACATATATATTTGAACTAATAATGACGCAATGAATAGTTATAAATACAAACATAGATATTTGAATTAATTTCGAAGAAAGCAACTATGTCATAAGTATACAAATACAAAGAAAATTTTGGTCAACACGGAAGTGATTTCCGGCTGGAAAGACAAAATTTTATGTTTAAAATAGTTGTCGTATTGATAAGCACACGAATAAAGTAGCTTGTCTGTATTCTAAACGTGGGAAGTAATTTAAACGAACAAGACCGGCAAGCTTGAGAAAAACAGATCTTTAGAAATGAGCAATTACAAAGGGAGTCATAAAGATTGACTGTAAGACGGAATTATTGTAAAGCATTTTAAAAATTGTAAAGTTAATGGGCCATTTGTTGGGCTTTAGGTTTTGTTAACACGTTTCACAAACTTAGAGAGAACTTACCTACGCTCATTGTTTCAGAGTATTTTCGGAAATAACAATAGAGTTGTAACAAACAAAAAAATGTTTCTTAGAATTAGAAGTGTAAATGTTAGATAGATAAGCAATTAGGACCCAAACTTTCGAAAAAAGGGGCGTTCGGGCGTCGGAACGGTCACAAAGCCGATACAGTAAAAACTAATAATGGGAGATAGTCGGAATTTTATTCTAAGGGATCAGTAATGAAAGTTAGTTTGGTTAAATTTTGTTTTGAGAAAGATAATGAATGGTTAACTTGCTATCGCAAGCGGAGTGGCTCTGATTGATAGGGTTTATTAAAATTAGAAATACTTTGGAGTTTTCTACTCTCAAACCATCTCTTATTTGGAGGGGGCGTGTGATGGCATGCAAATTCTTTGCACACACACATTCATAAAGCACCACGAAAGCGAAATAAGTATTTTAAAGAAAAAAAAATAAAAGGATAAATTTGCTATTCCTAAGAACGAAGTCATAAATTAGTGCCTACACTACGGGTGGGTCAGTTGTCAATAATTATTTTTTGTTCACATACGCATAGGCAGCGTTTAAATGAGATATGCAACACAGATGTGGATCACGGAAGCAGGCGGAGTGTAGTAGACAACGTTCTTTGATTATTGTGTGAATTTGAGCTTTAACAACTCAAATTCTAAGGATAAATTTGTTCGAGGACAAATGATATTGTACTGGGAATTTATCTTCTAATTACAGCCAAAGGAGAGATCGAGGTGGATTATTGCGCAAAGGCAAGGGTTTGGGTTTGAAACCTAGATTTGTGCTGACTTCAGTTGGAGAAGGCCTAGCTGTTTGGCGGGAAGTCCTGGATCGGGAGAAAGCGTCCGAAAAATGGTGACGATTGCGTCATCGTTTGACCAGCCAATCACAAATCAAGAGAACGTGACGTCATAGGCATGGGCGTGCGTCGAAGTCGATAATAGCGGATCTGTGTTTAAGTGAAATTGGACATTATAAGTGCAGTGATAAGAGTGAAAGTAGATTAATTAGTTGTTAAGATATATTTGGGAAGCTTTGTTGTAAAATGAGAAAAGGAGGGAGAGTTAGTCGAGGTTTTGACACGTAAAGGAGAGGACACTGATTTGTCCAAGAGATAAACAAATATAATTGTTTGTCTAATTCTATTTATTGTGAAATTTGAAATCAAAATTGTTGACAAGCTAAAGCTAAAGCTAGTAAAGATCGACGCGGGGATCACGAAATAAAGCTAAGTACATACATAAAACCTTCGGTTAAAAAATCGATATTGTGATTGAATTTTTCTAACTATTAAAATTCAAGTTAAGTGGTAACATAACGTTATCTATGGAATATTGGCTCTATTTTCGAGCAAAGTAGTTAAAAGCGAGGGGTTGAAACTATATTCCACAATATTGATTATTTACCGATATAAACCTTGTATTTGTTAGAGAACGCAATGTTATTTAACATTTAATGAAATGTACAGAGATACATACATGTCTAATATAATCGGACATTTAAGCAACATAAAAATTGCATGCTCTGACAAATTATTTATGTGTTCTTTATTGCTCTAAAAATTCTTTTGAGACAAAGCTGACAGAGGCGACTCGTTAGTAGGTATTTACGTTCATATTGTCTCTGATGATATAAACAAGTGGGGATTGTTTATACATATTTGTTATACAAGGGAGAGAGCTCGGTTTAATAGACCTGTGCCAATCTGTCGTTCGAACCGACGGATTATTTATTTATAAAGAAAGACACAGTGATCATGTCCCAGTTATGCGATATGTTCTATACTGGTGATGTAAACAAGTAATATTGTTATACAAAGAGAGTTCAGTTCGACTCTGAATCTTGAAATCGTTTAAAGAAATAAATGTATTGTTGTGTGTTGGTAGCGTAAATATTGTCTCACTGGTGATGTAAACAAGTAGGCTTGTTTAATACATATATTGTTATACAAAGAATAATTCAGTTCGAATCTGAATCATGAAATCGTTTAAAGAAATAAATGTATAGTTGTCTTAAAAATGTAATTCTTAAGTACTAGATAAACTATAGATAATAAGGCCAAAGGGGTTTTTTGTAGTCGTTGTCTTTCCCCTTTATTAAATTCATTTTGGGCCATTTCGAGATCAACGATAAAAGATTTATTAAATTAGTAGAGTCTTTAAAGCATATGCCTGTGTTTATCTCTTCTTAACCTTTTCCTTTTATGGCTTAGATATCTTGAATCAAGTAAATAATAGTATATTAACTTAATCGATTAATATATATCCGATATCAATAACATGGTATCAGTTCAGACACAATGGGAAAAGTAATTCAATAGTCAAGTCCGAGTCTAGACTTTCATGGTTAGAACCTGCACGGATGTGGATGTGTATGTATGTATAGGCGCCTATACATATATATATAGCTATATATGCGTGTGTAGAGGCAGGTGGGGCGGGCGAGGCCCGGCGAGCCATCTCACGTGGTACCGCAGACCAGAATCTTAGAATTTGCGGTCTAGCAAAAGCAGACGCAACTAAGAAAGAACTTGATAATACCTAAATAAAAAAATACACAACGTAGGGGGTCCAGTATTGAATTATATACACATAATTATATAATATCACATTGTGTGGAATAATTATTTCATATGGAAATAATTATAATTACCTTATTTATTTAACTGAATGACAGCCATACCAAATAAATATTAAAACTAAAAGGGAGAGAAGAGAGAAGCACGCTTGACGGGTTTTGATCAGGCCATAACTATTCGTTTACTTGGCAATCGTTATCTTGTGTTGGACGTTTCATTCACATTAAAATTATTAGCTATTTTAATGTTTTTTTTTACAGTGTTATAAAAAGTAAAAAGCTTTTGGCTATACTAGAAACCTTGACACTGAAATTGCCTTCCTGTTTGGAAAGTACTCATTAAGCTCAAAGCTATATAATATTGCGATAGTAAAATTATAGTGTTATAGTAAATATAAAGAATGGTTTAGTTGACACTGTCACGACCATATCAAAAATACGCCCATTTCAGGCGAAGTTGATTCAATAAATTGAGAAAAGAAACGTTACCCTAGTTAATGTTTATGCTGCTGAAATCTGTGTTTCTTAAGGCTCATAATAGTAAAAGCTGAACTCGAGAGCGGCCGCTCAGTAATAAATTTATCGAATGCATTCAAACCATACTATACAAAGGGGGAAAAACTTGTTTACACAGTGCTAAATTGTGACTAAACAAAAAAATGAGTCAGCTATCGTCTCAGATCTGATCTAGAGTCGATTTTACAAATTATACGTAAAATTACGTAAACAAAAAAAAGGAGACCTAGAAACCAGACATTCGGCAGACTTCCAAGCTCCTTGGTTTTCTTTGAATCGGGTGAGAATAAACTTGGATCACGTTAAGCTCCTTGGTTCATACCTATGAATTGGGTGAGATTAGTTGGTTGATCTGCAAGCTCCTTGGTTTTTTATTAATTGGGTGAGAATAAACTTGGGTCACGTTAAGCTCCTTGGTTTTTTATTAATCGGGTTGAGAATACTGGCGTGATCTGCAAGCTCCTTGATTTATTGAGATCGGGTTGAGAAAACTTAGAAATATAAGCTCTAGCTATGGGTAACACATAGACTACTATAACACAGAAATTTTGATTGCTCAGAATATCACTGAGAATCTATGATATAATTACTGAGTTCAGAAAACGATTTACATAAAATATTTATTAAGAAACTGTCCAACCGAGATAATAAATTGGAGAGGTGTTCTTAATAACACAGAAATTAAAATAAAAAAAGACAAGTATACATTTAAAAGGTTATATTGAGACATTTTATGTGTGACTTTACAGGGATGAAATTATTATGAAAATGTTGTCTATTATATGTTGCCTGTTTCCCTGTAATATTTTGCAGAGCGTTGGTTGAAGTGTGGGTATCTAAGTATAAATAATACATGTCAATAATCGGGTGTCCCATGTGCAGTAATAATAATAAAGAAAGCTTCAGCGTAAATTTGTACGACAAAAACTCTATTTTGGAAAAGTAAATACAAATTTTTCAAAAATGACAGGACGCATAGTAAAGCGAAACAGTAGATCACGAGCTAGAAAAGCGGTAAAATTAAATCGATATGGGTCAAGAGAACGCGTCCGTAGGAGATCTACGCCTAATGCGGAAAATACGACCGCGAATGCACAACTGATCACGGATGACGGATATCAATTGTTGGCCGGTAGAATGAAAGATATTTTAAAGAAAGTCGAGTCATTTGAGTCACAGATGAACGGTATAACTATGGATGATTGCGTTGGTAGATCGGAGGTTGATGGTTTAGCGACAACTTGCCGTTGCGATGGGAATATCAGAATTCGGCAAACGATTATAGAAAAACCGTTTTTTAATGGTAGAGGAAATGTACAACCTATTCGGTTCCTAGAACGATTAAAAAAATATATAAATTCAAATAACTCGCAAGTAAAAGCGCTTGATATCGCCACAGAGTGTGTAATTAGTCCAGCTCGTGAAATCTTGGAAATATATCGTGAAAATTGGTCGACGATAAAAGACTTTGAGGTCGATTTTCGTCGCTTTTATTGGTCAGAAAGACACCAAGAAATAGCCAAAAATAGTTTAATGAGCGGCTCATTTAATTTAGAAGGCTCTCTATCAATGTGTGAATATTTTGCATGTAAAGTAGAGATTATAAATTGGTTAACGATTCCGTTTAATGAACGAGCTTTAATTAACTCGATTATGAGGCATTTTGAATCAGACGTGCAAATGTTGTGGTTTACAAGGACCGGAGAAGTTACGGTGATCACAGCGTTTGAATTTATTAGAGATTTGGAACAAAATGTGAAACATAGACCGGAATAGCAAAGTTATCCTAAAAAGCATGAAATAAATAAAGTAGGTATGGTTTACGAGAATTACTATAGGAAACATCCTCTAAACATTATGTGGCACGAAGGCCTACGCCTTCAAAGTAATCATACCTAGTACAAAAATTAAAAATAGACTCGGATATGAAATAATAGCGAGACTTTGTCAAGAGGGCATTTTACGCAAGTACCCAGAGATCGAGACAAAATAGTTACGAGACTTCCTAATTATCAAGTAGGTACATAAGTATACAAATACATATATATTTGAACTAATAATGACGCAATGAATAGTTATAAATACAAACATAGATATTTGAATTAATTTCGAAGAAAGCAACTATGTCATAAGTATACAAATACAAAGAAAATTTTGGTCAACACGGAAGTGATTTCCGGCTGGAAAGACAAAATTTTATGTTTAAAATAGTTGTCGTATTGATAAGCACACGAATAAAGTAGCTTGTCTGTATTCTAAACGTGGGAAGTAATTTAAACGAACAAGACCGGCAAGCTTGAGAAAAACAGATCTTTAGAAATGAGCAATTACAAAGGGAGTCATAAAGATTGACTGTAAGACGGAATTATTGTAAAGCATTTTAAAAATTGTAAAGTTAATGGGCCATTTGTTGGGCTTTAGGTTTTGTTAACACGTTTCACAAACTTAGAGAGAACTTACCTACGCTCATTGTTTCAGAGTATTTTCGGAAATAACAATAGAGTTGTAACAAACAAAAAAATGTTTCTTAGAATTAGAAGTGTAAATGTTAGATAGATAAGCAATTAGGACCCAAACTTTCGAAAAAAGGGGCGTTCGGGCGTCGGAACGGTCACAAAGCCGATACAGTAAAAACTAATAATGGGAGATAGTCGGAATTTTATTCTAAGGGATCAGTAATGAAAGTTAGTTTGGTTAAATTTTGTTTTGAGAAAGATAATGAATGGTTAACTTGCTATCGCAAGCGGAGTGGCTCTGATTGATAGGGTTTATTAAAATTAGAAATACTTTGGAGTTTTCTACTCTCAAACCATCTCTTATTTGGAGGGGGCGTGTGATGGCATGCAAATTCTTTGCACACACACATTCATAAAGCACCACGAAAGCGAAATAAGTATTTTAAAGAAAAAAAAATAAAAGGATAAATTTGCTATTCCTAAGAACGAAGTCATAAATTAGTGCCTACACTACGGGTGGGTCAGTTGTCAATAATTATTTTTTGTTCACATACGCATAGGCAGCGTTTAAATGAGATATGCAACACAGATGTGGATCACGGAAGCAGGCGGAGTGTAGTAGACAACGTTCTTTGATTATTGTGTGAATTTGAGCTTTAACAACTCAAATTCTAAGGATAAATTTGTTCGAGGACAAATGATATTGTACTGGGAATTTATCTTCTAATTACAGCCAAAGGAGAGATCGAGGTGGATTATTGCGCAAAGGCAAGGGTTTGGGTTTGAAACCTAGATTTGTGCTGACTTCAGTTGGAGAAGGCCTAGCTGTTTGGCGGGAAGTCCTGGATCGGGAGAAAGCGTCCGAAAAATGGTGACGATTGCGTCATCGTTTGACCAGCCAATCACAAATCAAGAGAACGTGACGTCATAGGCATGGGCGTGCGTCGAAGTCGATAATAGCGGATCTGTGTTTAAGTGAAATTGGACATTATAAGTGCAGTGATAAGAGTGAAAGTAGATTAATTAGTTGTTAAGATATATTTGGGAAGCTTTGTTGTAAAATGAGAAAAGGAGGGAGAGTTAGTCGAGGTTTTGACACGTAAAGGAGAGGACACTGATTTGTCCAAGAGATAAACAAATATAATTGTTTGTCTAATTCTATTTATTGTGAAATTTGAAATCAAAATTGTTGACAAGCTAAAGCTAAAGCTAGTAAAGATCGACGCGGGGATCACGAAATAAAGCTAAGTACATACATAAAACCTTCGGTTAAAAAATCGATATTGTGATTGAATTTTTCTAACTATTAAAATTCAAGTTAAGTGGTAACATAACGTTATCTATGGAATATTGGCTCTATTTTCGAGCAAAGTAGTTAAAAGCGAGGGGTTGAAACTATATTCCACAATATTGATTATTTACCGATATAAACCTTGTATTTGTTAGAGAACGCAATGTTATTTAACATTTAATGAAATGTACAGAGATACATACATGTCTAATATAATCGGACATTTAAGCAACATAAAAATTGCATGCTCTGACAAATTATTTATGTGTTCTTTATTGCTCTAAAAATTCTTTTGAGACAAAGCTGACAGAGGCGACTCGTTAGTAGGTATTTACGTTCATATTGTCTCTGATGATATAAACAAGTGGGGATTGTTTATACATATTTGTTATACAAGGGAGAGAGCTCGGTTTAATAGACCTGTGCCAATCTGTCGTTCGAACCGACGGATTATTTATTTATAAAGAAAGACACAGTGATCATGTCCCAGTTATGCGATATGTTCTATACTGGTGATGTAAACAAGTAATATTGTTATACAAAGAGAGTTCAGTTCGACTCTGAATCTTGAAATCGTTTAAAGAAATAAATGTATTGTTGTGTGTTGGTAGCGTAAATATTGTCTCACTGGTGATGTAAACAAGTAGGCTTGTTTAATACATATATTGTTATACAAAGAATAATTCAGTTCGAATCTGAATCATGAAATCGTTTAAAGAAATAAATGTATAGTTGTCTTAAAAATGTAATTCTTAAGTACTAGATAAACTATAGATAATAAGGCCAAAGGGGTTTTTTGTAGTCGTTGTCTTTCCCCTTTATTAAATTCATTTTGGGCCATTTCGAGATCAACGATAAAAGATTTATTAAATTAGTAGAGTCTTTAAAGCATATGCCTGTGTTTATCTCTTCTTAACCTTTTCCTTTTATGGCTTAGATATCTTGAATCAAGTAAATAATAGTATATTAACTTAATCGATTAATATATATCCGATATCAATAACATGGTATCAGTTCAGACACAATGGGAAAAGTAATTCAATAGTCAAGTCCGAGTCTAGACTTTCATGGTTAGAACCTGCACGGATGTGGATGTGTATGTATGTATAGGCGCCTATACATATATATATAGCTATATATGCGTGTGTAGAGGCAGGTGGGGCGGGCGAGGCCCGGCGAGCCATCTCACGTGGTACCGCAGACCAGAATCTTAGAATTTGCGGTCTAGCAAAAGCAGACGCAACTAAGAAAGAACTTGATAATACCTAAATAAAAAAATACACAACGTAGGGGGTCCAGTATTGAATTATATACACATAATTATATAATATCACATTGTGTGGAATAATTATTTCATATGGAAATAATTATAATTACCTTATTTATTTAACTGAATGACAGCCATACCAAATAAATATTAAAACTAAAAGGGAGAGAAGAGAGAAGCACGCTTGACGGGTTTTGATCAGGCCATAACTATTCGTTTACTTGGCAATCGTTATCTTGTGTTGGACGTTTCATTCACATTAAAATTATTAGCTATTTTAATGTTTTTTTTTACAGTGTTATAAAAAGTAAAAAGCTTTTGGCTATACTAGAAACCTTGACACTGAAATTGCCTTCCTGTTTGGAAAGTACTCATTAAGCTCAAAGCTATATAATATTGCGATAGTAAAATTATAGTGTTATAGTAAATATAAAGAATGGTTTAGTTGACACTGTCACGACCATATCAAAAATACGCCCATTTCAGGCGAAGTTGATTCAATAAATTGAGAAAAGAAACGTTACCCTAGTTAATGTTTATGCTGCTGAAATCTGTGTTTCTTAAGGCTCATAATAGTAAAAGCTGAACTCGAGAGCGGCCGCTCAGTAATAAATTTATCGAATGCATTCAAACCATACTATACAAAGGGGGAAAAACTTGTTTACACAGTGCTAAATTGTGACTAAACAAAAAAATGAGTCAGCTATCGTCTCAGATCTGATCTAGAGTCGATTTTACAAATTATACGTAAAATTACGTAAACAAAAAAAAGGAGACCTAGAAACCAGACATTCGGCAGACTTCCAAGCTCCTTGGTTTTCTTTGAATCGGGTGAGAATAAACTTGGATCACGTTAAGCTCCTTGGTTCATACCTATGAATTGGGTGAGATTAGTTGGTTGATCTGCAAGCTCCTTGGTTTTTTATTAATTGGGTGAGAATAAACTTGGGTCACGTTAAGCTCCTTGGTTTTTTATTAATCGGGTTGAGAATACTGGCGTGATCTGCAAGCTCCTTGATTTATTGAGATCGGGTTGAGAAAACTTAGAAATATAAGCTCTAGCTATGGGTAACACATAGACTACTATAACACAGAAATTTTGATTGCTCAGAATATCACTGAGAATCTATGATATAATTACTGAGTTCAGAAAACGATTTACATAAAATATTTATTAAGAAACTGTCCAACCGAGATAATAAATTGGAGAGGTGTTCTTAATAACACAGAAATTAAAATAAAAAAAGACAAGTATACATTTAAAAGGTTATATTGAGACATTTTATGTGTGACTTTACAGGGATGAAATTATTATGAAAATGTTGTCTATTATATGTTGCCTGTTTCCCTGTAATATTTTGCAGAGCGTTGGTTGAAGTGTGGGTATCTAAGTATAAATAATACATGTCAATAATCGGGTGTCCCATGTGCAGTAATAATAATAAAGAAAGCTTCAGCGTAAATTTGTACGACAAAAACTCTATTTTGGAAAAGTAAATACAAATTTTTCAAAAATGACAGGACGCATAGTAAAGCGAAACAGTAGATCACGAGCTAGAAAAGCGGTAAAATTAAATCGATATGGGTCAAGAGAACGCGTCCGTAGGAGATCTACGCCTAATGCGGAAAATACGACCGCGAATGCACAACTGATCACGGATGACGGATATCAATTGTTGGCCGGTAGAATGAAAGATATTTTAAAGAAAGTCGAGTCATTTGAGTCACAGATGAACGGTATAACTATGGATGATTGCGTTGGTAGATCGGAGGTTGATGGTTTAGCGACAACTTGCCGTTGCGATGGGAATATCAGAATTCGGCAAACGATTATAGAAAAACCGTTTTTTAATGGTAGAGGAAATGTACAACCTATTCGGTTCCTAGAACGATTAAAAAAATATATAAATTCAAATAACTCGCAAGTAAAAGCGCTTGATATCGCCACAGAGTGTGTAATTAGTCCAGCTCGTGAAATCTTGGAAATATATCGTGAAAATTGGTCGACGATAAAAGACTTTGAGGTCGATTTTCGTCGCTTTTATTGGTCAGAAAGACACCAAGAAATAGCCAAAAATAGTTTAATGAGCGGCTCATTTAATTTAGAAGGCTCTCTATCAATGTGTGAATATTTTGCATGTAAAGTAGAGATTATAAATTGGTTAACGATTCCGTTTAATGAACGAGCTTTAATTAACTCGATTATGAGGCATTTTGAATCAGACGTGCAAATGTTGTGGTTTACAAGGACCGGAGAAGTTACGGTGATCACAGCGTTTGAATTTATTAGAGATTTGGAACAAAATGTGAAACATAGACCGGAATAGCAAAGTTATCCTAAAAAGCATGAAATAAATAAAGTAGGTATGGTTTACGAGAATTACTATAGGAAACATCCTCTAAACATTATGTGGCACGAAGGCCTACGCCTTCAAAGTAATCATACCTAGTACAAAAATTAAAAATAGACTCGGATATGAAATAATAGCGAGACTTTGTCAAGAGGGCATTTTACGCAAGTACCCAGAGATCGAGACAAAATAGTTACGAGACTTCCTAATTATCAAGTAGGTACATAAGTATACAAATACATATATATTTGAACTAATAATGACGCAATGAATAGTTATAAATACAAACATAGATATTTGAATTAATTTCGAAGAAAGCAACTATGTCATAAGTATACAAATACAAAGAAAATTTTGGTCAACACGGAAGTGATTTCCGGCTGGAAAGACAAAATTTTATGTTTAAAATAGTTGTCGTATTGATAAGCACACGAATAAAGTAGCTTGTCTGTATTCTAAACGTGGGAAGTAATTTAAACGAACAAGACCGGCAAGCTTGAGAAAAACAGATCTTTAGAAATGAGCAATTACAAAGGGAGTCATAAAGATTGACTGTAAGACGGAATTATTGTAAAGCATTTTAAAAATTGTAAAGTTAATGGGCCATTTGTTGGGCTTTAGGTTTTGTTAACACGTTTCACAAACTTAGAGAGAACTTACCTACGCTCATTGTTTCAGAGTATTTTCGGAAATAACAATAGAGTTGTAACAAACAAAAAAATGTTTCTTAGAATTAGAAGTGTAAATGTTAGATAGATAAGCAATTAGGACCCAAACTTTCGAAAAAAGGGGCGTTCGGGCGTCGGAACGGTCACAAAGCCGATACAGTAAAAACTAATAATGGGAGATAGTCGGAATTTTATTCTAAGGGATCAGTAATGAAAGTTAGTTTGGTTAAATTTTGTTTTGAGAAAGATAATGAATGGTTAACTTGCTATCGCAAGCGGAGTGGCTCTGATTGATAGGGTTTATTAAAATTAGAAATACTTTGGAGTTTTCTACTCTCAAACCATCTCTTATTTGGAGGGGGCGTGTGATGGCATGCAAATTCTTTGCACACACACATTCATAAAGCACCACGAAAGCGAAATAAGTATTTTAAAGAAAAAAAAATAAAAGGATAAATTTGCTATTCCTAAGAACGAAGTCATAAATTAGTGCCTACACTACGGGTGGGTCAGTTGTCAATAATTATTTTTTGTTCACATACGCATAGGCAGCGTTTAAATGAGATATGCAACACAGATGTGGATCACGGAAGCAGGCGGAGTGTAGTAGACAACGTTCTTTGATTATTGTGTGAATTTGAGCTTTAACAACTCAAATTCTAAGGATAAATTTGTTCGAGGACAAATGATATTGTACTGGGAATTTATCTTCTAATTACAGCCAAAGGAGAGATCGAGGTGGATTATTGCGCAAAGGCAAGGGTTTGGGTTTGAAACCTAGATTTGTGCTGACTTCAGTTGGAGAAGGCCTAGCTGTTTGGCGGGAAGTCCTGGATCGGGAGAAAGCGTCCGAAAAATGGTGACGATTGCGTCATCGTTTGACCAGCCAATCACAAATCAAGAGAACGTGACGTCATAGGCATGGGCGTGCGTCGAAGTCGATAATAGCGGATCTGTGTTTAAGTGAAATTGGACATTATAAGTGCAGTGATAAGAGTGAAAGTAGATTAATTAGTTGTTAAGATATATTTGGGAAGCTTTGTTGTAAAATGAGAAAAGGAGGGAGAGTTAGTCGAGGTTTTGACACGTAAAGGAGAGGACACTGATTTGTCCAAGAGATAAACAAATATAATTGTTTGTCTAATTCTATTTATTGTGAAATTTGAAATCAAAATTGTTGACAAGCTAAAGCTAAAGCTAGTAAAGATCGACGCGGGGATCACGAAATAAAGCTAAGTACATACATAAAACCTTCGGTTAAAAAATCGATATTGTGATTGAATTTTTCTAACTATTAAAATTCAAGTTAAGTGGTAACATAACGTTATCTATGGAATATTGGCTCTATTTTCGAGCAAAGTAGTTAAAAGCGAGGGGTTGAAACTATATTCCACAATATTGATTATTTACCGATATAAACCTTGTATTTGTTAGAGAACGCAATGTTATTTAACATTTAATGAAATGTACAGAGATACCGATACATGTCTAATATAATCGGACATTTAAGCAACATAAAAATTGCATGCTCTGACAAATTATTTATGTGTTCTTTATTGCTCTAAAAATTCTTTTGAGACAAAGCTGACAGAGGCGACTCGTTAGTAGGTATTTACGTTCATATTGTCTCTGATGATATAAACAAGTGGGGATTGTTTATACATATTTGTTATACAAGGGAGAGAGCTCGGTTTAATAGACCTGTGCCAATCTGTCGTTCGAACCGACGGATTATTTATTTATAAAGAAAGACACAGTGATCATGTCCCAGTTATGCGATATGTTCTATACTGGTGATGTAAACAAGTAATATTGTTATACAAAGAGAGTTCAGTTCGACTCTGAATCTTGAAATCGTTTAAAGAAATAAATGTATTGTTGTGTGTTGGTAGCGTAAATATTGTCTCACTGGTGATGTAAACAAGTAGGCTTGTTTAATACATATATTGTTATACAAAGAATAATTCAGTTCGAATCTGAATCATGAAATCGTTTAAAGAAATAAATGTATAGTTGTCTTAAAAATGTAATTCTTAAGTACTAGATAAACTATAGATAATAAGGCCAAAGGGGTTTTTTGTAGTCGTTGTCTTTCCCCTTTATTAAATTCATTTTGGGCCATTTCGAGATCAACGATAAAAGATTTATTAAATTAGTAGAGTCTTTAAAGCATATGCCTGTGTTTATCTCTTCTTAACCTTTTCCTTTTATGGCTTAGATATCTTGAATCAAGTAAATAATAGTATATTAACTTAATCGATTAATATATATCCGATATCAATAACATGGTATCAGTTCAGACACAATGGGAAAAGTAATTCAATAGTCAAGTCCGAGTCTAGACTTTCATGGTTAGAACCTGCACGGATGTGGATGTGTATGTATGTATAGGCGCCTATACATATATATATAGCTATATATGCGTGTGTAGAGGCAGGTGGGGCGGGCGAGGCCCGGCGAGCCATCTCAGTAGAAGCTAGTTTAATATAAAAACATTTCTGATTAAACTCAGTTTAATCGTATACCAAGTCCTTTTTCCGGTTACAATAAAAGAATCTTGATACTTTTCCCGCTTCATAATCAATCAAGCTGAGGGCCCATCAGCCATACAATCGCGGAAGCGTCGGACGCAACATTAATTGAGACACGGATGATTTATTTGGTCAGAGCCGGAATAAAAAAGAAATATTTAGATTGACTCTTAATTGCATGGTGATGGAAAATTGTTGTTTCTTTGTAAATAAGAATAACAATTGAGCAATTTCTTTCAATATGAGTAGTTTATTGTTAGTTTTATTGACTGAGTTTAACTGATTACGTTACCTGTTCTCTAGTTGTTACAGCGCGGCGTAGCGAGTGCCACATTTGCTACGATTGGCGTAGCGAACACCTATCATTATCACATTTGCCTCAGTAAGCACCAATCACAGCCGCATATATTATGGCTAGCGTGGACTATCATTGTCACATTTTATTCAACGGGTATACTATGATCACTGTTGCATCCATTGTGCCTGGTGAAGCAAGCGCTTGCGCTAACAATTTCATACTTGTTATCGTCGGCGTAGCGAGCGCTAATCACAGCACATAATTTGTCACTGGCATAGCGAGCGCCTACCGCTACCGAATTTGCTGCGGATAACAAAGTAACGACTTGAAAGTTTTCCCACTATACCGTATCGTAGGTGCTAGCTGTCTGAAAATACATTTTATTAGATAAACCACACGATATTCCATAATTTTTCCGGTTGTCTCAGATTCATTTTATTTACTGACAGCAGTGCCGGATTATCTTATAAGCAAATTAAGAAATTGCTCAGGGCATCACGTCTCGGGAACACCATAAACAGCAACGAAAATATGTTTTCTAGCACATGAAAGGCAACATAATTAAATTGAATAGAGTAATGAGATGTCGTTGCGTTGACCCATGATTTGCGAATCTGGAATTGCTTAATTTGCTTATAGGATAATCCGGCACTGCTGTCAGTAAATTAAATTAATCTTGCTAACAGCAAGGTACTAAAAACGGACGACAATGCTACAAGAGAGGCTCGACGCTTTATCAATATTGTCTATAGACACAGATATGTTAAGAAAATTAATCTTTGACACAATTATTCGCGAATGAGCGTTTTTCCTTATGTCAAATTTAGTGTTAAGGTGATATGTAAGCGTCCCTGTTACTCCATATGCGAAAAAATCCTTAGTGCGAGAGGGACGGATTCGTGGAAAAGTAGCAAAAAGTCGGTTTTGTATTAATATAAAATGTACTAAAAATGCTATCAAAATTTCGTTTAACCAGGTCCTAGATATTGTTAAAACCCATTTAATAGTATATAATTTCAGTCCATATGTCATTATTAATTGTCAAACCAGGAGAATTGGTGTCGATAAAGACCTCATTTCAATAAGTATTTCTATCGAGCCGAAATTCTCCAATCGCGTTTCTGTTTTAACAGATCCCTAGAAAAAGATTTCAAAAATAATGTACAACTTTATCAAAATTATATATTATTTACCGAAGTAGATATAGAAGTTCTATAAGTGTCGATTTTTTTTCTGTAGCGCCTTAAATAAGATTCCTAGATGGCACTGTCGTATTCTTTAGCAACAGAATCAATGACAAAAATTTGCACCGGTTCCAAACCAACGAAAAAACACTTTGACATTGATTGCTACGAAACCTCAGAATAAGGAATACAAATAGAAGCCTGGCTAAAATAAGAACTGGGCATTAGCCATTGTGCTCATCTAACGTAAATTACTCCTGTGTACGAGTGAATGAAACGACGAACCGCACTTACTTTATATTTTTTCCTGGTGTGTCACTAGATTGAACCAAACAAATGTCAGATGGATGTAATTTGGATGTATTTTAAAAATTATAATACCATCAAATTAAATATGTCTCATCATTGTATCGTTGTGTTGTAATATCGTTCGTAGCGTGCATCACATCTTAATTTGGTGGCATCGCAATGTCTAATGCATTTTGCGAAAGTTTACAGCTTCACCGAGAGAAATTCAATATTTTTGTGCTCTTCCTCTCAAAATTCGTGAAAGTGTGATTTATTATTGTTTGTGTTGATTGTTTTTTTAACATTGTAATAAAATGTCTTGTGCGATTGAAGGCTGTAAATCGCATACAGGAAGAAAAGAAAACAACAATGAAGCAATATCATTTCATCGGTGAGTTCTGATAGTTTTTATGTTAATAAGTTGCAGGATCATACCTAAAACTCAGTAACAATAATAGTAGTTCTTGTAAATCATACTCGTGTTCAATTCTACACCGATATTTACCTGTTTTATATAGATTTTCTGCCGACTATGAGAGGTTATGTTTTTTCGTATAGTGATGTACTAAAGTCCGTGTGGCAAACTATCGAACATTGGTTCCCGCGGCAGCCGTGCATAAAGGATAATCCATCTATCAAAAAAACATAGTTTCCAAGAACTCTGTAGATGGTGTTGAACTGACTACGTTGCTAGGTGCCAAAGCCAAAACGATTGATAAAAAAAAACATTGCGTCACGTCACATACGCTCGTTGGTTGATGACATGTGTGCTGAGCATATTATATGCGAATGCTTTGTTATGGTCCGTCCAGGTTTAAAATGTACCATGGCTTTTACTCATTACGCTTTACGACTTTCATCTTTAGGAAAAAGATGTATGCCTCCATTTTTATACAAATCTACAATGCACAGACTTCTCTTCTTTTTCTCTTGGGACATTTTCTTTCTGGCGTAGAAAACTCATAAAAAGACTGCTAATTTTTTTTTTTTTTTTTGTTATCATTTATTTATTTTCAAAAAGTCATTGTGATGTGATGTGACAATGACATTAATTACTTTTTTATGTACGTTTCGTTTAACGATCTCAAAATTACATCCAAGTGCAATAATCAAAAAATTATGTGACGTTCCGTTCCTTGCAGTAACGAATAAATATCGCTATATTTTTTTGTTACAGATTTCCAAAAAGGGAAGAATTAAAAAGTGAATGGCTTAGACGAATAATTTGACCAAATTGGGCAATTAAAAAAAGCAGTCATATTTGTTCGAAACACTTTACGTCGGATTCTTTTGGACCAAACTAAAATTTTAAATGGAGACTTTTAAAAGCAGATGCCTTACCAACGTTATATTTACCAGATACAGACACATTGGTAACCTTTAAATAATTATGTATAATTGCATTATCAATCTTATTTGTAGGTCCGTGCTTGTACTATACTATAGTATATTAACTCGATAATTTTTCAATTTTAGGCAACAGAACCAGTACCTATGGATGTCTGTGGTTTAGAAAAGTGCATATTTCTATGTTCGCAAATCGTTCTGAAAGGCCTGTTCGTTCACGTTACTGCCGTGATCGACTTCACGAAGAAATTCCGCAGATCAAGACATTTTCGTACTTAGTGGTTGACAAAAAAAGTACTTTGACAGGGTAGTTCTATCGTGAAATGAATTTTGGGAATGCTTATTGACTTGAACTGCGCATAATTTGATTTCTTATTACAGGTTATTAGGTATTTTAATCGTTCATTATTTGTTATTAGTTTTTATTCAAGATAAGTTGTTGTTTATTTGATAGAAATACAAAAAAATTGAAATTACCTCTGTAGTAATTGCGCTGTCATCGCTTATCATTGACATAATATTATTATTACGAATCCTATAAGTCTATGATTATTATGATTTCTATTGTTGCGATTAATTCCTTCCTCCTTGATTGAACAAAGACGCGACATCAACGAACATCTATTTGATTGAGTTAAGAGGCGACTTAAAAAGTATCCACTTAAATGGTTTACGGTTGTATCTCTGATACAAGCTACAGCATTTTTTGTACTAGAAACAAGCACAATTTTGGACTTAACTTATGTACCTACCTGCCTACGATATAGTAATTTGTACTTAATAAAAAATATTATGCTAAACGAAAGATATCCTTTTATTAATTCCTTATTTACACAATATAACATGTGTCCCACTGGGGTAGACAGAGACGACTTTGCTATTAATTCTCTTGGCCTCCTTCCAAAGCAAGAGGATGTCACCAGAAAGGTCAGTGCCTCCTGCATTCTCTTTTTTTTCACACTTTGATACGATATAATGTGTGGTAAAGAGATTGGTCGCGGTTCATTTCGATTTGGTTTATTTATCGTAGTCAAAAATCGACATTGTTACATCACTAGCAAAGCAACGAACTAGTGACAACCTACCTAATTAAGAAAAAACTAATACATATCCATCTCTCTCTAACGCACTAGATTGTCGTAAGAAAATCAAGGATAGGTGTCTTTCTCCGCGTATTATTTTAGTCAGGTTTCTATTTGTATTCCTTATTCTGAGTACGAAACACATTTTATCTATGGTGACATGGACAGATTGGACAACGCCATCTGGAGGAAAGCTAAGAACTAAGAAAAAAAACAACTAGAAAAACGCTCATTGTTGGCCGTAAAAGTCGCCAGTAGCATTTTAATAAATAAAAAGAAAATGTTTGCTTTGATTTTTATTATAATAGCTACACCACTTATCTCTTTCGTACATATTCTGAGAAAATAACGTAAAGATCGACCTCTTTGCAATAAACACATTATTTTTTTAAATACCTAATAGTGGTTTCCTAGTGGATAGGGGGCCCATAGGCGTGGATTACTTAGGGAATCAAGTAGCCTTAATCCAGCACTGAATGACAGGCCTAGCCGTTGAATTGTCGTGTTGACAGACAAACAGATGGACATACAAACAGATAAACGCCGAAGCTTCACTATAATAATAATAGATCATTAACTATGAAACAGACGTAATTTTCTTATTCATGAGTTCATAATTCATGTATTTCAATAGCTATTATTTTATTATTTGTTTTTTGTTTAAAAGTTGCTTTCCAGGTATATACGTATTCAATTTTGTTTTTATTTTCAGTTTAATTACAAAAATTAAATCTTCAAAGACATTTCGTCCTAAATGTCATCCATTTCCAAAAGATCTGACACTTTTAAAAAACTCAATTAGAGTCGCTGTTAGCTTAATGTTGTCTCATTTATACACAATTTTTATTTTTATAAAATGTTATAAAAATGTTTGTACTGAAAATACAAGGAAATACAAAAAGATATAGAATATTTCAAATAATAAAATATGTACTTATATATACTTCTATTATAAAAAAGACATCTTTTCAAATAAGTTGACACGAAAAATAGAGTATTTTCGTGCTTATCACAATTCATTAAGCTCTTACCGATCTTCAGCTATTTTCAACTGACACTCCATTTCCGGCAGCCAGGCAGGCCCCACTCGATCCCTGCTTGTATCAAACCCTCCGCGATATGTCAATCGATAGGGTTTTGTGGATACAGCCTTTATCTATATTTGTTACATTTAATATTTTTATTATTAACTTAAAAAATATATTTATATATAATACCATTTATAGCTTTGTTGACGGTCGACTGATGACGACCACAAATAGGTCGAAATATGTATATTGAAATAGTATTTTTCATTACGAGTGCGGAAAGCCTGTCATTGCAAAGAGTTCCGACAAATGTCTACCCGAGCCGAGGCGCAGCCGAAGGTGAGGGTTGACAGTCGGAACAAGTTGCAATGACGGTTCCGCACGTGTACTGAACAACTATTTTTAATACAGTTGCGAAAAAATGAAGCAATAAAAATAATAAAAACACAATAAACTCAACTAATTAATACTCCACGCAATAAATTCTTCGTATATAGATATGTAGCGAGTTTTTGACTTTTCCAGTAAAATGTTCTCCGAAGCATTTTGTACAATTATACTGAGTTCCGGTGGTGTTAATTCAAATAAATATCGTCGAAATTTCTCATTTTGTGCAACAAACAACTAAACCCGCAAAGAGAATTTTTGGAAAATGGCGCCAACCGTAAAAGAATATTTATATTATATTGCTTATAAGCAGAGATTTTTTTTGTTTTCTTCACCCATTCTGGGTAGGCAAAGGGAACTTTGCCCATACAGCCAAGTCTTCAGTAGAATTTTTTTATTGATATGAAATTTAATGAGATGAAATGAAATGAAACCTAACCTAACTCATTGAATCAAATCATTAAATCTGATATTGAAACAAATTAGTACCTTCTTTTTAGAAATATTTGCATGAATCATAAAAACTTCTATGATTTTTTTTTTTTAAACTTCGTGGTTGGTTTTTTCTTTTTAATAGAGATTATTTTGACAGTTGGGAAAGAGAACGCACGAGTTCGGAAAAGGTAAAGAAAAAGCACGAGTATGTAATAGCCTACATCCCGAACGCTATACATCCCTGCAATACGCCACTTTTTGAGCAACTGTATTAAAAAATAATTTTTCTTCTACCTTTATGAAAAAGTTCTATTTAATACTCGAAATTAGTTTTGAAAATCGAACTTTCCGGGCCCCGTTGCGGAATGACTACCAGGTTAGTTTGAAATATCGTATTGAAATTTCATTTATTGCAAAATTAGGTTCTTTTTGACGTTTGTCTTCATTTCATTCTAAATTAGGTTTTTTTTGACGTCCTTAGTTTGTCTTTAGAATCGAAATTCCCTGCGTTTCGATTCACGACATAATCGATTATATCGCGTCTGACACTCTTTTTTCGCAAAATGACACTGGCCACAAATAAAATTCGCCGGCCTAAGCCTGAAAAAAAAAGGTGAAAACGGCGCCGTGCTTTGCAAATTCATAAAATACATTAAATTTGAAAGGAAAAATTAAATATTTAAATACATAAATCAGGTAGTAGAAAAAGTATCGTTCGCAACGAGTAAAAATGGGTTTTCTATTCCTCGGGTAAGAACATCCGCCATTTTATACTCGTCACGAAATATACTATTATGTTTATATTGTTATATTATTTGATAAGTCCAGTATTATGAGGCTATACAGGGGGTGCTAGAATGAACTATTTTTATAAACTATATATAATAGTCTGTTTTTATGAGCTTTTTATTTTAGTACGATAACTTGGAATATACATAAATAAAATAACAACGAATACACGAAATATATTTCGCCTTTAAGTAATAATAACAATTATAACTTTATTGACCAAAACTAAAAATAAGTCACAAAGTTTTGACATTTAAAATTTATCATAGTAGGTAGTTAGACAAATATTTAGTCACTTAGATAAATTAAAAGTATGAGCTATACAAATATAAATCTAACCCCCGGTTTCTGAAAGGCCAATCAATGTTAACAGTAGATTAAAAAATAATTATAATACAAATACAAATACAGATAATTTATTTCTGTAACTTAATCATAAATATTTTTACAAGTTGTTGGTAAAGAATATACCTGTCTTAGGAGGCTCCGCTCTTCCACTATTTACATTGATAGTATATTATGAAAAAGAAAAGATTCAATACATTTAAATGTTGACAAATTTAAGAATAAGAATGTGGAGGTATGTACTAGTGTGTGAATTATGGTCTGTGTCAGGGTATGTGGGTGAGTGTAATGTTTGAGAAAAAACCTACTCCTTGGACAGAGGTCTTGGCATCAGATTTAGTTTATCTACTAGGAGGTGAGGGTTAATGTATGTGTATGTGTGTGTCCGGGCTTGTATAGTGAGGGTGTGTAAGCGGTGCAAGTGCTATTTACTGCAAGAATGTTTAGAATGGATTGTGTTTCTTTATTATCTATGTATTTATATGTAGTACTCGTATATATGTAGTAATATGTAAAAAATTTAAACCTATATATTTTAAGGTATTTCGTAGATGTAATAAATATATGTATTAATAAATTTAGCCAGGAATTTGCAACAAGGTTTCAACTTGCTCATAACTGTTTGTTTTTAACCATTTTGTTACAGACTTTTTACATTCATAGCTATTCATAGGGTAGATATTTGTGTGTTTATTGACTAAGTTATATAAATGCGCAGATTGTTTGAGATATTGTCTACTAGCATAAACAGATTTAGCAGAAAGTACCGGTGCCGCATTATCTTTCCTCCTTTTGTTAAGGATACAGGGATCATAAGGTAAAGATTTGTGCAGTTTTAAAACAGCGTGCAAAACATAAAGTTTTCTAATTGTTAGTAAATCACACAAATTGTATAGGTCTTCAGTAGGAAATCTGAACGGTTTAAAATACATAACTTTCAGTAGTGACCGTTGTGCCCTCTCCAATTCAAGGAATTTTTCTTTAGTAGCCCCTCCCCACACTGGTATACAATATACCAGGATCGATTGGGCTAAGGTTATGTATATTTGGTTTAGAAGAGTCGTTGTCGTGACATGTCTTAACATTTTAAATATCCATATCCATTTTCTGATTCTGCTAATTACCATTTCTAAGTGAAAATGCCAAGACAGACGCTGGTCTACCATAATTCCTAGATACTTTGTTTTGTAATTATCTGCGGATTAAGCCAGAAAAAATGGGAACTTTACATTGAAATCAAAAATTAACTAAGTTAATTATTGATTCATCACTATTCAGACTTCATATATGCTTTATTTTCACCGTTATTTGCGGTTAAAGTTTTTTTAATCTACTGTTAACTTTGATTGGCCTTTCAGAAACCGGGGATAAATCTTTGACACCTGAGCTAAATCGAAGAATCTGTATTTCAGGTGCCAAGTACGTCGGTTGTCAGTCGAGTGATAAAACAACATGAAAATAATTGAATAATACAATGACAACATGGTTTACCTAAAACGTTTTCAATCCTATTTTTCATGTTACCATGTCAATTTTGGCATTCTGGAAGAAGCTAGTGATAGAGACAGAGAGTTTCCTTATATTGTTAGTAAAAGATGGTAAGGATATGTATGTAAGTGAGGGAGAGAAGGTGAGAGATGTTATGTGTATGTGAGGGGTTGAGTATGCGAGGGGTTGAGTGTGTGAGAAAAGAGACGGACAGAGGGTTAATTAGAAAGTCTGTGTGCAAGTGGATGATGCAAGTGATAAGAGGTTGGTGTAGTTTGTCTGTCAGTCAGTTTAGTTTGCCCATTACAATCACGAATTTTTCATTATATTTTATTTATTATTTATATTTATACTACACAATCCTTACAGGCTAATCTATTGCGATTGGTAACAAATTATATTTAAAGCAGTTTTTGCGAACACCGTCAAAGAACAACTAAACAAATCGGTATCCGTAAGGTTGTCGATTCTGTTGAAAAGATGGAGTGCCTTTACAACAGATGACTCTTTAAGAACACTAGTGCAAAACAACTTATATATGAAGGACGCTAGCAACCGCGGATTGAACAATATACCTCGCAAAACTTTAAAAAGATTAATTAGTAGCGCTAGGTCTCTCCTCCTCACTTCCAACTTATTATATCCAACCATACCTAAAACAAGTAGGATACATAAGTGGATAGTATGGATAAACACCATAATTTTTTAAATACAGCCAGCGAACAAACTTGTTTTGAATCTTTTCCACCATGTGACTATAACTATTTAGTCTCATAGGGATTCCAGATAATTGCACTACTTTCTAAATTACTGCGTACTAAGGCATTATTAGAATTGTAAGATCATATGTTATGTTATTAATGAGCTACTACATGAACATATTATATACGAGCTTTTTTCTGTTTATCGAACAAGTCTAATTGGGCTTACGTTTTTTATACGATAAGAAGAGCTTAACGAGCGATACAGAAACTCAACCAGCATTTTGCGTCTGTCTGTATGTATCAACACGCATTGCCTCCAAAGGTTTACTCCAAGGTCGAAAGGCACTTAGCCCTTAAATGCATCTTGGGTCGAAAACGGCACAAAGGAATTTTTATTTATTATTTACATAATTTTATGTAAAAATTTATAATTATATGATCGTATGAGCTAAAAATATGTTTGGCAACAACTTTTTTTTTTTTATTTATAATTTATTCATTTATTTTCCTTTTTTTTGTATTTTGCCGCATTTTGGCGGAAAAATCGTTAAAGAGAGCTTTTGGAAAAAAATCGAATAAATATTGTGCTTGCATATATATTTTTATAGTTTTTTGATATTAAAGTCACAAAGAGTTCAGCTTTACAAGTACCCAATAAAAAAAAAATGATAAATTAAAAATAATTTTTTTTAGTATTTTTCTATTACTGTTTTCAATTTCATACAAAAATAAAATCTCATGCATTTAAGGGTAAAACCCTTTATAAGGCAGAGAAAATGAGCTTATGCATGTAACCATGTTTTATTTTTAAATATTAAATTTGTTTATATGTAGGTATATATATAAATATTTATATTTGTCTTTTTTATTGGCTATTCCTTTTCCTATTAATTTTGAAAGAAAAGAAAGAAAGAAAAAAGCTTTATTATCAAGGTAAAAAAAAAACACGACAAAAAACAATGATATTAAGGGATGTACATTGTAAAAACTATGTAACATCAAAAAACATAATAATATCAGAAATATAATTACCCTGATAAATGGACGTAGTTCAGCTTAGTGCTACAAAAAAAAAAAAAAAAAATTTAGATAGGGCTGATTTTCAGCTACATCCATTCCACTATAAGTTTACAAATAATTATAAAGAACAAAACCAAAAGATTGCTAAAACTAATGAACACAGAAAATAAGAATGAGGTTACGACTGAGAATACCGTTTTGGAGGTGGTTTTGAGGAGTTTCTCAAGGAGGCCTCGACTGAGTATTATCGAGTATTATCACCAGTTTTCGTTTCCAAAAGTATACAAAGCAAAATTTAATTAACCGCCCAAATTTATACTGGAGACTCAGTTAGTGATCAGGAACCAGAACAAGGTTCAAAGGCAGTGGCAATGGTAATATAGCAGCCACCACAATTTTTATTACACATTGTAAAAAAAAACAATAAAAATATAATAAGTCAATTTGCATTTTTGCTCCAAAAATCAACAGGAAAAAAGGATAGCCACCATAAAAAAAGCATTATTAATAAACGAATTTAATATTTAAAAATATAACATGGTTACATGCATAAGCTCATTTTCTCTGCCTTAAAAAGGGTTAAAGTACCTTTCGACCTTGGAGTAAACCTTTGGGGGTAATAATAACCAAAGTCATCGCGTGCACTAGGATTTCATAGAAGTTCGTATATGGTATAGTTTTATCCTTTTTTTTCAGCGGACGCAGTCGCAGCCAAATGCCAGCTTTACATAAACTACTAAAGTTTAGTATAAATGTTATAATATACCTATATACAATGTGTAACAGAAAGGTGTAACCATATTTGAAGAGCTTATTCAGTCAATGGTATAGGACAACTTTTACTATGAGAGCCAAGACCGAAATCTCAAAAAAAAAACTGCCCATCCATACATTTCGGCCGAGCGGCATTGCATTTTTCTATGAAAAAGTTATTTTTTTTTTCGAGATACAGGGTTTGTTCCATAGTAAAAGTTGTTCTACCATTGACTGAATATCCTCTTCAAATATGGTTACACCTTTCTGTTACACCTTGTATATATAAACAACAAAAAACAAATAATACGATATATTTCGATTCCTTCTATGGAGTCGAAATATATAGTATTATTTGTTTTTTGTTGTTTTTATACAGGGTGACTTTTTGATCATCGTCCAAATTCTTACTGGAGGCTTGCTAAGTGATCAGCATCATGAATCGATAACAATTTTTGTGAAATTCGTATAATGAAATTTCGACTTCCTATAGTAATTCACTCACTATGGGGAGTCGAAATTTCTTTTTATAAATTTTACAAAAATCGTTATTGGTTCATGAAGCTGATCACTTACCAAGGCTTAGGTGTGAATTTGGACGATGTTCACAAATTCGCCTTGTACTTATATACAAGGTGACTTTTTGATCATCGTCCAAATTCATACTGGTGGCTTGGTAAGTGATCAGTATCATGGATCAGTAACAATTTTTGTGAAATTCGTAAAATGAAATTTCGACTCCCCATAGTGATTCACTCGGAACTGGAAGTGAATTTCTATGGGAAGCCGAAATTTCATTTTACAAATTTCACAAAAATTGTTATTGATCCAAGATACTGATCACTTATCAAGCCTCCAGTATGAATTTGGACGATGATCAAAAAGTCACCTTGTATATTGTACATATTATATATAATCTATAAATAAAAAACCATCATAAAATGAAAAATCTGACAAAATAAACCTAAAATAATTATAGTACTTAAATAGGAAATGCTGGCCAGATCGCTTCCGTCGTTAGAAAGGGGCATCCTTGCAAGGGCAAAGGCTGGCGGCGCGGCGCGGCGTGTTGCCACGTTGAATGGCCAAACTAATTCTTTGGCCAAAGTACCTTCCAGCCCTTCGGTCACCTGAAACGTCGACCAAGCGAATCGAAATTTCTTCTAAAAGCCATCTAAAAATATTTATTTAAAAATTAGTTTGTGTTTTTTTCTGTTTTTACTTCGTGCTCCAATAAGTAAATAAATAAAGTAAACCTAAAACTAAAACTCCTCTGTAATCAAGGAAATCTAATCTTTCTAATCAAGGCTAAATTAATTAACACGATAAAAGCTCAGCCGTGCGAAGCGTATTTAAGGCTCCAACGTACGCTATTCGAACAGTAAACACGGACCCTAATTAAGGGGATGACAAAATAAACAAAATACGTGCTCCTTTTTGTCAAGTTTCAGCCATCACAATTGAACTTGGGAATTACGAAATCTGTAAAGTAATTAATTAAGGACTGTCTTTAGTCTTGTTAATTTATGACAGTCTTGATGTGTCTAACTAATGTGATTAAAGGGGGTTGTGTTCATAACTTGAAAAAGGTGTTAACTTGTAAAATTATTAAAACACGTTGCTGAATTCATGTTAGGTACATGCAGATTATGATTTCCTACCTTCTGCCGAGGAATAATAATTATTTAAATTGTATTCTTTTTTTTGGGTATTGTTATGATTAAAGCTTTTAAAATTCTTAAAATCTAAACAGACTAATGAAAAGACTAAAAATACCAAACTCACCGTGATCTTCAAAACCATAGAAACTCCGAATGGAAAATTGATTCGACTGATAACGGCCCCATACCGTGGGCCAAAATTATGTCGAGCAAAAATATATTTTTATGGTTAAAAAAAATAAAAAAGCTTGAAGAAAGCATACTATATAAGGTGAAATTTAATCAACCACCCAAATTCATACTGGAGACTCGGTAATATAATAGGAATTGTATTTGAAGTAAAGTAGCGGCATCAAGTATGACGTTTAAATGCCTACTAAGTTTCATAATTATTTATGAGCAAGTTTCAATAAAACAATGAAAATATTGTTCATGGTGATGTATTATTATTATTTATATTTAAATTATTATTTTTACATTTTCATGTTGCCGTTATTTTGCAATAGAAACAAAGACGCTATAGCCAAAGTTTCTCATTTTTTACGTTACTTTAAGTTAATTTAAGTTCATTAAAAAATTATGAAGATAATGCCCGCTAAAGTTCCGCGTGACGTTACACCTAACTTTTTACCTAGGCGTGACGTCACCAGCCCCCACTCCCAAATTTTGACGCGCTTTATCTCTTTAATTATGTGTTTAATTAACAAAAGAAAAAATACGTGTCTAATATTTTTCTATAATCTAAATTACGGACTAAATAGAATAATATTTTGTTTATCCTGTCCTCTCCCCTATTGTAATCAATAAATAAAGGGTTTTCCTCTCCTCATCTTATGGCTCCGTCTTTTTCCAAACGATATAATTGTAAAACAGTCACTTTCCAGATTTTATGGTTACTTTGTAAGCAGATTTGGCACATTTTCCTTTTGTATTAATATGTTGAATGTTGTATGACGTGTCTAATGTTGAGTAAAATCACACTTGATTTTTATTTTTAACCGAAATTTTAAATGTGCCCCATCACTAAACCCTGTCAGAGAGGCCATCACTCGTTTCCGCTACTTTTTAGTCCAGTTCAAATGGGAACAATTTTTTTTTAACGTTTTCTGAAGAAATACACAATGGACCTTCTTCTTGATGATCACTAATCGAGTCTCCAGCATAAATTTCACCTTGTATATTTATTCACAAGTTTTTTATACTCGTGCCAAGCAGGCACGGAGGATTTTGTACAGGACGCCTATTCTGGGACGTTCAGAAATATTGCTAAGGCAGATATTGGGTTATTTTAAGAGGCATTTTCTAAGGATATGTTTTTTTTTTAATTGAAAACCTATAGGAACCGTTCCTTATGTTCATTGTTTTTGCTGAGTTTTAGTCACTCAACTTTACATCGCATGGCATTTAATCATACTGTAAACTAAAGTCGAAGGGGGCGGCTATTCTGGCAAGTACGGAAAAATTGGTAACGCAGGTTTCGGGTGATTTTAGGGATATTCTACGGATATGTATTGATTTTTTTATTGAAAACCTATAGTGAGCATTCTATATATTCCACAGTTTTTATTTCATGAAGGCATTTATCATACTGTGAACAAAAGTTGCTGATATTCCGAGTGAAAAATATACCAGAATACCCATCCAGGCTGTTCATGTTTGTAAGTTCACAGGGAGAGAGAGTAGTGGGTAAAAAGGTTAGTTAGAATTTAGGTATTTACATAACCATAGACTTTAGTTTATGAGTCCATATATCTAGAAACAGTAATCATGATCACAAACTTGTTGAACATACGTAAAATTTCAAGGTTCGAAAAAAAAAAACCCTTATTAATAAAATAATAATAAAATAACAATAAAAAATATTTTTATATGTTGTATTCCACATAAACACAAATACTTAATTAGGTTTTAGGCGCTATATTTCGACCCCTCAGTGGGGTCGTCATTAGGCGAATAGAAAAATATTATATGACATATGTATATACCTAGGTATTTAAAGTTAGAAAAACGCGGACAACTGTTGGTATAAAAATATAGCGTCTAAAACCATTTAATTAAGTATTTATATTTATGTGGAATATAACATATAAGAAATAAAAGCGAGCATAAATGTGGAAAAGCCAATAAATAAAAACTAAAACGTATATTATGCCCATGTGATTTTTTACGAATTGTTAATGTAAGGAAGCGTATACAGGGTGTAATCGTTAAGTGTGACCAGGCGATTATTCCGTAACTATTACAGATATCAAAAAATTTTAAACTGATATCGAAAGTACGTTACCTAATCAGTAAAATGACATCAATAACTTTTTGAAAATCAAACGACAAGTGTCCAAAATTTTGACATTAAACATTCCCATACATTTAATATGAGATTAGTAGAAAGGTTGTAGTTTCCTTATTTTAAGTGGTCTAGTACTCATTTTATGATTACGTATGATATGATAATAATAAATTTCAAGTAGATACACGTGTGGATTAATTATGTTACCACTTCAAATTAGTAATAAACCTTGTTTCAATATCGCATTAATACTAAATGTATGGGAATGTTTAATGTCAAAATTTTTGATACTTCTCGTTTGATTTTTAAAAAGTCATTGATGTCATTCTACTGATTAGATAACGTACTTTCGATATCAGTTTAAAAATTTTTGATATCTATAATAGTTACGGAATAATCGCCTGGTCACACTTAACGATTACAGCCTGTATACATAGTATAGACGTGTCTTCTCGTAAAATTCGGAAAAATTTCTTACCTTTCGTCTCAGGTGTCCTTGAAAACCCTCGTATCAAGAGATAATTGTCTGTCGAGGTTGGACAAGGGATCGAAGCTGATATGAGATGCTGGTGTAGCTTTTATAATTCTTTGACTTGCGTTATATTTTCATATTAGACTTCAAATTTAATATATTGTTATATGATTTAATATTTAAGAAACAAGAACATTCAAGACTGAGGTTCGTGACCTCTTCCAAACTCACAGCGCGGGTGTTCTTCCATCAGGCCTCACGGCCAGCCGCCAGGCCGAGGACACAGCCCCGACACTTCATAGTCAAGGCTCAAGTTATTTACCTACACTCTTACGCGCGCATCTGGCTTGTCCGCACACGCTTGTGTGTGTGCGTGAGCTAGTCTAGGGCTGGCAGCAATCGTGTGAGCGTCGTCGCCCGAGAGGGACACAATATAAGTCAGCAACTTATGTGATTCTCTTCCTAAATTTTAGCGTAGTCCAATTTCTGGTTCCCCGTGGATTAATCAGTATTAAAAAAATATATGTATATATATATATACTTATATATATATACTTATATATAGTATGCCTAAGCTTAGTAGGTACCTATATAGTTTCGTATGCATAAATGATCATCATATAATTAACAACTACTCAAACATACATTTTGGAAAAAAAATGAAAACTTGTCAAAACATGGAAAGTTATAAATACTGATTTTATTGTTCCAAATGCGTTACTGAACGAAATTGTAAGGTTTGATCACGCAATTCTAATTTTTGAAAAAAAGTTTTCCAGGCATCCATAAACACTGCAATAACGCACCATACTGATTAAAAATCAGTATCGTGATAAAACTTTGTAACAAAACACGCGCGCAGCAAACGAGTGGTAATCGAGCTCTGCCTGACTCCAGATTTCCACTAACTTGCGGGGGACCGCGGGGGACGTTAAATTCGCGCGGGGAGGTGAGTGTCGCTTCTTTACGTAGTAATACTTTATATTCTCTGCCGAGGACTTCCGCCAGGCCTCGCAGTCAGCCGCCAGCCATCGCGGTCAGCCGCAAGGCCTCGCGGCAGAGAATATAAAGTATTACTCGCGGTCTGCTGGAGTTAGGCATATATTTATTAAGTATATTATTTATTCCCATTATTTTTTATTTATTTGAAGTATATTATCTTATTAAATTTAAGATTTATTACATATATCAAATAATATAATAAATTAAATAATCTATAATAATTAATTAATAAAGATTATTTAATTATATTACATTAAAACCGACCACTTATATTGTATCTGATATACCTACATTACATAAATAAATATACTTCATTTCATTTCATTTTATTGTTTCATGCATCGGCATCACTTTCAAGTAGATTTACGGTCATCTTGGCATCTTGCATAAAATAAAGAACACTTAGTCATCATTAACTAGCTTTTGTTCATGACTTCGTTACTCAATATCGTGGTACATGAGCACTAAAGTAACGCGGATTTTATTTTTGGTTCTTCGATGTTTAGCTCTTTTGAATAAGCGTTGTAAATAATTAATGTATTATCTCACACATATAAATGTCTTTTGAAAACATACCTCTCTATACTTAGGTATTTGAATATTTGTACGATTCTCCTAAAAAAAGCTTTGGAAGTATTACCAATTTAGAAAATGTCACACTAAAAACAGCCGTAGGACGTAAAAAATCCGGCTCGCAAATGCGGACACTCATATCGTTGAATCACAACTGCAAAGGGCACGCTCTCTGCCCGTAGTACTTCATCGTGGAATTATGAGTTCCGTACGTGCCCGATATTTCGGATGAGATAGTGCCCCTCCCCCCCCTTATTTACAACGGGTCCGCACAATTTGTACTTGAATCTTCGAGTGTTGTACAACACTCTTGTGACTTAGACATAGAGACGAATATGCTTTGGCTTACCGAAGTGGGCTTGTAAAGACGTTAACAAACATAAAGTTGGAGATTTACGTACTGTTTCAGCGGTACTTGAGTTAACGATGCTTGTTGGTTCAGTTGTGAGTAAATAAGTGGGAAAACTGAATAAAACTATACTTTTCTATAATTTAGATGACACTGAAAAATATGCTTTACTCAAATCAATATTTCTGTTTGAAATACTTTCAACAATCGTGAATGAATAACTTAATAAAATAAAATTATATGTATATTAATAGTCACAAATAAATTCAAGTAGTTGTACAATTTTTCCATGTGTAAAGATTTTGTGACAAAAAGACATTGCTCAGTGTATTGCTGTGAGTGTTGATATTCTCTGTTCTCACTGAACACAACATGTTTTAAGCAGTTAGCCGAGAAATGTTAATTATAAAGAAAGTCTAAGAAATCGTGCTTTAATAATAATAAAATAATAATATAATTTTATTTCAGACTAAGTCCAGAATTGCTTAAAAAACTATATTAGTACACACATTCACAATTAAAAATTTCATTTAATATTTAACGTTGCAGCTCTGGACTCCATATGTATGAAGCTCCAGTGCCGCTTAACTGGACAATCCATCTGATCTAACATGGTGTTAAGAAGGCTGCTGGGACAGTCCCTCACGTGCCGCATCAGGGAGGCCACTTTCTTGCGTAATATCGACTCCCAGCCGTCAATACGAGCCTCGGTAAACAACCTCAAACATCAACATCCTCAAACCATTATTATATTGGATGCGCAGAGCACTGAGCGATTTGCGAGTACAACCAACCCACAGGCTGCTATAAAGTCCACTATAAAATCTTCAAAATATTGCAATCTGTTGCACTTTGGAACACTTTGCCTATTTTTCAGGATACAATAAAGCGGACCAAAGAGGATATGTAACATATTTCATGAATATTATTGTATACAGATTTCAGATAACTAATAGAAGACTGTAAATTTCAGATGCGAGGGAAAAGGAATCTCTTATTGAGAAATATTCTGTTGAATAATCTGACATGCTATAAGTAATTAAATCTCTTAGTAATTGTAATAAAATGTTACTAGAAGGGACTTCAAACATCAAAGTTGTTAAGTTAATCAGTCTGCCAGGATGTTTACAACATACTTGTAACTAACGAATTGGATTAGCCATGTGGATAAGCCAATCTGATTTCGGGGAATCCACAAAAAAGTATGTCAGGAGAAAGGCGCGGTTCGCAGCGTATAGTTGTGATCTCCCTTGAAAGGTTGTCCAATTACGATAAGAAAATGTACGTGTTTAAAGTAAGTTTTGATCCTACCTTAACTATTAAAATGATGACGTAATGATAAGGTAACCAATTTTACCTCTTATAGAATTAAATGAGACTTGAGGATAATTCATGATTTATATAAAAACGGCTCACCTCAATACGTGTTATGATCGGGAAAGCCGACCAGTTTCAGCAGATGAAGGCAGTTTAAATCTGCTGAAAGTGGTTGGTTTTCCCGATCATAACACGTATTGAAGTGAGCAGTTTTATATAAATCAATTTTACCTCTCCTCTCTTTGAATGACTTATTGACTACGCTACTGTTTGTATAAAGGTAAAAAAAAAGGTATTTTATTCATTAAAATTTTAACATTAACAGTATAAACGTCAAGGCCCCGTGGTAGTTACAGGAACTGAAGTACAGGAACCCCGCTCTTTCTCTAGGAGTTACATTAACTTTCTTAAATAAACAAGAGTATATTTGTATATACCAGGTGGTAGAGCTGATGCCGGGCTCGACTGTGGAGGTACCACCATCTTACTTGGAGACCCCAATTCGGGGGAGAGTAAGAAGTCAGCTCACAGGCAAAAAACCAGGAGGTCCACCATGCCTGCGATCGATATGGATGACGGTATATCCATCCATAATAGCAGCGACGTCACTGGTGCGAGGGTTCCGGCACCGCGGTCACCAACCCGCCTGCCCAGCGTGTGTGAGTATAGGCAATTCTTCCAGGATGACTGCCGGTAGGGGCAAAGTCCTGGAAAGGCTTATGTCCAGCAGTGGACGAATTAGGCTGATGGATGGATATTTGTATATATTATTATAACTTAATAAAACTTAGCTACAATTAAATATATAAAAACTAATACAAAACCAAACTATTACAATTCCAGAGTATGTGAGGTGATGTGAGAGTGTGAGTATGTGAGGGTGTATGTGTAGGTATATCTGTGAAATTATGTAAGTATTTTTATGTAGTTTATTTTTTTGTTTAGGTTAAAATAACTTTTTATCATTATGTTATGCACTGATTCAGGTTTACATTTCTGAGATAAAAATGTTTTATGTTTTCCCAAGGCTGACTGGAAGGACAAAAATATTAGTACTGAAAATTGAGTTTCCTTCAAATTCTCTATAGAAAACGGCAATTTCATATGTAAAGACCTGCTATATCTCATGACATACTAGGTACAAGTACTGCTTGTTCAAGACTTAAAAGTAATGTGTACACTCATGTGTACTTTATTTGGCTATATATCTATTCAAAGGCGTCCCCTTTATATCAAGTCCATTACGTCTTTACATAGAATTAGCCAAATGATACACAGATCATGGATTTATTGATCTTGTGGCCATTAGTCTAATGATCGACCTCTTGAATGGAGAATGTGGAATATATACGTTCGTACCCAATATTTCTGACGGTCTAAATTTTGGCTTTAAGGTTAAACGTCAGTCGTTTAGCGCAAAGTGTATAACTTAACTTTGTTTATCTTGATTTTGATTATTTATTAGTATTAAAACAATTATAACTCGATATATTTCGGCCCTCGGTATGGGGCCGTCATCAGTCTAATCTAAAAAAATAGAATTAATCTTGTTTAGAAATTTAAAATTGAAATGTATTAATGAATAAGCTCTTCAAATATGGTAACACCTTTCTGTTACACATTGTATAGGTAAAAAAAAATCCATTCATCTGGAATCTTAACCAAAATTTAATATCTCGAAGATAATTATCAGCTAATCACAAGTTGGTAATTCTATGAAGAATTAGGAAAAAATTTATTTAATGGATCTACATTCATTTTTATTTCTTTATTTCCATTTGTTATATTTAATGGTATTTTAGGAATTTTTCAAAAATAATAAGGTAAGAAAAATTAATTGTTCTTAATCAATTAAAAGAGATAGTAAGTAAAATTAATGGATAATTGGTATATTAGACCAATATCATTTTACCCATTTTAGGGTTCCGTACTCAAAATTAAGAAACGGAACCCTTATTGTATGTCGCATGTATCCGTGTATCCGTCTCTTACAGCCACTTTTCTTCAAGACAGATAAGTCCGAGGTCGTGGGCTCAATCTCCGCCATTTAATTTTTATACTGTCCGTGTCCGCGTGTTTCGGAAGGCAAGTTAAGCTGTTGGTCCATTTGTGCCCGTTGTACGGCAATAGGACTTACGTTTGGGATGTAATAATCGTCGGTGAAAAGTGGGTATACCAAGTGTGTCAACGTGAAGTAACACTTGCATTTCACAGTTAACACTCGGAACAACTCTGACACCCCCTCGGGGATTTGTGCCGTATGTTTGTTTTGTCTTACAACTTTACATTAATTCCATATTTTTCAGAATATTTTTTTTACCTTTTGTTACCTCTTGTTACGTACAAATTAAGTAAAAGTAAACGCTTGTTTTATTTTTACTTCTTGTTTAGAAAGAAAAAAATGAAAGAAAAAAATAAAAAATCTAGATAAATAAAATTGGTTCAATATAGTCACTGGTATTCCATTTCCAGTTAGGTTCTACTTAAAAATGAGTACAGTAAACATACAAAGTTTGGTAGGCAACAAAATTCAATTCTATAACGTCAGAACATTGTTTTCAATGCAAGTGCTCGTAAAGGCCCACTTTTTATGCATTAAAACCGAACAGAAAGTCGATTATTTTGCCCTAGGGCTTTATTATTATTATTATTTTTTTATTTATTTACAATGGTTGGCTAACCCACAGCCTTTCCTGTGTACCATAAATGTTATACTTTTTTTCCACTGTTTAACGGCTCTGGATACAGTCCTTTTGAGCCAATCATAATTTAAAGTTCACAAGATTATATTTGTTTTATTTCCTCACACTATGTATTGAAAAACGTAGTATGATACACGGGCGTAAGAGCAATAAATTACTCGGTTACGTTTAAAACACTCACTACGCTCGTGTTTTAAATCGTCCTCGTAATTTATTCCTTTTCGCCCTAGTAGCATAAACTATTATGAATATTTTATGCAGCAGAATAAAGACGAGGATTAAATAACGAAGTATATTTTAATTTAGACCTTTTATAACACATACAGTAAAGACATTTTTGTTATCGAATATAAACAAGCTGGCAATGCTCCGGTAATAGCGTTGAGATGCCAGTAGTATTCCAAAAGGAGTCCCTCCTCCAATGAATCTCCTTTAATATAAACTACTATTTTGTTCACAATAAAGTCATTGAAGTATCACTTAAACGTTTATTAAAAGTAAACAGTTCAACGTCTTTTAAAAGTAAAAAAAAATGTCAGAACTACCAGAATCATAAAAATAATTTAGAACCCGTCATTACCGGATCTTTCAGGACGCGACTCGTATTTTGTGAACACTTAGGGCGTCTGCTAATGACTTGCGCTCCAAATACCATACGAAAATATTCAAGAAAATTATGGCAAAATGTCTTCGTCCAAAAATCCAACTGTTGATATTTTTGTCCAGCCAAGGCCGGCTATAATACGAGACAGGCAATACCCGTTTTCGCGCAGGCATATACAACGTGTAACAGAAAGGTGTAACCATATTTGAAGAGCTTATTCAGTCAATGGTATAGAACAACTTTTACTGTGAAACAAACACTGTATCTCAAAAAAAAAAACATTCTCATAGAAAAATGCAATGCCGCTCGGCCGAAATGTATGGAAGGGCAGATTTTTTTTTTGAGATTTCAGTGTTGGCTCCATAGTAAAAGTTGTTCTATACCATTGACTGAATAAGCTCTTCAAATATGGTTACACCTTTCTGTTACACGTTGTATAGTGCTTTTCTCAAACAATGTTGGGCAGTAAAAAAGGAGTTAGCAAAAGAACAAGTAATTTAATGGAAATAACAGATAAATATATATTTCCTTTGCTTTAGCTGAAAGCGAGTTTTCTGTGTCCAAATCGGATTCTTCTTTCAGATTATTTATTTCCACACTACTACTTCTTCACTTCACCTAATTTTTTGAAGTATTTAAAAAACAATAAGATAGTTTTAAGTACCACATTGAAGTCACTTTTTACTCTTGGTCTCAGTTTTTAAATATTTGAAAATGCTTTACCCCTAGGGCGTAAATAGATTTTAGGGCAAAAAGAGGCTCCCCCGACTTCTTTTTTATTTAAAAAAAAAGCGATATCTTGACGAACTTGTATGAGAAAAGTAGTTTCTCTGTGTAGAGCACTACACTTTCATTGTATTCGTCGTAAAAAGGTCCAATACTCTTTTTCAAGATGGTTCAATGTATTTTATATACCTCTAGAAAAAACCCAGTCAAGGATTCCGTACAACTCTAATAAGTTAGTGCCCTTTAATACAATTTTAACAAAAATTACTGACATAATTTTGCAGGTTTGTTCAATAAATTTGCCTAGAAAACTTATGAAATAAAATTGCAATAAAACTACTCTAAATAAAATTTATAATTTGCGCATTTTTACCTTCAATTGCACCAGAAAACTTCCCTTCGAGCTGAGTTCCAAGCAAAACCAACAACCTAACTGCACTACAATTCATTCTTGTCCATCTAAAGCACCATCCCAGCAATAAACATAGTCGCAATCCCTAAGGTCAGCTGCGACGAAGCATCAGCACTTCCACCTAAAATATAAGTAAGATGCCAGTATCCTGGGAAATTATTTTCAACCATTTCCGACCGTCACTTGTCCCTGCTATTAAAATATCCCAACTATTACTATAACCCGAATAGTGCCGCTTAAAATGATGCTGTATAATAAATTCTAGTACCAAGGGATCAGTTACTTATAGACGACGCAACTTTACCAAAACATCCCTTCTGGGACATTATTGAAGGATCCATCAGTTATGTATGTATGTCTATATTTTATGTCTATGTTTTAGAGTTGAGAGTCTTTTATCGATACGATTTTTTTACCATGGATCTGGTCCTCTAAAAAGGCCGCTTTGGATGAATCATATTATGATTCTGTTGTAATGCCGTCTCTTTTGCACGCATGAAGAGACTCTGACTCTATCCCACTTTCAAATCATTTCATGATTCACCCAAGTTGGCCTTTTTAGGTCCCCTGTACTTCAACTCTTTTCTGAATCGGTTGAGTTGCTAAACATACATATACTCACGCCTGTCTCCCAGAGGGGCATGCAGAGACCACAGATCTGCCACGATCCTGACACACTTCGTTCGCCTCCCCCACATCTATCGATCTAATCATACAAGCTCTTCTATTCCGGGTGCTTTTGATTGTAGTTGTTTAATTAGGTGAAAAATTTAGTAAATGTGATACATACTAAGTGTTATCAAGTTTAACGAGTTCTTCAATAAACAAGATTCGAGTAGAAGTATAGTAACATTCTATTAAAATAAAAAAGAAAGAAATTTATTTGGGGACAATAAGAATACTTAGCAAAGTAAAGTATAGTTACAAAATAACTAAAACAAAATTATTATAACTAACATACACATGAGATAAAAGGAAGCACAATAGTAAAATGAACATGAAACAACCAAATGTTTAGGTAAGTTTCTTGCTTATAAAATAAAGGAGGAGTTATTAATTTAAAAAAATAATATATTTATGAGTATGTATTTTATTTATTTAATAAACACATTTGACAAACAAAAAAACCTTAAAAACTAAACTAAATATAACCTAAAACTATCTCAAAAAATTTTAATCTACTTAGGTATAATATATACCCCAATTACTCGTATATCATGAACTATATTTCAATAATAGACGGCGGCGATCTGGCCAACATTTTTTACTTAGTTTAATTTTACTTTAGGAGACATTTTAGTTTTATAGGTAAATTTGTAAGGTTTTATTTTAGTTTTATTTCATGTTATTTAAGTTTTTATGTTTCTGTTAATTTATAATATATATAATAATAATAATTGAATAAATATTATTTTAAATCCTTTTTTTTAGCTAATAATTATTTTAAGCAGATTTTAATATAAATAAAAAAGTATTAATTATTTTCGAGATATATTTCGACCAACTTGTGGTCGTCGTCAGTTGAATAAGAAAAATAGATATTTTGACATATTATATTATAATATCAAATAACAATTTTTCTAATTCAACTGATGACGATCACAATTTGGTCGAAATATATCTCGAAAATAATTAATATTTTTTTATTTATATTTATAATATTAACAAAAAGACGATAGACTTTCGTTGTTCCTGCTTTTAAGTTGCAGAAAAGTAAAGCAGAATAAAAATTGATACTTCGATATTAATAGTTTCCACATAAAATCAGGTTGTATTTACCGATAATAAAAAAATTGAGAAACTCCATTTTGGAATTTGGAATTTTGTCGATATCGTTCACGCTAGGCAGTCGAAATATTGAATGTAGACTCTTGAGATAAAATAAACATACACATGTATTCAGGATTTTCTAAAATTTTTAAAAGTTAAAGGTCAGGGTCTCTCTTTCATAAAAAATAAGGAAAATTATGATATTATTCAAAAAATTGCTATTAAACAGTAGTGTTTGGATTTTTTCAAGTCGTCTGCGAAGCGATTGAGAATACGCCTTGGTCCACGGTTTGATGATGAACGGGAAACAGAATTTTCAATTTATTGTTGTAGGAATATTACAATGATAATTGAAGAAAGTCTAGATAGGTTGTAGGCAATCCGCGAGTGGCACGTTAAAACTTGGCTAATTTGCAAACCTGAACTCAGTATCGCGTCGGCGTCAGCGCACGACGGACGTCGAACGGGATGACGCACGTAACATATAGGTCTTGTCTCTTTTTCGCTCGCAATAATTATAACCTCCACGTGTCAATGTTAGATTGCAATACTAAAGTCAGTTTTTCATTCCGTGGAATTTTGACATTTCAGGGAAAGGGATGGCGCTGTGCTAGTAAAGGAGAAACGATACATTTCATCTCGCTTACTTGCACAGTTCCATCCCTTTCCTTGAACTGTCATAATTCTACGGAATGAAAAATCAGAGTTTACGTAATTTACTGAAGTCATTTATGTTGTGTGCCTTTTTAGAAGTTCGAATCTTGTGCAGGTAACCTATCTACACTTTCTTCTAATATCATTGGAATATTATGTTAGGACTCTTTCAATTTGTTTTTTTGAAACTATTTACAATCTATGGCAACTAGGGTTTGATGATGAGTAGACATCGGATTTTATCGGATATGCAAATGCATATAACTCTTTAATTACGGCGTTAATGCATATTTTAGCCTTTTTTCCCAATCGTGCATATTTCGTTTAGTAGCAGTAGGTACGTATAGGGACCTAGGTGACGAAAACGTGTAGGGCGTGAGCGCAAACTGACTGACCAGTGCGTGCGGTTTGTTCAATGACGTCGGTTGATGTAGAGACGTCGTTTTCGGCGTACACATTGCTACTGGGTGACAAACTTTAACAAATAAGCTCGAAAATTTTTAAAAATACTTAATTGTACATTGTCACAAAACTATGCATGTTCGCTGTTATTGTACCATCTTTAATTAAAATGTCTAAAAATAATAACGGTGTTTTGATTTTGCATTGTGCATATTTTGGGCATATCAACAGTTTTTTGTGCATATTTCGGCCTTTTTTAGTGCATATTTGCATGCATATTTTGGCACTTTGTTAGTGCATATAATCCGTTGTCTAATGATGAGATACTCAATTATAGAACTGCTCAACGGGTGGCGATCGTGTTTGGGTTCTTCATCATTGTTGTAACTTGGTGGCGTTTTGCGATAGGTACGTGGGCTCTTTCAAGTCGTCTTGGCGAAGTGGTTGACAAAACATGCCAACCAATGAAATGAAATGAGACAAAATGATGGTCTTAAAGCAGGCCACCATGGAATGGTGCAGTGACATGATTGCTAAATTTGAAGCAGGCTCGTCTCGGCGTGTTTACGACATTATTACAGGTGATGAATCTTGGATTTACCAATACGATCCAGAAAGGAAGCTCCAGTCGAATGTGTAATGGCTTTGAGTAGGATTTTGCATGTTTGGACTCTTTCGATTCATTTTTTTGATGATGCGGTATTAGCATATATTTTTCCAGCGGGCTGCGTTAAGGGGCTCCATAATGCTAAACATCAGTTTAGTATTGGATTCAGTTCCGTCAATGTAGATGGAAAAATTTGAAAAAAATATGGCCTGCTTTTTGACAAAGACAATTATTAATTACACTTTATAAATAAACATACTTTCAATCTTTTTTTAGCTATATTACTTTTAAAAATCATGAATTTCACGAAAACAGCGATTCAGTTTCCATATTTCAAAACCGATTGAAACGAAACCAACAAACGCGGATACTTACTAGAAAAAAACATCTTTATTACGTAAAGAAATTATATTTAAAGTCCTAATGTGGCTGCGTTTCAAAATAACTGAAGTTTAGCGTGCGCGGCATCTAATTAGAGCAGGATAGACAGTTAAAACACAAAAGCGTTAGAACAGGGCTGAATTTTTAGCATTTTGCAGACCCTTAAATAACAATATGTAGATGCCAATTATAATACGTGAAATAGTTTCGTGACTCACTGATAGACAACGCACCCAAAACCGCTGAATGTATAGAAACATGAAATTTAAAACACCATTTGTATCGAAAACAATATTTCTTGCGTGTATCTATTTGAAACAATACAAATACAAATACACGTAATGCCAAATAATCATGGGCGTAGCCAGGAGGGGGTTTTGGGGGTTCAAACCCCCCCGAAATGTTTAAAATATTACAGCCCTACCCCTGCTTGGACGTTTTCCGGGTCAAATGCCACTTCTGCTAGCAGCTGCTCGAAGCGTTTTGCGTTTGCAAACACAATTTTTTACAAACATAATTAATGAATATTTATTTTATTTCGTGCACTTTTTGTCGATTTATTTTCTTGACCTCCCCCTCGAAACTAAAACCTGGCTACGTCCATGCAAATAATACAACAATAATTACAGAAATATTCAAAAATAGTGGGGTGCAAAAGTTTGTAAGAAAAATCGTTTTGCCTGTGTATTTAATTGAAACACCATGTATTTTAAGACTAGGGGTATACAAGAAATAATTTTTCAAAAATCAAAACCTTAAAGGATTGAAAAAAATATATTTTTGTCTGACGGGATGTTGAAGTTCTATGAGAAAATCCGAAACCCACGTGGACGAAGTCCCGGGCAAAAGCTGATCATTCATAAAATAAGAGAAACTACGTCTTACAAGTAAATTTTCTTCAGGGTGTAGTTCTGCTTATATAGGTATAAATTGTAATGAAAAAAGGTGTACCGTAGGATCACTGGGGATTCTACCATCTTATTTGTTGCTGGACAAGGTATATTTAAGGCCGTTATAGAAAATATATATTTATCTATTTTACTAGAGAAAAAAGCGAAAATACTCAGCGGGAGCCGCGAATTGTTTGTCAGGCGCTACCATTTTAACGGCTTTGTTTGTTTGTGTCGTTGCTAGCTATGACATCCATGTTGTTGTAATTTACCAAGTTTTAGGGTTCCGTACCCGTATTGTGTGGTGGTACGGAACCCTTTGTGCGCTAATCCAATTCGCACTTGGCGGGTTTTTAAATACATGTATCTCATGTAAAACATGTCTGTCAGCGAATGAAAAAATACATAGAAGACTCATTTCGAACAAAGTGTCATTGGAAAATGGCACCACAGACTGAAAAGGGCAAAAGGCTTATATGAGTCACTAGGCCAGCCGTGACTGGCCGACTCAAAAACACAGTGAACAATATTGGGGCCGTCGCTATACAAAATTCGTGGGGACATTTTTCAGCTCTAATAAGACTTCTATGTTTTTTCATTCACAGTTGTCTGTACTTAGCTAAATTCGCCTCCATCCCTGTCCTTGGTAGCGATTTTTACCCGCGCTGTCATAATTTGTCATCGTAATAAATTTCTCGACTATCCCAATTATTTATTATGTGACGGGACACCGGCCTCCTACACCAGATCCTGAACGCTTTAATTTATGGCAACTGTCAAAAAATGGATCCCGTTACACTGATGTTTTTCCTCTTCTAAAATTGATTACTTTTTAGTGTTTATTTTGGACCATATTGGTTATTTTAGGGCGTAAGTAATCCATCAGATTTTTTCACGATGAAGCAAAAATAATAAAACTGCTCTACTGTACGAGTAGTACAAATAATTTACAAATAAGTTGGAGTTATCGGTTGGTGATCATTGAACCTGTTCCTGGTCCCTGGCCGGGTCTCCGGTATGGGTTCGGGCGGTTGATTGGATTTCACCTTGTATAATAATATTTTACCTATAATTTTAATCGTATATATATTGCTACATAAATTAAAAAAAACATTTAATCTAAGTAGTTCATGTACATTTACTATTTTATTACATATATTTTTATAAGATTAAAATTTGACTTGTGAAACGTGTATTATATATACCTACTTTGCAAAATAAACTTTTTGAATTTTGAATTTTGATTTCAGCCAACAGGGACCCACAACTTTTTCTGTGGTCAAATTATAGTAATAGTTAGTGAAAAGTGGGTATAGGGTGTGTTTAACTGATTTATTTCATTTAAAACACCTCTGATCCTGTCCACTTCATAAGTTCATGTTACTAGGTTACCTATCAGATCCTGGGATCTAGATCTTAGCTTTTTCGACTTATGTGGTATAATGGAACAGGAAAATGGTACAAAAATCAAAGAAATAAGTAGTATACGTAATGGTCTTTACATAAGAAATTGCCGAAATTTTCTTAGAGATTCATGAGTTCATAATTCCTGTTATTTAATAGCTATTTCAATTATTAGTTTTTTGTTTGAAAGTTGATTTCAAGGTTTTTCATCTACGTATGAAATTTTGTTTTTATTTTCAGTTTGATTATAAAAAATAAATCTTCAAAAACATTACGTCCTAAATGGATTCCATTTCCATAATAAGATTCATAATAATTTTTTCAATGCATGTGCTCGTAAAGGCTCACTTTTTATGCATCAAAACCGAACAGAAAGTCGATTATTTTGCCCTAGGGCTTTATTATTATATATTTTTTTAATTTGTTTGTAATGGTTGGCTAACCTGCAGCTTTCCCTGTGTACCATAGATGTTATACTTTTTTTTCCACTGTTTAACGGCTCTGGATACAATCCTTTTGAGCCAATCATAATTTAAAGTTCACAAGATTATATTTGTTTTCATTTCCTCACACTATGCATTGAAAAACGTAGTATGATACACGGGCGTAAAAGCAATAAATTACTCGGTTACGTTTAAAACACTCGCTACGCTCGTGTTTTAAATCGTCCTCGTAATTTATTCCTTTGCGCCCTTGTAGCATAAACTACTATTTAAAGCTGGTACTTTTCAAAAATTAAATTTATGTTGCTGTTAGCTTAATGTTGTCTCATTCAATACACAAGTAATTACATAGTTTGGATTCGTCATTCCTAAAAAAATGCAAAAATATTAGTAGTTTCCTTCAAATTCTCTATGGAAAACGGCAATTTCATATGTAAAAACCTAATATTTTGGTACTTATATAGGTATGCACAACATATCAAATACGCCATCAGAATTTGATTCATTAGTCAGTATTAATAAAATAATATAAAATAAAAAAACATAGAAATTTATTTTCAATGCATGTGCTCGTAAAGGCCCACTTTTTATGCATCAAAACCGAACAGAAAGTCGATTATTTTGCCCTAGGGATTTATTATTATTTTTTTTTTTAATTTGTTTGCAATCGTTGGCTAACCTGCAGCCTTTCCTGTGTACCATAGATGTTATACTTTTTTTTCCACTGTTTAACGGCTCTGGATACAATCCTTTTGAGCCAACTATAATTTAAAGTTCACAAGATTATATTTGTTTTCATTTCCTCACACTATGCATTGAAAAACGTAGTATGATACACGGGCGTAAAAGCAATAAACTACTCGGTTACGTTTAAAACACTCGCTACGCTCGTGTTTTAAATCGTCCTCGTGATTTATTCCTTTTCGCCCTTGTAGCATAAACTACTATTATTTGCCAACATTCAACAAGTTAATGTTTGAGCAACTGGCTCCTAGGGTAGTTTAATAAAACTGTTTCAGAAGCCAGTTTCACCCTTAAAATACAGAGAACATTGTTATTGTGGTGTGAGCGCATTACTTGTGTGAGGGTGTGTAACTACTAAGAGGGGTGTGTAAATATTGTGTAGAGGAGAGTGTATGAGAATGTACGTGTGTCAATCTATAATAAACAAATATGTATTATATGAACTAAATAAATACAATGTAAAATAAATAGATAAAGATTATGGGTCTACGTCCAACTCAGGCACATAACGTAACATAATAATAACATCAATTTGCTTTAACAGGAATCGTCTTTGATGGTATTACTCGAGTAAGAGGCATTTCTAAGTATTCTCCCAGAAAGCATATTTCGACGTCATATCCGGTATTAGAGCCTGCTTCAGCAGATCATTCCTGACCCCGTTTAACCTATTTATGCTCTAGGTAGAGGAGCTTACTGTTGCATTCAACAATCTGTATTAACTAGGTTATTTCCTGTCACAAGTAAAGCTCAAGTTAATTCTGAAGGTACTCATAAATATAGTAACTCATACATTTATAAAGCCAAGGAAACATGATGTTACCAAAATCGAGTGTCAATGTGTGTGACACATGCTTATGTGTGTGTAATAGATGGACTATATGGGACAGGTAGACAAAGGTATTATATTTTTTTTTTGCATCCATGACATAATTTTCTCCTGTCTTGTATTTTTTATCTGTTTATTCAATTTAACTATAGACTGACTTTTTACATTTACTTGTAACTAATATTATGAAAAGAAAGACATGATATTGCTAAGTTTCTTGCCCTTCTTCTTAGCAAGACTATTCAAATGGGAGGAGTTAGGCATATATTTATAATATGTATTGCATGTATTTATAATATTATCTATTCCTTATTTCTATATTTTTACTTTATTCAAGTGTATTATTTTCAAGTAACCCAACCTTTATTATTCCCTTGCATATTTCTCCATATTATTATTTATGACATAAAACTATTACCTATATACATAGGTTATTTAACTACTTATATTACAGAATTAAATGACTTAACTTGAGGATATTAATCATATTACATTAAAACTGACTGGTAATAAGTGTATTTGTTATATTTACATTACATAAATAAATATATTTAATTTCATTTCATAGTGGGTACCCTAAATATGTTAAAAACAAACAATCGATGAAGGGGGTGGTCATAAAAACCATCACGTTCACCAAATCAAACAAACCGGACTTGACATCGTGATGGACCACTGATGTGTCAAATTGTTCTTTTGTTGGAAGACCCAAACACGTTTTTAGGAACATCGGAAAGTATAATATATTTTTTATACCCCTCATATTTCGGTAGGTTGTCGTTGTCGATAGAATTATAAAGTAAGAAAGAGTATACGCCCCTAGTATAAACCCAAGAAATCATTTTGTAAGTAATAACATTTTTAAAATGCATTGTTTTTGAAAAAAATTGCCCTTCAATTACAGAAACAATCATAATTTTCAACTAAATACTCTATTTACGCCATTTTTTGCAGTTTTAGAATCTGATTCTGACTTTGTTGAATCACAAGTACGAAGAGCGTGACACGATGTTTTTGCGATTAAACTGTTAGACGGAGAGCTAGCGACTAAATCGGTTATGTGGCTTCAGCTGTATTGAAACTCCGTTAGCTACTTCCCTGAACAACCTTTTCCGATAATCTTCGTGTTGGCAGGCCGCGGGCGGTGGGGGCGGGTGTAGTGGGGTAGGGAAAAAAAATGAAAAAAAAATGTGGGCTCAGCGACTTGAATTTTTTTACAAACAGTTGCTCTTTAAAAAAATTTAAATCGATCGGGTGGTGGAAAGGGGTTGCCAGCGTTAATTAAAAGTACCAAAATAATAATAATTTTCATGTGGGCCCAGATATCAGCGCGCTCACGGCTCACGGTGGCGTGGTACTTTTAATTAACGCTGGCAACCCCTTCCCACCACCTGATCGATTTAAATTTTTTTTTGGGGCACAGGGAGTACATAGCAACTGTTTGAAAAAAAAATTTAAGTCGCTGAGCCCACATTCTTTTTCATTTTTTTTCCCACCCCACTACACACGCACTCACCGCCCGCGGCCTGCCTGCACGAAGATTATCGGCAAAGGTTGTTCAGGGAAGTAGCTAACGGAGTTTCAATACAGCTGAAGCCACATGACTGATTTGGTCGCTAGCTCTTAGACTATGTATGTCACGCTCCTCGCACCTGTGATTCAACTAAGTCACGTCGCACGCGATTAAGCACTGTGCTACGGCGCCTGGTGTACAAAGTACAAACGAATCACTCGTAAAATTATATTGTATTTGCTACGCCGTGCCGTAGCACCCCACTAGGTAAAGTTACCGTATTTAATGCTACGTTCTAGAACGTACTACGTAAAGCTACGCCGTAGCACATTATACGAAAACATGTTACAAGGTCACAAAACACGATTATAAAGTAAGATTTAAAATTGCTGTGATGATGCAGTACAACAGAAAATGTACTACATGGTCTATTAAATCTCATAGGATGCCGCAACAAAATATAATTACCATTTCTATCCAGCAAAATTCATAAAGTGACCATGACGGGGTGGCTAGTGCTGGCTAATATTTGCCAGCACGGAACTTAATTCCGTTTAACAAAAAGTTTCGGACGGACGCTGGCGGACGGCAGCCGTCTCTTGAGACAGTCGGACGGACGGACGCTCTCTGAAACTAGCGCAGCCTCGATGAAAATGTACCTCTGGTGTAAAGACTGCTGATATTTGTATTGCGGACCGAAGTAAATGGTGAAACCGTAGATAAAGGAAACAAGGGAGATATGGTAAACGAGCTTGGCTTTTCCGAATGCGTCTGGCCCAAAACATGCTTGATGTCAATAGAGATGTGTGTTTAAGGTGATTACCCACGCCAACGGCCTTGAGCAATCGGCCTCACCTCCGGGGAGTTACAGGCGCTGCTCCCCGCATGCCTCTGCGCAGACGCCCCGCGCCCCTCTACAAAGATCGCTAGCGTCGAAATGATTCACACCTCGTAGCGAGGTAGAAATAAATTTATGTAGCATTGTTTTATGCGTAAACCTATAACTATAACTTTTGAAGCTCAATAGGCTGTGGTGCTGTAACAGAGAGATGTGACCATTCTGTTCCTACTACTACACGGTGATATTTTGGTAGTTTTGAAAACAAACTAGTGATCATAGTAATCGCGAACTAGTGGTGATAGTACTGAAATCGCGAAAATATATAAAACATATACAACAAAATCGGTTATGTGAGGATACCCGAAAGTGACCAAGTTGATATTGGGGTCAGACCTTTATAAATCTTGGGCTTGAGCGGTAACAGACGAGCGTCACTTTGCAGTTGGTAACCGTCAACAGTAGGCCCACCATGAGTTTGGCACTCGATATACGTTAGCGACTGCGTAAAATATAATGTATTGGAAATTCTGGTTCCTCTCGTATACCGCTAGAACCGCTAAACTTATACAAATGTTTTACGCTGTCGCTAACGTGCATCGAGTGCCAAACTCATGGTAGGCCAGAGGCACAGTATTATACTGTGCCAGAGGATTGAGGTAACTAATGTCGGAGGTAACCGTCTAATGATGGTAGCGTCAGCCGTCGTCGGTTGCAGTCAAACAATTTTTCATAAAAAGTGTCTGTTTTTATATTTGAATGATTTTTGAACGATAATGACGAAAAAATATATATATATTGATAAAATATAATTTTGTTACAATTTTTGTTAATTTCGGTGCTTTTAGAGACTTGAGTGGTATGTATCGGTTATTTGCGGGTCTCATAATAAAACCGATAGTATGTAATATATTTGGGTACTCAGAAACGGTTTCAATGATGTTGATGCAACTTTTAGATTTTATTTTTATGAAGATTTTATTCGCACGTAAAATAAACAAAACACATATTTTTTTAATCTGTAAATTTTAATTATGTTACGTAATCTGTACCACAGTTTCACCTCGCTAACACTTGTAAGCTCTGATCTGCAGGTAAATCCTCAATTTGGTAAATATATGTATATATTTTCTTGATCATGAGTCTTCTGCTTTTTATTTGTTCTTCACTTGAGATAAGTTCAATTTTTTGTTGTGCTCTTTGTTCTTCATTTTCTTGTTCTGTACTTCGTTTATTTCATTGTTCTGTACTGCGGTCTTCATTTTCTTGTTCTATTATATTGTTATACATTTTCTGTGTGTTTTCGTTTTTGTAATTTTTTTTTCCTTTTGTTACTTTTTTTGTTGTGCACTTTGTTTTTCATTTTATTGTTCTGTACTGTGGTTTTCATTTTCTTGTTTTATATTTTGTAATACATTTGCTGTAAATTAAAATGAATCTACCAGAATCGAGTCTTTAATCGTCTTTTATTCAGAGGCTGTCGGATCATTGTCTTTGCCGTTCATTTGTAATGCAATGAATGAGCCTGGAGATGGTGGTGGTCCAAAAGATATTTTTCTCTGAAAAACATAATAAATAAGTTTGAATTTACCTAAGTACATAGTATAATTTTTAACCCACTATAAATTATAAAATAATGCAAACCCATTAAAGAAAAATACTCAAGTTTCACAAACAAATATAAAACATAATATTAATTCCTAAATATTTACCTAAATTCAAGGATATTACCACGTTATAAAAAAAGATTGGTAAATTCTCAAACCTACCGGAATCGACTCTTCGATAGTCTTTTGTGCAGACATTGTTGGATCATTGTCTTTGCCTTCCATTTCTGATAGCTAGGTTTATCTTGCCTTGGGGGTCGCCGTTTGGTATCGGATGAATTCACTTAGCAGATATGTATAATGGGTCAATCTTAGCAGATTTAGCCCGGTAGCCGTCCACCCCCCCATTGTGGGTGGGGGGGATATGCACTTAAAGTCTTACGTCGCCGCGCTTCAGACAAAAATTCATATCGTCTTCAATTTACCTACTATCTTGAGTGTGGCATCATTTTCGGCTAAACATAAAACGAGGAATTCATTTTTAAAACATTTTGTGTACAGTTTCATACAAAAATCATAAGATATTGTCGAAAGTATGTTAGTTGGTCTGCTATTTTTTTAATTCAAAATTCTTTATCCTTAATAATAACAAGTATTTTTAATAAAAAAAAAATACTTTCTTAAAGTATATTTAATCAGCTTTAAATATATATATACATTTTATGTACTTACTATAGAACATCTAATTGAAAAAAAATCAAACATGGTTTGCGATGGCTGCGAAATATTTTTTCGATCCGCCTGTTCCACGCAAGCTAAGTTGTATGTATATTTTTACCAATGTTAATGGTTAATGCCATTATGCTTTAGACAGCATTATTTAATTTAAATATAAAAAATAATTTTAACTGTGAATATTTTGGTTTAAAAGTGAGTTTCAAAGATAAGTTGGTTTTTCATACAGAATATATAGAATACAAATTAAACTTTAACATTGGCCTTTGTTTATGGTCTGAAGATCAAGGGTGCAATTGTATAAGAAAATTATATTCATTTGACAGCTGAAAACGTACGGTTTCAATTGACGAACTGCTATTACCAAATTACTGCTATCAAGCAAATTAGCAAATAGTTTGACAATTAAAATCGTACGTTTCTTACACAGAATTCGAGGGCAGATCTCAGGACAACCAGGTAGCAAGTCCCCGCATAAAGTTCAAAGCCTAAAGTATGCATGTGTATAGCACTGCGAGGTTGTCTTCCGTATGGATTTTTATGTCAATGTATATTTATTATAGTTTTTCATACTCGTTGCTAGAACCACAATTTCCACCTCAGTGGCATAATTCGGTGCATTTTTTTTTATAATTGTATCTAGCACCACACCGTGATTTGCACTTGCACCGAATTAATTCTAGACAAGCGGTATCAGCTACGGGTGCCGTGGTCCACGTTGGTATTCAGTCGTCATTGAAGTCTGTTTCCCATCCCCAATCCGCTGGACAAGGAAGATTTTGAATTGGCACCACGGATTGGCCCCATACGTGCACACCCTGGTAAACAGCTCTTAGGAGATGCTGTCGAAAACTGGCTTCGGTTGGTGGAATATTCTCTAGCTGTCGGTCTTTTTTAGAGAATAGTTATCTTCTACATTCTTTCAACGCTGTGCACTGACAGGATCTGAAATGTAAATTAGGTAAGCAACTGTGGAGTTAAAAAATTTTTTTTCTAGACAGAATAATTTCTAACCACGCAGGTTTCGTTTAATTTATACTTACTTATCATACATCGTTACGGTAAATTTTTGAATAATTGTATTCGCGTTTACAACGTCTTCATCAGCTAGCATATTGAACCCGCTAGTTGTTGATGGAAAAGCATTCCATGCTTCTTACGCAGTTTTTTTTCTTCAACTAAACGCCGAAACTGTGTCACATCCAGTTAACGCATGGAATACCCTCAACGCTCTTGCTTTTTCAGGGCCTAAAATAAAATAAGATCAAGCTTTTTAAGTTAGTTAATTAAATGAACGTAAGAAGAAACATTCATGTAATTTAAATTAAAACCTAAAGAGGCTGCAATCTTGTCACATGATAAAAACTGGTGGTTTTTTCCTGTGCCGATATGGATCTACAATTCAAGGCTGTTGTTGCTGTGGTAGAGCTTTGAAACACATGATACTGCCAGGACTACTACGTCTGTGTCAACTGTACGGATCATGATCCGACTAAATCCGTGAGCTACAACGTCAGACACATGCACCATTATCCTCGTATCCGCCTCTTCATGGTTGCATGGGTCTATGTTATCCTTACAACGATCGCTGCTGCTAAGGACATTCATACCATCTTTACATAAAGTTATTTTTCAGCCGGTACCTCCTTAGTGTGACAGGCTATATGGACAGCATACGGGACAGTTCTTTTTTGTTCTCATTATCACAAATAAAATTAGCCTATCCTTTTGGTATTTTTGTGTTTGGGCATACTCGTATGCGTAAGCCAATACCTCGCTTATAGGAAAAAACCACCAGTTTTTATCATGTGGCAAGATTGCAGCCTCTTTAGGTTTTAATTTAATTTACCTTAATGTTTCTTCTTACGTTCATTTAATTAACTAACTTAAAAAGCTTGATCTTATTTTATTTAAGGCCCTAAAAAAGAAAGAGCGCTGCCGGTATTTCAACCGGTGAACTAATCTCTAAAAAAGACCGACAGCTAGAGAATATTCCACCAACGGAAGCCAGTTTTCGACAGCATCTCCTAAGAGCTGTTTACCAGGGTGTGCACGTATGGGGCCAATCCATGGTGCCAATTCAAAATCTTCCTAGTCCAGTGGATTGGGGATGGGAAACAGACTTCAATGACGACTGGATATCAACGTGGACCACGGCAACCGTAGCTGCTACCGCTTGTCTAGAACTAATTCGGTGCAAGTGCAAATCACGGTGTGGTGCTAGATGCAACTGTAATTTTTTTAATTAAAATGCACCGAATTATGTCACTGTGGTGGACATTGTAGTTCTAGCAACGAGTAGGAAAAACTATAATAAATATACATTGACATAAAAATCCATACGGAAGACAACCTCGCAGTGCTATACACATGCATACTTTAGGCTTTGCTTAGACTTGCTACCTGGTTGTCCTGAGATCTGCCCTGGAATTCTGTGTAAGAAACGTACGATTTTTATTGTCAAACTGGCTAATTTGCTTAATATTTTTGGTTAGCATCTTATTTACAAGATCAACAAAATTAAAATAAATATTTATTTAAAGCCATTTTACATGTTTCGAAAAATAAATTTTCTCTGTACTGAAATCTGTAGTCTCTGGGAGACAGGCGTGAGTATATGTATGTATGTATGTTTGTTGAAAAAGAAAGGGTCTTATAATTACATTTTCTTGTAGTGAATTTTCTTATTTTTGTAAATTATTAAATTAGTAAATTTTCTTACGTCACACAGAGACAATCTTCGTTTTATCATAAAATTTTGTTACATCGTATGTGTCGCAACTCGCGGCCTCTGGCGGAAGATCAGCGTAACAGTTCTGCTGTGGCATTTTGCTGAGTCAGAGACCTTTTTGTTGGCTGCATCTTATAAACTACCTAGTTATATGTATAAGCCTTAAACTGTTTGTAATAGTGTAGCTCTCAAAATAAACGTATTTTCTTTGTTTCTTTCTTTCTTTCTAATAGCAGCAATTTGATAATAGCAGTTCGTCAATTGAAACCGTACGTTTTCAGCTGTCAAATGAATACGATATTCTTACACAATTGCACTCATGGTCTTCAGACCATACACAAAAGCCAATGATAACGTTAAATTAGTATTCTATATATTTTGTATTAAAAACCAACCTATCTTTGAAACTCACTTTTCAACCAAAATATTCACAGTTTAAATTCTTTTTTATATTTAAATTAAATAATGCTGTCTAAAGCATAATGGCATTAACCATTAACATTGATAAAAATATACATACAACTTAGCTTGCGTGGAACAGGTGGAGCGAAAAAGTATTTCGCAGCCGTCGCAAACCATGTTCGATTTTTTTTCAAGTAGATGTTCTATAGTAAGTACATAAAATGTATATATATATTTAAAGCTGATTAAATATACTTTAAGAAAGTATTTTTTTTTATTAAAAATACTTGTTATTATTAAGGATAAAGAATTTTGAATTAAAAAAATAGCAGACCAACTAACATACTTTCGACAATATCTTATGATTTTTGTATGAAACTGTCCACAAAATGTTTTAAAAATGAATTCCTTGTTTTATGTTTAGCCGAAAATGATACCACACTCGAGATAGTAGGTAAATTGAAGACGATATGAATTTTTGTCTGAAGCGCGGCGACGTAAGACTTTGAGTGCATATCCCCCCCACCCACAATGGGGGGGCGGACGGCTACCGGGCTTAATCAGCTGAGATTAACCCAATATACATCTGTGCCAAGTGAATCCATCCGATACCGAACGGCGACCCCTCCATACATTGGTTGGCAAGACAAACCTAGCTATGAAGCAATGAATGAGCTTAGAGATTGTGGTGATCCAGACGATGCTTTTCTCTAAGAAACATAACAAATAACGCTGAATATGTTTTAATACGGAATATAATTTTTTACGTACTAGGCTGTCGGGTGACAGTTGGTAACCCTATGTCATTAAATAACAAGATGTGACCAATTCGTAGTGGTGTAGAAAAAAAACTACATCAAAATAAACAGAGTTGGCTCGACGCAACCTGAAAAATTTTGTAAAGTCAGCAAAAGCAGCACAATTTTATTGATTAAAAAAAATCACATCATCAAGTATATATCATCGATAGAGCGTATAAAAGGTGCTAAAGAAAGCTTTTTTTCATATAAAAAGATATTCGATAAAATCAGGCTGATATTAGTACCAACATAGGACATGCAAACCTTATTTTTAAGCACCTTGTGATACGCTATACCGAACATAGTACTTGCTCCTTATTGACGTAATTTTTGTCAGAAAATTTGCGTTGTTTTTGCTGACTGTATAAAACGCTCTAGGTTGCGCCTAGCCAACCCGGTTTATTTTGATGTAGTTTTTTTTCTACATCACTACGAGTTGGTCACATCTTGTTACTCGATGACATAGTGTTCCCGAATGTATTCTGACAGTCTACTATTCTATACCATAAATTGCCACCGAATGACGTTAGCGTCAGCCGTCGGTTGCAGTCGACCATACAACGCTGACAATACCATCAATCGAGTACAGTCGGCGCTGTTTGGCAGCGTCAGCGCGTCGAATGCAACCAATAGCTGACGCTCACTACCATTGTTCGATGGTAGTCGATGGCTATCGCCAACATGGTTCGACATAAGCATGTGTACGGCTACCGTTTTGAAAGTGATGTTCGTTTGTTGGCACTCTAAATATTTACAAAATTTCAATGACATTACATAATTTCAATGACAATGATATTTGATAGGTGGTAGAGCTGATGCTGGACTCGACTGTGGAGGTACCACCATCTTATTTGGAGACCCCCTCGAAGTAATTCTGAGGAGAGTAAGAGGACAGCTCACAGGCAAAAAACCAGGAGACCCACCATGCCTAGGACCGATGGATGGCGGTATATCCATCCCTTATAGCCGGGCCTTATATGGAACAGACTGGTAACGGGCAGCGGCGTCACTGGTGCGAGGGTTCCGGCACCGCACTCATCAACCCCCTGCCCAGCGTGAGTGAGTATGGACAATTCTTCCAGGATGACCACCGGGAATCACAAAGTCCTGAAACGGCTTATGTCCAGCAGTGGACGAACGAGGCTGATGGATGGATGGAATGACATTACAGGTTACATGCACAGATTATTTTGAATTAATATATTGTCAGGTCTTGGTCTTTTTTGCAGATTTTGTCGGATTATTTTCTTTGCCTTCTGTTTCTGGTGGTCTCTTTTTAGATGCCCCTGAAATAATATATCAACTATATGTATTATACCTACAATTCTAGTTATTCAACTATCTCTACATAATATTACAGGTATAAATACCACGGTTTTGATATGCCTGCCTGGGACATATTTTTCTGAAATGAACTAAAACAAGTATTTCAAATAGTGCTCCGGTCCAAAAAAACAGGTCGGAAGCGGAGCTAAACCATATACATAGTCCGAGCCTTGATACTTGGGTAGTTTATTTAGCTGGATAGAAGTAAAAACAAAATTTTGAGCAACGTTTTTTGCGTGAATTGTTGCTTATAGCTGTTTATAATAATAATTATACCTATACATTGTCATGATAGGAATCCCCGAGGGGGCTTTGGAGGTGTTTCGAGTGTCTCCGCACTCGGTACACCCGCGTTTCACCGACGATAAGTATGTCCCAACGTGGTTGGTGGTGACTTCGGGCACAAAACATTCAGCAAGTAGTAAGTATTAGTAAATACTATGCACAAAAATTCCGAAAAACTCCTTGGTACATGCCCAACCGAGGCTTGAACCTGGATCTCAAAATTGAGAGGCCTGCGTTTTACCCATGAGCTACTATATTATAATTTTTCTAAAAAAAGTTCCTTGCTACCTCGTCAAACTTCTAGTTTATTATAGCGTCCACGCGCGAACGTCACAGCACAATTTATCCTCTAAATAACTAAGTCCATTGCCGAAAGTACTCTCTGAACGCACACAAATAAAAATCCTTATAAATATTTTCGCAAACATGTCATCAGACGCCAGGGTGCGGTACGTGGCAACGAGTGACACAGCCTCCCCGTCTGAACGCCACTGCATGACTGATGCCTGCGCCCGCGCAGAGCACCTCTTAGCCTTTGACCTTGAAATCTTACATATTTCGATATTTTTAATAGAAAAAGTTACTGGATATACTTGAGATATGTTGCATTTAAAGTTCAACAGATTCTTAATTTTTTGGCGTGTAAATATTTCCAAACGTCAAAGCAGATTAGGAGGAGTAGGGAATTTAAGCCAAAAAAACATCATACAGTTGTTATTTTTTTTAATATAGAAGTTTTGATCGTACGAAACCAAAATTTGTTGCAAATATTTTTAAAGAGTTATTATTTCATATATATTATTTTCAAGCTATTTGGTTCAGCCGTAAACGAGGAGTAGGCTTTAGAAAGTACACATCTGGCTGTATTTGAAGGATCAAGCGCCTTAATTTGTCTATTGGCTATAGGTTAATGCGCCGCCGTCCTCTTATTGCATTTTGACTATTAGCAAAGAATATAAACTATCACTCCGTAAAGAAGTGACACACTCCTCTCCCCGCAAGTTTGTCGTCGCCCGCAAATCAGGTGCACGATCGTGTGCTTGCAGTACCACAAAATAACCACTTACAGAAGGTTTACTCCGCATAACTAGCGAAAAAAGGCGCACGCACACATAGACGCGTACGTACGACAATCTCGGAGATACTCGGGTGAATGCCAAAACTAAATTCTGCCGAGATCATCATACGTACGCGTCTATGCATGTGTGTGTCTGTGGCAGTACTCAGTAAGGCTCAGTATCGCTCGTTCGCTGCGTGTGTGTGTGTGTGCACAAGCGTATATGGACAGGCTAATTACGCGCGAGAGTATGACATAGCCAAAACAAAAACCAGTTCCGGGCGTGGCTTATTCTATTTTACGATAGCGCGCGGGGGGAAATTCGTCCCGGTCTCTAAGCTCGCGTCACCATAGCAAAAATACGAATAGAGTGGATGAGGCAGGGTCAAAAGTAATACGTATTTTATTTTATATAATTTATTAGTGCATTTCGATCATCGTGACACAGCATTGATCCTACTTGCTATCACGTCGGGACGTAAATTTATTATGGTCGGCTAAAAGTGGTTTTTTGAGTGTTTGATTTATCAGTTGACCCTCGGAACATTTCAGACACTCCTTTAGAGATACATAATAATATCGTGACGGTTAATTGTCACCATTACCCATTCTTTAAATATTTTTTGCCCGTTGAGCTGGTTTTACACTTGCGGGAACATAAATTGGACCAAAAATTTCTTTACAAAAAATTTTTACTAAAGTTGTTATTACAAAAAGTGGAAACTAACAAATATTCTCAGAAGGAATGCACCACGTCACTATCTATCTCACTGTAGCCTATATCAATTATGCCTCTCTCATTCAACCACGTTTAACTGCGTTACTATCTCATTCCAACTCATTTTAAATAGCGTCACTATTTATCTCACTCTAACGCGTGTTAAATGGCATTACTGATGAACGTCAAATATTTTTACTGCCCGCCACTCTTTCATTCTAAATTCTAATTATTTAAAAAAATACGCAGCTCCTTTGGTAGTAAAATAGCAATTACTTTTTTTTCAAAAGTAATACACAGAAATTGCCAGATCATTTGAAAAACAATATTTGATGAGCCGTTATTTAAGACAATTTGCAAAACTAACATAGGACATTTTTTTTCAGGGTGTGGTATCGAACTAACCTAATTACAAAAAATTGCTCATAAATTGGGTTTTTATTTTTCTTCCTGATGTAACAGCATTTCAAGGTTTATTTTTGACTTTATCAATAGCATGACTATTCAGAGTTGCGCAACAAAAATTTTATTCTTAGAATTTAGAACTGGTTAGCTTTGACTCTCAAAAATCTATTCGAATTTATAAAAGTACCATCAACTCGAAGACTATCTACTTTTTGCTGAGGTCATAATTTGATATTCTGGTCAGTCATGAGCTGGCCTACCAGCCTTCCAAGGGAAAGCGTTGACTTTTGGGACACCTGTTTACCCTTGGGATAAATCGCCAAGTGTTTAAAATATAGAAATTTATTTGTATCATAGTTTGAAATGTTCAGGTCCCTTTACGCAAAATGAAAAAACAAAACTCTTTTAGGATTAATTTGTTGTCCCTATGTTTGTCTGTTTGTCCGTTTGTCTAGGCAATTTTTCTGGGTAAAATCAATAAATGCTAATGTTTACAGCCCTGTAAAATATACATATTATAACGTTTTTATGGCCTTTTGTTTAAATTTTTCAAACAAATTTTCTCCTTATGAAAATATAGAGATCAACACTTGACATAATATTTTGCATTTGAAAGAAAGCACAGAAAGGAACTGTAGAACAAATAATGTAAAAAATATAAAACCATATCTTTCTATTCTAAATGGATTAATAATTTACTGTTTGTTCAATGTGGCGATAGCTTTGTTTTTTTTTTTTTCTTGTTACAAAGATAACAAATATTTTCATACAAGGTTTTCCTTAAGGGCTATTTCTCCGAATTTGTAATAAAATATAAAGAAATAATTATAACGGTAAAGTACAACTTTTAGCTAAGACAATTTATTGTTAAAAGTTTGCTATATGCATAAACATATTTTAATGATATTATGGTATCTTCAAAATAATTGGGTTTTCCATAAGCGTGATATCAGATTATTTTAGAAATTTACGGCTGGTATCACGACGACGGATAAGCCAATTATTTTATTACTATTGTAATATAATTAAAAATATGTTAATGCATACAGCAGACTTTTAACTATAAGTTTTCTTAACTAAAAGTTGTATTTTTACTTATTGAAATTGTATTTCTCATCAAGAAGTGCAAGATGACAAGATATTCAAAATAAGTTAATTGAATTTGTGAAATGGTTTCAGGTCAAAACAGTTTTCCATGAAACGGTAATTGTTTATACTTAGCAAAGTGTGTAAACTTAGTCATCTTAACATGAACGACGCCTGTATTTCTCTCTTTTTTATTTCCAGTATAGATAAAAGTATACAAACTTGTTAAACTTTGCGTAAAAACGAGGCAATATTTACGATATTTTGACAGCGATTATAATGGTGTTTTATCAAATTTTGCTTTTTGGGCTGTAAAGGGACGTAGTTAGATGTCACTAGAATATACTCATGAAAAAAGATATGAAGAAAATAAGCTGTAGACTTCACATTCGGTTTATACTTATTGTATGAATTTTAAGAAAAATACAGAGGTAAAGGGACCTCTTAAGGAAAACCTTGTATTAAACTATTTGTTATCTTAGTAAAAAATAATTCAAGGAAAAAAATAAACAAAGCTATCGCCACATTGAACAGTAGATAATTAATCCCTTTAGAATAGAACAACATGGTTTTCATATTTTTTACATTATTTGTTCAACAATTCCTTTCTGTGTTGACTTTTAAATGCAAAATATTATCTCAAGTGTTCATCCCTACATTTTCATAGTGAGAAAATTTGTATGAAAAACGTAAAAAAAAAAAACGTAAAAACCTAAAACGTAATATAAATAAAAACGTCAAAAGTATGTTTTTACAGCTCTATAGAGGGCCGTTAATATTGGTATTTATTAATTTTATCCAGAAAAAATTGTCTAGACAAACGGACAGACAGACAAACATAGGGATAACAAATTAATCCTAAAAGAGTTTCATTGTTTTCATTTTGCGTAACAGAACCTGAACATGTACCGACAGGATTATCTACGATCTAATAATTTTGCCATGCACTGTAAATATTTCAAAATAAATTTTTATATTTTAAATGCTTGGCGATTTATCCCAAGTAAGTGTACCTATATAATTTGCAAAAAACTTCACTTATTGGACCTGAAATGGTGAGCCAATGTCATTGGTCATTGACCTTTGTTACAGATCTCAGTAAGTATAAGTAAATTAATTTGGGTTTCAATAACGATCACAAAATTATTCTTTTAGAGTAACATATATTATTTTCCCGCATAAAAGTATGAATTCAATCCAAATTCATTCAGTTTTGTTGTTATGACTATGGCACGATGTAGCTAAATCACTCATACGCATATTTTGTTGAGTTTTTAACGGCAGGAATATGATGCTCCTCGAAATATGACTTTATAAAATTAATTTCAATGTGTTTTGAAGTAGTTTTGGGAGATATTTATAGCTTGCAAAAAAGGGCACAGGTTCCACGTCTTACGGGCGCCAACGCTAGGCGCAGACTGACAATATCTTGCTGCCACTGACTGCATCAGTGGATTTACGTATTTTTGGAAAAAAGGGGTGCTTTTTTTGACCCGAATAACGTGGTATTTGGAAAATGAATAGATATCATTCACACTAATTTTATAAAAAAAAAAACAACAAAATCGCGAAAGCGATACCTGAAACAAAATCGATAAGAAGTGTGCAATATAGGGTTACAAAAAAATTCATTGACAGTACAAATATGAATCGATTAACGTGGTTTGTGGAAAATGAATACCTTAAAGTTCAACTAAAAACATGTATTTTTTTTATGGCTATACGTAACCTAATTATTGCAACAAAATCATCCGAAAGCTGACATTTTATTTCTGTTTGTATTTTCGTTCCCCTTAAATTGAGACGAATATACGGAGTGTCGGGGGTGTGCTTTAAAGTGTGCGTGAGAAATATGAGTACGTGTGCTGTATGTAATTATAGTTTTTGTGTGTGAATTAGTAAAGTGAGAATCCTCCTAGCTCGGAAGGACCGCGGAGACATCTAGGAATAATTAGAATCTCCCTTTTTTCCTTTATCTGTGGGTGAAAAGGAGGGAAATCTTGTACGAAATGGTGTAAAGCAGTAATTGGACAATCTGATACCTTTTCTCACTAAGCGATTCGACTGCGATGCAATCGGTAGATCTTAATTATCATGGAAACCCTTGATCGATATGAGTTTGGATAAATCATTTTATTAAATTGAAGTTAGCAAATTTTTTTTTATTACTGTATTTCCCCATTTTATATTTATTTTAATTATTTTAAGGCTTTGAAATGGGACCTAAGGTTTACAAACGGGTCCCTATTACATCTCCGCTGTCTGTCTGTCCGTCTGTCACAGGGTTCTACCAGCTTCCTGGTAGTGAGTTGAATATTTCACAGAATACGCGTTACTATGGCCTGCCACAGAAAATAAAAAAAAAAACAAAATGCCTGACAGGGGAGGTTTTAACGTTATTTTTTTAGCTTAATCTTCAATAAGGTACAAATAACAAGTATCAATTTTGGTCAGATTGTTATATACACATTCTAAAAAAACGTATCGAATAATAAAAATTAGAATTCGGTCCTCCGAGGTTTCCATATTGTTTGACAGGCGCTACCGTTTTAGCGCCTTGATTTTTGTCGCCTTAATATTGCTATGGCATCTTTATTGCTTTTATTTACCAAGATGTTTTAAGGGTTCCGTTTCTAAATTTTGTACTGGTACAGAACACTTCGCGCGTGAGTCCGACTCGCACTTAGCCGGTTATTTTACATTAAAATTCAAGATATTGCATTAATAAATCTTTTTCATTACATTTCATTGAGCCAAAATATCTAGTTCCATTTCACAAAAAACTTGGTGTGTCTGTTAATTGTTTCTCATGTTAAATACACGTATGGAAGCTGGTATTTCGCTGCACAAAACTGAGGCACCAACCGTCAGGAAAAATAGCTCTCTGTGTTGCCATTTCAACACCCAATGAAAAAAAAACAAAGCCTCGCATTGTTAGTATTACTACTACGAGTCTTTTTAATTTACCGAACGGAGGCTTTTGTTTGCTGTCGCTTTTTGTGGCACAGTTTTTTTGAAGCCTTTTCTAGAAAGCAGACAGATTTGTGCTTGCACAACTTTTGACTTTTATTAATTGTGCCTGTGCAACGCAATTTTTTATTAATTATAAGCAAACTGATGGAAATTATTGTAAGTCTCTACGTAGGGATAATAAGGTCAAGATGTAGCTCGTTAAAAGTTAAAGTTATGATAATAACAAACTCGCGTTTTACCTGTTTTGTCTGTTACTTGTTTCAACTGAATAGGCAATACCATAGGCAAAGTATTCTAAGTAACATACTAAAGTTACTTGTAACTTATGTTTTTTGACTGACTTTACTCACCAGCTCCCAATAGTCAGAAGTGAAATGAAATGAAATATATTTATTTATGTAATGTAGGTATAACAGATACACTTATTACATTATTATTAACTGACATAGACCTAAGAACCTGGGAGACGTCATATATCTGGTCACTTGGTGCTCATTATGGACCTGGACTCAACAGACAGCACTGACAGACATGACCCGACCGACCGACGAATTAGACAGCTCAAAATTTCAAGTAAAAACACCAACAACATCACACAACCACCTAACCACCATCATAATTAAATAATATCAAAAATAACCAACATAATTTTTAGAGAAACCTACCTACCTTTTTAGAAAATAGTTTAAAACTAAAATTGTTTACAAGTGTCACTTTTACTTTTTATTTTTTTTTTATGATACCTAAATTATATGTTACAAATTTTTTTACATTCGACTGATAACGGCCCCATAACGAGGGCCGAAATATATCGAGTTATGATATTTATGATAATAAATGAAACGTCGTTGTCCAGCTAGTGACCAGAGGGAACTACTTTTATTGAATAGACAATCAATCATGTTTTAGATAGTTACATAGAACTGTCCATAGATGGCGCTATGGGTTACATTTTGATATTAAATTAACACCCCCACTATATCAAAACATGCAACAAACATCACCCTAAACTATAACAATACCCAATCCTTCCAAGAAAGTATAATGTTTCACTGTACACAGACTTTTTGTCAACAAATCAGCTGGCATATTAGCTGTAGGCATAAAAATTATATTTATAATTTTGTTAGCTATACATTCTCTACAAAAATGATACCTCACATCAATATGCTTTGATCTTTTATGAAAAATTGGATTAACTGACAGCTTCTGTGCACTCTGACTGTCATTAAACAAAGATATTGTGTACATTTCATTTGTAATTTCATATTGCAGGTTTCTGATGTAAATTGCTTCCTTACAAGCGTCAGTAATACCCATGTATTCTGCCTCAGTGCTAGATAGAGCCACTGTTTTCTGTTTCTTACATTCCCAAGAAATTACACAACCCGATAGAACAAAACAAAAACCAGTATATGATCTTCGATCTAAACTGTTGCTGGCCCAGTCAGCATCAACATAACCTTTTATTTCAGTACAACCCTCTTTAGAATACTTCAAACCAAAATTCTTAGTCTTTTTTAAATACTTAAGTACCCTTTTTGCATACAACCAGTGTTCATCGTTATGACAGTTATTAAATTGACTCAAATATCCAACAGAATAAGCAATATCAGGCCTAGTCAGCACTGCCAAATACATCAGGCTACCTATTAGTTGCTGGTATGGCACTTGATGTGTAATATTCTGACCTTTAACCAAGTTCAATTTACTCTCCATTGGAGTGTCTACAGTTTTACAATCTGTCATACTGAATTTGCATAACAACTGATCAACATAGTCTTCTTGACTTAAAGTTACAAAACCTTTTTCTTTATTAATGTTTACAGACATTCCTAAGCATTGCTTTACTTGTCCCAAGTCTTTTATTTTAAACTGACTACTCAGTACATTCTTCAAATTATTTGTTTCATTTACATCATTTGAAAAAATAAAGAAATCATCAACATACAGAGTAATGATTGTTCGAGAGACATCATTATTTTTTAAATACATACAAGGTTCCAACTTTGATCGTTGATACCCATTTTCTAATAAACAACCATCCACCTTGTCATACCAAGCCCTGGATGCTTGTTTAAGACCATAAATAGCCTTTTTTTAATTTTAACACTTTATTTTCACAGTTCTGAGTACTGAATTGTTCTGGTACATGCATATAAACATTTTCCTCTAAATTTCCATTAAGAAATGCAGTTTTCACATCTAAATGAGTTACATCTAACCCAAGTTGCACAGACAATGCAAATAGAAGTCTCAAAGTACTGTGCCTAACAACAGGCGAAAAAGTTTCAGTATAGTCAACACCTTGTTTTTGTGTAAAACCTTTTGCCACCAACCTGGCACGATAACGCACTTTGTTTTCACTGTCATATTTCTTTTTTAGTACCCACTTACACTGCACTATAGTACCATTTTTAGGAACGTCCACAAGTTCCCATGCATCATTTTCATTAAAACACTGCAGTTCATCCCGCACAGCTTCTAACCACTGTTTTCTCTCTGGTCCTTCTAACGCCTCCTACAAAGTCAGCTGGCCAGCATCTTCCAGTCCACTGTTACTAACACAGATGTTGCTGTAACCATATCTTTCTGGCTGCCGTCTTTTTCTCGCAGGTATAGAAGTACCAATCTTGGTATTAATGTTACTCATACTCAAGCTTTCATTTTCTGAGTCATCACTTGGCAAGTAGGTTTCATCACATGTCAGCATTCCATCTGTCAGAGATTCATCTGTTGAAGTTTCTGACCCACCTGCCTGGTTACCATCCCCCACTGAATCTGGATGTTCTTCCAATACTGCCTCGGACTTCTTATTCTCCTCTACTAGTACTACGCATTCAGATTCAAAGACAACCACATCACGACTAGTTGTGACCTTATTTGTGTTAGGGTTATAAACTCTGTATCCTTTTATGTCATCAGGATAGCCTACTAAAATGCATTTTTCAGATTTTTTGTCCCATTTTAGTCTTTTTTCCTTAGGTACGTGCACCATCACTAAACTGCCAAAGATCCTAAGATTACTTATATCTGGCTTGGTGCCCGTCCACACTTCATAAGGTGTCCTATCATTGAGACCTGAAGCTACCGTCCTATTTTGCAGATAAACAGCCGTGTTAGCGGCCTCAGCCCAAAATTCTTTTCTTAGACCAGCTTCAAATAAAAGACATTTGGCTTTTTCAACCACACTTCGATTGAAGCGCTCAGTTAAACCATTTTGCTCCGGAGTGTAGGGATTTGTCTTTTGATGAATTATACCTGCTTTGCTTAAATATCCATCAAATTCCATATTGCAGAATTCTTTTCCATTATCACTCCGCAAAATCTTGATTTTCTTACATAACTGATTTTCCACTTTGGCTTGAAACTTTTTAAAGCTCTCAAATGCTTCACTTTTTTGTTTCAGAAAGTAAATGTAGGTCATACGACTGTAGTCATCCACTAGTAACATAAAATATCTTGATCCTCCGATCGAAACATTCTCCATGGGACCACAGATATCTGTGTGCACTATTTGCAGCAATTCATTACACCTGTTACCCTCTTGTGGAAATGGTAAACGAGTCTGTTTGGCTTCACAGCACACTACACATGACGCCTTTGTTACTGTGGCTTTCTTATCAAGTGTCAACCCTTCCACTGCGTTCTGCATCTTATTCATATATTTACTGTTGACATGTCCTAATCTACGATGCCAAATGTCACTTGACATCACTGCTGTAGCTGCTAAGTACTCTGGCATATTTAACTTGTATACTCCGTTGACCAAACACGCTGTAGCCACTAAATCATCTTCTTTATTGAAGATTTTGCAACCACTATCTGAAAACGATACTTTGTTGCCTTTGCTGATTAACTGACTGACAGACAAAAGATTTGTTGTCAAGCTCGGAACACACAAAACACCTTCCACTAGTACTTCATACTCGCATTTATCAGTTGATGTCGTAATCTGCACATCGCCAGAACATAACACTGACACTTTTTCTTTGTTTGCAACAACAATTTCTTTGATATTTTGTTCGTACGACACATTTTTCATCCAATGTTCATTGGCCGTCAAGTGTCCACTTGCGCCAGAATCTATGTACCAGTCATCTTTCCGAAAATTGCCACTTAGAAACACGGTACTAAACGCATTTGTTTGTTTACGTTCATTGTTTCTTGATTCATAAGAATTTTTACCAATATTCGGACACTGGTTACGATAATGACCAGTTTGTTTACACTTGTAGCATTTGACATTTCTTGCCATTGACTTTGACAGTGACGGATGCGGATGTGTATGCGCGCCATCTTTACCAACCATAGACAACACCGACTTTTGTTTCTTGTAACTCACAAAAGCACCACCGGGGGCGCTGCTGTCTGTTTCCATATCGAGCAATTTTGTTTTAATGGCGTCCGTCGATATTGACATACCTGAATGTTCTATAGCCATTATCATTGGGGAGAATTTTTCTGGCAATCCTGCCAACAAAAGCGAGCCAATCCATTCGTCACTGATATTGAAACCTGTTCCACTTAATTTCTGACCTGCTTCTGTTATTTGTGTCACATACGAGGTCATGGAACTACAATCTTCGAGACGAATTGAAATTAAATTCCGTAATAAACTTATTCTTCTTGTAAATCCCGAGTCATCAAATAACTTTTTAAGCTTGTCCCATAACTCCTTTGTCGTTTTCACATCCTTGATATGAACATATAACGAAGAATCAATGGTTAGCACAAGTTTTGCTTTGGTTCTCGCATCATCTGCAGCTTCTGGTTTTGATGCCGCCGCCTGCTGGATGCAAGACAGCATGCCCTCCAAAACGAGAAAATTCTCTGCTGCGAAAGCCCACTCACTATAATTCTCGCGTCCCTTCAACTTAGGTACACTGACAACGTAATTCGATGAAGCCATGTCCGTTCACTGTAATACTAATGTTTTTCTCAAACTGCGTCGCAATTACTGCAAACCAAATCCGCTTAATTCAGTCCAAGCTTCTTTATAGCACAGTAAAATTAGCGCGAGATAAAACTATTACCGCGTGGAGAGATCACAAAATGGCGTTACACTGTGCCCATAACCTGATATTTATGATAATAAATGAAACGTCGTTGTCCAGCTAGTGACCAGAGGGAACTACTTTTATTGAATAGACAATCAATCATGTTTTAGATAGTTACATAGAACTGTCCATAGATGGCGCTATGGGTTACATTTTGATATTAAATTAACAAGTTATAATTTTTTTTTATTGTTTTAATAATAGTACTAATCAAAAGCTCGTAAAAGTTAAATATAATATATTTATAAACTTATTACAGGTCAGTTTTAATGTAATATAAGTAATTAAATAATCTATGTGTATACATGTAATAGTTTTATGTCATAAATAATAATATAGGGAAATACGCAGGGGAATAATAAAGGTTGGGTTTAGGCAAATTTAATAAAAAAAATACACATAAAGGAATAAGGAATGAATAATATTATAAATATGTGCAATACATTTAATAAATATGTACCTAAGTCCACCCATTTGATTAGTCTTGCTAAGATGAAGGGCAAGAAACTTAGCAAGATCATGTCTTTTTTCATAATACTATAGGTATCAGAGCGTGATTAATGACCTTAAGGCATTTTTTAAGACTATTCACATTTAGCATATTAAATCAGAATATTTTTAGCAAATAAAATTTGTGTAATTATTTAAGAGGTTAAATTAAATTACGTTTCTTTCAGATTTGGCACAAGAATCTCAATTATCAAGAAAAAAAATCTAAATGGTCACTAAAATCACGAAAAACGAAATTTGGCGTTGCCACTAGAAAAAAATACTTTTTTGCTCTAAACTGAAAATTTTATTTAAGTGTAAAGAAATCAAAATAGCTAATTCAGATGAATATTAAATTACTTTTTTCCTTTCGTTATTTTAAAATAAATTCAGAAACATTAAAAATTAAAAAATTTTTGTACAGGAAAGATGCTTTGCATGCTTAAGTATTTTTTTAAAATTACAAAAGGATATAAAAACCTGGAAAGATTATTTTATAAAAAATCTTTACAAGAAACAAATTACAATTTTTCAGAAACTGATATTTTAAGTGCTTTCACTCCCTTTGGCAGTCAAGGTGTAGTGTTCGGCCGAAAAACTCGCATGCAACAAACAACAAACAGATACTCGTAGACAGACATACAGAAAAGAATTCTAAAAATCACTTATTTGTGTTCTATTGCTCTTATTTAGTCACCCCCTTTCTATTTTATTACTTTTGTCCAATGTACGGACACACCGGGTTCTACTCTTTTACTATACGAGGGTGAATCCAAAAGTTCTAAGCCCGACCTACAAAGAGGTATCAAATCTTTGTAAATCTACCGTCATTTGTTAGTATGTTTTTTCGTGATTGATTGTGTGAAGTTGAAGTTCGATACTGCAAGCTATTATTTTTTTGTGATATTTTGTTTAACGCAGTCTGACGGGATTTTTCACAATGGAGAAAATTTAACACCGTGCTGTGATTAAGTACCTCAATAAAAAAGGTCTTTCACCCAAAGAGATTCATTAAGATATGGAAACAATATTATGTTTATGTATGTTTTGATATTGATTGATGATTTAGATCAGTAGACTGATCCAATAAACGCCAAATGATGTTTTCCGTGATTTAAGTGATCTTTCCGATTTTTTTTTTCGATAACTGTGATACTTGTGTCAAATCTGAAAAATATATAATGTAATTCAACTTTTAAACTAATTATATAAACAAAAATTATTTGTAAAAACTATTTTGATTTAATATGCTAAACATGATTGGCAGAACTGGAAACCGAAAGATTTTATTCAAAATGGTAACATCTCCAAAAGAAATTCTTTGCAATTTTTACCTACATGTATTTGATGAAAAAAAAAATAAGATTTATCAAATTATAATTTTATTATCAAATTATAGCATTACTGTAACATTTTCTGTTTAGCGGTAACCCTACACTCAACCAATCGATTGATTGGACTAAGGGCCTGTTTTACCACTTGCTGATAAGCACTTTCCAAAACATGGAAAGTATAAAAAAATGGAACGCAGTGATTAATATCTTGGTCACAGAACACAGTTCTGTGATCTTGGTGGTAAAAGTTGTTTTAGTTTAGGCAACCTAAAGCACAATAACGAAGAAACAATAGCCTTCAGCAACGATTTATAAAACCTTATAGAATGCTTATAATAACGTAGCTACATAATATTTACCATTTAACACACTCAGCGCCAAGAATATTTTTTAAAAAAACATATATTTTTTTCAAATCCATACAACTTTGTTATTTTTAAACCGATTCATAATCCAAAAATACTTGCATATTTTTCAGGGCTATCACTTTTGGACATTGTAATAAAATGTATAGAATAGTGTATACTGAGTGGGTACACTGGCCCATGGAGTGGAATCACTACACCCCTAGATGTATCATATATAATACACTGGCGCTAAGAGTGTTAAGAAAATATACAGATACAAATATACGAGTATTATGGTCACCTGGCCAGTGTAGCTTCTAAAATGTTAATTAAATATATATAAATATATATATTGATCATACTGATCGCCCTGGCTGATGTAAACTATTTATTGTATAATTAAGATTTTATATTAATTCCTTTGATAATGCCATAAAGGCGAAACCGGTCAGGAAGTATTAAAAAAAATTGTGGGATAGTACAAGAGATTTTCTGTTCATTATATATATATATCATTATATATAGTATCTGTGATTCAATGGGAAACATTTTATATTTTTTTAATTTATATAAAATAAATTTAGAAAGGCTCATAAAGTAGACATCATTACTTACTTTAAATAGAAGCCAATTCGTTAAACGTTTTCCGTTTATGTCACAGATATTTGTAACATTTTTTTTTTTTTATGATTATATTATACCTATATACTTGATAAAATAATATAACATAAAAAAATAACATAACAGAAAAGAAAGTAATAATTGAGATATTGTTTTTCGGGCCGCCACAAAGATGGCTGATGCCGAATCCATATCTCACTTTAATCTTTATTTTATTTTATTTTGTATAAAATCTCAATTTGAAGACGAATAGGCCAAAGATAATACTTATTTTTATTTTATGATATAAATTAATTCGCTACGGAAAAAAAATTGACACTTTTAGATCTTCCATATCTACTTCGGTATATAATGTATAATTTTGATAATATAGTATATTATTTTTGAAATCTTTTGCTAGGGATCTGTTAAAACAAGAACGCGATTGGAGAATTTCGGCTCGATAGAAGTCTTTATTGAAATGAGGTCTTTATCAACATCAATCCTCCTGGTTTGATAATTTAGAATGACATATGGATAATTGCAATTATATTTTATTATATGGGTTTTAACAGTATCTAGGACCTGGTGAAACGAAATTTTGATAGCATTTTTAGTACATTTTATATTAATAAAAAACCGACTTTTTGGTACTTTTCCACGAATCCGTCCCTCTCGCACTGAGAGTTTTTTCGCATATGGAGTAACAGGGACGCTAAAACTTTTACATATCGCCTTTTAAACTTTTACATATGAAATCACACTAGAAAAGCTTCTGTTCGAAAGCAATCGCTTCCAGGGAAACCCTAAGTAAGGGGCGAATGCCTCGTCCGTGGATTTAACGGTAATGGCGAGCTGGTGGCAGCGGAAAGTGAAAATGAAAGTGATTCCCGGGAGGCAGTTCCACCGTGGAATTATGAAGGGTCATAAAGGGTTCCCTACATACGTGCTCTAAGGGAACCGGTACCATATACTAAGTATTTACTACGTATAGACCAACAACTCTCATACATCAAGGCGTAGCAAATTTTTTACGCGCACTAGGTGTCGCCAAGTGTTGCAAATAAGCATTGGCTGCAATTAAACTCTCATGGTTACCAAGTAAACATGTGGCTGTAATAGCTTTGCTTAGAAAAACTAGATGGCGCTATGTTAACAACACTAACAGTGAATATTTCAGCGCTATGTTTTATCGAAGTGGGAATTATTTTTATGTTATGTGACATCGCTGTGCGATTAGCGTCACCAATCGGTCATTTTTGCATCGTATTCGTTAAGACTGTACCTGAGCCTAGAGCATGACCAACTCCAGGCTATCTAGGATTCGTTTGAAGAAATTTGGACTCTCCTTGTATTGAAAAAAATATATTTGGTTTATTAATCTTTTCTCTAGGTATCTTAGGTATAAACAATGTACTAAGATTTATACTTTTGTCAAAAAAAAAATGTTTTGCACCCTCTTTTTTTTTTGTTTTCAAACGTTCGCTTAAAGAACGCGGTTAAGAGATCAACTTGATTTTGTTTTCATAAAAATGGTAATAGAAATATGAAGGTATATCACCTAAATTCAATATTTTTTTCCCTACAAAATATTTCAGTATTAGCTAAAAACACACCAATTTGTTGTTTCGCTGCGTGATCACTAGTATTACGCGTCCAAGAAAAAGAGGCCAAAGAGACAACATATAATCGCCTCTATGAAAAGCAAATAAAGTCTTTGCCATTAGACTTATTGTGCTGGACGGGTAATATAAAAAGTTGCTAGAGTATTCCGTCTTCTTAAAGGATGTAGCAACGCCATCTAGGTTTCGTTAGAATTTTACACCTTTTTTATGGCTACAAACTGATGTATGGGAACTGCTAGTCTATACGTCTATAGTCTATAATCTATGCTAGTAATACTTAGTCTATGCCGGTACTCAGTTGACTTGCATGAAGGGTTTTTTTCAACGCACCTAGTATGGAAGAAATATTTTAGAAAAGGATTGGCTTTTTGTTTACTGCATTAACAGTAAGGAAGATAGGGCATAACGACTGAATGAGGGAATGACGTTGGTGTCCGTACGACCAGCACAAGTTTCTCAGGTCATTATCCCAATTTTGTCTCTTTTCAAATTCATTATAAGCCGCGATATTGTGATAATTAAATTTTGATAGCCTATGTCACTCTCCGGCCCATAAACTATCTATATGCAAAAAATCACGTCGATCCGTTGCTGCGTGAAAGAAGGACAAACCAACAAACACACTTTCGCATATATAATACATAGGTGTACGGAGGTACGGATATTTGACGTGATAGTTGTCATAGAGACACGTTCTCTGTGGAAATTTCAACTGGGTATCTGTTACGGCTAAATCTGTAGATAGACCCCTGTGACAGGCGGACCAACAGACGTACGGATGATGCTTGGTAATAGGGTCCCATTGGCACCCTTTGGTTACGGAACCTCTTAAAAATAGACCGCAGTCCAGGTCATGGCTGAGATCTAACGACAAAAAATAAATATCGCTGTTATATTTTCCTGGAAGTATGGTGATAGGGCTCAGCACCCATCACGTTTGGGAAGTAATAATCGTCGGTGAAACTTGGGTGTACTTGGGAACACCTCTGACCCCCCTTGGGGGTTCATGTTGTAACATTTTAGTTTTTAAGTTAGATAATAAGTTATCGAACAGTGATCTCTCTTCCTTCTTTCTATGTTTCTATGCTGAGGATCGAACAATGGTGAAAAAACAGTGGTACGCTTCATTATTCCAAACAAAGTTTTCTTGTTTTTTTTTCTTTTAAATAAACGTTCGTGACGTCTATAGGCCTTCAACCGTGGACGAATAAGCCTTCAACGCTAGGAATTATAATTTTCTATGTTACTTCTAACTTCTAACGGTCAAAAATTTTATTACAAAATTTTTTTAAATAAATTCTGCTCCACGTTAATTTCTGCTAACCTGCGAAAACTACATGAAAATCCGTTCAGTATTTTCTGAGATGTGTGCGAACAAACAAACATACAGACAAAAAATAATTCTAAAAATCGCTGATTTGTTTTCTTTTTCTTCTTAAGTCACCCCCTTTATATTTTTATTACTTTTCTTCAATGTACAGACACACTGGGTTCTGCCGTTTTTTTTAATTATATGTATTGAATTTATTTTGACAATTGTGTCGATTCGGCGTAACACGACTTAAGTTATTTGACATGACTAACCTTATTTTAAGCGTCCTGTCTGTTTCTTTGTATATCGAAAAAACAAGGACAGAACGCTTAAATTAAGTTCAGTCCTGTGAAATTAAGAGGGCGTCGAGCAAAATAATCCAAAACGACAGTCACTGTTAAATTGATTTATTGAATAATATTTCAATGATAAATAAATAAAATATATATTTATTATCACAGAGAATGTTTCTACACTTCCGCCGCAGCGAATATTAAAAATAACTTATGGTGTAAGAAACAAATCTATCTAAAGTAGGCCCAAAATCTAAAAAAGGCTTTGGGATTTTAGTCATTTCAATCACTTAACTGTCGATTTTTGTCTCAACCACAGTTCAAGACAATTACAAATGTTATAAAATACAATAGGGCCGTTTCACATTTTTAAAATTTTGTCTGGTAAATTAAATATGATTTTTTTCTGTTAAATTCAATAAATACGACCACGAGAGAACAAGCGAGGTGTCTAATCGTTCTACGCTCGGCGCAGCCTTAAGTATAAAATGTGCTACACCGAATCGAGATCAATATTCTCTATGAAGTAACATGAGAATTATACGAAATTAGAAAAAATATTGTATTTTTATTGGCATTTCATTACACCTAAGTATTTATTCTTCTTTCAAAACGTAATTAACATCCAAATTGCTACAAATCTTTTCGACCGAAGGCCCTTAATTGGAACTCAATAAGAAAATTTAGTACCCATGTAATTAGCAGGAACGTGTTGTGGTAATTATGAAGGGACTGTTTGTTGGCATTCGATTCTATGGCGACGGATGAAAATAAATAGGGCAAGTGTGAATCGGACTTGCGCACAAAGGGTTCCGTACCACCACATAATACTGGGACGGTACCCTTAAATTATTATGGTAACCATAACAACCATCATTATAATCTTTTTAAAACAATAAAAGGCCAAAAAAGGCTGAAAATATTATTTATTCAATATAATAATAAGAATGATAATAAATCATTTATCATCAGGCATCTGTGGCACAAAATAACCACTTACAGAAGGTTCACTCCGGATTACTAGCAAAAACAGGCGCACACACACATAGACGCGTACGTACGACGATCTCAGATGAAGTCGGTCGAATGCCAATACGCAATTCTACCGAGACCATCATACGTACGCGTCTATGCGTGTGTGCGTCTGTTTTCGCTCGTTGTATGGAGTCGGCTTTCTGGTAGTAACTATGTTGTGTCTGTAGCCTATAAATAAATAACTCACAAAATAATATATGTACAGCACATTTGGTACAAAATTCAGTTAGTATTTAAATCTTAACTACCCTGTGGCACTTGTCCGCTGAAGCGACGGATCACCACGCACTGCGGCCAAAAGTTTTCCTCCATGACGAGGTGCAGATAGCAGTCCGGTACTCGCACCACGAACGCCGAAAAGTTGACGTTGCGGCGCGACTCCAGCAGCTGCACCCTCGGCAGGTACAAAGGGTTCCGTACCAACACACAATACTGGTACGGTACCCTTAAATTATTATGGTAACCATAACAACCATAATTATAATCTATTTAAAACAATAAAAGGCCAAAAAAGGCTGAAAAATATTATTTATTCAATATAATAATAAGAATAATTAATATAGTAGTTTATGCTACTAGGGCGCAAAGTAATTTATTGCTTTTACGCCAGTGTATCATACTACATTTTTCAATGCATAGTGTGAGGAAATGAAAACAAATATAATCTTGTGAACTTTAAATTATAATTGGCTCAAAAGGACTGTATCCAGAGCCGTTAAACAGTGGAAAAAAAAGTATAACGTCTATGGTACACAGGAAAGGCTGCAGGTTAGCCAACCATTGTAAATGAATTAAAAAAAATAATAATAATAAAGCCCTAGGGCAAAATAATCGACTTTCTGTTCGGTTTTGATGCATAAAAAGTGGGCCTTTACGAGCACATGCATTGAAAAATAATTTATTATCAGGCATCTGTGGCACAAAATAACCACTTACAGAAGGTTCACTCCGCATAACTAGCGAAAACGGGCGCACGCACACAGACACGTACGTACGACGATTTCGGCAAAGTATGTTGAATGCCAATACGAAATTCTGCCGAGATCATCATACGAACGCGTCTATTCATGTGTGCGTCTGTTTGCGCTCGTTGGATGAAGTCGGCCTTCTGGTAGTATCTATTTTGTGGCGGTGTCATCCGCCGTAGTGCAGGCGGGAGATGTACACCGGCGTGTTCGGCTTAGTGGCACGCAACTTCAGGTTGGGCTCCACAGGAGATTTGCTTTAGCTGCGATAGCAACATTAAGGCGACAAAAACAAACCGCTAAAATGGTAGCACCTGGCAAACCATTCACGACTCCCGCTGATTACGGAAACCTAATATCTTAGTCGCAATATTTTTTCTGTAATCCTTACGTAATCAATCACCTGTTAGTATAATATTTTTCGGTTCTCTGGTTACGAAGAAGAGAGGGGACACGATAACGTCAAAAAAATCTACTTTTTCGAGGGTTTTTTGTACAGGGACCCTCCTTAGATTGCAATTTTTTTTTTTTTTAAATTGAGTATAGTGTGACGCCCATTCGGCTTAACAATGTACCCCTGGAAAGGGTAGAAAAGTTTAAATACCTTGGGCATACACTTGCAACCGGTCTCAGGGACGATGAGGATATTGAGAGGGAGCGGAGAGCCTTGTCAGTCAGAGCAAATATGATTGCCCGCAGGTTTGCACGTTGCTCGACGGATGTGAAAAAAACACTATTCCGAGCCTACTGCGCATCTTTTATACGTGCAACCTGTGGGTGAGTTACACTCAAAAGACGTACGGGGCTCTCCGTGTCCAATATAATAACGCGCTGAGGGCGATGCTGGGGCTGCCGCGGCACTGTAGTGCCTCGGGCATGTTTGCGGAGGCGCGCATCGACTGCTTTTACACAGTGATGCGCAAGAGATGCGCGTCCCTGGTGCGCAGGGTGCACGCCAGCCCCAACATCGTCCTGGCGATGATAGTTGGCAGGGTAGATTGCCCTTTTTTATTGCATTGCGGTGGCCTTCACGTCACACGCAACAAATAAACATTAATTTATTATTATAAATTGTTACTAACACAGTAGTATTAATTTTACTAACAAAATTGTATGTATTACTAACTCAGTACTTTTATGTTTACTAACAACTATGAGTCATGTTGCTCGAAATAAATGTTTTAAATAAAAAAAAAAAAAAAAAATTATTTGCCGTGGTAGAAGCCGTAGTTCTGTTAAAGGTGTTCTGTGAAAATTTCAACCGGCTTCATGATAGCGGAGGCTTATTGATAGGGTCCCGTTTGGCACCCTTGGGGTACGGAAACACGAAAAAAAAAAAAAAAATGAAACACACCTCATACAAAAAATCCTCATAAAAAAACTTTTAAAAGGTAGAATTCAATAACGGTATTTGTTTCAGCTCTACGAGTATCTTAAAGACGGTATTACAGGGTAATACTACTGTATTAATTTTACTAACAAAATTGTAAGTATTACTAACTTAGTACTTTTATGTTTACTAACAACTATGAGTCATGTTGCTCGAAATAAATGTTTTAAATAAAAATAAAAAAATAAAATTATTTGCCGTGGTAGAAGCCGTAGTTTTGTTCGAGGTGTTCTGTGAAAATTTCAACCGGCTTCATGGGGTACGGAAACACGAAAATAAAAAAAAAATGAAACCCACCCCATACAAAAACTCCTCATAAAAAAACTTTTAAAAGGTAGAATTCAATAACGGTATTTGTTTCAGCTCTACGAGTATCTTAAAGACGGTATTACAGACAAGTTTTAAATTTGGTCAGTAGCACATGACATACTCTAAGTAAGACAATCAAATGTGGGGATTAGAGTTTTAGAAAAGACACATAATTGTCAAACAACATAGTATAGCCCTTAGAATAAGGAGTACCAGCTTGTCGAGAGCTTGTCGGATACCATAGACAAGGTAAACTTCTTGAAATCTTGTATATTATAGCCTCCAAATGTGTATGGAATCCGTACCATAGACTATAGACTCCGAATAAACAACTGACATCTATAGTAGTACAAGTAGCCATGCTTGCTATTAACGACCAGATAATGATGAAATTTGACTAGAGACATTTTCGCTGCAGTGAGTCACGTGAGCGTACAAACTTATTCTGTTTCTTGTGCCTTTGGATCCCTCACCACGCTCAGGATTCTTACTTTCAATGTTATGCATGAAATATTTTTGTATTTCTTTTTGTTTGCAAATGGCATCTATATTATTGTAATTGATCAGCAGCGGTAGTTCGGGGGAAAAACGCTCGCCTCTCAATCTTGAGATCCAGGTTCAATCCCCAGTCTGGCATGCACCATTGAGTTTTTCGGAATTTATGTGCATTTTTTCTTACTTATCTCTTGCTGAACGGTAAAGGAAAATATCGTGACGAAACCTGCATGCCCTAATAAGCGTGTATTTGTGCCCGAACTACGGCGATAGTATTTCACCATTCATCACGTTGGGACGTAATAATCGTCGGTGAAACGCGGCTGTATTGAGTGTGGACTGTGACTTGTGTTTCACAGTTCTCACTCGGAACACCTCTGTCAGATTCATGGCATGACGATATATTTATTTATATATAATATATACATATATGTTTTTATGTTTCATGATGAAAACTGAAAAAAAAAAAAATAGAATTTCACGAATTTTAATATGCTGTCGATCCCTTTTGATGGGCCTCGATAATTGAGCGGCAGGCTTTGCCAATACGACAGATTTTTCCGTGAATATCTGGAATTTACCACCGTTCTGAAGTTTTATTGACGGCCACAAATTCTAATCAAAGTATTGAATTTGTGCGACTATTGAAACGTAATTTTTCCAAATATTTCACGACGAACAGAAGTTCTTTTGATTCCCCTCCAAAGTGTTTTAGCTTTGATTTACAAGGACATTTTTTTTTCTTGGTGTAAATTATTTGAAAACTTTTACAGCTTCAAAGCTGTAAGTTGCAGAAATTCTACTGTCAGGATTTTCTCGTTGGCCTAATATGGCAACACGCGACCTCTTTAATATTTACAGAGCCTGGGGCCCTCGCATTCCTCGGTTTATTGCGTGTTTATGCTAATATAGGGGGCACTGCTGGGGTCTCAAGGCATATTTGAGCACAATCAATTTTCGACATCGAGGCTGATAAGGCCTAGCCCCTGTCGTGGCTAAATGACGCGACTTGTCTATCAAAGATGCGTCACTCTGGAAGAAGATGAATTAAAGGAAAACATTTTTTATTTTCTTAAGAGGCCTGCAGAGCAATCCTAGTTCATACAAACGAAATACCAATACCATTTGTAAATTATAGATATTCTTAGAGTAGTGTGTATTTATTCTGATTGTATTACAGAATATCTAGGTTCCCAAATATACTTGTATATTAAATAAGAACACTGATTTAAACATGAAATATGGGAAAAATAAGCTTTCCGTGGAAATTTCAAATTGCTTGTAAGTCGTCTTTAAATCAGTGTAATTTCAAAAGGAACTTAGGAACTTAGATATTCTGTAATGCAATCGGAATAAAAACACGCTATCCTAAGAATATCTATGATTAACAAATGGTTTTGGTATTTCGTTTGTATGAACTAGGGTTGCTCCTCCGTCCTCTTAATCCGATAAAATGAGCAAAGCTTTTTTTTTAATTTCCGCTAAAAAAACGAATGCCCTTATAGTAAAGTCTTGGTATATTTCCGCTGCACAACTCACAAATAGCTGCCTGCCCTCTAACTAAGCTTGGAATTGAAGGACCTGGCGAAATATATGGGAAACCTTGACAGACGTGACTAAAATAATATTGATGTGACAAACGGAGCTCGAAGTATTTTCACAACGATCAAATTGGCAATGTTTATTTATTTAACAATTTTGACGAGCTCTGATTTAGAAATTTGAAATATTGTTTTCGCAAGTTATAAAAAAAGTAACATCAAATAAAAATTGTTTAAAATTTATATGCAACGCCCATTCAAGATTTTAAACACTATTATATTTTGTACAAATTCAAATAGTTTATTTTGCAAAGTAGGTATTTATAGTACACTTTTTACACGTCAAATTTAATCTAAAGAAAAAATATTAAAATTAAAATTATAGGTAAAATATAAATTATACAAGGTGAAATGCAATCAACCGCCCGAACCCATACCGGAGACCCGGCCAGGGAGAACAAGGTTCAATGATCACCAACCTTGGTGTACTCTTGAACTTTTGCTCCAGAGTTTTTTTTGCACCGTGTCACCCTTTTATGTGCAGTTAAGAAAGCTGCATAACTGTCGAAAATTTCAAGTTAATACTTTATCCGTCTTAGGGAATAACGATAGACATACGAGTCGTATTATAACGGTTTCGCTTACTTATTTTTCTGTACGGAACCCTAAAAAAGGGGCGAGCAAATTTAGAGTCAGTGACGCTGAGGACGAAGGGTTCAGTACTTTTTCAAAGATATGGCTAAAAAAAAGCCTTCATACGTGTTTATACGTCGGCCACTGCAGTGAGGGTGCTGGGCGTATATCAACTCGAATTTACTATAAATGAACGAGTAGCAAGTACATATTTTGATACATTTTTCTTAGCTACGTTTTATCCCCCTTTACCCCTTAACAAATAATTAAAAATGCTCAAGATTAAAAATAATGTAAAGTCTTGGCATAATAAAAAGCAGTATAAAGTGTAGCGAGGCTATAAAGATACTAGTCTAGAAAATATTCTTAAAGCTTCATTCATAATTAGGGGTTGTGATACTGCAAAATATAAGCCAGTTTTACAAGAGTTAAGATAATGGGTGGGGAGTGAAAGGGTGCCATTGCTTTTAGTTGGAGCGGAGTTGAGTTTTGGCCGAGAAAGGAGCAAAGTGCAATAGGGAAGTGTGCTTTTAAGGTAGAGAAAGTCCTGCTAAAAGTGCGTGGTATATACTACACATTAATGCAGGTTTCGTACACGGAAATAATCTACTTGAAAATAAAATAATATTTTTTTATTTTGATTATGTTTATTTTGCAAAATCCATCGCTATGAATACTCTAAATATTATTAGAGTGCATTACAAACTAGAAAATATCAATCAGAAACAAATCCAAAGACAAGAATTTGAAAAAGTCTTGTTTTTGGATTTGTTTCTGATTGATATTTTCTAGTTTGTAATGCAATCTAATAAAATTTTTATTCTATTTATCACACTTTTTCCACATTTACACAAATAACTTAAAACACAAGAGAAAAAGTAAACATGGTGTACAAGGGCGGCACTTATTGCTAATAGCAATATCATCCAGGCAACCCTTGTTAGTTAACAGAAAGATGAAGAAAATAACATGTGGAGGTGTAAATACTAATCGGAAAATAATAGGGAGATCAACATTAAAATATAAACCTAAATATCTAAGACATAAACTTCCATATAAAATACATGAACATACTTAAATAAATGAATACAAACCTATAAAATATACACATACATATATAAATAATAAATAAACATACAAAAATTATAATAATATTGGATATAATAAATAAAAACTTTTTTAAACAAGCTTTTTTTTCACCATTTAAAATGAATAAAATAAGTTTAGATCGCTGAAACTGATTTAATATTTCAAGTTGAATTATTCGTTGTTAAAAAGCTTGTCGCGCGAAAGAAAAAAAAAACATGAAATTTGGACTGTAGCTTCCTTGAATGACGTAAACATCTGCTTTGAAGGGATTTGAGGAAATTCCTATGGGATCAGGAGAAACCACGTCCACGCGAGCAAAGCCGCATTACGTCTACTAGTCATATTATAAATTGCATGATCATAAACGATAAGCGGATTATTGCAAATTAATCCGTAACAATCTATAAGTTTATTATACTTGCTGAAACCTCCGCTCCACTCCGTTTCCATGGCAACAAAGACTCTACGGAAGTCAGAACCAACGACAGAGATAGCGCTAATTGCGAGAGATACTATGGAGCACGAGTCTGTTCTCTCCACTTCCAAGTAAGTAGATTCCCTTTGACACTTTTTTGGATGTAAGCCCATGTTTGGGCTAATTGTCAAACGTATGTCTAATTTAATGTTAGAAGCTTTTGAGTGTTAAGACGATATGTAAAAGTTTTAGCGTCCCTGTTACTCCATATGCAACAAAATCCTCAGTGCGAGAGGGACGGATTCGTGGAAAAGTCGCAAAAAGTCGGTTTTTTATTAATATAAAATGTACTAAAATTGCTATCAAAATTTCGTTTAACCAGGTCCTAGATACCGTTAAAACCCATCTAATAAAATATAGCTGAAGTCATTCATGTCATTCAGTATATGTCATTCTAAATTGTCAAACCAGGAGAATTGGTGTCGAAAAAGACCTCATTTCAATAAATATTTCTATCGAGCCGAGTTTCTCCAATTGCGTTTCTGTTTTAACAGATCCCTAGAAAAAGAATCCAAACATAATATACTATTTTATCAAAATAATACATTATTTACTGAAGTAGATATGCAAGTCCTTAAAGTGTCGTTTTTTTCCGTAGCGCCTTAATGCAGAAACAATTGCATCAAAGCTAAAAGTCCTCTAACATAGCTCTTATTAGTAGAGATGTGCCATGTGCCGAGTACTCGTTTTATACTAGGTATTCGGCACACTTGGCAATATGTAACTTTAAGTAATATTTCCAAATAATTCCATAAATAATTTTTCTAAGCAATATTTTCCTTGCAAGAACCATACAAATACCATTAGTAGTTTCAAGGAAATAACCAATTATTCTTAATTTTAATCAAAAAACAGCTTCACTTTGTACAATATTTTCATACCGTTTCTTATACGCGAGAATAATTTCCTCAAACAAAGTTGTTCTTTATAATTTAACTAACATTATAGCCGATTCTGAAGGCTTTAATTTTAGTTTTAGTGCTGTCAAAACTAAATTTTCTTCATTGCAAAATAGTCCTTAATTGTTAGGATTAGAAGCTAAATTACTCAGGAAAATATTAAGTTTTGACAGCACTAAAACTAAAATTAAAGCCTTCAGAATCGGCTTTAATATACATATATATTTTAATTTTTAGAAATACAGTTTCAGAGAAATATAATTTAATATAATCATTTTCGGATGACGTTGTAAAGAGACACCTTATATGATCGGCAAAAATTTAACCATAATTTAAACATTTCTACACTGTGGTTCATTTCTAAAGCTCATAATTGGTTAAGAGCGGTATCGCAGCTGGATTGTGAAATACGAAATACGAAATACGAAATGTTTATTTAGCAAAAAAAATTACAATAATCACAAAATGACAATTACCAGCGGGTCCCACACTAGGTAATTCTGTTACGCGGGAACCCAGATGAAACTTAAAATAAATCACATTTAATAATTTTACAGGCTACTAGACTTAAAATAAACAAAAACTACAAAAATATGAACAGATTTAACTATAACTAAAATAACAAAAAAAAAAAGAGAGACAAATTAAAATTAAAGTTGAGACAAAATTGCAATTAAACTAGTAGAAGTAGATAAAGATAGGCATGCATGGACAGTGTCGGTATATATTCATACATATATTTATTTATATTTATACTATAGGTAAATACATATTATAATAATTATATAACATACAAATTATACACATGATATTCATATTTGCATAAATATGTGTAGGAATAAAATACTTCATTATAATTTATATTGGAGTCACCAGCAAAGATTCAGTTTGATCGTAATCTAGAGTATGGAGCCATTGTTTGATTTTTATTTTAGCTTCCAAAATGGAACAATGCTGAATTCTGCAATGCCTTAAAATTATTTTATAAACATTTGGAAAAGCGTAAGATTTAAAACGCTTGGCAAATTCGGTTTTCACTTTTGGGCCTTTGACCAAGAATACTCGTCTAGACAGTAAGAGTTTATATTCGGGGCTACTAATAGTAAGTCTATGTTGGATAAGGCCTATTCTTTGGATGTAGAGTTGTCGAACAGTTAGTACTTTAGAGTCAGCATACAGGTCTTTAGTAGGGTATCGAAACGGTTTTCGCAACATCACTTTGAGTACAGCTCTTTGGGCTCTTTCTATAATAATCATAGAAGATTTGCAGGCACTTCCCCACGCCGAGACACAGTATGCAAGGATTGATTGGCACAGTGATTGATAGACCAACATCAAAACATCCACATGGGCCCCGTTTCGGAGTAGCTTCATCACATGGACAATCCTTCGTACTCGACCGGAGAGAGAAACAATGTGGTCATGGAATGACAGCCTCTCATCAATCACAACCCCAAGATATTTTATGGAATAGGTCCTATCAATTTGTACACAAGGACAGTTATCACGCAAGGAGTTATGTCTGTTGCATGTGTGAACTTTTAGACGAAGTGATACAGGTGGTTCAGATGCCTTTGTTTTATGAAAGCAGATATATTTTGTTTTCTTAGTATTTAGAGTCAGGAGATTATTGTTAAGCCATTCCGCAGTCCTACTCATACCTCGTTCAGCTGCGAGAGTGGCTGTTTCCCAGTCAGGTCCATTGAAAACAAGAGCAGTGTCATCTGCGTAGCAAACAATGTTGGCTGTGTCGGAGAGCGAATCTACTATGTCATTAATGTATGTTGAGAAAAGTGTCGGTCCGAGAATACTGCCCTGACGCACCCCGAACAAAACTGGCGCAGCATCACTGATAACTTCATTGACTTTAGTGCATTGTTTACGCTCAGTCATGTAGCTTTTAAACCACTCCAACGCGAGTCCTCTTATGCCAAAAGTTTCAAGTTTTTTGAAGAGGATATGGGGGGACACTGTGTCGAAGGCCTTTGCTAAATCAAGAAAGACTCCGATACAAGCCTGTCCTTCATCTAAAGCTGAGGAGACCTTTGTCATAAGTATCTGAATAGCGTCCTCTGTTGATTTTCCTTGACGAAATCCAAATTGACAAGGAGATAACAATTTGTTATCCTCCAAAAACTTTACTAAGCGTTTGTTCACTATCTTTTCAAGTATTTTAGAAAGGATACTCAATAAAGATATTGGCCTATAATTGCTTGGTTCCTTCTTACTTCCTTCCTTGTGAATGGGTATGACCACTGCAGTTTTCCAGGTCTCGGGAAATACACCAGAGTCTAGGCTTGCATTGCAGATGTAAGTGAGTGGCTCGACTATTTCGCTGCAGATAGATTTTAATAAATTGATGTTGATACCATCCAGCCCTGAAGCACTGCCATATTTAAAACCTTGAATAATGCTGTTCACTTCGCAAGCATCTGTAGGAGATAAAAAAAATGAGTCAACTGGACCTGAACCTTGAACTTCCGAAGATAGTTGTTTTTCAGTTTTGTCGGTGGTTTCCAGGATAACGCTAGCCAGATTTTTGCCTATGTTGGAGAAGTAATCGTTGCAGCTTGATAGCGAGCATTTCGGGTTGTCCATGAGGTTCAAAAGTTCTGAAGATTTATTTTTGTTTTTATTCAGCTCGCATATGTTTTTGATGACTTCCCAAAGACGCTTTGGGCTATCTTTATTTGCTGTGAGCTCCCTATTCTCATATTCTGATTTCAGTTTATGCAGTAAGTCATTGCAGAAGTTTCTATATCTTCTGTAAGTCACTAACAAAACAGCATTATGTGGATTTTTTCTTACCTGCAAGTGCAGCCTGTCCCTGTGACGTATACATCTTGTTATACCAGGGGTAATCCAATCTTTAAGAGTGAACTTGGAGCGGCTAATAGTAACTGTTTTTGTGTGACGATTGGTAATTTCTTCTAGTATTGACGTGAACTTTTCAGCTGCTTTAGAGACGTCCTTGACGACTTTAAGTATTGACCAGTCGAATACTTTATGTTCATTTTTTATAGCTTCGAAATCCGTTATTTGGTTTAACCGTTTCCTACTAGGTCTTTTTACTTGAGTACTAAAGCCTGCAATTGCCAGGAAATGATCAGTGACACTTGTTTGACTTATTATACCAATCGCTTGCAACTTGTTGTCCATGAATATATGATCTAGACATGTCTTAAGTCTGGTTGGTTTAGTGATAGCTGGTTTAAGTCCAAGTTCAGCTGTCCAACAAAGATATTCATTAGATGCACTGGTAAGAGCATCAGCCATAATATTAATATTGATGTCTCCAACCAAAATTATAGGTGAGACCTTACTTATATTTTTTACAATTACGTCCAAAGAATCAATAAATTTACTATGACAGGTAAACGACGGAGATCGGTAAATTGCAAAAATCGTCAACATGGTAGGAAACGTTATGCAGAGACAGTTTGCATCCAACACTTCGGGTTCTGTAACAGTCACATCCCAACAGGACCTAACATAAACAATAACACCTCCGTTCTTGTTTATAAACTTATTTGTGCGAAAGTGTGTGTACCCCGGTAGGTGTTTGATCAATGAGTCATCTTGTAGATGGCACTCGGTCAGGACAATTATATCAAAATCAGTGCCTACTCTATTCAAATGAATCAGGAACATATCAAAATTTTTATTGCTGCTTCTAACGTTAAAGTTTGCGATTCTGAAGTTATGCTCCTCTGTAAGATATGTTTTACAGTGTTCTGCAGTTTCGAAGGAATGACAAGGTATAGATAAAGTTTGGTCAATGGATCGATCTATCTCAGTAAGAATATTAACCGGGAGGCCGGCGAAAATATATTATTAAATCATCCATAACGACGATTATAGACGATTTTCCTGTGTTAAAATAATTGTAATCAACGAGTGATGTAAGTTTTTTTGTAACTGCAGAAGTTATATGTTCTAGGGTACCGGTTTGTATTAATTTATGGAAATAGTGATTTGTTTTAACATTATGGATAGTAACTTTGCTGAGTTTGTATAAAATTATATATATAAGTATAATTAGTGCTAAAATACAGATATAGAGAATGTTGAAATAAATATTGTTTAAATAATAGAAATGGTATTCAAAACAAGTGAAATAGTCTACTTCGACTTTATGAATCAAGTACAGGTACGCACAGAAGAACAAGATTAACAACATGAAAGAAACTAGGTTAGGCTGGTGCAGTAGAAGTGGACAATGGCATTGGTCCCAGATGCTTGTCCAAGTCCTCCAAAGATCTAATAAGGATCGCAGGTCTCTTTTCTTCCTGCCGTACTTGGATGGCGCCGTCACGGACCCAGCAGAAGCGAAAGCCATGGAGTCTTGCGCGCTGCCTGGCATCTCGAAATAACAAACGGTTGTTCTTAGTAAGTCTTTCGTTAATAAACACCCTTCTTGAAGGACCTTCTACTACCTCTTCAGACGTCAGGTTGCGTCTTGATTTTACTGCTTTTAAAATCTCGTTGCGTTTAGTTTGACGTACAAGCTTTACAACAATTGGACGAGGCAGTTGTTCCTCGTTGGAATATAGTTTCTTACCAAATCCACGTTTTGGGCCTGCACGGGTAACAAGATCTACTTCCTCTTCCTTTAGGTCAATCCCAACCTTTTTAGACACCAGCATAACAATGTGTTGCAGACTTTCATTCTCATGCTCAGCAACACCCGCGATCTCCAGTTCATTTCTTAGATTATACTGTAGTTGACTGTTGGTCGATGTTTCCAGTTGCTGTAAAGAAGCCTTCATATAAACTGTATTTTGGACTTCCAGTTCAGTAATTCGCTTCTTTGCTTCACTCAATTCCAGTTCCAGATCAGATATCTTTGCAATTTTCTCTTCCAGTTTGGTAAATTTCACCTTAAACTCTGTAGCTAAGGACGTAAGAGTAGTTGATATTTGAAGTAAGTCAGCTCTTACATTTTCATTACTCGATTCTATGTAAGTCCGTAGGTCTGAAATATCCGCCGCGGGATTGCATTCCTGAGGTACTTGTGGCGCTCCAAGTGTTACATTTTGGTTGGGGCTTAGGTTTTTTATAGGTGTATTTGTGTTGTCACACTTCGGTTGCTTATTCTTGCAGTTAGGACATTGCCAGTCTTGCTTGTTCTTGTAGTTTGTATTAGTGAGACCAACACACAAATGGTGATAGACTAGCGGGCATAAACCGCATTTAGATCTTTCTTCCTCCTCTACGTAAACATTACAAGCGGAGCAGAAATTCACTTTGCATGTTGAACAGTACCATGCACTTCGTTTCTTAGCCTCCTCTGGTTTTAGGTTCACACACTTAGTGTGATACACCGCAGCGCAACCTACTTGGGCACATACAATTTTATCTTTGACTGCCACAGACACTTCGCACTTTTTACATTTCATGTTTCTGGACAAATATAAAATTTCTCCAAGAAAGAAGAAAAAAAAAAAAAAAAAAAATTATATGTATATTTATATATATGAATCTCACTGTAGGATTTGAACCGCGGACCTCTTGCGTGGAAACCTAAGTCTCGACCGCTCGTCCTCAAATGGTTACTGGTCCCACGACAAAAATAACCCTATTAGTGTGTCGCCTTGAGATGGAGCCGAGTAACATGGAGTTAGTGAGTCACACACAGGGCGGAGTGTAGGTAGGTAATAACTAATCTCTCACAACAAATTCACTAACGCTAAAAGTCACTAAAAGTCTAAAACCCGCCTTTTTCTAATTAATCGAAACAGAACACTTAAATTTAAAATTCATTGGCTAGTTTTTATTCAATCAATCAATAGTGTATTTAGTCAATAGTGTATTGCATATTATACTGCTATCGCAAAGTTTCTATTGGTTTCTGTAAATAACAATTTCAAATTTAAAAAAAAATCAAAATTTACAGAATTTACAAAATCTACTGGAAACTTATACCAGTATACACAATACATAAGAAATAAGGATTTGTTGAATAACTATTAAGTAAATTTTTAATTGAATTGTTCTGTTTCGATTAATTAGAAAAATGTGGGTTTTTCACAATCCGGCTGCAATACCGCTCTTAAGGACCACCTAAATCTAGCGTAGCTATCTTTAACTTATATCAACGAAGCTTTTCCCAACAAATTTAAAATTTTGAAGGTTCTTAAATGTTTTCCAAAACTTAGAAGCAATATAAGTAGATTAGCTATTTTCATACGTCAAAGGTCTAGGGGTTGTTAGACCACCCCTTGTTTGTCGTCGCTCGGAGCGAGTCAAAACAACCGCCGTCAATATTGCAGCTGCCCCGGCGTCGTCGGTACAGTGTCAATACAGAATATTGCGTCTGTTCTGTGGTTAGTCGATGCTTTCCCGATATTGTTGGGTGATGTTATTGTAGCCAGCCAAGCTACTTATTATACCTATATATGGTGTATTTGTGCCGTTCATAACAAAGAAACAACGAGCGGTAGCAATCGATTTGCCAGTTTCTTAAGAGACAGGCCTACCCTAGCAACTTTTTTTATTACCCTTCCGGCACAATAAGTCCAATGGCAAAGACTTTATTCGCTTTTGTTTGATAAAGGCGATTATATGTTGGCTCAATGGCCTTTTTTAATTGGACGCGTAATACTAATGATCACGCATCGAAACAACAAATTGGTGTGTTTTTAGCTAATACTGAAATATTTTGTAGAGAAAAAAATATTGGATTTAAGTAGAATCCGTTCACATTTCTATAACCTATGAAAAATAAATAAGTTTGATCTCTTAATTAAACGCGTTCTTGAAACGAACGTTTGAAATCCAGAAAAAAAGGTTGGAAAACATATCTTTTTGACAAAAAGTTTAAATCTCAATACATTGTTTATAAGAGAATCCTTAAAAAGATCAATAAATCAATTTTTTATTTGCAATACAAGTAGAGTCCGAATTTCTTCAAACGAGTCCTCGAAAGTCTGGCGTTGTTCTAGCTCTAGGCTCATCTTGCCGCTTGAGCACCAATGAGTTTATCGGAATTTGTATGTTCACTACACCATTTGCTGAACGGTGAAGGTTCACGCGCAAACCTCCATACAAACGCTGTCACCAAATTTTGGGGTGTCTAGGGAATGTTTACTTGTTTTGAAAATTTGAATTCAAGTGTTCTGTTTCGATTAATTAGTAAAAGGCGAGTTTTTCACAATTCGGCTGCTAAACGCTGCTTAATTTTGATCTATGTCCTTTTTTAGTAATATTTTAACCTATATCATCCATCACGCTACAATTAAGGGGGTGCGTAAATAAAAAATGGGTTGCTATTTTTAGATACAAATTAAATAGATTTCGTATTAAAAAAAATAGTAGCATATATAGCAGGTATTTTATGGCAGATAACAAAGATAGATTGCTAATCTAGAAAATTTAAAACTATCTCGAGAATTTCCCTCGCGGATATGTCTTGAGAAAATTATAGTCTTGCTCAGGGCAGCTATTCTAGTAACATTTTTCACACGCTTTGTGTTTCATACGACCTTGTTAATTACTTGATAAATGTCGTGTGATAATAATTCTACTAGAACTTTAAAAAATATGTAGAACATGTTATGAAACGTCGTTAAACGTCAGTAGCTTAGCGCAAAGTGCATAACTTAACCTTGTTTTTCTTGTTTAGAAATTAAAAATTGAAAAGCATTTTGGTTTGCGGCATTTAACGTCAAAAGTACAGTATTAGTGAGGTTTATAAAGCAAGAGCTTGAAATTGTATACGCAATTTATCATGATCTTCTCACAACCAACTTAAAATGCTGTTTTTACTTTGTTTGGACTAGATCATGACTAACCCTGCGGTCCGAATGGATCATAAGCCATTCACTTCATACTTTCGTAATCGATTTTAGCGACATAATTCTATTTCGGACCGCAGGGTAATTGTGCATGGAATTTCAAGCTCATGCTTTCTAAGCCTCACTAATACTGAACTATTGGCGTCAATTGCCACATACCAAAATGTTTTTCAAGTTTAGCGAGTGGGACGGATTCGTGAAAAAGTAGCAAAAAGTCGGTGTTTTATTAATATAAAATGTACTAAGCTATTTTGTCTAAAAGATTTTCAAGGAGACTTTACAAATACATAATATCCACATTTTGAATGCAATTTAACAATGAAATTAGTTAGGATTTCGGAATTACAGGAAAAAATAAAACAATTTAGAGGTCTTTTCGGAATTAAATTCTATCGAGAAAAATTAAATACGTAGATGACCTTATAGTGGAGTAAATGGATTCGAAAAAACACAATTTTTTTTTGGTACCTCCTTAAACTCTTAAACAAGAAATACAATGTTTAGTTATGCACTTTGCGGTAAGCGACTGACTTTTAACCCTAAAGCTTGGTACGTTTCCGTATAAAGATCTTCCAAAAATCATCCGCCTTCCACCTTCGCAAATTTACGCATTAGTCAGAATGTTCTCGCAAAATTTTTGACACACTTAATTTTTCATACGACTTTGTTAATCGCATGATAAATGCAGTTTGATGATATTTTAACGCAATAAAACTCCTTAAAACACGTGCTAAACGTGTCATGAATTTCTCTACTATATACACATGGTTGGAGCTGTTATTTATGGTGCGGCTGCGGCAGCGGCTGAGGGAACTAAGAGGCGCAAGTATGCAGCCCTTAGATCAGACTGCATATTTGCGCCTTTTGGGGTCGAGACCCTCAGGCCGTGGGGTCCTGATGCTAAGCTCTTTTTTAAAGAGTTATCTGCACGGCTGATCGACGCTTGTGGGGCTGGCAGAGAATCAGTCTGGCCATTCAAAGAGGAAACACTGTCAGCCTTCTAGGTACCCTTCCACATGACAGTGGCGATCTAGATATGTATTTTTTTTTAGTTATGTTTATTTTTATAAGGTAGAGGTTTTATAAGGGTTTTAGGTTAGTGTTTTGTTTTAGATAAGTTTTAATTTGGTGGTAGGTTTTAAGTATTTTAATCGTATATATATATTGCTACATAAATTAAATAAACCTTTAATTTAGTTCATGTACTTATTATTTTATTAAATATATTTTTTTACTTATAACATTAAATTTGACGTCTAAAAAGTGTATTATATTATATATACCTACTTTGCAAAATAAACTATTTGAATTTGAATTTTAAGTATTATTTAGTTTCAATAAAATTTAAATTTGATTAGTGTGTTATTTTTACCATGCATGTTGTAGGTTTGCATGTAACGTCAAAATATGTTAATACGAGTAAGAAGCCTCGGTAAGGAGATCAGGTTTTTTTCGCCAACACATCAGTGCAATTTCACTAATAGTAGTGACAATGTTTGTATAGACAAATGTCATTCTATACTATATCATCTCTATTTCCGTGCTTTGTATTCTCCCCGCATTACCTCGCAACACCCCGCCAGTGGCGAAAAAAATTCTCACTTGTTCGTGGTCGTAAGATGTCTAATGGCTAAGTGGTCTGTCCGCTGCATAGGTAACTCAGGAACGGCGATTGCGCTGTTATTTGGAGTGTAAGTTTTAAACTGCGGTAATAGGTAGATAATTAATTTAAGTTTCCTAGAAAATCACGTTTTTTAGGCCACCATCACTTTTAAAGTGTAAGTAAAGTCATATTGGGTTAGTCTCACTTTTCATATTCCTCATAACGGACGCACATGCAAATGCGTGTTTTTCTTTTCTTCTCTATGCGATATCCATCTGTCTGAATCTTTATTCGCTAAAAACGTGGGTGAATAAATAGCTAGTGAAAAAAAACCTACCCTAGAGTTTCTCCTTCAGAGAGCTAAAACCGCGGACTAAAAAGCAACAGGTCTTGTCAGAGATACAACTGTAAATTATATAAATGGATAATTCTTAATGCCGCCTCTTTATTTAATCACAGAGAAAGAAATGAATGATAGCCATAGATAGTAAAGCGATATGCGAAAAAAATATGGGTGTATCTTTTCTGTGTATTTCATGAAATACACGGAAAATTATAATCAGTTTCTGGTATATGCATCTTTACTATATATTCTAGGGATTTAAAATTGGAAAACATGTTTGGATACATTTTCCTCGATAGAAATAATTGTTGAAATGAGGTCTTCAAACACACTTTTTCTCCTCGTTTGACGAATAGGAACCATATACAGAACTCAAACATATTTTATTATGTGTTTTTTAACAATATCTAGAGATTTGATATTTGAATTTTTTCTAGCTATTTTAGTATTTTTTATAAGAATTATAAAACTAACATTTTTCGCTTTCGCCCTGAACCCGCCCTCTCGCACTGCGCGATTTTTTGCTTGGAGTGACGGTGACAAAAATAAAATTCGCATAGCCTCCTAACTATATGAACTCGCTTCGAGGTCCTTGTAATTCTAGGCGCTTTTTACAAAAACAGCAATGTCCAATTTCATTTTTTTTTTGTTTTTGGTTGCTAGCCTTTTGAAACAAGCTATATGCCCCTGTTAAATCAGTTTTTACAAAAACGTCCAAAGTCCACAGATATTCTAAATCAAAGTTTAAGCGATTTTACAAAAACCACAAAGGTTTGCTTGTTTGACAATCAGGTATGTTCAAAACAAGAGAAAGGTAGTTCTTGAAAAAAAAAATCTTGGTGTCTTTGGCTGTAGCAGTAGAAAAAAAAATTTTTTTTTCTTCAATTGTTTAGTATACCTATAAAATTTAGATTAAGTTACTTGAATATTATGGATATATAGTAGCTCATGCTACAAGGGCGCAAAGGAATAAATTACGAGGACGATTTAAAACACGAGCGTAGCGAGTGTTTTAAACGTAACCGAGTAATTTATTGCTTTTACGCCCGTGTATCATACTACATTTTTCAATGCATAGTGTGAGGAAATGAAAACAAATATAATCTTGTGAACTTTAAATTATAATTGGCTCAAAAGGACTGTATCCATAGCCGTTAAACGGTATAAAAAAGTATAACGTCTATGGTACACAGGAAAGGCTGCAGGTTAGCCAACCATTGTAAATAAATAAAATAAAAAATTATAATAAAGCCCTAGGGCAAAATAATCGACTTTCTGTTCGATTTTGATGCATAAAAAGTGGGCCTTTACGAGCACATACATTGAAAAATAAATAAAACGTTTTCATTACATGTTATATTAAGTTTCATTATTTTCCTTAGTATTTTTTGATGTAGTACTACGGTAGACTCATTTAAATAATTTATTGTTTTCGGAGAGTTATTTAAATCTAACATATTGCAACGAAAATATCTCAATTCAAATGATGTAGTAGATCGTATACTATTTTGAAAGTCGAATAGGGACCGGAAGCGATACCTGTAACAGAGGGGAAAAGTGGCCCCTTTGACCGGCCATTCGTGACACACCCAACCTTTTTATTTCTTACAACTCCAATCTAATATTTTCTACCTTTCTGCACGCTTCCTGTTGGCAATATTTCAGTAATGAACAGCCTAGAATCCAATTGGAATTTACTGTATTGGCTTGTTAATAATGTCTGCAATTTATGACGTTCTTATGATAAAAATCTGGTTAAGGCGCTCTTATCCCAGAAGAGTGACTCTCTGTCTTTTTCTTTACGTGTAAGGAGTAAAGAAAATAACCACACTTTTGTACTTTTTCGTTGGTTTTATCGGTTTTTAAATTGTTTAAAAATAAGGGATATGTTTATTAAAACCCACTTACGTGGTCGACATAGAAAATTTTAAGAGCAATATTACCAGATATGTTTTGTTAATAAAAGAGTGGAATTATGGAAATGGCATGATTTGAAAGGTCTTGTTACATGCTGTGTTCGTGAATTATTTCTTTCGAGCAAAGTTTATCTGATCGTGTAACACATGCGTGGAAGACCTAGATAAAAGTTTGAACTATATTGCATATTTTTTTTGGAAGTTTTAGACGATATTTGAAAGTTCTATTTGACTTTGAAATTACTGATTTTGGGATAAGAGCGCCTTAAGTGTCGGGCGAACTCACTCGCTGGAGGTTCCGTACTAATATAATATACTTAAAAATAATTAGGATGTGCTTTACAACTTTTATTTCAAAATTTATCAATAATGTCTCGACCGCCATGTTTTTCTATAGGTACTCGTATATATTGCTTTGATTTTTACTCTGAAGTTATTATAAATAAATAAAAATAAACATACGGTTAAAATATATAATTACTGTATTAATAAGTACCTTTATAGTGTAGGTTTGTGAATACTACTTCTGATTTAAATTCCAAGTTAGCTCTAATGCGTAGTTTACACGGGTAGAGTAACTGGTAGAGTACCAGGGCTAAAAACATAACTAGCCGTTACAAATAAGTACTAAAGATAGTAGCTGTGAATGAGAGTAGAGTAGATAACGCGTGTGGTAAAGTAGCCCGCTAAATAGTGCGCTAGCTAGTTACTTTACTTCTAACTAGCCTAAGTGTTAACACTGCTTAAGGGGCTCCACAATGCTAAACATCAGTTTTGTATTGGATTCAGTTTCCTCAATGAAGATGGTAAAAATTAAAAAAAAATATGGCGTGTTTTTTGACTCAGGACAATTATTAATTACACTTTGTAAATAAACATACTTTCAATCTTCTATTACTTATATTACTTTTAAAAAAGCATGAATTTCACGACAAAAGCGATTCAGTTTCCGTGTTTCAAAACCGATTGAAACGAAACCAACACACGCAGATACTAACGATAAAAACCATCTTTATTATATAGAGAAATTATGGTTAATGCCATAATGTAGCCACGATTTCAAAATAACTGAAGTTTTGCGTGCGCGGCATCTGATTAGAGCGGGATAGAGAGCAAAAAACGAACTCGTTAGAGCAGGAATGAATTTTAGCATAGTGCAGCCCCTTAACAGTCGGACTGACGCTCGGACACTAAGTCATAAATTTATCATAATATTTCCTTTTTACACTTTCAGTACGAAACCCTGGAAAACGCACAGAAAAAATTACGACCTACAAGGATTCTCAAACATTTGTTATTTATTCTAGGTAGGTATATTCTAGAACTGGAAGGCAATTTACTTAAGTAATGAAGTACCTATACATATTCCATTTTACTTGCAATTCGGATGGGATAACGCGAAACAAGCTCCATTATTAATTAGAGATCACGACGTGAAATTGGGTGACCGAAATATTCTGCGCCCGAAATCCTAGACCGATGTCGACGGATTAGGAGACAGGCGTTGGCTCGTGCGGATTCCAATCTAGCGAGTGTGACGCGACGACACGGTTCTGCTGCACCCCCGGATCCTCTCTGCCACCCCCCGCCCACTGCTGGCTCGGGCGAAGGTTCATTATGCGCCCCCCCCACGCCACGCGCCAATCACATAGCAGAGCAGACCCTGATATTGCCGGCGATGCCTGAGTGCCTGCCTGCAATACTTGTCGATGGCAACATGTTCATTATAACGACGTCACAGGCGGATGTGTGCATGTCACACAATGAATACTTTATAATAATGTACATCGTTAGATGCAGATTCATGTTCTGCGTACGTATCTATGTTTTGGAATATTTTTTAATATTTTTTCATGCTTTTTCGGTGACCGAAATCGCATACAGCCCCCCTATTCTGTATCTTAAGTTGCCAACTGCACAGGGTGCCTATCGTCAAAAACATAGATAAAAACTAAACTTTCAAAATTGGTTTTAGTGGTTATTGAACTATTTACGAACTGTGTCGTCACTTCAAGTGCTAACATGCCCTTAGACAATCGGAATTCGATAGTATATCTATGTTTTTGATGATAGACACCCAGTCCAGAAGGCAACTAGAGATACATAATAGGCCCGCTGATGAGATGTCTAAAAGTAATTTAAGTCAGATTGCGCTTTTAGATGAATTCAAAAAAAACGACCAGTTTTGTTTGTTTTAAAGTATTGGAAATTGCTTTCCAATGGTCTATTCAATCTTCAAGACATTCAAATTTATTAAAAATCTCTTAACAAAAGATAAAAGAGAGATAGGTACCTTGACTGGCTTTCAAGTTTAAAAGCTTTTTATACTCGTCGCCATAATATTTACTCGATTTCTTTGCATTGACGCTCTAATTGAAATGTGATAAATTGTTCACGCCTACAAAAATGCTGTAAATAAGTTTATTGAAGAGAAAGTTGATTTATACATTAAGGACAACATAGAATGTTTGTATTTTCCATTAACAAATAATAAAGCTGGAATACAAAGTGTTGTTTTTACAATTACGTGCTTTATAGGCCTTACCGAAAATACTTGTTCTTACACGAAAATCAACCTTGACTATTAGAATATAACGTCGATGTTACCTCAATCACGTCCATCCCTAGCAATATTACCTGTTCCTTGCATAAAGAATAATCCGGGTCCACCTCCATTGTATCTCTATAGGAGGTATTGTGGACCAAGAGGTAGCAACGAATTTATTGCTTAAACTTTTAGTGGATGTCTGGTCACTTGGTGCTCACTACGGAACAGGACTGATCAAACAACACTGACCAACAGACAACATAACACACATATTTCCCCATAACATACATAGCATACACTCGTCATCTCTTACAAACCCTCACAAATCCTATCACCCCCTCCTCACAAACATTCTCTCTTGCAACTTATCTTCCTGTTATTCTCCCACCCCTTTCCAATAGTTTAGAATTAAGTGTTTTTTAATCCTATTTCATACAAACGAAATACCAAGACCCATTTATAAAACATAGATATTTATAAGGTAGTGTGTATTTATTCCGATTGCATCACTGAATATCTAGGTTTCCTAAACTTTTGAATTCGAAGATAACTTCCTTTTATTCTCCCACCCCTATCCAATAGTTTAGAATTAAGTGTTTTTTAATCCTATTTCATATAAACGAAATACCAAAACCATTTATAAAACATAGATATTTATAAGGTAGTGTGTATTTATTCCGATTGCATTACAGAATATCTAGGTTTCCAAATATATTACATTTTGAAAGGACACTGATTTAAACACGACATATAAGCAATTGAAAATTTCCATAGAAAGCACATTTTTCTCATTTTTCATGTATAAATCAGTATACAGGCTGAAACAAATTTAAGGGACCTGCAGGGGAACTACCTTAAATCCTTTAGTTAGCTCATTTTACTGAAAGGAAACATTCCTTTATTTTTTAAAAGAAACAAAACTGCATTTAAAGATCTTCTAAAATTTGCTTGTCTCACCCGGGAATCGAACCAACTAAAAATTAAAAAAATAAACGCTCACTATTTTATTACACGAATCGGTAGGATTATTGGTCAGGATAAGATTTGTCTAATAAACATTTGGTCTTACACTCATCTGTTGTACGAGATACCCATGAAATTGAATATTTATTACAAGTTCTTTAGTACTGTTCACCAGTAGCGTGCACAGAACTTTTTGCTGGAAAAGCAAACAATTGGTCAAGAACAACAATAAAAAAAATATAAAAAAATTTAAATATCACTTTGAAAAAAAATAGTTTGTATAGAAAATTTTCACTCTAGGGTAGACATACATAGGGTCTACCCTGGCGTCATACAATTTTTTTTTTTCAAAGTGATATTTAAATTTTTTCATATTTTTTTTATTGTTGTTCTTGACCAATTGTTTGCTTTTCCAGCAAAAAGTTCTGTGCACGCCACTGCTGTTCACTGACACTGACGTCAATGGCTTAGTCTCTAGACATTAATTACAAAATCCAATAAAAAGAAACATCGCCACCTCTCAATCTACAATGCCACACAGACGACTGACGCTGGTTGTGTAGGCCGCTTTAAGCTTTTTTATTGTTGCACACAAGCAAAGGAATTTTATTCATTCTCCGTTGTCACGTCGCATCGGTTCGTCTGATAAGTCATTTCCGTTACTCAGTCGGAGTTATAGAGGATGTGAGGTTGAGATTCGTTTATACTGTTGTTGGCTCGGCGAGGATCTAGAAAGAGACTACTGGAATCACAAAGGGTTTATCTATTGTATACCTTTGGTTTTAGATTTGTGTTGCGGGAGTATGATGTAATACCTCGAGGTATTGTTTCGTACTGATTGTGTAGATGCTCTCGGTTCTGTGCAGGGTTGGATTCAGGCCCTCTGAAAATTATTGTCTATGGGAATTAAAATATACTACTTGGCTAAAATTATACTACGTTTCATTTTTCATTGATTTTTGTTTTGAATTGAAATAAAATAGCCTACTTGATAGTGAAATTTTAAAAAAATTTACTAAAAATATTCATAATTTAATAAAATAGCCTATTTGTTAGTGAAATTTAAAAAAAAATTACTAAAATTATTCATAACGCACCGAAATTCCCTATATTGTAGGGTAAATGTTAAAAAGCAAATCGTCTCAACCAATAAAACAAGTCAGTCAGCAAATTATGGTATTTTTACGTAGTATAGTTCCATTACGATACTACATACTACATGTCATGAAAATATGGTACAAATAGTATAATTATACTACGAAATCCAACCCTGGTTCTGTGTTGCAATTTCGTACGATACGATACCTATATTGAAGTTTGTGTGCGCTTGCTTTCTATATTAAAGTTTCTATATTTTGCTGGCGCTTGTACAGTGGAGATCACATCAAGATGTAATGTAGTAAGGTAAATGCAGCTATTACCGACCCCTTTAAGCAAGTTTTGAAATAGATGATTATTATTAAGTGTATTGGTAACTAAAATCGTTTATTTCTTGTTTTTATTTGTAAATATGTATTATATATTGTATTTTTATTATCTTACTAATGAATTAATAGAAGTTTATCTTAGGAATAATGTATTTTTTGTTTTAGATGTCAATTGTCGCTATTAACGACCCAACCCAACGGTTGTAAAGCTATTACCGATTTTCATGAATCTATTGCCGAGCGTAAAGAAATGATACCTACCAAGTCATTTAATAAATCTTTTTATTTGGATAATATTTTTAGGCATTTTTGGTACAGACATCACATTTTTGGTATAGGCATAGTTAAGAAGGATAACGAATGACTAAATGATTAAATCAAATCATCAGAATCTGACTCAGAATTATAAAAGCATCGGCGTTTTACAAACTCTCTTGCAAACTTACTTTATAAATAAAAAATTTAACAATCAGATTCTGAATCTGATTGCTGAAAATTATTTATTATCGAAGCAGGAGTACCTTCGTTGTCAACTTCTTCAATTCCAGAGTATCCAGGTTCTCCTTGAGTTTTTTTTTTGTTTATTTGTAGTGAGATGATCCACTAACTATTTTTTGAACGAGTTTTTGTTCACCTTTTTTCTTCTTCTTGAGAGCGTCTTCTTGATTTTTACGTTTCAGTGCCTTCTTTTGTTCTTTTTTCCTGGTTTCCAGTTTCTTTGTCTGTTTTCTAGTTTCTTTTTCTTCTTTTTCTTGATCTATTCTTCGTTGATAACTTTAGTGTTAACTTTTTGTTCACTTTCTTCTTTGTCTTATCTTCATTTGTTTTTGGAAAACGTAAATCATTTTGGAAGGGTGTTGGAATGTCTTTGAAGGGTGTTGAAATTTTTTGGAATGGTGTGCTCGTACTCGGTATCTCGTCTATCTCTCAAAGTGATGCAAAATTTTCTTTAGTGCTGTGGTAATTTTTTGCAGATATATTTCTGTCATGCCGCTGGATGAGTCTTTTGTTTCCTTTTTCTCGTTCTGAAATTATTACAGTAGTGATAGACGTAGAAAACTCATTATTCTGATTGTCTAGTTCAGGCACACACATCACAGAACTATTGTGGTCTCCGTGAGGAGTTGACGTTCGCAATGGTTGGCCTTCATCTTTTCCATCTCACAATAAATGTTGAATAGGTGTATGAAAGAGCGACGTGCAACTTTTATCGATAATATTTGTTTCTTTTGGAACAATTTCTTCATTCACAATTACTTGAGGTTTTTCAATGTACTGTAGTAATTTGGATTCCTTAATTTCAGTTGATCCTTGTTTTGGTCGTATCGGTAGCAAATCATCATGCATTACTTCAAGGTTTAAGATACATACCGATACATAAGATAATACAGGCTGATGGATACATGGAAAGATAAAATCGGTAATAGGTTCTCATTGATGCCATTGCCGACTCATGTTCATCGGTAATCAGTGGTCTATTCAGAATATGTAAATCTTTAACCGATCCATACAAAAAAGGATTTTTTTCTTTTAATGCAATCCTTATTCATATTAGGTACTATAAATGAAAGATCTAGTTATTTTGTTTTCTAAATACACACATGTATTGTAAGTTATAAGCGAATTTATAAGTGTTTGTTTTCAGAGATTTCATTGAGAAATTAAACAAAACATTGTAGATTGTTCGCAGAAAAAACACGCTTAGTAAATTACAAAGCTTGGGTCGCTAATAAATTATTATAGGGTCAGATTACTTCAGATTTAAATAATAATAATAAAAAAATTGTTTGATTCGCACTTATTTACAAAAATGAGATAAAACAAAACGTAGCACGTGAGCTATTACCGACCCATTTAATAAGTATGGGTCGGTAATAGATGCTACCTTTTAAATGAATGCAGCTATTACCGTTCTATTTTAATTCGAATTATGAGTCGAAAGTACACCTTAAAGAAATAAATAAAGTTTTGAAATGATAAAAACATACTTAAATTGATTTCTCTGTCTATTCATAATAAGCTTATATACATAACGTACGCAAAAAATCACCTAAACAAAAAATATGCGTACTTACTTGTAGGCACAAGGATCAGTATGACACAAACGCCGCACTCGCCGCCACCACAGAAACTAAGAGTTTTTGTCTCTTTCCCGAATTCCTACGCATATTAACGTAGGTTCATACGATAGACAATAGACACGCGTGTGTTTTCTCTTTTACTCTTTTTAACAGAATTTTTCCAAACGCGAAAAAATGCGAATAAGCTGAATGGGTCGGTAATACCTGCCAAATTTTGATGGGTCGTTGATAGCTGCATTTACCTTAATGCAATCTCCTTTGTACGTAAGAATAGGTATAAAAATTGAAGTGTTTATTTAGCTTCGGTTTTAAAATGTTGTGATCAGTGATCATAATTATTCATGACCACAAATAGATTATCAAAGACCTTCAGTATAAAGACAAAGAAGGTTCAATATACTTTAACTTTAAGACGTTATGTGTTTTTCATATTATTAACACTCACATGAAATGAAATGAAATTAAATTAAATATATTTATTTATGTTATGTAGGTATAACAGATACACTTATTACAGGTCAGTTTTAATGTAATATAAGTAATTAAATAAACTATGTGTATAGTAATAATTAGTCATAAATAATATGGGGAAATACGCAGGGGAATAATAAAGGTAGGGATTACTTAAATTTTATTAAAAAAATTCACTTGAATAAAATCAAAATATAGGAATAATGAATAAATAATATTATAAATATATGCAATACATATAATAAATATATGCCTAACTCCGCCCATTTGATTAGTCGTGCTAAGAAGAAGGGCAAGAAACGTAGCAAGATCTTGTCTTTTTTCATAATATTAGTTACGCCAGTCTGTCAAAACGGGTATAGGCAGACAGTACAGATCTGCATCACGCTACGACGATCCTTTCGCTTGATTCACACAAACCAATTGAAGCATCCAATCCAATCTATCAGCCAATATCGGTCCACTGCTGGACACAGGCCTCTCCAAGGGCACGCCACATTTTTCTATCCTCGGCCATCCTCATCCAGCCACTACCGGCAATCTTTTTTAGATCGTCAGTCCAGCGAGCTGGCGGGCGTCCTACACTGCGTCTGCCGGTTCGAGGCACTCAAAAACCTTTCTCCCCCATCGGTTGTCGGTTCTTCGGCTGATGTGGCCAGCCCACTGCCACTTCAGCTTGCTTATCTTAGAGGCTATGTCGATGACTTTGGTTCTTTGAAGCTTAAAAGCTTGATATTGTGAATTTCTATTTTCCCGTCAAAGATATTTCAACGTTTATTTATCCTTGTCCAAAAGCATACACGATTCTTGGAGTTTCAAAGGACATATAACTTCTGAACCAGTTCGAATTTGAGGTATATGATCTGTGAGTAACATGGTGTGAGGCCCCGGAGAACAATTGTACTTTATCGTTATTTCCAATATACGTTTATAAATAAATTGATAAATTCGAAACCTTTGTAGTGGAAAATCGTAGGTAGCAAAAAGAAGGTTTCACCACAAAATATTATTGTATGGACAAGCCAAACATAAAAATACGTCATGTGAAAATTGATGAACACGCTTTGATGAAAAAAAGCTTTTCCTCGGTACAATACTAATTAACTAACCATTACATTCAAAATTTCGCAAAAAATATTCAATAAAAGATGAAATTTCATCAGCCGCCCGAATTCATACTGGAGTCTCGGTTAGTGATCAGAAACACTGTTTAATGAGCCTTCAGGTGTAATAAAAAAAAAAAAAGTTTGCTCCCGTACTGCCTATATACTAGGAATAGATTTATCCACTCTAACTTATTTATACTTTATATTTATTATTATTTATATTTATATTGAGACTTTTGGGACATCCTGTATATATATATTATTTATTTGTCACCTTTTTGTTTGCATGGGATTTTTGACACTATTACCCTAAGTTTCAAGTTTACTTAGATTAGGGAACAGGGCTACTCCCTGGGTACAGCTTAGATTATATGTAGAAATAAGTAAAGTAAATAAGTTGTTAAATAAGTAAGTTATTAAAGATTAAAGATGAAAGATTTTTATTTTGTTTTCACAAGATTTACATTTTGTCCGTTACATTTACATATTATAACAAAGAGAAGATTTTTTTTTTTTCCACTGCAGTTTTATTAAATCTTATTATTTTTTCCAGACAAGTAGCAACCAAATTTATAAAAAAAAAGTTCGGCAAAAAAGCTGAAAAGCCTCAATCGTTCTTTTGCTACTGAAAACTAGATGGCGCTGCTTGTATGTTACATCGCGATATCGTTATATATTTTGTTAAAATTCTAACCAACTACACTGCAATTAAAAGCACTGACCATGTAATCTCCTATTTTCGTACGGTTGTATTTTTGCAAGGATCTCTCCAATTAGAGGATCCCAATGTACCAAAATTAGAGTCGGACCTGCGGGCACAGTATAAGCAAAGGCAGTAGGGAAATTACCTGGAAGCGCTCCGATTCGAGCCTCACACACACAGACGCGTGCTCTACAAGCCGTCTAAGCAGAAATGAAGCGTCAATGGCTGGGGTCGCGGCGCCGCGCCGCGCTTGCCTTGCCACTCCTGCCAGTACGCGCAGACGTAAGCAGGCGATAGGACGCGACCGTTTGTAAGTTCTGTGCCGACCTGATAACGATGTCGCAAAGATATTGTTGCGCATTTGTATGTCTAAATTTATCACGAAAAAAAGAAATCGCCTATTTTAGAGTTCCGGCTGATGTCCAAAGGTAAGACTAAAAAATATCACTCAAAAGTAGTACCTACTTACATTATAAATTAAATTTTTCAAATTGTCGCGTTCTTTTTATGTATGTTCATACTGTCTGTTACCAGGGCAAAATAAAGAGTTAATAGATTTAAGTACGCTTGTCAGAACAAAAAGCAGGTTTCTTTGAATTTGAATTTGACTTTTTTGTCGGTTGTCGCCGCCGCCGCAAGCAAGTCTAGCCAACCAATCGTTGGAGCGGCGCGCGGTTCTTTCAATCAAACGGCAGAGTCTTATCGTATCTCGAAAAACCCAAGTTATGATATGAGTGAGCGACAGCCCTAACGCTTCGGTGGCGCATAGGTATTTAACTCAGGAATTCGGTTCGAATTCCCTACTGTCTTTGCTTATACTGTGCTGCGGGCCTATTATGTATCTCTAGTTGCCTTCTGGACTGGGTGTCTATCATCAAAAACATAGATATACTATCGAATTCCGATTTCCTAAGGATATGTTCGCACTTGAAGTGACGACACAGATTGTTAATAGTTCAATACACACTAAAGGAAATTTTGAAATTTCAGTTTTTATCTATGTTTTTGATGATAGGCACCCAGTTAAGTTGGCAACTAAAGATACAGAATAAGAGGGGGGCTGGTCCGTTGTTTTTACATCGTATGGTAATAATTACGCTCTAATTACCAATCTACCAAACTTATACTATCATTACAGGACTATACTATCATTACAGGACAGGTCCTAATGCAACAGTACAGTTAAACAATAATCTTCTATAATAAGAATATATATCTAATCTGTATATCTTACGCTCGGATTACTGAAATACTGATATCGCAATGTTGTTCAATATTATGTTTCCGATCTAACCCAATTTTAGGACAAACTAGTTCTTTGGCAGATTTCTGAAATCCATCAGCACAAAAGCAAGCCGTGTAGGTAGGTACGGCGAGTCGCGTTAGTGACCATCCATCCATCCATCTATCAGCCTAGTTCGTCGACTGCTGGACATAAGCCTTTCCAGGACTTTACCACTCCCGGCGGTCATCCTGAAAGAATTGCCCATACTCACACACGCTGGGCAGGCGGGTTGGTGAGCGCGGTGTCGGAACCCTCGCACCAGTGACGCCGCTGCCCGTCACCAGTCTGTTCCATATAAGGCCCGGCTATTAGGGATGGATATACCGTCATCCATCGGTCCCAGGCATGGTGGGCCTCCTGGTTTTTTGCCTGTGAGCTGTCCTCTTACTCTCCCCCGAATCACTTCACATGTGGTACATCCACAGTCGAGCCCGGCATCAGCTCTACCACCTGTAAAAAGTAAGTGACCGCCATACTTAAACTTCGTGGACATTTTTTCTTGACAACCCAGAATTCCTTTAGCGCAGAAGATTGTGCCCCCTAATCGACACTTCGACCAGTTTGGCCTTGGCAACACTAGTTTGTCCTAGGGACAATTAGTTTGTCCTAAAACCGGATTATACTTATTACTAATGCCACTCATCCTAAAAAGAAACCTATGCCTTTAAACTTGAGATGATTAACCCATCAAATGTGCACAAATATTTTTATTGTAGAAGAACAGGGACTAGGGGACATTTGTGTCGATTCGGCGTATCACGACTTTACTTATTTGACAGGACTAACCTTATTTTAAGCGATCTATCTTTTTCTTTCTTTATCGAAAAGATAAAGACATAACGCTCAATTAGGTTAAGATGTGCTACACCGAATCGATACCACTGTCCCTGTTTATGAGAGCGAAAAGAAGTTAGCGGCAATATTACATTACAATACAATACAATATAGCTGAAAAATACAAAGGGTAAGTACAAATAGGCGGTCTTATCGCTTAAAACGATCTCTTCCAGGCAACCTTTAGGTGGAAGAAATTGTACGATAGGATTGCTGAAGAGGCCGTGTACCAGTAATATAAGTTATATAAAATAGTAGCAAACTTATATAAATAATAGTGCATATATATGTATATATACATATATATATATATATACAACGTATAACAGAAAGGTGTAACCATATTTGAAGAGCTTATTCAGTCAATGGTATAGAACAACTTTTTCTATGGAACAAACCCTGTATCTCGAAAAAAAAATCGACAATTTCATAGAAAAATGCAATGCCGCTCGGCCGAAATGTATGGAAGGACAGATTTTTTTTTTGAGTTTTAAAGGGTTGGCTCCATAGTAAAAGTTGTTCTATACCATTGACTGAATAAGCTCTTCAAATATGGTGACACCTTTCTGTTACACGTTGTGTATATACCTAATTACATAAATAATTTTATCAAATTAGCGACATATTTGTAAAATAAAATATATACAAGGTGACTTTTTGATCATCGTCCAAATTCATACTGGAGGCTTAATAAGTGATCAGTATCTTGGATCAGTAACAATTTTTGTGAAATTCGTAAATTGAAATTTCGGCTTCCCATAGAAATTCAGTTCCACTTCCGAGTGAATCACTATGGGAGTCGAAATTTCATTTTATGAATTTCACCAAAATTGTTATTGATCCATGATACTGATCTCTTACCAAGCCACCAGAATGAATTTGGACGATGATCAAAAATTCACCTTGTATATATTTTACATATACTGGGGGTTAAGATGAAGTTACGGAAGCCGAACACTAGCGATAGTACTCATCCATACGAACAACTTTAACTTTAGAGCCAACACTCAAATCGCGAAAAAAAAAAAAAGCTGTTCCATAGAAAAGTTACATAGCCAAAACGTATGAAACAACAGTTTTTTTTCTCGATTTCTCAATTTTTTTTCACAGAATGTTGTTCGTATGGACGAGTACTATTGCTAGTTTTCGGCTTCCGTAACTTTATCCTCCATAGTCTGTCCATAGTCCCAGTGGCGTGCACAGAACTTTTTGCTGGAAAAGCAAGCAATTGGTCAAGAATAACAATAAAAAAAATATGAAAAAATTTAAATATCACTTTGAAAAAAAAAAGTTTGTATAGGAAATTTTCACTCTAGGGTAGACATTGTCTAAGTGATATTTAAATTTTTTCATATTTTTTTTATTGTTGTTCTTGACCAATTGTTTGCTTTTCCAGCAAAAAGTTCTGTGCATGCCACTGCATAGTCCTCAATTTACTTTATAATGTAGCCTGTTAATTCCTCCGAGATCCACAAACGGAATCTCCGAATAGTATTCCCAAAATCACCTTTAATTGATAAATCATGCTCGCCGTCCCAAACAAGCGCAGTGCGCATGTGACACGTAAATAAATTTCAAACTTTACTCCACGAATTGAGAATACCCACTGATAATAAGCCACGGTCCGACTGGGAGTGGGAGTTAACACGGACGACAGGAATTCCAACACAATTTCCCTTTTAACTCCGCTCGCTCTTTGTGGCCGGGATATATCGGGCCATTCCCTCGCCGTCCTATCACTTTGCTTCACGACTTTGAAGACATTAATGCTATCGACTTGTCGACTAAACGGCCGGTAGAGGAAATTCTTTTCGCAGTTATTTTGGATAAATTCCTGAGGTTTGGGCGCTGTTATTTTGCTAAAGTGCAAAGGATTTTCCTTTTTACGTTTTGTTTTCGTTTTTAGGTCGTTGATGGTATTTAATCTGGATATTTACAGAAATACCTTATATTTTATGTAGCGAGAATAAATTAAATGCACTCATGATTTTTTTACTTTGATAAGACTCAAAGTTCAAGAAATGTCTTAGACTTTTAACCTGTTTCCTTACAAACGGATGAATTCGTCAAACGTAACAAATAAAATAGACTTCCATTGTTATATTATTATCTCACATTATTTGATTAAACATCTTATTACAATAGCTATTACATATTTAAGTAGCTATACCTATAACAGAATTACAGTAGAATCCAGTGCATAATATTACACATAATCACTTCAAACTTCCTGTGGAAGAAAAGCGTCCAAACAATAATGCGCTCATTGATTTCTTAGAAGTCAAGATATTTAAAAAAGGTTTATGTTTATCTGACCAACAAATAGAAACAAATAACAAAAAAAAAAGTTTTATTACTAAAATTAGTAAATGATCACCAAAATTTAAACCACATTTTAATTCAAAAAGGTATATACCAAACTATTTAAACCTCTGCCTCTTTTGAGCAAGAGTTGGGTTTCTGGCTGCGGGCTCTACCTTCCAGCAACATTGGAACCCTGCTGGATAACACCTCGTTGCGCGTTGCTGTCGGCCTGCTATGCTACGGCTTAATGAGCTACATCGTTGCTCCTGCGGTGCTGACGTTGGCCGTTTGGAGCTCCACGGGCTCTCTTGCCAACAAATGCGGCTCTCAACGACGAAATCCGTCGGGCCCTTACGTCAGCGAGTGTGCCATCGGTCTCAGAACCTCCAGGTTTGGCACGCGATGACGGAAAGTGGCCCAACGGAATGACATTAGTACCGTGGAAGTTTGGGAGGCCGCTGGTGTGGGACGCAACATGTGTCGATACATTAGCGCCCTCCCATGTCAACCAAAGCCGTAGAGTCGCTGCCTCGGTGGCTGCCGCCGCTGAAGACCTCAAAAGTGGAAAACAATTAGGTACCTATTTGGGAATCTCGCTAGCATACTGGGCACTTTACCGCGGAGCAGCGATATGAACGAAGTTTTTTATTTATAAAATTTTTCATTTATTATATAGTTATTTTTAGGATGCTTTAGTATTTAGAATTCTATTTAGTTTTAATTTTAGGTATATATGTATAGGTATATTTTAATATCACAAAGTTGCTGCTTTAAATAGAAAGCAAATATAATTTTGTGTAGTAAAAGTTTTAAATCTCGTAACAATATTTAACATCTCATTTTCTCAAAATAACAAAGCATTGATGTTTACCCAAGAATTATAAATGAATACTTTAATTTGTTATTTTTAACATACAACACGCTGCGCGGGCATATAATAGACCAGACGGCTGTGTGTACCGTGTTGGATTCTCACCATAACTAAGGTATAAAAAAGACTAGATTTGGTGATCATTTACTTATTTTGGTGTTCGCTATTATTTTTTGATAGGAGTGTCTCATTAGCTTAGAATAACCTCAAGCTCATTAGTATCTCAAACTTTATTGTGGTGGTCATAATATTTGATCTCTTTAAAAAAGATAATTTCAACATGTAAATAAGACCAGCATAGCCTTGGCAGGAAGTGGCCGTCTTTGTAGCCAGAATTTATCAATGGTGGCCGCTCCCACGAACCTTAGCGATGCTCGCATGAGTACTTTTGTTTATTTTACTTTATATTTCTTTATTGTCACAACTACCCGAACTGAATCCCAAAGGATAGCTGTGGGTGGATAAATTTACACCGGTAAATGTTTTTAAAGACTTTGTGACAGTGAAACGTCCGTTAAGGTGGCTACGTCGGAAAAATTAGCAACTCAATTCGTGGTGGTTGAAATTTCGAACAAAACTAATTAAAATAAAATTATTATCAGCTCGCACTGCAACATGGCTGTTACGTCAGTCGCGGCTGACAAGCCATACTTAAACTTCGTGGATATTTTTTCTTGACAACCCAGAATTCCTTTAGCGCAGAAGATTGTGCCCCCTAATCGACACTTCGACCAGTTTGGCCTAGGCAACACTAGTTTGTCCTAGGGACAACTAGTTTGTCCTAAAACCGGACTTGGCCGGTAACATTGTAGATATCTACAAAGAATAGCAGCTAGTTATTTCATCATACTTATTACCTTTACCACTCATCCTAAAAAGAAACCTATGCCTTTAAACTTGAGATGTTTAACCCATCAAATGTGCACAATTATTTTTATTGTATAAGAACAGGGACTAGGGGACATTTGGGTTGATTCAGCGTATCACGACTTAAGGTGGCTACGTCGGAATAGTTAGCAACTCGATTCGTGTTGGTTGAAATTTCGAACAAAACCATATTTAAATAAAGTCCTTTATCAGTTCGCACTGCAACATGGTTGTTACGTCAGTCGCGGCTGACAAGTGCGAATATAGTGTGTTTTTAATTAATTTTTATCTAAAGTAAAATTAATTTCCAAGAACTGACCATATCAACAAGAAAACCATATCATTTAATATTATTTTGTCTAGAAGTTTATAAATTTTTATACTGTTAAGATAAATACTGTAGCAATGGTATTGTTACAAGTGGACAAAAAACCGAGAAAAAAGAGTAAACTTAGAATTTTCTTGCTTCACTTCTGTATATTAAAATAAAATTCAGGAAAAACCACATCACTATTTGAATCATGTAGATTACTATGTAATTTTCTTCTATTAAAAAATGCTATAGTTACCGTATAAAATGGTTATAAAGTTACTCAGTTCAAAGTCGTTGGGTTGGGTACAACTGTTTTATCAATGTACTACAAGAATCTTTTGGCGCGTGGATTACAGTGACAGGGGGGCGCAGCTGTGAAACAAGGGACAGGATAGCAGCGTTAGTTCCAAATTTAACCACGACCAATCTACGCGCCAAAAGAGCCCCGTCACACACCTTAGACATCCTTAGATAAAGAATCATTTATACCCTACACATATGTATATGCAATATGCTCAAAAATTCGAATGCATTAACACGCAAAATTTATTTACAAATGACATTGTGTTTTTTTGTGATATTATTAAATAAATGAATATTAAGGAAAACTTATTTGTTTTTTTTTTAGTTTACATTATATATTCTTATAAAAACTTTTTGTTATAATTATTTCCAGATATATTTCGACTTTTGTCGGCATCAGTGGAACTTAATAAAATATTTATTTAATATCAATCTTAACTAAAAAATTGGCTAATGTCCCTAAACTATGAAGAAACTGAGGGCTTGCTGAAAATTTCCAAATAGTAAATTTAGCTTATTTTAAATCTTTATCTTTTTATGTGCATGTTCTTTTTTAATTAAATTATAAATATGCAATTTAAAAATAAAAATATAATTTTTGAAATGTTACACTTACATAACAAATTTGTATTAAGTAAATGTATTTGTATAGTACTTGTAGAAATAACAATATTTAATCAAACTACTGCTGGTGTCCCAGTACAAGCTTGCTTAGTGGGGGGGCCATTACAATGTACAAACTATTTTTTTATATTTTGTTCTGTTTTGTGTATTGTATTGTTGTTTATATTGTTGTTTTTGTACTAAATAAATATACTTAAATGTCATTAAATTGTAGAATATATAAATAAATAAAATATATAAATATTTTATTAAGGGCCTGTTTCACCACTTCCAGATAAGTGATATCCAGAAGATAAGTTTAAAAATGGAACACATTTTGTATGCGTTATATGTCACATATAACTATCAGGCACTTATCTGGAAGTGGTGAAACAGGCCCTATGTTTCACTGGTGCCGACAAAAAGTCGAAATATATTTGTGATATTCTAATGTGGGTGCAGAAATACGGTTTTACTTTCTTATTTTATTTGGTTATTACTTGGTTATTCTGGTGGTTATTTTCTTTTCTTTTTTCATCCTATGCCGTGGATAGTTAAACAAATGGAGTGAATGACACCGAGGTTTTTCTCTAAGACCTTCATATTTGGTCGTAAATAGCAAAAACTAAATGAAATCTCTATTTTCAAACTGGTACATGTTGTATCAGTATACTCTATAGATCATATTGAATAATTACCCCTAGTACAAGAGTAAAGGAGAGGGACCTCTATATACCTCTTTGCTTCTTTCACATTCATTAATTGAATCATACGAGGGCACTTATAACTTGGCGCCTCGTTTGGCCTCGGCAGCATATAACCAAAGTCTACCAGCTGAGTCTTCATTCTTCAAGGCGTGCGATCTCTGATCGATTGACATTTAAAAACTCCCGTAGTGGAGTTTGCTGGCACAATCAATTGAAAAAGAAGAAGAATTTTTGCGTATATCATAAATTCTATTAAAGCTAGGGGGTTCGTCTCGCTCCGCTCCGCTTCGCTCAGTTACTAGGTTGATAACCAAAATTAAAATTTGAAAACAGTTTGTCCTAAATGCCATCCATTTCCATGATAAGATTCCTAATAATTTTTTACAGCTTTCAAAAAATAAATTAATGTTGCTGTTAGCTTAATGTTGTCTCATTCATACACAAAAAAAAATGTAATTTGGATTTCTAATTCCTAAAAAAAATGCAAAAATGTTAATACTAAAAATTGAGTTTTCTTCGAATTCTCTATGGGAAACAGCAATTTCATATGTGTAAAGACCTAATATTAATTATTTATGATAGCTTGGTGTAGCATCTTCAGTTTTCTATCCAGAGAAGAATCCTTTAGTTCTTGGTAACGCGGCACTTTTGAATTTAATAAAAAATAAGCAATTTAATAAAAGATAAGCAATTTTTTGACGTCATACTAGATTTCATAAATAATATAAATATAATTTGTACTAGACCAAGCTTCATCAATAAAACATGTGTGAGAATCAGATGAAAAGCCTCAATCGTTCTTTTGATACGGAAAACTAGATGGCGCTGCTTGTATGTTACATCGCGATATGGTTTGATATTTGTCAAAATTGTAACCAACGAACATGGTATTCGTCAATGACAAATTACTCTTCCACTTGAGATTTTTGTGAGGTTCTCTCCACTTAGAGGATCCTAACATGCCCAAGAGGTGGGTAATCACTCCTTCTCGGCAAAACGAAACGAAACTAGCTATTAGTTTTTTTTCACGGGTATTGAAACGCTTGAATTTCAGAAACTATTGAATTCTTAATAACCGTTGACGGACTGATGTAACCGTTTACAATATTGACGTTAAGGTGATAAGGTGACGGTTTTTATTGCTACACATATAGGTACACATGATATTATCAACAAATGAACTTTCCTTCATACTTTTTTTCCAGGCTTAGGACTGGCTTCATTATTATCGGCTAATACATCATTGAAAACATCAATTACGTGTAATTGTTTAAAATTGCTACCGACATCATTGGAAACAATGCAGGCGTATTTCTAAGTTCACCTGATTTCTTTGTACATTATTTATATTATTTACATGGTTTTATGTACATAAGTGCTCATTCAAACCTTTTTGGGTCCAAATTGACATTGAGAAAAGTTAGCTGTCTAACTTTGGACGATATGAGCCGCGTACGCCGGTCATTAATTATTAGTCCCGTTTTACTAAAAATAAAATTATAATTTTATTTTAAATTATAATTAATATAAATATTTCCGCAAAACTAAAGTCTAAAAATAGAACAAACATTTGGTGTCATTTGGATGGAGTTCAAGGCCAAAGTGCAGGTGTTATTTACTAATTAATCAATCAAAAATGCATTTAAACATAAGACAATAAGAGATAAAATCACGACTTGTATTATATTTGAGAATACGAGAAAGTTTCATGAAACCGTTCATACATAAGTATCCTAATACCATAACAATAAAGGTGAATGTCAAGAATTACCTGGACCTGAGTGTGTGGTATGGCACGCACGTGCAGTAAATTTCGTCCAAAACGATTAGATAAATGAGTAAACCAATAATCGCCTCTGCCACAAGGTAACAAAGTCTTTCCTTTCGTCTTTGGACATTTAATGCAATGACGCAACCAACATCGTTCGCTCTCTTTATTTCACTCAATCGGATGGTCAGTGTGATTCGGGAGAAATCGGATGATATCGGTAGTTTTCGTTTCATGTCGTGATGACGTAGAGGGTGAGTGAGTATTGCATGTATCAAGAATTCAAGAACGAGCGAGTCGAGCGTTTTACGCATTTCACAGTTTCACTGTTTCAATAGTTTTCGTGCGACTCAGACAACGTTTCTCGTTTTTGCATCCTTCACACGTTCTAATAACTATTGACGTTTCGGAAAACTCACTCCTACTCAAATCTTATTAGAGTCGTACTCGGTCCGTCGTTTCTACACATCCGTCGGTCCTACACATAATAAGCAATATGTTTATTTGTTTTTTTGTGATATTCTACGAGAAATGTGGGTGCAGAAATAAGGTGGTTACTAAGTATTTTCTTTTCTTTTTTCAACCTATGCCGTGGATAGTCGAACAAATGGAGTGACACCAAGATTTTTCCCTAAGACCTTTCATATCTGGTCGTAAATAGCAAAAAATAAATAAAACCTTTATTTTAAACCTGGTAGGCACATGTTGTATCATTAAAATCATTATACTCTATTGATCATATTGAATAACTACCCCTAGTATGTACAAGAGAAAAGGACAGGGACCATCGATATACCTCTTTGCTTCTTTCACATTCATTAATTGATTCATACGAGAGCACTTATAATTTGGCGCCTCGTATGGCCTCGGCAGCGTACAGGGTCACTGGAAATTGCTCTTGGCCCAAAATTTGGCGTGAACTGATAGCTTAATGATTGGTCGATCTCCTTAAAGCTAAAAATCACTCAAATAATTGCAAAATCTTATGTTGCATGTCTAAAATCACGACAACAAATAATTAAATATAAAAAAAATATTTAAAGAGGTGCTGTTATTATAAAAAAATGTACGGCACACGTCGTAAAAAAATTTAATCGTTAATCTCAGTATCGTCAGCTATCCAAATTAATCATTGTTCCTTCCCCAGGGAGGAATAAGAGCAATTTCCATAAGCAAAGTCTACCAACTGATTCTTCAATGCGTGCCATTGAAAAACTCCCGTAGTGGAGTTTGCATGCACAATCCACTATGGGAATTGAAAAAGAAGAAGAGTTTTTGCGTATATCGTAAATTCTACTAAAGAGAAGACAAGACAAGACAAATACTCTTTATTGTACACCAAAGTTAATAAAATAAGGTAAAATAACAAACTTATGAGAGAAGGTAACAAATGGCGGCCTTATCACTTATAGCGATTTCTTCCAGACAACCTTTGGGTGGAAATTTAATCGTTGGAAAAAAATAACGCGAAGGTGGTGCACAAAATAAATAATAATAATCAAATGGATAGCAAAATACCTAAAATAAATACACAAGTATAACATTGTACATACAAATACATATAATTCGATAAATATGTACACTAATATATAACAAAAGTAAATACTATAATACGTAAACCAAAAGTAAATAAATATTAGTGGCAGAAGTAAGAGATTTAACTAACATTTACAAAGAAAGAAAATGAGCTAAAGCTAGGGGGTTCGCCTCGCTCCGCTCTGCTGCGCTCCGCTCCGCTTCGCTCGGTTCCTCAAATGTATTTAAACGTAAACTGAACACGCTCCGCTTCACTTTGCTCGCTGTCGCATTTATAATTGACATTTTGTTGAAAGATTATATTGAAAAAAAAAAGAAAAACTTCAGACATGAATTCGATATGTGGTTACTCATACCTATTACATCAATGGTTCGATAATCAAAGCGATGAATTAAGCGAACATACGAAAAACTCCCGTAGTTTCAGATATCGCATATGGGTGTGTATACTTTGCTTATATGCGTCCCTGCATCAGTGCCGGTTTTAGCATTAACGGCGCCCTGGGCCAGAATTCTACGGCGCCCCCTATCTGTTTCCTAAATTGTTCATGTGCAAAAAAGGAAAAAAAAAAAAACATGGGAAAGATTATTTCTAGAGATGAAACGGATAGTGATTTGTCCGGATACCGGATACCGGATATCCGGCGAGGCACTAGGCCGGATAGCCGGATATCCGGCGGCCGGATATCCGGCTCAAGATATGCGTTTCGCACTAATTGAGCAAGTCTAAATATTACGCACCAAGGTGCGTGCGGGTGCAAGTGGGCGAGATTATTCGTGCATTTTTTAAATGAAGATCATTTCTAAATGATCGTATCACAATCATACAAATGCTGGTTTGCAAACGCGAAACAATTTCCGATCCTAACAAAATTTGCAAGTATGTATCTTTTGTCTCCTTAGAGTGATATATACTGTATATAAATGGACAGGTGTCTTTAAATGAAACCGCGTAATATACTGTTCATACTGAACAAATTTTCCAAAGTATAAATATTGAAAAAACAAAATTGAGTCTGCCCGGCCAGTGCCCTTTTAAAATTTAAAGTAGGTTTTCAAAATGAGTATTTTTTTCATTTCCACAAGTATGTTTCTTTGGAAAAGTTGTTTAGTATGATTTCAGTATGACCATGTGTTTTTATTAAAAGATACATGTTGAGTTACATTCGGTATATTGTGAGAGCAAAAGAAGCTGGTGTAATGTATGAAGAAAAGCATAAACGTTTATTCCCAACAATTGATGTAGCGCTTGTCTTATCTACCATAGCTCAATTCTTATTCACTTTATGTATTACAATTTAGATTATTTAATCATTGATACAACTATTTTGTGATTTAAACGACTTTTTGTATGTTGAGTTAAGTATCCGGTATCCGGCCGGATACTGACTACTATCCGGCCGGATACCGGATACCAAAAATATGGCCGGATAGGCCGGATACCGGATAGTAACCGGATATCCGTTTCATCTCTAATTATTTCAATCTTCAATCATGACCAAATTTTTAACATAATTTAACAACATTTTACCGCGCCATCCCGTGATCCATACTGACGAGGGGGCGCTGGCGCCCCTTGATGTCTGGCGCCCTGGGCGGTCGCCCAACCACGTCCTACCCTAACGCCGCCACTGCCCTGCATGTCACCAATTTCGGCACACGTCTTTCTGGGGCCTGATCGAGCTCTATCTTCGATTTGCGCTCCATATCCGATTTATCTAGATATTGTAGTAAAGTAACTTTTACGTTTCTGTTGGTGGACTTTTTTAGTACTTATTCTAAGCTGATCCAAAAATCCAAACTACTTATCAAAATCGACTTTAAAACAACCTGATTCTCGAGGACTTCTTAAGACTACATTTTACCTGGTTGCCCTTCATGAATAGTAAAAAGCTTGCACAATCCAAACATCACAAGTTACGACTTTTCTTGAAAGCTTAGGATCGGCCTTCTCTCTTTGTCTCGCCAGACAGACTTACCTAACATAGTACTTTTAACAAAGTAAATTCGAAACATCAAAAGCCAAGAAAGAAGCGAAACGCAAATTAAGCCCGAATGAAAAATAAACAGCACTTTCAAAATTCATTATTCTGACGTTCTAATAAACAAACAAGGGCAAACAGACGATTATAGTAAGGCACGTTTCAGAGATGCCACATGTAATAAAATATTCAAAGCCTCACGCCTACCTGCCGAAAAGGCGCGGAGTCATGTTGAATTTAATAGGGGCGACCCAAAACGATGCAAGACGACGAATAAAGTGCTCGCACTGTACATACTTACTTTCATCACACACACAACCTTCTACGACTTGATGTTCCGACGCCAAACGTACCAAAACAGAGGTGTAAAAAATTAATGAACTTTCTTTTACGTTTAACGGAGCGATCTTTGGGACTTGGGTCTACGGTAACGACGAGTGAGCTTAAATTTAAAGCTTTACCTTTTTAAATAAACTTAGAATAGCACGTTTTATTCTGATTGAAGCTTCATGATTTAGAACCTCATTAATAAAACCACATATTAATATTTTCAATGCATGTGCTCGTAAAGGCCCACTTTTTATGCATCAAAACCGAACAGAAAGAAAAACCGAAAAAAAAAAAATTATTTTGCCCTAGGGCTTTATTATTATTTTTTTTATTTGTTTGCCTTGGTTGGCTAACCTGCAGCCTTTCCTGAGTACCATAGAATGTCTATGACCATAGATGTTATACTTTTTTTTCCCCTGTTTAACGGATCTGGATACAATCCTTTTGAGCCAATCATAATTTAAAGTTCACAAGATTATATTTGTTTTCATTTCCTCACACTGCATTGAAAAACGTAGTATGATACACGGGCGTAAAAGCAATAAATTACTCGATTACGTTTAAAACACTCGCTACGCTCGTGTTTTAAATCGTCCTCGTAATTTGTTCCTTTGCGCCCTTGTAGCATAAACTACTATTATGATAGCTTGGCGATCTTGTTGGTGTAGCATCTTCCAACGTTTTCTGTCCAGAGTAGAATCCTTTAGTTCTTGGTAACTTGCGACTTTTGTCTTTGCCCTAAGCATGATCCTTTTATAAAAAATAAGGAATTTAAAAAAAGATAAGCAATTTTTTGACGTCATGCCAGATTTCATAAATAAATATATAATTTGTACTAGACCAAGCTTCATCAATAAAACCTGTGTTAGAATCAGATACCACAATACAAAAACGAGCGAAGATTTTTAAAATGATTGGGTTTTAAAAGGTACTTCGTTGATACGAGCAGTTTCTAATGCGTAATTTTATGGTAAGACGAAGCTTCGTAAATTTCTTATTTTCCCAGCAAGCATTCTAGATTTTCATTCTGAATGTAAAAAAAATCTATCTGCTAAGTACATTGAAAATTATGTTCCGATGAAATTCAAATTCAAATAGTTTATTTTGTAAAGTAGGTATACGTAATAAACTTTTATTAATTCATCATTATAATTAAGGGGGGCTTATCCCAATTTCGTTTTTTCTGATTCATTTTAAACTTTGAAATTGGGACATTTTGTGCTTGAAAAGATAAAAATTGTTTCTGCAGATTTTTTTTCCGGTCAAAACGCGATAATTTATTAGTTGCTCGATCGAAAAAAATCTGAAACTAGGTCAATTTTTCATGTTTTTTTCGTTTTATATAAAATTTACATTACCAAATCGTAGGAATATTACAGAAAATTACGAAAAATGTAATCTAGTAAGTAATTTTGCGGATAGTTTTCTGAAAATTTCATCGTAAAACTCAGAGCGCGCTGTTTTCAACTATGATAAATCATCATAGAGTTCAGTTCTACTTCATGCAAAATAAGATGTCAGGGAAAACGGGTCCTTAAGCACAAACTAATTATTCCGAAATAGTGATCTGGGGCTCTACCGCGTAATTCTCATTTGTATCAACTTCAAGCAAATGCATGCGAAATTCAACGCGTGCAAGAGAGATGGCATGTTAGGCGGGCGTCGTCGCACGCACGTCAAATTTCAATCTCAAGTTGATGTTGATGAAAATGAGAATTACGCGGTAGAGCCCCTGTTCTAAGCTGTAGAACACATACTAAGTCCAATCCAATACTTGTGGTTTGCCACTCTCGAGTGAAGAAGCTAGTAGCTAAGCACAATGCCCGGCCAGAAATAAGCCAATACGGCTTACAATCCTGTCAAGACCGCCACCATTAAAAACGATTGTTAAAGACACATAACTTGACTTTTATAACTAAGTTATAAAGATCTTTTTTGATCGGCCTCGTTGTCTAAAAGTCCTCAGAGAACTTGGATAGTACCTATATAAAAGGCTTCAGTTTCAGCAAGGACGTGGCTTTACAACCAATGGATTTCGAGAGCAAAGGTTGTTGATTTTAGAAAATGTACGAAAAGTTCGATTTACAATTTGATCAAAAGTACACAGAAAACACGCTTTTTAGGGCATGCAGGTTTCCTTACGATGTTTTCCTTCACTGTTTAACAAGTGGTAAGTAGGAACAAATACTGTGCATACCTATAATAATAATAAAAATAATAATAAATTGCTTTATTACAGGCAACAAGGCCCATAATAAAATTATAGATTAATTTTATACTTAAAAACTAAAGTGTCACTTTGGCATAGGGCTGCCATCATCTAAATATTCTAAATTGTCGACGGAGAACAAAAACTTCAAAAACCCCGGACATTTAGTTGAGATTGAGGTTTTTCCCCGGACATCCGTAAAAAATATTCTTGCAAAAAAAAGTTTTCATTAAACATTTTTTATTCTACGTTAATTATTTACTAAACAATAAATATATTTATTGCCGCTCTGGGATTGCCTTTGATGCGGTTTACGAACGAATGAATATTTTCTTAGATTTGTTTTTATTTATTGATTATCCTTCAATTAATTGTGGTTAATTAATTAATCTGACACATAAAGTGTCCGGGTTTTACCCGGATTTTGATCCAAATCCTCCCCCGGACGGCCCCCGGACGCCCTCCAGACTAGGACAAATCCGGGGAAACCCGGACGGATGGCAGCCCTACTTTGGCACAATATGGTAGGTACTCTTCCGCGAAAACGCCGATATACCACGCCCTTCGGCCAGAAGTCCTCCTTCATGAAGTTTGGCAGCCTGCTTATAAAACTCATTGGTGCACGCCCGACCGGGGATCGAACCTGGATCTGCTACCCCTGAGCTACCGCCACTATAGTAAACGTGTCGCCGTGGGTAATTACTGAAATTTTCATAGGCCATTGCCTCCTCTTATAAGTTATAGTAGGTACTTAAGTGTTTTATTTATATCCCTCCTTGAATTTGACATCCAACAAACTTGCATACCTAACAATAATATTAAACCATGTTATCTACATATTTCGAAGTCAGAAACACGTTATCAGCATAGTTATCAGGCGGATCCAGACACGTTGTAACCTGTTTCTTCAAGCATTCACAATGGTCCTTTGTCGTCTTGTTTATCTCTATGTAAACTAGCTTTTGTAACTTTACCAACTTAGCAGTTTCCGGGCTAGATCTAGCATATTATGATAAAAATGTCTCATTTTCATTTGAATCATTGTTTTGTCTATTTTTTTTTATTTCAACGTTCATGGTTATTAACGTGACAAAACTAAAACCAGCCAAGTGCAAGTCGGTCTCGCGCACGAAGGGTTCCGTACCATTATCTATAAAAACGGCAAATAAAAAAATCTGTTGTGTTGTATGGGAGCCCCCTTAAATATTTATTTTATTCTGTTTTTAGTACTTACCTATTTGTTGTAAATAAATCTGTGAAAATTTCAACTATCTAACTATCACGGTTCATGAGATACAGCCTGGTGACAGACGGACAGACGGACAGACAGACGGACAGCGGAGTCTTAGTAATAGGGTCCCGTTGGTTACCCTTTGGGCACGAAACCCTAAAAACGAGAGTGCTATTCCCAAAACGCCTCCTTTTTCTTCATCGTAGTCGTTCATTGATCTTGTGTGCAGATTATGTGATTTTTCAAACACAATCATTTATTTTGTAATTTGTAATAATAATTGTAATTTGTAATCATAATTGTTGACATTCTGCGCTTTTGGCTATGTGCGCTTTTGACATTCTGCCATTGACCTAAAGGCAATGAGTTCAAAAGGAAGGAGATGCCCATCTAAACATTTTCCCAAACTACAACTGGCGCCACACTTTATGACGCCTCGGACGTTAGTATATCTCTCTCTTTCATACATCATATATTTCTTTCATATTTTTCTCTCTGTCTCGCTGGTACTAATTCACTCGGGTTTGGCGCGAACATGAATGCCACGTTGCGTAGGTGTGCGATGTAACCTTGTACGTGCGTATATGAATCCTTAATTTCTTTTTTATGGTAGTGAGTGAATCAGTGATAAATTCGACGTGTTGTAGGTATTGATGTAATTCAAAGTATATAAAAATTAAGTTCAAAAACTAAAACCCGACTACTCACGATCACGCTCTAAAAAGTATGAAACAAGAAAATCACAAATATTCATAGTGATGTTCAGGGGATAGCCGTGGTCGTATGCCACTTTGCCCTAAAGCTTAATACTGTTAGAATGCATTATTTTTTTTATTTAAGGCAGTGTGCATACAACCATGGCTATCCTGTGAATATCACTATGAACGTTTATTTTCTTGTTTCATACTTTTTAGAGCGTGATCGTGAGTAATCGGGTTTTAGTTTTTAAACTTAATTTTATCTAAATTATTTTGGGGTTATTATTTCGTGATAATATATTGTTTGTTTTTAATGAATTATTCCAAATTATCAAATTATCGGGTCCATGCAAGCAAAGCCGCGAGCAAAATAAAATATATATTTTTGAAATATGCTTATTAAATCCTTTCATATGATATTAAACACGGCACCATAGGTTTTTTTTTTTAGTTCTTGACTTTTTATCCTCTAGAGGGCGCTACGTTCAATTTATTGTGACGACACATAACTTATAACTAACGGACGGTCAAGACGCTTTCAACGATACCTAATTTATCAAATTATGATAAGTAGTTTAGAAGTTATAAGAGAACAGATGAACATACATACGTACATACATACATACAGGTCAAAATCATAACCCTCCTTTTAGCTTTGCCGTAGTCCTAATTATAGGTAACCCGGTCAGAGTGTCGATAAGGGGGCACGATACCATAGTGCCATCTTATCTACACCCCAACCGGTAACCCTACTTTTGGCTTCGCCGTAGTCGGGTAAAAAGCTAGACAAATGAAACTAAGTTTATTCCATTAGTCTGCTAAGCAAATCTTAATCAAATCCAGGCCGAAGTTATTATTAGATTTATTGACATCAGAAAAATGTTTTCGTGGTATTCTACTTTTGAAAATAAAGTTAATTATTTCATTTCATTATTTTTTTCATCCAATTTTTAGTTTCCTATTATTATTATATTTTCCTAGTATCGTATATTAAGTTCCCCTTAGCAAAATTTTAAATTTCCTACATAAGTTTAAAGTATATTTCCTACATAAGTTTTAAGACAAAAATAAAATACAGGTTGATAAAAATGACGCCCGTACAAAGTTGCTTTTATTCAAACTCGCGTGAGGTGGTAGCGAACATCATGGCCGCCATTATGGACTTCGATAATATAATTATTAGAGATGAAACGGATATCCGGTTACTATCCGGTATCCGGCCTATCCGGCCATATTTTTGGTATCCGGTATCCGGCCGGATAGTAGTCAGTATCCGGCCGGATACCGGATACTTAACTCAACATACAAAAAGTCGTTTAAATCACAAAATAGTTGTATCAATGATTGAATAATCTAAATTCTAATACATAAAGTGAATAAGAATTGAGCTATGGTAGATAAAGACAAGCTTTACATCAATTGTTGGGAATAAACGTTTATGCTTTTCTTCATACATTACACCAGCTTCTTTTGCTCTCACCATATGCCGAATGTATCTTTTAATTAAAACACATGGTCATACTGAAATCATCCAAAGAAAAAAATACTCATTATGAAAACCTACTTTAAATTTTGAAAGGGCACTGGGCGGGCAGGTTCAATTTTGTTTTTTCAATATGTTACTTTGGAAAATTTGTTCAGTATGAACAGTATATTACGCAGTTTCATTTAAAGATACCTGTCCATTTATATACAGTATACAATACACCACTCCAAGGAGACAAAAGATACATATTTACAAATTTCGTTAGGATCGGAAATTGTTTCGCGTTTGCAAACCAGCATTTGTATGATTGTGATACAATCATTTAGAAATGATTATTTAGAAATGATCATTTAGAAATGATCTTCATTTAAAAAATGCACGAATAATCTCGCCCACTTGCACCCGCACGCACCTTGGTGCGTAATATTTAGACTTGCTCAATAAGTGCGAAACGCATATCTTGAGCCGGATATCCGGCCGCCGGATATCCGGCTATCCGGCCTAGTGCCTCGCCGGATATCCGGTATCCGGTATCCGGCCAAATCACTATCCGTTTCATCTCTAATAATTATCGCTTCGAAAATGGTTTATTTAGTTGTTAAACAAGCAAAAAACATGATGTACTGTTACTTATTGATGATACGATATCCCATCTGGCTTTTTAAATTTTTTTTCATAGTTTTTGCAGCTTTTTACTGTGCAACAAGGCATTTTTAATAGAAGTTCATACACAAACACACTGCACAATCTCCCGCGGAACACTGAGTCGCGCTTGTGCTAAATTGACATTTTAGCACTTACGCACTGGGGTCATTTACTCGCTTCGTTGGCCTGGTCCTTACCTTTAGGTTAATGCCTAAAGGTAAGGACCAGGCCAACGAAGCGAGTAAATGACCCCAGTGCGTAAGTGCTAAAATGCCAATTTAGCACAAGCGCGACTCAGTGTTCCGCGGGAGATTGTGCAGTGTGTTTGTGTTTGAACTTCTATTAAAAATGCCTTGTTGCACAGTAAAAGACTGCAAAAACTATGAAAAAATTTTAAAAAGCCAGATGGGATATCGTATCATCAGAAAGTAACCGTACATCATGTTTTTTGCTTGTTTAACAACTAAATAAACCATTTTCGTAGCGATAATTATATTATCGAAGTCCATAATGGCGGCCATGATGTTCGCTACCACCTCACGCGAGTTTGAACAAAAGCAACTTTGTACGGGCGTCATTTTTATAAACCTGTATTTTATTTTTGTCTTAGAAACTTATGTAGGAAATTTAAAATTTTGCTAAGGGGAACTTAATATACGATACTAGGAAAATGTAATAATCATAGGAAACTAAAAATTTGATGAAAAAAATAATGAAATGAAATAATGAACTTTATTTTCAGAAGTAAAATACCACGAAAACATTTTTCTGATGTCAATAAATCTAATAATAACTTCGGCCTGGATAATACTAGAGAGCTATTTTTTTTTTAGGATAAGATTTGGTTAGCAGACTAATGGAATAAACTTAGTTTCATTTGTCTAGCTTTTTCCCGACCACGACGAGTAAGTAAGTAAGTTAGTTACATACATATATGAACCCTGAAAATATGTATAACTCTTTTTGGACGGTCGTGTGCCCTGAAATTAACCCTGAAAATAGAAAACTCTTTTTTGGGCAGTCGTGTACATACCTACATACATACATGAAAACATAACGCTTTTTTATGGGAAGTCATGTAAAAAAATAATCGTTATCATTATAATCATATTAATCTAGGTATGCAATTCAGTAGCGGAATCTCAATTCGGCTCGAAACTGGTGCTATAGGGCCTTTATGGATTTTTGTAGCAGTCGGATTGAATGCCAATTGTATCTTAAAAAATATGTACACAAATAGCGAAAGTGATTATTGTAAATTGCAAGTAGCATAATTAAAATTGTATGTGTATATCGGTGTGGAACTGACTTATTACCATAAAAAAGAAATTAAGGATTTATATACGCACGTACAAGGTTACATCGCACACCTACGCAACGCGGCATTCATGTTCGCGCCAAACCCGAGTGAAGTTAGTACCAGCGAGACAGAGAGAAAAATATGAAAGAAATATATGATGTATGAAAGAGAGAGATATACTAACGTCCGAGGCGTCATAAAGTGTGGTGCCGATTGTAGTTTGGGAAAATGTTTAGATGGGCATCTCCTTCCTTCTTGAACTCATTGCATTCTGCTCTTTTGACAATTTGCGGTCGTTTGTCATTTTGCGCTTTTGACCTTATGCTCCTAAACGAGTATGAGGTATTATTACTATTCTAATTTTTGATTATAACGCTTAAGTAATACCTAGGTATGGTTGTTGACTTCAAGCCAACTGTTTCAAGAACGTAAGTACTGTCTCCTAAGAACATGACAGAAAGAGCCCTTTTTATAGAGTCAAGGTGGCAACGCATTGTGTTGATATCGATGAGTCATTCATTGTATTGTAGGTGGATGCGGTGGGTATGCAAATATTCACGTCCGGTTTGGTTTTTCTTGGTTTTATAATCTAAAGTATGTGTCATTGTTATTTTAAATAGAAATAACCTAACTATCTATATTGATAGATGTAGTAGGTACCTACTACCTACCTAAAGCAAACCTAAAGTAGGTACCTACATCATCGGAATTTTATTTATACATATCAGTTCTATTTTCTAAGCATACAGGCTTAGAGAATAGAATTCATAAGGTGAATTTGTGAACATCGTCCAAATTCATACTTGAGCCTTGGTAAGTGATCAGCATCATGAACCAATAACGATTTTTGTAAAATTCATAAAATGAAATTTCGACTCCCCATAGTGATTCACTCAGGACTGAGAGTGAATTATTATGGGAAGTCGAAATTTCATCATACGAATTTCACAAAAATTGTTATCGATTCGTTATGCTGATCACTTACCAAGCCTCTAGTATGAATTGGGACGATGATCAAAAAGTCACCTTATATAAGAACAGAGATTTTTTAACTATGATACAGTGGAGTGTCAGTACATTTTTACGGAATCCTTTTAAATTATAGGCACCATAGACAAGGAAATCATAGCTTCAGGTCACTAAAGGCATTCATTATTAATACCCAAGTAAAATGGGACATTCTGGTACTTACATAACTCTTTATGTTGACCAGCTACTAACATAGGTATATGTTATGTTAGTAATTTAGTATGTATATGAAATCAAAATACTGTGTATTACGTCTGAATGGGCCAGATTAAATGGGGCGCGGCACATTCGGACGTAAACTGAAATCGACTACGCTCGAATGGGGCGGTCGTAAAATTTTGAAACGGTACTGTCACTTACAGAATACATGAACATTTGACAATATTATTTTTTACATTATATCAGTAAGATTTACTCTACACTAATTATATATTTACTTTGTTGAAATCAAATACGTACAGAAACATTTACGTTCTAATGTGCCGCGGCACATTAAATCTGGCCCATTCAGACGTAATACCAAAATACTTGCTTTCCTTTACTCACTGATGTGAAAAAATCGAATTTTGATAGTGATATTAGTTTTTGCCAGCGTCAGGGAAGTTATTATATTGACTGTTTGATAGACGAATAGGCCCACAGACTGCTTAGACATTAGATATCTTATCAACCACGGACAAGTGAGATCTTTTTCCGCCACTCGTCGAGGTTTTGCGGGGTAATACGGAAAGGGTACTAAGCAAGGAAATAGTATGGAATGACACTTGTAAAAGGTGGTAGAGCTGATGCTGGGTTCGACTGTGGAGGCATGGGTGTGAGTATGGGCAATTCTTCCAGGATGACCACTGGGAGTGGCAAAGTCCTGGAAAGGCTTATGTCCAGCAGTGGACGAACTAGGCTGATGGATGAATGGATGGACATTTGTATAGTAGTGCAATTGCACTGATATGTTGGCGAAAATGGATTGTCCTCCTTACAACATCTAATGGCTTAGTGGTCTGTGAATAGGCCTGACGTTTTTGACTTTTCCTCCCTAATTAGTTATACACATCAAGACTGTCATAAATTTATACCTACCTAAGTGTACAAATGGATGTGGTAGCAGCGTTAGTTCCGATTTTGGACACAACCAATCCACGCGCCAATAATCCTTGTAGCACTGTATAAGTCAAACATGAAATACCTATGAATTTTTCTGGAATAACGTCGATTTTTAAAATTACATTGGTACTTCTTGGTACATACTTACTTATATCAGACGTGCAAATAGGACACCGGAACGCACTAAACCGATATTAGACTTCCGGCGTGTTGGTAATCTAACCAATTGGGCATTTAAGGGGCAGGTAGTCGCCAGTGACATTGAGTAGGCCTCTGTCGGTACAACTATCGACAGAAACTATATTGAAATAATGTTTATATCAGCGCGCACGGCATTACATACGATGCTGGGTCTCCGAATAGCGCAAATTTCACATGGACGGACGCGATGGACGGAAAAAATACCATAAGTACCACAATGATTTTCCCAAACAATATTTTCCTTGTATTTTAGTGCAAGACAAGAACCACACAAATACCATCAGTAGTTTCAAAGAAATACTTTACCAATTTTAATCAATTTTAGTCTAAAAACAGCTTGACTTTGAACAATATTTTCGTGCTGTTTCTTATACGCGAGAATAATTTCCTTAAATGAAGTTGTTTATTACTTATAGGTAGTTTAAGTAAGTAGATACTTAACAATATCACAGATAATATAATACTACAATATATTCTTTTTAGAATTTTTTTTAAATAAATAACTTTATCAATAGAGTCATTTTCGGATGACGCTGGGAAGAGGCGCCTTAAGTTCATGTTGATATAAAAACCCAACATGTAGCAACATGCTTGTTTCTTCGTGACTCAAATCTGCGGCTCAAAGACGATAATAGCGTGCGACATCCGCACGGCAAAGTTTACCATTTTCAAGATACACATGAGCCTGGGGCAAACAAAAGTAATCTCTATTGACGGTCACGATAAGCCCCCTTCGATGCGGGGCAAACACCACCTGCAGGCGACAATCAACAATCTTCCTTTCGCAACAAGGAAAACGCAACCTTTCTACTTGGATTTTAAGGTTCTAATTTGAAAGCGCCAGGTGAATTTATCCGAGAAGTCTTACGAAGTCACGATATCATTTACGCCTTGGAAGTTGCGCTGTGGGCCAATTTACGAGCGAGGTGAGGTGCCCCCATCCCTACCCCCCTCTTTGTAAAGTTGCTGACTTCTGCCATTTATAAATTCAATATGATTGACCTAACGATCGTGAGAAATGCTGACGGAAGGAATCGCTTTCATTTGTCAGAATGATGGATGAATTTGTTTTTTAAACAAAAGTTTTACCTATATAAGCTCCGAGGTTGAAGGTTGAAAAAAAGTTTTGTTTGAATAAAAGTTTACCCGGAAATATAATGTATTTAAAAAGTATTCAGTTCCAAATGAATTATTTTCAGTTCACCTTACATATTACATAAGTTAGAAAACTTTGAATATAAAAGCTCAAATTTACAATTGCTTGGAATTACACTCGTGGAATACTTTTCTATTGATTTAGAGGGTTTATGCATTTATAAAAAGTACACACGCTAGCTCTGTTAGAAATCCGTACTAATATAAATGCGAAAGTATGTTGGTTTGTTCTTCTTTCATGGAGGAACGGATCGATGTGATTTTTTTGCATAGAGATTTGCATTTATGGGCCAGAGAGTGGTATAAGATAAGTATGCTACTTTTTATTTATCCCGGCAAAATGCAAACTAAATCAGCGCGCTTGATGCCGCGGGCAAAAGCTAGTAACTTTTGATAATAGCATCGTCAAAGTACTTACTGACATATACACTCGTTGACGCTGAGACAGCAAAATCTTAAAGAGGCAATAGGAGCAATCCTAGTTCATATAAACGAAATACCAAAACCGTTTGTAAATCATAGATATTCTTAAGAGGCTTCAGTAAGCTAAATTAGCAGCTCGAAATATGTCAGTACAAATATCGACAATAACGAAATAGAAATAACGTTCATGTCAGAGTGCATTGCAAAGTGGCTGTTACGGCGATCGCTGTGTCGCCGGGTAGCGCAAAATAGAGAAAATAATGCTTTTCACATGTGTTAAGTTTGATATTTAAAAGTTTTAAACATTATTGTGTTATATTTTTGTATTGCTCGTGTGTGTCTATAAGTTTTAACCTAGTCTCTTTTGAATTTAAAAGTTTAAACTATTTATCCTTTGCATTTGAAAGGTTATTAAAGGTATTTATTTTCTCGTTGTAGGTTAAAGCTTTTAAGATTTTAAAACATCACAACTATGGGACATCCGTCAATATGTGTGATATATTTTTTTCAAAGTTTTGTAATATTCATATAAACATTTAAACCAATTTAAAAACGTCTGTAAACGCAGTTTTGCTTCTGAAGCCCCTTAAGGTAGTGTGTATTTATTCGGATTGCATTACATAATATCTAGATTCCCAAATATATATTAAATATGAGAAAAATAAGCTTTCTATGGACATTTTAAATTGCTTATATTTCGTCTTTAAATCAGTGTCCTTTCAAAATATAATATATTTGGGAACCTAGATATTCTATAATCCAATCGAAATAAACACACACTATCCTAAGAATATCTATGATTTACAAATGGTTTTGGTATTTCGTTTGTATGAACTAGGGTTGCTCCACAGGCCTCTTATCGACTTATTATTAACTTTAGCTGAAAATAATCTGTCTGATTGTAAGTGGAGTGCCGGCTTAGTAGGACTCTTAAAGTATCGTAGGAGTACGAGCGATGAAAACTACTTAAGGGGCTCCACAATGCTAAATATCTGTTTTTCATTGGATTCAGTTCAGTCAGAGAAGATGGTAAAAATTTGAAAAAGATATGCCGTGTTATTTGACTCAAGAGAATTATTAATTACACATTATAAATAAGAATACATTCAATATTCATTAAATTTTAAAACATACTTTTAAAAAAGCATGAATTTCACGAAAAAAGTGATTCAGTTTCCATATTTCAAAACCGAATGAAATGAAACCAACACACGCAGATACTAACTAGAAAAAAACATCTTTGTTATATAAAAAAATTATAGTTAATGTCCTAATGTAGCCGCGATCTCAAAATAACTGAAGTTTTGCGTGCGCGGCATCTGATTAGCGCAGGATAAATAGTTAAAGAACAAAAGCGTAGTGCAAGACTGAATTTTAGGATTATGCAGCCCCTTACTTAAGAGTGATTGAGCACCTCAGTTTGCACTAAGTAGAACTGTACTCTATGTGTTTTATTATTGCTTAAAATAGCGTGCTCTGAGCCGTGGCTGTTTTGACAACCGAAAAATCGAAAAACCGAAGACTAGTAAAAAACGAACCGAAACTAGTTGAAACAAAAACAAAGTGTTTTCAAAATCACTAGGTATTATTCGAATACATTTTATTAGATACCTAGAGGTACTTAATTCCGAAATCGATACCCAAGAGAAAATCAATAAGAAGTCTATAGAGGATTACGAACTTACAAAAGATATTATTTACAAATAAAATCAATGAAACAATCAATTGACGCGGTTTGTTCAAAATCACTTCATAAACATGATTTATACTTACAATTGTCGGCACTTGATGAAACATAGAAAGCATAAAGGTTACAAGAACATATGGTCATATTTTTTATTATTATTGCAATAAAATCATACAATGTCTGTTATTTTATTCCTATTTGCGCCATCTTACCCGCTAAATATTTAAAATTACTTAAAAATGAGGAAATACTGTTTTATTATTGCGATCGCGTTACCAAGTTGACTTTGGTAGGTATGAACCCCTCTAAAAAGGGTCCAAAAACAGGAAAACCTTAAAGTTTCTCATCTATCTGTTCTTAGCTTAAAAAGTTCATGGGGCATATATCCCATACAAATTAAGGTTACCGTGAGCAGTTCATAAAACTTTTAATTAAACTTTATGTTCACCTAATTGGGTATGGGAAGTTTAAATGCCATCACAAGCAAAGAAAATATAAAAATATATTAGAATTAATTTGGCCAAGTGCCAGTCGAACCCAAAGGGTTCCGTACTAATACACTACAAATTTACAACAATATACAATTGGCAGATGTCATAGCAAAATTAAGGCGACACAAACAAACCGCTAAAATGGTAGCGCCTGACAAACAATTCGCGGCTTCCATTGAGTACAGAACCCTAATATCTTAACCGCTATGTTTTTCCTGTAATTTTTACGTAATCACCTATTACCATGATTTTTCATATTTTTCGGTCTTCTTGTTTCGGAGATAAGAGGGGGGGAGGGGATTATGATAGATAACGTCAAAAAATACTATTTTTCCTAGAGGCCATAGTAAAACATATTCCAAATTTTAACTGACTTGGCTACCAATAACAGGTACGGAACCTTAGAGTAGAGAAAAAAGGCTAACATTAGTAGCAGTGAACCAGATGGGCAGGCCGGGTGCCCAAAGTGGCAGTTCATTTATGCGAAAATTGTGACCAATCTAGACCTGAAACCCAATACTCAAACCACTGACGCCCAAGAGCACACATTTCCAGTCGAATTTCGTCCACAAAAGAAGGGGTTCAAGTACTTTTAGATTCGAGCAGGTTTAAACATAGGTGAGAAATAGCCACTGAAGAATGTGGAGGTGAGGTGGATGGGTGGTGGCTTCACTGCGGACTTGGAAATCCTCGAATAACCCAACTACTCTGTCCTTATTAACTATTTAAAAAGATTTAAAGAGATTCGTTCTTGGTATTTTCCCAATATGTTAAAAGCTAAATTCCGTTTTACCATCAAGTTCTGCTTCGCAACTTCAATTTAGAGATCGAATTTCGTCCTAAAGACGGTCATTCATAATTGTCAATTTTTACGTTATTGATGGACCAAATGATCGTTTACAGAGGCAATTGAAGCCATTGTCAATTTGCAGCTACGTGATTGAAGGTAAATTATAGAATTTTTAACTGAAGCCCATTGACAATCGCGAATGAACATCTCGTTTTGCGATTGACAATCGTTCGGGAATCGCTTTTTCGATATTTGGTCGAATCAACTCTAACTAAGCATCGAAAGATTCTTGGTCCATTCTGAGAAAAAAAATTGTAGTCTTCTGGTTCAGTGTCTTGTAGAAAGTGTAATAAATGTTCGTGTGTGAAGCGGTCCCTAAGCTCTTAAGTTCCATTATTTAAACCAGAGCGTATCTTGCCCTTTTCTTTCATTCTTGTGCAAACATTCAACGTTACGGCGAGAAAAGCCAAATCAGAATTCGATATCATCGTCCTGTCTGAAAAGCAACTGAGGGCGAGCAATTGACGCGTCGATTGAAGCTTCATCAATCGCACCTTCAATTAAAATGGTCAATCACGTACCAATTGACGATTGACGAATGACCTTCTGCGGGGCACTTTACATATACAGAGGTTTAAATGGACCACAGACAACATGTAGAAACCGGAAAAAAAAGGAACGGCTACTGCTTGCAACTGTATTTCAAAACTTTAGTGCTAATGAAGACCCAGCTGTTAAAAACAATATTTTTTTTTGGATTATTCGTCACAGCACTAAAAAGTTTTAACAAACACGTTCCAAAAAATATTCTTCAATTTGAATTCAACGAGTAGATTGAAGAATTTCCTACGAGTGGTGTGTCTACACCGAGATCCAGCTTTCACAATCTTGTGTCACACGGCTGTCGCTATAATTGAGACGTCAAGAACTTATCTCCATTACGAAATAATCATCCAAATTCGCCACCCAGTTCTCATAGCGTTTGCCAAACACACAACCTTCATATTATTATTATAATATAGTTAACAAGAATTTATATTTGCTCTTATTATAATGGAAACGAATAGGCACAAAGAACAGGAAGCGGGTGCGGGAAAATAAATAACGTCTTTAGAGGATGTTGATTCTTTCCCTTTGCTCCAAACGGTGTTCCAAACCGCACCATCGCATTTGCCTTATCTACCTTTAAAATCTTTATTGCTGTCCCTTTTACGCACGTCATGAACAACGGAGATGATATAAGAGTTTCTAGGCAAGAAAAATAGTTCTGGGGTGTTAGATTAAGGGCAAAATGTCGGGTTTTGTGCGCTGTGTGAATTGAACACATGCTCGAAGTGTATTTATCGGGGACTCAGCTTGCGATGATAAATAGCTGTAGTAGGATTAAGTACCTTCGTCAGTGTGACTGTGTAGAAAAGAATGAAAAAAATAGCTCGAATTGGGTCGGTCTTCGAGTAAAACTTTTACTAGTTTTATTGGAACGTTCGAAACTTGGGGAATAATAGATTTTTTACGCTGTACGAAATTGGTATGTCACTTTCGTTAATATTGGAAAATAAATTATAGTCCATATAGATTAGAGCAAAATTTATTTTGATTTATGAAAGTGTACATGATGTGTTAAAGTAAACCTTCTTGAACTATATATCATAATATTAATAAATATATATCTGTGTAAATGCTACAGTTAAAACCCGTTTTAACTTGTTAAAACTAGTAACTCGTATAACTGAAAGCCTTTGTTACAACTAGTTTTCTCTAGTTAAAATTAGAATTTACTTATAGAGTAATTTTGATTCAAGTTAAAACTAGTTCTAACTAGGAAAAACTAGTTCTAACTAAGTATATGATTCACTTTAAAATTAATACTTTGCACTATCGAAATCGAAAGTCTTTCACCAAAAATTGAAAAATAGGTGCGACGACGAGCGGAGCGAGGAGGAGCGTGTTAGGTTTACATGTAAGTACATATTGGGAGTCGAGCGAATCGAGGAAACCCTTCATACTGCTAACAGAATTTCTTTTTTACAGTTTTCACTGAAGTATTTAGTTAGAACTAGTTTTTCTTCGTTAGAACTAGTTTTTTTTAGTTAGAACTAGTTTCCCTAGTTAAAACTAGTTTTCATAGTTAAAACTAGTTTTACCTTAAATAAAAATTTCTCTTTACAATGTAATTAAATTCTAGTTTTATCTAGGCAAAACTAGTTATAACAAAGGCTTCCAGTTAGAACTAGTTTTTACAAGTTAAAACGGGTTTTAACTGAAAAGGGGTTTTGCCTGTAACACATTATATGTTGTATATGTCGACGTCATATAGTAGAATGTGGCATTTTAAAATTTGCCTAAACATTCGCTCGGCTCCCAAAATGCTCCTCCTCGCTCTACTTTGCTCCGCTCGTCGTCATACCTATTGTTGACTATTTGGTGAAAGATTTTCGATTTCATACTTTACAATTTGCCGGATAATTTAAAATTACAAAACGGTTTTGGAAACGAACACTGGTGGTAGTACTCGCATACGAACAACTTTTACTATGGAGCCAAACCTGAAATCGTTAATAAAAACACAGCATTTTGGTTGACTATGAATATATTTAACCTTTCTATGGAACAGCAGGTTTTTTTGCAATCTGGTTGTTGGTTCCATAGAAAAAGCTGTTGGTATGGACGAGTACTTCTTACAGTTTTCGTTTCAAATTTCACCGTGTATGATTTGCCAATCTGATTTAAGTAAGATATCGAAATGAAATAAAATGTTCAATAATGATTATTCGGCTTAGCACGTGCGTATACAAACCTTTTAAAGGTTTAAAGAGATTAAAATATAATCTGTTTCTCATCTTACGGCATTTTTTCGCAAAGGGGATCTACAATATGTACCCGGATTACGCATTATAATTTCGCTTTACCTGTATCGCAAAGCTTTATGAATTGTCCCTTCCGTTCCGTTCTTACAAACCACGCACATTCTTTTGTTTAACTTCTGAATAAAGGAACGCGCGGAAGCGTCAACCTCGCCTTCGTTCGCTTCGTCAAACAAAATCCCGCCAAATACGTGTTCCCGTGTGCATTTCCCAGCTAAACAGTCTCCCCTTATATGAATTCTTCCCTACGGTTTCATACAAAAATATCCATCTGTATGTTATCTGCGTGCGGCTTATGTGTAACAACTTTGCCTAAGGAAGGCCTAAGGTAACAACGTGGAATGTTTTGAGCAGAGTTTAAACATAAAGTAGGTATAGTTGCAAACGATTGGTCGATATTTTTTTCTTTCAAATGCTTTATTGCACAAAACAATAGTTAAATGTACAACAGGTGGACTTGCTTGTCACTTTGTCACATGTCACCGCCCCGTGGTTAAATCAGTATCTTTTTATGAGACGGCTAGATTGTTAATTAAATGGCGGCAACAAAGCTCGTTAGTTAAACGCAAAAGAGACCATAAGGTTAGTAAATTTTGAGATTTTGACAAAGTATTTTGAGAATAAATGAAAAGCACTACCGAGTATAAAGACTGGTGTTAAGAGCGGTATCACAGCCGGATTGTGAAATATCCGCCATTTTCTAATTAATCGAAATAGAAAACTTAAATTCAAAATTCACTCAATAGTTATTCAACAAAACCTTATTACCTATGTATTGTGTATGTTGCCATCGCAAAGTTTCCATTGGTTTCTGTAAATTAGGATTTCAAAATGTTGTTGATTCAAATTTTTTTAATTCTGGTTTCCATTGGTTTCTGTAAATTAGAATTTTGACTTTTTTATCCACATTTTTTAAATTGAGTTTATTTTACAAACTAAGGAAATATAGAGATATCGTGTATTGTGCGTGGTGAATTGGTAATACTATCACAGGCCGTATTCTTTGAAGTTTTTTTTTAAATAAAACCTTGAAGGTATAGACGCTTATAAGTAGGCTTGCCAACTTTAAAATACGAATTTGCGGGAAATTATAACTTAAAATGCGGGACAACGGACAACAGTTCAAAAAGCGGGCTTTCTTTGCAAATCAGTATGAGAAGTAAAATAAAACTCTTGTTAACAATTATGAAAAGTAAATATTTATTAAAAAAAAAACAATTACATGACGTAAAACACTTTATTATGGAAGCTAATCGTACATATTTATAGAAAAAGACAACAATTACATAAATTACTCCAAGAAAACAAAACAAATTACTTTTTAAATGAATTTATCTTGTAATTTTGCACTTTTAAGCACATTTTTTAGGGTTCCGTAGTCAACAACAAGGAACCCTTATAGTTTCGCCATGTCCGTCTGTCTGTCTGTCTGTCTGTCCGCGGCTTAGCTTAGAGGCTATTAGTACTAGAAAGCTGTAATTTGGCATGGGTATACATATTTATCACGCCAATAAAGTGGTACAGTAAAATTTTGAAAAATATATTAGGTACCTCCCCTGCACGTAAAGTGGGGATGGTTCTTTTTTCTCATCTAGCCCCTAGTGTGGGGTGTTTTTGGATAGGTAATTTAAAAATATTGGGGGTGAGAGAAGACCATTTTTCGATCCAGGGTTTCGTTTGCGAAATATTAAGCTTAAAAGTGTTAATTTTTGTTAGAGTCAAGTGTCCCCCCCCCCTACCAGCGAAACGGTTGTATTTGGAGACATGAAAATAATCACAGCAGTAGTATACATAACAAAATTAAAAGGAAAACTATCACAGCTAAGTAGGCTTTACAAGTAAACGAGTACAGATCGCGACAAACTTTTAGTCCCCTCTAAACACGGGGCGATTCGCATCGGCAGGAACAAAATGTATGGGCCGTTTTTCGGAAGAGCAACTTCCGAGCGGACTAAAAGTTTGGCACGATCAGTATAGTTGACAAATTTATAAAACTTGGAGAAGAAGTCCGCATATTGTGCAGGGCAACTACGGAACCCTACACTGCGCGTGGCCCGACTGCTTGGCCGTTTTTTCAAAATTCTTTAGTACAAAATTAACCTTCACTTGTACCTCTGACATAACAGAATCATGGTAGTAATACTTTATATTCTCTGATCTTGGTGAAGGCGATTTCGCGCATTGGTCCAGTCCAAAGTCCAGGCATAATAAAATAAATAAGGCTGCCGTTTTTTGACAAAACTTTGAAAAATAAATTCAGCAATCCAAAAAGCAATTAGTATTTCGCCCCTAACTGTGAACTCGCGATTCAATCTCAAACGATTTGGCTCATGTTTGAACTTAAAAAAATCTTTTTGTCTCATTTAGTCATCTACCAAATTTCATGATGTTCCCACACGGAGGGAACATCATGAAATTTGTGTTCCCATCAATGATACTCGAGTTATCGTCGGACAAATATACATACATACATACAAACACAGGATTGTTCAAGTAGACAAGTCTTTGAGTATTTTATATTATTGAGTATTATTGAGTATTTGCTTCGCTCACTCGTTCAATTAGTTTCTTACTCGTACTTATTGATAAATCTGTCAAGAAAGTCCAGTTGAAGAAACTTTTTTCGTCAATATGCCGACAGAGTATTGTCCAACTCCTTCTATCGCGAACTTTGTCGCTGAGCCCACATCTGTAATATGCGCTCTGCCGCTTGATCTCGCACTGATAACGATGCGTGATTGATCAAGCAAAATTGGTGTGAGATTTCGGTTCTTCGAGATCTCGCTATTTCGAGGTCTCGGTATAGCGAGATTGCTTTCCAATCCAAATGTTTTAAATTTTATTTACCACTTACAGATCCTTCGGTATGAATGTGGCTGCATAAACATAAATCTGTTTACGCATATAAAAAGGTATACGCCATCGTCATTTTGTAGGTATGAATTCGAAAATCTTTCACCAAAAAGTCAAAAATAGGTGCGATGACGAGTGGAGCGAGGAGGAGCGTGTTAGGTTAACATGTAAGATTTTTATTGTAAAAACATTTTGGAAATCAAGCAAAGAGTAGCAGTGCGAAACGACCCTCAGTGGTTCTAACAGAATTACGATATGCCCAAACAAATTGTTAAATGTCGAATTCAACGATATTACGACGACATATAGATAATTATGTATATATAAGTCTACTAAACAAGTATGTTTATACAATACAATACTTACGAAATGGCTTCGAAAAGCATTATGATTAACGTACCACATTATGGCACTCTGCAGTCAAAGTGCTTTCTAGGAAATTACTTTCTCCCTGCAGCACTCCAAACTTCATCAGAGATTCTATAAAATCTAAAAGCTAAAAGGATCTATATTGTTTTAAAAAACACTTGTACTTATCCACATATTACAATATAACTTTATTATGCCCGACCGGTTTCGCTGTAAAGCATTTTCTAGGGCTTTTTACACATCCTAACTAACAAATAAATAATATACACTACAATCATGTCTAAAATGACGTGCAATAAATGAAACAACAAACAGACAGAAGGGGAATTTCAAATCAAAAATGGTCGGTATACGATGGAACTAAGTTGAGTCAAACGTTGTGATGGAATTGTATACAATATATTACGGATTATGTCTCATTGGTCAACGTTGTGTAAACAGTTGGATTAGTAAGGGTTTAAGTGATGGGGATGTCATATTAAAATATTTTTATCCATAATGGTGGAAATTTGGAAACAATAAAAATAAAAAATATTACAAATGAAAATTAAAATGTATGTCATAAGAATTGTATAGGAACTAGATATTAAAATATGATTTAATAAAATATTAAAATAAAATATTATAAGTACAAGTGTTTTTTAAAACAATGTTTTATAAATTCCACCAAGTGCCAACAATCACTAGCATCTACCATAAAAGGATCTAAGTTTTGTATTGTAAACAAACAGTATACTTATACTTAGTATGTTACTTTACTTATAAAGGATCAATTCTTGGATGCTTTTACGATGCCAGATTAATCGGGACGTTTTCAGTCGGCCGGGCCGCGGCTTACCAGGCGTCCCTAGTCTCGGCCAAGCACGAGACCTCTAAGTCACCAAGTGACAGGTTAATTATTCTACCACAGAGGTCAAGCGTACCGTCAAGGCCGAGGACAGGAACGCCGCTGGCAGTGCTACTGCTGGATGGTTTGCGGATACCCAGGCCTCCAATTCGGATTGGAAGCGTGGCCTGGGCTCAAGTGCGGTCATTCACGGGCCAATTTAGAATTTCAATTTAGAAGTTGTTCGCAACATATCGTCTAATTGGTCTTAAAAGGTTGTATATTTCCAAGGAACTGAACAGGGTAGCACATTATATGTCAATTATGGTACAAAATGGCAGTATCTAATAATCAACGTAGCCATGTCCAAGTTAATTTCTTTTAGGCGGCCGGATGATTCCTCCAATCCAATCCATCAGCCAATATCGGTCTACTGCTGGACATAGGCCTCTCCAAGGGCACGCCACATTTTACTATCCTCGGCCATCCTCATCCTGCCACTACCGGCAATCTTTTTTAGATCGTCAGTCCAGGCGGTTGGATTAGTTCACCGATTCAAAATCGCTCAGCGAGCTATGGAGCGGGCTATGCTCGGAGTTTCTTTGATGGATCATATCAGAAATGAGATGAAGGAAGGCGAAGCGATTCACTTCCGATGATGTTAATGTTAGGGGTCAACGTATTGAATTTTGAAATTATGTTATCTTTTTCTGTTTGAAGCATTGATTCGTCAATGAACAGTTCCGATTTTGTGAAACTAAGTTCAAGACCAATTGATTTAAAATTTTGAATAATATTTTCGGGATCATTCAGGACAGAGCATGCTTTGCCTCCTAGGGTTCCGTCGTCCAAATAACACACATTCGATTTGGAATTTAGGCTTGAAATAAAAGAGTGAATAGCTAGACTGAAAATGGCCGGTCCTAGTAGGTCACCTTGCTGACACCTAACACGCAGAATGCAAAAGGTGGTTTATATATCTCCACCTTTCTTCCCCTTACACAAACACACATTTACACACCCTCACACACACCCTCACGCACATTTTCTTTCTTTTGTTAGTAAACTTAGTCTTAAAATTGTTATCGTATAGAATAAAACCATTTGTAAATCAACATATTTACTAAGTTACTGGAAAAGCGGACCCTCCTGGTACATTGATATTGACATTGACATTATAAAAATAAATACAATAAAAATAGATAATATATGTACGAATTAAAAAAAGAAATAAAAATAAAGTAATTTTTACAAATAAAATAATTAACGTACAAACAAACTTACATAATAAAAAACTGTTATTTATTCATAATTATGTCAATAAAAGTTGGCATTTCAGCAAAACAAGTACAGATATTCTATTTCACGAAGTCCGTTTGGCTATAGCTGTTGTAGTGCGTGCACAAGTCCTTTTTAGGGTTCCGTATCCAAAGAGTAACCAACGGGACCCTATTACTAAGACTCCGCTGTCCGTCTGTCTGTCCGTCTGTCTGTCCGTCTGTCTGTCCGTCTGTCTGTCCATCTATCTGTCCGTCTGTCTGTCCGTCTGTCGGTCCATCTGTCTGTCCGTCTGTCCGTCTGTCACCAGGCTGTATCTCATGAACCGTGACAGTTAGACAGTTGACATTTTCACAGATGATGTATTTCTGTTGCCGCTATAACAACATATACTAAAAACAGAATAAACTAAATATTTAAGGGGGCTCCCATATAACAGACATGTTTTTTTGCCGTTTTTATAGATAATGGTACGGAACCCTTCGTGCGCGAGTCCGACTCGCACTTGGCCGGTTTTTTTCTAGTCTGCGTGACCTCGGGAGCGGTACAAAACGCGCAACACACATAAAGCGCGCTTATCTGTAATCTGTACACGTCACTACTACAACCATAGCCAAACATACTTCGTGTAATAGAATATCTGTAAAGAAAATACTTGAAATTCAAACCTTAAGAGGGCACGGTGTCGCATTTTTATATTAGCTGAAGTGTCAAATTTCGTAAACAATTTTCATCCTGCTGAGATAAAGTCAAAGATTCTCCTCGATCATGTTTTATAAATGAGCTACTGAGTGCGCCATTAGGCGATCATGCGATACTCTTCCGAATTTCAAAGTTCTCTTCTGTGACCTTCATTATAACAACGTAAATAAACATAAGTATTTTTTTTTTGTTTTTATGCCTTTTAATTAATTATTTAAGGGAATAATAAGGAAAAACAAATAAATACGATATATTTTGACTCGGAAAGGTTATCAGTCGATTTAGGAACACCGTCAATATAATTGAAATTTCATATAATAAAATATTTTCGGATATTGAAGTCTAACATCATCCATCCATCAGCCAGTATTCGTCCACTGCTGGACATAGGCCTCCCCAATATTACGCCACTCTTGGCGGTCCTCAGTCATCCTCATCCAGCCGCCACCCGCAACGTCTTTCAGATCGTCAGTCCAGCGGGCACGAGGGTGGCCTACGCTGCGTTTTGCTGTACGTGGTCTCCATTCCAATGCCTTACGGCCCCAACGGTTATCACGTCGGCGACAAATATGGCCAATCCACTGCTAAGTCTAACATAGGCGGAATAAATGAACAGTTTACTATTTTTCTTGGCGTATACAGACAAAAGGTCTGAGGTCATATAACTAGACCTTTTTGTACAGCACCCTCGTTCAAAATGAGAAAATACGACCATTTTATGCCTAATTTTACTAAAATAAAAATAATACTTGTATCTTTTGTGAGAATTTCAAACAAAATTTTAGATATGACAAAAGTTTGAAAGAACAGTCATTATGATTTAGCGTTTATTGATCGCAAACTTTTAAAAAGTTTAATTGAAAGAGCTTTTTTGGAAAAAAACTTTTTAATGCTTCTGTTGTTATAAAAAGAAAGGCGCGGAATTTTACAGCCTTAATGGTATCCAGAAATGATTAATTAACGAAGCTCATAGAAAGTTTTTTTTTGTCATTCCTAGTTATTTTTTCCAACGCACTATTCTCATCTTTCTTGGGTTCCGTACCCAAAACAGGAAAAATGGAAACCCTACGGTAGACTTACCCGTATGTGTCCGTCCGTCAATATATATAAAAACAAATTTACCTAAATTTAAAAATAAATAATCCTTTAAATATTTAAAACTTAAACTAAGTATAAACAAAGCTTACTTATCCTCTTATCCAAATAAGAGAACAAAATATTTTTTAAATCAGCTTGTCTTTTAAGTAATTTGGGAAAATTTTCGTAAAACCATGTTCCACCATCACTTCTGTAAGATTGTGACGGAAAATCTGATAATATTCTAAAATATATGCATAAATAAATGTTCTTTAATATAAGCATGGGGATAAACCAGGGAAACTTATAAAATTCGGACTTTTTCTAACTTTTCCTTATTGTTATTATTAGTAATATGTACTGCAGCTGGCCACCAAGACAGCTCTGCTAATATCAGCTAGCTGCCCAGAGGGCCTATTATTTATGTATCTTTAGTTGCCATCTGGACTTGGTGTCTATCATCAAAAACATAGATATACTATCGAATTCCGATTGTCTAAGGATATGTTAGCACTTGAAGTGACGACACAGTTCGTAAATAGTTCAATACCGACTAAAGGCAATTTTGATGATAGGCACCTAGTCCAGTTGGCAACTAAAGATACAGAATACAGGGGCTGGATTTGGTTGAGCGCCGCGCGGTAAGACTAGCTGGCGATGAATTAGTAATGTGTATTTAAATACCAAAGACTCGAACACCGTCCAAAAATTGCTTACCTCTTGGTATTTTGCTAACTGTATAATTTGGAGAGTGAATTACACGACCTGTGTAGCTAGCACGCGCCAGAGATACAGCTTATATCTATCCTACTTGCGCTGTCACGCATACCGCCTTTATCATTGTGCGAGAGAGCAAGTATGATCGAGAGACATTGTATCTACAGCGCATACTCTTTTTCTATACTGTATTTAGCGACACGATGCAAAGCGCTCCATCCATTATGGCGATTACCGTTGCCAAATTAGCAGTTCGATGTTTGTCTGTATTAATATCGACGGAAACGACATTGAAACAACGTTCATATCAGCGCACAATGCGTGGTGGCTGTTACGACGCTCGCTGCGTCCTTGATAGGGCGAAATAGGAGAACATATTACCTTTCACATGGACGTGATTGTGAGATTGAATAATCCTATGTTATATTTATAGCTATCAAGTTTATCTATTTATCAAAGTATAAATGAATTAAATCAACCAAGCCGCTTAGAAGCAGTAGGGAATTTAAGCCAAAAAACACCATTTAGTTAAAACAATTTTTCATATAGAAGTTTTGGTGGTACGAAAAAGAAAAATGTTGCATAAGTTGTCCTAAATTTGATAATCCATAATACATTCTTTCAATATTTTTGGTTTGGCCATAAAAGAGGAGTAGGCTTTAGAAAGTACCCATTTGGCGATATTAAGCGCGTTAACCCCTCAGTGTTATAATACTTAATTTTAAAACGATATTTCCGACATGTATGACTTCTGTTATAAAATAAAACTACACATGATTATCAGGTTACGAGCAGTCAGAGACCAGCGGCTTCTTTTGTGTCGAGTCGAGACAAAGCTATTTTCAGTGACGCGGTGGCAGTAGCGTCCGTATATCCGGATAGTTATAACCCAGATTCCTTTAAAAGAAAAGTAAATAGGTATAATATACAAGGTGAATTTGTGAACATTGTTCAAATTCATACTTGAGCCTTGGTAAGTGATCAGTATCATGAACCAATAACGATTTTTGTAAACTCATAAAATGAAATTTCGACTCCACATAGTGATTCACCCAGGACTGCGAGTGAATTACTATGGAAAGTCGAAATTTCATTATACGAAATTCACAATTATTGTTATCGATTTATGATGTTGATCACTTACCAAGCTTCCAGTATGAATTTGGACGATGATCAAAAAGTCACCTTGTATAAATAGGTATAATATATAGTAAATAGTTATACTTTCTGTGCGAGCGAACTACGTCCTAGGTCTGTCGACGCTTAACATCAGGCGCGGTAGTAATCAAGCAAGCCTGTTGTGAATTAAAAAAAACATTGATGTGTGCTCAGATCAAATAAAATGGTCTGAGGATGTAAACTTACATTTTGAGATCGACTGGGAATTTGACTATCTTTGGAATGGCACATAAATTCCTTGAAGCATGAGGATTTTCCAAAATATAGGAAAGATAATTATTGTGCTATGACTAAAAAGAGGCTGGCTCAATAGTTTCTGAGTAATGCTGCTAATAGTCTGATAGATGGAGAATTAAATAAACTTAGTGATTTTTTAAACTTCATGATTATAATTAGTTTCCCAAAAACATCAGCTACAATTTGTCTTGTTTATATGTAACTCTTAAGACTGTACCTGAGCCTAGAGCATGACCAGCTCCAGTCTATCTAGGATACGTTTGAAGAAATTCGGACTCTCCTTGTATTGAAAAAAATATATTTGGTTTATTAATCTTTTCTCTAGGGATCTTACGTATAAACAATGTGCTAAGATTTATACTTTTGTCAAAAAAAAATGTTTTGCATCCTCTTTTTTTTGGTTTTCAAACGTACGCTTGAAGAACGCGGTTAAGAGATCAGCTTGATTATTTTTTCATAAAATAGGTAATAGAAATATGGAGGTATATCACCTAAATCAAATATTTTTTTCCCTACAAAATATTTAGTATTAGCTAAAAACACACCAATTTGTTGTTTCGCTGCGTGATCTTAGTATTACGTGTTTAAGAAAAAGAGGCCAAAGAGCCAACATATAATCGCCTCTATGTAAAGCAAATAAAGTATTTGCCATTAGACTTATAGTGCTGGACGGGTAATAAAAAAAGTTGCTAGAGTATGCCATCTTCTTAAGTCGACGATGTTTTACAAAGAACCGATAATCGCTGTATTATAGTCTTCACACAAGTTGCCATCACCATCAGTTAATAATTTGGCAGTGGAATAATATTCAATGCAATATTTATCAGTATCGAATATTTTCGAATATATAATGGCTTGTTATTGAATTGGTATAGTTTTACAAACCATGTTATAGCTGGTAGTGACTGTGATGCCAGCGGTAGCGATGGTTGAAACAATTTGTGGTCTGGGGTCTAGTTTACTAATTCTCTTTATATTCATTAGCTTCCTAGCCTTTTTAAAGATTTTTTCAATGCAAGTGCGCGTAAAGGCCCACTTTTTATGCATCAAAACCGAACAGAAAGTCGATTATTTTGCCCTAGGGCTTTATTATTATTGTTTTTTTTTATTTATTTACAATGGTTGGCTAACCTGCAGCCTTTCCTGTGTACCATAAATTTTATAATTTTTTTTCCACTGTTTAACGGCTCTGGATACAGTCCTTTTGAGCCAATTATAATTTAAAGTTCACAAGATTATATTTGTTTTATTTCCTCACAATATGCATTGAAATACGTAGTATGATACACGGGCGTATGAGCAATAAATTACTCGGTTACGTATAAAACACTCGCTACGCTCGTGTTTTAAATCGTCCTCCTAATTTATTCCTTTGCGCCCTTGTAACATAAACTACTATTGTAGCGAACATAGTGGACTGAACTGATGTCATTCTTCACACTAAAAGAAGATATCGGTTAAAATGGCACCAACTAAAAGAAAACAAATTAATTTAAATTAACCAATTAAAAAAAAAAACTGTCAGTTAGCGCCATTTTAACCTATATTTCATTTCCAGTGCATTGTATCTAACAGAGCTCTGCTGTTGGTCCCGTGACCTTTGGAACACTAAATAATGACAGAAAAGCGGGCTTCTGGATGACCTAATGCTAGGTGGTCTGAAAACTATCTACAACTATGACTACTGATTCCATACGCAACAGCAAAGAAGACAGAAAGAGATGAAAAGTGTTTACTGCCACTACATAAATACGGGTATAAGACTTGGTGGTCTCAATTCTTCGAATTGAGGAAACGACACCATAATAATTATTTATACAATTCACATAATGATCGACGCCTCTGGTGAACCAAGGGCTGGGGTATACCTCTGCCAGAGGATCAGTCTGGCGATCCAGCGGGGTAATGCTGCCAGTCTCTTGGGCACCGTACCCGTCGACAATGGCTTAGGGAATATTTTTTATTTAGTATAATGTTTTAGGACTGTTTCTTTTATGTTAGGATTATTTAGTTGTAAATTTAAGTTACTTTTTTGTTTTTTAACTCTTACATGTATATATATTTTGGTTTCACATAAACAAAGCAGGGGCCTTATTGTCTAACTTCAATATCTAATGCTGTCGCTTTTAAAAGTATGCGTGATTGGCTAGAAATGACGTGTCACCTCATTTCTAGACAATCACGATACCTTTAAAAGCGATACCCATAGATGTTGAAGTTAGACAATAAGGTCCTAACTCAGAGTGAAAAAGAAATGCACCTACATTGAAGGTGACTTCAAGTGCCTATCAAGTCAGTCAAAACATCCCCGATTGATATCCCCTTGATTCGACAAGTTGATGCTTAATAACGTGAGATTCCTGAGATCAACAGTGAGATTCCATTTCGTTCCGGTGACTATTTAAGCTAGCAGTTCTGCTGCAAGGGTGCGAAGACCCGAGCTACCCGTGAGCCACGTAGTATACAGGAGGGTCTACAGAGAGGCAGCTGCAGGTTCGAGGAGTGAAAGGAGATTTGTAGGCGTCGTAAAGTGAGCATTTAAGGATTAAATAGATACAATAATAATATTTATTAGTATGAGTACATAATATTTCGTTTGAGGAGTAAACCCCTTAGCGCACACCGGCCGCTCCGTGGTCACACAGATATAAGTGTCCTAATTGTGTTGGCTTCGGTCTGGTTACATGATTCATGCGACTGTGCTCCAGCTGGCGCGACTTGTAATTGGATATTGATAGTGCATAGATTGTGGTTCCATTAATTGGAACAAACCAGTATCCGGGGATAATCCGGAAACGTAATAGCCTAAAGTTTTGCGCTGAAAATTAGAGAAGTTTCGACAACCGTGACCTTAATTCTCTTCATTAAAGAGCATGTTGTGTATTTTCTTCTTTATTGCTTCCACTTAACATATTAAACGCTTTTCAACATGTCGTTTCAATTTAATTACGAGAAACATGGATACGCTGTGAGCATTTAACATTTATTTGGGTTTTCCCTTGTAAATATTCTAGCGAAAAGCTTTTGATCGGGAGTGTGAAGCTTCGTTGTAATATTCTCAAAATCCTTGTGACGAACAGAAAGCAGCAGGTATGATACCACAAAGAAAATACCACAACGAAACCCGCTTCAAGAGTTCAGGAATTTAAATGAATAATTCCGAGTGGAATAGGGTTCTTTTGGGAAAGTAGGTGGCATATGTGACATTTCCGACCAAATTAACTGCAGGTTGCCAACACTAGTGTGGTTTAAACGGACTTTTAAAACTGCGGCAGGACTTCCACTAATAAAAGCTTCGTATATTTAATTTCATACTCATGACTCTGCATTAATGTCTCTCCATAAATTACTCTTCATTAGACACTAAGCTGAAAGACAACCAACTTTTCAGTTAGGTTAATTATTTTGTTCAAAAGGCTCCTGTTTCAGCAAAATCATGTGAGCGCCAACGATATTATGTTTACCCTGGCGAATCCCTGGCTTAACGGAATATTGAAAGTATCGTCGACTCATAAAAGAGGAAATGCAAATGGCCAGAGCAATTCTACGTTCGGGGTGGGGTCGAGCCAGTTGATGGTTTTTAATTTACAGAGTGCCCCTATTACGTACCTTATCGCGTCCGTGCCCTTAGATCTAAAATAGGATGTTCTGGAACGATCCTTTCAGATTAGCAATTCAAAATGTTCAAACGTTGAATTTTTAAAACGTGCGCTCACTCTGCATAACATTAATCAAGTATTTATAGCAGATTGCATATAAAATACTCGTTATTTTAGCGTTTTAAAGTTTAATTGTCGGAGCTTCCGTTACTGCTAATTCCGCCGTTGCTAATTCTCATTTACCTAGTTTCTCGGACTTTCTCTTCAAGAATAAAAGTCCTATAAAACCTGTTTTAAGAGTTTCACTACAGCCCGGGACAGAGTCGTAAAATTTTTAATATTCATATCTCATACTAAATGGCACGTAAAACTGAAAACTCCGTAAAGTAAGTAATAAAAATTATGAAAAATAATGAGATGACATTATCATAAATCAAATTATTGCGTAATGTTAACGCTACGGGTACGTCTGACACAAACTATGGAGTTAAACAGGAGCAGGGCATGGCAGGGGAGGTGTATATCGCTTAAGAATATGACATAGCCAAAACAAAAACCAGTTCCGGGCGTGGCTTATTCTATTTTACGATAGCGCGTGGGGGGAAATTCGTCCCGGTCTCTAAGTTCGCGTCACCATAGCAAAAATACGAATAGAGTGGACGAGGCAGGGTCAAAAGTAATACGTATTTTATTTTATCTAATTTATTACTGTATTTCGATCATCGTCACACGGCATTGATCCTACTTGCTATCACGTCGGGACGTAAATTTATTATGGTCGGCTAAAAGTGGTTTTTTGAGTGTTTGATTTATCAGTTGACCCTCGGAACATTTCAGACACTCCTTTAGAGATACATAATAATATTGTGGCGGTTGATTGTCACCATTACCCATTATTTAAATATTTTTCGCCCGTTGAGCTGGTTTTACACTTGCGGGAAAATAAATTGGACCAAAAATTTCTTTACAAAAAATTTTTACTAAAGTTGTTATTACAAAAAGTGGAAACTAACAAATATTCTCGGAAGGAATGCACCACGTCACTACCTATCTCACTGTAGCCTATATCAATTATGCCTCTCTCATTCAACCACGTTTAACTGCGTTCCTATCTCATTCCAACTCATTTTAAATAGCGTCACTATTTATCTCACTCTAACGCGTGTTAAATGGCATTTCTAATGAACGTCAAATATTTTTACTGCCCGCCACTCTTTCATTCTAAATTCTAATTATTTTAAAAAATACGCAGCTCCTTTGGTAGTAAAATAGCAATAACTTTTTTTTCAAAAGTAATACACAGAAATTGCCAGATCATTTGAAAAACAATATTTGATGAGCCGTTATTTAAGACAATTTGCAAAACTAACATAGGACATTTTTTTTCAGGGTGTGGTATCGAACTAACCTAATTACAAAAAATTGCTCATAAATTGGGTTTTTATTTTTCTTCCTGATGTAACAGCATTTCAAGGTTTATTTTTGACTTTATCAATAGCATGACTATTCAGAGTTGCGCAACAAAAATTTTATTCTTAGAATTTAGAACTGGTTAGCTTTGACTCTCAAAAATCTATTCGAATTTATAAAAGTACCATCAACTCGAAGACTATCTACTTTTTGCTGAGGTCATAATTTGATATTCTGGTCAGTCATGAGCTGGCCTACCAGCCTTCCAAGGGAAAGCGTTGACTTTTGGGACACCTGTTTACCCTTGCGATAAACCGCCAAGTGTTTGAAATGTTCAGGTCTCTTTAAGCAAAATGAAAAAACAAAACTCTTTTAGGATTAATTTGTTGTCCCTATGTTTGTCTGTTTGTCCGTTTGTCTAGGCAATTTTTCTGGGTAAAATCAATAAATGCTAATATTTACAGCCCTGTAAAATATACATATTATAACGTTTTTATGGCCTTTTGTTTAACTTTTTCATACAAATTTTCTCCTTATGAAAATATAGAGATCAACACTTTACATAATATTTTGCATTTGAAAGAAAGCACAGAAAGGAACTCTAGAACAAATAATGTAAAAAATATTAAACCATATCTTTCTATTCTAAAGGGATTAATAATTTACTGTTTGTTCAATGTGGCGATAGCTTTGTTTATTATTTTTTTCTTTCTTTGTTACAAAGATAACAAATATTTTCATACAACGTTTTCCTTAAGGGCTATTTCTCCGAATTTGTAACAAAATATTAAGAAATAATTATAACGGTAAAGTACAACTTTTAGCTAAGACAATTTATTGTTAAAAGTTTGCTATATGCATAAACATATTTTAATGATATTATGGTATCTTCAAAATAATTGGGTTTTCCATAAGCGTGATATCAGATTATTTAAGAAATTTACGGCTGGTATCACGACGACGGATAAGCCAATTATTTTATTACTATTGTAATATAATTAAAAATATGTTAATGCATACAGCAGACTTTTAACTATAAGTTTTCTTAACTAAAAGTTGTATTTTTACTTATTGAAATTGTATTTCTCATCAAGAAGTGCAAAATGACAAGATATTCAAAATAAGTTAATTGAATTTGTGAAATGGTTTCAGGTCAAAACAGTTTTCCATGAAACGTTAATTGTTTATACTTAGCAAAGTGTGTAAACTTAGTCATCTTAACATGAACGACGCCTGTATTTCTGTCTTTTTTATTTCCGGTATAGATAAAAATATACAAACTTGTTAAACTTTGCGTAAAAACGAGGCAATATTGACGATATCCTGACAGCTATTATGATGGTGTTTTACCAAATTTTGCTTTTTGGGCTGTATAGAGACGTAGTTAGATGTCACTAGAATATACTCATGAAAAAAGATATGAAGAAAATAAGCTGTAGACTTCACATTCGGTTTATAACTATTGTATGAATTTTAAGAAAAATACAGGGGTAAAGGGACCTCTTAAGGAAAACCTTGTATTAAACTATTTGTTATCTTAGTAAAAAATAATTCAAGGAAAAAAATAAACAAAGCTATCGCCACATTGAACAGTAGATAATTAATCCCTTTAGAATAGAACAACATGGTTTTCATATTTTTTACATTATTTGTTCAACAATTCCTTTCTGTGTTGACTTTTAAATGCAAAATATTATCTCAAGTGTTCATCCCTACATTTTCATAGTGAGAAAATTTGTATGAAAAACGTAAAAAAAAACGTAAAAACCTAAAACGTAATATAAATAAAAACGTCAAAAGTATGTTTTTACAGCTCTATAGAGGGCCGTTTATATTGGTATTTATTAATTTTACCCAGAAAAAATTGTCTAGACAAACGGACAGACAGACAAACATAGGGATAACAAATTAATCCTAAAAGAGTTTCATTGTTTTCATTTTGCGTAACAGAACCTGAACATGTACCGATAGGATTATCTACGATCTAGTAATTTTGCCATGCACTGTAAATATTTCAAAATAAATTTCTATATTTTAAATGCTTGGCGATTTATCCCAAGTAAGTGTACCTATATAATTTGCAAAAAACTTCACTTATTTGGACCTGAAATGGTGAGCCAATACTACAGGGTAATTTCACGAAAAGGTCATTGACCTTTGTTACAGATCTCAGTAAGTATAAGTAAATTAATTTGGGTTTCAATAACGATTACAAAATTATTCTTTTAGAGTAACATATATTATTTTCCCGCATAAAAGTATGAATTCATTCCAAATTCATTCAGTTTTGTTGTTATGACTATGGCACGATGTAGCTAAATCACTCATACGCATATTTTGTTGAGTTTTTAACGGCAGGAATATGATGCTCCTCGAAATATTACTTTATAAAATTAATTTCAATGTGTTTTGAAGTAGTTTTGGGAGATATTTATAGCTTGCAAAAAAGGGCACAGGTTCCACGTCTTACGGGCGCCAACGCTAGGCGTAGACTGACAATATCTTGCTGCCGCTGACTGCATCAGTGGATTTACGTATTTTTGGAAAAAGGGGGTGCTTTTTTTGACCCGAATAACGTGGTATTTGGAAAATGAATAGATATCATTCACACTAATTTTATTTAAAAAAAACCAACAAAATCGCGAAAGCGATACCTGAAACAAAATCGATAAAAAGTGTGCAATAGAGGGTTACAAAAAAATTCATTGACAGTACAAATATGAATCGATTAACGTGGTTTGTGGAAAATGAATACCTTAAAGTTCAACCAAAAACATGTATTTTTTTTATGGCTATACGTAACCTAATTATTGCAACAAAATCATCCGAAAGCTGACATTTTATTTCTGTTTGTATTTTCGATCCCCTTAATAACGTACTATTTGCTTACTATATTGCTTAAAATTTACGTTAATATTTCTGTTTAATACAGTTGTATATAAAAACGTACTAACTGAAAATATCTGTATATGTATACATTTTTTTATTTGATTACTGTACCGCTTAAAATTTACATTAATATTTCTGTAAAATATAGATTTGTATACCTATGTCGCAGGAATGTTGTAATACCCGTAGACTTACAAGTTTTCAAGGAAACTTGCAAGCGTCCGAAAATTTGTCAGACGGCGACCCTTCAATTTCTGACATCTATCCGTGTTTCACGATCTGTCATTTCGGAAACTTATAAGTTGCCGAGTTGTCGGCAGGAGCGCGGTGGCGAAGATGGAGGCAAGAGGGAAGAGCGCGGTATAAGATTTGCTCGTTTTATTTTTATTGATTATTGTATTCTACGGTGAATCTCTTAATATTATTTCTTGTATGACTAGTAATATGTAAGAACCCTAGATTTATTTGAAGTGTCTACTGACAGAGTTACAAAACGTGTAAAATGTACCAGTGTAATAAAGCATTTTCCTATGAAAGCTTCATCATTTTAGTTTTCTTTATCGAAAAAACATACGTGTTTTCAAATATAAGTAGGTATAAAGTGTGTTTTAGTTCCTATAATTTACTACCTATTTTAGATTACAAATAATGTTGAAATGCACTTCATGGATTCAACATCTGATCTGGCATTTACTTGTACAAGCAATCATACACAACAAAAAACTAACACACTGTAATACAATTGACCAATCAGTGTACATTTAACTCTTAATTTTGCAACTGTACTGTCCTGTTGACGACGGCTCGGCATCTTGTAAGTTTCCGGAAAGATGTCAGAAATAAACTCATCTTACAAATGTACTGAGGTGGGTCAGTCACCTCATAAGTTTCCTTATATCTGTCAGGAAATATGTCAATTTAAAGCCGTCTTACAAATTTCCGGACGCTTGCAAGTTTCCTACGACTATAACAACATTTCTGCGACATATACAAATAACGTACCATTAGCTTTTATTATTTGCTTACTATAATTAAGCAAATAAAATTTACATTCTGTTTTTTATGTAAATTTCTATGTTTGAATACTTGGCAATTTATCCATCGCAAGGAGATATAATTATATCATTGCAGTATAGAAACATATACAGTAAAATTAATATACGGTAAATCATGGATATAGGAAATTATTCTCTAATATTATAAAATGTACAACTTAAGAACTTTCTAAAGCCCACAACATATAAAAATATTAGAATTTTAGCTTTCTTAATAACGGAAATATGAATTTTTTCTCGAAAAAAAAACACAAAATTGCGATTATCTCGGAACTTTTTTTGTTGGTTATTTAATTTTCACTTTAAGGTGACGATATACTCACGCCTGTCTCCTAGAGGGGTAGGCAGAGACTACAGATTTCCATCTGCTACGATCCCGACACACCTATTTCGCTTCTTCCACGTCCAACAATCTAGTCATATAAGCTCTTACTTTTGACATTGCCCGTCTTAGATATGTATCATCATCCATCAGCCTAGTTCGTCCACTGCTGGACATAAGCCTTTCCAGGGCTTTGCCACTCCCAGCGGTCATCCTGGAAGAATTGCCCATACTCACACACGCTGGGCAGGCGGGTTGGTGAGCGCGGTGCCGGAACCCTCGCACCAGTGACGCCGCTGCCCGTCACCAGTCTGTTCCATATAAGGCCCGGCTATTAGGGATGGATATACCGCCATCCATCGGTCCCAAGCATGGTGAGCCTCCTGGGTTTTTGCCTATGAGCTGTCCTCCTACACTCCCCCGAGTTACTTCGAGGGTTTCTCCAAGTGGTACCTCCACAGTCGAGACCGGCATCAGCTCTACCACCTGTTTACTACTGGTATTTAGGTATAATACTGGATATACAACGTGTAACAGAAAGGTGTAACCACGGTGTAACCATATTTGAAGAGCTTATTCAGTCAATGGTATAGAAGAACTTTTACTATGGAACCAACCCTGAAATCTCAAAAAAAAATCTGCCCTTTCATACATTTCGGCCGAGCGGCATTGCATTTTTCTATGAAACAGTTGATTTTTTTTTCGAGATACAGGTTTTGTTCCATAGTAAAAGTTGTTCAATACCATTGACTGAATAAGCTCTTTAAATATGGTTACACCTTTCTGTTACACGTTGTATATAGGTACAAATATACAAACATTGCATAAATAAATCAATTTCTGTTTCTATTTCAAAGGGTATTTCCGGAAACCCATGAAATTATCAATGTGTAAGTTTTACTTTCAAAGAGAGTAAAAAAACAAAATCCACAACTCAAACGTGAATTCTCCAAATCTTACAAGGACAAAATACGTGCGTCATTATGACGACCGATTTTTTGTAACTATAGGTATACATGATATATCAGCGTGTAATGCATATACTGAACGCTCACAAGGGCGTTATGTGACATTCAAGATAAAGGTATATCGCTTAAAAGTGTTTAAGACAATAATAGTGCTAAAGACAAAGAATTTCACGATTACATTAGAATAGTGGTTCTCAAACTTTTTTCGGGACGGAACCCTTTTGCAAAACAAAATATTTGACGGAGCCCCAAAATTATCAAACCTGGTTTTATGTGTATTCTTTATTAATAATCATATTACTTGCGATCAACATTTGCATCGAAAATCTCGTTGGACATACTTTCGGGCTTTTGCAAGTTGGTTACAAATTAGTTATTTATTTTTTACTTTGTTGGGATATTTAGAAATTTATTTTATTCTGCAAACTTTATTTTTTTCCATTTAAGCCCGTATTTCCGCGGGGCCCACACAAAGACTTTGCGGAGCCCTAGGGCTCCGCGGAGCATACTTTGAGTATGGCTGCATTAGAATGTTCTTCTTCACTCCTACCATTTAAAAAAATTGTATGGAGAAGAGAATATTTCGGTTGGTTTACTTGGAAAAAGAAAAAAGTATGATCAGAATGTTGTTGAATGATCAGATGTTTGGTTTCATTAAAAATACCATTACATACACCTGCCATAAGAGCTTTAAGTAGAGGAGCGGTGGAATCTACCGCAATGATCCAAAAAAAAAGCAAAATTTTGATCGTCTGTACAAACTTTGCCTAAATTAATGGTAATTAACGACTTCGACCAAACTTCGCAAATTTAGCCCAATTAGCTTGTTTTTGCTATCAACTAGCAACAGCGCTTTTTTAATTTTAGGGGTCTCATGGGCGTGCGTCCATTTCGGCAAGGAGCAGCCCCGCATCTTGACTAAACTCAAATCTATATATTTTGACATTGGCGCTACCCTCAACAACTTCCATATTACTAAAGGCGGGCTGGAAGAAAATACTAACTGTAATTCTATCTTGTTTCTGGGTGATCTTTTATTATGTAGGTAGTTTAAAATAGCGCGCTCTGAGCCGTGGCTGTTACGACAACCGAAACATCGCGCCCTCTTAAGAAACACGTTTTCCGCTCAAAAAACGGTTTTACGGTGAAATTTTCAGAAAATAATACGCAAAAGTACTCACTAAATTATATTTTCCTTAATTTTCTGTAATATTCCTACGATTTGGTAATGTAAATTTTATATAAAACAAAAAACATGAAAAATCGATTTCGTTTTTTTTTCGATCGAGCGAAGTATAACGTATCGCGTTTTAAACCGCAAAAAATTGTGCAGAAAAAATGTGTAAAATATCACAATTTCATGGTTTAAAATGAATCAGAAAATATACGAAATTGGAATAAGCCACTCCGATAGCTCGTAGTCGTCACAGTAAACGGTTGTATGGAGTGTAATATCCCCTATCCCCTGATATTGCGCGTTGTCATCAGCTCCTAGCTCCAGACTGCTATGAGGTTTATTGCAAGAAACCCTCTGTGCCTGTTGGCCGCTGAGTGGATGCTGAATTCACCAATGTAGTTGATGATTTGAAGGATACTGTTCAATACGTTGGTCTTTTCTTGAATCCGGTACAGAGTATTAATGTTCTAACTTCCGCAAGCTCGTGGAAGAATGTATTCCCAGTGTCTAAGGCTCTACCAAAAAGTTGTCCAATTTCAGAAATATAAATTTTTCCGGAGTATTTGAATCAATCGACCAGTCTATTATAAGTATGTACAGGGAATGGAGCATTTCTATTCCCGTCGACTTTTATTCAATCGGAATCATTTTAGGTACGACAACGTCAGCGTGCCTCACAGCATCGGTTTGTCCAAAAATATTTAAGATCAAAAATGAAAAGACTGCAAGATTTACGTGACCATGCCAGTACAAAATATCAAGCTAACCCTACAGAAGAAAACTTCAACTTATTTAAAGAGTACAGGAACAGATGTAACAGAGTGTGTAGAGATGCACAAAGGCGCCACATTCACTCCTCTATAGATAAATGTAATCGAAATAATATATGGCAGTTTTTTAAGACACTTGCTGTAGGCAACACCTCTATTTCTTCTCCAGCTAACGTAGATCTAAATGGTCTCAACAATTTCTTTACAACACCTCTGACGGTAGTTGACCAGTCTATCAAAATTAATTTCCTAAATTATCTTAACAATTTGCCTACTCTTGAGCATGAACCTTTTACTTTTAATAAAATCACGGCTGGAAATGTAACAAGAGTATCCTCTCTATTTCCTCAAAAGCTGTTGGTAGCGATAGCATAGGCTTGGGTATGCTCATAACTATCCTCGATGTATTGCTGCCTCCTCACACACAACTTTTTAACGACTCTATGGCCAGCAACACGTTTCCTTCTTAGTGAAAACAAGCTTTCGTTATCCCACTACCTAAGATCAGTAATCCTACTTCCTATGAAAATTATCACCCAATTTCAATACTTCCTTTCTTATCCTAAGTCCTTGAGAAAATTGTCCACACTCAGTTGAGTAAATATCTGTCCCATAACAATTTGGTTAACCCGCTACAGTCCGGTTTTCGTCCCGATCGCAGCACTGTAACCGCCCTTGTCAAAGTCACTGATGATATCCATTTTAATATGGACAAACAGCATCTCACAGTTCTTACCTTGCTTGATTTCAGCAATGATTTCAACTTTGACTTTGACCTTTTGCTCGGGGCGTTACGCACACTTAACATTTCTCCAGCCGTTATCTCTTGGTTTGAATCATATCTTCGCGGTCGCCAGCAGTGCGTCAAGGCTAATGCTTGGTGTTCGGACTGGTGTCAATTAACAACAGGTATTCTGCAAGGTGGTGTCTTGTCTCCATTACTCTTTTCTATATTAATAAACAGTTATCTTCTCGCTTCCACTTTTACGCTGACAACCTGCAACTCTATGTTGATGCTCCTGTAGAGAGCATTAATGAAGCAATTTGTGCTCTGATAAGTACAATATCGGTATGGGCCAAGGCTTTTGGCTTGCTTGTGAACTCCGGTAAGTCGCAGACTATCATTATAGTTCACGTAGGTAGTTCAAGTTTACTCTCTAAAATTGACATAGACAAAATTCGAAAGCTTACATTCAATTCTTCAGTAATCTCCTACACATACTCAGTGAAAAACTTGGGAGTAACGTTTGATAGAACGCTATCTTAGGCTCCACACGTGGAATCTTTAAGCAGAAAAATGTACGGTACGTTTCACGCATTAAAACGCGCACAGAGCTTTCTGCCAATCAAAACCAAAATTATGCTAGCACAGTCTTTTTTTCTCCCCATTCTAGATTACGCAGACTCTTGTTTCTTGGACCTCACTGAGAAGCTTCTCAATAAACTTGAACGACTTCAAAATTTATGTATTTGATTCATTTTTTCTCTTTGTAAATACGATCGTGTCTTACAGTTCCGTTCCCAGATTGGTTCCCCATTCATCTTCACAGAAATGCTCATATTCTTTCTCTCCTCCATAGTGTATTAAAACAATCCCTCTGCTCCTAGTTACCTCCGTGAACGTTTTACATTTATTTATGAACGCGGGCGTGAAATGCGTGAAAGTCACAGGATAGCTATTCCAGGAAACAGAACAGGATTTTTCAGTGACTCATTTTCGTTACACGCTGCAAGACTCTCGAATCGCTTACCAGAGTCAATTCAGGCATTGAAAAATACAAATCACTTTAAAATAAAAGTGAAACGATTTTTTTCAACAGTGTACCCATCTTGGAACTCAAATATCCAATATAATTATAATTTTTGTATGTTTATTTATTATTTATATATGTAAGTGTATATTTTATAGGTATGTATTCATTTATTTCTGTATGTTCATGTATTTTTATATGTAAGTTTATGTCTTAAATATTTAGGTTTATATTTTAATCTTGATCTCCCTATTATTTTCCGATTATTTTGTTCATCTTTCTGTTAGCTACCAAGGGACCAAGGGTTGCCTATTAGCAATAAGTGCCGCCCTTGTAAACCTTGTTTAATTGTTTTTTTTTTGTCTTTATGTTATTTGTGTGAATGTGCAAAAAATGTTACAAATAAAAAATAAATAAGATCAGGGTAAAAGTAATCAAACTGTTTTTATCGCGTTGTCAAATTTGAATCTCATATTGTACATGCGAGCGGTCAGTGATATGTTTCTGAAAATGTATTTTTTACTTTTGTGAAATAGTTATAGAGTGATGATAAGCAATTTAGGTATGATAACGTCAGCGCGCCCCACAGCATCGGTTTGTCCCAAAATATTTAAGATCAGGCTACAGGTTATCAAACTGTTTTTATCGCTTTGTGTATGTTGAATGTCATCTTTAACATGCAAGTGGTCAGTGACATGTTTCTGAAATGTATTTTATTACTCTGCAAAACAACTAGAAATCGATAAACTGCTTACGGTCTTGTAAAAAAAATACCACAATAATAATAATAATAATAATAAGCCCACTAAAAGCAGTTAATGATGATTATTTTGGATGTAAGGGAAGAGGTGATGCCGAAGCGATGAATTATGTTATGACACAAATCACCAAGTCTCATGAAAATATCTCTAGACACACAACCATTCTGTATTCGATTGTTGGTTTGTATTCGAAATACACCCCCTTGACTCTTGCAATCTGTCGGGTCCTCGCTCGACAATAATAAGACCGAATTTAATCAACAAGTGCTTTTATTTCCGAATTTAATCCTTTTACAAGGCGTCCGCTTTTTTGACGCATCTAAACCACACAGCGTAAGACTAATTTCCGCCTCCTTGTGTTCACAGACCATACTCTACACAATCGACATCAGTAACAGCTACCTAAACAAACGACAAAGAGACTGTAGCGCAAGTTGAATATTTTCTAACATAAACTAGCGCCAGTGAATATTTCATCAGAAAGCGTTTTTTGGAGTTTGAGTATCATTATAGTAATCCATCTTCGTTCTCGTTCAAAGAGAAGGTTGAAAGTACTCTGGTAGTAAAGATCCCAGGTACCGCATTAATTTGTTAGCTCGATCATAGCGGAGTGAGCCGCAAGTCTGTATTACCATAGCGGTCAACCAGAAATTTTCCCCATTGGATTCGCGGACCACTAGTAAAGTTACTGTAACAGGGGGTACGTATCTCTTAAAGAGTTCATTCCACAGAATTATTAATGAGGAAATCCACTGCAGTTTTTTTTTACATCACACCGAGGAAAACAGCCAGACCACTTACTTGTAGTTCATTCCAGCTATGTGAAAAAAGATCGAAATTGCAAACAATTTCTTCATATTCAAATTATGAATAATCTGTAGATATCGGACAGTGATGAAGGAACTCATCGCAGTGTAACCACAATATTCACGTGCGAGAGGCCCCATGTTGGATGAGAAACACAGCATCGAAGCTGAATATAGACATATGGAATGTGAGAGACGCTTCAAATTTTAATTGCAGAATACAAATTTCGTAACTTCGTTGGAATCGTTGGAAGCTGATCTATCTATCCTTCATGATCGACTTGCAATTGTCAACGTTGTTCAAGTACATTTTGTGATCACTTCTCCATGGAACATGCAAATTCATAAACATTTTGTCGTTACAGATGTCCATTAGAAAGTCATTATTCAATATTTAGCTGTGCAGAAACAGCATTGGGACCATCGGACGCATAACTTCTCTAGACCTTAGTGTGTTATCGCACTCGTCACAATTGCAACGTGTCATTTTCAGCATCAAGCCTCGCAGATAGAACAAGACTTTATAAAATTCTGCAATCATTGTCACGTTCAAGAGTTTATAATAATTCAATAGTGGGGAGGATATTGCATTCACAAACCTCGAAGTGAGGTTTTTAGTACACCGTGTTGAACGCTGTGATTTGGAAATCTCTTTTGGTCGCTCTTTTGTTTTCGCTATCAGATCATGCGTAAATTTATTTATGTATATGAACGTTCATGCCACTACCAGTACATCATTCAGTCATTTTGCCGCATTGAAAGTTTTTTGATCGCATTCCCATTGGCATTTACTTACACACGATCTCCAATGTAGTTTTTTACGTCCTGGAAGAATTATCATTTCATCGTATTCGATGGCTGATTTCCTTTTAAAATTATTAGACTTAGACTTCTGGAAACGAAAATGCTGGTTCCAATCTCCGTATTCTATCTTCTAACTATAAAAAAATATTGAACCAATTACCATCATGGTAATTGGTTCAATATTCTTGTATGGATACGTTCCTAAAAAAAAGCCTAACTATAAAAAACATCTTTATTCACTAGAGCATCGAGAAGTTCTTTGGTCAAATTTTATCTCAGACAATGTTTAGGGATTGTAATTCATCTTGCAATAATACTCAGAGTCACTGCATTCTAGTGCATCACGTCAACTTTATGACAAAAAGATTCACTTTATAATTTGCTTTATTTCAAGTAATAATTGGACCTACGCTCTAATGCCTCAAGACTGTAAAAGAGGTGTCTCAGGATTGTAGTAGACGTAGATATGAAATCTCTGCCAATCCTTCTGGAAGAAATACAAAGCTTTACTAGCGTTACTAAATACCGGTGCAGCGGCATGACAGCTTCGCAAAGCCTTGATATTAATTAAGTTCGTCGCTCACCCTCTCCCTAACATTTATGTTTAAATATTAATACACACAATTCACACACAGTTCATTTGAAAAGACCAATGATTAAGGTTTCTCCCAAAGCCAACGACCTTGAACTGAGTAACTTTGTAACCATTTTATGCGGTAACTATAGCATTTTTAATAGAAGAAAAATACATAGTAATCAGCATGATACAAATAGTGATGTGGTTTTTCCTGAATTTTATATTAATGTACAGAAGTGAAGCAAGAAAATTCCAAGTTTTGTCCACTTGTAACAATATAACTGCTACAGTTTTTATGGAAACAGTATAAAAATTAATAAACTTCTACACAAAATAATATTAAATAATATGGTTTTCTCAGTTCTTGGAAATTCATTTTATTTTAGATAAAATAAATTAAAACATACTATATTTGCACTTGTCAGCCGCAGCGACTGACGTAACAGCCATGTTGCAGTGCGAGATGATAAGAACTTTATTTTAATTATGGTTTTGTTCGAAATTTCAACCACCACGAATCGAGTTGCTAATTTTTCCGACGGAGCCACCTTAAAATGCGACATTTCCGATGCCGACAGACCTACAGATAAAACAGACTTTAATGAGTGATGAAAAAATGATGTAATTAAATTCATAAAAACAGAACCACTATAATGTGTGCGTCACCGCACACTTGACTAACATTGTATTTTTTTCTTCGCAATTAGCCAGCCGGAAACTCTAATAATCGTTAGAATTGGGACGGTCATTTAACTTCTAATTAATTCGTACTCTTTGGCAATTGAGCAAGTCGCTTCGTTCTAATTTAAAATTTGTTTCAACAATGAATAGGTTTATCTTTTATGTGGTTTTATATCACAGTATTCGTTTTTTATTGTGTATAATACGTCACGGGGGCAGAGAGTTCCCGCATATAGATGATACTTGTACAAAACGGTGCACCTTTGTTCCATCCATTTTAAAATCATAATCCATCAGCCTAGTTCGTCCACTGCTGGACATAAGTCTTTCCAGGACTTTCCCACTCCCGGCGGTCATCCTTGAAGAATTGCCCATACTCATACATGCTGGGTTGGTGAGCGCGGTGCCGGAATCCTCGCACCAGTGACGCCGCTGCCCGTCACTACTCTGTTCCATATAAGGCCCGGCTATTAGGGATGGATATACCGCCACCCATCGGTCCCAGGCATGGTGGGCCTCCTGGTTTTTTGCCTGTGAGCTGTCCTCTTACTCTCCCCCGAATTACTTCGAGGGGGTCTCCAAGTAAGATGGTGGTACCTCCAGAGTCGAGCCCGGCATCAGCTCTACCACCTAAAAACACCTTTGTTGCTGTATTTTATTGACGGAATAAATGTGAAGCCGACCTAGAATTCATAACGATATTCAATATAAACTTCACATGCGTGTATCACCGAAGAAACTGTCACTGACCGGCTTTTCGCTTTTATTACAACAGCAATACAGACCAAAAACGGACTTTTGGATTTTCATCGATAGTTATACTCAACCCACGCTGCGATGTAATAATGGTCAGTGAAACGTGGGTGTAAAACGTAAAACAGTGGACTGTGACTTGCATTTCATTCGGTGATTCACGTCGTGGCGAAGTAACAAAATACCTTGTTGCGCTATATGTGGTAGGAATAAGAATTACCATGCATGGCATACCGTAACGTAGCGTTGACTGTAAACTCCAAAAGAGAGGTGCGGGGCATTCTCGTCATTATTTCTTAATGATAAGTACTTCGACAGCGTACTTCTTTTGTAGCGTCCACTATGGCACATCCGTAGTAACAGGATGACGTAGCTCAGCCGTTCCATTTCCTCCGAATCATAACGTTCCGTCTTGCTGGCTGACACTTGAATACGGCATTGTATCGCCACATCACCATATTAGCCCAATGAACAAGGCTTTTTAAACAAGGAAAAAAAAGGAGGTTCTCAAGTCGACGCATATATATTTTTAATGTACGAGATACATATTTACAGAGTAGTCAGACTTTGACGTTCATTTTTTTAATAGATAGGGTATATACCTTGACATTGACCCGACCTGAATAATAAAAAAAAAACACCCATGACGACAGCAAAATAGGTGATGTTTTGTTCACTACAAGTAGGGTAGGTGATTACATATTTGAAAAGTAACCAGAAATTAAGTAGGTAATAATTAGCAAATTTAGGCAACAAAAAATTAAATCTCTTCTAGCAAAAATTAAACAGACAAAAAATACCTTACCTTTTTAAAATGTACCTTTTTAGTCTTAATAACTAAGATCCTAAACTAATGTAAGTAACTAATTAACAAATAAAAAAACAAGCAAATTAATAAAACAAAGTGTAAATTTTGCCGGAAATGTTGTATGTTTGTTTGGCGCCGACTCAATAATAGTTACTTACATTAGTTTAGGAGCTTAGTCATTGAGACTAAAAAGATTCATTTGTTTTTCGCTTTTCAGTTTATTTTTTCGTCGGTTAAATTTTTGCTAATATGTTTTTTTGATTAATGACCCTGACAATAAATTGAGGTCCCTCTGCTTTTGAAGGCCTTATATTCCTCTGTCAGTGAAACTTGCAGTGTGAATAACCCTTTTTATTGTCATTATTGCTAAAACAATAAATAGATCGCAGTCCAGATCGTTGCTTGGATTCATCTTACATTCTAATAACTTACATCTTACATAATAATAATTTGTTTTTCTATTGGGTTGTTTCTTCATTGTAATTTACATTTATATAATAGTTTAAGTGTAATTGAATGTAGATTTAATACAATTTTGAAAAGGACAGACGAAATAAATGTGAAGAAAGAAATGTTTTAAGCGCAAGATGAAGCAAGCGCCAAATTAGGGGAAAACTGAATAAGCCGAGTCAAAAACACCCGGAATAGAAGAACTCGTGTGACTCCATTAATTAAAGTGGAAGAAGCGGTAAGATGTTTGTCAGGACAGCTTCTGTATTCCCAGCCTACATATTTGAGACATACGAGTCAATACTATGTATATGAATGTAATTAACAAACCTACTATTTTATCATACAGTAAAGTAATCAGTAATCATTTATTTACCATAATTATAACATAGAATGTTATGTGGGTATTATTGATAGAAGTATTATTGTACAACTCAATTCCTTCATTGATTGGAGTACACAACACAAGTGTCGCATCCTATGATCTGTATGGTAAGTAACTGGCCGACAAGACGAATTATTGTGCGTACGTATCTCATCATCCTTTCAAATGACAACTCCACACTAATTAAGGCGATACGTAAAAGTTTTAGCGTCCCTGTTACTCCATATGCGAATAAACCCGAGTGGGACGGATTCGTGGAAAAGAAGCAAAAAGTCGGTTTTTTATTAATATTAAATGTACTTAGCTATTTTGTCAAAAAGGTTTCCAAGGAGACTTTACAAATACATAATATCCACATTTTGAATGCAATTTCACAATGAAATCAGTTAGGATTTCAGAATTACAGGAAAAATAAAACAATTTAGAGGTCTTTTCGGAATTAAATTCTATGTATCGAGAAAATTTCATCCAATCGCGTTTTCCTTAGGTGAGAATCTTAATCAAATACTCAATATAAACATTTACTCAAAAATAAAATACGTAGATGACATTATAGTGGAGTAAATGGATTCGAAACAACCCATTTTTTTTTGTTATCGCCTTAAATTTAATAATTCATCTCTTGGTATTTCCGCTCTCATTTTAATTCGCATTTACCTAAGTTAAATAGGTTTCAACGTTGGATAGATGATCGGCAAAAAAATCAAGGTCATAAACACTATTTCTTCTTATCATCGCTAAGCAATAGTAATAAACCAATAGATTGCAGTCCAGCTCGATACATCTCATAGAATTTGTTTAAAACTTTTGTCTTGCAGACCGACAGAAAGACGGACATACGAGTCAAACCATAGTTTATAATTAGTCTAATTTTATACTACTGATTCCCAAAAACATCGCTGCAGTGATACTTGTACTACTCGTAGCAGCAACGTATTTTTATCCGGTATATTTATAGAAAAGGTGCACCACGCATATCGACGGTTAAAACGAAAAACATCTTTACCATATACTTGTTAGAGTCGATCTTTCTATGGCACTAGCTAGGAGGTTTCTGATAAAGAATCGATACCATTCGCTTAGATTAAATTATGTTAAGGTGTGTTAATTCGAAAACCATTTCGAGATTTAGGTTTAATAAGCCGTATTTATGAACTTTTGGTCTAAGAAACCTCATGATGATGAATATTTTTACGAAAAAGCTACAACTTCCATTTGCCTTCGTGTGACGTTACTTAAGAAATGGCTGTCTAGAAATGTGTCCTTTGCTATCAAGATAAATTTATAAAAATTTGCTGCCGACTGATTTGACAGATGGATGACCGATGAGTAGATAGACAGAGACAGACCACTTTTTTATAATCAATCACAAATCACAATCAGTATAATATGCAAAAATTCTCAAGTGACGTCATAACCGACAATTATTTAAAAAAAATTAAAACATAATGGTTAATTTATATACCAAAATAATGAAAACAATGTCCTATAATGGCGTATATTCTAAGAACAAAAATTAAAAAAAAAACTTTTTGATATTAAGCTTAAGCTTAAGATAATACATAATTTTGCAGGTAATTCGTAATTTTATCGAAAACTAAGAAAATTCGGACTTCTATTTAATGAAATAAATATATTTCCCAGCAGATGCTAGTGATTGTTGGCACTTGGTGGAATTTATAAAACATTGTTTTTAAAAAAACACTTGTACTTATCCACATATTGAAGCCGATTCTGAAGGCTTTAATTTTAGTTTTAGTGCTGTCAAAACTAAATTTTCTTCATTGCAAAATAGTCCTTAAAATTATTAAGCAGAGAAACTAAATTATTTTGGAAAATTTAAAGTTTTGACAGTACTAAAACTAAAATTAAAGCCTTCAGAATCGGCTTTATTAATGTGGATGATATGTGGAGTAAAAATACAAGTGTTTTTTTAAAAACAATATTTCCCAGCGATATGCAGTGTTTGAATCTTTCCGGTCAAACATACACAAATGAATCTTTCGGAACTTATGTGAACAGTATTTTTATACTACCACTGGCAAAAGTGAAGGAAAACATTGTGAGTTAAGGGGGGCAATTATCCCAATTTTGTTAGGAACTTATAGAAAATGTAGTTTAGTAAGTACTTTTGTCGATAGTTTTCTAAAAACTTCACCGTTAAAATGGTTTTTAAGCAAAACACGTGTTTTACAAGAGCGCGCGATGTTTCGATTGCCGTAACAGCCACGGCTCAGAGCGCGCTATTTTAAACTATAATAAAAGATCATAGAGTTCAGTTCTACTTGATGCAAAATGAGGTGCTCAATGTCAGGGATAACGGGCCCTTAAACTTGCATCGTGTAATATTTATGCAAAGTTCGACGAAAACGTTAATATAACACGTTGTGACGCAAAAGGTTGGTGTGCACTTTCGGAAAGTCCTCCGATACCCTCCCGAGATGTCGTGACAATATGTTTAGTCTATTTATCTACTCCTATACTGCAATGTGGTAATTACAACATCAACATTGGTTTTATAAGTATCTACATTGTTTGACCGATGTTATAATATTACATCATAACACCGGCAATTCTGCGCTGTGATTGGCCAAATTTATTATAACACCGCTAGAGAACTAATTACAAGCAATAACAGTCTGTCTTAATTTCTTAAGACACGGCCTTTTACTTTTGTCAATTCTGATTGGTTATCTCAGCCCTCAGGTATGACGACAGTGTCATGACGAGTGTTCTTTTTCTTATTTTCCGTGAAATTGTTTTGATGGTCGTAGATAAATACGTACATTTTTAATTTTTAATAATTTTAAATGCAATTTCAATTAAATTCCAGTGTGTAACTGGACATAATTAGACATTGGGACACCCGTGCAAAACTATTACGAAACGAACGAAACAAGCACTCTTGTCCCACTGTCTCACATTATGTCACAGTCACACAAAATGCTATTTTATCTCCCGGCTTGCGTGTCCTACACGATAAATTATCTTCTTCATTCTTCAAAATCAGACGAAACAATAGAAAAATACAGGAAGCCTTATGAATAATATTTATGTTCTTTCTATGTATCTTTGTCTCTCCAATGATCCATTTATTTGTTTAACCATTCAAATGTAGGAAACACTTGAGAAAATACATATGTTAACGTTGATAAAAAGGTAAAAGTTGAAGGATAATATTTACAAAAGCTGCAACAAGTCGGTTAGCCTCAGAAATGTTTAGAATATAAGTTTGTGTAATTTTACGTGTTTCGGCTTTAGTAACATCAAACAAACTTTATTCCATGTTTGAGTTAAAAGTTCATCAGAATTTATATTTTAGTTGAAAACCGAAATTTATTCGCGAAGATGAATAAGGATATTATTAGGTTTGTTTTTTTTTTACTGCGGTAATTTTTTGCCTCACCAATGCGCTGCCTGCCTGACAACTGTCATTTGCGTTTAACGCACACAACTTGGAAAGCTACCCAACAAGATGCCTTATTAGTGCGGTATGTTGGCAGCTCGGCACACGCCCCAGGCCAGGTGGATCAGCAGCTGACAGACGCCAGCGATGCCAAAAAAACCGCCAGATGGTAGAAAGCCCGCCGCGTGCCAGAAGCCCCTAATGAGCCATCATAATAAAGTATTTGTCAATACTGAGCAGGCTTTCAACAGATATGAAGCACGCAGTTGCTGATTTTGTGCTTTACTATTCAGATTCCGTTATTTTGACTCATTTCTTTTTGGTAATGTCGTTTTTGTCAAACCTTCTATGCACTAACATAATCATTGATCATCATCGCAGTTTATGTATATTTCTAAAGTGGTTGTTGTTGGTGTAAATCTAACGAAAAGAGTTGGTTCAACATAGGATCCACACTTCCGGCCTGATATGAAGCTTTACCTGTTTTTTCCTTAAGACTGTCTTTACATGAGCCTAGAGCAAGAACAACGCCAGGCTTTCGAGGATTCGTTTGAAGAGATTCGGACTCTCCTTGGACTCCTTGTATTGAAAAAAAAATTGGTTTATTGATATTTTATCTAAGGATTCTACTTATAAACAATGCATCAACATTTATTCGTTTGTCAAAAAAAAAAAAAGTTTTCCTCCCTTTTTGTTTTGTTTTTTAAACGTCTGTTTCAAGAACGCAGTTAAGAGATCAACATGAGTTTTTTTTCTTCATAAAATAGGTAATAAAAATATGAAGGAATTCTACTTAGATCCAATATTTTTTTCCATACGAAATATTTCAGTATTAGCTAAAAACACACAATTTCTTGTTTCGCTGCGTGATTACGCGTTCAAGAGGAAGAGACCAATGAGCCAACATATAATCGCCTCTTACAAAAGCAAATATATGGTCTTTGCTGGACGGGTAATCAAAAAAGTTGCTAGGACAACCTTGCTAAGTAGGCCATCCTCTTAATAAATCAGAGAAAATGTTGCAAAACTTCATAATGTAGCTTATGCGTGGAAATCCTGTTCTACATTAGGTACTCGAACTCAAACTTTAAGTTTAATTAGTTTTACAATCTTTTGTCATTCAATACCTATTCAGTGTAAAATATTTCATTGAGTTGAAGGAAGGCAAGGAATTCCTTCCTTTGTTTCCTCATTTCACGGTAATCCCTTCTCTATGATAGTTAGGTATTTTATTATATCAGGTGCGAAAGGAATTCCACTCCCACGTGCGTTATGGACAGAAAATAAAGTATTGAATACTACGTTTGTATTGTAAAAGTAAATATTGAGTGCTATCTAATTGTTTATGAGAAGGAAATGTTAGTACAGTGGAGACCGCATCAAGTAAGACACATTGGACTTTGTACCTATCTTATATTCTTCTCTGTAGGGGCTAATGTCGTACTGCAAGTGTGTAGCTTGATGTGGTCTCCACTGTACATTTTATTTTCGTCCTTGAATCTTGTAATAAAACCTAGTGATGAGATAATTGAAACCGCGCCGCCTGCAAGCTGGCAAAAACGTGCTCCTTGAGATCCTTAATAGTTTAACCGAGTTCGTTCACAACACGGACAGGTTCATTCAACAAAATATGAATGGAAAAGACGTTATACATTGTATGCACATCCTGTGTTATTGTTTGGCTTCCTGTCTCTGTAAGCGACAACAATAATTAGTCGTCTACCTGCATGCATCGGTCCTAAACGTGACGGTCACAAAAAGGACTGACAATCGAATCGCCTTGCATACCGCAGCGGGTAAGGCTTTGTTACATCTCCAAGTTAAAATTGAAAGCCCCCCCTCTCCTCCTCGTCTCTGACTCAGGAATTTATGAATGAACGTGACGGTCTGGCGCTCGAGCGCGGCTTCCGCAGAGTGGTCTCAGTCAGGTAAAAATTTATAATCTACCTTTAGAATTCTTTCAACAGTTCGCGGTAATCCGACGGACCATGGCATGGGGCTACGTTCCCTGCTCGCGGTCTCGCCCACCAGCCACGCGGAGCCGCAAAGCGGGGCGAAGGGGACAGATATAGCGCATGCGTCCCACTCTTTTCACTCAAATTCTAGTGGTGGCTGTAATAACGAGTAGCAGTTAAAATAGCAGTTAAACTTACAAGGTCCAATGCAAAATTATTTCGATTTATATCGCTTAGTATAATGTAATTTACAAAATTAAGTGTTAAGCAATATGTTAAAATTTCAACACATTGCTTATGATTTATTTATATAATGGTCGGTAGGTACTAGATACCTTCCTAAACCTTAAATTACACGTGATTCTTGATCTTATCGATCTTATGACGTTTCATTGATGAATTCTATCAAAATGCTCTCTATAGCTTGTCATTAAAATTCAGGACATGGTCGTTTAAAGTTTAGTTGCATTTCGTAGCTCATTAAGAATTCCTCTAATACTAGTAATAGTAGTTACCCAATGAAACGTCTTAGTAAGTACAGATAAGATTGCATCCCCGTTCATCCCACGTAAAGTATTAAAATTATGCTATGAGGTACCAGTAGCAGTGTTAGTGCATTTTCAATAAAATACATATACTTATAATTATTTTTGAGTAGTTTGCGACTATGATATTATGCTTACATCAAAACATGGAACTTTCTAAGTGTTGCACTACCTGCGGTCAAACGGAATAGAAAACTAATAACAGAGCGTTATATTTAGCTGCTATTTTTAACCGTTTATGGAACCAGCCCTCTCAGCCTCTCAACTCAAAGGCAAACGCAAGCCAGTCAGTTGTTCGTTCTGAGTTCTGTCATAGTCAGTCAGTAGTGGTACCGGCAGTGGATTTGCGGCCGTCGCGAGTGCTTCACGGGCCGTCATGCGCCGCTCTTCAACTTTCGCGATCAGTGACGTGATACGATATTATCATTGCAATAGTACAGAACTTACCGGCTGACACTTTTTGGATTGTGGTGCAGTGGAATCCAGAAAAAACTCGCATGTTATGAAAAAAAAAAACAATCATTGTGAACGTTGAGCTTTATGAATACTAAAAATAGTGGAGTTAAATTGAAAATGCATTGGTTATTAGTGATTGTTGGTGTGGTGATCTTGAGAACCATTTCAGCTGGGATTGCGCCACCCGGGTCTTGCCCAGTGGTGTGCATGTGTAAATGGAAAGGTGGCAAGCAGACGGTGGAGTGCGTGGACCGCGCGCTCATCACCGTGCCGGATCTCGTGGACCCCGCGACGCAGGTGCTGGACCTCTCGGGGAACAACCTGCAGATCCTCCCCCAGGAAGCCTTCAGGCGCACTGGTCTGCTCAACCTGCAGCGGGTTTACTTGCGCAGCTGCAACATCGGACAGATCGACGACCAGGCGTTCAAAGGGCTCACTAACCTCGTAGAGTTAGACCTGTCGCATAACTTGCTCACACAAATACCCTTTCAAAGCTTTATGGATGTTCCTTTTCTTAGAGATTTGTCTCTGGCTCACAACCCTGTTTTCAAAGTTCACGCAGACGCTTTGAGCAACCTAGGTAGCATAATAAAACTGGATTTATCGAAATGTGACATCCGCGATATTGCGCCTGAAGCTTTCAGACATATGCGCTCTCTTGAAGCTGTTAAGCTAAATGGAAACAATTTAAGAGATTTGCCTATAAGTTCTCTGGAAAAAGTTGATAAATTGAGGGATATAGACCTGTCAGATAATCCATGGACTTGTGACTGTCGTTTACGGGAACTGAAAATGTGGTTAGCAAAGCGCAAACTGCTTTCAACACCGAGCTGTGCGGCGCCAACCAGACTGGCTAATCGACCTTTCTCAGAGTTATCTATTGAGGAGTTTGCCTGCAAACCAGAAATTATGCCGATCAATCGCCATGTGGAAGCGGGAGTGGGGGAAAACGCAACTATTACTTGCAGAACGGAAGCCATACCGAGCGCAAAAATCAATTGGTATTGGAACGGACGACTGCTTATGAATGAAAGTAACCTGAACTCACATCAAAAGGTTTACATTTATGAGTCTGGCGATACAAAGAAAAAGTCTTCTTTAGTCCTTACGAACACACAACAGTCAGACTCAGGGGAATTTTATTGTGTTGCTGAAAATAAAGGAGGAAATGCAGAAGCAAATTTTACAGTACATGTAACTTTATTGGCAGCGGGAATGGCATCCTTGGGGAGTGCACAAATAGCAAGTCTGGGAGCAGCCCTATTCTTAGTTACCGTTGTTGTTTCCTTGGCTGTACTTGTTATGTTTATGCGTTTCCGATCTGCGCCAGTATGCGAGAGTAAAACACCAAGTACTCTAGATCGGGTCGTATCTAGAAACGAAGTACATCCAGCTACAATTGACAAACCGTGTATAGCAGCATTAGGAAGCAGAGATGAGCTGCCAAGTGCGAGTGACCCTAAATGTAACCCAGTTCAGAAACCACCAAGAATTGGTGACATACCTTACACAACGAACCATTATGAAGGTCGTGGCAGCGTAGTGATTGCTGGCGGACCTCTGGTGGTTTCACCTACAATATCTACGACGAATGACCCTGATCTCATCAACGATACAAGGCCAGAAAGTGTTATTCGGCCAGGTAGCGGAGAATATGCTCGCGAAGCATCCGATTCGTTGTACCCCTCAGGATTATGGGACCAAATGAAAAGAGATCAGGCTACAAACTTAGCTCGTGCTGTAAGCTCAGCCCTGCCAGCGTACTACACAGATCGGACTCCAATTATGGAGAGTTCCAGTGTCGAGGGTTCTCAAGAGGAGTTAGGTTATATGAGCAGAACCTTTCCTCGATCACATGCAATGGCCGTAGCCACAGGACAGACTGTACCGGATGCCCCATACCCTGCAGATTACGGTCTGCCGGTCGGAGGCGCACGAACGTTGCGCGTCTGGCAGCGGGCACCGCCAGTGCTGCCTCCAGTATCCGCGCTGAAGCGGGTGCTAACTTCTAGTCGTCATTCTCCAGACGAAGGCTACCAGGAAGGCTGTGCCACTGATGTATAAACTATTGTGTTGTTGTTATTGTGACTGTAATCGAAAAGAAATTGTATGAAAACCAATGTTAAGAATAGTTTTACTGTAATTGTTAGCCAAGTTTTTGTACATACCACGTATATAATTTATTTATTGACTGATACAGGAAAGAGATATATTGGATCCAAGTTCAACGGGTCCGTGACTGACTACTTTAAGAACGGTTGTGTAAATATATAATAAGTAAGTGAAATAAAGTGATATTGTGTATGGATCGCCAAAATAAATAATTATGTAGGTACTTTATAAGACGACTCTGCTTGACATTCATAGGTACATAGATACTACAAACGATAAGAAATTAAATGTGTCTGTAAAGGTACCAAATAGTACCAATCATTATAAAATGTCTTATATCCAGAGATGTTGGTTTTGCTCCACAATGAGCAAAGTAGTAAACATGTGTTTATTCTATCCTGTTCTGTGTTGACAAAAAAGATTTAAACTGTACCTACGATGAAAAGAAATTTAAAATAAACAGTTTACATGGCGAATGAGAAGTTTCTTTTGTATCTAAGTCTTTTCAGTAGTAATGTTGCAGAAATATGTTTCTCCGAATTCAAAAAGTATTCTTTGTATTTCTACGTAGTAAATGGCCAAGATTCTATCAAAAAGACGAAATGTCAAGAATATAAAAGTAACATTTTAGTAGATTACTGTGGTCTCAGTGGGAAACATCGTCCACACAAAAAATAAAATAAGATCAAGTATGAATGCCTCGAGAAAACCGGTCGGCGCGGCGCGGCGTCGTCGGTTTGGTGCGATCATTTCCGTTCGGCTCTTCTTCTTTATCTTTTTGTGGGACACAGTCGAATAGCCTTTATTTTTTTGGTTTGTTATTTAACCATGATAAATTGAACCATAGATAACTTTTAAGCTTTCTCTCTCACAGTTAATGTCAGCTTATATAACTGTACGAAGGGTATTCAAAAATCTAAAAATGCTGAACTCTTTCGTTAATGTTATTTTACATATTCAAAAAGTAATTAGGTACATAAACACGAACACTGGCGATCTGTGTAATTCAAGCTACATTATTCGTTGGTAAAATCGATTGATATTTAAATATAGGCCTGCCTATATAAAGAAGATTAATTTGGGATTCATACGTATAGGCAAACGAAGTGCTACAAATCAATAAGCTTTTGTACAGTGGAGACCACATCAAGCTATACACTTGCAGTACGACAAGAGCCCCTATAGAGAAGATTATAAGATAGGTGCAAAGTCCAATGTGTCTTACTTGATGCGGTCTCCACTGTACAAGTAGTGCCCTTTCTCATTTTGTGGTTCCTACGGCAACTTTACTTTTCGTAGTTACACTTATTTTACTGAACAATTTGAAAATGTTCATATGTTAAAAGTAATCAGAAACTGGTTCTATTTTCGTTTTTATTCAAGACTAGCTTTTGCCAGCGGCTTCGCTCGCGTGGAAGTGATTATCGACAGTTTTTGCCTTGGCGGTTATTTTATTAACTGGGGTCACTATGATGTTAATAAAGAAAACCGCATCTAAATCAATTGAGTGTTTTAATTTTATACTTTTGGATAAATATTCAATGTACCTACCATACGACTTTCTTACTTTTTTATTATTAGTAATATAATAGGTCTTTACCTATGAAATTGCTGAAATTTACTTACAGATTCATGAGTTCATAATTCCTATAATTCAATAGCTATTTCAATGACTCGTTTTTTTTTTAAAGTTGATTTTAAGGTTTTATATCTATGTGTAAAATTTCGTTTTTATTTTCAGTTTGATTATAAAAATTAAATCTTCAAAAACAGTTCGTCCTAAATGCCACCCATTTCCATGATAAGATTCGTAATAATTTTTTACAGCTGAAACTCATTCATATAAAAAAGAAATAACGTAATTTGTATTTGCCATTCCTAAAGAAAATGCAAAAATGTTAGTACTGAAAATTGAGTTTCCTTCAAATTCTCTATAGAACACAGCAATTTCATATGTAAAGACCTAATATAATAGAAGATAATTTAGTTCAGAACTATTGTAAGTTTAAGGGGGTATATCGTCAAAATTGTCACTTTTTCAAGTTATTTATCTGCCATTTTAAAGTAGTCCCAAGTTAAATAAATTTGTGTAACAATTTTGGGACCTTTTTCTAGATTTTGGACTATCAGAAACACGATTGGAGGAATTTCATTCGATAGAAATAGTTATTGAAATGAGATCTAAATTAACACTTTCTTATATTCTGACAAATTGGTATAACTTACAGACAAAAAATATTTATTTAGATAGGTTTTTACTTTAACATTACCTAAATTACTGGTTATGGAAATTTTCATAGTTATTTTAGTTAATTTTGTATAAATTTAAAACCGACTTTTTGTAAATTTTCCCCGATTCCATCCCTCTCGCACTACGGGTCTTACCGCCTGGAGTGACACGGACGATATATGACCTTAAGAGCGGTATCGCAGCCGCATTGTGAAATACCCGCCTTTTTCTAATTAATCGAAACAGAACACTTAAATTCAAAATTCACTCAATAGTTATTCAACAAAACCTTATTAGCTATGTATTGTGTATGCTGGCATCGAAATGTTTCCATGATTTTTTTTCATATTTTTTAGTCCTCTTGTTTCGTATAAGGACACGGTTTTTTTGTATAGGGACGCCCCTTGAGCTTTTTTATTTTTAATTTTGTTATTTGTCGTGATAATTGCCATAGTAATACGTATTCTGTGAAGATTTCAACTGGCTACTTGTAACGGCTGAAGTTGTGAACTCCTGTGACAGACGGACAGATAGACAGACAGCGGAACCCAAAAAATAGCACATACTGGTATCAAGTTGTATTGCGTGCAGCATGCGTGCACTAATGTTCTTAAGGGTCGGCGCTCCGAGATTCGGGGTTCGGGGTTATGGCTTTTTAAGACGGTAAAAATTTAAATTTCTGAACAAAATAAATACCACTTATTACCTTATAAGTTGAAGTGTAGGTTCATTAAAAAAATCACGACACTAATGTATAGTAACTTCAGAAAAAAACCAGGAATTTCAAGAAAATCTCTTGAATAGCATTGCGGCGCTACGGGTGTAACCTGAACTTGACAATCCTGTTTTTTTTCTGAAGTTACTAAAAATTAATGCCAAGATTTTTTTTGATGAACCTATACTTCATCTTGTAAGGTAACAAGTAGTATTTATTTTGTTCAGAAATTAACAATTTACTATCTTAAAAAGCCATAATCCCGAACCCTGGTTTGTCCAATCTCGGAACTAAAGAATCACCTGTTGTAAAGGCACTCCATCTTTTCAACAGAATCGACAACCTTACGGATACCGATTTGTATGGTTGTTCTTTGACGGAGTTCACAAAAACTGCTTTAAATATAATTTGTTACCAATCGCATTAGGTTAGCCTGTAAGGATCGTGTAGTATAAATGTAAATAATAATAATAAAAAAAAAAATGTCAAAGTCATATCAAATTTAAATACTTTAGCCAGTCTCAGTTGGATAAATAGACCGATAACCGTTGGTTTCTTTGTACATTTCATATGAGTATGTCTTTTGAATGCATTAAAGAGAAATGTTTCCCAACGTCGACTCGTTACATTGTGTAATGTGTAAGCGTGAGAATTTCTTACACAAACTGTGAGCAAGTTTACACATTGCATTAGCAGTATAGTTTGTTCCGAAATACAACCAATTAGAGCAATTTCTTATCAATATAATCGAATCAATGAATAAACACTTTATTGGACACAAATAACAAGACAAGATACACACAAAGAACAGATAGAAGGCAAGGGCGGACTTATTCCTATAATAAATTTCTTCCAGTCAACCTTGGGAAAACATAAAAACATTTTTATCTTGGAAATTTAACTTAATCAGTGCATAACATTATGTAAAAGTTATTTTAAACCTATAACCTATAAACATAAAAATATACTTCACGCAAATACATACATAAATATACAATCGAATGGGAAAGGTAGGCAAAATATGTATTTGTTATGATTTAAATATCAACTTTGTTATATTTATTGCATTAAATTTATTGTTTATTCCTATATTTTAAATTTTTTTAAACAAATAATTTTGTTAAATCTAAGTTATCCAAACTTTAATTCTTTTTTTATTGTATTTCCCCGTATTTATATGTAGTTAAATTGTTTTTTTTATTATACATTGAGACTGGCTTGTAATACGTAAATTTACTGTACCTACCTATTATATTAATGATTAGAATTACATAAAATACAGTTAAATAAAATTTTATTGAGATATATTTCGGGCCATTCGGGCCCGGCATCGGTCATTGTGACTGATGCCGGGCCCCAATGGCCCAAAATATATCTATTTAACTGTATTTTATCCAATTCTTATTATTTAAAGAGACAAAATAGTCAATATCTAATATATATTATATGAATAAAGATATATCTAATTTCAAATATTTAAATTTGAATTAGGGTGGAATATTACAAGTAAAAACCAACTCAAACTATGCAAATTTTAGTCAGAATTTTGCAAATTATTTCACATAAATCCTTCAAGTGGGATTAGTTTTTCACGCGGAAAAACTCGCAGTGCGAGAGGGACCAATATAAAAAAACTAAAATGACTTGAAAAATTTTCCAATTACCAAAATGTAGGTATTGTACATGATAATTATTTGTCAAACTATGAGAAAGCGTGTGTTTGAAGACCTCATTTTAATAATTATTTCTATCGAGTGAAAGATTTTTAAACGCGTTTCTGTATTCCACAAACATAGAAAAAGGTTTGCAATATATAACTTTAAACTCTCGATTTCCGTACACATTATAATAGTAGTTTATGCTACAAGGGCGCAAAGGAATAAATCACGAGGACGATTTAAAACACGAGCGTAGCGAGTGTTTTAAACGTAACCGAGTAATTTATTGCTCTTGCGCCCGTGTATCATACTACGTTTTTCAATGCATAGTGTGAGGAAATAAAACAAATATAATCTTGTGAACTTTAAATTATAATTGGCTCAAAAGGACTATCCAGAGCCGTTAAACAGTGGAAAAAAAAAGTATAAAATTTATGGTACACAGGAAAGGCTGCAGGTTAGCCAACCATTGTAAATAAATAAAAAAAATAATAATAATAAAGCCCTAGGGCAAAATAATCGACTTTCTGTTCGGTTTTGATGCATAAAAAGTGGACCTTTGCGAGCACTTGCATTGAAATATAAGTTATCGGGTCTGCCGCGATCAATTTTTCCCTTTTTTACGAAAAGGGGACACGAGACGTTTCGAGACAGTTGCATGTCTCGTGGTCTACGGGAAACTGACCATGTCTATTTAGATACCCGTAGAACACGAGACATGCAACTGTCTCGAAACGTCGGGTGTCCCCTTTTCGTAAAAAATGTAAAAACTTATCGCGGTAGACCCGATAATATATATTATAATAGAAAAAGGTTCCGAAAATGTTACACTAATTTATCAAACTAGCAGCTTCTTACTGAGCGTAGTAAAATTACTCCAAAAAGTGCCAATTCTTCGCGGCGTCGCCTTAAAGAAAAAATACGTTCAAAAGCGTCTATTCACATAAGAACAAAATTTGGGAACACCGTGTTGGTAGCTATCAAAATACATTCAAGACAATAACTACTTTGGCTAAGTTGGTATAATAATTAGGTCGCAACATCCTCTATAAAATAAAACATTTAACTTGACCCAGTTCCCTGGTGGTATTTGACGATATTCGATTTGATGGAGCACCTTCACAATCTCTGAACATTATACATACCTAGTAAGGTCAACACTGCGGCCGAGTGGTAGAGCGCTGACCTGCTAATCCAGAGGTCGTGGGTTCAATCCCCACGGTGCACATTAAGGTGGTAACAGAGGATCTCGGTCCAAAACGCATATTTTATTATTGTTTGCCAAATTTTTGAATAAAAAGTATGCAATAAATGCGTTTTATGGCGATTTGCGCAAATTGCTGATCAATAATCATGTGTTCACAAGCAACTGATGTCATTTTATGCATTACATTATGATTACATTACATAACAACAGTAAATACGCTTTAAAGTTTGTAAATGTAGTGCCATTAAAATGTAGTATATAAAATGACATAATTTATTTTTGAACACTTAATTATTACTAAGCAATTTGCGCAAATCGCCATAAAACGCATTAATTATTATCAAAAATATGAAAAACAATAATAAAATGTGCATTTTGGACCGAGATCCTCTGTTACCACCTTAAGGCGGTATGCAAAAAAAAATACGGGTATTTATTTTCTGTGTATTTCATGAACAACACGAGAAATTATAATCAGTTTCTGATATATGCATTTTGACTATATAAACTAGGGTTTTGAAATTGGAAAACATGTTTGGATAAATTTTCCTCGATATAAATAATTGTTGAAATGAGGTCTTCAAACACACTTTTTCTCCTCGTTTGACGAATAGGAACCATATACAGAGCTCAAAAATATTTTATTAGGTGTGTTTTAACAATATCTAGAGATTTGAAATTTCGCTTGCTATTTTAGTTTTTTTAATAAAAATATAAAACCTACTTTTTTCCCTTTTGCCCTGAATCCGCCCCTCTCGCACTGCGCGATTTTTCACTTGGAGTGACAGTGACAAAAATAAAATTCGCATAGCCTCTTAATTTGTGTCAGGTCTGCGTGCTTTGATAGGCACGCGAAGTACGACGAAAGAGCTCACCACCCATCACGTTTGGGACGCAATAATCGTCGGTGAACGTGGGTGTAATACCAAATGTGGACTGTGACTTACATTTCACAGTTCACACTTGTCAACACCTCTGACGCCCCCTCGGGGATTCATGTCGTGACGATATGTGAATAAAAAATTGATTTTCAGATACTTATGTACAGCCAAACATACAAGAATCCACGGATGTGCGTACGCTTTGTAATATATTATCACTAAGGATACCATTATGATTTCAGTACGAGTTTCTAAAGTGCTATTTCGAAACAAGGAAAGAAAATAAAGATAGTAGAAATGCTAAAAAGGGTGTTATTTACTATGCTAGTGGCATAATTTTACGCTTTCTTGGCGTAAAAATGGCGGCGACACTTTCTTATAATATAATAATGTACGAACAAATCTAGGATGCCAATTCTCGCAACATTTTTGACTCGTAATATCCTTCTTTCGATTGTTTATTTGTCATATGATAAATATTATACAATTTGAAGTCGAGTGACTAAATCTCGTCAAATGAAGATACCAAAATTTAAGAAAAATACATATATGCTCTCTAGGATTTAATCGATAAATGTCCTCAGAAAAACCGTCTAAAAATCACTCGATATCTACCTTTACAATTTTGCCGCATAATAACAGAATGGCCGCCCTGAATTTCGTTGCGCGTTGACTAACGAAGAAAAATATTTTTCACTTTAAGCTCTAAGATTACTTCCTAAAAACTCTTTATTGTTTTAAAAGCTTCCTTTCTCCCGTGAAATTCAGTCAACATTCTTTTGTTAATAATTTAGATTCTTAGTTGACGGTCTGTAATATAATAAAAACATCAAAAGCATTTTTATTAAAAGTTTCAGAAATAAAGATAAAAAGAATTAAGGTCAAGGAAAGTTCTACTTTTCCTTGTCACTTATCATTTTATTGTGTAGACTTATAAAGTTGACGTCAATTTATGCAACCAAATTCAAACAAGAGGCTTGGCAAGTGATCAATGGCCCGAATCGATAAAATATTTTGCTAATTTATAATAAAATGTTGACCTCCCATAGTAATTTTTCATTTTCACATCATTTCCATTTTCATTTTCATTATTACTAGCTTTTGCCCGCGGCTTCGCCCGCGTTGATTTAGTTTTTGTGTAGTACTTTTTATAGTATTTAAAACTGGTTTGGAGTGTTTTTGGTGCAATTATTTGATCTCCAGGTAAGTCTCTTTGGCGGGGCCTATTACCTATTAGTTTTTTTTTTAATTCATACTTAAAGTTCTACATTAGAAGTTCTGCCCTCAGCTGTTAACACGACCAGGCTGCTAGGTGAGCTCACTCTCGAGTAGGCTACGTAAAACTGACCGGGCGAAAAGCAGTCCCCCCTAAGATCAATTCCTGCTGTTTTCAGTGACTGACCCTGGGACTTAAAATCGTCATTGCGAAAAGGAAAAAAATAGAATTCTAATAGGATCACTTGTGTGGCTGTCTGTCTGTCCGCCTGTTACAGTCGATTTGCACTGGCACACATACTTTCAAGAATTTTCATGTCCACTATACTAAATGTCAAAATCGATGGTATTTTCGTAATAAACGTCCAAAAAAACCCATATTGATATTTACACAATTTAACATTTCAACCCCATCGAACCCCAACAGGGGATGATGGTATTTCACGTCCACTACGTTGGATTTAGAAATCGTTGTTGTTTTCGTAATCAGCGACCCGATAAACCACACTAACGATACCCATGTTGATTTTCAGACTTTGTCATCCCATTTCCCCCTTTTAGGGGTTGAATTCTGAAAAAAACTGAAACACTTGTTTACTCATTTATAGATAGGAGTACTCCTGTGAAGCCTCGAATAAAATAGTCTAACTAATCTTGTTTCCCCATACAAACTTTGGACCCCCGTTTCACCCCCTTAGGGGTAGAATTTCGAAAAATCCTTTTTTATTCCTTGTCAACATTACAAAGGAAAGCTCTGTGCAAAATTTCAGCTTTCTAGGTTGAAGGGTTTGGGCTGTGCGTTGATGAATGAATGATGAATGAAAAGTCAGTGAATGAATCAGTGAGTCAGTCAGGACTTCTCTTTTTATATATATGATTTCATAGTGAGTCTTCAGTATGAATTAGGCTGTATACATTAATGTCACCTTGTGTTATCTCCTAGGTCGCTGACGACCCAATACATTTTATAATGGTTTTTAAAATATTTAAGAGGCCATTTTAAAGGGCCAGGGGGTCTACTACGAAGTAATCGAAGTAATCGAATATCGTTCGGTTATATATCCAACTCTATCACACTCTCTATGCGTGCGTCAGAGATGGACGTAAAGTGGTTGTAAGTTAAGTGGTTGTAAAGTCAGCCATCGCCCGACGACACACCAACTGATAGTTAAATTACCTATCATTAAAATTTACTTAAGTCAAGACTAAAGTCAGTCATTTAGCTCAAAGTGCAAAACTAAACTTTGTTTTTCTTGTTTAGAAGTTAAATATTGAAAAACTTTTTGGTCTGTGGCAGTTGACGCCAATAGTTCAGTATGAGTGAGGTTTAAAAGTAAGAGATTGAAATTTAATGCACAATTAGTCATAATCTTGTCTAAACAATGTTAAAACAACATTTTAAGTTAGTTTTGAGAAGATCATGACAAATTGTGTATACAATTTCAAACTCTTGCTTTATAAATCTCGCTAATACTGAACTATTGGCGTTAATTGCTACATGCCAAAATGCTTTTAAATTTTTATTTCTTAACAAGAAAAACAAAAATAAGTTGTGCACTTTGCGCTAAACGACTGACGTTTAACCTAAGTACAAAATTTTGGCCTTTATATGTTTGCCACGATACAATTATTTTTTTATGCTCTTACAGTATACTTGTATATAAATAAAAAAGGTGCAGTTACACTCGCGACAGTTAGCCGCTTGCCGCATGGCGATTTCGCACCTGGATTGTGAAAAACTCGCCTTTTTCTAATTAATCGGAACAGGTCCTCTAAAAAGGCCGCTTTGGATGAATCATATTATGATTCTGTTGTGATGCTGTCTCTTTTGCACGTATGAAGAAACTCTGACTCTATCCTACTTTCAAATCATTTCATGATTCACCCAAGTTGGCCTCTTTAGGTCCCCAGAACACTTAAATTCAAAATTTAGTCAAAAGTTATTTACCTATGTATTGTGTATGCTGCCATCGCAAAGTTTGCATTGGTTTTTGTAATTTAGAATTTAAAAATTTATAAAAAAAAATTGAATTGTAAAATCGTAATAGAAACAATCGTAATAGTCTTTAAATGTAGAATAGAATAGAATAGAAAAATGTTTATTAATACATACAGTACACGAAACAACACAATACAAAAATACACAAAAAAATTAAAAGCACAAAAATGGTTAAACATAATTCTAATATAATTCTAAAATAATAATTCTAAAGTTGTTGCATGTACTGTAAAATACTATACTAAATGTAAGAGCTTTACTAAAAGTTTAAAAACAATAACACATACACTGACCGATGGTATCTCAATAACACTTTTGCAGACTTTTTTCTTCCTGAAACATAACTGAGAACGACTCCATTTCTGAAGTCGTAAAAATAATTTCATCGCAAAATATAAAAGAAGTCCTGATGCATACAACGTGTAACAGAAAGGTGTAACCATATTTGAAGAGCTTATTCAGTCAATGGTATAGAACAACTTTTACTATGGAACCTACCGTGAAATCTCAAAAAAAAATCTCCCCTTCCATACATTTCGGACGAGCGGCATTGCATTTTTCTATGAAACAGTAATATTTTTTTCGAGATACAGGGTTTGTGCCATAAACTCTTCAAATATGGTTACACCATTCTGTTAGACGTTGTATAAAATAACCATGTCCATGTTGAATAATTAGTTAGTATTAGTTTTGGGCCCCATATGATATAGGCATTCCTCAGTTTTATTGCTTTGGCTCGATATGTACCAGATGTGTTCAACCATAGCCTTCTATACATTTACAGAAGGCTATGGTTCAACCAACCGCCACTAATAACCGTCTTTTCTATGGAAAAAACGCTATTGAAACGCGAAATACACGTGCGTCAGTCGCAGCCAGCAACCAAAAAAAAAAAAAACAAAAACAAAAATTCTTTATTTACATTACAAAATGTAGGTTTTGAGGGGGTTGGACTCCCCTTTTAAGTTTTACAACCTGTTTTAAGGGAGACCCGCTCTTTCTACGGATCTTATTTTACAAATTTGTATTAAAATTAGGTCTTGCTTAATACATAATGATAATTTTAAGAATCTTTTTATTTGAATAAGTGTAGGTATTTATATAAAGAAGAAATGTGTGTGTATGAGGGTTTAAAGGTGGTTCCCTAGCCCTACCTTTAGCTAGCAACCTTTTCGATACAAATGCAACAGGACTGAAAACACGCCGACAAAGCGCATTCGTGAAACGGGTGTTATCTGCGCTTATAGAATCAATCAATTCTTCAAGGCCGTTTTCGGTCACAGTGACTGTCACTGCTGAGAGCGGCGTTCACCACATTCACTGCACGTCAGCACCCCTCCAACTATATCATAATTGATGGCCACTGGTGGTCGGGCTTTAAGCTGGTCTCGTTTTGTGTTGAGCTCAGCGTATCTAATCGACTCGAAAGCATATACCTTAGTGTTCACAGCCTGCCTCCAATGCGGTCTGTCTGCTGCCAGTGTTTCCCATTGTGCTGGGTCTATTGCACATTTCTTCATGTGGCGGTTAAGCACATCTTTATACCGCAGAAAATGGCCGCCCTGTTTCCGTTTCCCTTCCTGCAGTTCGGAGTAGAAGATGCGCTTAGCCACCCTGGCATCAGACATTCGGAAAACATGGGCACACCACCGCAGCTGACGCCTCATTAGATAGGCCTCAATCCTACCGACATCAGCACGTTGCAGAACTTCCGTGTTTCTCACACGGTCCGACCAGTGGATGTTCTGGATGTCACGCAGGCATTTGAGGTGGAACCTATCCAATGTGCGGATATGCTTTCGGTATGGACACCACGATTACACGCTTATAAAATATGCCGTGTACAGAGCGGTAACTTTTATTTCGTATTCTTCCATCTAATAAAAGTATCAATATCCCTAAAATACTGTGAGCGTGACAAGAATAGATTTATCTTTATTAAATTCTCTGATCATGACTGAAGTTTATTATAAATTAAAGTTAAAATAAATTTAATAAGGAAGAACTGGTCTTCGTCAATATCGCGCAGATGCCCCTCTTATTAAAAACTTCCAAGAAACGTTTGTTCTATACTTGTACGATATTGTCGTTTGTGCACTCACTCGTATTAGAATCGTATTCGTGTTTTTCGGATCCGTTTTTAAGTTGTTCGTAACAAATTACGTATACACAAACGAGTGCACAAACGCCCCAAAATATAGAAAAATGCGACAGAGTTTCGGTGCAAAATTACAACTTACGATTGTTTTTCTTATTCTTGAATAAAAATGTTTGGGATTTCAGTGTAATTGGTAAGAACCATCGAAATAATAGAACATTCACGAGAACTATAATCCGTAAAATGACGCAGTTCGGCTAATTATTAAACAATAGTCGCGAAATAACATAAAACTTTTTTATTTTATGATTTCATTCGAATGTAAGTAAGATGATCATAAAAAAGGAACGAATATGGTGTGACTTCGTTGTCCATCCGTCCGTCGTCGCGTCGGTCCATGCGTATCTATGTATGTCACAGCCTTATAACAATTGTTTAGCGCCAAATTAGGAGTTCGATGTGTGTTGGTACGGATATCGACGGAAATGACATCGAAATACAATTTATACTTATCAATGTAAATGAAAAGTGACTGTTACGGCGATCGCTGCGTCTCCGTACAGCGCAAAATATGAGAAAATATTATATACGGGACGCGATTGCCCAATTGAAAAATCCTATGTTTTGTGTATTAATTAAATTGACCCTCAGGAGCAGTAGGGAATTCAAGCCAAAAGAAAACATTCTATTGAAATATTTTCTCATAATAGGTCGTACCAAAAATATAATATTATGTTATTGTAGTTGATATTTCATATTTGTATTTATAAACAGTTTTTGATACAGCTGTAAACGAGGAGTGGGCCTTAAAAAGTAACCGTTGATTGTAACATACATACGGACAAACGGACTAACCATAAAAGTTTCTTTTTTGGTGTTCTGACAAAAGGGTACGGAACCCCAAAAAATATATTGAGTATTGATGAGTTGCGGCCGCGTTGAGCGCCGACAATAATTGCAATGCAAAATAAAATGTGATTTCATTGTTTTACTATTGACACAGTACGACACAATTTCTGACACAATTCAGAAATTTCGTTAATAAATGTTAAACCTGGGTCCGGGAAATAAATGTGTGCTGGCGGAGTTGGCAATCGCAATTGAGTGCGAAATTTTATTGGCGACTCTTTTTCATTTGTTTTATTGATTTATTCATTATGCTAGATTTTTCATGGCCTTCCCTCTCGCTGACTTTTTATGTGCTCGTCTGAATCTGATTCGTAATTCAAAAGGCTGACGATTTGATTTTGCTCGATTTTAAAAGGATATACAAAGGGGAGGAAAAAGAGAAGTCTATTCAAGGTAATTTAATACGGCAATCAATTAAGGCTAGACAGTAACTTTTTGCCGCGATTTCTAATCCTGGCTCTAAAAGTTTTATTGCTATCCTATATTATATCCTACATGCCAAACTATTGTATTTTTTAAATATTTATGAACTACCAAGGGGTCAATATGTCCTCAATATTTATATGTGAAAATGGGACGTTTGAGTATATAAAATATAAATTAGGTACTAAGTTTTATTTTGAAAAACGCTGATTTTTAGACGAGAATTTTAAGACGGACAAGAATTTTTGGGCGATAGATAAAGTAAATCCCATGGGTTAATTTTTAAAAGATTTTTATTTTTATTTTTTTCAAAGAATTTACTTCATTTTAGGACATACTTTTCATTATTTTGGTATGTAAATTAACCATTATTATTGTTTTATGATATTTTAAAGAATTGTCCGTAATGAGCTCACTTGAGAATTTTAGACATTATACGGATTGTGATGTGTGATTGCTTATAAAAAAAGTGGTCTATCTCTGTCTCTCTACTCATCTGTCATACAGCTGTCAAATTAGTCGGAAGCAAATTATTATAAATTTATCTTAATAGCAAAGGACACATTTCTAAAAAGCCATTTCTCAAGTGACGTCATACGAAGGCAAATGGAATTTAAGACTGTATGGCCTAGAGCATGAGAAACTCCAGTCTATCTAGGATTCGTTTGAAGAAATTCGGACTCTCCTTGTATTGAAAAAAATACGTTTGGTCTAGGGATCTTACGTATAAACAATGTACTAAAATTTATACTTTTGTCAAAAAAAATGTTTTGCACCCTCTGTTTTTTTGGTTTTCTAACGTTCGCTTCAAGAACGCGGTTAAGAAATCAACTTCATTTTTTTTTTTCATAAAATAGGTAATAGAAATATGAAGGTATATCACCTAAATTCAATATTTTTTTCCCTACAAAATATTTCAGTATTAGCAAAAAACACACCAATTTGTTGTTTCGCTGCGTGATCACTAGTATTACGCGTCCAAGAAAAAGAGGCCAAAGAGCCAACATATAAATAATCGCCTCCTTGAAAAGCAAATAAAGTCTTTGCCTTTAGACTTATTGTGCTGGACGGGTAATAAAAAAAGTTGCTAGGGTATGCCATCCTCTTAAGTTGCAGCTTTTTCGTAAAAATATCCATCATCATGAGTTTTTTTAGACAACAAGTTCTAAAACACCGCTTATGAAACCTAAATCTCCAGATGGTTTTCCAATTAACACACCTTAATTTAATTTAATCTAAGCGAATTGTAATTTTTATTCGATTTTATGGATAAGTAGATGTTCAGTTTTTTTAAACAAAATTACCATCTTTTTCAAAGTTATTGTTTATTGTATTGTTTTATTGTTCATCTAAAAGTAATTTTTAATTTATTTTTAATCTAGTCTAGTGTCTAGTGTGCGTCTGTGGTCATTGCTCAAATCCCACAGGGGCTCATGTGTTCGGTATGTGTACTTAGGGGTCCATATTCGTGCCTGAAGTAAGGCAATAGGGCTCATCACCCTTTACGTTTTTTTCGTCTTTATTGAATTTTATAGAATACAATAGTTATTTGTGTTACAAGGGGCCCAAGTAAAGTTTTGTTCGTCGAGGGTGTAATTTTGAATTCAAAGCGAAGCGAGGAATTAAACATTAAACATACGCCATCAGAGAGCAAAATAATACATGGTCCCGAGTGATACACACCATTTTTCATCACTACCTATGAGAAAAAGAAAAAGCTATGAGTACCTGGTATTTTGTGGTAATAATTTTTGCACCACCTTATGATGCAGATCATTTAATATGTTTTCTGGAGTTAATATATCACTATCACTACATTACTCGAACTCATTTATATTTGCAATAACAGCAACGAAAAGTATCTGAGAAAAAATAAATGAAATTTAAATGCTGAAAAAGAGACTGTCAACCTAACCGGCCAGTAAATTCTTGATAAATTGTGCGTTCGATCTCTTTGGTTAAATTACGCTAATTTATCAGAAGCACGAGCGTGGACCAATCAGAAGAGAAAAAAGCGCAAACTCCCATAGGAATAAAATTGACTTTGGCTCCCGCTTTCCTCTAATAAGCCAATGAATGTGTGTCCTGTAGTGAAATATCAGTATAAAATATATAGGTATTTTATAGTAACTAATTAATTAGTTGTAGCAAAGCACAAAACTTTTTGAATACCGATGTTAGTGATAGCGATATTTATCGCTTTTAGTATTAATTCGTGTCAGATGACGTCACGTGACATGACGTTAAGCTCACTTTGATTGCCAATAACTTCATAAATTTTCGAGATATCGAAAAAGACTTTTTCTTCTGTGTTTAGCTTTTTAAAAAATCATAAAAATCTTAATGTAGGAGACGGGCTCATTTTCAATTTTCGAATAGGTATGGTAAAAAAATTTTTTCCACGTAATTGCGTCTTTTTGGATTTACGAGGGCTGATTGAATACTGGCCGAAACTGTCGTTAACTTAATACGCAAAAAAAAAAGAATTTTATTATATTTTGTTATCTTTTCAAAAATAGAACGCCGAATTTGAATTTAATCGATTCGGCGTAATTTACACAAGAGGAGTTGTGCTTTTTCTTAACAATCGAAACAAACGAAATTTGTGCCGTGATAAAGTTACATTTTAAAAGGGAAAACAACAACCCAGGTTTAGCTAGATACCGTTTTAGGCCGTTCTGCTCCTTAGGCCGTTTTAATCCTGCGTTGAGTACTATTCATACCTGGGTAACTGATTTTAAAATTGGAAGACAGAGCTGCAAAGACGCCCACAGGTCTGGCCGTCCAAATGAAGTTACAACTTCAGAAATTATAAAATAAGTTCACAAAATTGTATTGGATGATCATCGCTTGAAGATGCAAGAGATGGTGAGCATTTGGTCTGAACGCGTTTTTAAAATTTTACACCAAAATTTGGGAATGAAAAAGCATTGCGCGCGATGGGTGCCGCATTTGCTCACCGTTGACCAAAAACAACGTCGAGTGGACGATTCATCGGCGGGTTTGGCGCTTTTCATCTAAAAAAAAAAAAGTATTTTACATCTTTTATAAAAAAAGTTGAACACAAATGAGAAGTACTTATAAAATATATATAATATAATATGGGTATCAAATTGTGGGTATTGAAAAGCTGATTGTAAAAATATAGTTTGGCTATATTTAATTGCATATATTTCGAGAATTCCTTGAAAAATCATAAAAAAATGTATGTAACCAAAACATGTGAAGAAAATCATGATAATATGTATTTACTTAGAGATTACAGGAAAATATCTCAAATATTCACGAAAAAACATGACAAAATTAAATTTATCATCCGCAATACGGAACCCTAGGTACGCGAGTCTGACTCGTACTTGGCCTGTTTTTTTATAATATTTTTCAGTGATTCCTTAAAAAATGTTTAGAAAACTGATACAATGTAATGATGGACTAGATTGTAAAGAAAATTATTGTATAGATAGGGAGTCGTGTTTTTTACGTGTACAAGATTTATTATTTCTTTAGTGAGGCAATAAAATTTTATTTGAAGATGTTGTGGTTGAAATGAAAGCGATCATCGAGCTGAGAAGAATGAAGTAAACTTTCTCCATTGTTACGTTATAACTTAGTATTGTCTATGGATCATCTTCGTACAGTTAAAGTCATGAGTGTGACGGTAGCATAAATCTAGAGTTAATAAGTGTACGATTCACGATTTGAAACGACAAATAATTCAGGTGAAAGTTTAGTTTGTGGTGTGTGGTAACGTCAATCTAAAATAATACTGTCACTACTTAAGGGAATGCACAGTACTAAAATTCAGTCTTGCTCTAACGCGTTTGTTTTTTAAGGCGCTCTTATCCCAGAAGAGTGACTCTCTGTATTTTTCTTTACGTGTAAGGAGTAAAGAAAATAACCACACTTTTGTACTTTTTCGTTGTTTTTATCGGTTTTTAAATTGTTTAACAATAAGGGATATGTTTATTAAAACCCACTTACGTGGTCGACCTAGAAAATTTAAAGAGCAATATTACCAGATATGTTTCGTTAATAAAAGAGTGGAATTATGGAAATGGCATGATTTAAAAGGTCTTATCTGATCGTGTAACACATGCGTGGAACACCTAGATAAAAGTTCGAACTACATATATTGCGTATTTTTTTTTAAAGTTTTAGACGATATTTGAAAGTTCTATTTGACTTTGAAATTACTTATTTTGGGATAAGAGCGCCTTAACTCTGTATCCTGCTCTCATCAGATGCCGCGCACGCAAAACTTCAGTTATTTTGAAATCTTGGCTCCATTAGAACATTTACTTTAATTTCTTTATGTAATAAATATGGTTTTTTCTAGTTACTATCTGCTTGTGTTGGTTTCGTTTCAATCGGTTTTGAAACATGGAAACTGAATCGCTTTTTTCGTGAAATTCATGCAATGTTAAAAGTTATATAATTAATAGAAGTTTGAAAGTATGTTTATTTATAAAGTGTGATTAATAATTACCTTGAATCACGCCATATTATTTTAAAATTTTTACCATCTACATTGACGGAACTGAATCCAATACAAAACTGATGTTTAGCATTGTGGAGCCCCTTAACTTCTCGTTGATGTCGCAAAAGGCGAGTTAGGGATTTTAAAAAGATATGCCAACAGTCTGTCTCTTTGCAGTATTGAGGGTCATGAGGTCATGAGGTCATCGGATCTTGGCCCCGTCTGCTGTAGTGACGATGTAAGCACCTATTTACTCATGACGAAAACATGCCGCCAAGCTACTCGGGGGAGCTAACTTCCGTAGATTTTTGTGGATGTCTCTGGAAAGACTGATTAACGCCTCGCCTGCTGTTACTCTCCCAGTGTCTGGGCGAGTGCTCTTCATCCTAGGTCTTATCGACGCTTTCCACTAGGCGTGGTAATGGCCAAGCGTTGGTAAAAAAATAAAAATAATTCATCCGTGTTAAAATGTAAATCGTTATTCTTTTAACATGGTTTAGTAGATGCCGGGTCCAGGTCGGACCCGAAATATATCTTAAACTGTATAATTTTATAATATAAAGTATTTTATTTAATTATTGATTCGTATAAATATATGTATATATTTATAATATTATTTATATCTTATTCCTATATTTTTTATTTTATTGGAGTATATTTTTTAATTAAATTGAAGTAAACCCGATCTTTATTATTTCTTTATGTATTTCCCCATATTATTATTTATTACATAAAACTATTATCTATAGACATAGATTATTTAATTATAATGCATTAAAACCGACCTGTAATAACTGTATCTGATATATGTACCTATATTACATAAAAAAAACATATTTCATTATTTAATTTCATTTCAATTTATACATAAAAATGTACATTGCATATTAATCAATATTAAATAAAAACTTAAAATCTTGTTATTTAAAAACAAAACACAAAAGTATACGACATTTATCCGGAAAAACACGAATACCCACGCCTTAATACTACGTACTATGAAACTATGTACAATGAAACAGTGGTTAGTATAGTTTCTATTACTTATATTTTTAATACGATCAGCAAAATATGTGATTTCAGACCGTATGAGACTGTTATTTATAGTTGGTAAGTACCCGTATTATTGGAGCAAAAAAGAAAAATCTTTTAGAAGAGGCTGCTAGGCAAAGATTTGTAGAAAATCGGTAAGTAAAATACATAACATATTGGTTCGACGGTTTAGCGAGGCGGCCGAATTTCGAGAAATTGGCACGCACCCCTTATTTTTCTGGATTCCGCAGAGAAAACACGAACAAATCCAGTCAACGCTTTTAGTGGTCTGAGAACAAACAACTGAGAACTTTATGAGAAAATTTCGCTTCGAACGACCAATAAAATTGCGAATTTCCCTCATATTTCTTGAAATCTTTACGATTTTATTCAAGACAATAGAGCTCCATCTTTCTCATGAGTGTGCTCGAGCAATGTTTTAAAGGAATCTCAAAGAAAAAGTTGCTTAGAACCGCTTAAGAGTTGCTAGCGGTAATTTTTTCCCTCTTCACCCGCGTCAAAGGAAAATATGGAAGTACTTTCTTTATTATCGCATGATACTTGCGTAAAAAAGGTTCTCAAGGCAAGTATTTCTAGCATAAACGGGAAATGCATTATAGAAAGAGATTATTATTAATAAAAATATAGTTTTTAATCTGCGTTAGTGTGTGTACGAATTAGAAAGGGATTGGTCCTTCAATTTGTTGCGTCGTCAATTCCTTAGTACTTAAGGGCAGCGGCGAGGGGGTGGTCTTCTTAGCAATTGCCGGGAAATTCCGGCTATTGAACGAATGTTTTTAGATAGATAGATATAACATTTATTTCTCAAAAACACGACACATACATTAAAAAACAAAGTAGAACTTAAATAAGAATATAAATAAAATAAAACAAGTTAAAACACAAAAAGAAAGTTAAATTTATCCTGGTGGTATGAGTGTCGCGGCAAAGAGAAAAAGACTCCGACTCAGCATAATGCCACAAACCGAAATCAGCGACGCTGTAATTCGCTTGTAAACGAGAATATAATAATATACTTTATAAAAGACTTACCAAGTCTATTTTATAGACATATTATTTTGATAATTATTTTTCTTAGCAAATACCAGCATTTTATATTTATTTCCAAATTTAATATGTAAGTAAAGTGTGTTTCGTGTAGTTTGGGCAAGTTAAATATTAAGTTTTAGTTAAAAAATCAGTATAACACTGCCTCTATGATCTAACTAGTGGTTCCATACATCCATCAGCCCGTATTCGTCCACTGCTGGACATAGGCCTCCCCAATATTACGCCACTCTTGGTGGTCCCCAGTCATCCTCATCCAGCCGCCACCCGCAACGTCCATCAGATCGTCAGTCCAGCAGCGGGCACGAGGGCGGCCTACGCTGCGTTTTGCTGTACGTGGTCTCCTTTCCAATGCCTTACGGCATTCGGTTATCACGTCGGTGACAAATATGGCCAGCCCACTGCCACTTCAACTTACTGATTCGGCAGGTTATGTCCTAAGTGGTTACAGTACACTAATTCAGAGGTATACAAATCCCGTAAGGGCACATTTTTGTTTGCTCTGCACATTTCGGAAGGTACATTAAGCTGTACGCTTTTACGCTGTGACGTAATAATCGTCGGTGAAACGTGGGTGTACCGATGACTGTGACTTGCATTGTGAAACACGTCTGACAGCCCCGCCAGGATTCGTGTCGTGACGAACTGACGATGTGCTAAACTGAAATACATGAATCTTGTTTTTATTTATTAAACTTTTGTAAATTTACATACATATTTGAAATACATTTTTACATAGAAAACAGGTGGGTTTTACAGGTGGTAGAGCTGATGCCGGGCTCGACTGTGGAGGTACCCTATCTTACTTGGAGACCCCCTCAAAGTAATTCGGGGGAGAGTAAGAGGACAGCTCACACTCAAAAACCCAGGAGGCCGACCATGCCTGGGACCGATGGATGGCGGTAAATCCATCCCTAATAGCCGGGCCTAATATGGAACAGACTGGTGACGGGCAGCGGCGTCACTGGTGCGAGGGTTCTGGCACCACGCTCACCAACCCGCCTGCCCAGCGTACATGAGTATGGGCAATTCTTCCAGGATGACCGCCAGAAGTGGCAGAGTCCTGGAAAGGCTTATGTCCAGCAGTGGACGAACTAGGCTGATGGATGGATGGATGACAAAGAGAACAGACATTGTCTACAAAGACGGCACTTATTGCTTAGCAATATCTTCCAGGCAACCTTTGGGTAGAAAGAAAAATAATAAAAAACCGGCCAATTGCGAGTCGGACTAGGGCACGAAGGGTTCCGTACCATTATCTTTAAATTGTATGGGAGCCCCCTTAAATATTTATTTTATTCTGTTTTTTAGTATTTGTTGTTATAGCGGCAACAGAAATATGTATATCGTCTGTGAAAATTTTAACTGTCTAACTATCACAGTTCATGAGATACGGCCTGGTGACAGACGGATACATATACATACTGAAATAAAAATAAGGGCGGGATATTTAGATGAAGTTCTATTTAGACACGTGTATTCGGAATGAAAAAACTGCTTCACTTTGAACTTGAATGAGTTTACATCTTTAATGTTTCTTTCATTACTGAAAGCCATATGAATTAATGTTCAAAGTAATTGCTCTGATGAGAACTGTCACGTAATTTGAAACGTCGTCGTGTCGTCTTCGGCAGTCATTGAAGCCCTTCGTTAAATTATTGGACTAGTGAAGTATTTAAATCTATCATAATATGAGAGCTGCAAAGCATTAGATACTAATTGGTTTATTTATACCAAGGTTTCACGGAAATCCAAGTTAATAAAATCTTTGTGTACAATTAATAAAGCCTTAGTGAAAAGCTAGTTATATAAGAGGTACATAATATAATCTTCTTCTCTACTACATAGGTACATGTAAAATGCAACGTATGTCTGTCTGTCTGTGCGATCACTTATAACTTTGGAACCACTCAATAGATTTTGATGCAATTTTCATTGTAAGGTAAAACATTTTTTTGGAAAGGTTTTAAGGTATGTATCATCACGCTGCGACTATCGGGAGCAGTGCAGTGAGAGTTTTAGTGTAACATGTGAAAGATTTGCCTTAGCGTATACTATGATCGCCTCGGAATGAGCTCAAAGGTAAACAAAGAAAAGTTTAGTTCACACTTGACTCTTTTTGGCAATTATAGTGATGTACCAAAGGTGAGTGAGTTCTTATTTGTCATTCAATCATTCCGTCAATTTGTACCTTGTGGTTTAAAACGATAAATAAAAAAATACTACATAAAATATTATACTAAAGTAAATCCAACAAAAGAATGCGCTCCTGGTCGATGTAACTTTGAAGTGCGGAACAATAATTTCCAATAAAACTATTTACACTGGCACAAAATTAAATAAAAAATCATGTTATATCCACTGACAGTAAACGAAATAGTTTAGCAATAAATTAGTTATTTATTAAATCAGAAAAGGGTATCATTTTAAATAATCGTTTAATATTAATATTTTAAATCCTAAATGCGTAGTTTCAAGGTTAATGTCAACTTGTTTTTTATATCAAGTTATGTGAATCTATGCAATAAATTGTAACGTTGTGTAGTTATACTATACAATAAATATGTATATAATACAATTCTATTTATGAAAATACCAAAACTGACTTGCAGTACAATAATTATTATTGATAGTTAGATATATGACGATTTTTCAGAAACCACTTGACGTATTTAGTTGAAATAAAATAAATCTGCTCTCTGATTGTTTTTTTTTTACTTATAATAAATAGCCAGGGGGAAAAGAAATGCAGTTTTAAAGTTGTGATATTTTTATATATTTATAACTTGTATCCACATAAACACGCGAAGGCGAGTAGCTAAGTTTGATTTGCAACTTTAGATTAAACTGATATTGTACTATATTAGACTGATTAATATGACTTGCAATAAGTGCCTATGATGTATTCACATTGCAAACTAAATAATTCATTCTCGTTCATTCATAATCCGTGGCATGGATCTGAGTTACGATCTTGACTGCGATCTATGGTTCAAGCCAGCGTTTCTTAACCTTTTTTGTCCACGGACCCCTTAGGAAATCAAGCACAATTTTAAGGATCCCTTAATAAAAAAGCAGCAAAAAATTTCGGACCATTTATTTTAGTTCTGTAAATTACAAAAAAAAATACTTTTTCATATAAAATACGTTAATGAGAAGGTTTTTTGGTGTCAAAAAACTTTTGGTGGCATTTATTCATGATTGTTAAATGGTTCATAGATTAGGCTGCGGACCCCCATACATATGCTCGGGGACCCCAGGGGTCCGCGGACCACAGGTTAAGAAACGCTGGTTTAAGCGATAAAGATAATTAAGAGGGACGCATTCTCTCGTTAGATTTACTTTAATTTTAAAATACTCTGGATATAGCATTCTAGGGAACTAGAATAATGTTTAATGCATAAATAAAATGGTTATTGTCTTCGAAATCAGGTTTTCTATAAGTCTCAGATGACTCAGTCATTGATCTGAGATCTCATTATTGCTGAACTTTAAAACTTAAAAAACGTTATCGGAATTGAAATAAATAGTCATATATTTTTATCAGCATTTTATTATTGACACCTTACGCATAAAAAAATATTTAGTGGAATGTGTCCAGAACAAAATTAAACCGAGCCGAACATCAGACCACGTGAGAGATGGGAAACGTGTACAAAACTTACACGGTTAACAGAACAATGGCATAACGCAGGGCAGCTTGAGGCGAGCTGTTGGGCAGGAGCGACCCCACGGTTCTGAGTGTACTCCCAGGGGAAGGCTCTGTTCCTCATCTTCGGCTTGCCTTTGTTGGCCAGCTGAAGTGAACAATGACGAGGGACCCCTCACCTCAGGCTTACCGAGGGAGGCCGGTCAAAGTGGAGTAGCAAGAGTTGTATGCTATATGCTGGATGTGAAACGTAAGTGGCGTGTGGGTACGTGATGCTGGACCCTCCGGAAGCAATTGATCTTCGTTTAAAGTCCAGTGACACCTCCCCACCCTTTGGCTGGTAAGCAAATGTTGCCCCTTTGTCTCTCCGAGCGAGCGACCGTTTAGGGGGCCCATTTAATTGAGTTGGCGTGTCTCCGCCTGCCCATTTTTCCGTGTTATTATCATAGGTTTGGCAGGCGCCATAGTTCCTTTCATAGTCCCAGTTACACAGTCCACTAGCACCCCAATCCAATACTCTGGTTTCCTTTGTTTCCATTCGTACACTGACCGGGGGTTATCCTTAGGTGCACTCCTACATGCGTACAGGGATAATCGTCGGTTGGTGACACATCACGTATAGATTAAATTGGTTAGAGGGTCTTTACATGTTGGCTTCGGCCAAAGGCTTCCCAAAGGTCTGGGACTCCGTAGTTCCGAGATTTGATAAATATATTTAAATTATAAATGAAATAAATCTAACTAAAATGAAACTAATCTAAATTAATATTAACTAAAATGACAAATTAAACTAAAAACCTAGAAGTCCTAAAAAAAAACTAAGCTATAAATAAAACGCCTAACCAAAAAAAAAAATATATATATAAGAATAAAGAAATTAAAGATAAAAACTTGGTCCAGGTCGCTGTCCCCCGGTAGGGTGCTCAGAATGCTGGCAACGTTCCCTCTTTGGATGGCCAGACTGATCCTCTGGCCAAGGTAAGCGCCAGCCCTCCGGTCACCCGAGACATCGACCAGGTGCGACGAAAGTTCTTTAAACAGTCGCCGCGCCTCCGGACCCCACGGACCCAGCGTCTCTACCCCAAACGGCGCAAACATATAGCACCTGTCCAGTGCGGAATACTTGCGCCGTTTGTTGCTTTCAGCAGTGCCCGCCGCTGCACCAGCGGCCCTGCAGCTTTGTTGGACATAAGAAGCCGCCAGCGTGTCCACGCATGTTGCGTCCCACACTAGCGGCCGCCCATGCTTCCATGCTGTCAAAGTCATGCCGTCGGGCCTCTTTCCATCGTCCCGAACGACGACAATAATTTATTAAAATATGATTAGTATTACGTTGCTAGAGATTGGTTCTATTGGTTCTAACACTGGCGCGACGTCGTTCTCCGCTTCCGCGCGCTCTGGAGGGACTAAACACACTGCTGTCAGCAAATCCAACGTGTGATCTGTTTGCTGATAGTTTTATGAACGTGTTTCGTGAATGTCTGAGGTTATGTGAGAAAGATGCAAAAAATAGTAGTATAGTGTAATTATTTGTTATTTGTATTTGTAAATAAATGTTATTTGTAAATAATTTTAGTAGGTATAGCGTATTAGATTTAAATTTCTGTAAAGCTGTACTTTAAATGTATTAAATAAATAAATAAATAAATTAGTGTCGAAAAGTCAGCGATTTCAAAATAAAAACCACAATTTAAATATAAATTTTAACAAATTTTCGAGAGCGGAAACATTACATCTTCTAAATATTACATTACATATGGAATACGGCGCAACGTCCCCGTTTCGTCGAGAAATCAAATTGAGTTGCGATTCAATTTAAATTGCTAAGCAATACATTTTCCTCGAATGTTTATTTCCCGACGGCGGGTGGGTTTTAATCGCAAATAAAATCTCAGGAAAAGGGTGGAATCTTTGTATTTTATTGTTCATTACAAAGGGAAAATTATCTGCATGAAACATGAGGTTAGGCTTTATTGCGTTGGTAAAATGATTCAAGGAGATAGTTGTGTTGATTCGGTGTAACACGTTTTAACTTATTTGACAACTTATTTAATATCGCCAAATGGGTACTTTCTAAAGCCTACTCCTCTTTTATGGCCAAACCAAAAATATTGAAAAAAATGTATTATGGATTATCAACTCTAGGGCAACATATGCAACATTTTTCTTTTTCGTACCAGCAAAACTTCTATATGAAAAATTGTTTCAACTGAATGGTGTTTTTTGGCTTGAATTTCCTACTGCTCCTACTGGTTTAGGTGATTTAATTCATTTATGCTTTGATAAATAGATAAACTTAATAGCTATAAATACAACATAGAATTATTCAATCGAACAATGACGCCCATGTGAAAAGTATTATTTTCTCCTATTTTGCCCTTTCAAGGACGCAGCGAGCGTCGTAACAGCCACCACGCATTGTGCACTGATTTGAACGTTATTTCAATGTCGTTTCCGTCGATATTCATACAGACAAACATCGAGCTGCTAATTTGGCGACGGTAATCGCCTTAAACTTCATTTAAGCGTTCTTTCTTTTTCTGTCTGTACCGAAAAGATAAAGCCAGGACGCTTAAAATAAGGTTAGTCCTGTCAAATAAGTACAGGGGCTTAGTATCGCCATATGGGTACTTTTTAAAGCCTCCTCCTCCTTATGGCCAAACCAAAAATATTGAAAATAGTTGTTTATGCTAGTACAAGGGCGAAAAGGAATACATTACGAGAACGATCTAAAACACGAGCGTAGCGAGTGTTTTAAACGTAATCGAGTAATTTATTGCTCTTACGCCCGTGTATCATACTACATTTTTCAATGCATAGTGTGAGGAAATAAAACAAATTGAATCAAAGAAAACAATTTAATTATTAAAGTTGAAAGTTACATTGTTACAATTTTGCAAGTTAATGATTGGGTCAAAAGGACTGTATCCAGAGCCGTTAAACAGTCGAAAAAAAAGTATTACATTTATGGTGCACAAGAAAGGTTGCAGATTAGCCAACTTCTCGTAAATAAATTAAAATATACGAGTATAATAATAAAGCTCTATGGCAAAATAATCGACGTTCTGTTCGGTTTTGATGCATAAAAAGTGGGCCTTTACGAGCACTTGCATTGAAAAATGTATTATGAACTCTAAGACAATATATGCAACATTTTTGTTTTCCATACCACTAAAACTTCCATACGAAAAATAATTTCAACCGAATGGTGTTTTTTGGCTTAGAGATCACCGTTACGGGGCTAATAATTTTAAACGTATAACACAAACTGTAGTAAATTTTCCGTTTGAAAAACTGTGCGTTGCCTTGAATAACGATAAAAGTAAGCATATTCATTTATACAATATCTATGGCTGTTTCCCAAAGAGAACATACCGCAGATTTTATCTATTACGATCCTGACACACACCTCTTTTGCCTCATCCACATCCATCAATCTAGTCATGCAAGTTCTTCTATTCCGGGTGATTTTGACTTTGTTAAAAAATACTGTAATATTAATAAGAAAAAATGAAATGTTTCATTGTGACTACTTTATTTAAATTAACATGATATCATTGCAGTATAGAAACGCAGAAAGAAAAGTAAATCTGGATGTGAGGAGCTCTGAACCGGAATTTACTTTATTTTTTCTTATTGCTCACAGAAAACTTAATTCTAAATTATATAATAAAAGTTATGTAAAATAGCGTGCTTATCTCAATAATGAGATTTCTTCCAGCAAACCAAGGGTGATAGGGATATTTGAAATAAATAAGATATTCATATTGTGTACGATAACACTTATACAGAAACAAGATTAAATTAATAATAGATACCTAATAGTCAAAAATAATAATAAACTACATAAAATTTACATGCCTACATAGTATAAATAAATATAAAAATACATATTCAGTAAATAAATACATAATGATTAATGATATTATGTTAAAGCCAAAGTAATTAAATAGCGATTGTGTGATATAAACGCTCGTTGCTACCAGAAATTGTAGCATATAAAAAGTAGTAATACTGACTAGTGACGGGCATCGACGTCACTGGTGCGAGGATTCCATAACCACGCTCAGACACCACTAATTGTATGCTAAAGGGCGATACTTGCAGCTGGAGCAGGGGCCCATAGCTGTCCCAGATTTATAGTATACAAGTATCTTATGATCTAATATTTAATATAAAATGTCCTACCAGACAGTTGTATGATGACCTCATCAAGTAGTCCTCGCACGAAGACCCTTCGCTGCGGAGACCAAGGCGTGTCGGTGCCGAGACACGTAGATCACCTTCCACGATGAATCTAAACACAACCCTCCTACCCCGGGATGCATCCGAACCCAGAAATAATGGTAAATGACAAGTCCACTTGTCGCACACCGCGTGGATATAGGTTATTTCACACACACAGGAAATACACTCAAAAGTGGCCTTCACGCCAAAATATCTTCAGCCCTTGATCGAATATTGTTTCTTACGATGTCCGCACCGATTTCCCTTGGGTTAAGCCCTTAATAACACATATTAAAATCGTCCGCGATCTATACCAAGAAAATTCCACGTCCCTCGTTTTTGACAGCTCCAAATCCATAGACAAAATATATAGACCATTGATGGATACGTTCCGAAATATACATTTTATTCTGAACAGTCCCCCGCTCTGGGCTGAGCAATCAGACCACTAGCTCATACAACCGGGAGACGGGAGAGAGTTGTCATGGCTCGTCACAAAATCGAACCTTCGACCAACACCTCTGCGACGCGTGGAGTTCCGTCTCCGCCAAAACAACTTTAATATACGGCCCCGGTGCCAAAATAAGGATAGTAAGTTCACATCCTTCAAAAGAGTTAAATTTCCTTCCCTAGGATGCTCAGTCCTGTCTGACCACAGAGAGGACGAGAGTTGAGGACCGCTTCCACTTTACAATATACAGTGGCAAGCTCCTCAAAAATTAGAACAGTTTCCCCAATAACGCAGCGGAGGTGGGTCTTCGCCGACTTGACGGCAGCTTCAAAAAATTCCCTCCCCAGTGAGGGCAATTTGGGGGACTGTACCGCCAAGTTACCCCTTTCCGGGCGAAGATTTAACTTAAACTAGCATAGTTATTTACAAAACAAAAAATTAACAACATCTTTTAGATAGTTAGCAGTACCTTTGTAGTTTGTGCCATTGTCGGAGCGAATAAGTGAAGGTAAACCCTTACGCGACACGAAACGATCCAACGCGGCGACGAAGGCCTCCGTAGTCAAAGCTGATACCACTGCCAAGTGAACGGCCTTGGTGGCCAAGCACACAAATACACAAGGTATGCTTTCACAACCCGAGCGTTGCGATTGCTAAAAACCCCCGTGCGCGTACGTATGTGTCAATCCGACACCAACAAATTTACCAAAGGTCCGTCTTGGGTAGAAGCAAAGGATGAAGACTTCCGTATGGCAGGTCAGCTCTCCGAAATCAGCCTCCAAAACGCAGAAGTCCTTCATAATCCGTGAAAGGATTCAAACGAGCAACCGCTCACTTCAGCCTGGCGTGATCCTCGCGCAGAACTCGAAGTCTAAACTTGATGAGGTCCGCCTGAAGTACACGTACCGTGTACCAATGCGCTCCAACGCTACTCTGCACTCACGGCTGGGGACAAAATATATGAATTTCATTGACTGGTTGGTATTTCAACATAATACCACCATCATATTGGGATCCTCCAAATCTGCAAACAGTCTATGTTTGTTTGAAAGCCATTTCCTAAGTTCGAACATAATAATCCAAGTATCGAATCAAATATCGAATATCCAAAATTGTGGATACCTCCACCAATGAAGAAGAACCCAGAGTCTTTTAAAAACCAAATAAGATCCATCCTAACAAATCCGCGCCCAGGAAAACATCGACTGGGGCCGGATGACAAAACGTGGGTCTGCCAGATGCAGACCTGACGTGCATGAGATTATGGACGGAGGAAGGTCCAAATAAGGCTGCCAGCCGACAATATTGTCTATAACCATGGCTGCAGCCGTTGATTCAACTCCAGTCCACCAATACCTAGGAGCGGCACCGACGAAACTTCCAGGTTCAAAATCAATCGGTGCGCCACTTGACTTTCCGAGTCGAGGAGGGCCCTTACCCTAACTCAATCCCCCCTGGGGCCCTAGACGCGAGCCATCGCGGTAGGCAACAGAACCGTCCGCGGTTCCGTACTCATGGCTTGAACAAGCTAGTTACAGGCTACCCCACCTGTGGAGTGCAGGACCAGTCCACTGGCAGTAATACGGCTGGCGCGTGCACATCCCCACCATGGGGGGAGCGTAGCCTCCAACTCTCCCTGAGTACGGCGGGTGGTACTCTAACCGCGGGTATTCCCGGTACGGCGGTGAGTAACCCCGTGACTCCGTCTTAACACGGTGCTCCATGCCAGCTGGCACCAAAACCGGCGCGGGGAGGGGGGGCCTAGCCCTTGCCAACTCCAATTGGCCCCCGCCCGTAGGGGCCCAATTCACTACATGGCCATATGTGTGATAGCCCGTAGGCAAGCCCCCTACGGGTCCACGCGCAGTTACATAACTCACCTCCCGGTGAGGGGGCGCGCCTCGCGCCGCAGTCCTCCGTTCCGACGGAGAGGAGCTCTGCCCGACAGCAAGCCTTCCCTGGACCGAGGGGGAAAAAGTTCTCCCTGACGCACCCCCGTTGTCCAAGGGGGGGGGGAGTTCTCCCTGAAGCACCCCCGCCCGTAGGGCTCCGTAGCTGCGGGACCGGTGAAGCCGCTTCAGATCTGTTGGCACACAACAATAAATGGTGAGGCCCCTCACAAACACTGCAACGTCGTGGCTCGGGACAATTACGTTCAAAATGATTGCCCAAGCAACCGAAACACAGGCCCTTACGCTTCACTATGCGTCGCCGCTCGGTGACGTGCAGGTTTCGCCACTGCTGACATCTCAGCAGGTCATGCCCCGTATGGCCACACTGATAACAGGTCAATGACCTCTCGATCTCGGATACCGCCGCTAAACGCGTCATATCGCGTCCCCGCGACTGCTGCAGTTGTCTGGGCTCCCCACATTCCAATGAGCCAGCAGACGAAAGTGATTGCGCCCCAGATGGCGCCAAGTCCGCTTGTGATGTTTCTGCTACCCTAGCTTCATATTCAAGAAACCTCATTAAGTCCGTAAATTTAGGCACAGTGCTGCCATCTTTTTCTGCGGACACCCGCTCAAAACGTGACCTCACGTCATTAGGCAACCTACCTAAAATAATGTGAACGAGTAAAAACGACCACTCGTCCACCGGTAAACCTAATGTTCTAAGGGCATTACACGCCACAGTGACCGGAGTTAGTAATTGCTGCCTCAGCTGTGCCCAGTCGGTTACCCTAGGTAACGTCAACAATTGAGACGCATGCGCATCCGCCAATAAGCGCATGTTCTGATACCTATCATTTAATAAGCCCCACGCTGTATCATAATGATCATCCTCCACCCTGAGGTGCTGGATGAGCGACCTTGCTTCGCCCTCCAATGTTGACATCAAATATGCCATCTTTTGCCCCTTTGTCAAATCTACCCTAGAATTTACTAATGAATTAAACATATTTTTAAAAGAAACCCATTCTTGAATTTTCCCATTAAATTTATTCAGTTTTAAATTAGCCAAACTACTAGACACGCCATCTACCGGTTGAGGCGTGACAACTACAGGACCTCCTGAATTTTGCCTCTTTACATTAGCAATATTATTTGACTTTATAACCAGCGTCTTACCAGTGGCGCCATCTGTTGGTCTAGGTGCGCTAACAACCGGGCTGCCCGATTGTCGCTTTTTGATCATGGAGGCCGCCTCAGTTACATCATCATAAATTTCCATTATCTTAGCCAAATCCGTAACATACCTCTTCAAAGGCTCGTCACTTTCCTGCAGTGCTGCCACAGCCGCCTCTGCATCAGCCAGCCGCTGATGCATCCGCTCGGCTCTCTCCAGGATTGCATTGTCGCGATCCGAACGAGAAAGCAATCCCTGGACGGTTGTAAACCAGCGGAGCTCTTTCGCCAACGCAGCCTTGTGAGACTTGGACATCATGCCGCAATGAACCGGGAAATGTATAAATAAAAACTATTTAGCAAACACCCTGACACGGCACAAAATACAGAAGCACTGCTCAATAGGTACCCTACCTATAAATAGAATTTAATTAGCAAAATTAATTCCCAATTACCAATGTATGTACTTTCCGTCAATACTAAACAAACAAATAGGTTCCTACCTATTACAACATTACCAAATTTTAATTATATTTGGTGTATACAATACACACAAACCCGAATGCACATTCCACTATGCAACTGTATACATGCTTGTAAGTACATAAATTCAAGCCAAGATAACCGTATATTAGCTAACAAGTTGATTTCCAATCTATAATATAAACCGTTATATGATATAATGTTATTGCAATACAAGAACACTTGATATGTACTAAATTAACAATTTATACTGATATTACTGAACCACATCAATGTGGTACCCTCCGGTAATCAATTATCTACTCAAAGCACTAAACAAATCCAATTTGTAATTGCTACATGTACATGTAAATAGCCTAGCTATGTTAACAGTTCAATGACACTGGGGCCGCCCAGTTCCGCTGTTTATATGTATATAAACCAAAGTTGGGATTAACCACGCTCTGCTACCAAAACTTGTGTGATATAAACGCTCGTTGCTACCAGAAATTGTAGCATATAAAAAGTAGTAATACTGACTAGTGACGGGCATCGACGTCACTGGTGCGAGGATTCCATAACCACGCTCAGACACCACTAATTGTATGCTAAAGGGCGATACTTGCAGCTGGAGCAGGGGCCCATAGCTGTCCCAGATTTATAGTATACAAGTATCTTATGATCTAATATTTAATATAAAATGTCCTACCAGACAGTTGTATGATGACCTCATCAAGTAGTCCTCGCACGAAGACCCTTCGCTGCGGAGACCAAGGCGTGTCGGTGCCGAGACACGTAGATCACCTTCCACGATGAATCTAAACACAACCCTCCTACCCCGGGATGCATCCGAACCCAGAAATAATGGTAAATGACAAGTCCACTTGTCGCACACCGCGTGGATATAGGTTATTTCACACACACAGGAAATACACTCAAAAGTGGCCTTCACGCCAAAATATCTTCAGCCCTTGATCGAATATTGTTTCTTACGATGTCCGCACCGATTTCCCTTGGGTTAAGCCCTTAATAACACATATTAAAATCGTCCGCGATCTATACCAAGAAAATTCCACGTCCCTCGTTTTTGACAGCTCCAAATCCATAGACAAAATATATAGACCATTGATGGATACGTTCCGAAATATACATTTTATTCTGAACAGCGATTATACATAATGACTTGATATTATATATATTCGCTAAACTGCGTAGATAATGTAATAAATTAATTACTTTATCTAGAGATTATTTGTAATACCTAGTTAGAATTGGCTAAAGTAATAAATGCGATCCTACTTCCTTTTTTTTATTTATATTTTAGTGACAATTTAATTTTAATATACAAAACTTGGGAAGTCGCCTCGCTCCGCTCCGCTTCGCTCAGCTCCTTATTTTATCTTACATGTAAACCTAACACGCTCCTCCTCGCTTCGCTCGTCGTCGCACCTATTTTTTGACTTCTGGTGAAATATTTACGATTTAATACTTTAAATTCGCCCGCTCAGTATTTTTAGCCACACGCTTTGGTATTTAATCCGGACACTTCAAATCACTATATTACTTTATCCACGTCATGGTAACGTCAAATATCAAGTAAGTATTATGTATAATAGCTAGATTCTTTGATTAATTCTGCTCTAATAATAAATTTTTCTAAATGATGTAGACATTATATATAATGGCTGGAGAGTATAAATGATATCTAGATTAATTACTTTGGCTGTAACATATATGTATATATATATACCTACTTCCAGATTAGTGTCATGGAAGTGGAAATGTTCGGAAGCTTCGCTTGTAATCCTGAAATCCCGGGATCTCCTTATCCCAGCTCGTGGTCAGCTCCGGCGTCTTAACACCAATTAGCTCTTCGAATCTTTCTAATCCTGACCTCTGAGGAAATTCTATTTATGTGACGAGCATTCACTCAGCTGGATAAAGTTTCAGTAAATATTTGCATTGCTTTGTCTCCACCTTATTGAATTACTCCAGTCCAGAAAACTTTTTTTTTAGTATGATTTATTTAGTTTATATTTTATACGCGCCTAGAAAAATTTGGTATCAAAATAAAAGATTAGGTTATTTCATGTAAAACTAAAACGGGCACCAAACCTGTCTCTGTTTGATGTAGACCCTTAACAAAAATGGTCTTAAAATGAGAACTTTGATAGTATCCATTTCCTTATCCTTAAAGAAAAAAAAAAACACCAAATACTCTACTCAATGAGCTCTAGACAATAAATAATAAACATCCCACATGGTCGCGGTTCGTCGTGGTCTACCGATTCAGCTGAAAACCGAGTGGTGTGCATCAGCTCCCGCTGAAGAAGTTTGGCTTTGCCTAGAACTGGAATGCGTAAGTATGCCTAGCCGCTCCCTCGTGCCCTGTCACTCAAGTATTTCTACTACAACCGCTGTTAACTATAATAAAAAACACTCCGTTCGTCTAAATATAGGGTGTACTTATGTTCCACACGGTGATGATCAATATGATAACCTTAATTGTTTTCTTGATAAGGTATCAGAGCTTATTGTTGAATTCCCAGATGAGTTGTTCTTCATTTCAGGGGACTTTAATGTTACACATGCCATGTGGGAATCAGTTTTTGACTCAAACCATTTATATATAACAAATCCTAACTCTGACAAATTTGTTTCTCTAATTTCTGATTTTTTAGGTATTACTGGATTACATCAATACAATTCACACGTCAATATTAATGGTAGAATACTTGACCTTATTCTCTGTAACTTTGATAGCACTGTTAATATCTGCTCCGCTCCACTCGTCAAAGAAGATCGACACCACAAATCCTTAGAAATAGACTTACACATATCTTACCAGGACACGTTAAGGGAAAAAACCCGCAAGAAATTACTATTCTTTTCTGCTAATTATACTGATATTCGTAATGCTATTTCTGCTATCGACTGGGAACCTATGCAATCAATGAACACGGAGGATTCAGTAAATTATTTTTACTCAAAATTATTTACCATCATTGATGCACACGTGCCCACACGCATAGTGAGTAACTCGTCTGGCTATCCAATTTGGTACACAAAACCGTTAATTAAATTAACTAGAGAAAAACGTAAATTTCATTCATTATGGAAAAAATTCAATAATCCACTAGATTATCAGACTTTTAAATTACTAAGATCAAGAGCGGCCAAAATGGAAAGAAAATGTCATAAATATTATATTGATTTCGCTGAAGAAAAAATTAAATATTTTCCTAAGTATTTCTGGACGTATATTAAAAGCAAAAAATCGTCAAATGAGTTGCCCGATGCCATGCATCTCAATGATGTATATTCTAAAGACGGGGCGGAAATCAGTGAATTGTTCAATAGCTATTTTCAATCAGTCTTTGAACCAGATGATGGGTTGGCTCTTGACCCACCGATATCTGAGCATACCGAAGCTCCTGTTGATATGTCCTCTGTGGATCTCTCTGAAAAACATGTTTTTAATTGCCTTAACTCAGTTAATATCTCTAAAGGGGCAGGCCCTGACGGTGTACACCCATTATTTATCAAAAAATGTGCAAATGAACTATCTCCTCCCTTATCTCTCATATTTATTAAGTCTTTAAATGAAGGTCATTTTCCCACAGTATGGAAGCGTGCTCTTATTACCCCAGTTTTTAAGGGCGGCGACAAACATGATGTTACCAAGTATCGCGGTATCTCCAAACTCTCAATGTTTGGGAAATTATTTGAAAAACTTATAACTAATCAGATCACTTTCACTTTATCGCGTCACATGCTGCCCCAGCAACATGGGTTCTTAAAAGAGCGTAGTGTAGAAACTAATCTCATTACGTTTGTAGACTACGTATTAAATGCAATGGATGATGGTTTTCAGGTAGATGCCGTGTATACGGATTTCTCGAAAGCCTTTGACAAAATTAAACATTCTACCTTACTAAAAAAGCTTTCCCAGATCGGTATACACGGTAACCTCTTTCGTTGGATCAAATCTTATATAGAAAACCGCTCGCAAGCAGTCTCGCTTAAAGGGTATACCTCAAATTATCAAATTATTAGTTCTGGAGTCCCACAAGGTTCTCATTTGGGTCCCCTCTTATTTTCCCTTTACCTTAACGATTTAGACAAATTCATTGACCCATCTGGTTTTTTGTTGTACGCTGATGATGCAAAACTTTATCAAATAGTGTCTAAGCCTAGTGATTGCATCATGCTCCAAGCTAATTTAAATAAATTTATTGATTTTTGTAACCTTAATGTTTTATTCCTAAATGTAGATAAATGCTATACGATATCATTTTCTCGGAAACTCAACATAATTCATTATGATTATATGATATGCGGTAAAATTCTTAAACGAGTATCTCAAATTAAAGACTTAGGTGTAATTTTGGATTCCAAACTAGATTTCTGTGCCCATATTGATCATATCGTTACTAAGGCTTTTAAAAATCTTGGCATGATTCTTCGTTTGGGTAGAGCTTTTAAAAAGATAATGACATATAAAATGCTTTATTTCGCGTACGTGCGTAGTGTCCTTGAATTTGCTTGCATTGTTTGGAGTCCTATGTATAAAGTGCACATTACTAGAGTGGAAAGAGTCCAAAATAAATTTCTGAAAATTCTGGACTATCGTACTGGACATTTCTTTAAGGGTTATGTTGAAAGTGCCCAGCGAAATAACTTGCCATCTTTACAGCACCGACGATTATTACTTGATGTCTCGTTTTTGTTCAAACTTGTCAATAACCAAGTTGACTCACCTACACTACTTGAGAAAGTTCTATTTAAGGTCCCTCTTAAGTCCTACTCACGTTCTGGTAACCTGTTTTATGTTAAATTTGCTGGTACAAATTACGCTAAACACACCTTTTTCAGACGCAGCTTACAATTTTATAATAAGAACTTACAAGATTTAGACTTGTTCGCCCTAAGCCACCAATGTTTTAAAATAAATGCTCTTAAAGCAATATCTGAACTATAATGTGTTAATCTTATCTTAAAACTACAATATTCACTTTGTCATAATATTTAGTATTCAAAATCCATTTTGATGTCTGTGTGATGTGCCTTTTGTGTTTATGTCTTATGTTGTTTACGTATTTTTGTAACTTTGCTTCTTAATTAAGTGTATTTGTTTTGATTGTTAATTTCAGGAACCTCCAGGTCTATTCTTTACTATTTTTAAATGTATTAAGATTTCTGTGTGACTGTTTGTGTTCTCAATAAAACAAAATAAAAATAAAAAATAAAAAATGTTAGGGTAAGAATAAAACATTATTTTTGGCTCCATTTTGATGAATGAGGCCCTTCCTAAAAAATACAAATTAAATTCAATATTCGGTTTTGGGTCCACATTTTACACAATGTATCAAGCCTTTATCTCATTTCGTCTAAGCGCTAGAGACTCGTGACATACCTTTACTCTTTGCTTTATTTGGTTTAAATATAATAATAATTATTAGAAACAACAATTCGCGTAGCTTAATTAAAAAAAGTTTTTTTTTTAATATTTTTTTAGAGAATTTACGCGCTTTTAGATCATAGTTTTCAATATTATGGTCATATAATTAGTCATTATTTATTTATGATTTTTTAAAGAATTTCCGGATGTTACGTCACATGACTCCTTTTAGGCCTGATACTGAATGCGGACTTTTGCCTTGCTTGTAAAAAAAAATCTGTCATCCACAGAGTACTATATTGCTACATCTGGCAATAAAAAAGCAAACAACAACAACAACGAAACTATGTTGAGTGTTACCAACGTCTGCAAAAAAAAACCCTAAACTGTACTTTGTCAGTCACAAGAGGTGCCTATTAATCACGTGACGTATATTTGGCTGAAATTTAACGCCCTACCATCTCGGTTATTAAATTTTAAAAGGCAAATAAACTAGTAGTTCGCCCCGAACTATGAATTCGCGATTCGATCTTGAGCGATTTGGCTCGAACTTAAAAATTCAAATTTCATGACGTTCCGATCAACGATACTCGAGTTATGGTCGGACAAACACGCAACAATAAAATTCATACATACATACATAATTATATTTGGTATCTCTCATATATGATTGTCAATATTAATCCATCACAGAAATTGTTGTCATCAAAATATATATTTATTTTAATAATGCATTACTTCATAACAAATAAAATTAACCGATCAATCTGGGATTTCGTAACAAGACAGCAACACTTACTGCGTTCAGTTATGTTTATACTGCTGTGACCCAGACATGGACTTCATGTTCTGTTCTGTGACTCTGACAGTAATATTTTTTAACTTGATGGCAAGCGACACATTTCTGTACAGCCTTCAGTCAAGTGACGTCACACGAAGGTCAAATGAAAGTCGCAAGCTTTTTCGTAAAAATATTCATCATTATGAGGTTTTTCAGAACAAAAGTTCTAAAATACGGCTTATTAAACCTAAATCTCGAAATGGTTTTCGAATTAACACACCTTAACATATTTTAATCTATGCGAATTAATTTAAATTAGATAAAAATAAAAAGGCCTAAAATAAATACATCTAAACTAAACTAAAAAATCTAAAAATATCCTTAAAAATAAACTAAAACGCCTTAAAAATAAACTATATTATAAATAAAAAACTTCGTCCAAATCGCTGCTGTGCGGCAAGGTGCCCAGTATGCTGGCGACATTCCCACGCTGGATTGCTAAGCTTAATCGCTGCTCGAGGAATGTACCAGATTGCCCCCTTAGAAACAACAAATGAAAATAATTATTACGTCTATAATAGAAAACACGACGACATTTTCTTAGTGCCCGTCAGACAAGTGAAATTAATGGACGTATGCATGTAGTTAATTTTTTTTCAATGCAGTTGCTCGTAAAGTTTTCTTTTTTGTGTAACAAAATTATGCGGAAACCGACTCTTTATTTCACGCGTGAAATAAAACAGTACTGAAATCCTTTATTTCACGCGTGAAAAAAAGTCATTTTTTCAAGTTTTTGACTCTGTGGTGCATGGTGCAAGTCATAAAATTTAAAAAATTACAAAGATGCAAGGAGGTTCTGCTGTCCAAAAAAAAACAATTGTTTATAAGTATTTATATTATCAAATTATTAGTTCTGGAGTCCCACAAGGTTCTCATTTGGGTCCCCTCTTATTTTCCCTTTACCTTAACGATTTAGACAAATTCATTGACCCATCTGGTTTTTTGTTGTACGCTGATGATGCAAAACTTTATCAAATAGTGTCTAAGCCTAGTGATTGCATCATGCTCCAAGCTAATTTAAATAAATTTATTGATTTTTGTAACCTTAATGTTTTATTCCTAAATGTAGATAAATGCTATACGATATCATTTTCTCGGAAACTCAACATAATTCATTATGATTATATGATATGCGGTAAAATTCTTAAACGAGTATCTCAAATTAAAGACTTAGGTGTAATTTTGGATTCCAAACTAGATTTCTGTGCCCATATTGATCATATCGTTACTAAGGCTTTTAAAAATCTTGGCATGATTCTTCGTTTGGGTAGAGCTTTTAAAAAGATAATGACATATAAAATGCTTTATTTCGCGTACGTGCGTAGTGTCCTTGAATTTGCTTGCATTGTTTGGAGTCCTATGTATAAAGTGCACATTACTAGAGTGGAAAGAGTCCAAAATAAATTTCTGAAAATTCTGGACTATCGTACTGGACATTTCTTTAAGGGTTATGTTGAAAGTGCCCAGCGAAATAACTTGCCATCTTTACAGCACCGACGATTATTACTTGATGTCTCGTTTTTGTTCAAACTTGTCAATAACCAAGTTGACTCACCTACACTACTTGAGAAAGTTCTATTTAAGGTCCCTCTTAAGTCCTACTCACGTTCTGGTAACCTGTTTTATGTTAAATTTGCTGGTACAAATTACGCTAAACACACCTTTTTCAGACGCAGCTTACAATTTTATAATAAGAACTTACAAGATTTAGACTTGTTCGCCCTAAGCCACCAATGTTTTAAAATAAATGCTCTTAAAGCAATATCTGAACTATAATGTGTTAATCTTATCTTAAAACTACAATATTCACTTTGTCATAATATTTAGTATTCAAAATCCATTTTGATGTCTGTGTGATGTGCCTTTTGTGTTTATGTCTTATGTTGTTTACGTATTTTTGTAACTTTGCTTCTTAATTAAGTGTATTTGTTTTGATTGTTAATTTCAGGAACCTCCAGGTCTATTCTTTACTATTTTTAAATGTATTAAGATTTCTGTGTGACTGTTTGTGTTCTCAATAAAACAAAATAAAAATAAAAAATAAAAAATGTTAGGGTAAGAATAAAACATTATTTTTGGCTCCATTTTGATGAATGAGGCCCTTCCTAAAAAATACAAATTAAATTCAATATTCGGTTTTGGGTCCACATTTTACACAATGTATCAAGCCTTTATCTCATTTCGTCTAAGCGCTAGAGACTCGTGACATACCTTTACTCTTTGCTTTATTTGGTTTAAATATAATAATAATTATTAGAAACAACAATTCGCGTAGCTTAATTAAAAAAAGTTTTTTTTTTAATATTTTTTTAGAGAATTTACGCGCTTTTAGATCATAGTTTTCAATATTATGGTCATATAATTAGTCATTATTTATTTATGATTTTTTAAAGAATTTCCGGATGTTACGTCACATGACTCCTTTTAGGCCTGATACTGAATGCGGACTTTTGCCTTGCTTGTAAAAAAAAATCTGTCATCCACAGAGTACTATATTGCTACATCTGGCAATAAAAAAGCAAACAACAACAACAACGAAACTATGTTGAGTGTTACCAACGTCTGCAAAAAAAAACCCTAAACTGTACTTTGTCAGTCACAAGAGGTGCCTATTAATCACGTGACGTATATTTGGCTGAAATTTAACGCCCTACCATCTCGGTTATTAAATTTTAAAAGGCAAATAAACTAGTAGTTCGCCCCGAACTATGAATTCGCGATTCGATCTTGAGCGATTTGGCTCGAACTTAAAAATTCAAATTTCATGACGTTCCGATCAACGATACTCGAGTTATGGTCGGACAAACACGCAACAATAAAATTCATACATACATACATAATTATATTTGGTATCTCTCATATATGATTGTCAATATTAATCCATCACAGAAATTGTTGTCATCAAAATATATATTTATTTTAATAATGCATTACTTCATAACAAATAAAATTAACCGATCAATCTGGGATTTCGTAACAAGACAGCAACACTTACTGCGTTCAGTTATGTTTATACTGCTGTGACCCAGACATGGACTTCATGTTCTGTTCTGTGACTCTGACAGTAATATTTTTTAACTTGATGGCAAGCGACACATTTCTGTACAGCCTTCAGTCAAGTGACGTCACACGAAGGTCAAATGAAAGTCGCAAGCTTTTTCGTAAAAATATTCATCATTATGAGGTTTTTCAGAACAAAAGTTCTAAAATACGGCTTATTAAACCTAAATCTCGAAATGGTTTTCGAATTAACACACCTTAACATATTTTAATCTATGCGAATTAACTTAAATTAGATAAAAATAAAAAGGCCTAAAATAAATACATCTAAACTAAACTAAAAAATCTAAAAATATCCTTAAAAATAAACTAAAACGCCTTAAAAATAAACTATATTATAAATAAAAAACTTCGTCCAAATCGCTGCTGTGCGGCAAGGTGCCCAGTATGCTGGCGACATTCCCACGCTGGATTGCTAAGCTTAATCGCTGCTCGAGGAATGTACCAGATTGCCCCCTTAGAAACAACAAATGAAAATAATTATTACGTCTATAATAGAAAACACGACGACATTTTCTTAGTGCCCGTCAGACAAGTGAAATTAATGGACGTATGCATGTAGTTAATTTTTTTTCAATGCAGTTGCTCGTAAAGTTTTCTTTTTTGTGTAACAAAATTATGCGGAAACCGACTCTTTATTTCACGCGTGAAATAAAACAGTACTAATATCCTTTATTTCACGCGTGAAAAAAAGTCATTTTTTCAAGTTTTTGACTCTGTGGTGCATGGTGCAAGTCATAAAATTTAAAAAATTACAAAGATGCAAGGAGGTTCTGCTGTCCAAAAAAAAACAATTGTTTATAAGTATGCCCGCTCTAGCAATAATTGAATGATGATAAACACCATAACACATAAGATTCTTGATTATCTCATTTAAAAATACGTGTTTTGTTTCCGCAAACAAAAATATTTTTCACATTATTGGCTGTATGTATACTGTACCTTTGCTTCAAGAAAGAAAAAACTGTATGAAACGCGCGCTCTGCAAAGAAAGCATGCCATTTTGTTGTAAATAGGCTTTGGTGAAATGAAATTTATTTGTTGTATTTCCTCGCAAAATGCATTGAAAAATGTTGTAAGATACTTGAGCGTAAAAGGTTTTTATCCGAATGCGTGCCAATGAAAACACTCGCTGCGCTCGTGTTTTCAATTTGGCACTTATTCGTATAAAACCTTACTTTCCGCACGTGTATCTTAAATAACTAATATAACCTCCCTATAAAGTAATCTTTGTCCTCTACCCTGCTGACAGCTTAAACATTCAAACTCTACAGGGCGTCCCACGGCTATGCCACATGGAGGGAAAGTACCTTAAATATTGTAGATGGAACATTTTACTGAAAGAAGACATTATTTTAATTTCAAAAACAATTTAAACTGCATTCATAGATTTTTAAATAGTTACATGGTTGAACCGGGAATCGAACCCGCTACACGAGAAGAATTGATTAATTTTGTATTAAAAATGTTAAAATTCATGGTCTTCCTTTTATTTCTGACACTATGTTATTTAGCAAAAAATAATCTTTATGATGAAGCTTTTCGATCGGTATGATAAAGTTACAGGGTCATTATTTTTCTCATGTAACGGGTTCGATTCCCGGTTCAACCATGTAACTATTTAAAAAATCTATGAATGCAGTTTAAATTATTTTTAAAATTAATATAATGTCTTTCAGTAAAATGTTTCATCTACAATATTTAAGATACTTTCCCTCCATGTGGCATAGCCGTGGGACGCCCTGTATATTTTGTACAGCAGACTTAAACTATACTACTTTGACTTAAACCATTGTAAAATTCAAGCTGCCAAATAGTATGAATTCAATCAGGCGCAGTTTGAGATTTTGGGCGTCACCTTCTATGGGTGTCAAGCACTTTTAAAACACCAAATAATATTACTTATTTATTTTCAAGGTAAATTTGCAGCTCAAGGTAACTAACAATATCAATAGAGTAACTTAAATAAGCCCAATTAAAATTTTCCACTAGTAGTAACATTATAATAAAGGTTTGAGCAACACAATCTTGACGATATCTCATTTTGAAAGAGAAATTATCAGATAACACAAAGGAAACAATTATGTATATAAATATATGAATTTAGTTTAAACCACCAGATACTCAAGATTATTCGTAAGTTCCTCAATTTTCTTTACAAAATCAATCATTTAGATGGTGGGGGAGTTACAACTATTCTGTTCAACCTAAACAAATCTACTGCTATGCGGCCTGAGCTCGAAATATGCCTCAACAACATCTTTAGCCGTCCGACATGTTTGATTATGGGCGTACGCAGTCGGTAACCCTATTTATCGAGTAACAAGATGTGACTAATTCGTAGATGTGTCGAAAAAAAACTTCCACAAAATAAACAGAGTTGGCTCCGCGCAACCTGGAGCCAATTTTTCTGATAAAATATCACGTCAATAAATAACCTGTAAGGCTCTACTATGTTCAAAAGAGTGTAACAAATAAGGTTTGCGCGTCCTATGTTGGTGAGTCATCCTGATTTTGTCGAAGATCGATTTATTTGAAAAAATTGATTCAGCATCGTTTTGTAGAAACAAAAACTATATCAAAACAAACCTTGACCATTTTGTACTTGCTGACTTTAAGCTGACTTAATTTGAAGTTTCGCAGCCGGATTGTGAAAAACCTACCTTTTTCTAATTAATCGAAGCAGAACGCTTAAATTCAAAATTCACTCAATAGTTATTCAACAAAACCATATTTATTACCTGTGTATCGTGTATGTTGTTGCCATGTTTCCATTGGTTTCTGTAAATTTTAATTTCAAATTATTTTAAATTCAAAATTTTTGAAATTCTAATTCACAGAAACCAATATAAATTTTGCGATGGCCGCATACACAGTACATAGGTAATAAGATTTTGTTGAATAAATATTGAGTGAATTTTGAATTTAAGTGTTCTGTTTCGATTAATTAGAAAAAGGCGGGTTTTTCACAATCCGGCTGCGATACCGCTCTTAATGTAAAGTATAACTTTAGAATTTGAAAATAGAATTTCCAGGAGTAAATACTGATTAACTAAATCCCTAAACAAAAACAATTTTACGGAGCAATTAAAGTATTAAGTAACACTCGAGTCTTGACTAATTGGTACATTAGTTAATTTATTCAACAGTGTTGACTTTGTGAAGTTCAAAAACATAATTTACCAAAACTTTTGTTATTCTCAACTGAAATAAAGCTCTCTTCAATCCCTTGCTGATAACGTAATCCTAAAGAATGGAGGAATGGAAGTGCAACGTCTTTTATTAAATTAAGCTTTCCCCTCTTACAACTTTACTCTCCTGAGCTTTTGCTGAGGATTTTGTATTATTAAGTTATTGAATTAGTGAATTAAATTCATTTATATTCAGTGTAAAATTGAAGCTGGGCATGGACGACGAAATCCGATCACTGCTTTCAGTCGTATATTCATTGAATGATTTCTAAAATAAAAGATAACGACCAATTTCCGATCTGAGGTTCAAATAAGTTGAAGCGTAACATTCAGACGATTGTATATAAGATGATTCATATTTTCGTTCTTTTTTCTGATTTTAGTATTTTCATACGTTATATTTTTCAAATTTTCATTACAAAATTGTATGGTCTCTAACACAGTTTTAAAAATATAAACTCCATATAAACGCATTGTGCGTTTTTTTGTGGTAGTGTTAGCTTTAAAGCTTTCCAAAATGAATAAAACACCCTATGTACGTACGTACATAGTAGGTAGATGAACTTTAATACAAAGTGAAATTTAATCGCCCGCCCGAATTCATACTGGAGACTCGGTTAGTGATCAACTGATCACGAACAAGGTTCAATGATTCCTTTTTAGGAAATCAGAAAAAAATACTTTTTTTTCCATACGAACTGGACTAGTTCTAATACAATACCTAGAATAGGCAGTACAGGAGCAAAACATTATTCTTTTCGTATTTGTCCTGATGGTTCAATTAACATTGTTCCTGATCACTAACTGAGTCTCTAGTATGAATTCGTGCGGTTGATTAAATTTCACCTTATACATATATTTACTACTTACGTGTAGTCAGGAAAAGAGATAAGAAACAAGGACGGCGATTCTGGTTCGTACGCAAAAATTACGAAAGCAGAAAAATCTATCATTTCCGTGGAAAATCTCTATTAAAATCACCCAAAATCTGCCGTAACAAATTTTTTCGCACTTGCCAGAATCGCTGTCCTGGCCAAGGGCGAATGCTTAGATTCTGAGACCCACATATGATATGAGGTATATTTGGCCAAACATACAACAATCATTTTTCGTTATTTCATTTCAAAAACAACATAAAATCAGTAATTTTACTAGTTATATTTTATTAGTATTATCGGACATAAGTAACTATTGTTTAAAAATTATTTGACATTTTGCTACTATTGTAAACAGAAACGATCAGACTGTTCCAAAAAAAAAATTGTCTTCCATCGCTCTAAACGCAAAAAAAAACCGTTCTACATCCACTGAGGTAACTGGCCAGTATTTGAATTTTGGTGCTATGTTATGGCTTTTATTGTTTCTGGCAAAATATAATAAAATGGCACGAAAATATGCATCATCAATAGTTTTGTAATTAAAATATACAATTACTGGTGAAAAGGGGATTAATATGCAAATGCATATGCAACATGCAAATGCATATAATCCGGTCTCTAGTCATTTTGGTATGGGCAGTTTATGTTTAGGCATCCTGATTGAAAAGCCGTTTCGAGATAATACATTTTTTGGCCATATTTCATTGTTTCTGCAGCAAACTAACTTAAGATTATAAATATTTTTATGTCCCATGTCGTTTTAATACACATACTCTACGTCAAAGAACCAAAGTCATCGACATAGCCTCTAGATAAGCCAGCTGAAGTTGCAGTGGGCTGGCCATATCAGCCAAAGAACCGACAACCGATGGGGGAGCAAGGTTCTCGAGTGGAGACCACGAACCGGCAGACGCTGTGTAGGACGCCCGCCAGCTCGCTGGACTGACGATATAAAAAAGATTGCCGGTAGTGGCAGGATGAGGATGGCCGAGGATAGAACAATGCGGCGTGCCCTTGGAGAGGCCTATGTCCAGCACTGGATTGATATTGGCTGATGGATTGGATTAGATTGGACTCTATGCTTTGACATTAACATCATTTTTCGTACCAATACAAAGAATATCTTGGTTATTAGGTCTAAAGGAAGCAAATAACGTCACAAGCTATGAAAAAAATAAAAAAAATTTACTGCTTAAACTGAAATTGGTTTAAATTAGGATCACTAAATGGTTTATATATTTTGCGAAAAAAAAAAACAAATCAAATTGTTTTTTTTTGGTGAACATAGCAATTACTTCTCATCTTATTTATCACTTGTCAGTAGGTCTCAAGTCATTAACCAATATAATAGTCACATTCATATTAACCTCCTGGATGCCAATAAAAAAAACAGAAATTCCCACAATTAATGTGGCCTACTCCAGTTCACATCCCGACACCGTTTAAACAACATCCAAAATGTAACGCCGCTTAATTTTTGTACGACAAATTAACATCAATTAAGCAGGTGACCGTAAAAATAAATCTTTTTTAAGCTACGTCCCATTTACCGGGATAATACGGGACTCTTTCTGTTCCTACATAATTATTTCCACTGACGTTTGATTAAGGTAAAGCTACACAGAAATCAGGTCAAGTTTAAACGTGGTTTAAGCGCCACTCTTCAGCCGCACTTAATGTAAGCGAATGGCCTAAATAATTGAGCGAAAAAGGTGTATTTAAAAGTTACAAGGCCGATTATGCACGCTAGCAAGGGCCCCTCACGCTATGTTTGAACAGGGCTTACAAAACGATTTTTCTTTTCTGGGTTAATCAGGAAAATGTATGTTACTTTCAGTAAGTTGTAGGTTTAAGTGGTGAATTTTGTAAATACAACCAAACCATGCATATTTGATTCGAGTTAAAACGTACCCACGATTTAAACCTGTAAATACTCACGCTTATCTTCTTGGGGTAGGCAGAGACTACATATTTGCATCTAGTACGATCCTGATACACCTCTTTCACTGCCTCCAAGTCCATCAAACATCTAAATAATGTAGCGAATAACTTTGGTCGACTGAACCACAAACGTCCTTCCACGGATTACACTTAACTTAGTATAAAATTTGTTTTCTTTTATAATTATGGCCTTATTTACTAAAATTAAGCTTTTCTGATTGCCAGGGCAGGGTTCCTCCGTCGACGGTCCTTTATAAATTGCTTAATTAAATTCTTTACTCGACATGTTTATTGGTACTCGTATGTGTAAACATATCCACAAGCTGAAATTTCAGAAGAGTAGGCAGGCAGATACAAAAAATGTCCATGACTGAATGACATGATGTCCACTGACACGTCTCTTTAGCTTCAAAACTAAGATGGCGTCACTATCGCCTTGATCCGAAATTCTGTCTAAACCTACATAATAAAAATTCTAAATTCTGTACATTCTGTCTAAATTCTGTACAAAATAAAAATTCAAATCATATTTTGAATATGTACTACAACATGTAACAGAAAGGTGTTACCATATTTGAAGGGCTTATTCAGTCAATGATATAGAACAACTTTTACTATGGAGCCAACCCTGAAATCTCAAAAAAAAATCTGCCCTTCCATACATTTCGGCCGAGCGACATTGCATTTTTCTATGAAACAGTAAACATTTTTTTTTGAGATACAGGTTTTGTTCCATACTAAAAGTTGTTCTATACCATTGAATAAGCCTTTCAAATATGATTACACCTTTCTGTTACACGTTGTATATGTATGTTGTGAGCCAAGAGATAAATCAGAGGATTAACAACAATGTCCGGGCAGTATAAATATTGACAAGTCAAAGCATGTAATATAATTATTATATACCGGGTGTCCCAAAAGAAAGTTTATAGTTGTTTAGCTTCCTGTGGGAACGCATCGAATCCGGGGGGCACGGGGGGTATGTCAATCGGTAGCCTGGCTTCTGGGAATTTGGACACTATAGAGGTTTTCTCGGGGGTGGACCGCACGTTCTGTGTGTTAACATTCTACTAATACCCTAAAAACAGTGATTCAGCGAAAAGCATGGAGGAAATTTTTCAGTCATTATGGTTTTAGTAACTTAAACGTTGCGCCAAGTGTTCTCCTCATTCGAAAATGGATTAAAAGAATTAAAAAGTCCGCTTTAGCACTTTTTAATCCATTTTCGAATGAGGAGAACACTTTGCGCATCATTTAAGTTACGCAAACCACAATGACTTCAAAATTTTCTCCGTTCTTTTTCGCTGAATCACCGTTTTTAGGGTACTTGTAAAATCCTAGCAGACAGAACACGCGGTCCAACCCTGAGAAAACATCCATAGTGTCTAAATTCCCAGAAGCCAGACTATCGACTGACATACTCTTCAGATTTTTTGCGTTTACGTGGGACACCTTGTATTTCAACTTCATTATTTGTCACAGTGTCTGGTCATTACGAATAAGTATTGAATGGGCTACCGCCGCTGTTTTTTTCATCAATCAATTATAAATCAAATAAAACATTACACTTTCAAAACATTCATCATGATTTCGTTACTAAATATTGGTCATCCATCCATCCATCAGACCGTATTCGTCCACTGCTGGACATAGGCCTTCCCAATATAACGCCACTCTTAGCGGTGCTCAGTCATCCTCATCCAGCCGCCACCCGCATCGTCAGTCCAGCGGGCACGAGATGGGCCTACGCTGCGCTTTGCTGTATGTGGTCTCCATTCCAATGCCTTACGGCTCCAACGGTTATCACGTCGGCGACAGATATGGCCAGTCCACTGCCACTTCAACTTACTGAAGTTACCGAAGTGAAATATTGGTCGTTCAGTATAAATATTATTATAACCTTACGAAATAAAACTATCACAACCTGATCACAACGTTTTAATCAATGCTTCTTCATTTGACAGATAAAAACGTTGCCATAATAAAACTTGCGAAAAATAGCTGTGACGTGATGCCCTGGCCAGACTCTATTTATTTATCATTTATCATTTTATTTTCCTTAACAAGAAACTGAAAATTATGAAATACAATAAAAGAATAAAGAAAATGAAATTGTATTGTTGTTCTAATAAAAACCAAAAGAAAATAAAATAATTATAATATTTCTAAGGACGATCCATTTTCAGGAACAAAAACCAAGGTTAAAATTATTTAATTGAATTTTGTTTTATTTTTATTACTTACAAACACAATTAACTGCCAAAGCATTCAAATATAATTTTGAGGCAAGTATATTTTTTATTTAGTTGCCGTGTGCAAAGAAGTACTTGGTATTTATATATTTTAAGCTTTCAAGTAACGCGAGGCGAGTTTGAAAGCACGCAATCGCTCGCTACACTCGAAGAATTGGAAGCTTAACTTCGAGTCGAAAGCTCTACACAAACTTGCAACGAGGAAAGCTCCCTAAATATAGGTACCTATTGATTTTTGTAACAATACACGAGGGGTGCACACGAGGGTGAATGACCCTGTCACTGCAGATTTACTCCGCCATATTGGAGGGTTCCCGCGTCACTAATGGAACAGCGAGGGCGAAAATATGATCCCATTACTACTGCGCCAGAGAAGACTTCTCAGCGTTAAAGTTTTAAGTGTCGTATTTTGGGGATTTGAGAGTGGCTTTTGAGATGTGAACATCACTCGTATTCTGAAAGTTTCTTGAATTATGTGTTATTGAACAAATCGCTGTTTCTCGAGATTTTCTCAAGTTTTTAAAATTGATTCACAGATGGGAAACTCTTATGCTCTTGTATAAATGTACATGTCACTTGTGTGGCTTTATTTCTAAATAAAATTGAATTGAATTGAATTATAACAAAATCTTTTATAGGTATGCATATCATACATATCGTAACCTTACTATAGTTTTTTTTTTTTAGTTTATTTTTTCATATTATTATAATATACAGGATGTAAAAGCAAAAGCAAGAATCCTTCTAGGGTATGTTAGTATGAATCATACAGTGTTTAAAAAAAATAGCGGCAATTTTTGTTTATGTAGCAGTACCACATAATAACACGATTTGTTAAACTTGAAATACTCTAATCCGGTGGACACTCTCGCTGGTCGTTGACCTCTGATACGTCAGTAGCACAGAACATAATTACTCAATGTGATTTGTCGTTAGCGCACTACGGGGTGAATGAACTGCATTGATAAGAGTGCGTACCTGGATCTTAGGAAAACAATATAATTTTTGGTAAAAATTTAAGGTATACCTTTTTTTATCGTAATCGTATCAGTATCGTGTATACTTTCATGCCCTAAAAGGATTCTTGGTTTTGCATTTACACCCTGTATATAATCGGGTCTACCGCGATCAATTTTTACCTTTTTTACGAAAAGGGGACACCCGACGTTTCGAGACAGTTGCATGTCTCGTGGTCTTCGGGGTGTCGTAAAAAAAAAAAGGTAAAAACTGATCGCGGTAGACCCGATTATATATATTATAATAATATGTACGAAACGCGAGAGTTTAAAGTTATATATTTTTTCATAGTTAAATTTACTAATATTTTTATAAATTTAAAGCCATCCGACTAAAACCACATGGTTTATGCGCGGTATGGCAAGATCGCAAACTTTATGCTAAACTAACTAAACTAATTCTAACTTATATTATGTTATATAACATCACGCAGCCACAGCACAGGTAGAGATTAGTGTAGCAGGATAAATCAAGGAGCTACAAAAGAAATTCTATTAGACTCAATTATGTATTTTAAATTGCTGGATAACAGATGGCACTGCGATTACCCCTTTGATTTTGCTCCTGGATAAAAGATGGCGGTAGCGTAGCGTTTCTGCCTTTATGACCTACATAACAGTATGTCTATTTCAATCAATTGAATTTAGATTGCTATAAGTTTGTGACATTACGCAATTAAATAATAAGCCAACCGCTTAATTTTTCTTGCGTACTCGGCATTTCGATACATCTTGAAAACAACAAAAATTGCATCGTCGCGATATCAACACCCGAAGGGATATCTGAATAGCGCTGATAGTCAAATGAACAGTTTAGAGTCTATATGACTTGACATTGAACACGTCGTTTTGCATCAAGTGTAACTGAGCTCTATGACGTTTCGTTAATGTTTAAAATAGTGCTCTCTCAGCCGTGGCTGTTACGACAGCCGAAGCATGACGCGCTTTTAAAAAAGCGCCGGTTTTAGTAAATAAAATATTTCTGCGTCGAAAATAATAACATTCTGAGCGTACTTTAAATTAATATCAATAATTAATATGCAAAGTTTTATCATCTAATTTAAGGCATTATCTTAATACTAGCGGTTTATTGTACGGTTATAAGGAACATAACTACGCCCATTCTAGGCGTAGAATTAGTCCTCAACCATTACCTTTTATTAATTTCGGAGTTATGAGTGCAGTATTGTTGATAAAACAGAGCATCATGCAAAGCAATGTGAGGTATTATAGACTTTTAAACATTTTTTCACCTGCTTGTACTTTTCACTGTCGATTATTAAGGTGGGATATCCCACTCAGCTGCCATATAATAGTTTAGGTGTTTGTGACGTCCTGATGGATTTGATCTCATTAAAACTTTGCACAAACTTTTATATGTGTTTCCCTTTCCCCCCAAACCGCACTTAAACCCATTTCTCATCAAGAGGTGCAAGATGGCGAAATATTCGAAAAGCGCCGAACTTGTGAAATGTTTTCAGGTAAAAACTGTTTTCCATGAAACGGTAACTGTTTATTTCTTAGTATTCTTTTCATGAACGACGTCTGTATTTCTTTCTTTTTTATTTCCAGTACAGATAAAATTATACAATTTGCTAAACTTTGCGTAAAAACGAGGCAATATTCACGATATCATAACAGCTATAATGATGGTGTTTCATCAAATTATGCTTTTTGGGCTGTATAGAGACGTAGTTAGATGTTGCTAGATAATACCTATGAAAAAATATGATGAGGAAAATAAGCTGTTGACGTCACATTCAGTTGTTATCTTTTGTATGGATCATAAGAAAAATAAAGGCGTAATAGGGCCTCTTAAGTTTCGAAATTATAGAGGGTACATTTTTTTAGAACTTCAGGTTATAGACTGCTCTTATTGCTTCATAAAAATGATAACTGTAGTTTTGACAAACTAGTAAGTTTATGCTTGACGACAGTTATCGAACCCATAATCTCAAATTGAGAGTCCAAAGTACCCACTGTGCTACCGATGCCATGTAAGTAACAAAAAAATACAACAATATAATAGGCCTCAGTAAAGCTTTTGAAGTTCCCATGAAAGAGTAATGCTTTGCTGGAACAGTAAAAGCTTCCTTCCGTTGTTTCGCTGAAAGAGCTTCTCGCTTTTAAATCTTACTACTTGAGCTAGAAACTAAAAACCTTTTAAACAAAATCTTATTGTGTTTCCAATTCTAGACCAAATAATAAGGAATTAATTTTTGGGAATTCACAGAAATGATTTAATCAAATAATCTAAGAAATAAAGTATTCGGGGATCTAGCTGTCTCTTACAGCAAATTAGTCTTCGAAATTTGGAAAAATAAACCTATTAAAGATGGCTCGATGATTAAGTAGTTCTAAAGTATTTATCAGTTTGGAAATGTTTTACCCGTGACTTCACCCGTTGGGATTTCATTTTTGTGTTAATCCTGGGGAACTGGCTTGTATACCAGGATTAAAAGTCGCCTTTGTGGCTAAGATCACATGTGATGTGGTTTTATTGCATTTTGTTGATTTGTTGCAAATTGTAAAATAAGCCAACAACAGTGCAAATTTGAGATATGATCTCCCCATTCCCCGCAACCACTTTCCCAAATTTGGAAGTCTGGATACTAAGTCGCAGCTTTTTTTCCCTCCGTATTTCAACCCACCAAGTGGAGCCAGCCAGTACGACGATTTTGGCAAAAGGTTTTATTGACTATAAAATTACTTGACTTTTGAGGTCAATCCAAGCCAAGCACGTATCCAGACTTTTGGTTCGGGGAGGGACATGAGGTCAGGAGGCATCCAGAACTTTCATAATTTTGGATGGTTTCTTTTCTATATTTTTCCCCTTGGCACACCACACTGAATGTACTGTGACTTCGCCAATATTTTCGTCGCAATAATGCCACCAAATGAGAATTTGTCCCGTCCCGCGCTAGATTTCGGGGGGGGATACATTCCAACTATACCCCACTTTGTATACGTGCTTGATCCAAGTCAATCAGATTTAGAGTTTAGAGTTTGTTGAGCATCAAAATCAATCAAAATCATTTATTTATACCAGAAATAGCTTAACCTAAAAATGTACAATTAATAGAACATAGTTAATAAATCTAACTTTCTTACAAAATATTGGTAGGTATGCACAACAATATACATATATTCACATATGAGTATAGACATTAGTGTAGTATAGGTACTATACATTACAGGTATAATAATATAGCGGATTTTTAAGTACCTACTAGTTGCAAATGTTAAGCCTTGTTAATATGAGCCCTGAGACCTAAGCTAGTTTGAGAACAAACTGTATTTTAGGTCTCAGTTTCTCCCCATTTATGTTTATTGATATTACTTATGTTAGTTAATGATAATAAGATGCAGGTGTACAAAACCGGAAACAATTAATTATTTAGGAATTAGAAGAAGTGTTTCTGTGGCTTTGTAATCTAGCTTACTAAGCCATTTTGTACATTCTATATTTAGTGTATGAGTTGTCATATCGTCGATTTTAATAATTTTACTCACAATGTTATATAAATAAGGTCCAAGAAAGAAGAAAAATCGTTGTGCTGATGCTGTTCTACAAAATGGGGTTGTATACACAATGTAGAGTTTCTGAATAAAAATACACGTACATTTTTGACCATGCAATATACTCGTACCATGAATTGTGGTCCTTTCCTGAAATATTTTGGTTTCTTAGGCTGACATTTACATGGCCATACGTTAACTTGTATGTAGAATTTCGTCGAAAAGCGGAAATATAATTTTATTTTCGAAGACCATTTTCACTTCAAATTCGTCACGACATGAATCCCCGAAGGGGTGTCGGTGGTGTTCCGAGTGTGAACTGTGAAGTGCAATTCACAGTCTACACTTAGGGGTCTCGGGAGGCCAGCGTATCACCGACGATTAATTTGTGCCAACCTGACGAGTGCACGAGCCCTAACGCTGTACTTTGGGCACAAATACACGCTTTTTTTAGGGCGTGAGGTTTCCTCGCAATGTTTTCATTCACCATTTAGCAAGTGATAATGATAAGTACTCGTAAATTATCAAAACAGAAAAATTCATTTTGCAGTTCATGCATGAAACCGATAAAATCGTCAGTTTTACTATTTATCTTTTTATTTTTATAGAATAGGCTTATAGATCGCAGACATAAATGATAATTATCTCAGTATGGCGGCCCCTCGTTTCGCTCACAGTAGGGTAATGTAGAAATCAAAGCTGGGGTGCCATACATATATTCTATTTCACGAAATGCGTTTGGTTATGGTCGTAGTAGTGACATGTACAGGCAGATAAGCGCGTTTTGTAGTACGCACATTAAAAAAGGGCGTATGCACGCACTGCTTCAACCATAACCAATCAAATGGACTTCGTGAGATAGAATACCTGTCCAAGAAGTTATGGTCGGGGAAACTAAATTGCGAGCCATTATGCAACATTTTCACAGTCATGTTAAAACTTCTAACGCATTCGATTGTTTGTTTGACGTTTTCACAACTACGTTTCCGACCGTACCTATACTCCGTTCTAATTTGGCAAATAATGTTTGTAAACAACTTTATAACCTAAAAGTGATGAAATATATGTTCAACTGCAATTTTTGCTGCATAATTAAACATATTAATGTACGTGAGTTCACTTTTATTAGTTTAAAGCAAAATGTTTATGCAAAATGCTTTCTCATCATATTTCATCACTCAGGTTACAAAGTTGTTTACAAACATTGTTTCCCAAATTGGAATAGAGTAGTAAGCATCAATTTAGTAAAGACACGAAAAATTGAAAATTCGAAATTCGAAAATAAACTTCGAGTCCTATTTTAGCCACCGCGCACGACAGCACAAATATCACCACAAAAAATCCATTTCCCCATTTTTCTTTTTGCACAGAACCCTAAAAGAAAACGTCATGCCATAAAAAGCCACGATACAATACCCACTTGCAATGAACGTATGACGGAAAAATATATAAAACGTAAATATAAGTCGTACTGCTTCCCCGCGACAAAGTACCTATCGTATTGATACTTCGCAAGTCGAAGATACAAGTCTCGTATCTCCGGATGGTTGTTCAACTGTACAGTGAAACGCCTCAAATGTAAATCGGCCCATAATCTCTGGAAGGTTTCCGGCGGGCGAGCAGCGAACTTTAACTAAATACCCAATGGACCTGCAAATGCCTACAGCAATCGATCTTTCAGACGATCTAGCTCTTATTGATGCGCTTTTTGCGAATTTCCTTGATTCGCGGGGTAAACTTCATAAAAAATAGAATTGATGATATAATTTAAAATATAAAAAAGTTAGAAAACATGTGGTGTAGTGCATTAAAATTACATACATTTTATAGTGTTTTCGTTTTAAGCGTAAAAGAGTGATAGCATCGTATTCAAGCAATTTAATGTTTTCATTGTTTATTTTAATTTTATAAAATGCATGAGAAAACTTACGAAATTAAATAAACGTAAGATATATTTTGGACCATTTGGTGATGATGTCAGGCCCTAATGAAATAAATAAAATAAAATAAAAAAAAGATTTTTATTCAACAGAACACAACACAAAACACATAATACTTAAACACTGTTTAAGATTAGACAGGTTCTGTTGAAAAAGTCGCTGACTCAGCTTTTGTCCTTTAAGCCAGAAGCAAAGGGACGCTGTTATTCTGTCACTGCCTGATCATCCATAAGGATATTTAAAACAATAAACAAAAATTAGACTAAAATTAACACAACTATTATTAAAACATAAAAAAAACAATAGCCATTTTTTGGAATTTGGAACTTCTTTTGTTTTGCAGCTTAATTAACGTACCATTTAATAATATTAATGGTATTATATGTATAATTTTCCATATACTTATATACGTATATTATATAAACTTAAATGTATGTACACTCTATGAACATTGAAAATGAATAAAAAGAGAAATATACAATACCTATATCACATTTATTAAACTAATTTATCAATGTAGTTTTGAGTTGTCCCCTGTTATTTTGTTAGGTGATCTTGTGTCCCCGGTTAATATTACGGGTTAATATGGCCGTAATAAAAACCAAAACTCCCTTAACTTAACGCACACAAATGAGATTTTCTGTTATCGCAAGATTTCTTTTCTGTCCTGCCACTTTTATGCAGAATTTTCACAACTTTTTGACCACGAACCTACGGCACGGTACCTACTGTAATATAGCTAGGTGTAGGTGATATAGTTAGGTTGAAGAACTATTTTGCTTTCTTATTCGTTGGCAATCAAAAATCTTTATGAATCGATATACGTCGTATTGATTGAAATATTCGCGTCTTCCAAAAATGAGTAGCAAGTCTCAAAAAGATCAGTCAAACAAAATACTTCAGATACCTTACTTTAGATACTTCTCCAGATATTTGAGCTGATATTTGCTTTGATCGTCGGGCGGTTTATTATCCTGAAATCGGTCCAGGGTTTATGATTTTGTGTCTACTGCCTTAAATGATCATGAGCTATAAATTGTGATAGGGGTGAAGTGAGATAAAAAAAAACGAATAAAAAGTTTGTGAAGTGTTCAATTTTAGAACAAGAGCAATCGAGGATTTTCTCATAGAACATAGCGGATCCATTTGATAATATTATATCTATACATTCAAAGCAGTGAAGAGCGATCGGGGTATCAACTTGGAAACTTTGCGTCCGAGACGATAGGGAAAACTACACGGAAAGTTTTGGATAAAATCTATTTTATTGAATAATACTCCTCTCTGGGTAGGTAGAATTGAATCGCGGTTGGATTCAATATATTGGTTGGGAATCGGATCTATTACGGCTCAGCTTAATCCCTCAGTTTTAGGGTACCGTCTCTCGAGGTTTCTTCGATTTTTTCTTCCATTTTCTTCAATACTTACGTGTATAGAAAAAAATAACCAGTTAAAATAATTGTTTTGATTTTTGTTACGTAATATTAGGTCTTTATGTACATATTAAATTGCTGTTTTCTAAATAATTTGAAGGAAACTCAATTTTGAGAACTAACATTTTTGCATTTTTTTTAGGAATGACAAATCCAAATTATTTGATTTCTTATGCTAACAGCAACATTAATTTAATTTTTGAAAAGTCTCAGCCCTAAAAAATTATTATGAATCTTATCATACGATAAATGGATGGCATTAAGGACGAACTGTTTTTGAAGATTTAATTTTTATAATCAAACTAAAAATTAAAACAAAATTTGATACGTAGATGTAAAACCTTAATGTCTTCTTTCAAAACAAAAAACAAATAATTGAAATAGCTATTGATTTACAGGAATTATGAACTCATGAATCTGTATTATTTTTAATTCGTGAAAAATTGCTCGAAAATCAATAAGCATGTGTAGTTTTATGTTATTGTGATTTTCATTTGGATGTTTTTTTTGTAGTTCCTACGAAAATAATGGTAAATATGCAGAGCCCCGACCTAATACGATGTAATTCTCTTTTCCAGTAGTCGCTTTATTGGTAGGTAGCAAAAGCTTCCCGTCTTATATCAAAAGGCACTCTTTCATATTAAATGTTTTATTTATGTTACGTGATATTCTATAGATAGATCTTTTATTTATTCCAAAATGTGTTTTTTTGCGTATTTTACTTTTTTTTTTTTTTTTTTATGCTTTTATTGAGTAAATACAAGAAAAATATACAATATTATAAAACTTATACAGCTAACGGAAACCATAAAGAGGTTTATGTGTCGCTGCAAGCGCTCACAACTAAAATTTTACATATTTAATTTTATCAATTTTTTTATCGAGATAGTGACACTTTAAAATAGTTTTTATTTTGTGAGGATTACGATTCAGTTGACTTATAATTTCACTTGGTAGTTCGTTTAATATCTTTGGGAGCTTTGGGACTACTACTCTTTTTAATAAAATCTTCTTTAGAGATGTTACAAATACTTTCGATAAGAGCTGTAGCCAGAAAACCCGCCATTTTCTAATTTACACATCTAACATCGGCAGCATACACACAGTGGCATGCATTGCATTTTTTTCCGGAAAAGCAATCAGAAGGTCAAGTTTGACAATAAAAAAAATATGAAAAAATTAAATAACACTTTGAAAAAAAAAAGTTTGTATGACGCCTACCGTACTGCCTACCCTAAAGTGAATATTTTCATACAAACTTTTTTCCTTCAAAGTGTTATTTAGTTTTTTTCATGTTTTTTAATTGTCAAACTTGACCTTCTGGTTGGTTTTCCGGAAAAAAGTTCAATGCACGCCACTGCATACACAATACATAGGTAATAAGGTTTTGTTGAATATCTATTGAATGAATCTTTAATTTAAGAGTTCTGTTTCGATTAATTAGAAAAAGGCGGGTTTTTCACAATCCAGCTGTGAAACCGCTCTTAAATAACTGAAATAGCTATTTTTAAATCTATCCTATGTATTGAGCAGTTTGAGCTCAAGACTATTTCACATTTTGAGCATCTCTTAAAATATAATACAAAACATAATTTGATAAGTACATAATAGTATATTTGGTGACGAGTATAAAATGGCGGATTTTAACCCATTTTTACTCGTTGCGAACGATACTTTTTCTAATACCTGATTTATGTATTTAAATATTTAATTTTTCCTTTCAAATTTAATGTATTTTATGACTTTGCAAAGCGCGGCGCGGTTTTCACCTTTTTTTTTAGGTTTCGGCCGGCGGCTTTTATTTGTGGCCAGTACCATTTTGCAAAAAAAGAGTGTCAGACGCGATATAATCGATTATGTCGTGAAACGGAACGCAGGGAATTTCGATTGTAAAGAACCTAATTTAGCATGACATGAAAACAAACGTCAAAAAGCACCTAATTTTGCAATAAATGAAATTTCAATACGATATTTCAAACTGACCTGATGGTCATTCCGCAACGAGGCCCGGAAAGTTCGAATTTCAAAACTGTTCGAGTATTAAATGGAACTTTTTCATAAAGGTAGTAGAAAAATAGTACATTGTTCACCGAGGGAAGAAAGGGGAAGATTACCAACGAGGGTGTAGTTTGAGGCCCGAGGCAAAGCCAAGGGCCTCAATACACACGGGTTGGGAATCGCACTTTCTCCCGAGTGATACATAGTGCTTTATACACCTGCGAGGAAATAGTATAATTTTACTTTTAATCAAGATACAATAAAAGAAACCGACTGACTCGCGTGCGATTGTCACTTTTTATTTCTTTCTTATTTTTTATTATGTACAGGAAAAGCAAGTGGTTTTGTCTACGAGTTTGCAAAATAATACTGGCCACTTGGCCACTTGCTCATTCTTTATGTTATTAAAAAAAAAAACAGCACGTTAACAATGGATTTGCATATACTTTTTCTGCCCGCTCAAGCACGTTAACAATGAATTTTCATACACTTTTTCCGCTCGCATATTTTTATGACAGTAATGACGTATTTTCTGCATCGTTTTCAAAAAAGTAAGAAGGTACTTTCCGAGCAGGTGTAGTATAAATTAAATTATACAGGAATAATTCCTGACGTACTTACGAGTTGTGGAACGAAACGTTGGTTTTCAAGATAATTAAATTAATTGGCTAATGTTTTATTGTTTGAGTGGTCAAGAAGAGAAAGAGATATATACATTTTTTCGCTTAATTGTCTAAAGCTAGGTTTACAAACATTATTAAAAAATCTATTTAAATTTCATAACCATAAAGTTCATATTCAAAATTCAATGAAATGTTACAACAGATAACTCTTTTATATTAATTTTTATATTATTTTATATAAATTGTTATATTAAATAATAATTAACATTATTGAAATTAAATTTTAAATGTTTTTCATTCATCAATCCTACATCTGTATGCATTCCTAATGACATCTATGCTCTGAAAAGTTTTTCAAAGATGCATTATTAGAGGTTATTGCAGTATGGGAGTAACTAACTGTAGTTATTCTGTACTCACACTATAAAATGTTAAATTGATAAATATGTTGTACAAGCATACTGAATGTGTGTAGGTACACTTACTTGTATGTATAATATAGGGCGGGTAAGTCCATAGATAGCCGTTTTTTACCGCTTAAAACGGTACTTAGGGCTTAGTAACGGGGTAATATTTCGTCATTTTCCCGGCCGTTACCCACTTGATAATAGGATATTCGTAAGTTACGCGGGCGGAAACGCACTTTTATCCGAAATCGGTGGACGCCTACCGCGTCTATCGGCCATTGCCGCAGTCGTTTGTATGGATATAGCGTGGCGCTTTCGTTTAGATGGCTCTCACTACGATTGTGGTGCGTAAAATGAGGTACTCATAGATAGTTTTTACGTTTCTTATCTTTTTGGAATTCGTTGTGTTCACAAAACTATTAATAAGGAATATTAATGCCATGAAAGCCGTGACTGCGACGCACCGATTTGATCAACCGAACGCGTTAGAACAAACATATTGTAAAAATTATGTATCGCAGCGTGGCAGCTTGTTTTAACTCTTCAAATAACGCAAATAAGACAGCCAAAGGAATTTCATTTCACTCGTAAGTAATTTAAACATGTATTTACTGTGATATTTACAGAATAAACCTTGCGGTAAATAAAATTTCAACCTTAACATAAAATATTTATGGTTGTAGCGAGTATTTGAAATTAGACAATATTTTGTCCATTGCAGGTTATGGACAAAATATTTATATAATAACATTAATTTTAACTTACCCATCCACGGATTACCCCATTTCAAATGCAAAAAAAATATACTTTCTTTTCTTCTGTGCAAATCCTACGATGACACTGAAGATTTCATAACTTCACGAAAATAGACACTCACCCTAGTTTATATAAACTTCTATAAAACATCTCATCTCATGCTTTTACAATTTCACACTATCTTTCACACACACACACTATCACTCATACTCATCTCACGCACATTCACAATACACACACACTCCCTCCCTAGTAGTAAATATAAACTGATCCCAAGACCACAGTCGTAGGGCTAGGGATACGCTTGTCACTAACGCATCCTCAGACAATAACACACCCTTACAAACACACACGCACACACCCTACCACCCTGACACTCACTCCTTTCGTTTTTGTTTAAATTTATTTAAATTTTCAAGTTACTTCAACTTAATAATCTAACTGCTCCCAACACAAGGAGAAGGGCGCTGTTACTCCTTACTTACAGGCCTAAAAACCTAGCTAGGAAACAGCAACACCTTTGTTATGGTACCACATTGTTCTAGACTAAGCATAAAGATGTACGTATATCCTTCATATTGTACCCACTTACGATAAATAAATGAATTTGAATTTGAATAAAGAGTGTCACACATTGAGTTATATCCCGGTCACATTATCTCGAGACCTGGCGTCGATGACATCACGTCGCGTCGGCGCTCAGATACAGAGCGCGGGGAGGTGAAAGGAGAACGGGGGCGGGTGGTTCGCATTCCAGCGAGGTCTCGAGATAATTTTTTCAAACATTATCAACACGGGCCTAACTGTGTCATGGTACGGCCGCTGGTCACACATATGTACACATACATACACATATGTATAAGCTTGGCACAGTGCCATGACATGTTTGTTATTTTACATATAAGCTTCATACAAATACGGTGTTATTTTGGCTGTATGAAGACGGGTGAATCTATGAGTGCACCGCGTATGTTTACTAACTAATACTACTAACGTTATTCTAAAAAGCGGCGACAGAGGTGCTCGTATAAAATTTGTGTCACACCATCCCCATGGTTGTGTTCAATAGAATTGTGGATGGGGAGTAGTAAAGAATAAGATTATATGTTTTTATTGCGAAATGCCCTCGTGAGCGTTCAGTATGTGCATTACAAGCTAGTATATCAAGTAGTTACGAAAATTTGATATACAGTTATGATGAAAAAATTCGTCGTTCCAGATACGAACCTCGGTAGCGCAGTCGGTACCTGTCATGTAAGCAGGAGGTCGCAGGTTCAAATCTTGGACCGAGAAAAAATTTCAAAAATATTTGTGCTTTTTTTGTTTCTGATTGATTTCTAGTTTGTAATGCATTCTAATAATAATTATAATGAAGAATATCTAATTCTGATTTTAGATTTCTTAGTACTTGATATGAAAAGACGAAAACATGTTTTTGAAATGACATACACAATGTACGAGATGCTAATATTAGCTATGAATGCACTTTCTTTTTTCTACCTACCTACACATACGTAATAAAATTATTATTCACCCGAGTATCGTGAACAAAACTAAACTTTATTTCCCAAGTGGAATATGTATGAAATTTCCGGCTTCTATTTACTTTTCTTGTATCAGTAACCCTTAGGTTACTAAGGGTTGCAATGAGTTTCAAACCTTTGTGTAGACATTTTCCAAATAGTATTAAAAATACTGGCTGGGTAAATCGACATTCTAATTATGCAACTTTAAACATAACAAGCAACTTAATACATTTATGATTGATTTTTTATGAGAAAACCAAAATTACATTCTTTCTCGATATTATATATTTTTTGTTTGAACGTATTTTGTATTATTACCAGTGATCGGATATTTGGGCGCTTGACAAGGTGTAACAGAAAGGTGTGGTCATATTTGAAGAGCTCATTCAGTCAATGGTATAGAACAACTTTCACTATGGAGCCAACCCTGAAACCTCGAAAAAAAAACTGCCCTTGGCCGATTAGGTATTGCATTTTTCTACGAAAAAGTATTTTTTTTTGGTATTTGAGTGTTGGCTCTATAGTAGAAGTTGTTCTATATCATTCACTGAATAAGCTCTTCAAATATAACCACACCTTTTTGTTACGCGTTGTATACCTAAGTTGAATTTTTTCCCCAAAAAATTGCCTTTCTGTGTAAATGTATTCATGTTAAGAGCGGTTTCGCAGCCGGATTGTGAGAAACCCGCCTTTTTCTAATTAATCGAAACAGAACACTGAAATCCAAAATTCATTCTTTAGTTATTTAACAAAACCTTATCACCTATGTATTGTGTATGCTGTCATCTCAAAGTTCCCATTGGTTTCTGAAAACTAGAATTTCAAAAATTTTGAATTGAAATTATTTCGTTTCGATTTATTAGAAAAAGGCGGGTTTTTCACAATTCGGCTGTGAAATTGCTCGAAAAAAAAATCGTTTTCCTAAAAATGTTTGTGTTATGGAATATTATTTTAATTCAACTTTGTTGAGAAAACCTTGTTCATATCGAAAAATTTGAAAATTTGAAAATTTGAAAATTTCAACTGTCTAACTATCACGGTTCTTGAGATACAGCCTGGTGCCAGACGGACAGCCAGACGGATAGCGGAGTCTTAGTAATAGGGTCTCGTTGGTTACCCTTTGGGTACGGAACACTAAAAACGAGGTTTATTCGCGCCCGCCCGCCCTACTAAGGTCTATTCGACGCGATTCGAATCGGATCGTTCGGTAATACTTTTCACTTATTCCCAATATCTATGGAAATGAACTCGTGTTTTAAAATAATAGGTCTTTACATATGAAATTGCCGTTTTCTACAAAGAATTTGAAGGACTCTCGATTTCCAGTACTAACATTTTTGCATTTTTTAGGACAGACAAATCCAAATTACGTAATTTCTTGTGTGTTGTTCAATGGGGATCCACACTGCCAAATTATCCCTGTAGATGGCGCATCGTCGTTCCGGTCATGACAATCTGTCAATTCAGTTCATTGTTATGGTTTTTGCGTAGTTTTTTATTAATTTCTTGAAATTATACCAGGTTGCTTTAATAATGGTGTTAATTTATTCCAGAAAAAACCCATATTAAAACTTAATAACATAATAAAAAATATTGTATAGTATATACGTTACTGTATAAATAGGTATAATTACATATTAAATGATCCATAAAAACAATTACTTTAATAACATTAAAATTGAAATAAAAAGGCCTAAAATAAACACATCTAAACTAAACTAAAAATATCCTTAAAAATAAACTAAAACACCTTAAAAGATAAACTATATTATAAATAAAAAACTTCGTCCAAATCGCTGCTCTGTGCAAGGTGCCCAATATGCTGGCGACATTCCTACGCTTGATTGCCCGAGGAATGTGCCAGCCCGTGGGTCACCCGTGACGCTGACCAGGCGCGCAGAAATTTCTTTAAAATAAAATATCAATATATACTAAAATATCTAATAGTAGTTTATGCTACTAGGGCGAAAAGGAATAAATTACGAGGACGATTTAAAACACGAGCGTAGCGAGTGTTTTAAACGTAACCGAGTAATTTATTGCTTTTACGCCCGTGTATCATACTACGTTTTTCAATGCATAGTGTGAGGAAATGAAAACAAATATAATCTTGTGAACTTTCAATTATGATTGGCTCAAAACGATTGTATCCAGAGCCGTTAAACAGTAGAAAAAAAAGTATTTCATCTATGGTACACAGGAAAGGCTGCAGGTTAGCCAACCAAATAACAAATAAAAAAAAATAATAATAATAATAAAGCCCTAGGGCAAAATAATCGACTTTCTGTTCGGTTTTGATGCATAAAAAGTGGGCCTTTACGAGCACATGCATTGAAATAAAAATATCAAATATATATCATATTGGAATACAGGTGATATGAGGAAGTAACAAAAATGCAAGATATTGCAGAAAAACAGTAGGAAAACCGGAACACACTACAACAAAGTTTGACGTAGCCGGCTAGCCGGACCGTAATATTTATTGGTTGGACCTATGCTAGCGACATCTATAATTAATAGATTTGTCTGTGGATCCCTATTGTCAATAAATACCTCACCTCTCACCAAATTCTTTGATCGGGATAGCCGACCAGCGGGTCTACCACGTAATTCTGATTTTCATCAACATCAACTTGAGATTGAAATTTGACGTGCGTGCGACGACACCCGCCTAACATGCCATCTCTTTTGCACCCGTTGAATTTTGCATGCATTTGCTTGAAGTTGATACAAATCAGGAATACGTGGTAGGGCCGCAGTTCCAGCACTTTCTGACTGTGAGGCGCAACGCTGCCGCTGAAACTAACTGGCCCTGTGATAGACGGACGGACAGACAGAAAACGGAACCCGATAATAGAATTTATTGAGGTAAGCCGTTTGTTTACAGCATGATATTATACAACAGAGTTCATTATAAAACATTTTTTAAGGATGTGTTGAAGTTGTGAAAGCTATTTTAGGAAACCATTATAATTTTATCTCAAAAAGGACTTAAGGATTCTGATCAAATGAAATCATTATACTGCAAAAAAGGGATTTTCTGAAGGGCTAGTTCCTCGCTTCCCCAATTCCAAGAAATCTTAATAAGAAGGATAAGGGTATTTTGTTGAATACCTTTTTTTCTTTTTTCGATTCTGAAAAACAAAATCTACCAATTCCAACGTAGTAAGTACTAGCTTTGACAGTTAAGTGTATCGAAATAATTTTGTTTCCTAATCTTTATATCTTTATTCTTCCTATATGTAAGCAAATTCATATTATTTTCTAAAGAAAAACATTCTTATAGATGTGGTAAAACTGACCAAGTGAGAGTCGGACTCGCGCACAAAGTGTTCCCCATACAATATGGATACGGTACCCTAAAAACATTATGGTAAATAACACCAACATAAAGATATCATAGCAACAACAAGGCGACAAAAACCATTGAGCTAAAATTGTAGCACTTGACAAAAAAATATTTATTTTTCTCATAAAAATACAATAAGATTACAATTTACTCTAAACTGAGTAAACTCCGCCTCTCATATTAGTGGTCCACATAAAATATATCGAATTAAAAGTTGGATATAATCGTAGAAACTTGAGAATTGTTTGTCTTCTTTATATGCACCGTCATACCTCAAGTCAATGGTAAAATTCATGTCTGACAATCATGATAGAATACTTCGATCCTCAAATAATTTTCTCCTCTCAACTCCCCTTCATCATTCTGGATTTCAATCCAATTCTTTTGTTGCAATTGCTGTGCGTTTCTAGAACGAACTTCTTTTAAGTGTTCTGTGCACAGACACGATTTTTCTAAACAAACATAGGTATGATCACTCATTATATTTATTTATTTATGTACCTATTTACTATAAATAACCTATTAAATTTTATGTATTTATATTCATTGTTGTTTATGTATTCTATATCTAAGATATAATAATATATCTGTATACATAATTATATATGTAAGTACATCATAAGTATTAAAGCATAATAGTTTTTTAGGTAAGGTTAAGTTTAGTTTAGATTTAGAGTAACTTTAATTACTTTGTTTTTGTAGATTTCATTTCTCCTGCACGCCTACCAACTACTTTTTAGGGTTCCGTACTCAAAGGATAACCAACGGGACCTATTACTAAGACTCTGCTGTCCGTCTGTCTGTCCGTCTATCACCAGGCTGTATCTCATGAACCGTGATAGTTAACAGTTGAAATTTTCACAGATGATGTATTTCTGTTGCCGCTATAACAACAAATACTAAAAAACAGAATAAATTAAATATTTAAGGGGGCTCCCATACAGCAGAAATGTTTTTTTTTGGCGTTTTTATAGATAATGGTACGGAACCCTTCGTGCGCGAGTCCGACTCGCACTTGGCCGGTTTTATTATTTTTCTTGTACCAAATTTGGATTGACTCGTAGAGAATGCTTTATGCATTTTGTACTTCTTATTTGTGCAATAAAGAATTTATGATGATGATGATGATGATGATATATAGTAAATCGGAAATTACATTTAAGAACATGACATTGTTAGATAGAACATAAAAAATAAATCAGAACATGACATGGGTTGTGAACTTAGAGCATGTAACAAGATGTGAAGTAGGAAACTTTACTGACATGCTCATATTGCTCATTAAATAATTACCAGTTACCAGTTTTAGTTTCCAAATTGCAAAAATTTTATCGTGTATACCAAAGTTCCATCCATCCATCAGACCGTATTCGTCCACTGCTGGACATCGTCCTCCCCAATATTACGCCACTCTTGGCGGTCCTCAGTCATCCTCATCTAGCCGCCACCCACAACGTCCTTCAGATCGTCAGTCCAGCGGGCACGAGGGCGGCCTACGCTGAGCTTTGCTGTACGTGGTCTCCATTCCAATGCCTAATGACCCCAACGGTTATCACGTCAGCGACAAATATGGCCAGTCCACTGCCACTTCAACTTACAAGAGTATACTAAAGTTGTAGTATACTTTATTGGTTTAGACTTTAGCTTAAATGATAACGATTTTGTAAAACCCCTTGAAAGGCTGAAAATTTATCGCTTATTTAGACCTAAACTACTTTATATTCTCTGCCTAAACTGTCAATGGTTCGAAGTGTTTTTTACGGTTTTATTACAGGAAACGCAACGTTACCGTTATCGGTCAGCCATCGTGGCATTATCGCCGAGGCATGCCGCTCAGCTGACTGCCAACCCTCGGTTCCCAACAGCGCGGTGGCGGCGCGGCGTATGGAAGCTTCTTAACTGAACAATTCATTTGACTTCTGCGACGATGTTTTGATGCATTTAATGATTCTTATAACATAACAAAATTTCTGTATGCCAATCTCTTTGTGGCTTCATGTACATTAACAAAGTTTTCACGTTTAATTATAAACCAACATCTTGTCTATGGCTTATTCACTCTAACTTATTTATGTTTAGGGGTAAGCAGATAGAGTTGGTAGTATTTTTACATGAATACAAGTTTTTAAATCATCGAAAAATACCAATTACTTACAGAGATCTTAACAATCAAAGTTTGAAGCAAAATTAAGATACTGCTAAATGCCCGTCAAAATAACCGCGTTGCCTACTTGACCGATTTGACGTCACATCACTCTACCGCGGACGCTCTACAAATTTTACGTCTTAACTTGTTTTTAGGAGTTTAAATCGAAGAGTTTACAAAGATGATTTTTTGAGAAAGTATTTTAATAAGTTAGCAATAATTAGTCGTCGTAAAAAAAAATGCAGAGACGTGTTAAATTTCACCTTGTATTTTGATTTTCAAGTTTATTAAAACCGGAATAAAGGTGCTCAGGACGTAGAACTAGCATCATGACGTCATAGTGCCTCGCGCACTTCCACAACCATTTGAAATAATTTTAGTTTCGTAATGCCTACAAGTCCGAAACTACAAAATATTATTTTACAAAATTACATATATTTTTTTCCTCAATTATCTGCTTGCTGTTGAGTTTCAAGCTGGTTTATTCGTCCAAGGTTTCAAGTAACAATAATGGCATGGATATTTTTTGTTTCTTGGCGATACTATTTGACATAGACTTGCATTTTAAGAATTTGTCGCGGTGACCGTTTGACATAATTATTTGTCAATTTTACACCTGACGTTAAGTAGGTCACATTCACATGGATTATTTGCGATACCGATATTTGTAAAGTTGATATGACGTAATCGTGAATTTTCCACCTGATGATTATATCACATTATTTGCGATACCGATGCATGTACAAGGCTCTTTTGGCGTGTGGATTGGTTGTGTCAAAAATTGGAACTTACGCCACTACCACCTTCTATTTTCCGTCTGCACCCCCCTCCTTTCAATGTCATCCACGCGCCAAAAAGGCCTTGTCGTACTGTAGAGTTGACAAAACTGTCAATTGTCATGTAATGTTTGCAGTATGGGAGTCGGCAGGAGTGCAGGAGCCCGAAATAGACAGTAGTTTAACTGGGCGGTGTCCTTGAAATCAATACTTACGGCCGGTCGGTGCCTAAACACGCGCTAGGATTGCCAACTGACTGTTTACGTATTTGAAAATATCAGTTCTGAGTCCGATAGAGTTGTATTTAAACAGCCATACAATGCACAACATATTGTATAATTTCGTGCCATAATTTACAAAATGCGCGCGGGAGCGGCTTACAGTGTCAACGCGGCAACATGCGTACGAAACTGCGTTGCGACCGCAACTGTCGTAAACCGAGTTGAACCGAGTTTTGGGAGGGGTTCGTTTCGGCCTGTTTGTAATTTTGTATGAAGATATAATACTGTCTGCTTTCTTATACTTTACCGCAGGCATCTGTGAGAATGCAGCCTTAGTTATTTTTATTCACAAGATTATTATAATCAGAATAAAAAGGGGTTCAGCGGAACTTTCCCCGACGGCACTTTGTTATTTTCTAAACATAAAGACAAAATTCATGTTGTCTTGTTATACATATAATATTAGTAGTTGCATCATCCGTAAAACAAAGAGAAGTACAGAATCAGACAGGATACTTCCTCCAGTTAACTTACCTCCTATTTAACGACCAGATAAGCATAACCAACCGGAAGTAAGGTCAATGTCCTGGCTGTTTCACGCTCGTTCCTCCACTGATAAAGACGGTGCCGTCTCAAAAGTCCTTAGTGCATTAATATAAGTACGAAAATTGCTTGATCGGAGGGATTACTCACGTGACGAAATGTCTAGCAGTGCTTGCAATAAGTTACAACTTTACGAGTATGACCTACAGTTTAACTTAACTTTTGTTTACTGCTTTTCTGTTAGAAAATGTTTATAGGTTTCGTCAAAAACTGAACTTGTTGCTGTTTCTAAGTTTTTACGTTTGCCCAATTTATTGTGAGACTTTGTAAGTGTGTTCAGAAAAATCTGTCTTAATCGAAGGCTTAAGTTATTTTCTACAATTTGTATGGTTTCTCTAAACAGAGGTTCCCAAACTTATTTCATCTACCGCCCACGTTGAATTTCATTTATTTTTCAGCGCCTCCCTTTTTTTTTACTTTACCACATCTTAAAAACCAGAATGACATTCATTACTTTAATTAATGTAATTAAAGTGCGCTATATTAGTCTGGTCTGCAGTTAAAACTTTCATTCTAATCGAGACCACTTCAACACCCCCCAATTTTTTCTGGGCCCCTTCCCGCTTCCCTCCCGCGCCCACAAAGGGGCGTTTTGCTCACTTTGACATAGACTCTAAAACAATGCTCCATTCCCACGAGTATTTACTTAAAGTGAAGAATCCAGCACGAGTGGTGTACCGTGGGTAACCCTATGTACCCAGTAACAAGATGTGACCAATTCGGAGACGTGTAGTAAAAAAAAACTACATCAAAATAAACAGAGTTGGCTAAGCGCAATCTGGAGCGTTTTATACAGGCAGAATAAAATGTCTCCTCCAAAAAAAATCTACCTAAGTTCTATAGAGCGCATCAAAAGGTGTCTTGAATTAAAAACACTTGTACTTATAGTTTCACTTTATTTATGTTAACTCCCAACCAGTTTCGGATTTTACTCCATTTTCAAGGGAAGATGTTAGTTAAAATATTTCACTGACTCCAGGTAACCCTATTTATTTTTATGTAGTTTTTTTTTCTACACAACTAAAAATTGGTCCCATCTTGTTACTCAATACATAGGGTTACCAACTGTACGCGCCTAGTGTATAAAGTATAGTTAGTATTATTCAGTGCTACAAGGATCTTCCAGCGCGTGGACTGGTCGTGTCCAAAATCAGAACTAACGCCGCTACCATACTCTTTGTTTCACAGCTGCGCCCCCCTGCCACTGTCATCCACGCGTCATCAGATCCTTGTAGCCTCAGACCAATAAACCAATAGACAAGATCTAATTAAGCAGAAACCTAGGATGGTAAAGCTATGCTACTTTCACATATACAACTCTCCGTATGAAAAAACAAGATGGCAGTATTTTTCTCAGTACGTTGATTTCAAGCCGGCTACAGCCCTATCTTTCAAACGCTTGCAACTAGGCATGTACCGGACTACGGGTTTACAGACTTTATCGATATCGATTTGGATAAAAAAAGCCTAATAATACTTGTTGTACAGTTAAAGAACTAGATTATCATAGTATTTTGTGCAACTGTAACATAATTTAAGTCATTGGGACACGAGTGCTTGTTAACGAAACGAACTAAGTGAGTTTCGTAATAGTTTTGCACAACTGTCGAAATGTCTATTTATGTTCAGTTGGACACAATACTTAATCAATGAGCATCAAAAATATCGTATTTTAATCATATTTTCAACTAACAATTTCACGGAAAATGAGAAGAACACTCGTTCATGAATCCCGAGTTCATCGACCGGTAATGCTGCCTTGAGTACCAATTAGAAGCAACTAGGATAGGCGTGGCTTGAGAAATAAGGTCGGGACTTATTTCTCGTCGCTGTTGTTGATTGGCTCTCTAGCGGTGTTGCAGTAAATTGGGTCAATAGCAGCGCGGAATCACGGTGTTATAATGTAATATTATCCGATAAACAGTGTAGGTACTTATAAAACTGATTTTGATGATGAAATTACCTTATTGTAGTATGGGAGTAGATAAAATAATATATGAAATTGAGAAACCTGCCAAATATTTATGGAATGAAATAATCAACTTTATTTTCAAAACTAAGAATACCACGTTTACATACATACATCCACACACACACGGTCCCACTCCCACTAAAAATACATATTTTGAGAGGAAGGCGCCGCCATGAAAACTAGCCTCCTTAACACTCAAAAGGATCCCTCTCAAACAATTGTGAAATAATGATAATAATAATAAAACTCAGAAAAATAATCAGAGGATAAAAGAAACAATTTGTTGCAAACTCCAGAATTACTGTTTTACATATTATTATATAAAAACATCAAAAATAAAAAAAACATATTGACCTTCGCATACAAAATGCATAATTGAATCGTTTTAATGAGAAGCTTAATTTTTTTCAAACTTAATGGTTGTTCAATTTCTCAATTTTCTCCAGTGAGTACGTTTGATTTTCACATGTCATTAAGATTTACAAAGCAGCCAAAAATAAACGTATTTATTGACCTTTGAAAATTATTGTTTTCGTCAGAAATGAGCGTATATTTTCGATGGGTGCAGTAATTTCCTTCGTCATGTGATGTATTCTAAGTTTCAAATACGTGTCGAACACGGAGTTATCCAACGAATGGCCATGTGTTTATCATAAATGTGAAGTGCTGTGGTTTTCCTACACTTTTGTTTGTAACTACAGCCTCAAACTCTCTCAGGATTTTCTCTGCTGTTTGGCAGATTTTTTGAATGCTTTTTGATGGCTTAGTCAGCCCTCCTCTGTCTTTTACACTCATTAGAGGCATGCTGTTAGCAGGTCCTTCCAGGGCTTGGAGATTTTTTTTTCAATGCAAGAACTTTTTCAATTTACGCACTACAAAGCCAGCTTTTGATGGTTCCATTGCAGTTCTCAAATCCTAGAATTAAACACAACACTTATTGGTCATTTTTAAACAGATAGTAGTAAAATAAGCATTAAAATTTGTGCAACAAGAGAGCAAAGTTTATTTTTGTTGCGAGTGCCGAGTTTGAATCTCGAGCAAGACTCGTGATTCTAAGTTAGAATTTTGAGCGTAGTGAAGGATTCAACCAAAACAGTTTCTGTTTTACTAGGTAAATTCAAGGTGGGCACCGCATCGTCTTTTAAGCGTGGTCGCAATAGTTCTTTTCAGAAAGCACTCTGGATTGAAGTGCCTTGAGGACACTTTCCAATTAGTTTTGTGCTGTTTCCAACTCCGGCTAATAGCAACAAACCATCGTTTACGAATGTCTTCATTTTTGGGGAACCTTAAGTAAAATAAGCTGAATCAATACTTCATATTAGCACAAAATCAGTAAAATTACCGACAACTGTTTTGACTTCACTAATAACCTCAAAACGGATTTAATTATTTTAATGATTTTAGGATTTACTTTTATTCTAAAAGCTATATTTACGTTACTATATGAAAACGACACGTCGTAAAATGTTGTCTTTCTTGATGGAATTCCATTTTATGGTTCATTTACTCGGAAAACATCACTTTTTACTCACTTGTGAAAACTGATATTGCTGTTCGAGTTTTCTTTATTCCCCGAATGGGATCTGCAACCACGCACGTAGCAGGACATTGTCCTTGTATCTTCAACCCTTTTCCATACGATAATTCGCAGCAAAACACAACTTAAATAAAATTTTGTTTAAAAATCTGCCATGTTACTTCCTAACGTAAACACAAGCTATAACGCGAACAAATTACAAAGGATTGCCAATGTTGCCACTTAAGAAAAGTAACAGTACATTATAATTTGGTGACTTGGACAGGAGTCATTAGGAGTCTAAATGAAGTTTTGGGTAGTACGTTTTGACGGCACCAAGACTTTTTCTATTGGTTTATTGTTCTGAGCTTGTAGCACTGTACTCTTTACCAAAGCACATCCAATCACATCTTAATTTAATTATTATCTATGGTCTCTGAATTAAAATGTACCAATCCTGTTATGGACAGGCGTCACAACATGGGGCGCTGGATGATTTAATTTGAATAAAATAAAACACAATACTGATTGGAAAACTACCTAACTATAATCCAACAGAAATCTCACTTCTTATTTGATTTTGCATCATAATCATTAAATGCACAATTTTACAAATAGGAATGCAACATAGGTTCCTGTCGTGTCATGAATATGCCTGCCGTAGAAAACTGTGCTTTATGTGTGTTATGTGCATAAAAAGGCGATTTGATCGAGAAGGTAATTTATTGGATTCTAGCTGCTATAACACTAGTATAATACAATTACACATAATTCGTGAGCATTGCGTTTACCGTAGGAAAGTTAATTAAGGAACCATTGAACCTACAAAAAAAACCTACCGTTGCAGCCGCTACTACCTAAAATTTCATTATACAAAGTGACTTTTTGATCATCGTCCAAATTCATACTGGAGGCTTGATAAGTGATCAGTATCTTGGATCAATAATAATTTTTGTGAAATTTGTAAAATGAAATTTCGGCTTCCCATAGAAATTCACTTCCAGTTCCAGGTGAATCACTATGGGGAGTCGAAATTTCATTTTACGAATTTTACAAAAATTGTTATTGATCCATGATACTGATCACTTACCAAGTCAACAGTATGAATTTGGACGATGATCAAAAAGTCACCTTGTATAAATAAAACATTTTTGTCCTGTTAGTGTACATTACCTACAAAAAACCTATCTATATTATATATGAGTCAAGTCAATCCTTACATTGGAGTCGAGAAAAGATTTCCGAATTATGAAACAACAAAAGCAATTTGGTTCAGCAGCAACCCCTAGCGCACGCCAGTGAAAAGTGCTGTTTCCTTCGAGCTGATATCTAATCTGTGCGCAAAGTTTACCATAAAACTTTGTTCAACCCAGTTCTTGGCTTCAGCCTTTGTTTCGTTTGGCTTCAGGTTGTTTTTTGGAGTTTTAGGGTTACAAAAACCGGTCAAATTCGAGTAAGACTCTTTCCCTGAGGGTTCTGTTATCTCAAATATGTAAATTGACTTGAATAATTTTAACGATAGATAAATGCCTGAGAAAAAGTGCATTGACCATCGAGCAACTACAACCAAGAAAAAACAAATCAGTGTTTTTGCATAGACTTGACTATATGCATCTTACTCCCACTTACAGTATCACCGCGTGGTGTTGGCTTAGCCAATCAGATCGCGTGAAAGTGCGTCATTAGTAGACGGAGTTTATTTCAAACAAACCAAGTGTCATTGCGAATAAAGACGAACAAAAATTCGGTTTCCGTTTAAACTGAGCATGATGTGTGAGTACATTGACATATCGGGAGGTGAGCGCACCTGCCTGCAGCCCCGGGTACCTCCCTGGAGAAAGAAAGAACTAGTTTGTTTGCTTTTAAGCGCTTTGTACCATGGGCACCAGCAGGGGGTGCTAGAGTACATTTACATGATACCCATATTTTGTTTAAATAAGATTTTTGATACAAAAGAAGTTCTACAAAGTGAAAGCAACCCACCCCCCTTCATCGGAGATGTGTGTTAATTACGAGAATTGAAGTACAAAACCGTTTTTTCTCTTAGAATTGCATTAACATATCTCAATGACAAATGATAAAAATAAGAATAAATAGATTTTGGAAACAAATGAAGTTCTACAAAGTGAAAGCAACCCCCATTTCTTTGGCGCTTGTTAATTACGAGAACTGAAGTACAGAACCATTTATTCTCTCAGAATTGCATTAACAATTCTCAGTGACAAAATTGGATAAGTAATCTACTTAAAATAGATAGATTTTGGATAGAAAAGAAGTTCTACAAAGTGAAAGCAACCCCGCCGATATTAAGCTACCATTCGAACATTGTAATTTGCAGTTAAACTCGAGTTATGGGACGGTGAACCCGGTCGGGGATTGCTTCGCGCCGCAAAATGTAAATAAATTCCTTACAAATGATATAAACAATCAGCAAAAGGTCGCAAGGGATAGAATAATCGGGAATTGCCACAGCTGCTTTTAACTGTAGCCTAACCTTTATATCGCGAGCAAAACGAGGTGACAAACGGTCATAGGAAGATTGTAAGGTAATGGCCACTGGTAACAGATGCAAGCCCTTTTACCCGACCTTAAAGAATTAGAGCCCCTTTTTGGTAAGCGTGAATTACTTAAAATAAATTAACACAAATAAAACAGTGGTATTGAAATGATACAGCCGCAAATGTAAGGTGCCTTTTTAATGATTTAGCCGAATTTAGCCGAAGCCGACTCGATAAGTAGTAAGGACCAATGTTCTATGACCCTTTTTGCAAAATATGAAAAATTATATTTGTACCTACAGACAAAACTTTGCGCCCTTGTCTATTGTAGTTTGTGAACAATCCCGGCTTAATTAAGTAGTATAATTTATACTTGCAATTGTCGGCACCTCTCGGTCTTCTATACAGTTTCATTATTATTTTTTACTTTATTGACACTACACCCAACCGGTTTCGAATATTAATCCATTTTCACGGGCTTTTAAGGTCTTAAAAACATAAACTACGTACTATAAAGGAATAATGTTGTTTACGGAGTGATGAAAATTATGCGGGTAAGTCACCAAAACTTGGGTTTTTCAGGGATACAGTATCATTGAAAAAATTACCATTTGTGTAGAATTTAGTATGTCGTAGCAAATGATTCCAAATGATACAAGATCTTTGTTTAAACTAAAGATTAGAATGTAATTAAATGTCAATTGGTTCAATTCAATTTAATTCAATATCCTTTATTGCACACAATAATTTGGCTGGATCAAACAAAGTCACCTTATATGATGTAGTCACCTCTACTATTCACAAAGAGCATCTTTATCCATGAAATCCAAAATATAGAGCACACAAAGTGCATGAGGGTGTGTCCAATTTAAAATCCCAGTCACTTGTTGACAGACATTGATGGACGTTCTCTGTGAACGCTCAAAACGCTGACAACCCTGAAATATAGAGAGTACAGCTGCATATAGGAGTAGTACGAAATAAATTATACGCTTCACTATCATCGGTCTTCAAGTGTTACTATTTACTAACAATGAAAAATATATATATTGCCTTTATCAGCTTGTTTTTTCGTTTTTTATATATAATTATATAGGTAAATACACATAAAAGAAACACAACTATTGCAGAATAACATAATATAGTCCAAGATATATTTCGGGCCCCACTGGGCCCGGCATCAGTTGGAGTAATAATGACGGGATGACAGATGATATTTACAAGATGACAATGAGAATAATACAATAAAAAAAATTAAAAAAATTTAAAAAGGAAAAACTACTTCCCTAAAAACTAAACTTTTTGATTTATGTGAGGATGTGTTTGTGGTTGGGATAGAAACAGAGGGTGTTTGTGTGCGTGTAGGATGATTTGTGTGGTGGGTTGAAATGAAAGAGAATGTTGAATTGTGTGTATCGTTTTTAAGTATAGTCTAGAATGATTGATTTTTTGAATCAGGTTTTTGTAATGTTTTTATATAGGTTTCGTTTGTCTGTAAGTCAGTGTTGTCTATTTAGTCCAGGGCCGTAATGAGCACCAAGCGACCAGATGTAAGACGACTCCCAGGTCCTTAGCTGAATATCAGTCAGTGGTGGGTGAAATGATTTTATAATGCGGACGGTGAAGCAGTCGTCGAATGGTTTGCTGTGTAGGCGGGTATGAGTTGGGATGGGTAGTGTATTATTGTGTGTTTTTGTTGTGAATCTGTGTTGGTTGATACGGATATGAAGCGGAGTTCTCGTTTCACCTACATAGAATGCCGGGCAGAGTCGACATTCCAGTAGGTAAATACAGTTTTTTGTTATGCATGATGTGTTTGTCTGAGCTTTGTAAGGGTGTGTTGTGTGGTGTGTATTAATGTGTGTAGATGTGTTGATGAGTGCACAGGTTTTGCACCGTGGCCGTCGGCATGGAGCTGTGGCTGGGGATGTGTTGAGCGGAATGTTTGTGTCTTTTGAATTTGTTTTTGTGAGAATAGTTTTAAGGTTTTTGTTTTGACGATAACAGATCGGTGGGTTAGTGGGGAGTAGTGATTTTGTTTCATCGTTTTGTTTTAGTATGGGCATGAAGTCATTTATGAGTTTTTTGAGTTTAAAACTTCCTTCAAAGTATGTTGTTATGAGTCGGAGTTGGTTGGATGGTTGAGTGTGTCTGTTTTGTGTGTTATGAAATCTAGGTCGGTCGTAAAGATGTTTCTGAATGAATTGGTCTGGGTAGTTACGGTTACGTAGGCTTTTGTGAATAATTTTGTGGTAGTTGTCAAGTGTGGTTTCGTTGCTACATATCCGACGGCCACGGAGTGACATTGAATATGGAATGGACTTTTTGATGTGTTTGGGGTGGCAGCTATTGAAATGCAAGTACTGCAATTTGTTTGATGGTTTGAAATGAACGGATGTGTTGATTAGATTGTTATGATCTATTGTGATGTCGACATCTAGAAAGGTGATTTTTTCTGATGAGATGTTGTGGGTGAACTGAAGTGTGGAGTGATCATTCAAACGCTTGAGGAAGTCATTAAGGGAGTCGTTGCTGTGTGGCCAGATCATGAAGATGTCATCGATGAATCTCCGCCACACCAGGGGTTTCAGAGGCTCACTGTTTAAAAAAGACGTTTCGATTGAACCCATGAAGATGTTTGCAAAGCTTGGGGCCATCCGAGTTCCCATAGCAGTACCTTTTATTTGATGGTAGTATGAATTTTCGAATGAAAAGAAGTTATTTTTGAGAATGATTTCCGAAAGAGTAACAACGAAGTCTGTAGATGGTTGATGGGGTGATGGGCGTGTGTTTAGGTAAGTTTGAAGTGAATTCAGGCCAGCATCATGGGGAATATTTGTATAGAGTGAAACTACATCTATTGTAACTAATATTAATTTTGTGTTGGTTGGTAACTGTACGGAATGGATGATTTCAAGAAAATGGTTTGTATCTTTTATATGTGATGGGAGGTCTTTTACAATTGGTTGAAGGTGAAAATCAACGAAAGCTGAAATTATTTCGGTCGGTGAATCGTAAGATGCTACTATAGGTCTGCCGGGATTGTTAGGTTTGTGTATTTTTGGAAGCATGTAGAAGTTTGGGGTTCTCGGATGGCTTGGGATCATTAGATCTATATCAATTTGTGATAAACCCTCAGCTGTTCCCCTCAATTGGAGGAGATCACGGACTATTTTCACGACCTGGTCACATGGGTCACTTGGTGTAATGGAGTAGAAGGTGGAGTCGGTTAACTGTCGGAGTCCTTCGGCTATATAGTCACTTTTGTTTAAAATGACGGTTGCAGATCCTTTGTCCGCAGGGCAAATGATTATATCATTGTTGTTTTTTAGTTTATTCAGGGATTGTCTCTCTTTGTATGTAAGATTTTGTGTTTTATTTTGTAAGGTTTGGATGAATTGGTCGTCAGATAATTTTGCTAGGATACTTGACATGAATATTTCTATGGGGTGATTTGGTGGTAAGGCTGGCGGTTCATTCGGTGACGGAGGCTTGAATTTTTGTAATGCTTCGTGTGTATTTACTAACAAAATATTTACTAACAAAATATTGCTCTTTTAATTAAGGCGATATGTAAAAGTTTTAACGTCCCTGTTACTTCATATGCGAAAAAACCCTCAGTGCGAGAGGGACGGACTCGTGGAAAAATAGCAAAAAGTCGGTTTTTTATTAATATCAAATAAAGTAAAAATGCTATCAAAATTTCGTTTAACCAGGTCCTAGATACTGTTAAACCCCATCTAATAAAATATAATTGCAGTCCATATGTCATTCTAAATTGTCAAACCAGGAGAATTGGTGTCGATAAAGACCTCATTTCAATAAATATTTCTATCGAGCCGAATTTCTCCAATCGCGTTTCTGTTTTAACAGATCCCTAGAGAAAGATTCCAAAAATAATATACTATTTTATCAAAATTATACATTATTTACCGAAGTACATATAGAAGTTCTAAAAGTGTCAATTTTTTTTCCACAGCGCCTTAAGAACGGTTTCGCAGCCGGATTGTGAAAAATCCCGCCTTTTTCTAATTAATCGAAACAGAACACTTCAATTCAAAATTCAATCAATAGTTTTTTTATTTGCCATATTATTATGATGGTTATACAGGTTGAAAATGAACCCCTAGCTATATTGAAATATATGAATCAGAGTTACTAATAGAATCGTAAAAAAAAAGTTTGTATTTCCTCATATTTTTTAATGGGATTTTTTTCAAATTTCAAATATTTGGCTAAACTACGCGATGCGACATGTGACTGACAATAAATATACCGTAACGGCCTTCCCCGCAACGAGCCTCCGACCCCCAGCCATCAATGAAAACGCCTCCGGAATCCACCCCCCGCGATTGACTTTGTCGGTCAATATCTTTATCATGAAACAAGACCAAAATAATAGAATATATATTTTTTTATTTCGAACAAATGAATAGTTTCCTTTGATATTGCTAGTTCATAATTAACCTGTATAAGGTGACTTTTGTTTATGTAGCCAAATTCATACTGAAGTCTCGGTAAGTGCTCAATATCAAGCTTTGATAATCCAATTTGTGAAATTTGTAAAATACTTTTATCGTGTTTTTTTCCCTACAAAGATAAAACCAGCCCTGTCTCTATTACTATGTGAGATCAACATTTTATTTAGCAAAATTAGCAAAAAGTGTTATCGATCTGTGATACTGATCACTTACCAAGCCTCCAGCATGAATTTGGCTGTATTAATAAATGTCAATGTGTTATTGGATAGGTATTTTTGAATTAAACCACATTATGTATTAATCATACTGAACAATAAACTTTGCCTTAGAAACAACCGCGCAAACAAGAAAACAATTATTTGCTCAATGGGTACCTCTCCATACAAAATTTACAGCAGATTTAAAAATATGTGGTCTTATTTAAAGTTATGCACTAGTCCATTTATACCTGTTATAATTATAATCAATACATAAAAAATAAAGAAAAAAAAACGTTTGTCCTCTGTAAATTATTCACTCGTGAACTTTTAAAACAGCTCGTAATCAACAAATTTATTTAAACTGTTTTAAATTCAACTTCAGACTTTTAGTAAATACCATTATCTCTTACAGACCCGTCTAATACAATCGTGCGTGTCGTGCATTTATTGTACGAGGAGAGTGACTCAGGTCTGAAAGGGTTATTTCATAAATAACCCTTACCGACCCGTCTAATACAATCGTGCGTGTGTAACTGTCCTCGTACAGTAGCTGCACTCCGTGCATTTATTGTACGAGAAGAGTGACTCAGGTCTGAAAGGGTTATTTACATAAATAACCCTTACAGACCCGTCTAATTCAATCGTGCGTGTGTAACTGTCCTCGTACAGTACCTGCACCACGTGCATTTATTGTACGAGGAGAGTGACTCGGGTCTGAAAGGTTTATTTATATAAATAACCCTGTCTTATACAGTCGTGCGTGTGTAGCTGTCATATTACAGTAGCTGCAGCGCATGCATTTATTTATTTATTTATTTTACTTTAAAACCTTAGCCTACTTACAGAGACTTTCACCAACTCGTAAGCTAAGTTATTAACACATTAACAAATTTTAACACAATTTTAACACTTATGAAACTAAATGCTTAAAAAAATTCTAACAAGAAGAATAAATTTTGATAAACTAATATTAAAAATGTCAATTTCTGGGTATTTATTCAGAAGCAGATTTAGCAGTGTACACGCGTGGAAGGTGGGCATTTATTGTACGAGGAAAGTGACTCATGTCTGAAAGGGTTATTTATACAAATAACCCTGTTTAATACAATCGTGCGTGTGTAGCTGTCCTCGTACAGTAGTTGCAGCGCGTGCATATATTGTACGAGGAGAGTGACTCATGTCTGAAAGGTTTATATATATAAATAACTCTGTTTAATACAATCGTGCGTGTGTAGCTGTCCTCGTACAGTACAACGCAGTAGTTGCAACGCGTGCATATATTGTACGAGGAGAGTGACTCAAGTCTGAAAAGGTTATTTACATAAATAATTATATAAATAAGCATACAATAATAGAAGTATTATTACTATGGATTTTTGCAGCATTTACTCGATCTAGGGATCGGTTCTTAGTTTTGTCTTGGCGAATATAGGGAAATAAGCTCAGCGTCCCCGTTGGTAAAAACAGAATTCCCTAAAAATTTTGAAACTATTGAGGATGTGCGAATGGCAGCATGTTTTTGTATAATGTGTAAGTGGATATAATAGTCTTATTTAAAGATAAAAACGTAATATTTATAAAAGTTATATAAAATAATGTACAAAGTTTATTATTTTAAATAACTTTTATATTTCAAATTTACTTGAATAATAACTTTTCATTAAATATTTGTAAATGAAGCGAGAGTAAGGTGAAACTAAAAAAGAAAAAAATTTCGTTAAATGTTAACTCAAGAATATGGAATATATTAATATAAAATAATTCGTATTTATGTATAAGCGTGATTAAAAGTAGAAAGTTGATAAAATCAATTTTACAACTTTCAATTACTGCTATTACGTGAGCCGGTTTGTCTTCGCGAAATAATTGTTCCCACGGTTCATTCGGCGGCGGAAATGCGCAGGCGCAAATAAAAGATAAGATAATTATTTAGCCTCGTGGGAAATGTTGCTATCTGAAAGTGAAACTCTAAGGTGTGGAAAGATAATGACCAACCTGTTGAAATATTTTCGGTTTTCAATGATTTTGTACTTTATTCTGTAACTTCGAGATGAAATATCATATTGCAGATTATGTTTATTTTGCGAAATCCATCGCTATGAATACTCTAATAGTAGTTTATGCTACAAGGGCGCAAAGGAATAAATTACGAGGACGTTTTAAAACACGAGCGTAGCGAGTGTTTTAAACGTAACCGAGTAATTTATTGCTCTTACGCCCGTGTATCATAGTACGTTTTTCAATGCATAGTGTGAGGAAATAAAACGAATATAATTTTGTGAACTTTAAATTATAATTGGCTCAAAAGGACTGTATCCAGAGCCGTTAAGCAGTGGAAAAAATTATGACATCTATGGTACACAGGAAAGTCTTCAGGTTAGCCAACCATTGTAAATAAATAAAAAAAAAATAATAATAAAGCCCTAGGGCAAAATAATCGACTTTCTGTTCGGTTTTGATGCATAAAAAGTGGGCCTTTACGAGCACATGCATTGAAAATATTATTAGAGTGCATTACAAACTATAAAAGATCAATCAGAAACAAACCCAAAGACAAGAATAACAGTGGACAAGTATGGTGGAAGAATTCACCTGTCTGGGTAGGAACCTCGGTGGCGCAATTGGTAGCGCGCTTGTCTTGATAAGAAGAGGTCGCAGGTTCGAATCCTGGCCCGGGGAATGTTTTCAAATTCTTGTCTTTGGGTTTGTTTCTGATTGATTTTTTTCTAGTTTGTAATGCACTCTAATAATATTTTATCATATCGCACTTTGTATATGAAGCGATACATTTGAATTAGCACAAGGACCTTGGCGCATAGAAATAGGATGTATTTTGGAACAGCTGCGTCGCGCTTCATTTATGAAAGGGAGTAATGGACTAATAAATAATAGACAACCAAAATTGTAAGTTTTTAAGAGAAATATATTGTGAGTTTTATGTCGGAAGTTGGTCTCCCCAACCGTTTGTAGAATGTAACACTGACACTGCGTCCCCTATTTTCACTTCGCTCTAACGCGTTTGTTTTTTAACTCTCTATCCTGCTCTAATCAGATGCCGCGCACGCAAAACTTCAGTTTTTTTAAATCGCGGCTCCATTAGAACATTAAGCATAATTTCTTTATGTAATAAATATGTTTTTTTCTAGTTTGTATCTGCGTGTGTTGGTTTTGTTTCAATCGGTTTTGAAACATGGATACTGAAACGCTTTTTTCGTGAAATTCATGCTTTTTTAAAAGTAATGTGATTAATGGAAGATTGAAAGTATGTTTATTTATAAAGTGTAATTAATAATTGTCTTGAGTCAAAAAATACTCCATATTTTTTTTTATTTTTTACGATCTATATTGACGGAACTGAATACAATACAAAACTGATGTTTAGCATTGTGGAGCCCCTTAAGGGGCTTGGTATGGCCAAAGGGTACTTTCTAAAGCCTACTCCTCGTTTATGGTCGAACCACAAATATTGAAAAAATTTATATGAATTATTAATTCTTACAAAACGTATACGACATATTTTTTTTAAATTTCTAATATGAAAAAAAAACAACCGAATGTTGTTTTTTGGCTTGAATTCCTTACTGCTCCTTTATTCTTTAATTTATTCTTTGAGTAAAAGATAAACTTGATAGCTATAAACATAACATAGGATTATTCAGTCGAACAATCGCCTCCATGTGAAAAGTATTATTTTCTCCTATTTCGCCCTATCAAGAACGCAGCGAGCGTCATAACAACCACTATGCATTGCGCGCTAATATGAACGTTATTTCAATGTCGTTTCCGGCGATATTCGTACCGACAAACATCGAGCTGCTAATTTGGAGTCACTAATCGCCTAAACAATTGACCAATACTTAAACGCATGTAAACATTAAATTCACTTTTCTATTTAATGAATTATAATAATACCTAATTGGTATAGTGAGAGGTTACATAGATTTTCTTGCAATTTTAAAAGTTGAAGAACCGAAGGTTTTTCGTAGAACATGACTGTAGTTTCAGGGGCCTTATTGTCTAAATTAGGCGTCGTGATTGGCTAAAAATTATGTGTGATGTCATTTCTAGCCAATCACGATACATTTCGATAAGAAAGATACATCGAAAGCGATGGCGATAGATGTTGAAGTAAGACAATGAGGCACAGATATATTTGGAACTCTATATACCTTTATCCGGTATATTTATAATGTTTCTGATTTCTATTCGTCGACTTTATGTTGGTTCCTTATCAATAAAAAGTTTTGACTTTACTAGTTCAACCATAAAATAATAATCTTTATTTAGGAATAAAATTGTTTTACATAAAATAATCATATATAACTTAAATGTGACCCTTCTTATATTTTCATCTTCGCGTGTAATTTATTTTTGCAAATAAAAATGTTTTGACTTTTCTTTAATCGTCACTACCTATGCGAAATCATATCAATTGCCACTTTTTTCAAAATACTACTCTTTCCCATGCTACTCTTCAAAATACTACTCTACTAATAAATCTTTTGATTATCAAATATAAACTTTCGAGTTATACCCGGATTTCCTAGAAACGTTTTTGGTCCATACTCACAACTTTTCGAAAATTGATTAGTGACGAAATGTCCATCTTTTTGTCTGAATTTTACAAATTTCGAAATGGCAACCTAGTCTTATAGCTCAAATTATAAGTATTGTGCCCAAGTCTAGTGCCCAATACAGCCCGATTTTCCTTTGAAAAAAAAGAAAAGGCTTGCGAGATTAGTACAAAAGCTAAAGTTGGAGCTTGTTCGTAGGCCGATATCTGAAACGTCGAGCTGCCACTCGCAAGCAATCTGTTTACGTAACTACCCCCGTTTCGTTCGGTGAGGGTTCCGTACCAGACGTTAAACATATTGCCTCATAAATCCTGGGAATCCCTGCGAGCTGCTAGAGCTGCGACGGGCGCATTGCATTTCAAAGATCTCTTTGCGATTATTAAGACTTTCTGTCTATACAGACTAAAAGGATTATGCGATCAAAGTTTGCTCGATTTTCTAAAAAAAATTAAAATCAGCCCCTGGTTCTGAAAATGTAAAATTATTTAACGATCAAATATGGACGAAGCATAAACGTGAACGGAGGGTACATTTCACATCTTTGCTTTGCCGATGACATCGTGGTAACGGCGAAATCGCTGCAAGAGCTGGAGGAAATGTTACGCAGCCTAAGCGATTCTTCCAGATGAGTGGGCCTGCGGATAAATTAGGATAAGACTAAGTTCATGTTCAACTGTCATGTAAAAACCAGTAATCGTTACAATGTCAGCATCGAAGTTTTTCAAAAATATGTTTACCTGGGTCAAGTTATACAGCTTTGTAAAAATAACTTCGACGGCGAGGCTGACAGAAGAATATTATTGGGGTGGGCAGTGGGCAGCATACGGGAAGTTGCGTCTTATATTTACTTCGCCAATACCACAGTGCTTAAAGGCTTAAGAATTAAACCAGTTCCTCCTTCCAGTACTGACTTAACAAGGTCTTGGATGCGCCGATTTAAGAGTGGGCTATGCTTAGGATATATCTGATGGATTAAATCCGTAACGAGGATATCAGTTATATTATCTAATAAAATATGTTTGATTTCTATACATGATTCTTAACCGTCAAACTAGCTATTTCAATAATTATTTCTATTGAGCAATATTTATCCAAACATTATTTTCCAAAATCGAAACCCTAGATTATAATTTCAAAATAGATGTACCAGAAATTAATTGTAAGTTTTTGTGCTCTTCATGAAATACACAGAAAAAAGCAGTCCTATTTTATTTACATAGTGCCATAAATAAATCGAGACGGTATAATCATTGGTCCCGCTGGATCTTACCTACGTATTTTCTCTCCGACTTTTTAACTGAGCAGTTTTTATTCGTTTGACACTAAACAACCTGTCAATGAAAAAGCATCCACCCATCGTTTTAGCCCCGCCCCGGTGTCGATTTGACTACGTTACCTTTACGAATCGATGATGGTGAGCGATGAGCCTAATAGCCCCCCCTACCCTCTCTCTTCATTGCTCACAATCTGCTCTTGAAATATATCTGATCTCTTGAGATATATTCTGAATTGCCTTTGCCTATCGTTAAACTTTGCTTTTTTAGTTTTTTAGTTAAAATACCAATGAAAGAAAATAAATCTTTAAATAAAATAACCCTTTCATGCACACTAATTTAAAATCTATATTCAGAAACACAACTGAAAACCCCTCATGGTGTGACTATATATTTTTGTCATTTGGTAGTGCCTACCAACACTTCTTTTACATAATTATTATATCTATAACGTTGGAGAAAACGGTTACCAATGAACAGTGCCAGACTTTCGAGGACGAGGATTCGTTTGAAAAAATTCGGACTCTCCTTGTATTGAAAAAGATAAATTTGATTTAATGGTCTTTTATCTAGAGATTTAGTGGGACAGTAAAGCCGATTCTGAAGGCTTTAATTTTAGCTTTATTGCTGTCAAAACTAAATATTCTTCAATGCAAAATAGTCGTTAAATGTTAGTATTAGAAGCTAAATTACTATGGAAAATTTTCAGCTTTGACAGCACTAAAACTAAAATTAATGCCTTCAGAATCAGCTTTATTATACTTATAAACAATGTATTAAAATTTATACTTTTGTCAAAAAAAAATGTTCTCCGCCCTCTTATTTTTGGTTTTCAAACGTTCGTTTTAGAAGAAAACTTATCAAACGTGTTTCGCCTCTAAACGAGGCATCCTTGGGATGTGTTTTCCGCCCGACTGCTCGACAGCTGTCTCATCGCGAGGATGCCTCGTTTAGAGGTGAAACACGTGTTGATAAGTTTTCTTGCTTGTTATTTAAGATTGCTTTATTTTGTGCTCGTACTACTTTGCTTGTGCATGTTTTATGCGGGAGGGCGGGCGGTGCTGGAGTCTGCATTTTGAATAGCATGGTAAGAGTGTTTAGTGGAATATTGCAAATTATTAATATATCCACAAATATATAACAATAAAATTAAAAAGATGAAATAAATATGCTTTAATACAAAAACGCATTTTGATGTCTAAAAAGATGGCGGTCAATAAACACGTTTTGCAGACTCAGATTTTTCTAGACTTTTAGTATGTCAAAAACACACCAACAAAGAACTACAAAATCAAACCCCGTCTTTGTGGGAATTAGTTTGACCAAAAAAGTTATATCTCCTCTACTACTTTAACACTTGAAAAACATAAAATTAATTAATAAATTAATTAAATGTAATTTTAAGCTATTGCGTCTTTGCTAAGACATGCCCATTAGAAGTATAGTCTAAATCTATATTATTTTTATTGAACCGATTGATCTATTTGTCAGTCGGCTTAATAAGAATAAAATTTTTGATGTCGAAGTTGAAGTTGTCATTGTAGTGCATTTGAAGTAGTGCATTTGACATTATATGGACCATTAAGGTTGTAACTTACAAAATAACCAATTAATTAAAGAAAAACAGAACAAGCTAGTAATCGAATTATTGGCAATTACAATTAATAATAATGTTTTACGTTAAAGACTAACCTCCTAACCAACTTTGTTCGTTTGCACCATCCTCATCACTATCCCCAGAATTATGTATAGTATATCCATCGTCATTTTGCTACCACTCCTACGTCATCGATTATCCCCTTTACTACATAATGGACCAGGTAAACTTGACAGTTTTTTTTATTTAATCATGTTAATAGTAGTTTATGCTACAAGGGCGAAAAGAAATTTATTCCGAGGACGATAACCGAGTAATTTATTGCTCTTACGCCCGTGTATCATACTACGTTCTTCAATGCATAGTGTGAGGAAATAAAAATAATATAATCTTGTGAATTTTAAATTATGATTGGCTCAAAAGGACTGTATCCAGAGCCGTTAAACAGTGGTAAAAAAAAGTATAAAATTTATGGTACACGGGAAAGGTTGCAGGTTAGACAACCATTATAAAAATAATAATAATAATAATAAAGCCCTAGGGCAAAATAATCGACTTTCTGTTCGGTTTTGATGCATAAAAAGTGGGCCTTTACGAGCACTTGCATTGAAAAAATATTTTTTAGTATTATCTGTATTTGTACAATCGAAGAAGTATTTACAGATCACATAACTCTGCGATAAATACTCTTGATATGTAAAGTAATAACGAATTAACGATGTCGTTATCGAAAAGCTCTTGAATCGGAATAAAGCTTTATAGGTTTCACAGAACCGAATGAACTGATCATCTTCGTTGAAACCAGTTGAGTCGAGAATCGGTGGAGTGGAGAGATAAAGTCTAGTGCTAGTTAAGAGCTCTATAGAACCTAATAGTATTAGCCCGAAGTTTGAAACTACGAGTTCCGTTGATGTCAGCTATTTGTAATGTGAAACTAGGAATATAATAATTTTGATATTCAAAATCGGTTCTTACTGTTATTGTGGTAACATACATAACATGAATTGTGAAGTAAAACATCGTGGGGACACCAACACTCGTAGCATAGTGTTTAATCGCGCGCGACGCCATCCGTTTAGTTGAATCACAAGTGCGAGGAGCGTGACACAATGTTTTTGCGATTAAGGTGATATATCGTCCGCGCAAAGGTCCCCGTTACTCCAGGCGGAAAACCCGCAGTGCGAGAGGGACGGAATCAGGGAAAATTGACAAAAAGTCGGTTTTAAATTAATACAAAATTAACTAAAATAGCTACGAAAATTTCCATAACCAGTAATTTAGATATTGTTAAAACCCATGAAAATAAATATTTTTGAAGTCTGTGTGGTATCCCAATTTGTCAGAATATCAAAAAAAGTGTAAATTTATATCTCATTTCAATTATTATTTCTATCGAGTGAAATTCCACCAATCGCGTTTTTGAAAGCCCAAAATCTAGAAAAAAGTCCCAAAATTGTTTTACTAATTTATTTTACTTGAATCTTCTTTAAAAAAGCAGATAAATAACTTCAAAAAGTGTCAATTTTCCCGATATACCCCCTTAAACAGTATGTCACGCTCCTCGCACCTGTGATTCAACTAAGCCGCGTCACGCGCGATTATAACTATATGCTACCGGGCTTGCATGTTCTAAAAGCGCGTATTTGTGCCCGAAAACGGCGATAGGGCTCACCACCCATCATGTTGGACGTTATAATCGTCGGTGGAACCAGATGTACCGAGTGTAGATTATGACTTGCATTTCACAGTTCACACTCGAGAACACCTCTGAAACCCCCTCGGGAATTCATGTCGTGACGATATATTATAAAATTATATACTTATACAATATTAATTAATTCTCTCCGAAAGCTTTTAAAACAACACTCAAACTCTATGACGAAACAGTTTGTTCAAAATCAGGAAAAATTAATGTGACAAAATAAGTTAATCGAAGCTCCTTTAAAAGTGAATTCATCATCAGTTACGCAGCCTTATATAAAGTGGCGCCCTGTTTCTCGAGTAAAAATAATCCTTGTGTCTCTCACATACGGTTTATTTTTGTTTAGTTTACTGGACACGACTGTCTCTCAGGGGCTATGAATGGCGTTGGAACGGGGGCTCCACGCAGTGGAACACTCTAATCGAAATTAGGAATCTTTTATTACCAACACGCGATAGTCCACAAAGGGCTAGTTAATAGGCGGGACTTTCAGATTTACTGAAAACTGACTTGATACACAGTATGTATTTGTACTGTCGAAGAAATTCCCACTGACCCGCTTTTTATTCACATATTGGAAAGTCGCCAAAATATCAATTTCGCCAAAATATCTTGGACCCAAAATAAAAATAAATATCGTGGTAGGAGCCCGTTAATTCTTTATCTGCCACGAAGCTTAGTTGAATCACAGGTGCGACGTGACATACTGTTAATCGCAAAAACATCGTGTCACGCTCCTCGGACCTGTGATTCAACTAATGCTACGGGGCCTGGAGTCGGTTAAAAATAACATTGCTGCAACTTTTTGTGATGTGTACGAGAATAAAAGAACTTTCAATAAAATGTACATAAAAATAAATGTACATATAAGCATCGATTGGGCGACGTTTCCAGCGTTTCAGAGTTGCATGCAACTTTACCTTCTATTCCTAATAGTATAGAGTTTCTTATTATTGAAGAACAGACAGCTTTGAAATGAATTCCACTTGAAGGAGATTCCGACAGAGATTCGTAGAGATTTGTTAGATCTATCAAATACGAGAATAAAATTCTTGTTTCTAAAATGGGATTTCTTCAAATTGCCCCTTGATACAGGGCGTTTAATGAAATGGCTTTACAAAGCAAGCAGTTGGCTTGCATTGTGTGTGTTTTTTAAAAGAGTAAATCTTATCCAAGAGCGGTAGAAAAGCGGGTGTACCAGTATGGAGTGTGACTTGCATTTTAAATATCACACACCTTTGGAACACCTCTGACACCACTTCGGGGATTCATGTCGTGGCAATATGTGTGTTTTTAGGGAAAGTTATAGTCTTTTTTTAAAACATCGACGTTTTAGCACGATAAGGTCGATGAGCTGACGATTACTTTGCAGCAAATACTGAGTCGGAGCCCTTTTAGTATTGTAATATGTTCATAATTAAGTACATATCTGTCTCATTATTATTATTGTTAAATCTTGTTCCGTGTCTTTTATTGTTAATATAAATGTTTAATTGTGTTGAATGTGTATTGTGTACGTATTGTAAAAGTGAATAAATGTTTTATCTATCTATCTATCTATCTACTGTGACAAAATCCATTTTTATGTTGATATTTTTCAGTCAAAGTTATAAAGTTTATGTTGTAGAATCCCACTAATCTTAGAACTGCAAATGTTTGGGTGGATGGATGTATGTACAGATGTTTGTTACTCCTTCACGCCATAACTACTGAACCAATTAGGCTGAAACTTTGCACAAATGTAGTTCTATACCTGGAATAGGACAATATCCTATAAATAAGTTCCCATGGAATGGCAATGGGTTGTAAATGTAAAGTTTCTATAAAAATGATGTACTGTTACTCTTTCACGCCGTTGAATATTGGGATGGGATAGTGAGGATGGGATGGTATGGGATACTGGCATTAGTGGGATGGGATGGGATTCGGACCGACTATATAAAAACTTAATCAACGCGGGTGAAGTCGCGGGCAAAAGCTAGTATGAAGTAAATTCTAAAAGTCTTTGGGAACAAGTATAAAACCACAACACGGTTGCGTGACACGAAAACACCATAATATTTGCTTGGCGCGAGCTTGGTTGGATTTCGAAACATATTTCAACGATTTTAAACTTTAAATTATACCAAGTTCTATAGCTGAAAATTACAATGTAATCACCGAGATCGTAACCACGATAGGTGTAAAGTGATTTAAGGATTAATTTACATAAATTTATTTTGTAAATTGGTCTTTTGCATTCGGCTTTGCCTGTGGATTAAGGTTTTCGGTCTATCGTTACAAAGACGTTACATTTTCATGCATAGAAACTGTTGTCTATGGATAAAGTATTATCACAGATAATATATAATATAGTCGTTATATTTTATATATTTATATATTAAAGGGCTCCACAATGCACAACATCAGTTTTGTATTGGATTCAGTTCCGTCAATGTAGATGGTAAAAATAAGAAAAAAATATGGCGTGTCTTGTGACTCAAGACAATTTATAATTACACTTTATAAATAAACATACTTTCAATCTTCTATTACTTATAATACGTTTAAAAAAGGATGAATTTCACGAAAAAAGCGATTCAGTTTCCGTGTTTCAAAACTGATTGAAACGAAACCAATACACGCAGATACTAATGAGAAAAAAAACATCTTTAATACATAAATAAATTATGGTTTATGTCATAATGTAGCCACGATTTCAAAATAACTGAAGTTTTGCGTGCGCGACATTTTATTAGAGCAGGATAGAGAGTCAAATAACAAACGCGTTAGAGCAGGACTGAATTTTAACTTAAACGTGTACTCCAAATTGTATCTCAATTATCCAAATTGTATTGAAACTTATTAGAAAATGTACCGAGCGTTAGAGATTAGACCAACAGCAAAAAGGGAATCCTAGTGTAGGGACTAGAGATCAATAAAACAAAATGTAAAGGTTTATGTTTCAATAAAGATATTATTAATTGAAGAATTTATTGAAGTAATTCGGGGGAGAGTAAGAGGACAGCTCACAGGAAAAAAACCAAGAGGCCCACCACGCCTGGGACCGATGGATGGCGGTATATCCATCCCTAATAGCCGGGTCTTATATGGAACAGACTGGTGACGGGCAGCGGCGTCACTGGTGCGAGGGTTCCAGCACCGCGCTCACCAACCCGCCTGCCCAGCGTGTGTGAGTATGGGCAATTTTTCCAGGATGACCGCCGGGAGTGGCAAAGTCCTGGAAAGGCTTTTGTCCAGCAGTGGACGAACTAGGCTGATGATGGATGGATGAAAGATATTATTATTATTAATGACAGACAATCATTGAGCTTCATGCTCTCTGCAGTCTAAATATGTAAATCTGATTTCGACCAACGATGCGATGACACCGATATATAAGGTGAAATTTAATCTACCACCCGAATTCATACAGGAAACTTGGTTAGTGATTAAGAACAAAGTTTCCCAATAGGTGAGTATTTAATGAATTGTATTTTAACTAATCCAGTCCGTAAAGAAACAATTTTTTTTTCTGATTTCGAATAAAAGGATCATTGAACCTTGTTTCTGATCACTAACCGAGTTTCCAGTATGGATTTGAGCGGTTGATTAAATTTAACCTGGTAGATAATACCACATTGCATTCGAATATTCTCAACTCTCAATTTTGCACCAAAATTATGTTACTACTCAATAAATTATTATGAACGAATTAACTAATTAGTTACACTTACTAAGTTTAATGAGAACAAAAGGGAAAAGCTTTCACAAACAAACAAACGCACAAATAAAATGAAAAACTGGACTCGCCTTAATAATTTATGTTTTATTATGTTATATTGCACATACATATAAATACTTAATTAAATGGATTTGGGTGTTATATTTCGACCCCTCAGTGGATCATATTAAATAACATATACAGGTATTTGAAGTTAGAAAAACGCTGATATAAAAATACATAAAAGAACCCACTGAGGGGTCGAAAAACAATATAATTAAAAAATAAAAAGGCCCTTAAATGCTTATATTTTATTAGTATATCTTAATAATTTATGGTGACTTTGATTGGTACAGCCAAATTCATACTGGTGACTCAGTAAGTGGTCAAAACTAAGGTTCACTTACCCTTATATACTTACCTATATAGGAAGCCTAAATTGAATATTTTGTTTTTTCAGTTTTTCATTGAGCCTTTTTATTGATCCTTTACAAAGTCTTCAGTATGAATTTTGCTATATCAATCAAAGTCAGCTTATGAGTCATTGTCCTCGCCTCTTCTCGTTAAGAGCGGTTTTGCAGCCGGATTGTTAAAAACCCGCCTATTTCTGATTAATCGAAACAGAACACCGGGACACCTGACGCTAGAACATCAACAACACCAGGTTTTCAAGGGTTCATTGGAAGAAACTAGGTCTCTCCACATATTGAAGAAAATATATTTGATTTATCGATCTAGGAATTCCACCTATAATGTTTTAAGATTTATACTTTTGTCAAAAAAAAAAATATTTGCGCCCTCTGTTTTTTGGTTTTTAAACGTTCGTTTCAAAACCGCGGTTAAAAGATCAACTTGTTTTTTTTTTATAAAATAGGCAATAGGCAATAGAAACATCCCTTCATGTTATCTAAATCCAATATTTTTTTCCCTACAAAATATTTCAGTTTTAGCTAAAAACACACCAATTTGTTGTTTCGCTGTCCAAGAACAAGAGGCCAAAGAGCCAACATATAATCCCCGCTATGAAAAGCAAATAAGGCCTTTGCCGTTAGACTTATTGTGCTGGACGGGTAGTAAAAAAATTGCTAGGGTATGCCATCCTCTTAAATTCAAAATTCACTCAATAGTTATTCACTAAGTAATTATAGAAACCAATGGAAACTTTGCGATGGCAACATACACAATACATAGGTAATAGGTTTTGTTGAATAACTATTGAGTGAATTTTGAATTTAAGTGTTCTGTTTCGAATAATTAGAAAAGGCGGGGTTTTCACAATCCGGCTGCAAAATCGCTCTTAATTTTGAGGCCCCATTTATTTCTGTTGAACACTTGTTATTTGTGAGGTTTATAGTTTTTATAGAATATAGACTTTGTTTCATTAAAATTGGATGTATAAGAAAAGTTATCATCATTTACATATTTTTGGAATTTACTTTTCCACTGTTAGACGTTGGAAGTTTCGTAGCAAATAATAATTCCTATCGTTGAAGGCCTATAGACGTCACGAACGATTGTTTAAAAGAAAAAGAACAAGAAAACTTTGGTTATAATCTTATAATTATGTAATATAAATATTAGTACATACAAAGTCAACAAATGGCTCTGTTCAATCAAAGTTTAAAAATACAAGTTGGATTAAAAAGAGCATAACTTTTGTGCCGACTTCTTTCTTTTTTATGCCGCTAATTTAATTAAATAGCATCTACTTTATACAGAGTATGCACTTATATAGAGTATACACTTATACAAAGTATATACACTTATACAAAGTATATACACTTATACAAAACATACACTTGTGCAGAGCATACACTTACACAGAGTATAGTACACTTATACAGCGTATACATTGTTTCTGTGTGCATCCCAACGAAAAAAATGGGTTTGGCGTGCAATATTTGTACGCTTTTCAGTACAGAGTTTCAGTATTCTTCAAATAGCAGAATTCGGCATTTCATAATTTGTTTTGGCATATAGTAATTATGTTAGAATAATTGAGGGTCACCTCGCTCTGCTCCGCTTCGCTCGGCTCCCAATACGTATTTACATGTAACACATATTTTACACTTTTTGGTGAAAGAATTTCGTTTCAAAACGGGAAGTTTGCCTGAAAAAGACATTTATAATTATCGTTTATGGACAAATAATAATGGACTAATGCGTCACATATTAACGTCGCTAATACCGCAGTACTTAAAGGCTAAAGTATACAACCAGTGCGTCCTTCCAGTGATGACGTACGGCGCTGAGACGTGGTCTCTTACTAAAGGCTTGATCCGCCGATTTAAGGTCGCTCAACGAGCTATGGAGCGGGCTATGTTTGGGATATCTTTGATGGATAAAATCCGAAACGAAAATATCCGACAGAGATTGAAAAATAATTATGTGCGGATTAAGCCAGACAAAGTGGGAATTTTACATTGAAATCAAAAATTAACTAAGTTAATTATTAATTCATCACTATTCAGACTTCATATATGCTTTATTTTCACCGTTATTTGCGGTTAAAGTTTTTTTAATCTACTGTTAACTTTGATTGGCCTTTCAGAAACCGGGGAATAGCCTGCCGAATCAGTAAGTTGAAGTGGCAATGGACTGGTCATTTGTCGCCAACGTGATAACCGTTGGGGCCGTAAGGCATTGGAATGGAGACCACGTATAGCAAAGCGCAGCGTAGGCCACCCTCGTGCCCACTGGACTGACGATCTGAAGGACGTTGCGGGTGGCGGCTGGATGAGGATGACTGAGGACCGCCAAGAGTGGCGTAATATTGGGGAGGCCTATTTCCAGCAGTGGACAAATACGGGCTGATGGATGATGATGACTAATAATAGACCCTTGAACCAAAGTTCACATGAAAACAAGTTAACATCCAGTATTAACGCAAAATACGTACATTACAGTCCCGTGCAGTCTCGTACACTTTACAACGTACAAATACAGTTTTTATTTCAAACACGTTAAGTTTAAAATGAAACAAAAATGTGTAACTTTGGGTGTGGTCGATTGTACAGCAGTCGAGAAAACGATAAAAAGGTAGTTACACATAAATAGATCACGAGCCCTTTCCGAAATCGCCCTTAACTGCCATTTAATGGAGAAAAACGTTCTCACGAATCAACTGTTACTTTTATAGTCTCCGTCAGTACCGTGACTAGGTTTTCAAAATAAAAATAGACTACTGGAGGCCCTTCCTGTACAGCATATCCTGTGTGAAATTGATACTTGTTGTTGTAGGTTCTTGATGGAACATTTGCAACATATTGTAAATAAAACTAATTCCTGGTAACTGTTCCACTGTTTTTTTATTACACTAGCGACTGGTTTCGTTTTTGATATGGGTACGAATCATAAGATGGAATATTTCGTCTTTGTTTTCATTCGTGACGTGTTTCATCACAAATGTAAATTTCACATCACAAATGTAAATACGAAAGACGAAATATTCCATCTTATGATTCGTACCCATATCATAAAAGCCTGAAGATGTTATTTTAAGGCGATATTTAAAAAAATAGAGGTGCTTCTTTTTTGTGTATTTCATGAAATACACGGAAAAATTTAATACATTTCTGGTATATGCATTTTGACTATAAATCTAGATTTTGATATTGGAACACATGTTTGGATAAATTTTCCTTGATAGAAATAATTGTTGAAATGAGGTCTTCAAACACACTTTTTCTCTTCGTTTGACGAATAGGAACCATAATTAAAAGAAAATTGAAAGTATGTTTATTTATAAAGTCTAATTAATAATTGTATTGAGTCAAAAAACACGCGATATTTGTTTGAATTTTTTATCATCTACATTGACGGAACTAAATCCAATGCAAAACTGAAGTTTAGCATTGTGGAGCCCCTTAAATCATGCTTTTGCTTTTACACCCAGTATACAGTAACCGTACTAAGCCAACTTTGGAACTGTTTTTTTTTATATTTCTTTTGGTTATGTATGTTGTCGGTTGGATAATTTTTTTTACGACTATGTAATTTTATAAAATACTTAATCCATGACCTTTCATAAGTCTAGAAAAAATACGTTTTCTTTTGTTTCAAAATAAATGGAAATATTTCTTGACAACTTGATTCTGTAGCTGAAAACGCCCCGAACTGCACCAAGCTAATAAAATAATACGTAGAATTGGTTAAAAGTTGTTTTATGTTTGTTACGTAGCATTACTGAAAACCAGTGCCAACCAAAGCAACTTGAGCTACATACTTTTGTCGTATTACTGTTTTTCATTCATAGTTGTCTATAATAAGTTTATAATTTTTTTCTTTGTTGCGATAAATACATTTTCCATCCAATATTTCACTCAGTTTATACAAACGAAAGAAAATTAGCAATCAATCAAATTCCGGCCCTCGTTAAGGGCGGTTTATTGCCTACAAAACAAGTATCATTATTCCTTATCTACCTCTATATATAATAATAAAATCGTAACGAAGTCGTGACTGTACATAAAATATTTTTAGTGAGAGTCGCAGCAATACCGATTAAAATTATTATTTTGTTACTGTGAATATAGTTACAGATTGCGTTGCAGTTGTAAGAAAGAAATAAGTAGGAAAACAGATTTATTGCCAAAAAGGGGTAGCATTAAAAGACATCAAAAAACACAAATTGAAAGAATCTGCCAACAAACTAAGACCGTGAAATCGTACTTGTCAGATACTAGGCAAATACATCACGGAGTCCCCCAAGGAAGTGTATTAGGACCACTACTCTTTTTAGCCTACATTAATGACCTTCCAAAATCATCTTCATTCCCAATGATTTTATTTGCTGACGACAGCACGGTTATTTTTTGTAGCAAAAGCAACCAAGAATCAGCAATAAATGACACGCTAAATGTTATAATTGAATGGTTACAAAGTAATAATTTAAAAATTTATTTAAATAAGACTAAAATTATGCAATTTTGACAACGACTTACACCTATTTCACTTGTCATCTCATATTTAAATACTAAAATTGATAATACTGACTTGACTAAATTCCTAGGTTTACATATTGACTCAAAATTATCCTGGAAACCACATATTGACCATATTTGCAAAAAGCTTTATCAATTTTCATACGCATTGTATATGCTGTCGAAGGTTGTAAACAAAAAAGCAGTTCTCAGCACCTACTTTGGCTATGTTGATTCAATTATTAGGTACGGTGTAATTTTCTGGGGTAACTCAACTGACAGAGAAAAAGCTTTTAGAGCACAAAAGAGATGTGTAAGAGCGATAAAACGGCTTCGGCAAACTGATCACTGCAAAGCTCATTTCATTCAGCTTAAAATTCCAACCTTACCTTCCTTATATATTTATGATTTGGCAGTATTTGTTAAATCTAAAAAACACTTACTTTTAAAGTTCAAAAGTAAAAGGCATCAAAATATGGTAGTATCTAATCTCTCAAAAACAGATCTCTTGAAAAAAAGTGTTCTAGGTATGGGTCCTAAAGTCTATAATAAGTTACCAGCTGCTCTCCGTGACATTGATAGTATTGACATTTCTAAAACACTTTAATGAAAATTTTATTACAAAAAGCATATTATACCATAAATGAGTTTTTAGAAGATACAATAGCACGGACGACCGATTTATGATATGAAGAAAATGTTGTGATATTCTGTGGCATTGCATTGTGTATTGTTTGTTGTATTTTAATTTGTAGTTTTTGTATTTAATTCTTGTGTATATATTAATTTTATTAAACTTTAATATTTGTTTGCCACTAAGACGCAGCATGGCTTGGACATATCAATATGTAATATCTAATATAACCTATGTTGAACAAATAAATGATTTTGATTTGATTAGATAATCTTGCTTACTTAATGTTGAAAATAAAAAACTTTAAATCAGTACATGTCATTGCTCAAATATTTTTGAAGTGAAAACTTCTTTAGGTGCGTTGAGCTATTTTTGGTAAGGAAAAATCTTATTAGTTCCCGTCACCACCTACGTCACCGTCACCGACATGCTATGGCGACAGTCAATTTTTCACTTCTGTCGGCAGTCCCTATAACTGCCTATGTTTATTTATGCCTTATTTTATTTTTTTAGCAACAGGTAGCATGCTTATGTGTAGGGGGGCATTGGGTCAGGCCCAGTTAGAACAATTTGCCACGCTGCAATACACCATTTTTACAATATGTTTGTTCTAACGCGTTCGGTTGAGAAATGAGGCCCGTGGGTTATGTCTTGACGTATTGATCAAATCAGTATAGATAGCTAATGAATACAAAAATAATACTCACAATAAATACACACGCATTTTTGTGTTTCACCGTAGGATAGGCAAGAAACGAAAACTGGGATCTTCACTGTAGTATCGTGCTTTTCTAAAAAATCTTTAATGTGGACGAATTTGCTACAAGATCAGCACACAATAGACACCTGTCTATTTGTTCCGTTTTAACGAGAGAACCACTACACAGAAGTGGCCCTGGTCAACATAGAATATAAGGGTTGTTGATAAAATAACCGTCAAGCTGAAAATTGTCGATACTCCTCAAAGAATAAAGACACTTCCACAACAGCAAAGCCGTGGGCAAACGCTAGTATCGAGTAAAAATGAATAAGTAGCGACATCGTTATAATTTTATAACCTATTTCTCATAACTAGTCTGAGCAAACATTGAGATGTCTATTAGGAAAAATCCAAGGGGAATTCTTTTTTAAATATTTTTATACAACGATTAATGAACTAAGATCGCTTCACAGAAAATATTATCTCGTTTTTCAAAAGAATTCAAAAGATTTCAAAAACAAGCCAAGCACCAGTAGCTCACTCGATATGGCGCTGGATTATCAATTAGACCCGGGTTTGAATTCTGTGCTGGTCGACCATGAACCAATGAGTTTTTGGAATTTATGTGCATAGTATTAGTTTACTTACCCTTGCTGCACGGTGAAGGAAAACATCGTGACGAAACCTGCTGCAATTATTCAGTATGCTCCATCTGTATACAGCGTCTAGTTTGCAGTAGGTCGCAGTTTGTCGAACTAACTTAAGATCATCAGCCTACAAAAAATTTAGTCTTCTTTACATAACATCTATATTTTTCCAGTATAGATAAAAATTATACAACTTGCTAAACTTTGCGTAAAAACCAGGCAATGTTTGAGCTATTTTGATGGAGTATCATCAAATTTTGCTTTTTAGGCTATATAGAGACGTACGAGTAGCTAGATTTCACTAGATAATACTTATGAAAATAAAAACATGAAGGAAATAAGTTGTTGACTCATTCATTTTACTTTTTTTATAATTCTTAAGAAAAATCCAGGCGTAAAGGGGCCTCTTAACGTAATTATGGGATCTATAGTATCATATAAAATTCAAAGAAATTAATATATTAACAGTTCCTTGTGAATTTATTTACCAAGTTCTTAAGTATGTCAGAAAAAATGTCGAGTCTTTCCCAATGCTTGGTGAGGAACACTGTAAAGAAACCAAAAATAAGCATAAACTGGCTTTTCCAAAAATCAGAGTTGCCAAAGTGGGTACCTCTTTCATAGGACATGGTAAAATATTTTACAATAAACTTACAAAGGAGGTCCTTACTTTGTCAGAGAATAAGTTTAAACTGTTTACTAAGCAGGGCCTATTGAAGAAGGCATATTATAATAGTAGTTTATGCTACAAGGGCGCAAAGGAATAAATTACGAGTAATTTATTGCTTTTACGCCCGTGTATCATACTACGTTTTTCAATGCATAGTGTGAGGAAATGAAACAAATATAATCTTGTGAACTTTAAATTATAATTGGCTCAAAAGGACTGTATCCAGAGCCGTTAAACAGTGGAAAAAAAGTATAACATCTATGGTACACAGGAAAGTCTACAGGTTAGCCAACCATTGTAAATAAATAAAAAAAAATAATAATAATAAAGCCCTAGGGCAAAATAATCGACTTTTTGTTCGGTTTTGATGCATAAAAAGTGGGCCTTTACGAGCACATGCATTGAAAAATAAATTATTATATAGACGATAATGAAGCATGAATTTATGATAATGATCTTTGTCATAATAGTAGTCAAGACAGTTTTCTAACTTATGTTGTGATTTTTCTAGAATTGACGGTAATTAGTTAATACATGAAATGACTGTAAAAGCAGATGGACTATATGGGACAGGTAGACAAAAGTAATGAACACTTTTTTCCTTCATGACGTAAGTTTCTCCTGTCTTGTATTTTTTATCTCTATTTTCAATTAAAGTATAGACTTACTTTTTAACTTTGTACATATTTATTTGTTTACAACAAAAATTATGAAAGTAAAAGACATGATCTTGCTAGGTTTATTGCCCTTCTTCTTAGCAATAGGCGGAGTTAGGCATACATTTATTATATGTATTGCATATATTTACAATATTATTTGTTATTTATTCCTATATGTTTTATTTTATTCATCTCTATTATTTTATTATTTTTTCGTGTATTCCCCATATTATTATTTATTATATAAAACTATAAGATATAGAAATTTAGTTTTATCACAGATGATATAATACTAATGATATTATATTAAAAGCGACCAACGTTTATATGATGAAATTCTAATTTTCAGAAACCAATAGCAACATACACATTAGGTTATAAGGTTTTGTTGAATATCTATTAAGCGAATTTTGAATGTAAATGTTCTGTTTCGATTAATTAGGAAAAGGCGGGTTTTTCACTATCCGGCTGTGAAACGGTGGCGTGCTTAGAACTTTTCGCTGGAAAAGCAAAGACAATGTTAAGTATGACTCAATCCATCCATCCATCAGAATAGTTCGTCCACTGCTGGACATAAGCCTTTCTAGGACTTTGCCACTCCCGGCGGTCATCCTGGAAGAATTGCCCATACTCACACACGCTGGGCAGGCGGGTTGGTGAGCGCGGTGCCAGAACCCTCACACCAGTGACGCCACTGCCCGTCACCAGTCTGTTCCATATAAGGCCCGGCTATTAGGGATGGATATACCGTCATCCATCGGTCCCAGGCATGGTGGGCCTCCTGGTTTCTTGCTTGTGAGCTGTCCTCTTAGTCTCCCCCAAATTACTTCGAGGGGGTCTCCAAGTAAGATAGTGATACCTCCACAGTCGAGCTCGGCATCACCCCTTCCACCTGTAAAAGTATGACTAGTAAAAAAAAAAAAATGAAAATATAAAAAAGAAAAAAAAATTGTGGCGCTAAGGCATGCCAGCAAGCCCTAAAGCAGACATTTTCATACAAAATGTTTCTTTTTCAAAGTCGTTTGTTATTGTTTTTATATTTTTTTACTAATCATACTTGAAACTATCTTTGCTTTTTCAGTAAAAATTTCCAGGCTTGCCACTGCTGTGAAACCACTCTGAACATTTTTGTTTACCGTATGGGTTTTCAGCATCACTCTGGGCTCTAGGGACACGTTCAAGGAATGCAGCAGTGTCTTCTGCGGACACAAGCAAAAAGGTTAAGAATACTATCTGGCAATAGTAAAAAGGAACGACGTCATTTTCGAGGCACCGATGAAAACTTTTGTGTTTCAGTGGGAACCAATCTTCAGACTACTGGATTAAAATCCAAGCTAAAACTCTTACGCTACGGAAACAGGCATTCATTATTATTTAACCTGTAGAATTATTGGCGAATTTCTTTTTCCCGCCAATTTTTCGCGCCAGTTTTGTTTTTGGCGCTATCTCCTAAAGTAGGCGTCAAAATCTAATGCAGTTTTCTTTTTCTAAAATTAGACTAAAATTTCAGTAAAATTACAAAAAAAAAAAAGAAAAAGTATTTTTTTATTTATGTACGGGAGAAATTATATAAAACTAAAGGTTTGGTTATATATATAAATATATATCTATATATCTGTATATATCTGTTTAAATATTATAATACTATAAAAAATATAAAGAAAAAGAAAAATATTTTTTGAAAAATATAACTAAAATATAAAAATATAAAAAAAAAATTAACGGTGGCGTAAAATTCAGTTCAAAAGCAATGTGGTATTTTTTCATTTTTTTGTTGTTATTTGTCTTTCTAGCTTTCCAACGATACCCATAATATAATATAAATACTACTCATACTGAACGGTTGCCGTGACGTTGACTTACCTGTGCCGGGCGGCACAGCTTTAAGTCAACGGGTTAAGAGCTGATAAAAAATAAGAAAAACTTCTCAGACCACATAGAAATAAATTTGAGAAAAAAAGTACGCCTGCATATACATTTTCAACTCAACTGATTTTTGATTTTGATGTTGTTTTCACTGTAACCTAACCTTTTCAACCTTTTTCAAGTGTAAAAATCGTACAGTTAAGGGATATCTTGCCCGATTTTTTATGAATGACTCTAAATCATTTAGCTTTAAAAAAAACCAAACAGAACTACCTATTTGCAAAAAATACTCTATTTATCAGCTCTAGATTCTAGGACATTTGTTTTCAGATTAAAAAGGGTTGTTCTGAAAGGTACTTATTCTATTGTTTTCAAAATATGTCACTTTATACTTTGATTCCCAACATTATCACTGGTCGGATAATGTTGGGAATCAAAGTATAAAGTGACATACCGCATTATCACTGGTCGGTCCTCAGCAGTGAGGCATGGATTACAGTTAAGGCAGGTTTATACAGGGTCAGTGCACAAGTCAGTAGTGCCGGCGCCGACACTGACTTCAAAATATTCGTGTGCGAATATTCAAGTCAGCGCTGACTTCAAGCCACTGTACTGACTTCAAATCAGTTTACACAGGGTTTTTTTCGGGTCAGCACTGACTTGCCTCGAATTTGTAGTCAGTTACTGACCCTGTGTAAATCAGCCTTTAAAGAAGGAAAGGAGGTTACTGTTCAATAACTTATTATCAACTTAAAAACTCGGATACTTTTTATAGAGGGATGCCCAAGGGATTCTACTATGGCCGCATTATCTTTTTCCACGCGGATTGTTTTAGTTTATTTTTAAGGATATTTTTAGTTTAGTTTAGATGTATTTATTTTGTCTTTAATGTTATTTAAGTTAATTGTTGTAACAATAAATATAATAAAATTTTGGTAATAAAGTTAAATGAATAAATTGCATTTAGTTACTGGTTGGTTTTTTTAAGTTCAGTTAATTGTATTATTTTTCTTTTGTGGTGTGACAATAAAGCTATATTAAAGCGGAATTTCATGCATCACACAAAAACTACTGAACGGAAAACCGAAAAAAAAAAGAAAAAAAAAGACCCTTGTGACAGACGGATAGACAGACAGACAGTGAAGGCTTGGTAATAGGGTTCCGTAACCGAAGGGTGGCGAACGGGAAAATTTAATTTGGCTACCTATAACGGCTAAAGTTGTAGACCCTTGTGACAGACGGATAGACAGACAGACAGCAAAGGCTTATTAATAGGGTCCCTTCGGCACCCTTCGGTTACGGAACCCTAAAAATCACGTATCAGAAAATAAACAGAGCGTTCAGGTAATTACTCGGACTGTCACCGTGAAACTAAGCCCGTATACTCAATAAATCAGAGTAACATATTTACCACGGTACGCGCTATACAGGTTGATTTATGAGCATTTGGGTATTTGCGACTACAAGTTATTAACACGAAAAAATTTTGAAATGGTATCATAAATCCCGCCTTCCTAAATATTTCGGTCAAAATCTGTATGTTAGAGTTGTAAGTAATAAATTTAGTCTACATTATTTCAATAAAAATGTAAAATGATCAACACTTTTTTTTGTCACAGAAATGAGCTAACGTTTTTTTTCTTGGCAATTTTGCATTTTTTCTGACTAAATATATATATCTGCAATACCTACCGATATATGATTTGATACATAATATATTTATCGAGCCAAACTCCAATCACACTCGATGTCTAGAAGAAGTGCTGTATCCACGAGAATTTGCCTCCATAAATCGTAAAATCTAGCCTCAAATCACTCTGTATAGAGGGCGTTCGTTCCCTGAATCGGTGATTATGAAGCTCAGGTCCGTGACGTCACGGTGCATTACATCGCTGCCGTCGTCGTCGGTCGGAACAGAGCGCCCCGTTCGTGTGATTTCGTCTCACGCTTGTTTTATATCCAATCGAACACGATTTGTGTTGCTACAATCGGGAGAAAAAATAATACACCACTGCGGTAGTAATATTTGGTTGGTATTTTAAGAAAACATAACAAAGTGCTGACCATCACAGCAAAACTTGGATTCCATAAAAAGTGGAAAGTTATTTTTCAATGCAAGTGCTCGTAAAGGCCCACTTTTTATGCATCAAAACCGAACAGAAAGTCGATTATTTTGCCCTAGGGCTTTATTATTATTCTTTTTTAAATTTATTTACGAGAAGTTGGCTAACCTGCAACCTTTCCTGTGTTTAACGGCTCTGGATACAGTCCTTTTGAGCCAAGCATAATTTAAAGTTCACAAGATTATATTTGTTTTATTTCCTCACACTATGCATTGAAAAACGTAGTATGATACACGGGCGTAAGAGCAATAAATTACTCGGTTACGTTTTAAACACTCGCTACGCTCGTGTTTTAAATCGTCCTCGTAATTTGTTCCTTTTCGTCCTTGTAGCATAAACTAATATTAAATGGATGTCGGTTTCATTGCTACATCTGCTACCCTTTGCCCCTCACGGCAATTTAGCGAGGCAACCACCAGCCACCAGAAACAACGCACCGGACTTATTCGCACATACCAGCAAAATGCGAAATGCCATCGAATTCTCAGGAACAAAGGCTACTTGAAGATGTTTTTAAATTAGGTGGATTATGGCGCTAGTGTACAAGTGTGAGAGACCTTCGGAAAATGTATTGCTAGTAAAGGTGCTGGCTGGCTAGTGCGTGTTCACCATAAGAAACGAATGAATATTAATGAAATCGATAATAACTGTTTCAAAGGAAATAATGAGGGCCACAACCGAGCGTTATGTTAGGTTAATTCCGTTTAATATATTTTTACTAAAGCGTTTCAATAATAGTAAGTATCATATTATAATAATATACAAGAGTGACTAAGGTAGATTTGGTGATAATATGAGTAATAGTACACATAAAATACTAATAAATAAATTTACGAAAAACAAAGTAATTTTTAAAATATTTATTTCGGCATTAGTATCGTGAATACAACTTACCCTGTGTACGTTGCTGAACAAAAGAAACTAGTTTTGCCAAGGCAAAAGTAGTCCGGGTTTTCATAAAAATAACCGCGATCAACGTGGTGTGGCCCGCCATACCTAACTTTCTAACATAACCTACCGGCTCTCTTCTGCACTGAAGGACTTCCGAAAAACTAGATTGGTTAGGCCTAGGCCAAACTAGTTTGTCCGAAGATCGGGTTTTCCGGTAACATATACACTCACAATTAAAAAACATTTAAGAGGCTATGCAAGTTTTATTTTTGTCACTGTCACTCCAAGCGAAAAATCGCGCAGTGCGAGACTGGCGGATCCAGGGCAAAAGGGAAAAAATTTGGTTTTATATTTTTATTAAAAAAACTAAAATAGCTAGCAAAATTTCAAATATCAAATCTCTAGATATTGTTGAAACATACCTAATAACATATGTTTGAGTTCTGTATATGGTTCCTATTCGTCAAACGAGGAGAAAAAGTGTGTTTGAAGACCTCATTTCAACAATTATTTCTATCGAGGAAAATGTATCCAAACATGTTTTCTAATTTCAAAACCCTAGATTATATAGTCAAAATGCATATACCAGAAATTTATTAAAATTTTCTGTGTATTTTATGAAATACACAGAAAAGAAACACCCGTATTTTTTTCGCATATCACCTGTATTAAAAAAAGCAGCAGGTTGTGTCGGAGATACAACCGTTTATTATTTAAGGGAATACCTCGCTGTGTGGTACCTTTTGCTATAATGTTCAGCTTTGGAATAGCATTCATTTTTCGTCTAACTAAATTTAGTGTTCGTTTGTTTGCAGGCATCTTTGGGATGTACTGATTGATAATTAGGGTCCATTGCTGAAAACTAAAATAGATTAGCATTACGTCTAAGTTTTCTTGAAGTTCTTAGCTAGAGGTTGAGGTTTAAAATACGCAAACACAGCTCATAACGATCTAATAATTATTTTAGGTCAGTCCGTCCGAGACTGGCGACGGGCAGCGGCGTCACTGGTGCTAGGGTTCCGGCACCGCGCTCACCAACCCGCCTGCACAGCGTGCGTGAGTATGGGCAATTCTTCCAGGATGACCGCCGGGAGTGGCAAAGTCCTGGAAAGGCTTTTGTCCAGCAGTGGACGAACTAGGCTGATGGATGGATGGATGGATGAGTCCGTCCGAGTTAACTGCCAATGTGGCCGTGTAGTTCACCCCAGCTTACTCACAGGTTCAAATCCCACGCCATGCACATTTACATGTGTTCGATATAGGTGCTTCGAAAGGCACGTCAAGCTGTTGGTCGAAGTACGGCGATAGGGCTCACTACGTATGAAGATTGGTCATTTTTGGGACGTAATCATTATCAGTGAAAAGCGGGTATGGGGATTTACTTAGAATCCAGCCGCAAGCTATGAGGGTTGGGGTAGGGGGATATTACCGTTTTGGACTAGTAACTTTTGCGTAAAACTTGTTCAACTGTACTCCTCTTAGAGTTTGCCGAGCATGGAGTTGTAAGACGAATGGGGACAAGATGCTTTTGCCGTTTGCAGTGGATGACTACGGACATCTGTAGTCTTTTTATAGAGCACCCGCTGTCCAGGCGAGGGCTTAGTTGCGTCCTAAGCTCCTAATCCACCACTGAGTCACAAAATAATTATTAAATTTGAAAATATTTTTTATGTGATATGACATTGACAATGACAGTAAAAAATAAACTTCCTGTTAACGATGTCTTCGCACGCATTCACTTATGAAGAGTTTCAATATTTTTATTATACCTATCAAAATCCGCAGATTGAGGCATTTTCGTATTTAATGCTACAAAAATAAGAGTATTTTAACAGGGGACTACTTTCGTGAAAAGATATTTACGTATACGACAACCTTTTTTTTTTTGACGAAGGATAAATTAATTTTTAATTACAGGTTATTATGTTTTTTAATAGTTCATTATTTTCGTTATTAGTTTGAATTCTTTCCTGAAGTAGATCATGGAAGTGACGTACAAGTACTGAATTGGACCTCCTATCAATCTACGCAAACAAAAGAGCATTCGCTTCGAAATGAAATCAAAAGATGTTATCAAAGGTATTTATTTACGCGTAATGCCCCACAGCTGGCAACACAATGATCAGGGCCACAGTCGAGTATGCCGGGTGCATTGGACCATGCTCCGTTTCAATCGATTTCCCGATGACGACTCGTGAATCACGACTGATGTTGCTAGGAACATCATATTTCCCAAGACGGCCCATATTATTACGGGTTGTAAATATAAATAAACAAAATATATAAATATATCATTTCGACATGAATCCCCGAGGGGGTGTCAGAGGTTTTCCCAAGTGTGAACTGTGAAATGCAATCATTGTCCGCACTCAGTACACCCACCTTTCACCGACGATTACTACGTTCCAACGTGATGGGTGGTGAGCCCTATCGCCGTTCTTTGGGCTTTTTTTTGGGCAAGTAGGTTTCCTCACGATGTTTTTCTTCATCATTCTACAAGTGGTAAATAATAAGTATTACAAATACTATGTATAAATTCCAAAAAAGTCATTGGCGCATGCCTGACTGGGGATCGAACTTCGGTCTCTAGATTAAGAGACCAGCATCCAATCACCTGAGCTACCGCCGCTTTTTAAATATAAAAAGATGTAAATATTTAGTGCAAAAATTCACATATTTGAGGTTTTATTATCACCAGTGTATTTTTTTTTATTTCGTCCAGTTAATGGTTTATAGGTAAAGCATGAGAATAAAACTGAGAAAAAAAAAAACAATTTATTTTTGTATGAACAATAAAATTAAAAAGTCTACATTTATTTAAATAGTAGTAATTTTTTATCGATTCTATTATATTTTTAAGATTAAATTTGACAAATCAAGAGTGTATTTTTGGTACCTTTATTATTTTACAAATGAACCTTTTGAATTTGATTTTGAAAAAATGTACTGCACGTTTTATAGTAAATTAGAGCTCAAACTTAATTTGTAGTTCAGTTGGTTGGAGTTAATAGCTTTTTTAAACGAATGGAAAATGTTAATATACCATTTCTATTTTACGAGTATTATAGGTACGTATTTTCACTGCACTCTCAGAGCAATAACCAATATGGTCTAAGCCGGGACAAGACAAGTTTCTTTTTTTTCTGTGATCCTTTTTTAATACTTTCTTGTTAAAACAACCTAGCCGTTCGGCAAATTGTAAAATGACCGCTAATTGTAAAAAGACTTCGTCATTTTCTGAAAAGCCAAAATCGAAAATATTTCTCCAAAAAGCGAAAAATAGGTGCAACGACGAGCGGAGCGAGGAGGAGCGTGTTAGGTTTCTCAATAGTTCAAACAGAATTACTTTATGCCGAGGCAAATTATAATATGCCGAATTTATACTATACTATATGACGAAGTTTTGTCAAATAGCAAAAAATAGCGAGCGCTTAGAAACTGATGACACCGCCGTTTGTAAAATCCCAAATTTTACTATTTGCCTTCGACATATCCATCCCCAGTTGCCTTAAAACAGACTGATGACTGGCAGCAGCATCACTGGTGCGAACTTAAAGCATGCAGCAAGGTGCGAAGGTTTCGGCAGCGCGCTCACCATCCCGCCTCACTATGGAAAATGGTAGAACAAAAGGATATCAAAAATGGTTTTTACGAATGTCCCTGTATACACAATCTATAACTTTTATTGTATAGTTTAGACATCGTTCATGATGTGCATCACTTTTTGTTTTACTGAAATCACTGATGACGGCCCCATACCGAGGGTCGAAATATATCGAATAATATTTTTTTTATTGTTTTAATGCTTATAAATAAAAAAAGTAAATAAATAAAACTTATAAAAGCAAAATATAATATATTTATTAACATTATACTTTTAGTTCATTTGTGACGTCATGTCCGGGCTAATCTTTATAATGTTTTCAACATGTTCGTATACGCACAAAATTATTAAAATAAAATAAAAAGAGCACTAATTTTGAATGTGTTGTATTTGTAAAATTCAGATTCATATCGACGACGTACGTGTATCCCTATGATGTATCATACTTAAAGATGTGTCCAAAGATTCATTGAGATATTTTTCTATGGGAGCTGAGAGAAATGGCCCACCTTAAGAAGAGGCCTTCCTTAGGCGCATAGCGACTTTGCAATTATAAACCGTAGACACAAAATATGCGCGAAAAGATTCTGAACGAGTCAAATTCGACTTAAATTGCAATATTAAATTTAAGTCATTTTTGAACTTACGACAGTTAATAAACAAGATTTTCGTATTGATAGTAAAATATGACTCATAAAAATCAAATTGATTAAACACAAAACCATAAAAACACTCAAAAAGAGACTATTTTCAAAAATAAAATCTATCGAGCGAAAGTTTTCCAATTCGGTAACGCTACTTACAACGTAAAGATAAAGGTTTAAAAAAGGTTTATATAAGTATCATATTGATTGCGTCTGTGGTAGATTCAGTACAATCGTTCAAAAACTGTTGAAAAAGGAAGGCCTGCTCTTAAAAAGAAAAAGCTTTTTTGTACACTTTATACAAGTAAGCAGACCATAGCCTCGATAGAAACCAGCGACATAGACTCAACCGGTGTTTAGACACGGCACTGGTTCCGTAGTAACAATCTCGATGTAACGGATGCATAGATTTAACCATTACTTTAGACGTCGCGTCGTGACACTACACACTCCAGTTAACGTGAATCATTCATTTCCATCGTGTAAAAACTGTACTGTATTACTTTTTAAAACATATATCTGATTTATTTTTATAAATAGGTAAAAATATTGTTTTTAGAAAGAAATAAAGAAAAAGCACTTTATTTTTAGATAACACCGACACGAGAAAATAACACAAAATCAGAAACAGAAAAAATTTACAAACAGTAAATATAATATTAAGAAAAAAATTGTTACTAAAAAAAGGATAAACAGCTCAGCTTAATGCTACACTCGAAACCACAGCGCTGGTATTCTGCTGAACCCTGATTTAAAATTAAAACTTAACCTAAACCTGTTCTAGGTGGGTAATAGTAAATTAAACAATGAAAAAGAAAAGAATCGTCGGTTGCGCCAAACATACTCTCGCGTTTGGACAATTTAACATATTAAAATAAAATATTTTTAACAAATAAAATTTGTGTAAGTAGTTAAGAAGTTGAATTACATTAAGATTTTTCAGATTTGACACAAGTGTCACAACCACCGAGAAAAAAATTTGGAAAGATCAGTAAAATCACGGAAAACGTAATTTGGCTTTGGAACTAGTATGATCAGTCTACTATTCTAACTACAAAATAAAATATATTTTTATAGAGTAAAGAAATGAAAGTAGTCTTTACAGATTTTTTTAATTTTGTATTTCCTTTTGTTATTTTAAAAGAAATACTCAAACATTCTACATTTTTCCTGTACAGAAAAATTACCCAAAAAGAATTTGAATGTTTCTGTATTTTTTTTAAATAACGAAAGGAAAATAAAATAAAATATAATATGAATTATTTGATCTCTTTCCGCAAAAAAAAAACAATATGAAACAAAAAAAAAATTTTTCTATTTGCAACGCCAAATTACGTTTTTCGTGATTTTAGTGATCTTTCCGATTTTTTTTCTCGATGATTGTGATACTTGTGCCAAATCTGAAAAATTATAATATAGTTCAACTTCTTAAATACTTACACAAATTTTATTTTTTAAAAATATTTTGTTTTAATATGTTAAATTGTCCAAACGCGAGAGCATATTTGGCGCAACAAGAGCGGACAAGTAAGCTTTAGAAGTATTTCAAATTTCAAGTGGATAGATTTATTTGTCTGTGAAAATTGGCTGTGTGTGTCCGACAACTAAACCGTTTGACACAATTATCACAACTTATGGGTTCCTATTTCCATTTTTTTAAGTACGAACCCTAAACTTTGTGCAACAACAGATACGTACAAATTATATGACCGGTGTGGCTAGCATGTGCGAAAACAGCCTCTAATTATTTTATCTATCCTACTTGCGCTATTATGCAAACCGCATTTATAAATGTGCGAGAGAGCAAGTATGATGAAGAAACAATGTATACGGTGCGTGCTAGACCCTAAGATTATTATAAAATAATTGAAACCCTCATCAATTCGCTTAGATTAAATTATGTTAAGGTGTGTTAATTCGAAAACCATTTTAAAATTTAGGTTTAATAAGCCGTATTTTCGAACTTGTGGTCTAAAAACCTCATGATGATGAATATTTTTACGAAAAAGCTGCAACTTCCATTTGGCTTCGAGTGACGTCACTTGAGAAATGGCTGTTTAGAAATGTGTCCTTTGCTATCAAGGTACATTTATAAAAATGTGCTGCCGACTGATTTGACAGATGGATGACAGAGGTGAGTAGACAGACAGAGACAGACCACTTTTTTATATGCAATCACACATCACAATCAGTAGATATATTAAATAAAATAAAATAAGATAAAATAAAATTCTCAAGTGACGTCATAACCGACAATTATTTAAAAAATCATTAAAAAATAATGGTTAATTTGTATGATTTATACTTGCGATTGTCGGCACTTGATGAAACATAGACAGCATCTTAATTTTCAACACAAACACTTGTACCATTTGTTTCATAAAATATATTTGTTGCACACTCAATTCCCAACCGGTTTCGGAAATCAATCCATCAACACTTATTATTTTAATATACGAGCAATAAAACGACAAACGTATGTCAACAATGATTGTAGATCATTGTTAATTTATATAACAAAATCATGAAAACTATGTCCTAAAACGGCGAATATTCCATGAAAAAAAATCTTCGTGAAATTAAGCTATGGGAATTATTCTTCTTCTTTTTATTTTCTTAAAATGGCAGTGGGCAAATTCAAGACATATATTTTAAATGAAATAAGAATAATATTATGTTTATTTTTGCGAAATCAATCGCTATGAATACTCTAAACATTATTAGAGTGCATTACAAACTAGAAAATATCAATCAAATTCTTATCTTTTGTTTCTGATTGATATTTTCTAGTTTTTAATGCACTCTAATAATATTAAGAATAAGAATAATGTTTATTTCAACAAAAAAAAACAAGCAATTTTTACACAGTGTGTTTAAAACTAGAAATAAGCTTATAGGCTTATATAATACTATGACGTAATGTAGTCCTCAAGCGAGCAGAACCCTTATCAAAATCTATCTGAGAGATTTCGAGGTATGACTAATTATGTTTTACAACCTCGCACTTCAGTTCTTGTAATTAACACCCCCGACGAAAGTTTCTGCAAATTTAAAAATCTTAAAGAATAAATAAATTTCATGTTATTTTTACTTTTTATTTTGATGGGATGCTGCTTGCTTGATGACTACAAGTCCTATTATTTAACAAACATCTTAATCTTCACGGAGCTTGGACCAAGTCCTATACAAGTTTGCCCACTGTCATTTCTGTTCTATGCAAAATAGCAAATCTAGTTTGCTAAACTAATACTGTCGAGTCTTCTTAATGGCATTTTAATAGCGAGCTACGTACAGCGCATAACTTTACGTGTTAATCAAATTAGTGCAATAGACAGGCCCGGACTGGGGCCTCAAATCGCCCCGGGCACAATCATTACGATCGGCCTTCTTCTAAAATTTGGCAAGCTTGCTACAAAACGATGTCTTATTTGAATAGCAGACTGCACAATTTGTTTTTGTTCGCAATTTATTTTCATTATCATTTTTAAACTTTTGCGAAAACAAAGGTTCTATGAAATATCTTGCTGTTGTCATACTTTTTGTTTTTGGCGGTCTATCAACAGGTTTGCAAGTTTTTTATGTTTATATTTTTGTTTTTTGCGGTTACTTTTGTAAGTAGTTGTATATTTTAAAATAGCTTCCAAACAAAATTTTTTGGTCTCTTTTGTAGTTACAGTGACTAAGGTACACAGTGAGAAGTCTTTTATACTATTGAGAGCTCTTTTGATATACTGAATTTTTTACTTGTATCGCACTGTCAGGGCTTCACGAACATCGAGTTTTTGCCCCAAGTACTTATAATATATTTCTGGGAAACAAATATATTTTTGTAATATTTGTGCAGACGCACGTTTTCTTCATATCTCACACGCCACCGCTTTTTTTTTCCTTATTTTCTATTCATTGAAGGGCGGTCAGATATGAAGTCATTTAATCCCCATACTTCCATTTTAATTAACAAAGGGATGTCGCGTTGCGAGTGAAATTAGAAGATAGATTCTGAACATAATTCGTGTAGAGTGAAACATGCAGACATAATTAATACACTTATATATTTCGGAAAAACGTTGCAGCGTCACTGTGTAACTGTAACTGTGAACCCGGCCCTCAGCCCTGGCCCCGGCCCTCGGCTACGGCCCCGGCCCTCAGCCCCGGCCCCCGGCCCCGGCCCTCAGCCCCGGCCCCCGGCCCCCGGCCCTCAGCCCCGGCCCCCGGCCCCCGGCCCTAGTATTCCGGAAAAACAGTCAAAACGAGATTTCTAAGACTAGAGCTAAAAATGTATGGAGTTCGACGTATAAAAAAGGGTGTTTTCGGTTGAGACAGCTAACTTGGCATATTGAGATTTACCCTTTAGGTGGGAGGCCGTGACGATTGATGTAATGTGTCACAGTTTTACCGGTACAACTAGTAAAAGGTTCACGGAACACAGTACCTAATAATTTAAATTTCAACCGGAGCAGGGCGAGTGGCCCACCGAGGCCCATATGGCCAGTCCGGGACTGTCAATAGAAATAAGTTTTCGACAACTCATAATTACGAGTTGCTTTTTTCGGTTTTTATTAATGGAGTTAACCATGTCAAAGAGGGCCTTTATGTTTTATAACAGATCTTGGTCGAGGTTGTATTTGTAAACGATGTATAAACTCAAAGGGAAAAAGACAAATCAACTTTTGTATACTTTTTTATTTGTGTTGCTCACTCCTTGTAACGGTCGAAGCAGGCCAAAGGTGAGACAGTTTCATATTCATACACCTCTTGAAACTCACACATGCGCAATGTGTCTCAGTTTTTATTACGCGGCCACACTCACTAAGAGCACACATGTTTATAAAACCGGCCTCACTTCAATGTTGACAGCGTCTGGTCTGAGTTATGTTGAAAGACGTTTAAACGCATGCAATATAATTTTATAACAAATTTCAAATATCATCAAAATTTTAAGATTCTTTTTTTAAAATTCATAAAGCATGCTTTTTTACCCTCTTTCAGCATAAAAGTGATTCGTCTATTTTCCCTTTTAGTTAAACATATTAGTTAAAAATATCTAGTTCTCGATGAAGATCGGTTAGAAAAAATTACAATTCGTAAATACAAGTATTAATACATATAATAAAATTTAACTCCTTCAGGAACGGGAAAGCGTATTAAAACCAGGTAAATTTACTTAAAGATGTCTATAATCGAACTTTACAATACTTTTCACAAAACTGGTATGTTCACGCTCGCTTGACACCTCACCGAATGACACTGCCTGTGCGCGACTTGCGCGTTATTTCTCCTCATTCAGGCTCCCATGAACCTAAAATTTTATTGAAGCAATATACGAGTAAACTACGTGCATATGTCTTGCAATCGTGTCGCTAACACTACAAGTGCATATGTCTTGCAATCGTGTCGCTAACACTACAAGTGCATATGTCTTGCAATCGTGTCGCTAACACTACAAGTGCATATGTCTTGCAATCGTGTCGCTAACACTACAAGTGCATATGTCTTGCAATCGTGTCGCTAACACTACAAGTGCATATGTCTTGCAATCGTGTCGCTAACACTACAAGTGCATATGTCTTGCAATCGTGTCGCTAACACTACAAGTGCATATGTCTTGCAATCGTGTCGCTAACACTACAAGTGCATATGTCTTGCAATCGTGTCGCTAACACTACAAGTGCATATGTCTTGCAATCGTGTCGCTAACACTACAAGTGCATATGTCTTGCAATCGTGTCGCTAACACTACAAGTGCATATGTCTTGCAATCGTGTCGCTAACACTACAAGTGCATATGTCTTGCAATCGTGTCGCTAACACTACAAGTGCATATGTCTTGCAACCGTGTCGCTAACATACAATAGAATCAATTAAAAAAACATGATTCAGTTTATTTTATTGGTTTTCTTATTGTTTCGGTTCAAAAAGTGTCATTAAAATAAGTAATACTCGGTTTCAGATTAGATTAGCTTTTAGTTTCCTGAATATATTAACTGGTTTCCGTGATTTATTAATTACGTCTAAGTGCTCTTACTCAAGTAATTTCGGGGCAATTTCGAGCAATTTCTCGGATGCTTTTAGCAGCAACCTGTATTGAGACATATTGATCTAACAGCGAAAGCTGAACTGTCCTGACAGAGAATTTATGGAGCTGAAACTACACTGTCAATTCTGTCATAGGTAATAAATAAAATCTATCCTATCCAAAGCAAATATATACCGCTCATGACTCCATATGAGCTCCAAGTAGACAATGCAATACTGATTTTTGGTCAAATTGAAAATTTAAATGAGATCTACGCTGTAAGAGTAAAACAAAACACTGTTTTAGCTTTTAGAACAAGTTTTAAGTTGTAATAAATATAATGTTGTGTTTATTAATGAAAATAACCAATTGTCTTTTTCTATCACTACATAGTATAAAACAAAATCGCTTCCCGGTGTCTGTCTGTCCCTATGTATGCTTAGATCTTTAAAACTACACAACGGATTTTGATGCAGTTTTTTAATAGATAGAGTGATTCAAGAGGAAGGTTTATATGTATAATACATGCCCGTGCAAAGCCGGGACGGGTCGCTAGATAACAATATTTTTAAAAGAGCGGCCTTTGCTCAGAAGATAGGATTTCAGACTATCAATTTTGAGACCAGGTTCAAATACTGCCGACCGAGCATAAATTTCAGTATTCGTTTTTATAAAAGTGTATGTACCTGCCGAACGGTGCAGAACTACACTAACGTAAATTTTCATGCCCTAAAAGTGTATAAACCGAAGTATGGCGATAATTTCCGTTGAAACGTAAAAATTGCCAGTGAAAGATGACAGTCCAAATTTGGAAACATCTATGTCACTGGACTTTCTGACACCCTAAAAAAATTTTCGGGGTCATGACGATGTTAATTTTTTCAATATTTTTGAATTTAAAATTATTGCTAGGCAATTTATTGCCGTCATAATTGGTTGCGTAACACCTAACCGCCAGCAGGCTCTTCCTGAACCTTGTTATTTAACGGATAATGCGTTACATACATTTAAGAGAAACATAACGGGGACATCAAATTTGATAAATAAATTCTAAAGGCTTTACCACCTCCTAGTAAGATAAAATTATTCGTAGCAAAAGCAAGTATTTTGAAAAGATGTTTTCAAGATCAACGGTTTTGTGAGCGTTATTTTAAGATGCTGTTGCGGTAATATTTTTATAAAGCTTCATTTATCTCAAACCCTCTTTGTAATATACGGTAATGTTACTTCTTTATTCTTTGTGTTGAAAAGATCATTATATATAGGTGTAATAATATTGAGGTTATTAAATATTATCCAAAAGAAAGAAGTTTATGATTCTCCTTCCAGGTATCGCAGATAATTTTTTAATTTCTTGGAAGTCTCGTCAAAGCAAACATTCGCTATTTAAGAAAACTTGCTAATATTGGTAACACTTACTAGAAATTAAGAATGGTATTACTTGATATATTTTTTTTGTTTTTCTACCCAACAAATGTGTTATTATTGTGAAGAATTAAAATGGTTTATTCATAATTTATTAAAGTTACAATATAATATTTTTAAAATTTTATAATCTTTTATTACTGTTATACAATAAGTAACCGGGAGACCAAGCTCCGCTAGAAAATAATGAGGGTAAAAAATGAAGATAAAGACAAAGCGTTTATAAAAAACCTTAAGCATATGCTATTAGATAAAACCTACTACACATTAGACGAATTTTTCAAAGATTTTAAATAATTTCGGTCTGCCACAGCTACCCTTCCTTGTATATTGTTATGCCCCAGCGGGGTCATGTGAACTGTACATTAATATTTAAGATACAACACTGTACATATGAAAGCAATAAACGATTGAATATGGATATGAATATGAAAAAGTTAAATAAATTGGAAACTACATAAGTGTGTACAAAACTAACATTTTCGCCCCCACAATCTCTATACTGTAAATTTTATTGAAATTTTTACAGGCGTTTTCTAGAACTCGATTACAAATACAAATATTGCCCGTTTATTAGTATTGGATATACCTAATACCCTTCCAAAATGACCTATCAATAAAAAATATCAAACTTAGTTCAGCCGTCCTAGTTAAACAATTTAACAATTACTTGTTCAAACAAATACACATATTATACGAACAAACATATTTACAAGCAAACAATCCAACAATTACCTTAAATGTATTTATACCTTTTTGGTTCCCTAAGGGTTAAATTATCGTCGTCCAATGAAACCATTATACATCAACAGCAACTGATTAATTATACTCTTATCTGCACTTTGTTTTTTGAATTCTTTTTCAATGCAAGTGCTCGTAAAGGCCCACTTTTTATGCATCAAAACCGAACAGAAAGTCGATTATTTTGCCCTAGGGCTTTATTATTACTATTTTTTAAATTTATTTGCAATGGTTGGCTAACCTGCAGCCTTTCCTGTGTACCATAGACGTTATACTTTTTTCCACTGTTTAACGGCTCTGGATACAGTCCTTTTGAGCCAATTATAATTTAAATTTCAAAAGATTATATTTTTCATTTCCTCACACTATGCATTGAAAAACGTGGTATGATACACGGGCGTAAAAGCAATAAATTACTCGGTTACGTTTAAAACACTCGCTACGCTCGTGTTTTAAATCGTCCTCGTAATTTATTCCTTTGCGCCCTTGTAGCATAAACTACTATTATTCATCACATTAACCCTCTTTGCGAATTCATCGACATCACACGATGCAAGATTTAAATGAAAATTTTACAATCGGCCCTTATTACAATTGCAAAACGGTTTAAATTGGGAAAGCCGTTTCAGTATTGCATGAAGCAATTGTACTGAACTGATTTCAGTATTATCGATGAGTTAATTGGTCCATCGTGTTTTGTATTTTTCAGTGCACGGACTTTGATTAAGCAAAAATTATCCGGCGTTTCCATTCGGGAAATTGGAAATCTAGAGGAGACTGCACAATAAAATTATTATGTAAGTATGATATGTATGTACTTACAGATAATTACAAATATAAATACGTTAAAGTAACTCAAGATATATTTCGGGTCCCACCATACTTCCGGTCGCCATTTCTATTCTCAAGGTCTTTTGATTCGATTTATATCTTTATATCTGTTCTGCAAATATGTAAAAGCAAAATACCACACACTGACTCATCACAAAATATCCGAAAGTAGCCTAAAAACTTGAAAGTTTGCACCATACGTTTCATAGAATCGGCCAAGTGTGAGTCGGGCCTCGCTCTATTAGGGTTTCACACATGTGACGAATAAACTTTTTAGGGTTCAGTACCTAAAAGGTACAAAAGGAACCTTTATGGTGAGACTCCGTTGTCCGTCCGTCCGTATGTCACAGCCCATAATTTTAGCACCGTTAAAGATGAAGACATGAAATTTGGTACAAAAATAGCATTAATTTGTCTACATATCACGGTGTAAAAAAATATGAATAATTTGAAATTAAAATATTTTCAAAACAAAAGTGAGAAAAATAAAAAATATTATCTTAAAAGTACAATATGGGTATCAAATTATAGCTTTTAAAAAGTTGATTGTATACACTATGTATATATATATATATATACATAGTGTATACAATCAACTTTTTAAAAGCTATAATTTATATATATATATATATATATATATATATGAATAGTATATACTTTTAGTATATTTACTGGCACTGGTTTTGAGAAATCTTTAAAAAACTATAAAAATATGTATGTCCCCCCCCCCTCTTATCTCCGAAACTGGTAAAACGAAAAATATGAAAAAGAATGACGATTATAGGTCATAACTGGCCAATTACAGAAAAACTATGGCGATTAAAAAAAATCAGCACGAATGAGAAATATAAAAAAAGGAGTTAAATAAATAAAAAAAAAAATTTATAAAAGTACAGTATGGTTATCAAATTGTAGGTATTTATAAGCTTATTGTAAAAATGTATAGTTTGGCCATTTTCATTTGCATCTATTTCGAGAAATCCTTGAAAAACCATGAAAAAAAATGATGTCCTCCCCTTATCTCCAAAACTAGTGGACCAAAAAATTTGAAAAAAATCATGGTAATACGTGTTTACGTAAAGATAACAGGAAAAATAAAGCTATTGAGAAACTCATTAAAAAAAACTACAAAATTAAATTTATCATCCACAATACGGAACTCTGGGTACGCGAGTCTGACTCGCACTTGGACGGTTTTTGTTTATTTGTATGTGTCGGTAACAGCTTAATAACTACATTAGGGATCGGTGCTTTCGGTATTTTTTTTTAAATACAGTAATGGACGCGTCTTAACTAATTAATTAGTTAAGTTAATAATTAATTAGTTAGTAAATATAATAATAGTAGATAATTAATTAGTAAAGAACTAAACAAATTTTTGAAAAATTCCTAATCTTACCGAAGTTAGCGATAGCAGTAATTATAACTTTTAGTATGAAATCGTGTCAGATGACGTCACGAGACATACCGTTTAGCTCACTTTGATTGCCAATAATTCGTAATTTTTTGAGATTTCGAAAATATAATTTTACTACTGTTCTTAGCTTTTAATCGCAATTGTATGTAGGAGATTGACTCATTGTACAAAATATACACAAGTAAAAAATTCTTATAGTTTTTGAGTTAGACCCCGTAACAAAAAGGTATAAACCTGACAAATTTGACGGTGAATTCCTCCTATTTATTTAATTTTGAAGATAGAAAACAATAAAAATATATCTCTACTTAATAAGTTGAAGACTTGAAGAATCTTGGCATGACCCTTTTTTCATGTAAAGGTCGCAACCCCTAATTCGGACAAAAACAAAGGTTCGGAATTCCAACAAAAGATGAGTAATTTTAAAATTTCTATACAAAATTTTACCACTTACTACTCGAAGTACCTACTAGATCATTTAAATGATACATTTTATTTTATTATATTTTTAAGTAATTTGTGTCAACTGCCTGTCCAGATTTTAAGCTTAGATTTAAGTCAGTTTGTGTATGTTTAAATTATGATTTAATAATTTCTCTTGATTTAGTGATGCTAATGTTTTCTGATAATGCTGTGTTCACCTGTCGTTGATGGCAACACCAGAACAAGGACCAATGTATATGTATATGTAGTTTGTGTGGACATTGTTGGTGTACCTTTTTGATAAATACATAAATAAATCATTAAAAAAAACATTTTACAACGTGTAATAGAAAGGTGTAACCATATTTGAAGACCTTATTCAGTCAATAGTATAGACAAACTTTTACTATGGAACAAAATCAAAAAAAAAAAAAAAAATACTGTTTCATAGCAAAATGCAATGGCGCTCGGCCGAAATGTATGGAAGGGTAGATTTTTTTTTGAGATTTTAGGGTTGGCTCCATAGTAAAAGTTGTTCTATACCATTGACTGAATAAGCTCTTCAAATATGGTTACACCTTTCTGTTACACGTTGTATAGTTACTTCAGAAAAATATCGGAATTGTTTTATTTTAACAAAACCGTAACAACGAGTAAAGACATAACAAAGACAAAACATGTTTCAAAACCATAGCAGCAATTCAAAAAAACACTATGGAAAAACAGTTTTCCAACTAAATTTACAGTATTTAGCTGAACTACGTAAAAATGTTACAAGAAATCAAAATAACTGAAATTTTGCGTGTGCGGCTGTTGATTAGAACGAGATTAAGTTATAAAAATCAAATTTTATGCATGATTTTTTATATTTTCTATCGTCAAACTATTGAAAACGATTTCAGTCGTTATTAGTATCAAAGACAAAAAAATACATTTTATCGGATAGCGATCGCTATCTTTGGTGAGACTGTAGGCTTTGAGACAATTTGTCAGAATATCAAAAAAAGTATAAATTTAGACCTCATTTAAATTTTTCTAACGAGTAAAATTCCTCCAATCGCATTTCTGTAGTCCAAAAACGAGAAAAAGGTCCGGAAATTGTTATACTAATTTATTTAACTTGGGACTTCTTGTGAACAGCAGATAAATAACTTCAAAAAGTGTCGATTTTGACGATATATCCCCTTAATCATGTGCTCAGAAAATTACACCACATGCTCCACAGATAATACTGAAGCACTTCCATTTAAAAATCTCTCCCCCACATAAATTTTAAATACCTACTTGTCATCATTTACGGTAAACTCTTTTTTTAAATTTATTAATTTGTGAAAGTCGTAATACAAACTATATTATGATCAGTAGAGTATGTGATTTAATTTTCGGAGCCCGTCATTATTAGTCTGTATGTAAAAGAAATTAACTTATTATTTATCAGTATGGCCCTCAGCACGCAAAGGCCGCATTAGACCCAAATTACTCGTATGATCGATGCCTCTTACAGTATCTATGGATGTCATTTAGCTTTTGTGTATTTTTGTTATAACCACCAAATTTAATGCATATACATTGACGTACATAATACAACAATTACTAACCACCATCATCCATCACCAACATATTCTACACAAGAAGAGCAATAATAGCAGTAAATAGATAATATCAAAAGTAATCAACATCATCTGTAGAGAACCTATTTTTAATTTTTTAGAAAAAAGTTACCAAAATGAGCGTTTTTCTCGTTTTTTTTTTAAATTAGTTCTTAGCTTTCCTCCAGATGGCGCTGACCATGTCACCATAGATCAAATATGTTTCGTAGCAATCAATGTCAAAGTGGTTTTTCATTTGTTTGGAATCTGTGCAAATTTTGTCTTTGATTCTGTTGCTGAAGAATACGACAGTGCCATCTAGGAATCTTATTTAACACTAAATTTGACATAAGGAGAAACGCTCATTGTTAACAAGTGTCACTTTTACTTTTTTATTAACATAACTAACTTATCTATCAATATTTTTTTGCATTCGACTGAAAATGGCCCCATACCGAGGGTCAAAATATATCGAATAATATTTTTTAGGGTTCCGTACCCAAAGGGTAACCAACGGGACCCTATTACTAAGACTCCGCTGTCCGTCTGTCCGTCTGTCTGTCCGTCTGTCACCAGGCTGTATCTCATGAGCCGTGATAGTTAGACAGTTGAAATTTTCACAGATGATGTATTTCTGTTGCCGCTATAACAAAAAATACTAAAAACCCGGCCAAGTACGAGTCGCACGAAGGGTTGTTTTTTTTTGCCGTTTTTATAGATAATGCTACGGAACCCTTCGTGCGCCAGTCTGACTCGCATTTGCCCGTTTTTTTTTAAATTGTTTTTAATGCTAATAAATAAAAATTAAAAAAAAGCTTAAATATAATATATTTATTAACACCAAATATAATACACCAAAGCCAATTTGGATAAATTTCATCGATACTAACATGGGCTTCAGCAGAGGGAGCCACTTGCACCCCTTGGTAATACTGGGATCATATGGGATACCTATAATTAGTTTCAAAGTAAAGGAAAGCATTAACATTACAATTTTCTAGTCTGAATTGTCTAGTCTAGTCTAGTTCAAGCCAGTAGTCAAACTTTGTTTAGTGTGTATTCCGGTTTTCCCCTTATCACCTGTATTCTAATATGTGATATATTTGTTATTGTGATTAGGTTAGTCATTTTTAATTTGGTTTTTTTCGGGAATAAATTAACACTATTATTAAAGCAACATTCCATCTCACACTGCAAATTTTCATGGTGATTCTTTTGCTGTTAAAGCTGTCATATTGTGGAATAACTTGTCTATCGCTATTAAGCGTGCTCCCTCGTTGCCTGTCTTCAAAATATTACTTAAGGATCAATTTCTTTCTTCGTAAATGTTTGTTAAATCCCCGCTTCTGCTACTAATATTTATTTACTTTTGGTTTACGTATTATGTTATTTATTTTTGTTTTATATTAGTGTATATATTTATCGTATTCTATGTATTTGTATGTACAATGTTATACTTGTATATTTATTTTAGGTATTTGCTCTCCATTTAAGTATTATTATTTATTTATTTTCCCAAAATTTTATTCCCACCCAAAAGTTGTCTGGAATAAATCTCTCTAAGGGATAAGGCCGCCAATTGTTACCTTCGTTTTACCTGATTTATTTATTTTGGTTTACAATAAAGAGTAATTGTCTTGTCTTGTCGTGTCTTGTCTTTATCCAGAATCCAGAAACGCACCGTTTTCTCCGGTTCTTTTTGGTGATTATGCCGCTTTTAGAAAAGATTTCACATTACTCACGGGTAAAAAGCCCTTTATTTTACTTTATCACTTCTAGGGTCTAAAGGTTGGAACATCTTGCTTGACCACTAATCTTGGAGGTCACGGGTTCAAGTCCTGAGAGGCGCTTTATGGCTGGTCTGCGTGCTTCGGAAAACACGTTGTTAAGGGTCCGTATAATGTCAAATTCACAACTTCAAATGACCATTTCACATTGTGTAACTTGGTCAGTCAGTTCAATAAAAATAATACAGATAGTAGACTATATTTCTGATGAGCTCGTTTTAGAAATAACGCAAAATCTTTAAGTTCGCTCGATAGAAAAACATTACGAAGTTACCTCTAAATTTCATGTTTTTCGGATGGCGTCTTTCCAGCGTCATCCGAAAATGACTTTCTTGATAAAGTTATAAACGATGTTTACAAGTTTAAACGATGTGTTTGAAAATTATGAAAAAAATATTGTTAATTAAACTATAAATTATTCTCGCGTAAAAGAAACGGCATGAAAATATTGTTCAAAGTCAAGCTGTTTTTAGACTATAGTCAAGTAAAATTGTTCATGTCTTTGAAACCGTTAATGGGATTTGTGTAGTTATTGCACTTAAGTACAAGGAAAATATTGCTTGAAAAATTTTTTATGTCATTTTTTTTCCGTCCATCGCGCCCATGTGAAAAGAAATATTTTCTTATATATTACGCTATCCGGAGACCCAGCGACGTCGTAATGCAGTTTGCACTGATATGAACGTTATTTCAATATACAACGTGTAACAGAAAGTTGTTACCATATTTGAAGAGCTTATTCAGTCAATGGTATAGAACTACTTTTACTATGGAACAAAACCTGTCTCTCGAAAAAAAAAATTACTGTTTCATAGAAAAATGCAATGCCGCTCGGCCGAAATGTATGGAAGGGTAGATTTTTTTGAGATTTCAGGGTTGGCTCCATAGTAAAAGTTGTTCTATATCATTGACTGAATAAGCTCTTCAAATATGGTTACACCTTTCTGTTACACGTTGAATGTATAGTTTCTGTCGATATTTGTACCGACACAGGTCGATACGAAGTCGTTGCCCCTAAAATCATAGAACCTTGAAATTTGATTTCAAAATAAGTGAACAAATGATTCCGTGAGGCCGGGTTATTAAATAAGTAATTTTTTTTTTTTTTATATTCGTATAGCAAGAAAAAAATCGGCTAAAAAGTTATTTTAAACATTTATGTTTTTTTTAGTATTACCTCGGTCCTCACTACTTATCGAATCTGCAGTATGAACTTGGTTGTATCAAAAAAAGTCACCATATTGATGAAATGACCCAGCCGTAAATAGAGCCAGTCGTGAAAATAAAAACAAAGCGCGACTTTATCGTTCGGAGACCAGGGCAGTACCCGGGCAGGCATTGTTGGGGTGCAGCGGTGTGTGGCGGGCAGCGGACCAAGAAATCGTTCCCATCCTCTCTCGAGGTGTGGCTGAGATGTTCTAGCTATCTACGTATTTTTAGAGTTCCACCAAAAAAAAAGCTAAAAGTTTCTCCTCTAGTGCAAATCGATAATAATAATTAAGCTGATAAATGCATATTTCAACAATACACACATGCTTGCGTAACATCATCCGATAGGTATTCAAATATAAATAATAAATTTTGTAAAAAGAAAAATGTGTTGACATTTAAAACATATAAAAAACCGGCCAAGTACGAGTTGGACTCGCGCACGAAGGGTTCCGTACCATTGTCTATAAAAACGGCAAAAAAAAACATGGGAGCCCCCTTAAATATTTATTTTATTCTATTTTTTAGTATTTTTTGTGATAGCGGCAACATAAATACATCATCTGTGAAAATTTCAACTGTCTAACTACCACGATTCATTCATGATTCATGAGTCTTAGTAATAGGGTCCCGTTGGTTACGCTTTGGGTACGGAACCCTAAAAATCAGCGGTAGCTCAGGGCGGTAAAACGCTGGCCTCTTAATCTTGAGACCCAGGTTCGATCCCCGGTTGGGCATGCACCAAAGAGTTTTCCGTAATTTATGTGCATTTGTTTCCAAATACCACTTGCTGAACTGCGATAGGGCTCACCACCCATCACGTTGGGACGTAATACTCATCGGTGAAATGCGGGTGTACCGAGTGTTGACTTTAACTTGCATTTCACAGCTCACACTCGGAACACCTCTGACGCCTTTATTTGTATGAAAATACGCTTTGTTAGGCACCCAAAACAAATATTTTTACAATTTATTGTCATCAAAGATTTTTTTTCCTAGGTTCTTGAATATGATCAACTTTAAGCATAATAGATTATTCCACAACCAATTTTTAATTATTTTTGTTTAATGTGCTTTTCATAACTGAATTTTTTGTCACAAGTTTCATTGTTATTCGATAGTAATTGACGAAGTAAGACAAGTATAAATGTCATATCTTTAATGCGTGGGTATAAACGATAGCTCCCAGGTGGCCTAACTGAGAGTGACGTCACACCACTTGTGCCTGCGTTTTGCATAGACAAATTAAACCACTGCAGCGCCCGGAGCGAGCAGTCCGTAAAAATGTCTCTATCTAAGCAGCAGGCTTATCAATACTGTGTTTTATCAAAATGTCAGTCAACAACTATAACTACCCCTGAAAAATATTAAAAATGGTACCACAAGACGTTAATCTGCTAAAGCAATGGTTTAAAGTCATGAGAAGGGACGAGCTGTCTCCCAAAAGAACAGCATATTGTTGTAAGGACGATTTGTACGTACGAGTAAGAACATGTTTATGTTTACCAAATTACAACCACCAAATCATAAACTTATTAATTTATTTATTATACATTTATTTATTATACCTCGGACAACGCATTTGTTTTGCTATCCAACGAGGTAATGCTGCCAGTGTCTTGGGTACCCTGCCCAGAATAGGCCATGGTGTCTATGTTCTTTTAATTCTTAATTCCTGCAAAAGGAGCGCTGGACGGCTGTCACGGCATCCCAGTTTGAATGATGTCATCCGTCGGGCCCTTACCACTTGGCGTGCCGGCTACTTCGGACCCGAAAAGCATTGTGCGCAGCGATGGTAAGAGGCCACAAGGAATGACACGGTCTTTACCTACGAAATTACTGAAATTTTCTTACAGAATCATGAGTTCAAAATTCCTGTAATTTAATAGCTATTTCAATGAATTGTTTTTTGTTTAAAAGTTGATTTCAAGGTTTTATACCTACGTGTAAAATTTTGTTTTTATTTTCAGTTTGATTATAAAAATTAAATCTTCAAAAACAGTTCGTCCTAAATGCCATCCATTTCCATGATAAGATTCCTTATAATTTTTTACAGCTGACACTTTTCAAAAATGAAATCAATATCGCTATTAGCGTAATGTTGTCTCATTCATACACAAAAGAAATTACATAATTTGGATTTGTCATTCCTAAAAAAAATGCAATAATGTTAGTACTGAAAATTGAGTTTCCTTCCAATTCTCTATTGAAAACGGCAATTTCATATGTAAAGATCTAATATTAATATACTTGCGGAAGCCGGAAACTAGCCATATAGATCGGCCATTCGAAGATCATTTCATAAAAAAACATGGAGATTTTGAATAAAAAAATGACCAGTTGTTTCATACATTTAGGTCGGGTAGCTATGTAACGTTTTTATGGAATAGCTGATTTTACTTTCGCAATTATACTATCTATCTATAGTATCTATATACTATCTATAGTACTATCGCCAGTTTCCGGCTTTCGCATAATCACCTCAACACCCAGTATATTATGTTTATTTTGCGAAATCCATCGCTATGAATACTCTAAATATTATTAGAGTGCATTACAAACTAGAAAATATCAATCAGAAACAAATCCAAAAACAAGAATTTGAAAAAATTCCCCGGGCCAGGATTCGAACCTGCGACCTTTTGTTATTAAGACAAGTATATCGTTAAAATTATTTACCTTGAAATGAATATGTACCTGAACATCGTTTCATGTTGTTTCGTAAATTGTACAAGGTTGTAACTGAGGAGGTTTTATTTCCTCCGCTCCATTCAGTTCCAGTAAGTGATCGGGTGAAAGAAAAGCCTTCGAATAAATGTTTCGCTGAGATGAACATTAGACTACTTGTACCAAGTACCAACTAGGGGAGGCTGTTGGGAAACGTTTCTTCAAGGTTGTTCGAATATTAAAATACTTGTGTTACCAACCAAACCAAGATTTTATGCTAACGAGCTTGGGATATTTTGTCTGAATTTAGTCAAAGATAAGCAAAAATAGTTTATCCTAATTTCAAGTAATAACAACAACAACATTGCACAACCACCTAACCACCATCATCCATCATCCAAGAAGAGCAGTGATTAAATAATATCAAAATAACCAACACCATCTTTACAGAAACCTACTTCTTTATTTTTATTTTTTAGAAAATAGTTTAAAACTGAAATTGTTTACAAGTGTCACTTTTACATTTAACTTTTTTATTATGATACCTAAATTATATGTCACATTTTTTTACATTCGACTGATAACGGCCCCATACCGAGGGCCGAAATATATCGAGTTATAATTTTTTTTAATTGTTTTAATAATAATAAATAATCAACAGCTCGTAAAAGTAAAATATAATATATTTATAAACGCTTATCCTAAAATAGGAATACAAGTATTCTACATCGGATAATATTTTAAGAAATAGACATTAATTATAGTTAAGAGTCTGAGTTTGATTTTATGAGAAAAGCTCGGCCTTTGATGTTGCGCACATCCTGCGAGAGCACTCTTAAGTTTGACGGAAACGTCAACTTTTTCTCGTAAAAAACAAAGTAAGCCTTACTGCTTACAATTTCATTGTATCGGACACTCACCCTATTTTTGGTGCGATAATGTCGTCTTTATTAAAATTTTATAACAATAACTACAGAATAAAAGACAAATAAAAATAAATAAATAAAAATAAAGTAAAAAATAACATTAATACAACCTACGCCAATTTTCATGCATCAGAATAACATAACACGGGCAATTTTTTATATGGGTAGTTGGGGCATCGATGTAAATATTTTCAGGGATGATGATGGAAGTGATTTTCAACATTTTTGATTGAATTTACTTTAGTGCAAAGTTTAGTAGTTACTACTTAAAAATAGGTTACTTCAATGAAATGACAAAAAAATACTATAATGACAAAAAATTCATTTTCATTTTAGATTCTTCCTAAATACACTTCAGTTTAACAAGATCAATGTGTTCACAAAAAAGTAAAAATAAACATAAGGCAAATTACAGAACGAAGGAAAATAATTACTCTATTATGCTACTTTTAAGTAGACAAAACAAAAAAATGTCTATATCTCGAAAACTATTAAACTTTGCACGTAAGTAAATTCAGTCAAAATAGTAGTTTATGCTACAAGGGCCCAAAGGAATAAATTACGATAAACGAATACAAATAAAACACGAGCGTAGCGATTGTTTTAAACGTAACCGAGTAATTTATTGCTCTTACGCTCGTGTATCATACTACGTTTTTCAATGCATAGTGTGAGGAAATAAAACGAATATAATCTTGTGAACTTTTAAGTATTATGATTGGCTCAAAAGGACTGTATCCAGAGCCGTTAAACAGTGGAAAAAAAAGTATTACATTTATGGTACCCAGGAAAAGTTGCAGGTTAGCCAACTTCTCGTAAATAAATTTAAAAGGTAATAATATTGTGGGCCTTTGCGAGCACTTGCATTGAAAATGTTTAAAATCAATTCCTTTATTATCCCCGAAAAAATTTAAATCGATGCCCCAAACATCCTGTATACTGCATAAGTATTTTCTTACAAAAATATCGCAACTTTTCTTTCGATGCTTATTCATCAAAATGTTAAATAAATCATTGGTAAAAAAAATTGTTTTGTAAGTGTTGATGACATAAGTAATAACTATTATTGTTCTTAGGTGAAATAAATTGTCAAATGTGAGGTTTTCACAATTTTTTTCAAATGGAAGTAGTATGACAGATTTTTTTTTTGTAGCCTGAATTGTGTATGTGGTACCAGAGTAGCATATCACGGTTGGAAAATATAAAATAAAGATTTTCTGCTTTTAAAATGCTCCCAAATAAGTTCAAAAATACCACCAAGCTTTAGTCAGCATATATTAAAAAGGACCTAATGGAATTTACATAATTTACATGCAATGCGTTATTCGGGTATATAATTAACATGGTAATTTTGTATGCCGATACAAAATGCTCATCATAATAAATTGTTTTTCTTACTTTTTAATAAAAAGTAAGCAATAAATTTGTTTATTGCCAATGCTCGGAAATCTACTTAGTAATAAGTTTAGTTTTTCACAAGAAAATTAATGTCATTTTATGCTTTCATTTTGACACGCTTAAAAGTTTGTTACAAATCAAAATGTATGGCAATCAAAAATGAATGCATTAAAAGACATAATTTTCTTCGAGTAGGTTTAAAAACAATATAAGTTACTCATTAATATTTATTGGTTTTATTTGTAGAATATAGGTATATGATCTTGCTAAGTTTCTAGCCCTTCTTCTTAGCAAGACTAATCGAATGGGCAGAGTTAGGCATATATTTATTATATGTATTGCATATATTTATAATATTATTCATTCCTCATTACTTTATTTTTATTTTATTAAATTGTATTTTTTTATTAAAATAACGTAAACCCAACCTTTATTATTCCCCTGCACATTTCCCCATATTATTATTTATGACATAAAACTATAACCAATACTCATAGGTTATTTAATTACTTATATTAGGTACATTAAAACTGACCTGTAATAAGTGTATCTGTTATACCTACATTATTTCATTTCATTTCACATATTAATAATGTATCCATTATCTACAATTATCTTTCCTTGAGAGATCAAAGGTTTAGGTTATTTGAGATATCAGTCATTGAGTCAGCGAACACAAAGCATATTACATATAAGCTCATAACATGGCCATGGCTCATAATATCTTTGGCTAGAGCAAATTGAATTCTACACAACATTAATGGTTAATTTAGTTGAAGCTTAGCGAAAGTTTAGAAGAAACTAGTAAATAAGCATTTAAAAGCTCATCAAAAATGTTCAACGTCTCAAGTAGGTACAAAAAGGTATTAACTTGTATAACATTGGTATCGATTCGGACAGGACTAAACTTATTTTAAATTCAAATTCAAATTCAAATTCAAATAGTTTATTTTGCAAAGCAGGTATAGATATATACACTTTTTACACGTCAAATTTAATCTAATAAAGAAAATATATGTAATAAAATAATAAATGTACATGAACTAAATTAAAGGTTTATTTAATTTATGTAGCAATATATTTACGATTAAAATGATAGGTAAAATATATATTATACAAGGTAAAATCCAATCAGCCGCCCGAACCCATACCGGAGACCCGGCCAGGGACCAGGAACAAGGTTCAATGATCACCAACCGATTAAGCATCCTGTCTTTTTCTTTCTTTATCGGAAAGACAAGGACGCGTAAATTAAGTTTAGTCCTGTCAAATAAGTTAAGATGTGCTTCACCGAATAGGTACCATTGTGCACTTTATTGAGGGGCCATTTTTGATCATGAATTTTTGGTTATTGATGTCGATAAAAATTGACAACAGAGCCACAAACTTATCTGTTCTGTTGGCGAAGACTGTCACCAAGTGCATATAGAAGCCATTTTAGTTTGGCTCACCGAAACAGGTAAGTTTGCGACTCTGTAAATTGAAATTAACAAGAGATTTTTTCATTTTATTATGCTTCCATTCCTGGCTGAGCATCGGTCGAATGTTGATATTGAAATTTAATTTACTCAGTAGATAACTAGGCTCCTCTGTGTTTTATTGGTTCACCGCCAATTTTTCAGACGCTCGGCGGCGCTTGCAGCTAGGGTTACCAGGGGTTAAAATTGAAAAGCCGGCCGCAAGCAATAAAAATCCTGATTTCTGTAAAAAAGTCCGGTCTTTCGCTGAAAATAAAACTCAGGAGATTATAAATAAACTTTATTAACTGAAATTACATTTTTTGCACTTTATACTTTTGTCCACTGGCAACGGCTTTCAACAAGTTTGTTTTTGAAAAAAATCACTGTTAAATTGTGCATATGTCATATTCTTTAAATTAATATGAGTGAGTAATATTGCTTTTAATGACTTAACTGCCAATGTATTTCTTTCCTTCGTCCATTGTGGAATGTCAAAAAGCCGGTCTTGATTAAAATCCGGCCGGAGTCCGGTCTTAACTCTAAAAAGCCAGTCAAGACCGGCTTTATCCGGTCAGATGGTAACCCTACTTGCAGCGTAGTATACTATACCCTTCGACTAAAGTATTTTGGTCGAGGAGTATACCCAGGACACAAATGTAAGGGGGTCCTATAAAGAATAGGTACTAACCCCATTATTATTTATATTATCGATTCGTGATATAAATTATAATTGTATTGTAATATTTTGTTAGCTTTAGAATCGATTCTCAGAAGTGTTTGGTTATATATGATTGATGAGCGATCTGTTTAAAAAGTCCGTATAATTATTTTATTTATGTTACCACATTTTCAAAAAGGTCTAAAATTAGTTTAAAAATTGATAATAAAAATATATTTTCATTACTTAGCTAATTTGCTAAACGTACTTAAATATTTTGCTTATATAAGTTGCTCAATTGATGTTAAAAAGCCTGTGGTCAGTCTCGGGTTAGACTAGGGGTTGATAATGGCCGATGAACGAACGCGGTAAAATTGTTTAATTAAAATTTATTGTCATCGTTGTGATTTTTGATTCCATCTGACCTTCCCCAATACAAAATAACCACTTTCAGAAGGTTTACTCCGCATAACTAGCGAAAACAGGCGCACGCACACATAGACGCGTACATACGACGATCTCGGATGAAGTCGGTCGAATGCCAATGCGAAATTCTGCCGAGATCATCATTACGTCTATGATGATCGCGTCTATGCTGTTTTCGCTACGTCGTCGTCGTGTCGGCCTTCTGGTAGTATCTATTTTGTGCCCAGGAGAACATTTGAAAAAATACAAAATAAAACAAAATAAAAACACTATCGGTGTAACTACAAAACGGTGTTTAACTTTAGACAGTGTTTAAATATGTTGCTGTCACTCTTTTACAATATGAAAGAAAAGGCGACAACAACAGATTTAAACACTGTCTAAAGTTAAACACCGTTTTGTAGTAATACGGTATATGTATTTATTGCGAAATCCATCGCTTTGAAAACTCTAATTATTATTAGAGTGCATTACAAACTTGATATCAATCAGAAACAAATTTAAAAGCACAAATATTTTTGAAAAAATTCCTTGAGCCATGATTTGAACCTGCGACCTCCTATTTTCATGACAGGCGCGCTACCGACTACGCTACCGAGGTTCATATCTTATTTTAGTTTTGTAAATCAAATTTTTGAATTAAGAAATAATTTCTGCCAAACCAAGTCACTAATATAGAAACGAAGAAGCCAGCAATTAGTTACACGGTATTAAAATGTTGCTATTTATATTTTCCAGGCGATAAAATCTTTTGTGGTTAACATACTGGAGAGCTAGTGATACGTTCTAGGTATTTAACTTAATGAATGCTCATTCCTTTTACTCCTCTAACGCTCCAACCTCAGACTATAACAAAGATAAAGAGGATAGAAGTGATAGTGATAGTTTGTTAAGGCGCTACGGAAAAAAATATGACACTTTTAGAACTTCTATATCTATTTCGGTAAATAATGTATAATTTTGATAAAATAATATATTATTTTTGGAATCTTTCTCTAGGGATCTGTTAAAACAGAAACGCGATTGGGAATTTGGGCTCGATAGAAGTATTTATTGAAATGAGGTCTTTATCGACACCAATTCTCCTGGTTTGACAATTTAGAATGACATATGGACAGCAATTATATTTTATTAGGTGGGTTTTAACAGTATCTAGGACCTGGTTAAACGAAATTTTGATAGCAACTTTAGTACATTTTATATTAATAAAAAACCGACTTTTTGCTACTTTTCCACGAATCCGTCCCTCTCGGACTGAGGATTTTTTCGCATATGGAGTAACAGGGACGCCAAAACTTTTACATATTGCCTTAATGAATGCTCGTTCCTTTTACTCCTCTAACGCTCCAACCTCAGACTATAACAAAGATAAAGAGGATAGAAGTGATAGTGATAGTTTGTTAACAAAAAAAGCAATAACGAAAAACGAAGTAGAGTGTATTAATTTTGATTGTATGAGTAGCTCTTTGTCGTCTTCGGCAAGAAAGCGGCGCGGGGGCAGCAGCGCAGATCGTGTTGATTCGGTGCAGCACGACTAAACTTATTTGACAGGACTAAATTTTATTTAAGCGTTCTGTTCTTGTCTTTTCGATGAAGAAAATTAAAGACAGGACGCTTAAAAGAAGTTAAGTCCTGTCAAATAAGTTAAATCGTGTTACAATGGATCGACACCAATAATATATAATTAATATTTTAATGTGACTCGAAGATTTAGCGAACGTTGAAAATAAAACTAAAACTGAGAAACCATTAATTACATTATTAACCTTGCTTTATAAATATATATATTTTTTTTAGGTTTGCAACTACTGTAAGTTGAATTCATAGTTATTTCGACCGGCCCCGTACCTTGGGCCGAAATACCTATATATCGAAAAAAAAAACGTATTTAATTGTTTTAATAGTAATAAGGAAACCATAGAAAAAAATAAAGCTCAAGAATTTATAATTAATTATTTAAACAACGGAATTCGTAAAGAATTTGAAACATGTAGCGTACCACGAGATAATCTATGTAAATCTATCCGTTGTTTTTAATCTTAAAACTTTGTGACTTGTTTTTTCAAGTTATGTTTTGGTAAATACATTTATTGTACGAGTATTCTTAAAAAGGACCACATTTCTAGTTGCTATCATGTCGATTCGGTGTCATACGATTTAACTTATTTAACAGGACCAAACTTAATTTAAGCGTCCTATCTTTTTCTTACTTTTTCGAAAAGACAAAGACAGGACGCTCAAAATAAGGTGAGTCCTGTCAAATAAGTGAAGTAGTGTTGCGCTTAATCGACACTTTTGTGTAATACTTAGTGTCTATGCTATCGTTCTTCAATTGATATGGGAATTGTATAAGATGAGATAAATATAAGAGGCGAATAATGAAGAGAAAAAGAAATAGCCAAAGAGCTAAATTTCTGCATCTGTTTAACTTATAAATCTTGTCCTGAAAGGCTTCACTTTGCGTGGTTCAACACAACACAGCGCTCCCAGTAAAATAATTTTGTTAGAACAGCGTTTGAATAAATTGAAATTCATAACTCATAACCATAAGACGTCTATTCATGATTTTGGGAATTCAGATTTCCTTATAAATCGGTATATTTTCTTTTCTGGAAAATACAACTGTTGCTGGTCTCAGCAGTATTCAAAGAATATGATTTTTACTAAAGGGGGCGCGATTCGTATCCGCTTTGAAAGGCACAAAATAAGATAGTTCTTCTTATTTTTAAGTAAAAGATATTAAATAATTGTGATTATTGGGATTTCGCGAATATAGTTCAACGTCAGTAAGGCTTTTCCCTCAACATTTTGTTATTTTATGCAATATGTTTTAAATTAATGGGCACACAAACTTAAAAGCGTGTTCACGAAATGCCATAAATCACATTTATTTAATAAATTTAATTCAAAATAAGAACGATCTTAAGGCGATACGTAAAAGTTTTAGCGTCCCTGTTACCCCATATGCGAAAAAACCCTCAGTGGGAGAGGGACAGATTCGTGGAAAAATAGCAAAAAGTCGGTTTTTATTAATATAAAATGTACTAAAGTTGTTATCAAAATTTCGTTTATCCAGGTCCTAGATACTGTTAAAATACATCTAATAAAATATAATTGCAGCCCATATGTCATTCCAAATTGTCAAACCAGGAGAATTGGTGTCGAAAAAGATCTCATTTCAATAAATATTTGTATCGAGCCGAATTTCTCCAACCGCGTTTCTGTTTAACAGATCCCTGGAAAAGATTCCAAAAATTATATACTCTTTTATCAAAATAATACATTATTTACTGAAGTAGATAATTATGCAAGTTCTAAAAGTGTCTATTTTTTTTCCGTAGTGCCTTAAGTTGTGCGTTTCGTATCTTTTAAATCGCCTCACTCGGTGCGCCAAACAATATCGTTGAACACTAACTAATATGACAATCTATATACTGATAATGTGATAATAATAAAGTAGAAAAAAGTCGTGTCTATACGTGGGATACGCAGAAAATTTTGCGAAAGTAAAAAAATATTTTACGGTGTATAGTCTTATTATTAAATCTTTTTAAAGGACTCTTCACCAGCATCTATACAAAAGTTGTGGCCCAAAAGTTCAACGGGTATGCTTTCTAGGGAGTCCCTCGTTTTAAGGGGCTGCACAATGCTAAAATTCAGTCCTGCTCTATTGCTTTGGTTTTTTAACTGTCTATCCTGCTCTAATCAGATGCCGCGCACGCAAAACTTCACTTATTTTGAAATCACGGCTACATTAGAACAATAACTATAATTTCTTTATGTAATAAAGATGTTTTTTTCTAGTTAGTATCAGCGTTTGTTGGTTTCGTTTCAATCTGTTTTTAAATACGGAAACTGAATCGCTTTTTTCGTAAAACTCATGCTTTTTTTAAACTATTATAATTAAAAAAAGATTGAAAGTATATTTATTTATAAAGTGTAATTAATGATTGTCTTGGGTCAAAAAACAGCCCATATTTTTTTCAAATTTTTACTAGTTACATTGACGGAACTGAATCCAATGCAAAAGTGATGTTTAGCATTGTGGAGCCCCTTAAGAGTATGACATAGCCAAAACAAAAACCAGTTCCGGGCGTGGCTTATTCTATTTTACGGTAGCGCGCGGGGGGAAATTCGTCCCGGTCTCTAAGCTCGCGTCACCATAGCAAAAATACGAATAGAGCGGACGAGGCAGGGTCAAAAGTAATACGTATTTTATTTTATCTAATTTATTAGTGTATTTCGATCATCGTCACACGGCATTGATCCTACTTGCTATCACGTCGGGACGTAAATTTATTATGGTCGGCTAAAAGTGTTTTTTTGAGTGTTTGATTTATCAGTTGACCCTCGGAACATTTCAGACACTCCTTTAGAGATAAATAATAATATTGTGACGGTTAATTGTCACCATCACCCATTCTTTAAATATTTTTCGCCCGTTGAGCTGGTTTTACACTTGCGGGAAAATAAATTGGACCAAAAATTTCTGTACAATTTTTTTTTAATAAAGTTCTTATTACAAAAAGTAGAAACTAACAAATATTCTCAGAAGGAATGCACCAAGTCACTATCTATCTCACTGTAGCCTATATCAATTATGCCTCTCTCATTCAACCACGTTTAACTGCGTTACTATCTCATTCCAACTCATTTTAAATAGCGTCACTATTTATCTCACTCTAACGCGTGTTAAATGGCATTTCTAATGAACGTCAAATATTTTTACTGCCCGCCACTCTTTCATTCTAAATTCTAATTATTTTAAAAAATACGCAGCTCCTTTGGTAGTAAAATAGCAATAACTTTTTTTTCAAAAGTAATACACAGAAATTGCCAGATCATTTGAAAAACAATATTTGATGAGCCGTTATTTAAGACAATTTGCAAAACTAACATAGGACAATTTTTTTCAGGGTGTGGTATAGAATTAACCTAATTACAAAAAATTGCTCATAAATTGGGTTTTTATTTTTCTTCCTGATGTAACAGCATTTCAAGGTTTATTTTTGACTTTATCAATAGCATGACTATTCAGAGTTGCGCAACAAAAATTTTATTATTTGAATGTAGAACTGGTTAGCTTTGACTCTCAAAAATCTATTCGAATTTATAAAAGTACCATCAACTCGAAGACTATCTACTTTTTGCTGAGGTCATAATTTGATATTCTGGTCAGTCATGAGCTGGCCTACCAGCCTTCCAAGGGAAAGCGTTGACTTTTGGGACACCTGTTTACCCTTGGGATAAATCGCCAAGTGTTTAAAATATAGAAATTTATTTGTATCATAGTTTGAAATGTTCAGGTCCCTTTACGCAAAATGAAAAAACAAAACTCTTTTAGGATTAATTTGTTGTCCCTATGTTTGTCTGTTTGTCCGTTTGTCTAGGCAATTTTTCTGGGTAAAATCAATAAATGCTAATATTTACAGCCCTGTAAAATATACATATTATAACGTTTTTATGGCCTTTTGTTTAACTTTTTCATACAAATTTTCTCCTTATGAAAATATAGAGATCAACACTTCACATAATATTTTGCATTTGAAAGAAAGCACAGAAAGGAACTGTTGAACAAATAATGTAAAAAATATAAAACCATATCTTTCTATTCTAAAGGGATTAATAATTTACTGTTTGTTCAATGTGGCGATAGCTTTGTTTATTATTTTTTTTTCTTTGTTATAAAGATAACAAATATTTTCATACAAGGTTTTCCTTAAGGACTATTTCTCCGAATTTGTAACAAAATATTAAGAAATAATTATAACGGTAAAGTACAACTTTTAGCTAAGACAATTTATTGTTAAAAGTTTGCTAAATGCATAAACATATTTTAATGATATTATGGTATCTTCAAAATAATTGGGTTTTCCATAAGCGTGATATCAGATTATTTAAGAAATTTACGGCTGGTATCACGACGACGGATAAGCCAATTATTTTATTACTATTGTAATATAATTAAAAATATGTTAATGCATACAGCAGACTTTTAACTATAAGTTTTCTTAACTAAAAGTTGTATTTTTACTTATTGAAATTGTATTTCTCATCAAGAAGTGCAAGATGACAAGATATTCAAAATAAGTTAATTGAATTTGTGAAATGGTTTCAGGTCAAAACAGTTTTCCATGAAACGGTAATTGTTTATACTTAGCAAAGTGTGTAAACTTAGTCATCTTAACATGAACGACGCCTGTATTTCTCTCTTTTTTATTTCCAGTATAGATAAAAATATACAAACTTGTTAAACTTTGTGTAAAAACGAGGCAATATTGACGATATCCTGACAGCTATTATGCTGGTGTTTTATCAAATTTTGCTTTTTGGGCTGTATAAAGACGTAGTTAGATGTCACTAGAATATACTCATGAAAAAAGATATGAAGAAAATAAGCTGTAGACTTCACATTCGGTTTATACCTATTGTATGAATTATAAGAAAAATACAGGGGTAAAGGGACCTCTTAAGGAAAACCTTGTATTAAACTATTTGTTACCTTAGTAAAAAATAATTCAAGGAAAAAAATAAACAAAGCTATCGCCACATTGAACATTAGATAATTAATCCCTTTAGAATAAAACAACATGGTTTTCATATTTTTTACATTATTTGTTCAACAATTCCTTTCTGTGTTGACTTTTAAATGCAAAATATTATCTCAAGTGTTCATCCCTACATTTTCATAGTGAGAAAATTTGTATGAAAAACGTAAAAAAAAAAAAACGTAAAAACCTAAAACGTAATATAAATAAAAACGTCAAAAGTATGTTTTTACAGCTCTATAGAGGGCCGTTTATATTGGTGTTTATTAATTTTACCCAGAAAAAATTGTCTAGACAAACGGACAGACAGACAAACATAGGGATAACAAATTAATCCTAAAAGAGTTTCATTGTTTTCATTTTGCGTAACAGAACCTGAACATGTACCGACAGGATTATCTACGATCTAATAATTTTGCCATGCACTGTAAATATTTCAAAATAAATTTCTATATTTTAAATGCTTGGCGATTTATCCCAAGTAAGTGTACCTATATAATTTGCAAAAAACTTCACTTATTGGACCTGAAATGGTGAGCCAATACTAGAGGGTAATTTCACGAAAAGGTCATTGACCTTTGTTACAGATCACGATCACAAAATTATTCTTTTAGAGTAACATATATTATTTTCCCTCATAAAAGTATGAATTCATTCCAAATTCATTCAGTTTTGTTGTTATGACTATGGCACGATGTAGCTAAATCACTCATACGCATATTTTGTTGAGTTTTTAACGGCAGGAATATGATGCTCCTCGAAATATTACTTTATAAAATTAATTTCAATGTATTTTGAAATAGTTTTGGGAGATATTTATAGCTTGCAAAAAAGGGCACAGGTTCCACGTCTTACGGGCGCCAACGCTAGGCGTAGACTGACAATATCTTGCTGCCGCTGACTGCATCAGTGGATTTACGTATTTTTGGAAAAAGGGGGTGCTTTTTTTGACCCGAATAACGTGGTATTTGGAAAATGAATAGATATCATTCACACTAATTTTATTAAAAAAAAACCAACAAAATCGCGAAAGCGATACCTGAAACAAAATCGATAAGAAGTGTGCAATAGAGGGTTACAAAAAAATTCATTGACAGTACAAATATGAATCGATTAAAGTGGTTTGTGGAAAATGAATACCTTAAAGTTCAACCAAAAATATGTATTTTTTTTATGGCTATACGTAACCTAATTATTGCAACAAAATCATCCGAAAGCTGACATTTTATTTCTGTTTGTATTTTCGTTCCCCTTAAGCGCTGAGTGCGCTGGCACGTTGTCATGGTGAAGCAGTAGCCCGCGGAGCCCCGTGTTCGGTCGCTTGTTGCGCACAGCAGTAAAAATTTCTGGCATGCATTTGGTAGTATACCATTCGGCATTGATGCTACTTTGATTTCTTTAAAGAATTGACAACAAATATCCCGTCAGATTGAAAAAAACTGACGATCGAAATCTTCCCTGCGCTTCTGGATCGCTTCACTTTCGTAGCAAAGATTTCAAAAGTTTAGATGAGCCCCGGCACCTAAAATCTATTGCATTGTTTTTGAATGTGTGCATTAACATAATGCCGACGCGCGGACACTTATGAGTGCGCAATATATCTACCTGCGGTCAGCAAACTGATCAGACTACTAAAGTTGTTAAAATGATTAACTTTAAGTGCATTTAAGGCGTCCAACTATCACTGTGTTCAGAAAAGCACTGATTCCAAACGTGTGAGCGTCACCTATTTAAAGGTGGAAATATTTTGGTGCTGTCATAGTACGGTAGGGCATACATCCATGGGTAGGGCTTATCTTTTCTTTTTTAAATCTTTGTTTGGTAGGCGTTGTTTCGTTTTCAAACAGCCAAACTGTCGACTGGAGCCTGATTTCTGGATCGTATTGATAAACATATATTAATATTTATGAAATAATGTCGTGAACGCCGAGACGAGCCTGCTTCAAATTTAGCAATCATGTCACTGCACCATTCCACGCGGGCCTGCTTCTGAGCAGCGGTGAGGTTGCTCGGCACCAGCGCAAACCTCTCTTCCTCACGCGAACGTGCTCTTGTAGAATCGAATGCCTCCAGATCCAATCTTCAAGATGTGCTAATTCTTTTCATACGTAATTCGCTTATTCTATTGAATTAATTTTTTCAGTGCTAGCATGTTTCCTTCTGTAACAGCCGTCAAATGGCGACCACGTTTTTCTTCATACCTCAAAGTTGGTCACTACTAGCGGTACACGGTTGTCTTAGAAGAGCTTTTATAGATAAATGCCATTTTGAAGTTTATTATACGATTTGTCTGGCTTTAGGCAACACTTGAAAAAGTAAAACCCCACCCTCTCACAAAACCGATATAATTTTCGTTATATGTTAACGTTATACGTTATTTCGTATCTAAAATGAATATGGTTTTTTTTCTTTTGGCAATACCACCCATTATTGCTATCTATGCTCATGATATTACCGTCATCTGCAGACCAACCCCCCCCCCCCCCCCACCTAACTTCAAATGACTTAATATATGGACGGCCCTCTGTCTGTCTGTGTGTTCCGTTTTAACTCAAGAACTACTCTACGGATTTGGTTGCGGTTTTCTTCATTATCTTCTTAAAGACTCTGATCAAAATAAAGTATACAAAAGGTGTTAATAAAATAACGCCCAATCCGAAAACATGGCAGATATTTAATAAACGTGGGTGGAGGAGATAAAGATATCAGAATTTTGCGCTCGTGACAAATTCTTGCAACGCCTGTTTATCGTATATAGATGATTGAACCATTTGACGTAAAGTTGTAAGTCTGTTTCTAGGGCAGGTGAAAAAACTGTACGTATCAAAAGAAAACGATACCTCAATCTCGCCATACAATCTTTAAAACAATTTTCATGGTACGGTGTCCAGTACATAATGCGCAAAGGTGATTGACCGATTGTCCAGCTGCCCTAGAAATAGACTTTAAATTTTTTAAGTGTTTTACAGCTCCTAGTAGATACCGGGATGTTTAGTGCTCCGTGCGACAGAGACGACGTTCTACGAAGCCGAAACTAGCCGATTACAGCCGATATATCTCCCTTTTTAGCTCGATGTGCATTATTTACGTCCCCGTACTGTACTTACAACAGTAATTCGAAAAACCTAATCCGTTTATGTATAAAAGTTGGGTGCAAATATATATATACCAAGTATATGTATATTTGCACCCAACTATTATACATGCAATGACATGTTCTTTTTTTTAAATCATGGTTGAACGATCATAGTGATCAACCTAAAGAAACATAAAAACGAGTAAATAAAAAAAAATTGACCTTTCCTTGCTCTCCGGCCCATATTAAGTATATTGAAAGTAGGGTTTTGAAACTAGCAAGGTACAAGTTCCGACAATTAATTATGCACATCGTATTGTAGTGTCATCTTTGTCGCATGAAGCACTAACAGTCCTGGTGACAGAGACGACGCTCTACGAAGCCGAAGATAGCCGATGTGCATTATTTTCTGCCGGGTACTGTAACGTGTTTTAATTTTAATTTCCCCAGGTATGTTTCTTGGAGGAAATTGTTCAGTATGAGCAGTAAAGCATGCGGTTTCATTTAATAATGCCAGTCGGTATACTGCTGGCCCCTTTACTCTGTTATGGAATCAGATTATGAGCGAAAGCATACAACAAATAATATAGTACTGGCGAAAGCAGCAATTTGCCCCAAAGTACATTCATCCCAAAATGATTTCAAGGAACTTAAAAAAGGTAGATACATCATCCCCTTTTACAAGGCTCGAAAACGCTGAATTAACAAATAAAAAATGAGTTTTTAATTCAAATTTTAATTGATTTAAGCATTTTTTTGCAAGTTTTTGTTACTGGCAAAGCTTTGTTCAAAGTTAAGCCTTATTTAAGACTATAAGGTACCAGGAAGTGAATTTCAAAAGAGACGCCTTTGACACGGCCATCAAAATAAGGTTTACCTTTTGTTAAGAAATATTTAGTATTTTAGGTAATCACCGGAAACCTTTTAAGCGAGTTACAGTATAAATTGAACAATATTTTTTTGTTCATGATTCGAAGCTTTTGCGATAATTATATTAAAGAACTTACTTAACAGTATAAATGCGATTTTTAAAGAAATAATTATAATATTAAATATGTACGTACTTTATCTAATTAAATTTGGCTAAAGACAGTCTTCTTAGAGACGCTGAAATGAGTTTTTCAAAAACTAAATAACCCATATTAAACCAAAACACATTTTACTTAAAAACACCAAAAGACCCCAAAGTGTTATCCAATACAATTAAAATAAATAAAATGTCTTTAGAAAAAGTTCATAAACATGATTCGCAAATACAATTGGTTTTCAAATAGTTTATTTTGGATTGCATTACCAATCAAACGGGATATATTCTCCTCCTGAATAGTAACACATATTGGGAAATGATAATAAAATCAAATTTACTTTATGTGGAACATATTGTTGCATAACATAAACATGGACGTAGGTAATACATACATATATAAACACATAAACGGGGCACAAAGGCTTTTGAAATATTTGGAGTTGGAGATGTGAACTTAAAAGTATAAAATAAATTGAAATAAAATGATACATGATACATACATATAAGAAGATACGAGATTAAACGAATTTCAGTTTCATGCAGTCAATAAATTTTAATATTATACAGCTTGTGACGTCATTGTGACGTCTTTTAGACATAATAAAATAACCAAGATATCCTATGCGATGCAATGGTACGACAAAATAAATAAATTTTACATTGATATTTATATTTATGTCAAAGCAAATTTAATGTGTGTTATCTGCAGAAACAAACAGCAAATCAATCAGCTATCTGATTTCCAATCAGCATGCCTAGGGACAAACTTATACCATACCCAATTATAATAAGGTGAAATATGGAAGATTGTTTATAAAGAGCTTATTAAAATAAATAATAATTAAAAATAAATGTATGTATAAAACTTTTATAATGTATAATTCTTCACATGTCGAGAAAAGACGACCGCCGTCCTGGGCTTACATATTATTGGGAACACGAAAAAAATCTTTTAGAAATTTCACAAAATGGGCCATGAAACCTTTATTCTTTATTGTACACACAAACACAAACATGAACAGTTACATTTAAAGGTATGTTGGCCTATCTTTAATAAAATGGGTTGGCTTATCTTTAATAAGAGATTTATTACAGCAAACCATTGAGGAAACAATTTAAATTTGAATAAGATTACTTAATCATATACTCGTGCACAAAATAAAATTTAAATAATACAATATAATAATAATATACTTACTTCTATTTTTAAATGCTTAAGTATAAACATAATATATAATATAATATATATATAATATAAATACATATACTTTGTTATTCAGAAAGCGAATCTTTTAGCTTTTTCTTGAATAAATACATTGAAGAAGAGCATTCCAATGTCTGACTGCCATAAGCACCAGTATTGTGTACTTGAGTTTTAAGGCCCTTAATATCGCCAAATGGGTACTTTCTAAAGCCTACTCCTCTTTTATGGCCAAACCAAAAATATTGAAAAAATGTATTATGGATAATCAACTTTAGGACAACATATGCAACATTTTTCTATTTCTATTTTCGAAAAATTGTTTCAACTGAATGGTGTTTTTTGGCTTGAATTTCCTACTGCTCCTAAGCGGCTTAGGTGATTTAATTCATTTATGCTTTGATAAATAGATAAACTTGATAGCTATAAATATAACATAGAATTATTCAATCTTACAATGACGCCCATGTGAAAAGTATTATTTTCTCCTATTTTGCCCTTTCAAGGACGCAGCGAGCGTCGTAACAGCCACCACGCATTGTGCACTGATTTGAACGTTATTTCAATGTAGTTTCCGTCGATATTCATACAGACAAACATCGAGCTGCTAATTTGGCGACGCCTTAAGGAGTGACATAGTTCCAGAACGTCCCCTCCCCTCTGTCTCTGATTAAAAGTTCAAAACGCTCACGTAGGTAAGCGGGGGAAAGTGAATTATTAAGTATGTTAAATAAGAAGGATAAAATATGAAAATTTAGGTGAAGACTGATCGGCAACCATTTTGATGAGTGACCTGATCAAACTTACGAAGACCAAAGATAAATCGGATAGCTAAGTTTTGAAGACGTTCAAGTTTATTGGGTACTGACCGAGTCATCAGTATATAAATATGGATGTATAAATAATTATGCATGTGTTACGTCGAGGACTATGTCCCTACCGACTCCAACAGCCATCACACCACCAAACAGATTGTGCAACCGTTCGAGTTGCTGACGCATCATCGACCGACATATTAAAAGGGTATTTCACCATCCAAGACGCCGCCTTCATGCTAACATCGCGACAGCGGGAGGTCATACTCTGATCATCGGGATCACTAAGATATAAGTTTAATGTAAGATAGATATCATAAGAATTGTAATCACACATCGATTACATATTTAAGTAAATTCTCTTCCGACTTTCTTTTTAAAAACCCTCGCCGACGGTCAACTCCCGTAATTGGCGCAGTCAGGCTGTAGGGTAGTCGCGGTTAGTGTTAGTCACACATCGACTACACTAATTATCGTCTTCACGTCGCTTCTACCACTCTACGAACCTACGGTGGCCGTCCAAAGGAGCAGAGAGATCCCTCCAGACATTGACGGATCGAAGATCTCACCAGAAAGCCAGAAGGGAAGATTAAGAATGATCAGCTCATCGTGAGTACCTAGATAATAAGCATTTCTTATTGGTTGTCTATTTCCTACACCACCCTTTCCATCTTAGTAAATACTTTTTTTTTTAATTAAAACTCTCATAGATTTGAAAAAAAAGTGTTCGAATTAAATTAGTTTTTTGACTGAAGTGAAATAAAAAGCAACAAAATTTTTTTCCCACGCCCAAGTAGGGGTATTTTGCCCAATAGTCGTTCCGCGATTCGACAATCTCTTAGGGACGAAAATCGTCACCTAGATTTATTATCAGCACTTGAAGATATAGAAGAAGAAAGTTCAAACATGACGAACGATGGTAATATTCCTTCGGATGAAAATCCTGTAGCAGCATCTACCCAGTCAAACATGATAGATAGCATATATAAGGCATTACGATTGGTACCTGAATTTGATGGAAACTCTAATGTTCTTATAAGATTTCTAAAAATTTGTGATCAATTGGTCCTGACTTATGCTAAACCAGCCCCCGGGAACGAGCTATCAAATTACTCGCTTCTTAACGGAATTTTAAACAAAATCACGGGACCCGCCGCACGCACTTTAGCTACGAACGGCACCCCCAGTGACTGGAATAGCATTAGAGCAGCGCTGATTAACACGTTCTCTGACCACAGAGATGAATCCGCTCTTTACACCGATTTGTCCCTGCTATCGCAAGGCAGAGATACTCTGCACATATTTTATGAACGTGTGCAAAATCTGTTAAGCACAATAATGACGTACGTATCGTTACATGACTCTGTCGAAACGACAGTCGAGGCTAAAAGAACTTTATATAGAAAGTTAGCCTTACAAACCTTTCTAAAGGGCTTACATGAACCACTTGGCTCAAGAATTCGATGCATGAGACCAGAGACGCTTGAAAAAGCTCTGGAATATTCCCAAGAAGAACTTAACATACTTTATTTACAGAACAAAAATATTCAATCTGTTTCAATGACAGCTAATTCGAATAAATTTAATTTTAGCCACCAACTGATCCCTCAAATGCATCAAACTAAAGTTAATCCCCAGCAGCAAACTTTACCCCCACAACCCCCGACTTATCGACCAGCCTACCAAGGTGTGTCAAAGACTCAGCAAATGTTTAAGGCCCTACCACGTTCAAACATGAGCACAGGTTTTAAAATAACACCACGTGCATTTCAATCCCAACAGCCCCAAAGACAATTCAACAGTAACCAGGTAAGACCCATGAGTGGAGTTAGCCACCCCCGTGCACGCACTCTTCCACCAACACCACAAAACCCACCCCCTACACGAGAAATGAACGTTAACGAAGTGATGTATAACAGTTGTGATTATCCTGACATTGACTACAACCAACCCTTGGAACAACCCTCCACTATGACCTATTATTATGACGACGGGTCGACCGACGAACAAAGTTATAACATAGAAGAAATACCGCACGAGCAATCAGAATCGGATTTTTCCAAGATTCAGACTTCAACTGCCCCCGAATAGAATTAAATATTCAAAATAAAAAGCAGCTTCCTTACATTCAGATACAAAACCCACCCTTAAAACTACTTATTGACACAGGTGCAAATAAATCATTTCTTAGTCCGGAAGCCACAGAAAAATTCTACCCTGATACACCCTTAAACTATGACCCTTTTCTTGTCTCCAACATTCATGCGACTACAAGAAATGACTATTCAATGTTAATTCCTTGTTTTTACGAATTTAACGAAACAAGACCGATAAAATTATTCATATACAAATTTCACGATTATTTCGACGGACTTATTGGTATCGACTTATTAGAGCAGTGGCAAGCTAAAATCGACTTAGGATCAAAACAGCTTTTGACACAGTTTGCAACGAACCCAATTCATATGTATGAATCACGACAGAGTATCAACTTACTTGAGACTATTGTTCCCGCACAGTCCACTAAACTAATTAGAGTGCCGATTAATATTCCCAAAGGTGAAATCTCCATAGACCATCAAACGATTTCCAGTTGTATTATAAACGAATGTCTGTCTACAGCTAGTAATAGCCGAGCTTACGTGGAAGTATTGAACCCTACCTGTAACGACATTATATTTTCATTGACTGAACCGATAAACGCACATATTTTTAGCGAACAGACTATTACAAGTACAGACTGTATGACTGACCGAATGAACAAAGTTTTATCGAAATTGCGTACGAAGCATTTAAATGAAGAGGAGAGAATTAATTTGGTTAATCTTTGTAAACAATACTCTGATGTATTTTACGTAGAGGACGAATGTTTAACATTCAGCAACCAAATTAAACACCGTATCCGAACAACTGACGAAATTCCAGTTCACAGTAAGACTTATAGATATCCGTACGTGCATAGAAAGGAGGTACAGTCACAAATAAAAAAAATGTTAGATCAAGGTATAATTAGACCCTCCACTTCAGCATGGAGTGCTCCAATTTGGATAGTACCAAAAAAAGCAGACGCATCGGGTAAAGTTAAATGGAGACTAGTTGTTGACTTTAGAAAACTCAATGAGAAGACTATAGATGATAAATATCCCATCCCTAACATCAACGACATCCTAGACAAGCTAGGAAACTGCCAATACTTCACTTCCTTGGACCTAGCTAGCGGATTTTACCAAATCGAGACCGACCCACGTGACATTCACAAAACAGCATTTAACGTTGATTGTGCGCCCGGGCACTTTGAATTTATGCGCATGCCAATGGGACTTAAAAATTCTCCATCTACGTTTCAGCGCGTAATGGACAATGTCCTCAGAGGTCTGCAAAATGAAATTTGCGTAGTCTATCTTGATGACATTTTGGTATTCTCGACCTCATTACAAGAGCATATAGTCAATTTAGGCAGAGTACTAGACCGTCTAAGGGAATCTAACTTTAAAATACAGATGGATAAGTCTGAATTTCTTAAGAGAGAAACACCATTCTTAGGTCACATCATAACACCAGACGGAGTAAAACCAAATCCCGATAAGATTGAGGCTATTAAAAAATATCCTATCCCAAAAACATCTAAACAAATCAAAGGATTTTTAGGTCTTTTAGGTTATTACAGACGATTCATACCAGATTTTGCTAAATTAACAAAACCCTTGACTGCTTGTTTAAAAAAGAATATGAAAATTAAACTGACTTCTGATTACATTAAATGCTTTGAACATTGTAAGACTCTTCTGACTAACGACCCTATTTTACAGTACCCAGATTTTTCAAAGGACTTTATTTTGACAACAGACGCATCGAATTTTGCAATTTCAGGTATACTGTCACAAGGAATAATAGGCTCTGACAGGCCTATAGCCTATGCGTCAAGGACCCTAAATGAAAGCGAAATAAAATATTCAACCACTGAGAAAGAGCTATTGGCAATAGTATGGGCAACTAAATACTTTAGACCATACCTTTTTGGCCGTAAATTCCAAATTGTAACTGACCATCAGCCTTTAAAATTCCCATTAGACACTATGACAGAGACCAACTGCCGAGTTTCTAGATGGAAAATGAAACTAGCAGATTATAATTATAAAATGGTATTCAAAAGTGGTAAAAATAACACAAACGCCGACGCCCTTTCCAGAATTCAAATAAATAATGAAGAAATGGCTTCTGTGGTAGTTAACATTTCTTCCTCATCATCCGAAAGAACGTTGACAGCACCTGACGAGAGAGCATTTATTAGTGCCTCATCTACTGACACAGCACCAGACAACGAACCTTTGAGAAGCCCATCGTCCACCCTAACAGCACACTCAGAGTTATTTATTTTAAATGAAACACCATTGCACGAACCATTACCAGCGGAAACTGTGCATACAAGTTTGGAAAACCCCATAGTTAACATACCAATTTCCGAAGATCCCTTGAACAAATTTAAAAAACAGTTAGTATTAAAAATCGTAAATCGTCCACCCAGAGAGAAATCTATAATAATCAAGCCTTTTGACACGTTCCGAAAAGTCACTATAGAAATATCACAAGATTCATTCGAACATGATTTAATTAACGCCATAAAAAAACATGTTGACCCTAAAACCCGAACTGCTATATTAGTGCAGCCCTTAGAGAAAATGTACAGCATCGTACCAGTTATACAAAAAACTTTTCAAAGCTCTTCAATGAACTTGATTCTTGTGAAACATGAACTTGAAAATATCTCAGATTACTTAATTCAGCAAGACATCATAAGAAAATATCATGAGGGAAAAACAAACCACCGCGGTATTAATGAAACATATTTATCTCTATACCATCGGTATTTCTGGCCAAAAATGAAAGAATGTGTAACTAAATTTATAAGTAACTGTAACGTTTGCAGTTGTGCGAAATACGACCGTAATCCAATACGCCCTGAGTTTCAAATTGTCCCTCCACCCACAAAACCGTTTGAACTAATACACGCAGACGTGCTTACAATCGAAAACGAAAAATACCTAACTATCATTGACGCATTTTCGAAATTTGCACAAGCTTATCGAATGTCCGATTGTACAGCCCCTAATATAATAAAATCAATTTTGACGTTTTGTTCTCATTATTGTTTTCCGTTAAATCTTACAACCGACAGGGGTACGGAATTTACAAATCAAATTGTATCAGAATTCCTGAAATTACATAAAATAAACCATCATTTCATTGCAGCTCACTCCCCTAACGAGAACGGTATGATAGAACGTTTCCATAGCACTTTATTAGAACATATCAGACTTTTAAAAATAGTACATAAAAATGAATCAGCTGAAAATTTAGTACCTTATGCTCTCATAGCATACAATAGTTCAGTACATAGTATGACAAAATGTAGGCCATTTGACTTAATTACAGGACATTTTGACCCACGCGATCCAACAGACTTAAATTTGACTGAGAGAATATTACAACAGTACTTACACGATCATCGGAATAGAATGGAAACAGTATATGAAATTATTCATAACTCATCAAAAGCTGACCGCGAAGCATTGATGACGCGACGGAACAGTGATAGAGAACCTGAAATAAATTACGACCCAGGCCGAGAAGTATATATAAAAAACCCGTTAGCAGACAGACAAAAACTCGCACCCCGGTTTACTCGCGACACGGTAACCTCCAACTTACCGATTCACATATATACGTCTCGAAAACGCGGCAAAATTGCTAAAAACAGACTGAAACGACCTTTAAAAAATAAGGACAATGACTTGTTACAGGTACCTTCTAATCCTGATGACCCTGGCCCAAGCACAAGACATCCGACTTGACAGCCTTGACGACGGACCTGGCATACTTCCTTTTAAATTAGGCCCTACGAAAATAATATCCCACTACCATACATTCCTACAAGACATTGACATTACGATAATACAAAGACATGTTGACACTGCAAAAACTGAATTAACTAACGTTGCAAATGACATAAGTAACAAGAGCTTTTCACTGTTTAAGTATCAAATAGTTCACCTTTTTAGCAAACTAGAAAAAATTTCAGCACAGTTGGACACTTTCAGATCAAAAAGAGCGAAACGTGGTTTATTTAACCCCCTGGGAAGCTTTGTAAAAAGTATCACGGGAAACCTAGACTACAACGATGCTTTGCGATATGAAAGTCTATTAAAAACTTTGCAAGAAAATGACCAAAAGCTTTCGAATAATTTTAATCACCATATTACTTTATTTAAAGAAATAACCGACCATCAAACTCAAGTACTAAATAATCTTACCTACAACCAGTTGAAATTACAAAGGGCCGTATCAAGTTTTATAAACATGACGATTAAAGATAACAACCAAGTAGGTATCTTTGCGCAAGTCTCGCAACTTTTTGCTATAATTAGCGAAAATGTGCAAGAACTATTTTTAGAAGTAATGAGATTAGAAAATATATTAGCTTTTAGTCGCATAGGCACTTTGCACCATTCTATTTTATCAGTTAGGGATATCACTAGCATAGTTAAAAAGTTAAATGCACTTTACTCGCACGATCAAGTTTTATCGTTAGACACTAGGTATTATTATGATCTTATTAGTTTAGGCTCATATTTTGTAGGAGATAAAATAGTAATCATCCTTAAAATTCCCATTACATCCCCGAACTCATACACTCTTTATAAGCTCTGCCCAGTACCTAATAAAAATCATAATGTCATCCTTCCTCCGTTTCCTTTTATGGCAACCAATTCCCAGGAATTTGCTTACATAGAGGCTGAATGCCCGAAGATCGACGCATGGTACATCTGCAAGCAACAGCTCAACCACCAGATCCGAAATCAGCGCGACTGTATTCATCGACTAATATTTCTACAAGACCTTGATGAAACATGCAACCCTACGTCTATTTCTTTATCTAAAGAAGCCTTGATGGAGCTAGATGACCAACACTACATTCTGTCATTCCCGAAACCATTGAAAGTGCAGCTAAGTTGCAGACAAGAATACCACCACATCCTGGAAGGAAGTTACATTGCAACAATTCCTCGAAACTGCAGTATAAAGACGCCGAGTTTCACCATAATCAATTTCAATGACCAAATTCGCGGACAAGCTGTTGAAATCACGACATTGCCACGGTCAAACATGCTGATTAAATCATCTTCTGAGAATAAAGCACCTGAGTACAAGTTCATGACAATTGACTTGAATAAGTTGCACAATATTCAACAACAAGTTACAATGGAAATACCTACGAACCTGCAATCTTTCGACACAAGGACTACCTACCGTACAATCATTCCACTGTATGCAGTGATATTGCTGATTATAACTTTCATCACTATATTCTACATACGAAAACGAAACCATAAGATTAAAACTGAGCGGAATCCTGGACTGAAACTTACGGATGCTAAAGAAGCTAGCACATCATCTCAAACTCCGGCAACTATCGAAGATAAGAAAGCCGCAATATTTGCATTAGACATAGGCAAATAGTTGCTCGTTCTAGAGGGGAGGTGTTACGTCGAGGACTATGTCCCTACCGACTCCAACAGCCATCACACCACCAAACAGATTGTGCAACCGTTCGAGTTGCTGACGCATCATCGACCGACATATTAAAAGGGTATTTCACCATCCAAGACGCCGCCTTCATGCTAACATCGCGACAGCGGGAGGTCATACTCTGATCATCGGGATCACTAAGATATAAGTTTAATGTAAGATAGATATCATAAGAATTGTAATCACACATCGATTACATATTTAAGTAAATTCTCTTCCGACTTTCTTTTTAAAAACCCTCGCCGACGGTCAACTCCCGTAATTCATGCATAAATAATTATGTTGACTTGTATAAATAAGCTTTTCATTTTTTATTTAAGGCGCTCCTATCCCAGAAGAGTGACTCACTGTCTTTTTCTTTACGTGTAAGGAGTAAAGAAAATAACCACACTTTTGTACTTTTTCGTTGTTTTTATCGGTTATTAAATTGTTTAAAAATAAGGGATATGTTTATTAAAACCCACTTACGTGGTCGACCTAGAAAATTTAAAGAGCAATATTACCAGATATGTTTCGTTAATAAAAGAGTGGAATTAAGGAAATTGCATGACTTGAAAGGTCTTATTACATGCAGTGTTCGTGAATTATTTCTATCGAGCAAAGTTTATTTGATCGTGTAACACATGCGTGGAAGACCTAGATAAAGGTTCGAACTATATTGCGTATTTTTTTTTGGAAGTTTTAGACGATATTTGAAAGTTCTATTTGACTTTGAAATTACTTATTTTGGGATAAGAGCGCCTTAACTGCTATTACGGTTAAGTTAATTCAGTTTTAATTTTATTAGTTTCATTGACTATTTTCCCAATTACCTACTCACTTGAAATATTTCCTTATTCCATTCTGCTCGATAGTACAGAAATACATTAGAAAATGCACGAATGTTTATAAAGCAAACTGTGCTTCATTGTCGCGTGGAAATATATTGCATGTTTTAGTGTACTCTACAGCCGTTGCCAAGACGCCTATAGCCCCTTATAGCCACCAAACAACTTCGCTGATATCGATTTTCATTTAGCTCTTCTTGTGGGGTCATTATGCCAGTATGTTTGCAAGTAAAGACTCTTCAATGGGCAGAGGCAAGGCTCTTTGTGTTTCCCGTATAAAGCGTGATTAATGGTTCAAACGAATCGAGTCGTCAGCTCTTTGTTGTTTTGTAAATATTTGATTCTACGTCAGCGAAGCAATCCATCCCTTTTATACTGGGATCAAGGTGATACTTGGCCGTGGAAGGAGTCTCGCGAGGGATCATGAAGAGGGAGGGATTGCTCGTTTTCCTTGTGAATGTGTTATCGTGGCTATGATGCGACTGGAGTAGCTCGCCTTTACGATTATTGTTTTAGAGTTGCGTCTAAAGGATAATCCGTTGGAGCCTAGTTTTCATTTTGTTGGGCTGCAGCATTACTTGGAAATAGCACACTAGAAGGTAAGATGCTGAATAAGAAAGGGTGAAAAAATCTCATTATATCTACATAGCACTTTTGTAGAGGGTTTACTGGTTTAGGTTGCCATTTTTGCACGGCTAATATCTAACTGTTAAGGGTCACTATTTCAGTGTGATTTAAAATTTCTCTAAGAACCATTATAAATAAGTGTTTTTATGATTTTTGAGATTCCAATTATGACAATTCCCTTAGAATATGATTTGTCCTTACCTTGTTTGTCCTTTATTCGATCGGTTGGCGTTTAATCATAGATATCATAATACCAGTGCGTATAATAGTATCACTTTGACCTTTTTAAATTTAATGGCCTTATATGGTTAATATTTACGATTTTGAAAAATAATAAATACCCAGGCGGCCCGTTTAAAAACGCAATTTTTTTTTGTTAGTTTGCTTTGTTGTTTTACCGTATAAAAAAAACTAAATTTCAACAAAAATGTATAGCTTAGAAGTTATTTTTTTTACTTTAACGAAATTCTCTCTCTTTAATAAAAAACTAGAACCCGGTGTGTATGTATATTGAAGAAAAGTAATAAAAATTTCTGGGGGAGACAAAAAAAGAGTAAATAATTTTTATTTTTATTTTTATTTTTTATGATTAATAGAACAAAAATCAGCAATTTTTACAATTCATTTCTATCTTGTCTGTTTTGAACGGATTTGAATGCGGTTTTCTTTATTATCATCGTAGTGACCCAGCACCCGTAGTATAATGTTTAATCGCGCGCGACGCAACTTAGTTGAATCACTAGTGCGAGGAGCGTAACACGATGTTTTTGTATGTCAACAACAGTATGTCACGCTCTTCGCACTTGTCATTCATCTAAGTCGCGTCGCGCGTTTTAAACATTGTGCTACGGGCGCTAGTCAATATAAAGGCTACGAGGGGCTTAATAACATAACGCCCAAGCTGAAAACGGGGTAGAGCTGAATAAACGCGAGCGGAGTTGCAGGCAAAAGGCTAGTTTACACATAAACCACTCTAATGTAAAAACCGTTTCAAGGATTGAAATAAAATGTTGGAATGAAAGTAGCTAGCCATTTCTGTAATTATTCCTCGACTATACCAATTTTTAAGTAACAAAAAAAACCTTTAATTATAAATTTTTGCTGAACTAATGTATTTTTATAATTTGGAAAAATATCGATCTTAGAAATTTGCATCATTATGTGGAGTTAACGCTACATCTTTAATTATTGTGATTGGTTTGTCCGTTTTAATTAAAGTAAATAAATAAATAAATAAGACAAAATCTATAAAATTTACATTACCAAATGTAATTCAAGTAGATGTTGATTTACTTTTGCAGGGGTCCAAGCTTGAGATAGTTAACGAAACTAAGTTTTTAGACATTACTGTACATCAATTCTCATCTTCAGTGGGGTCCACACATAGCTTTGGTAGACTTAGTTCAGCTGCATATGCTTATGCTTTTAGACGCATATACTGCTATATTAGTATATATTGATTTCTTTTACACTATTATGTCATACTTCATGCTGCTGTGGGGTTAGAGCAGCATATATAGAAGCAGTCTTTGTTTTGCAGAAGAAGCCAATTCGGGCTATTTAAAACATGAAACATCGAGATTCCATAAGAAAAAAAAATAAGAAATTTATATGTTAACGGTTCCTTGTGAATTTATTTATCAAGTTCTTAGATTATGTCAGAAAAAATATTGATAGTTTCCAGAGGCGTGGTGAGCACCATTCTATAGAAACCAACAACAAACAAACTGGATTTTCCAAAAACCAGATTTACCAAAGTAAGTTCCTCTTTCGTAGAACATGGTATAAGAATTTACAATTAATTTCCAAAGTAGGTTCTTAGTTTGGCAGATATTAAGTTTTAACTACATATAGGCCATTCACTATGGAATTGCCGTTTTCTATGGAGAATTTGAAGAAAACTCAATTTTCAGTACAAACATTTTTCCATCATTTTTAGGAATGACAAACCCAAATTTTATAAATAAAAATTGTGTATGAATGAGAAAACAGTGACTTTATTTTAAGGCTTCTAGTGTCAGCTGTAAAAATATATTACGAATCTCATCATGAAAATGGATGACATTTAGGACGAAGTCTTTAAAGAATTACTTTTTGTAATCAAACTGAAAATAAAATAAAATTAAATACGTATAAAACCTGGAAAGCAACTTTTAATCAGATAATGGAAATAGCTATTTAATAACAGGAATTATGAACTCATGAATCTGTAAGAAAATTTGGGCAACTTCATAGTTAATGACCTATTAGTAAGTAGGGACTCTTGAAGAAAGATAAAATCAATGATTATCTGGACGATAATGAAGCATGGAGTAATAATAATTCATTGTAATAGTAATTGATGTGTTTTTAATGTATGATTCTTCTATAGGCTTAACGTTAATTAATAGATTAACCGTTGACATGACTCTAAAAAGAGAAAGATTATTATAAGACAGGTATACAAAGATTATTTGACGTATTTGTATTTGTTTTTACATTTATTAATCAGGCTTATAAAATATATCTTGTAGCTTTGTTCGAAATTTTAACCACCACGAATCGAGTAGCATATTTTTCTGACCTTACAATTTGTAGCCGAAGGACGGCAACTAACAGCTAAGGCACCAACCATGAAGCTGGCCTCAGCTTGCTTGCTCGAGCATCGGCGGTGAAACGTGGATCTACGACTGTGGACTGTGACTTGCATTTTATAATACACACTCGGAAACACCTGTGGCACCCCCTGGAGGATTCCTGTCGTTACGATGTATGAGTAAAATTAAATAACTCCCCTAGTAGCCATGAAACGTTCCTGAAAACGCAACTAAACTCTAAAAGGCGGCCATTCCAATTAATCGTGACGGTACACTCATAAATAAATTCCTATAACATTAAGGGGCAATTGAATTTCAGTCACAAGTGAAACTCTCTATATATAGATTACCCTTTCAGAAGCCGTCGGCGGCCGCTATTAGCCGAAACAGGGGCCTGCGTAATGGTCCGTGAGGTGACCTCGGAAGTTATCGTAAGTGTTCCAGCGGCGACCTGCGACAAACTTCTGCACTCCTGGTAATTCAAACTTTGATCACCTGACATTGTTCTCGCATCGCCATTAAACATTTAACCTTAGCTTGTCTCTATTTCATGATTTTCGAGTATATAGTGAAAGGATATATTCCGATGCATATTTAACTTTATGTTTTATAATATGAAAATATGGAAGCGGCTTTTTAAAATAATTTCATTGACAAAAAAAAACCTAGGATTGCATAACGAATCGAATATATGCATCTGATTCTATAGTGAGGACACATTCTGTCGATCCCGGAATCATTTTTTTTTTTTATACAAAAGTGCTTTCTATATTAGCTAACACCTAAACTTTTTCACTGGTTCACTTTTTCACTTTTTCATCGAATAAACGGAATGATATAAACTTTAGCTTTCGATGTGAGCAATAACCGGTTGTCGAGCAAGTTTTGAAAATGTTTCAAAAAAGAGCTACAGTTACAGGAATCTAAAACACGTGTAACAAAATAGGGTTTATTTCAATTTTACGTAGGTTCTTTTGATTTCCTCTATCCCAATGGCAGACACCTGCAACGTTCCGTCTTGGGCAAAAACAAGCAAGAAATTGCAAAAAAATTCTTGTTGTATTTTCTTAAAAACCTAAATTAATGTTTTTAAAAGAAAAACCAAAGTAAAACTAGCAAGTACAAGTTGGTGCATTTAGTTGAGTACCATCATTCTGTAAAATTTCACGAAGCATTAGTTTGTATTGTTCAAGTAGTCTTTCAAGTGTACAATTTAACGTTTTACGTGGTATAACAATTTCTGGTAAAGATCACTAATCTAGAGGTCACGGGTTCGAATTATGTGCTGAGACGTCATAATCGTTGATTAAACGTGGGTGTATGAATATCGATCTTGATTTACCCTTCATTGTCCACACTCTGAATACGCCTACGACAGACACCCTCTCGGGGATTGATGTCGTGACGATCAATTTATATAAAGTAGATATAAGTAATTCAATGTATAGTTTAAGTTTATGTTAAAAAAAAAGACATGATCTTGCCAAGTTTCTTGCCCGTTCTTCTTAGCAAGACTAATCGAATGGGCGGAGGTAGGCATGTATTTATATACGTAACCTATTACTATGTAGTATATAGGACGGGATTTGGTCGGCCGCCTGGATTCGTGCCGGGGGCTCGGTTGGTGATCATTGAACCTTGTTCCTGGTCCCTGGCCGGGTCTCCGGTATGGGTTCGGGCGGTTGATTGGATTTCACCTTGTATAATAATATTTTACCTATAATTTTAATTGTATATATATTGCTACATAAATTAAATAAACATTTAATCTAAGTAGTTCATGTACATTTATTATTTTATTACATATATTTTTATAAGATTAAAATTTGACTTGTGAAACGTGTATTATATATACCTACTTTGCAAAATAAACTTTTTGAATTTTTTGAATTTTTTTTATTTATGTTTTTAGGGTTCTGTACCTCATCATAATAAAACGGAGCCCTTATACATATATCACTTTGTTATTTATTATTCTTTGTCTGTCTGTCTATCCGTGTGTCAACGCCCTTTTTCTCAGACACGCGTTGACGTCAAAATGAAATTAGATTGTCTGATCTATAGCCCCATACCTTTGTAAGAAAATAAAGTTTCTAGTTTAACATACATACACTCACACCCTTCTCCCATATTCCGTCTACTACGATCCTGAAACACCTCTTTCGCCTATTTCAAATCCGTCAATCTTCTCATACAAGCTCTTCTATTCTGGGTACTTTTGTTTGACATTACCCTTTTTCAATATGTCACCAATTCTGTCAGCATGCGTTTTTCTCTCAGACCAATTAAACCAAAATTGGTCTGAGGTTCTTCTAGGGCGGCCTGGTGGAGCTCTACCTTCGACTTTCGCACAATAAATTTCTTTCGTCACTCTACTTTCATTTATCCTCTCTCATGTCCAAACCACCGAAGCATTATTTTTTCTATTCTAGTCACTAGATCTTCTTTCAGGCTGCAACGATCCCGTATATCGATATTTTAAACGCATTTCCACTGCATTCACTGTACTTTGATCTTTATTTTTCTATACCTAACAATTTACTACTATTGTGTAGGAGCCAACAATCCATTATGAACCGCCAATTAATTGTGCCTTACAATCACATTTTGGCTGCCCATAAATGAGTGCAGGGTTCCGTTTACTTTATTTCCCAAATTTACCCTTCTTTTAATGTCACCGTTACACTTTGCTTCACGCGTAATTACACAACGATTTTTGTACATCATTTTAGTTTTAAACCATACTGGCTGACTGGTATGCAAAAGGCTATTTGACAACATTGAAAATACATTACAAATTGTGGTCATCCTATCAGATAATAGCCTAAAAAAGACATATTTCACGTTATTTAAACTAAATTACGCATATTTTTTGCAAATTACGCGAAATAAAATATAATATTTTAAAATATCTTATCTGTGACGGCAATGTGCCGCGAACGCTTTGTGATTGGTGGCAACCATGAAGGAACATTCATGGTGGCAACTCATGGTGACGTCACATGCAAGTAAACATGGATTCCTGGACTGATTGTTGTTTGCATTTTATGTTTTCTGAGTGTTAAATTCGATCTGTGAAGCACTTTTCGGTCAATTTTGGATAAATTTTGTAATGAGAATTCACTTAGGTGCACTGTTTTGTTGAGGTTATGTGAACTTGTTTACTAGCGTGTGACGTCACGCGTGTCACGTGACCAGCGCCTTTACAGAAACATCGTTTTCGGAGCGATTTTTAAAACGTAAACTTAAATATTTATTTTATTAATAAAACAGTAAAATTTCTCGGAAATATCAAAGAAGTGTGCTTATTATGTTATAAATAATAATTTAAAATTACGTCCGAAATTAGTCAAATAGCCTATTTTATTGAAGGAATAAATCCGTTTTTTTGTGGAATAATACTCGATTTACTTGAGTTTGCAGTTTCTTTCATACATTTTTGTATGAAACCAAATACTGCCTCATGTTGGAACGTATACAAAATAAATTCATTCGGTTTTTGTACAAGAAAATATATCGGGTGTATCCTTACTATCCCTTGATGTATCCTACCCTATTTGTTTTGGGTATGGTGGGATACCACAAGTTGGAAGTAAGGAGAGATTATGCTCTGGCCACTTATTTATTTAAAGTGGTGACCCAAATTCAAATTCAAATTCAAATAGTTTATTTTGCAAAGTAGGTATATAAAATACACGTTTCACAAGTCAAAATTTAATCTTATAAAAAAATGCATGTAATAAAATAGTAAATGTACATGAACTAGATTAAAGGTTTATTTAATTTATGTAGCAATATATATACGATTAAAATTATAGGTAAAATATATGTTATACAAGGTGAAATCCAATCAACCGCCCGAACCCACACCGGAGACACGGCCAGGGACCAACCGAGCCCCCAGCAAGAATCCAGGCGGCCAACCAAATCCCATCCTATATACTACATACTAATAAGGTTACATAATAAATACATGCCTACCTCCGCCCATTCGATTAGTCTTGCTAAGAAGAACGGGCAACTGGTAGGATAAGTAACCCCAGTATCTTGGGAAATATGAGGCTTGTAGTGTCTAATAGCTACTTTCGCCCACGTCACGGGAGGGTGTTCAGAGTGCCAAAAACAAGGACAAACCTCTATGGGGATACACCACTTCAACACGCTACCCAAATTCTTAATGAGGTTGGAAATACCATTGATATCTTTTCGTGTTCGTTGAGTGAGTTCACAAGAGCAACATAATATTGTTTGTGCTATTTATAAATTGTGTACATTTTAAAATTCCATGTTTTCTTTAATTATTAGTTATGTTATATTTTTTGTGTTTTTTAGATTTCTCGTGTTTTTTATTGTGTCTGTCTTTTATGCCTGTACTGTTGCATTAGGTTTTTCAACCTGTAATAATAGTGTTAGTTGTTAAATTAAATAAATAAATAAATTTTATGGACACTTAATGAAAATTTTATAATATTTGTTCAAATTATTGAAGTGTACTAACTTATTTATATATATATATAATAATAATAACACCAAGATGTTGTGATGGTATCCGTTCAAAGATTGAAAGGACCAGGGGGTCTACCGCGTAATTCTCATTTGTATCAACTTCAAGCAAATGCATGCGAAATTCAACGCGTGCAAAAGAGATGGCATGTTAGGCGGGCATCGTGGCACGTACGACAAATTTCAATCTCAAGTTGATGTTGATGAAAATGAGAATTACGCGGTAGACCCACAGTTCTTACAAGAGTGAGAGCGCCAACTGCCAATAAACTGCCTTGAAGTTTGGCGGTGCATTTGAAATTGCTATTTCTGTAGTGTTTTTTATCCTGAATAAACGTTTGAAATTTGAAAATTTGAAATTTGATGTGACTCTACGTCTCTTCGGAACCCTCGGGGCGCAAGTCTTACTCGACGCTTACCGGTTTTGTTTAAACTTCAAATGTCTTTTTAGTTGACGGCCACCCTAAATACAGTGTTACAAGAATCTGATGGCGCGTGGCTGACAGTGACAGGGAGACGCAGCTGTGAAACAAGGAGTATGGTAGCGACGTTAGTTCCGCCAACCAATCCACGCGTCATAATATTAGTACTGTAAATAACTACGAGCATAATATGCGATGATCACAGACCACTTACCCATTAGATAAAATTATCAACCACGGACAAGTGAGCACTTTTTCCGCCACTGCCGATGCCGGCCGGGTTGTTGCGGGTTGATGCGGGGAGGATTCTAAAAATATGTGTGTGTAATGAGGTGGCACAAGTATCCATTTAATTAATTGACGGTTCAATTTCTGGCACAACCCGCTGTTTTTTTTCAAGTATATTTGTAATTTTGACAATAGGCTTTTCGTTCTTGGCTCCTACAAAAGCAATTGCTTCATTAAATTTAGTTTGACAGCTTGTAATGACAGAGCTGTCACTTTTGTAAGTAAAGTTGTTCCTTCAGGCAGAAATTAATGATTCTTATTCACCGTTACATTTACAGCCTAATAGCCTGTTAAGGGCGAACACATAAACAGACGTCACATAATTACCTCTAAAAATAAGTGGGTATCGGTGTAACTACAAAACGGTGTTTAACTTTAGACAGTGTTTAAATCTGTTGCTGTCACTCTTTTAGAATATGAAACAAAAGGCGACAACAACAGATTTAAACACTGTCTAAAGTTAAACACCGTTTTGTAGTAACACGGTAAGTTTTTATAATTTACTATCTTTTGCCCGCGGCTTCGCTCGCGCTTATTTCGTTTGAAGTTTTCCCGGGATAAAAAGTAGCTTATGTCACTCCCCGGCCCATAAACATGGAGGTCAATGCAAAATCACGTTGATCCGCTGCATCGTCACTGCGTAAAAGAAGGACAAACCAAGAAACACATTTTTGCATTTATAGTAGGGGTACGGATTCTATCAGGTAATTTGGGTATAGTCGACTAGAATCTGATGGTAAATAGGAAAATTGAAATTTGTAACTGGTACACAGTAGCAAAATTACGAGAGCATATTTATGTTTTGTCATTCAATTTCCTTCCGTACCCTATAAAGCTATGCGACTTTATTCCTGGTCAGATCAAAATCAAAACTGTTGAAACAATTATTTTCTTCCCACTTCTTTTACGAGCGTGGAAAATACACGGATGTTTGATGTGCCGTCGCTTTTAACCTTTAAGTTTTGTCGTGGGTGTCTCACAGACGCCGTGTTAAGTTTATATGCCATTTCTCCCGTCTCTTTTGTTGCTGTCACAATACCTTCGGCATTTGCCTATACTTAGACTTGTTTGCCTGTGTAGAGCTTTCAGGTCTCACAGACGTCAGGTCAGCGCTAATGTAGTGTTTTATTATCGTGTCCATACAGGCAACACGGTTGTCGCAACGTGGGTACAAACGATCAATATGGTGAAGAGTCTGGAAGGTACTAGAATGTGGGCGGGAGCAACAAAAAAGAAGGGATAAATAGCAAAAAAACCAGAAGCGGTGTCTGTGAGACGTCAGGTCGGCTGCCTGGATTCGTGCTGGGAGCTCGGTTGGTGATCAGTGAACCTTGTTCCTGTTCGCTGGTCGGGTCTCCGGTATGGGTTCGGGCGGTTGATTAGGTTTCACCTTGTATAATTATACATTTTACTTATCATTTTTATCGTAAATATATTGCTAAATAATTTAAATTAATCTTTAATTTAGTTTATGTACATTTATTATTTTATTACATAAATTTTTATAAAATAAAATTTAACTCGTAAAAAGTGTAAAATGTATACTATTTAAATTTGACAAAAAGAACTGTAATTTTGTAAGGCACAACACGTTTAGCACTTGTATCAATACATTTCAGTGCCAAAGATTGAAGAGCTGGCTAGCATAATGTCAATGGAACGAACTTATGACCATTTTTTTTTGTAGATAGACGGACAAAAGAATGGTCTCATGATAGTCCAAAGACTGATAGAAAATTAATTTATTCATGCCCCAGTTTGTAGATGAAAGCGCTATTATTCTCAATTTTAAATTAGATTGGTGCATGTGCAGCTAACTTTGCCTACATCCACAAAGGAGATAATTTATAATTCAGTTGTACGCGCAAAATTGCAAGGGATGGGCTTTAAATTTTAAAGGATTTTCTCTTCCTGCAAAAATGGTAGAATTTTGTCCTAAATTTACGGGTATGTATTGCAGATGTTTGAAATAGCTTGAATATTGACCACCGATATTTTGTTTGCATGCGTAATTTAGCTGATCTGGGGGTAGATAAGTTAGCGGCGAGCTCTTCTCGGTTGGGCGTGATGGTGAAGTTAAGTGCACTATTGTGACTAGACCGCGATCGGTCGTTTGGATTTGATTTGCTTCAAAAGAAATGTATAAAATTGGGATAATTCTCGCGTATTATCTTTACATTCTGAATGCGTAACCGTTGATGTATTGTTTTGGCGGTGCTAGGTGTCAGGAGAACATCAACATCATCCATCAGCCTAGTTCATCCACTGCTGGACATAAGCCTTTCCAGGACTTTGCCACTCCCGGCGGTCATCCTGGAAGAATTGCCCATACTCACACACGCTGGGAAGGTGGGTTGGTGAGCGCGGTGCCGGAACCCTCGCACCAGTGACGCCGCTGCCTGTCACCAGTCTGTTCCATATAAGGCCCGGCTATTAGGGATGGATATACCGCCATCTTTCAGTCCCAGGAATGGTAGGCCTCCTGGTTTTTTGCCTGTGAGCTGTCCTCTTACTCTCCCCCGAATTACTTCGAGGGGGTCTCCAAGTAAGATGGTGGTACCTCCACAGTTGAGCCCGGCATCAGCTCTACCACCTTAAAGCGGGAGAACGGCTACGTATAATTGACTTTGTGGCCGGCAATATTGAGGGATAAGAGTGGCGTCACCTCGCGTCGATTTGCTAGGGAGCCATTCGTTTTGAGGAACACACGCAAAATGTAGTATATGAATATTTAAACACATTTCGTTAGGGATACACACGTACACACCATTTCCGGCTTATCCCATCTCCTGGAACGTATTTACCTGTGAGTCAATTTTGTATTGTGCTAAGAAACACGAAATGGTGATTTGTCTCCTCACCGTCTAAAGGGTGCCATCAAACGGCTGAGGTTGTCGATAGTGAGATTGGGGTGAGGTCAATTGCATGATTCACGTTTACTCGGTAATTGCTCAGCACCCATATACTGCGGTTTCAGACCGAGTCGGATCGGTTCAACTCGACTCGACTCGAGTTAATTATGATTTGGGTTCACGGACGACTGTGAACGTTATTCGCGAAGCGCGGTACCGCGCGTCGACCGACAGGGGTTGCTGGCGCGCACAATAGATATATTTATTGTCGTATTTAATAACATTAATAATATTTAAAGAAATTTCTGCGCGCCTGGTCAGCGTCACGGGTGACCCACGGGCTGGCACATTCCTCGGGCAGCGATAGCAGCTTAGCGATGCAGCGTGGGAATGTCGCCAGCATACTAGGCACCTTGCCGCAGAGCAGCGATTTGGACGAAGTTTTTTATTTATAATATAGTTTATGTTTTAAGTTGTTTTAGTTTATTTTTTAGGATATTTTAATTTAAATTTTAATTCTAATGTTATTTGTTTCACTAAATATAATGTAATAATAATAAACTAAAAATAAATATTTAATAACATATTTCGTGAATGTAATATTTTTGTCATTTTAATTTAACTTTGTACTTTTAGTTTCTAAAGATTACTATACAAATGCAATATTTATTGTTAAATGAATTAAATAAATGAATGAAATGAATGAATGAATGAATGAATGAATGAAATGAATGAATGAAATGAATGAATGAATGAAAATCTCACGAAGTCCGTTTGGCTTAGTTGTAGGAGTACGTAAATTTTTTCCTAATTTTATTCACCTAGTTGTGCGGGCAAGTAAATGCTTTTGTACCAAATTGTACGCAACAAACTTAAGGCGCTACGTAAAAGTTTTAGCGTCCCTGTTACTCCATATGCGAGAAAACCCTCAGTGCGAGTGGGATGGATTCGTGGAAAAGTAGCAAAAAGTCGGTTATTTATTAATATAAAATGTACTAAGCTATTTTGTCAAAAAAAATTCAAGGAGACTTTACAAAGTTTTTTACTTGTTATTGCAGCGAATAAATGCCTTCTTATTCTTATTCTTATTCTTATTCTTACAAATACATAATATCCACATTTTGAATGCAATTTCACAATGAAATTATTTAGGATTTCAGAATTACTGGAAAAATAAAACAATTTAGAGGTCTTTTCGGAATTAAATTCTATGGAGAAAATTTCATCCAATCGCATTTTCCTTCAGTGTGAATCTTAATCAAATTCTCAATAAACATTTACCCAAAAATGAAATACGTAAATGACGTATGAATTCGAAAAAACCCTATTTTTGTTTTTGGTATCGCCTGTATCAAAAGTTATGCTTACATACGGACCAACAGAAAACGAAGTCTAACCAATATACCTTTTTGGTACAGAAATGTATTACATGAAATATATGTAGGCTATCAAATGAAGCGCCTTTCTCCTCTTTGCAAAATTGTTTCATTTTTAATCGAACACTTTGATTTGCGTAAACAAATATTGATAAAACAATTTTAAAATGTGTACAAAATTCCAATTTGTATTTGAATTCTTTGATATTTGGATCACTCATACTGAATGTTTGCTATGAAAATGGAAAAATACACGATCGAGCAGACCTATACAATTTACAAATCAAATAATTCATCTCTACAAAGTAATATATTAGGTATATTTTTTGTATGTCAGAGAAGAGGATTCGATTATATCCACAGAAGAGAAAGGGCTTGTAAGAAACTCAGTAGGGAATAATATTTTTTTCGAATCTTTTTGTTACAAAGAAAGAACGAAAATGTGCGAGTTTCTATGCTATAAGAGAAACTGCTAAAGGCAAAAAAGTTACATTATTTTACGTTTTTATACTCGTTTACCTTTTTATTGTTACTTAAGTACTTGAGCCTCAATTTTATAAGTATTAATAAACTTTGAAAGAAGGAGTCTCCCATTTTGACGCGCTTGTATGTGTATGTTTGTTTGTATTACATCTCGGAAAAATATTAAATATTTTATAAAAAATTGCGATCATATTATTATTATATCCTTTATTGTACACACACAAAAAACGCAAAAAAAAAACAAAATTGAAAATAATATGCACAAAGGCGAGCTTACCTCTGCAAGAAGTTTCTTCCAGCCAATCAGTATTGTAGTGAAAGTTAAAATTAAAGAGGTTGGCAGCAAGCGTACAACTTAAACATAATTGTCAACTAAATAAATAATCTACTTTAATTTACACAACACAATATTGTGTATGAACAATGAATAAAATAGATAAGATGAAAATATAATGAACATAAATAAATAATGTAGAAGTACGAGTATATATATATATATATCTCTTTTAATATATAATATATAAATAGTCAACGTTGTATATTATTATCCTACGCACGAGTGCTGAAACGCAGTTACGGGGCGGTATTGAAAAGGGGTTTTGGATTAACCATTTGGGTTGGGATCAGAACATGACACTAAGAGTATGGCCTACCCTAGCAACTTTTTATATTACCCGTCCAGCATAAAAAGTCCAATGGCAAAGACTTTATTAGCTTTTAATAGGGGCGATTATTATGTTGGCTCAATGGCCTCCCAACTAACAAAAATGAGAAATACAAGAAAAGAGTACAGCCTTTTCATATTGGTTTATATTGGGTTGATTAGATTACCTTTTACAAACCAAAATCTTTCTAATCTTATCTTGAATGAAGGTACCTAAAAGACCCGGTCTATCGGGGAAACTCTTCCTGATTCATGTACAGAACGATTAAAACTATGACCAGCTATAAATTTCAAGTTGCCTCTAAAAATATATTCTTTTTAGGATTCCGTAGTACCTAAAAGCTACAAAAGGAACCTTTAAGGTGAGACTCCGCTGTCCGTCCGTCCGTATGTCACAGCTTCATAACTTTAGCACTGTTAAAGATAAATACATGAAATTTGGCACAAAAATTACATTAATGTGTAATGTAACGTGTGTCACGATGTAAAAAACAATATGAAACATTTGAATTAGTTAAAAATACCTATTTCAAAATACCTATATTAAAATAAAAAAATATTATCCTAAACATACAATATGGGTATCAAATTGTAGATATTAAAATGTTTATTGTAGAAATATATACTTTTATTATATTTACTGGCACTGGTTTCAAAAAATCTTTTAAAAACCACGAAAATATGTATGTCCTCCCTCCTCATCTCCGAAACAGGTAGACAATAAAACAATACATGTAAAAAAATATGATTATAGATCATAACTGACCAATTAAAAAATGTATGTCCCCCCGCCTTATCTCCAAAACTGGCGGACCGAAAAATATGAAAATAATCATGGTAATATGCGTTTACGTAAAGATTAAAGGAAAAATAAGGTGGTTGAGAAACTCACGAAAAAAGTGACAAAATTTAATTTATCATCCACAATAGGGAACCCTAGGTACGTGAGTCTGACTCGCACTTGGGCGGTTTTTTTTATAAAACAAGCTTATGGTTTCTACTCAATTTTTAAATAGGGAACCCCAAAAAGGCTTTTTTCAGTCGGTCTAGCTCTGAGGGACCCAGTGACCCGCTCGTCATGGTGACCATTTCGTCATGGTAACGCTCCGAGCTTACCTACGCGGAACCCTGCGGTCCTGAAAACCACTTGCTGTGTTTATTGACATGAAACTTTCACAACTTTAAAGAGTAGTTCCTGGATGAACATATTATAGACAATATTTTGTGGCCCTGTGATTTCAGGGATCCGAGCAGAGACCATTTTATTGAAAAAATTTGCTTGTCCAATTAGTGCGGTCGTTGTGGTTGTTGAATAATCGCGGTCGCTGCATTCTCGCGGTTTTGTGAGCATTCATCCGCGATATCATCTACTTATGTACCTACCTTTCAAATTTGTATGGTACACCCACTAAGACCGAAATTCTTATTTACCCTTTTTAACTGCGGACCACGTAATCATCAAACTGAAACACGGCCTCAGTGTATTTTTAACCGACTTCAAATGAAGAGGAGGTTCTCAATTCGACTGTATTTTGTTTTTTTGGCGTTGTTACTCCATAAGTCCGTCATTTCTAAACCGATTTGAATAATTCTTTTTTTGTTTGGAAAAGTGTACTTTCAGGTAGATCCCATTTTAGGTTTGGTCAGGATCTGATGAAGGTCTTCAGAGATAGGCAGTGGAACTCCTCAGAAAATGACAGCATACCTCTCAAAATTAAGGTAATCGCTTTGTACCTGAATGCTGATTACAAAGTATTACTTGAAAATTGACATTCTTCCACCTGACCTTTGATCCTGGCTTCATCACCATATTCACCATAGAACTCCTCAACGGATCAGAGCTCACAACTCGAGATTGCGGCAATCACTGCATTAGGGTGCTGATTCAAGGGTTTTACTTGGAGATTATCAGAATACCCACCTGACCTTCGATCCTGGCTTCATCACCATAGAACTCCTCAACGGATGACAGCACATAACTTTGGATTGCGGCAACCAGTTTGTGTTAGGGTGCTCATTGCAGGGCATTGCTGAAAATTGCCAGTGTACCCACCTGACCTTCGATATTGGCTTCATCACCGTAGAACTCTTCAACGGATGACAGCACATAACTCGAGACTGCGGTAATCATGTTATGTTATGGTGCTGATAGCAGGAAGCTACTCAAACATAGCTACTTATACTCACTTGAACTTCGTTTCATATTAACACCAAGTTTGCAAGAACTACCCATACCTCACAATTTAACCTAGCAACACTAAAAAATGTGAAATATAAACTTTTTACAAAAAATAGTAACCGACTTCAATAGTAACAGCAGTCATTCACTAAAAAAGTTAGTATTGTGTGATGTTCATCACTTAAAAGGTTTCAAAGGATTTAATTATGTGCATTACTACGAAAAGTAAAGCTCACATCTGTCAACCGGAGGAGTAAGCTAAGACCACAAAGTACTTTCACATGAGACGGTTGCAATGAACAAATAAAATTAAAACTTATTATTGTAGCAGCAAACGAACTTTTTGGATTTGGAGAGAGCCATCACTGCCCGATATTTTATGTACATGAATATACATTAACATTTTATTGTATAATTAAATTTAGTAAGATTCAAACTAGAGGGAGTTGGAACCCCTAAATAAATACATGTCTACGTTGACGAAAAAGAAACGGTCAGAGTTTCGCTAACAGACACTGAAGCACCCGTAGTATGCCGATCCACTTGTACGAACGAATCTGGCACGCACATTCACATAGTAAGCCGATTTCCATAGTAAGTTCACTCAAACGCTTACAAACCGCCGCCATTGCTATGCTTTAGTAGTTGCTTAGCTGGGACTCCATCCGCCTTTTTTTACGTCAATGCACTTCTATGGATTAATATAAACTCTTCTATTTCCGAAGCCTTCACCTTTGTCTTTCCCTAGCTTTTTACCAATTTCTTTGGCAAAGGTCCTTTTATTGTGTTCCGGTTGATCTACGGATTTAAAATCTATACCCTCCCTCCCACATCCGTTACTTTTATTTTTGTCACTCATTTCTAACAAATTTTCTCAAAATCATATCCAGCTACTGAAGTATTCGTTTTTTTTAGGCTTCCGTACCACCCAAAGGGTAACCAACGGGACCCTATTACTAAGACTCCGTTGTCCGTCTGTCTGTCCGTCTGTCCGTCTGTCACCAGGCTGTATCTAATGAACCGTGATAGTTAGACAGTTGAAATTTTCACAGATGATGTAGGTATTTCTGTTGCCGCTATAACAACAAATACTAAAAAAGAATAAAATAAGTATTTAACGGGGCATACTATAATGGTACGGAATCCTTCGTGCGCGAGTCCAACTCGCACTTGGCCGGTTTTTTTTTCTAGTTTTACATCTTATTTCAAGCCGAAACAATCCCTTATCCTTTCGATATTTTTCCATTTCAGTTTTGTCACAAAAATAAAGTAAAAAAAATTGTGCTCGTCATCGTTAGTCATACATGACTAACCTAAGCCATACAGGTAAACAAGTGCTTCATGGTTTGAAACAAAAAAGTAATTTGCGTTTCTGCGTAACATCTCGTAAATTTCACAAGAAAAACTTATTTTAACGCAGTAAAAGTGCAATTTTCATTCTCGAAGCGTCCGCCTTAAACTTTCTAGAGGGAACGAGTCTTGGAAGAGTTATGAGAGCTGGGGGGAGGAGGGGGAATATCGGGATATATTTTTATGAAGAGCGAGGCCCAAGCCAGCTAATCCGCTAATATTGAACATTTACTCTACAAGAGTAAACTAAACCGCAATCGATACGGCTTTGCGAACGCTAGAGATTTCAAATTTCATTCAGTTAATGGATATTTGCCAAGAAACTGAGAAATAATTGAAGTTTTGTTGTTTTATGACGAAGCATAAAGCTCAGTTAAGTCTACGTCTGATAAACATACTTCATTTATCACCACATTCACAACACTTTTTTACATCTATAAAAGTTAACAATGAGCCATGGAAAGCACCATCTAAGGACAAACACTTTCGTACCACATGCCTGCCTAATAAATCTAAACTGATGGATAGAAATTTAATTTTTTCAACATCGAGCACCCAGCTCCGGGAGAAGAAATGCCGGTCTGTCCGATTCCGCCAACTAATCACTGTTTTTGCATGCATCTCATTAACGCTTACAGAGGATTCTTTTTTTTATCACCGTGTTGACTTGGCTAATCAAAGCACGTATAAAGTGCGATAAAATTTGGCGAAATTTATTTCGAACAAACAAAAGTGTAATTTCACCTCTTTGGGGTTTGTTCTTCTGTGCTCGTCAATTACAATTCAACTAAGTTGGCGGATTTTTAGTTCTAAGCTGAGCCATATCGCCCACCTTTCCTTCGAAAATGCGCAACGGTTACGTTATCTTTGACTATGTTCACAAACGCATATTTAGTTGAGGATAATTTTACGAAATGCGCTGAAAGGGATCAGTGATCAGGTGGTCAGGCGACATTACCAAATCAACCGGAACGTCCTGGAGGCTGGATGTCTGAGGAGCTCTAAACCGGGATCAAATCCGGGCAGATCAGCTCATTAAAATGTCAATTTGTATGGATAAATCGCCAAATATCAAAAAATACAGAAATTTATTTTTGTTATTGTTTCTTTGCAAAATACGGTTTCGCAGCTCGAAATAAATCGGAACTGAATACTTAAATTCAAAATTCACTCAAAATCAACAAAATCTTATTACCTATATATTGTGTATGCTGCCATCACAAAGTTTCTATTGGTTTCTGTAAATTAGAATTTCAAATTTTTTTAATTTATAAATTATTATGTATTCACAAGTAATAAGGTTTTGTTGAATAACTAGTGAGTGAATTTTGAATTTAAGTGTTCAGTTTCGATTAATTTGAAAAAAGGGTTTTTCGCCATCCGACTGCAGACCGCTCTTAACGACTCTGTACACATAGCAATGAAAAGAGTTTTTTACAAACCTACCATTATTGGTAAACATTTGAGTTTGTCTGCTTTCGAACAACGGAAGTTTTCATTTTCATTTGATTTAATTTTTAATCAAATATTTTTGTTAGCTTGGAAAAATGGCAGTCCGCTTGTTTGGGACGCGACATGTGTTGATACAATCGCCCCGTCCCACTTAGAGGCGACCTCAGCCAGGGCTGGTGCGGCTGCGGAGTTAGCAGAAAACCTAAAGCGGCGCAAATAATGCGTTCCTCAGAGATGGCTACATTTGCGCCGTTTGGTGTCAAAAACCTGGGGCCGTGGGGTCCAAGCGCACGTCGTCTTTTCAAGGAACTATCGACACGTTTGATCGACGCCTCTGGTGACCCAAGGGCTGGGGCATACCTCGGCCAGAGGATCACTCTGGCGATCCAGCGGGGTAATGCTGCCAGTCTCTTGGACACCGCACCCGACGGCAACGGCATAGAGAATACTTTTTATTAAGTATAATGTTTTATGTTTTAGGGCTTTTTCTTTTATTTTAGGATCATTTAGTTTTAAATTTAAGTTACTTTTTTGTTTTTAACTCTTACAGTATTCCAAAGTATAATTATATTTTGGAATCACAAATAAAAATATTTTTTATATTACAAAGTCTGGTGAGCCCGAATTTGTCGTCATGTTTTAATTATTGGATTGTGAAGAATATACATTAATTGTCACCTTAAAAGACTCATAATTACGGCGGTCAGGGCTTAAGTGGCCTGTCTTTTCCAGACAAAATTGAAAATCAATTCAAAATTGATCAGACGTAACCACTTCAGCCCTGACCGCATCTGTTATGAGTATTAAGACTGAAATCGAAAAGCCCGAGTTAATTTTTCAGCTTTTCATTTTGAATAAATAAAAATATTTGTTAGTTTCTTCACTTTAATGCTTTTATTAAATCACCATGTCAGCTCCTCAGAAATACTTAATAGTTTTCTATCTGCTTTTTTGTCCGTCTTCAGCGTGGTTCACAGACTAAAATACGGAGAATAGCAGTAAATGTTCTTGTTGCGAACTGTCATCCGGCCAAACGGCCACATCCGGTCAGCACACTAGCATGGCAAACTGAGGGTTCTGTCGAAGATTGAAATCCCTAATAAGCCTTGATGTTTTTGTTAAGTAGGTTGCCAATATAACCTACTAACTATAAATACAAAAAAAACATCATACATGATATTTTCCGCAAATAATAAAAAAAATAAAGATTTTCCTCTACTTAACATTAATAACGAAACTTTGCATCAATCACGTGTAGAAAAATATCTGTCTTATATTAGATGACCGATTGACATTCAGGGCACACATTGAACATGTGCGTTCTAAAATAACATCTCTTACTGGAGCTTTACAGAGAATGGTACATTGTGTACCAAGGGAAATACGCTATACACTGTATAACACCCTGATGAAATCAAAACTAGACTATCTAATTGAAATATGGGGTTGTGATGTAGAAACTAACCTTAAACGCCTTCAAACTACACAAAATAAACTTATAAAGGTTCTTCTACAGTTTGAATACTTAACACCTACACGTACATTACATAAAAAGACCAAATTATTCAATCTTAAACAAATATACACATATAATACTTGTATCCTTATACGAAAAATTCTAAATAAACAAATTCATACAGAAATTAACCTGGAGAAAAGAACATTTAAACATAATCTCAAAAGAAAAAATATACTAAAATCACATTGTCCAAAGACTGAGTATGGAAAAAGAAATTTACTATATGGTGGAGTGCAAATTTTTAACAAATTACCAAATGGCATAAAATAATGTGAATTGATATCTACTTTTAAAACTAAGCTCATAACTTAAATTGCAACAAAGGTGTTTTAAAGTTTCTTTCTTATATATTTAATATTTATAACATCTTTATTGCAACAATTAACTTAAATAACGTTAAAATTAAAATCAAAAGGACTAAAATAAATACATCTTAACTAAACTAAAAATGTTTAGTAAAATATTACCTACCCACATGTGTAAACTGTCGACAAATCATAGAATAAACTAAGTAAATGTTATTTAAGCAAAATCTCATTTTAAGTGAACTATGTTCTTATGAGAAGAAAGATTTTGACCACAAGGTGATATGTAAAAGTTTTAGCGTCCCTGTTACTCCATATGCGAAAAAACCCTCAGTGCGAGTGGGACGGATTCGTGGAAAAGTAGCAAAAAGTCGGTTTTTTATTAATATAAAATGTACTAAGCTATTTTGGCAAAAAGATTTTCAAGGAGACTTTACAAATACATAATATCCACATTTTAAATGCAATTTCACAATGAAATTAGTTAGGATTTCAGAATCACAGGAAAAACTAAAACAATTTAGAGGTCTTTTCGGAATTAAATTCTATTAAGAACATTTCATCCAATCGCGTTTTCCTTCAGTGATCTCAGAATCTTAAACAAATACTCAATAAACATTTACCCAAAAATGAAATACGTAGATGATGTTATAGTGGAGTAAATGGATTCGAAAAAACCCAAATCGCCTGATTAGTACCGCCAGAAAAATCAGAAGCTTCAGTGAGAGATTTCCTCTCTGCGTGCCATGTTCATAGAAAGATAAATATAAAAGGACCAAAAAAAGTTGTAATATGCAAAGTTACTGTGAAATGAACACTGTGTGTTTAACTGTAAATTTGTTTGAACATGTATTGTTTTAAGATTTTTAAATTTTATGTCGTAAATATATACAAGGTGAATTTGTGAACATCGTCCAAATTCATACTTGAGCCTTGCTAAGAGATCAGCATCATGAACGAATAACGATTTTTGTAAAATTCATAAAATGAAATTTCGACTCCCCATAGTGATTCACTCAGGACTGGGAGTGAATTACTATGGGAAGTCGAAATTTCATTATACGAATTTTACAAACATTGTTATTGATTCATGATGCTGATTACTTCCCAGGCCTCTAATATGAATTTGGACGATGATCAAAAATTTAACTTCTATGTGATATATATATATATATATATATCTGTTCCTAAAAATGAAGCCAGTCTAATGAGAAAAAAAAGTCTCAGCAGATCTATCATTTGAAGACTGGATCTAATGAGAAAAAAGTCTCAGTGGATCCACTGGATTTTTTTGTTTGGATCTACTGAGAATTATCAGTTCTCGACACTGATGACGAAAAATTAAAAAAAAAACTTTTTTTTCCATTCATTTGTTTACGATATTTTGGGGGCGGACTAAAACGCCTAGTGTACGGCACACTTGATGAAATTGACCAAGCACTGGCGGAACGGCAGCAGGGTGGGGAAGGGTACCAGAGTATGTCGGTACTAGCTCTCATGTGACTGCATACCTTCTTTTTATGTGGTACTTTTTTGTATGCAGTTTTTTTTTGGGATAAGCATCGTGACGGATGTTGCTGACCAAATCAACACCCTATATGTATAAGTTGAATAAATGTAACTTATTCTAAGCAGTGGCGTGCACAGAACGTTTTGCTGGAAAAGCAAGCAATTGGTCAAGAATAACAATAAAAAAAATATGAAAAAATTTAAATATCACTTTGAAAAAAATATTTTGTATAGGAAATTTTCACTCTAAGTCTACCCTGGCGTCACACAATTTTTTTTTTTCAAAGTGATATTTAAATTTTTTCATATTTTTTTTTATTGTTGTTCTTGACCAATTGTTTGCTTTTCCAGCAAAAAGTTCTCTGCACGCCACTGATTCTAAGAGCCTGTGTATATTTTCAATATATTGAAAATATTTACAAGTTTGTTCAATCCTAATAATATGTGCAGGAAAATGCATTTTAATATGGGCGGCAAAATGCTCCCTACGCAACCACTGACGTTTCACGAAAAGGCGTGACTACTCTAGGTTAAGTATGAAATACAGCTGTGATTAGTTAATTTGTAGCACTTAACTACATTTTACAAATCAGAAACAGTAACTTGGAGTAAGGCATCAATCCCCGGCTTGGAAAACGTAGCAGAATTTTATCTTTTAAAATAACATAATGCTTTTCGTGAGAAAGATAAATACCCACTTAGAACTGAGAATCTCTTTTGGCTCCGGCAGGTGGAAACTGGTCTGCTTCATGCTAGCCAGCCCTCGTCGGACACTAGCTAAGTGGCTGTCTGAGCTCGCTTACGCGTGATGGATTGCTGCAGTCTGTTTCTATATCGCTGTCGCTTCTAACCGCAGCCTTTTGCTGGGCAACTAGATTCCCGCTCCTAGCGATTCGCTCCATACATACATTCAACCATACAAATAAATAAACAGTATTTTATTAAATATTTAAATTCATTTTCGATGGACAATTTTTTTTAATAAACGTATAAATTCAATAAGCAATATAAATTAAAAGACAGGATTGATTATGAAAGACGCCCAAATATGAGCGTGCAGCTTGCGCCGCCCCTCGCAGCTTGCCGCCCCGGGCCATGGCCCTTTTGGCCCTAGGGTAAATATACCACTGAGCCAATCGTATGGATGTGGAGACGTAGGGATCGTAACCCCTATTTACTTTATTTATACATCCTAAACGACTAATAATAATAATAATGTTTATTTCATAACTCCGTGCGGTTAGAAGGAGCGGTGACTATGCGAACTGAAATGTGGAAACAGTTGATGCGAGCATGTTCACCTATTTTTAGTGTTCCGTACCCAGAGGGACAATGGAGCCCTTATAATGTCTGTCTATTCGTCCGTGTGTCACGGGTCTTTAGCTCGTAGACGGAATGAGTTACAATTTAACCCTATTACTAAGCCTCCACCGACTGTGTGTTTGTCTGTCCGTCCGTCTGTCACAGGTGTCTATAGCTTCAGCCGTAATAGGGAACCAGTTGAAATTTTAACAGAATACGGCCTATAATACGGCAAATAATAAAAACCGGCCAAGTGCGAGTCGGACTCGCACACGATGGGTTCCGTACCATTATCTATAAAAACGGCAAAAAAAAACATGTATGTTGTATAGAAGCCCCCTTAAATATTAATTTTATTCTGGTTTTTAGTATTTTGTTGTTATAGCGGAAACAGAAATACATCATCTGTGAAAATTTCAACTGTCTAACTATCATGGTTCATGAGATACAGCCTGGTGACAGACGGACAGACGGACAGCGAAGACTTAGTAATAGGGTCCCGTTGATTACCCTTTGGGTACGGAACCCTAAAAATGGTCTCGTCTATCTATCTCGCTCTAACATGCGCGTATATATGCTCTTTCTCTTTTGCATTACCGATCTAACGATAGTACCTATATCGTCGTATACAAGGTGTCACCATATTTGAAGAGCTTATTCAGTCAATGATATAGAACAACTTTTACTATGGAGCCAACCTCTAAATCTCAAAAAAAAAATCTGCCCTTCCATACATTTTGGCCGAGCGGCATTGCATTTTTCTATGAAACAGTTAATTTTTATTTCGAGATACAGGTTTTGTTCCATAGTAAAAGTTGTTCTATACCATTGACTGAATAAGCTCTTTAAATATGGTTACACCTTCCTGTTACACGTTGTATAGTAAATATATGGTTGAAACCATGTAAACTATAAAATATACATATCCACTTTGTTTATTGTTAGATGATACGATCCGTACTTATAAAATGCTGTTATTTTAGGAAAAGATGTTTTTCCGAAAATTGTTTACCTTAGATGATTTATATCGGTTACTTGTTACATAATATAGTAGATCGGTATCACATAATTCCACAAATCAAACTAAAGTTAACTTACTCTAGCAAGTAATTTTTTTTTTTTCATTCGTGTCAGTATATTTCTTAATTAAGGTGAGAGTATGCGGTTTTCTCGGATAAAGGCCGTATTTTGTGTGTTTTATTTGTATACAACAAGAACTTTAACTTTTGAAAAAATTTACCTCATACCTATTTCACTCTTTGATCTTGTTTAATATTAGGTTTCGAACCATGTAACTTATTTCAAAATAAACATCTTGAAAATAATATATCAAATGGCCTTCATATTAAAAACCCATTCCGTCATATTCCTAAATAATAAATAAAAACACCTACGTTCACTGAGCAGGATAGAATAGTGTAAAAGGAAAGCCTTGAAGCGGGCCTGATTTCTCTGAATACCGTCTTAAGCCTGTAACTGAGCCTAGAACATCAACAACGCTAGACTTTCGAGGGTTCTTTGGAAGAAATTAAGTCTTTCCTTAAATTGAAAAAAAAAATATATAAATGATAAGAATAACATAAAACAACGTAAAATAAATTTTTTGTGAGATATATTTCGGGCCATTCGGGCCCGGCATCAGTCACAATGAAGTAAGAGAAAAATATAATACATAGGTAAAAAAATGAGAAAATTAATAATAAAAACTATTAACATCTAACCTATTTACAAGATATTAAAAGAATTTTTAATGTTGCTCACAAGCAGACGTGGTTACGAACTCGCGCACGAAAGGTTCCGTACCATTATCTATAAAAACGGCAAAAAAATTAGTTCAGTTGTATGAGAGCCCCTTAAATATTTATTTTATTCTGTTTTTAGTATTTGTAACAACAGAAATACATCATCTGTGAAAATTCCAACTGTCTAACTATCACGGTTCATGAGATACAGATTGGTGACAGACAGACAGACAGACGGACAGCGGAGTCTTAGTAATAGGGTCCCGTTGTAACGTTACCCTTTGGGTACGGAACCCTAAAATACGTTTAGCAATAAAAGTGAAGTTTATATAATACATATTCTGTTATAGTCCTAAAAAGATTTTCAATGCAAGTGCTCGTAAAGGCTCACTTTTTGTGCATAAAACCGAACAGAAAGTCGATTATTTTGCCCTAGGGCTTTATTATTATTATTTTTTATTTATTTATTTACAATGGTTGGCTGACCTGCAGCCTTTCCTGTGTACCATAAATATTATACTTTTTTTCCACTGTTTAACGGCTCTGGATATAGTTCTTTTGAGCCAATCATAATTTAAAGCTCACAAGATTATATTTGTTTTATTTCCTCACACTATGCATTGAAAAACGTAGTACAGGATTTGTTCGTTATACAGGATTTGTTCCATACTAAAAGTTGTTCTAAACCATTGACTGAAGAAGCTCTTCAAATATGGTTACACCTTTCTGTTAAACGTTGTATATAACAATATGTATTTTATTAAAAAAATGCAGGTTTGAAATTATACGAGCCATACGGTAGAACCCCTAAAAAAATGATAAACTTTTGCTCGACTTTTTGAAAAATGGTAAGAGGAGCAAGATAATCCTAGTTTTTAAATAAATTCATTACAAATTTTGTTCTTTACCCATGGGGATCATTTTACTTACAGCGAAATTTTTTCAAGTGAAAATTGTTCTATTTGAAAGTTCTCCAACATTTCCTCCCTTAGAAAACCAAATGTTAAAATTACATTGAAATAAGAGAGCTAGAGAAGATAAGAGTTGTGTCACAGGCATATTTGAAGAAAAAAATAGTAGTTTATGCTACAAGGGCGAAAAGGAATAAATTACGAGGACGATTTAAAACACGAGCGTAGCGAGTTGGAGAACTTTCAAATAGAACAATTTTCACTTAAAAAAATTTCGCTGTAAGTAAAATGATCCCCATGGGTAAAGAACAAAATTTGTAATGAATTTATTTAAAAACTAGGATTATCTTGCTCCTCTTACCATTTTTCAAAAAGTCGAGCAAAAGTTTATCATTTTTTTAGGGGTTCTACCGTATGGCTCGTATAATTTCAAACCTGCATTTTTTTAATAAAATACATATTTTTATATACAACGTTTAACAGAAAGGTGTAACCATATTTGAAGAGCTTCTTCAGTCAATGGTTTAGAACAACTTTTACTATGGAACAAATCCTGTATAACGAAAAAAAATATTACTTGCTTCATAGGAAAATGCAATGCCGCTCGGCTGAAATGTACGGAAGAGCAAATTTTTTTTCGAGATTTCTGGTTTGACTCCATAGTAAACACCTTTCTGTTACACCTTGTATAATCACCGGTCCATCGACCTAAACATAAGAGCAGATTTGACTAACGCTGTTATAATTTATAATTAATATTTAGACTCTGACATCTTCAATGATTTATGGAACCAAATTTTGAAGGTTTGCTCTGAACATTGAGAACGTAATGATAATAATAGGTCTTTACATATGAAATTGCCGTTTTCTATAGAGAATTTGAAGGAAACTCAATTTTCAATACTGACATTTAATACTAACATCTTTATATTTTTTTAAGGAATGACAAATCCACATTATGTAATTTCTTTTATATATGAATGAGACATTAATGTTAAGGCGATATGCGAAAAATATACGGGTGTTTCTTTTCTGTGTATTTCATGAAATACGCGGAAAATTATAATAAATTTCTGGTATATGCATTTTGAATATATAATCTAGGGTTTTGAAATTGGAAAACATGTTTGGATAAATTTTCCTCGATAGAAATAATTGTTGAAATGAGGTCTTCAAACACATTTTTTCTCCTCGTTTGACGAATAGGAACCATATACAGAACTCAAACATATTTTATTACGTGTGTTTTAACAATATCTAGAGATTTAATATTTGAAATTTTGCTAGCTATTTTAGTTTTTTTAATAAAAATATAAAACCAACTTTTTTCCCTTTTGCCCTGAACCCGCCCCTCTCGCACTGCGCGATTTTTCGCTTGGAGTGACAGTGACAAAATAAAATTCGCATAGCCTCTTAAGTAACAGCAACATTAATTTAATTTTGAAAAGTGTCAGCTGTAAATAATTATTACGAATCTTATCATGGAAACGGATGGCATTTAGGACGAACTGTATTTGAAGATTAACTTTTGGTTATCAAACTGACAATAAAAACAAAATTTAATACGTAGATGTAAAACCATGAAATCAACTTTTAAACAAAAAACAAATAATGGAAATAGCTATTGAACTACAGGAATTATGAACTCATGATTCTGTATTTATTTATTTATTTACACCAACTAATCTTGAAATTTAGGAATAATCTTGAAATTTATATAGCTATTTGTTTTCTTAATTAAAGGCATCCACATGAAGCACCAGTGAAGACAATTATGAAAAATTATTATACTAATAGGAGCATTTACTTACTACTGTAAGAAAATTTCGTCAATTTCATAGGTATGTATCATTGTAAATGTCTCTAGTTGTGTTTAACCGTTTATTGCTTTGTATTATTATATTGTTTATTTATTACTGTAATACGGTTAACTATTGTAATTAATTATTTAAGGCGCTACGGAAAAAAAATTGACACTTTTATAACTTCTATATCTACTTTGGTATATAATGTATAATTTTGATAAAATAGTATATTATTTGTGAAATCTTTCTCTAGGGATCTGTTAAAACAGAAACGTGATTGGAGAATTTCGGCTCGATAGAAGTATTTATTGAAATGAGGTCTTTATCGACACCAATTCTCCTGGTTTGACAATTTAGAATGACATGTGGACTGCAATTATATTTTATTAGATGGGTTTTAACAGTATCTAGGAGCTGGTTAAACGAAAGTTTGATAGCATTTTTAGTACATTTTATGTTAATAAAAAACCGACTTTTTGCTACTTTTCCACGAATCCGTCCCTCTCGCACTGAGGGTTTTTCGCATATGGAGTAACAGAGACGCTAAAACTTTTACATATCGCCTTAACTGATAAAATAAATAATTATATGAGAACAAGCTCAAGAGCTGTAGGTGGTAGAGCTGATGCCGAGCTCGACTGTGCCATCATCTTACTCACAAAACCTCCCAAAGTTATTCGGAGGAGAGTCAAGGACAGCTCTCAAGCACAACCAGGTGGCCCACCATGCCTGGGACCGATTGATAGCGGTATATTCATCAACAATTGTCGGCCTTTTATAAAACAGACTGGTGACGGGCAGCGGCGTTACTGTTGCGAGGGTTTCAGTGTGTGTGTGAGTATGGGCATTTCTTCCAGGAAGATTAGAAACTAGAAATGTCTATGTCCAGCACTGGACGAAGGCAGGCTGATGGATGAATAGATGGAAGCTCAAGACTGCAAATCGTTAAAAATTCAATCACATCAAATTGTCAAGAAAATGTCATGTACAGTGGAGACCGCATCAAGTAAGACACATTGGACTTTGTACCTATCTTATATTCTTCTCTGTAGGGGCTAATGTCGTACTGCAAGTGTATAGCTTGATGTGGTCTCCACTGTACTCAATACTATTATAGTACCTACCTATCTTAACGTTATTTTCGTTAACTTATTCTGAAAACGTAGCCTCTTACTAGCTTTTATTTTTCAGACGGTGAGAAAAAAAGTTTCGTTTTGATAAAAAAAATATGGTTTCTTGGTCTTATCTATAGAATTACCACGTAGTAAGTAGTAATAGACGTTTTTTAGTAGTAATAGACGTTTATTTCCATACGAAAATATTTAGCACATACAAATATTTCTGCCAAACTGTAATGCAGTTTGTAGGCGGAAAAAACTCTCTGTTTAAATAAAAATAAACAATGAAAAAATTAAATTAAACAGTTTCAATTTAACCTAAAAAGCTTACTTAAAAAGAAAAGATAATCGTTTTATCTACACTTAGATATCATATTTCTGCAATATTAATGATTTTAACTTATTTTTGAATACAGCACGGGTTACATTACATTCTGAGAAGACAACAGGCAAGGCGTTAAATATTTTTGGTATTAAATATTTATCTGTTCTTTGACCATAATAATTTTTGAATTTATAAATTTGGAAGGCATTTCTGGCGGCTTTTCTAGTGTAATATTTGTGATTCACAGGATTCTTGTACTGATTATCAGGACCAAAATTTTCATTTGCTATCAAAAATCTTACTTTTTCATGTACAGGGATTATTTTACAGATATTAAACAGTTTATTATAGTTACTTTTACATTTATTCTTTGTATTTTTGTCTACCAATAACTTAAGAAATCTAATTTGTAAACATTTTATTTCATCTAAGTATGTCTTGAAAGTTCGACCGTAGCTAGACAAGCCGTATGATATCAATGACTCAACCAGGGTATGATAGATAGCAAACAATAAAGATCGATTAGCAATCTTCTGCAGGTAGTAAAACTTACACAATACGCATCTTAATTTTCTAACGTGCTTAATTCTTTCTCAAAAAGGCGTACATACGATTTTTTGGCTCTAGACAGTACCTAGGGTTTAGAATAGGTAATATCGTCAATCGAGTTTGACGTGACAATATATCAAGTGGAATTACGGGCCGAGAATTGGTGCGAGATATAGTACCCGTAGATGTAGGAATATCCAAATGGTATGCCCGAAGATATTTCATACTAAATTCTCATTTTAGGCAGAGGTGGCTCAGTTTGTAGAAAGCCGGACTTTTAATCTTCGGTACCGGGTTCAAATTCTGTCGGTTGAGGATGCACCAATGAGGTTTTTGGAATTAAAGTGCATACAGAAATACTTCTATATTTACCACTTGCTGAACGGTGAATATAAAACTGTAATGAGCAGTTATAAAAGTAACAATAGGACTTCATGTCCTAAAAAAATCGTTTATTTGTGCCCCAAGTACGGTAATAAGGCTAATCACGGTAGGACGCAAAAATCGTCGGTAAAATACGGTGTCGAGTTATCGACTGTTCCTGTAAGAGTGCGCTTGAAAACATCTGTGAGACTCTCTTGGGGATATTATGCCGTGACTGTATGTTAGTTTAGAAATAGAAAAAGAAATATGTTATTTTTAAAATTAACGATCCACAATAAAACAGCAGTACTAAGTCTAAGTACATAACAGCCGGAATAAAATTTAAGAGTAGTATCGCAGCCGAATTGTGAAAAACCCGCCTTTTTCTAATTAATCGAAACGGAACACTTAAATTCAAAATTCACTCAGTAGTTATTCAACAAAACCTTATTACCTATATATTGTGTATGTTGCCATCGCAAAGTTTCCATTGGTTTCTAAAATTTTGAAATTCTTAAATACAGAAACCAATGGAAACTTTGCGATGGCAACATTCACAATACATAGGTAATAAGGTTTTGTTGAATAACTATTGAGTGATTTTTTTATTTAATTGATCTGTTTCGATTAATTAGAAAAAGGCGGGGTTTTCACAATTCGGTTGCGATACCGCTCTTAAATGTTTATAGCAGCCCCCAAAATAGGAGCAGCCCCCAAGGTAGGAACAGCCCTGAATCGGGGCGGGGGGGGGGGGGGATTGTTTTAGGATATGCCATAATAAATTAACAAAAATGTTTATTATATGGGTAAATTTAATAAACAAAATTGAGTTCAATCATAAATTGAGATAAAAAAAGTTCTGCTTAAGTATTTTAGATCCTTAGAGAAGAGAATTTGGTATAAGACAATAATAATAATAAAAGAAACAGAAATGATTTAGTCCTTACTTTTAGGCTACGTTCTAGACACATCCCACTAAATAAATTTTCTTACTTAATCAGACACACCAAACTACAGTGAATGCGGGGTAATCAAAGAAGCCTATCATATTTATATGGAATGTGTACGAAATAAGGTCTGAAGAGGACAAATATTTTGTTATTCTATTTTTGAATTCGGTTGCTGTAACAACGCCTTGGCTGCTACAAATTCAGAGGAAGCTAAGATACTGCTGAAATTAGCAAATATTTGTATCAAAATAAGAAATGACTGTATGTAGTTAGTAGAAAATACCTATCTTTAATTTGTACAATTAGGGTGACATGACCAAACATCATGACCAAACTTTCCTTAAAGATTAAAAAAAAAAATAAGTGGTTAACAATTTTTAAAGGTTGGACTTAACTATAAACTTAATTATACGAGTGAAATAAATGCATTTCATCATATAATTTTCATGAAATGTTTCTAAGTCTAGACTATGTCGAATGACTCCTGAATGTTTCAGACAATTGTAAGCCAATAAATTTGGTATATTTAAATCGCATAACGTGATGTAACTCAGATTTTTTAACGTGTCGTTCGAGTAAAGGTGACTCCAAATTTGCAGCTTCGAAAAATATGTTTTTTTTAGTTCTTGTCTTTTAACTCAAAAATTATACCATTTTAGATTTTGCAAAGTTTTTAAAATACATAAATTTTGCAACAATTTAAGCCCAAACACAGTTATTTGACGAGATATATATATATATTTTTACATTTTTCTCTTATTTCTTCTCGTTGAATGAGCGGTTATTACAAAATGAGAGCAAAACTTGAAATTTTCATTCAAATTAGATAGTAATCTTGCAATCATTTTTAAAGTACATTAAATTTGCAACAATTTAGGCCCAAACGCAGTTCTGTACGTCTAATAGTTGATGAGATGGGCATATTGCCCTGCAAAAAAAATACAATTTTCTGGATTCATAGTCCTCGACCATGACCAGTTGGATAGCGAACACTTCGTAAATATAAAATACAAACTAAAAAAATTACTCGGTTTTTTAATTTTTAATTTATATTATTAGTATTTACGCAGGGCTATATTTAACGACATAACTATTGAGACAACCATTGAGGAAACGAGGGCAGGAGGAGGGCGTACGGATTAGTAGAGTTCGGACAATTGAGGCCCTATTGTACTATCTAGTGCAATTTTGACAATATTTGGAACAAAAAATTTACCGCTTTTTAACTTTGCAAAATGTGTACTCGTATCTGTTATAAAAAAATACAGAAACTCGCAGTTCTTTTCAACGCTATCATAGCTCTCACATTTGTTCAGCCCTGGACTTCTTAGGTTTCCTGGAAATATGAATATATATATATATATATATTTCAATTTAATATCGATCTTTACTTCTTCTTCTTTGCCGGGCACCGTTTCCGCACCTAGTCTCTTATTTGGACCTTTGTCCATGAAGTATGCCCTCGCCTTTTCTAGCCAGCTTAGCTCGCGCCGGAATCCCAAGAGGCGAATTAGATCGCCACAGGATTAGCGGAGCGTCCCCGGTTCACCGGGAATCTTAGCCGGTTGTGTGCTGACACCTACGCCGTCTATTGTCAGTGGGGCGGCGTTTCTTCATCCTACATACAAGCTTTGCACAGAGGGCTGTCCGTTGGACCTTACGTATTATAGAAATATCTGTTGATATTACTGTGTATTATCAGCCCTACTATCATGAAAATATTGGGTCTATCTAGACGTAGCAGCTTCTTTTTCAGACGATGGTCCACCAGGGATGTAACGGAGGTCAGTTAACGGAGGCGGAGGCCTAGAACTCAACCTCCGCGGAGGCGGAGGTTAACGGAGGCGGAGGTGAAAAAAAAATACGAAAATTTACTATTAAATTTTTTTTATACTATAAATAGTTTATAATTATTTAATTATACTTAAATTCTAAAAGAGGCAAATTATGTTTCAAGAAAAGCAGCTTTGCGGCTTTACCTGCATCCAATCTATTTCGCAGTGGATCATAGATTAATCCAGCTCCACTCCGCTAAACCTCCGTTTTGAAAGTTGCGGAGGCGGAGTTAAGAATTTATGCGGAAGTTCCGCACTTGCGGATGCGGAGGCGGAGCTCCGTTACATCCCTGTGGTCGACGGTGGGTAAGACTGCTTTCGTCTCTCTGCATGATATTTACTTAAGTTCCGACGAATATTTTTATTATCTCCCTTTCAGCCATAGTAGCGCTTTGCAAGTTCTCTGCAATGACGCTTGAATCACCGTTTTAGCTGACGCGTTTTCCCACTACACTAATTTAGAACTTTGCTCAACTCTTAACCCTTGGAATAACTGGCCTTTTTTGTTGTCCAGTCAATTTTGGCGCGGTTTCAGTGTTTTCACTATATATCTGCAAAATGTAATTGGAATCTAATGCGGTTTTCTTTTTCTAAAATAAGATTAAATTTTCTATATGTGTAAAAAAAAACTGTACGGGATAAAGTGCGGAGAGAAAAATATGTATGTATATATATATATATATTATTGTTATACCATATATATATGTATGTCTAGACAAGGATAAAATTGTTTAAAAAAATAAATACACAATAATACTTAATAATAAATTAAAAAAAAATATTTAGGCATAAATATAGGGTCAAGAAAAATTACCCTCATTTTTTATTATTATTAATTTTAATTTATTTAATATTTTAGCTTGTCTTTCTAGCTTTCCAAGGACACCCATATTGTATGTAAGGTCTTTCAAATTAAATGGAAAGTAATTCAGGAGGTGATTCAGTATCGTCAATACATCACATTCCACTGTAAAGCACTTTTTTTTGCGCGAAATTTTTTTTCACTTCTCAGTACAAAGTGGTCCGATCAGCTGACTCAGTTTGTATGGACAAGTGAAGAAAAAGTTCGCGCAAAAAAAAGTACTTTGCAGTGGAATGTGATGTATTCACGATACTGAATCACCTCCTAAATTACTTTCCATTTAAATTGAAAGACCTTATATAATATAATATAGTTACTACTCATACTTTGCATTTGCCACGGTCTAGTCTCAGGAAGTCCAATCGGACCATTTATAATTCTACGGGTTAAGCACGACAGCAAATAGCCATAAATTCTGTCTTAATATATGAAAACGTAATATTGTATATGTTGCATCTCAATTTTTTTCGCGTTATGTCATATATTTGATACATTTTCAAGTTTCACGGCGTCGGTATGCAAAGGGCGTAACCAGAATAAACGACAGAGAACGTAGAAAACTTCTTTGAAGTAAGGTTCACTTTGTTGGCTTTATACGACCAGCAAGAGTGATGACTATTCGATGAGTCATGTAACTCGACTTTTCTACTGGTTTAGGGTTCTGTAAAAATTCAACCCTCTTAAATAAGTATTTGCCTTGTCTGCACCACCCTTGACCTTAAGGCAATTGTGAAAAAATAGAGGTGCTTCTTTTTTGTGTATTTCATGAAATGCAAGGAAAATTTTAATAAATGTATGGTATGTGCATTTTGATTATATAATATAGGGTTTTGAAATTGGAAAACATGTTTGGATAAATTTTCCTCGATAGAAATAATTGTTGAAATGAGGTCTTCAACGCACACTTTTTCTCATCGTTTGACGAATAGGAACCATATACAGAAACATATTTTATTAGGCGTGTTTTGACAATAACTAGCGATTTGATATTTGAAATGTTGCTAGCTATTTTAGTTTTTTTATAAAAAATATAAAAATAACATTTTTCGCTTTCGCCCTGAATCCGCCCCTCTCGCACTGAGCGTGTTTTCGCTTGGAGTGACAGTGACAAAAATAAAATTAGCATAGCCTCTTAATAGTAATTCCGTTGGGAGTTGAGAAAATGTGATTATTCTTATCATACAAAATGTAATAATGTGAATACAATATTTACGTTGACTTTAAAATATAAAATAAATACATCGTCATGACATGAATCTCCGAGGGGTTGTCAGAGGTATTACGAGTGTGAACTGTAAAATGCAAGGCACAGTCCACATTTGGTACACCCGCGTTTCCCCGACGACTATTACGTCCCGACGTATGGGTAGTGAGCCCTATCGCCGTTCTTCGTGCATAAATACACGTTTTTTAGGGCATGCAGGTTTCCTCACGATGTGTTTTCACGATGTGTTTTCACGATGATAAAGAAAAATGAAAATGATTAAATTAATGGATGTGGAAGAGGCGAAAGAGGTGTGTTACGATCGTAGCATACGAAAATCTGTTGTCTCTGTCTACCTCTCTTGAAGACAGGCGAGGGTATATGTATGTATGAATGTATGAGTAAGTATCAAACATGAATTACTTAATACTTTTTTCTAGAAAACTTTAATTTTAAGTAGTGTCACAAATATTGGTGATTTACGTCCAGGGGATCTAAAAAGGCCGACTTAGGTGAATCATAAAATGATTTGAAAGTAGGATAGAGTCAGAGTATTTTCACGCGTGCAAAAGAGACGGCATTAGAACAGAATCATAACATGATTCATCCAAAGCAGCCTTTTCAGAGGACCTGGAAATGTTACATTGCGTGCTATGGGCAAAGAGTTCAAAAGTTTAGATGAGCCCTGGCACCTAAAATCTATTGCATTATTTTTGAATGTGTGCGTTAACATAATGCCGACGCGAGCAAAATATGAGTGCGCAATCTGTCTACCTACGGTCAGCAAACTGATCAGACTACTAAAGTCGTAAAAATTCAAACCTTGTCCAACTATCACTGTGTTCAGATGAGCACTGATTCCAAACGTGTGAGCGTCACCCATACAAAGGTGGAAACATTTTGGTGCTGTCATACTACGGAAAGGGCTTATCTTTACTTTCGAAATCTTTGGCTATGGGCTCATAGCTGGCTGTGAACAAATTGAAACAATGATAACTAAGTGTACTGCACAGTGTTGTACATGAACAGTAGGTAAAAGGGTTCCGTCAAGTCAACTATCTTACATATTATCTGTTGGGACTCAGGATTAGTGGACTGTATTTCGATACGAGTATTCGACTTCAACCATCTATTTATAGAAATACTAGCTGTAGCAAAGTGAAGTGAAGTACAATTAATCGACCTTATATTTATATCACAATCTACTTTGTCACATAATGAAGCGAGAAGAACGACGGCTGACATAGGCCAGCCTGGACGCGAGTCACCATCTTGTCGTTCCATCCTTTGGTCCGCTGGCCAGCTTTCTTTTGAGTAATTCAGCGGCTTGCTTGTTGTCCGTAACAATATCTATAACTATCTGACATTAATTTATACTGTAAGTTGTGACTGCTTGATGGAACTTCAATGTACGAGTTCATACGAGAATAACGATATATATTAATAAAGAATACTTTTATTTATATCATTTCACATTACTTTAGTAAATAAAATGCCAGCTTCTCGTGGTAATGGAGGTAGCTGAAAACCAGCCCCAACCCAGTGGCGTGCATACAACTTTTTTCCGGAAAAGCAATCAGAAGGTCAAGTTTGACAATACTTTGCTCTTTGAGATAGACCGCGTAACAAAAATGGTCTAAAAATGTCAACTTTGATAGCCATTTCTTAATTTCCGAATATAAAAAGAAATAAAAAAACATATTTACACTCTCCTTAATAAGCTCTAGACACACGAAATTTGGGGTAAGAAAAAAAAAACATTTATTCAGCTCCATTTTAGTGTATGAAGCCCCCCTGAAAAATAATTTTAATTTTATTTTTAATTTAATATTCAGTTTTGAGTCAAAATTTTACACAACTTATCAAAATTTTAGGTCTCTGTCTCATTCCGTCAAAGTAATTTAACCAGCTCTTCAAATAATTTTCAATTTAGCTGCAAAAAGACAAAAGAAAAGGCAGTGAAAACAATATTTTGTTCACCAAAAATATTACTTTTCGACGGTATACTAAAACCACACTGAACTTGCTGTTTCGAACACGTGTCCTGTCATTAGTGCCGTAAAACATGAAATGAACGCCGAGCTTTTATTGTTTGACTGTGTCTGACCGTGTAATACGAAGCGGACTGCTTTTAGGATCCCCTAGATAGAAAATGAAATTCTTATATCCGGAAAAATACGAAAAACCTTTCATAATGTCTTTTGACTAATAATAATAATATAATAAGGCTACAATTTTAATAATGACCAAAAAGAATTTCTGACCCCAACCAACCAAAAAATAATAGAATAGCCTGAAAAATTTTATTATTCAAATGCACTTTTTAGGGTTCTTAATATTTTTAAAACATAATATAACGAAATTATTTCGGGACAATTTCAATTGCTTACCTTCGTTCGCGAGCGAAATTGGTGAACATCTTTTTGGCTACCATATAATTATATTGGAATTGTTCGGAAATGCTTCAGATATAATTTTGGTAATCGGTTAAATAAGAGTTTTTTGAAAGTTCATATGGGATGTTGAATGAATTTTTTCAAGAAGATTGAAAAAATAACGGAACCTGTCAAATGTATATTACGTATACTTGGCAGATTTTTATTTGGCACACAGAGGTTTCGTGTCTAACACGGTAGTAACGTTTGTTCTGCTAATAAACCCATTCAAAAAATCATTATTAAAGGTTTATTTGAGAAATAGCGTTCTAAATGTTTGTTTCTATAACGTTTCAAAAACAAAAACGTTATTGGAGTCTGACATAACGTTTATCGATATAATAATGAAAATGAAAATATATAATATATAATATAAGGTTATTTTATGTCAAATATATTTATATTGCTTTTATCAGCTTGTTTCTTTTATTTTTGATATATAATTATTTCGGTAAACATATATAAATGAGACACAATTATTATACAATACAATACAATAGATTCCAAGATATATTTCGGGCTCCACTGACATCAGTTGGAGTAATAATGGTGGCAGTATGACATTTTATGTCAATACTGTAAACATACTGTTGTCTATTTATTTTTAATGTATTCATTAACATGAATCTATTTAAACGCTATAAAACAGTTTAAAGTTACAGCAAAAAAAACATATAAAGTGTTTTGAAGCATTAATTATGTTTACAGGTGATACTGATGTTATTAGCATTATATTATGAATGCTACGATTAGCATATTAAAAAAAATAACGTTATTTATAACGCTATCTCAAGGTCATATTATTCTAAGCTCAAGGTCTGTATGAAGGTGTTTTTGTAAATGAAAAGTGAAAAATTCGATCTTTTTATCAACTCTTTTAAGTACATACTGAATTAACAGATTGAAAATAAAACGGGAACTGGGCTCGAAATGAAATAAATTGAAATATATTTATTTGTATAATGTACGTATATACAAGGTGACTTTTTGATCATCGTCCAAATTCATACTGGAGGCTTGATAAGTGATTAATATCTTGGATCAATAAAAATTTTTGTGAAATTTGTAAAATGAAATTTCGGATTCCCATAGAAATTCACTTCCAGTTCCGAGTAAATCACTATGGGAAGTCGAAATTTCATTTTACGATTTTTACAAAAATTGCTATTGATCAATGATACTGATCACTTACCAAGCCACCAGTATGAATTTGGACGATGATCAAAAAGTCACCTTGTATATATTAAATACACTTATTGCAGGTCGGTTTTAATGGAATATAATTAAATAATCTATGTCTATAGGTAATAGTTTTATATAATAAATAATATGGTAATAAATATATTATATTTTGCTTTTATAAGCTTTATTTCTTATTTTTTTATTTATTAGCAAAAAAGAATCCTGATTGCGACAGAAATGAAATCGAATCTATTTCTAAAGCTCGATGTGCCGGGCCAGAATCGCAAAAACTGATGTCACAAATATTGTCACCACCGAGTTTCTGCGCTGTGATTGGACAAACCAATCAACCAACCAGCGAATCATATTTCATCTTGTGTTTTGGGCTAGGCAAAGAATATCTCTGCCATGCAGCCTTGAATGCTCCAACAGTACACCTTCAAAAACTTCTGTAAATAAGCGACGGACAATTAGGGTGAAAGATAGTTCATATCGAGATCCTTATCTAAAATTAAACGATAAAACAAAAAAAACCGCGCTTGCTTTTACACTTTTTTCATGAAAGTGTCAGTTGAAAAGATGGTCGTAGATAAAGTACTGTGTCCAACTGCTCGTACAGCCTATAACGAAATTCAGATTCATTTCGGTTTATTAACAAACACTCGTGTCCCAATGGCCTAAATTATGTCACAGTTGCACAAAAGACTAATATATCAGTTTATAAGGCGTGTGCATCAGATCTAAATGGACCAGGGGCTCTACGGCGTAATTCTCATTTGTATCAACTTCAAGTAAATGCATGTGAAATTTAACGCGTGCAAAAGAGATGGCGTCGTCGCACGCACGACAAATTTCAATCTCAAGTTGATGTTGATGAAAATGAGAATTACGCGGTAGACCCGCTGTATTACAGTTCTACCTGCATTTGACAAATGTTTTCTGAACCCTGTAACTACAGACTAACTCCGCAGTGCCAGAGTAACGATATTGCGTATTTTTACCGCTTTGTGTGTGAAGATACAAAGCGACCATTTAGCCAGTTTCACTCCTATGGACTGGCAACAAAGGCTTGAATCGATGAACAAAGTTCCCTAACAGTTTTGGTCGGTTGGTCTGAGCTTAACTGACCTGTCCAAGCGACTGTCGATTGATGGATTAAGCTCGGTCCATTTCCATCCCAGTTTATTCCACTGTGTAACGATATCCCGTTGATCTACATCTTTCTGTTTAAACATTTTGCACCAATGAAATACCTTTTTTGTAAAAACCAAGTTGTTAGGTGTACACTACAAGCACCACAAGGATTTGCAGTAATGGATACAAATTAATTTGCAAAAAGAATACAATGCGCGTAGGATAATTCTCTTCGGCGAAGCTTGTATTTCCGTATTTGTATTTCCGCTTTTTATGCAATCAATGAATTTTTCACTTCCGGTCACCTATTGACAGCCAAAATGACAACCATAATAACGTTTCTGATATGTATGCATGTAGGTAGGTGTACACTAAATTATAATATCTGTACGTAGGTAGTCCACAAGTCAGTTGAGTACAAGCCATCAAGTAAAACGCAGTTTCTTTTATTTGAATCCCGATACAAATCACTTATACGTTATATCTTATAACAAAATACATATTTATTAAGTCTGTACTTTATACAATCAATCTATTTCAAATCCAAAGCGTTGTACACGTTTCTTATTTCTTAACGGATATTTACGTTCTACGATAATGGGTGGTCTCGAACTTCCTGCATTATCTGACCCTTCTTCCTTCGTCATTATTGAGGACTTTCTTCCCGCATTTGCCTCAATCGTTATTTGCTGTGTTTGTAAGAATGCATCCGACGTCGTGCCCGACTCGCCCTGGTCTGCGTCTGTATGTACTTCAGACGGATGATTTGTTGATGATTCATCTGAATTCTGTGGATTGCCTTCAACTGTCACACCCTGAGCGCAGTCTGTTGAGGTTGATGGATATACCAAAGAGTTTCTAACTCGCCGCTTCATTTGGTCTATATGTCGATGGTGCATAGAACCATCTTCCCCCGCAACTGTGTAATCGGAACCACCTAGTCTATCCACTACAATGCCCTTAGCCCACTTACCCCCAGGTCTGTAGTCCCTGTATGCTATAGAGTCACCTAATGTCATTTCCCTAGACACCGAGCCTTTTTTGTTTGCTATTTTACTTTGCTCTTTAAACACCCTTGTTGACCTATCGGGTTTAAGTAAATCTAAACGTACTCTCAAATCTCTTCCTAACATCATTTTTGCCGGGGACTCACCTGTGGTGCTGTGAGGGGTATTTCGGTAGTGAAGCAAAAATCTCTGAATAGCTACCCAAGTGTCCAATTTATCAACCATGGCCTTTTTAATTACATTTTTGATCAACTTTACCGCCCCTTCAACAGCTCCGTTTGATGCTGGATGATAGGGACTTGAATACATATGCTGTACCCCGTTTATTGCTAAAAAGGCATTAAATTCACGACTTGAAAAGGGAGGCCCGTTGTCAGAAACTACCTGTTTCGCGATCCCAAATCTTGCCCATGATTCCCTCAATTTCGATATTACCTGTTCTGCAGAAGTACTACTCATTAAAAATACTTCTATCCATTTAGTACGAGCATCAATCGCAACTAAATACATTTTGCCTCCAATCGGCCCTAGAAAATCTATATGAACTCGCTCTTGTGGACGTGACGGCCAGTGCCAAGGAATAGAAGGACTTGCTACTGGTGCCGGGGCTACTGCCATACACGTTTCGCATGCCTTCCCATGTTTCTCTATATCTTCATCCAGCCCCGGCCACCAAATGTAACTTCGAGCCATAGCTTTGGTCTTCACAATCCCCATGTGAGGTTCATGAAGTTCCGTTAAAATTTTATCTCTACAGGATTCTGGAATTACAACTCTATGTCCCCACATGATACATCCCAGCTCTAAATAGAGTTCCTTTCGCCTATTAAAATATGGTCGTAGTTCCCTGTCCTCCACTACCTCCGGCCATCCATCACTCATGTAGTTAACTACCCTACCTAGTAATCTATCTCTCGTTGTCATTAATCGTACTTCGTTATTGTCTATTAATAAAGCATTGGATGCAAAATGCAAATATGATTGCTCCGGTAACTCATCCTCCTTTGTCTCACCTACTGGTAACCGTGATAACACATCGGCGCAATTGCTAGACGTGCTTATGTACTGGATATCGAAATCGTACCCCAATAATATTATTGCCCATCTTTGCATTCTGCTCGATGTCATACTGGGTACCGCATTTTGTGGTCCAAAAATACTAACCAATGGTTTATGATCTGTTTTCAAATGAAACTTTCGACCAAATAGATATTGGTGAAATTTACTTGTACAAAATACTATCGCTAACGCTTCTTTGTCTATTTGTGAATAGTTTAACTCTGCGGCATTTAATTTCCGTGATACATATGCGATAGGTCGCTCTCGACCGTCCCTATCCGGCTGCGTTATTAATCCACCAATCCCGTGGGAACTTGCATCACACGTTAGGGTTAATTCCTTTTTGGCATCATAATGAGCTAGAACTTCACTACCTGATAAAAGCTCTTTTATTCTTCGAAACGCTTTCTCACACTCTCCCGTCCATCTCCAACTTGCACTCTTTTTTAACAATGCGTGTAATGGATCCAGTGTTTCACTAGCTTTACTAATAAATTTTGAATAAAAGTTTACCATTCCTAAGAATGACCTCAATTCCGTAACATTGCTTGGTCGGGGCATTTTTGTAATTCCAGTTATTTTACTAGGATCCGGCTTAATACCTTCTTTTGAGATTATATATCCTAAATAATATACCTCATCCGCAAAAAACGTACACTTGGATTTTTTTATTTTTAAACCTAGTGTTTTAAGCCTCTCTAAAACAGCCTCCAGAGCTTTAAGATGGGACGCCTGATCCTTTCCCGTGATCAAAATATCATCAAGAAAAGTCTGTGCATTTGGAATGTTTTTTACTATGGAATCGCTTATTCTACTGAAAATTCCACTACTAGAAGCAAGCCCATATACTAATCTATTATATTTGAATAGACCCCTATGGGTATTGATGACAGTATACATTTTACTTTCCTCCGAAAGACATACCTGGTTATATGCTTGTGCTAAATCTATCTTTGTAAACTTAACCCCATTATTTAAATTTGCAAACAATTCCTCTACTCTTGGTAAGGGATATCTATCAACCATCAAAACTGGATTCAAGGTGACTTTGAAATCCGCACACACCCTTAAACTTCCATCCTTTTTATTTACCGGAACCAAAGGCGTAGCCCAGTCTGAGCAGTCCACAGGTTCGATGATCCCGCTTTCTAACATGGCGTCAATCTCCGCATCGACTCGCTCCTTCAACGCAAACGGTAAGGGCCGGGCACGACGGAAGACGGGCACGGCGTCGGGTCGTACTCGCAACGTCGCTGTTCCCCCCGTATACCGCCCGAGACCACCGTCAAACACTTCTTTATGCCTGTCGAGGAGTACGTGCAAATCGTTAGGTACATCGGTTTTGTCACATAAAGAATAAACATGAGAACAGCTGCTTGACTTATCATACCGTAACACTGGAATGTTTATTTCTAATTCGGCTAGCCACTGCCGACCTAACAAACTCGTTTCACCTTTATCTAGCACGTATAAATCCAATTCCTTATTTTTGTTACCATAGGACACTATTGGCGATAACATTCCTAACGGGCTTATTTTTGTGCCATCATAAAATTTAAACACAGTACTGGATGGTTTTAATTTTATGTCACTAAAATGTCTTTCATATGTGCTTTTACTGACAAAAGAACACGCAGCCCCGGTGTCCAATTCCATAATAACCTCTTTCCCATTAATTGAAATAGGCAAACTCACCGGTTTGTATCGATTTAATTCCATTTTATAGATAGCTTCGTCCTCGGAATTGCTGTTGCTATCGCCATTTTCCCCCGCCAAAAAATATGCGCCCGAGTTGCTTTTCGCCGCCCTTTTGCCCGACGACATACTCGTGTTTGGGCATACTCGCCGTAGATGCCCTTGCATCTTGCATGAGCTGCACGTGTAAGTTTTAAACCTGTAATGTGCAGTATTGTGCGCAGTTGCACCGCATGCATCGCACCTACGTCCGACATAACTACGCGGCACGGCTCCCGAGTGAGGTCTGTTGTTGACAACCGCCGCCGCTGCCGGCCGACCGCTGCCACCGCCGCCGCCGCCGCCGCCGCATGTACCTGGCATGCGACCGGTATCCCTGCCGCCGACTCCACGCCCCGCGATGAGATTTATTTCCGAAGCTCCGCTTCCCCGCCCCGTTCTCGCTGTACTTGCACTTATTTGCATATTTTCCATTCCGGAGCGGATCTGCATCATCGATGCATCACGTTCTGCTGCCTCCAAGGATTGTGCTAACGTTACCGCCTTGGAAAACGTTAGGTGTTCCTCAGCAAAAAGACGTTGTCGTATGACGTCACCACTCACTCCGCACACGAATTGATCTCTGAGATTGTCCATTAACGCGGTATCAAAATCACACGTACGTGCAAGTTTCTTCAAAACAGCCACATATTGCTTAATATCTTCGTTAACACCTTGCCGTCTTAATCGAAAACTGTAACGCTCGGCCATGATGGATGGTTTTGGGCACACATGATTTCCTACCAGAGTCACTAGCGCATCGTATGTGTATTCCGAGGGCTTCTTAGGGCTTGTCAGGGTAACCATCAGCTCGTAGCATTCGTCACCCACGACGGACACTAATGTTGCGAGTTGTTTTTCCGCCTTTACTTCGTTGGCTTTGAAGTACATCTCCAGCCGTTCGCAGTATGACTTCCAATTTCCACTCTCCATGTCGAACTCCCGTATTTTCCCGATAGACATAATGGAAATTGCTAATCGCGCACTTTTAAATAACTATCCTCGTCGTCCAGTGATTTGTATCGGGATTCAAATAAAAGAAACTGCGTTTTACTTGATGGCTTGTACTCAACTGACTTGTGGACTACCTACGTACAGATATTATAATTTAGTGTACACCTACCTACATGCATACATATCAGTTTCCAATTTCACCTTTTTTACCCGTGTTTTTTTTATAAGTATACTACAATTGGCTCTATTTCGAGAACACAAACAGTTGCAAAGATTTGTATGCGCATTTATAATTGGTTCTAGTTCTACAGAAGTTTGATGCCCGCAAGCAAATCAAAATGCAAGGGGCAAATACAGCATTATTTTTACACAAAGACATGCACATGGCCACATGCAGACAGTATGAGTATTAAGTACTACTTTATAATCAATGAAACAACAGATCGCAGTCCAGATTGGGGCTCAGATCCATCTTAAAACCACAATGGGCCATGATGGCCCACGAAATCATCATGAAGGGGACCAAGTTATATGAGAAAAGGAGATGGACTCTATTACATTTCACGGTACTCATAGCTTTGTCCCCTTAATAACGACGTAGAGTAGGCCTACAGAGTAAATTCAAAGATATTAAAATTGTTGACCCTTGCCCAGCAAGTGAAAAAATATTTGAAAGGGGGTTTCGAATGGATTTTTTTGGTACGTGTTCTAATTGGATAAATTTGAGACAAAGTAAACAACCGAAGTTTCCCTCCTTTTTATCTTTCAAGACATATTATGTAGCTTTATTCACAACCCTGAAAAAAAAAAAAGAAAATGAAATGAACATCCATACATATGAAAATTTTCGATAATACCTACTTATAGAGAATGTTTTTCATTTCAAGGATGTGAATAAAACTGAATATCTAAATGTGGTTGCTTTGCTATTATTCTTTAGAATAAGCATTGTGTAAACATCTGTGACAGAAGTTGTGTACCAAAATTAACAACCTGTGTTGAACGAATTAATCAATTAATTAACGAATACTTTACTGCATAGAAAATCAATATAAAAACACAAAGTAAAAAGTAACAGATTGCAAGGGCGGAGTTATTCTTTAAAGAAATTTCTTCCATTTAGCTGATGGTATTGGGAAAGTTAAAATGTAACAACTAAATTGGTAATTGAGCAAAAATAAAAAACAAATATTACTATACACATGCGTACAAACAAAATCACATAGAAAAGGTAATAATTTCGTTTTTATTAACGTCTTTAGCTGAAACAAATAATGGTTAATAAATGCAGTTTATTTTTATAATTTTTTGTTCAAAAAAAAGTATTATCAAAAATAAGAACAACAATTCTATTTTATTTGAATTTTCAGCGGTCACTAGAGTTCTAACGTAACTAACTTGCATTTATGTATAATTTTAAATAAATATAAACACAATTAATTCGTTTTTAAACAACCTCTATATTTCACTAAATTGAATAATAGTGACCAACCTTAGGTTTGTTAGACTTTCCGAATCTCGGCCGCCATTTATAAAGTTCATAGTTGTATAAATATGATAGATGAAGGTGGCCAAACTTTGGACATTAAAATAACGGAATCATAACGCCATTGAATAATAAACCAAAGGAGAAAGAAATAAAATGTCTACTGAGAAATCCATTGATACAATCTGTACTGTTTTCACCCTTCTTGCTCCTCACGTATACATACACAGCATTAACTCTCTCACTCTTTGACACAAACTCACAACAATGAAAAATTACTACATCTACACTACATCCCTCTTACACACGTTTATACACCCTCTCACTCACCCTTGTTCGCGGGACAAATGTTGTGCGGACTTGTACCAAAATCCTCATTGTGCGGTCCTACCTTTCCCGTTGACTTAGGCGAGTGTATTTGCTTACACGATGTACGGCTGTCTTTTTCTAGCATGAACATCTAACAGAATTTCGTTAACACTCACTGGAGACAGAGATACAAGCAATCAAAATTCTTGTCAAAAATACGGCTTGTGCGGTCCTCAAATTTTGTGCGGACCGTCCGCTCAACAAGGGTTTTGCGGACGTTAATACACAGAGTCCGCACTTTAATGGGTTAACGTACGAAATAACACAACGTCCGTACGTTGTTGGTTTGGTGAACGAAATTACACAGCGACCGCATTTTAATGAAATACCGTATTAAATTATATGCTCCGTCCGCACTTTGGTGATCTTACGTACGGAATAACATACTATTCGCACTATAATGATTTTGTATACGAAATTACACTACCCGTCCACCCTTTGACCGTTTCATTTCATAAAGCGACGATATTTAGTATTGGTATATCATTAAATTTCAAACTTTTAAATACCTACTAAATCAGTAAGTTGAAGTGGCAGTGGACTGGCTATATTTGTTGCCGACATGATAACCGTTGGGACCAAAAGGCATTAAAATGGAGACCACGTACAGCAAATCGTAGCGTAGGCCGCCTTCGTGCCCGCTGGACTGACGATCTGAAGGACGTTGCGGGTAGTGGCTGGATGAGGATGATTGAGGACCACCAAGAGTGGCATGATATTGGGGAGGCCTATGTCGGACGGAAATGGAAGCGGAATCATACAGACATTTCAGCATCTCCAATTCTCCACGTAAAGCCAGTCAACTTGGCATCGCTGCAAGGACTGCAGAACAGACCAAGTTTCAAGGGAGTCGAAGGCTTTCTCGTAGTCCAAAAACGCTAGACATAAAGGCTGATTATACTCTTGTGTTTTCTGTATGATCTGCCTTAGCGTGTGGATGTGGTCCACCGTGCTGTAGCTTTTTCGAAACCCAGCTTGCTTTGGAGGTTGGAAGTCGTCGAATCATTGGGCGAGATGATTTGTGATAACTCTTGAGAAAAGCTTGTAGGTGTGGCTCAGGAGCGCGATTGGCCTAAAGTTCTTCAGTAACATTTTGTCCCCTTTCTTGAAGAACAAAATTACCAAGCTCCTGCTCCACTCCTTTGGCGTAGTTCTGGTGCGAATGACGGCATTAAAGAGGTCCTGTAGCTGTCTGAGTATAGGGTAACTTCTAGCTTTCAGGAAATCGGTTGTGATGCCATCTTCGCCCAGCGCCTTGTTATTTTTTAGCTGCTCAAGAGCTATCCCAATCTCGCCCATTTTGACATCCGTAAGTTCATCGGTGTAGTGGCGGGTCAAAGGTGCACGTTTGTCGTCCTGATTTGCAGGCAGTTGGCTTGGGAGCATGTGAAGAATATAGGAGCCCATTCTCGATTTCAGTGAGGATTTCTGGCCAAGAGGTATAATTTCTACTGTCAGATATCTTCAGCTTCGTCAGATTAGTTCTTCCTAACAGCTGGGTAACAATTTTTGAGCCTTTGTTTCGCTCAATCGCTGCTTTAATGATGCGAGTGATATGTCGGCGCAGTTCAAAACGAATTTGCCCTTTAACACGCTTATTAAGAAGGGGGGGAGGGGTAATCTGCTGAATCTGAAGACATTTCCCGTCTTTGCCTCATCAGGTCCAAAGTTTCGCTTGAAGTCTTGGACTCCTTTTTCTTTCACTCCGGCTTAAAATAAGCCCTGCCAAATTTGCGCACGACATTTATGAAATTGTTAGCAAGCTGGTCGACGTCCTCAGTGGTTTCCAACAGGGCAAATCGGTTCTGAAGTTCCATTTGGAATTTCTTGGATCTCGCAGCGATTTGGCGCAGAGAAGGACGGAGCGTAGACTTTATCAGACGGTTTCTCTCCAGCTGTAAGTCGATATTCAAGATGCTTCGGATAAGTCGGTGATCGCTACTGGTACTAAACCTATTGATCACGGAGACATCTTGTAATATGTGCTTTTGATCCGTTTTGATCTATTTAGGTGCTTACCTTACCTCAGATTTATTTTTCACACACCAAGAAGTAGGGTGAATTCAATTTATGTATAAAGTGCGGTCCTATTTTAAATTTCACATTTTAAGATGATTACTTTAACTCACATTTGTTTTTTACACACGAGGAAGTAAGGTTGGTTCGTTATTTGTATAAAGTGCGGTCCTACATTGACGTCCGCATTTTATCATTTTCGTACTAAGTTATACATTTTTTGGACTGGTGGCGCCACGTGGTGGTTACACACTAGAACTATATTTTTGCATGTGTTAACTCAACTTGACAGAAATACTGGTTGTGCGCCACCCAATTGAAATTCTCCCAGATTTCACCAGTCGACCAATCAGAGCACAAGGATTCGATAGCTATATTTAAAGCTCTACCAAAATATTATGCGGACGTCCGCATAATCAGAAAGACCGCACAACGAGGATTTTTGACAAGGTAAAGACCGCACAATACTCTAGCCGCAAAGACACCCTGACACACATGTTAACTCTCAACTGAATTTTTAACTTAAATCTAACTATGTTTAATATTAGTCCTTTTTTGTACTAATTATTATGGTTTTCTTTTTTATTAATCAAATGTTCCGTATACATCTTCGATTTCTTGTTTGCATGCTTTTTACAATTTAAGTTAGTATAAGAATGAATCCGTTATTGGCCTCTGTTTAGGTAATATTTTCTGTTGTAATTTTTTTTGTTATGTGCTGTGGATTTCTGTGTGAATAATAAAATAAAATAAAATATAAAATTCTTATATAATATATAAGAATATATAAGCCTTTGTCCGAGAAAAGACAATATTTTTGTCTTTTCTCGGACAAAGGCCGACATTGTGATTTTGTAACAAAATAAGTATCCTATCCTCGGCTCCTCGTATTTCTCGAAAACAAATCAAAATCAACATTTAAATTATAAGGGATAATATCCATCGCACTTTATTTTATTGTAGAAATTATTGAAAAAACTATTGGAAGCTTATTTAAGGTCGAAAACACATGACCCATACGTGGTCTTCACTGTCGATTTCAGCCATATTTGTGACAGCATCGCTCTGCTTTACGTCTCGCTGGCTACTGCATGCTATTGACCAGAGGTACGTACGACACCTAGTGTACCTTCTAAACAAGGATAGTAAATAAACAGTGAGGAGTGTCATTTCAAAGTGACTTATTTCCACTTTTGAAAATAAATTAACTAATGATGGGAATCGATTTTTAGCATACGATTACACCACTATAACAAATTGTGTATTACAGAAACGCTTAATTCCTCTAAATTTGTCTTTCAATTCACGTATCTAAAACAATTGCGCTTATTTCCACGTCATTTGCTAACAGTACTCAAGACACAAATATTCTTTTACAAACCGACTTATTTCCAATACATAATTCGAGTCTAGTCGCTTGTCTCTAGCAAACAGATTTATTTCCATTCCACACATTTCATAGATAAAGAAAAGCGGCGGAAAAGGCACAGACTAATCTAAAATTCTTTATCTATGCTAAAAAAGCCTGTTAGCCAAGACCAAGGACAAAAAAAGTTGTTTTCCTGTAGTCCTGAAAAAAGTGACTTATTTCCAAATTATTGAGTAAGGTTTTACTATTATACATATTTTTTAGAATTAATGTGCTAGTGTCAGAATCACTTAAATACAATCTTCTTTCATGGTGACATGAAAAAAAAATGTATATAACACAAATTAATAACGTAGAAGTTTTTGGCATTTATTTAAAAATCTGATAAGGTGAAAATAAGTCCTTTTGAAATGACGCTCCTCACTAGCATTTGGCGCCACAAACGTAAACCTACATGGAATTTATACCTAAAGCAAAGCTAAAACGTATATGCGCCGAGTATATGCGCAGGGCGACTCAAGGGCACTTTACCCTATTTGTATTCTTGAAACAAAAACATCAAGCATAGGTACTTGCTATTGGCAGGAATGTATATACATAAACCGGCCTTCATTAATTTTCTCGAGAATTACTAATTGGCACGTGTAGGTAGAATTTATTCATAGAATTGTCTAAAAACAGATTTTCCTGGAAATACTTAACTTAATTTGGAGGACTTTATCTCGTCATGAATATAATTAATATATTGCGTATATCCGTATGTTACGTACGCCACGTGCCTACATTCATATCCATCGGAAAACCTTACAAGCACAGCATTTTGGTGACCAGGAAGTCGACGAAGCTGCTGGCAGCTGCATGCCTACCTATAATGTAAATACTATACATAGTATTTATGTATTTAATGTAAGTACCTATATTATACATACACATGCATATGTATGTACACATGTATACCTACTATATAAATGGCTATGCCTCAGCTGTCGGAGTCGGCAATTAATAATTAATGGGACAGGTACCGGAGGTGATCATTAATTAAAAAACCGGTCAAGTGCGAGTCAGTGTCTTGTATTTTCTTATCCCTTGGTTAAAGTAGATATAAGTAATTTGATGTATACTATAAGTTTATGTTGGAAAAAAGACATGATCTTGCCAAGTTTCTTGCCCGTTCTTCTTAGCAAGACTACTGGAATGGGCGGAGGTAGGCATGTATTTATATATGTAACCTATTACTATGTAGTATATAGGATGGATTCATGCTGGGGGCTCGGTTGGTGATCATTGAACCTTGTTCCTGGTCCCTGGCCGGGTCTCCGGTATGGGTTCGGGCGGTTGATTGGATTTCACCTTGTATAATAACATTTTACCTATAATTTTAATCGAATATATTGCTACATAAATTAAATAAACATTTAATCTAGTTCATGTACATTTATTATTTTATTACATATATTTTTATAAGATTAAAATTTGACTTGTGAAACGTGTATTATATATACCTACTTTGCAAAATAAACTTTTTGAATTTTGAATTTCAGACTTCCGTAATTTGACCAATTTGGGAATTTTGTCATTTTCTTTTGTGAATTTCCCAACCACATAACATCACTTAACAACCACATCAAACGAACATAAGACCATCGGCAGCTGTCCCAAATGCTAGCTCCGGCAACCGTCTCAAGTGCCGGATCCGGCAGCTGAGGGCACTTCCTATATACATGGCTAACTCCACCCATTCGATTAATCTTCTAGAAGAAGGGAAAGAAACTCAGCAAGATCATATGTCTATCCTGCCCCTACTTGATTTAAAACCATGTCCTCCGAATTAGTGCGGCCTAGAAGTTCGAACCACTACACCAAAGAGGCGGTATATATTATTTATTAATTCGATTACTAAAGTGCAGCTTCTGCAGCAGGATTACAAATTCCGTTTGCAAACTTGATTTGCGTCCAGAACGTGCGACAGCCAACGTGATGGTTGCTACTGAATTAAGGAGAATGCGACGGGTCTCGTTTTCAAACCTTCTCATAATATTGCTTTTCTTATTTATCCCTTTCAGACCTGAGTCACTCTCCTCGTACAATAAATATACGCGGTGCAGCTACTGTGCGAGGACAGCTACACACTCACATTTTTATAAGACGGCTCTGTAATGGTTATTTATAACGCTTTCAGACTTGAGTCACTATCCTCGTGCAGTAAATATACGCGGTGTAGCTACTGTGTGAGGACAGCTACACACGCACATTTGTATAAGACGGCTCTATAATGGTTATTTATATAAATAACGCTTTCAGACTTGAGTCACTCTCCTAGTGCAATAAATGTACGCGGTGCAGCTACTGTGTGAGGACAACTACAAACGCACGATTCCTTTTGACGGATCTGTAATGGTTATTTATATAAATAACGCTTTTAGACTTGAGTCACTCTCCTCGTGCAATAAATGTACGCGGTGCAGCTACTGTGCGAGGACTAGCTAGCTACTGTGTAAAGGTTATTTATATAATTATGGCACTAAGCTTTTCGTTATTTCAGAAGAAAAAAAAAAGCAAGCATTATTGTGATTTATTTAGTTAGGCTTTTCTAGTAAATTTGTGTTATTTTATGCTTTTTGTTGTAAATGATCGTGCACAAAAACTACCGATATCACACACTCACATTTTTATAAGACGGCTCTGTAATGGTTATTTATAACGCTTTCAGACTTGAGTCACTATCCTCGTGCAGTAAATATACGCGGTGTAGCTACTGTGCGAGGACAGCTACACACGCACATTTGTATAAGACGGCTCTATAATGGTTATTTATATAAATAACGCTTTCAGACTTGAGTCACTCTCCTCGTGCAATAAATGTACGCGGTGCAGCTACTGTGTGAGGACAACTACACACGCACATTTGTATAAGACGGCTCTATAATGGTTATTTATATAAATAACGCTTTCAGACTTGAGTCACTCTCCTCGTGCAATAAATGTACGCGGTGCAGCTACTGTGTGAGGACAGCTACACACGCACATTTGTATAAGACGGCTCTATAATGGTTATTTATATAAATAACGCTTTCAGACTTGAGTCACTCTCCTCGTGCAATAAATGTACGCGGTGCAGCTACTGTGTGAGGACAACTACACACGCACGATTCCTTTTGACGGATCTGTAATGGTTATTTATATAAATAACGCTTTTAGACTTGAGTCACCCTCCTCGTGCAATAAATGTACGCGGTGCAGCTACTGTGCGAGGACTAGCTAGCTACTGTGTAAAGGTTATTTATATAATTATGGCACTAAGCTTTTCGTTATTTCAGAAGAAAAAAAAAAGCAAGCATTATTGTGATTTATTTAGTTAGGCTTTTCTAGTAAATTTGTGTTATTTTATGCTTTTTGTTGTAAATGATCGTGCACAAAAACTACCGATATCAACAACGGAATGCATAAAAAAAAGAACTTTGCTAGAAAACCATGACATTAAATCGCGTAATTAAAATAAAACTAGAATAAGAAAAAATAATAAGTTGTGCGTTTAGGACTGAGATCCGTCGCATCCACCTTAACGTTCAAAGTTCTCTCCGCAAGGAAGTGGCAACTGGTAATTTATTTGAAGAGTTGGCTACGACACATCCTGTTATTGATAAAGTCGTAATTACATACCTATATATACTCACGCCTGTCTCCCAGAAGGATATGCAGAGACTACAGATTTCCGCTACGATCCTGACACACCTCTTTCGTTTCTTTGACATCCATCTATCTAGTCATACAAAACTTTACCCAGCTCCAGTATGTCGCCAATTTGGTCGGCATACGTCCTCCTAGGGTGGCCTGGTCGGGCTGTACCTTCCACTTGCTTAAAACTTCTTTCCTCACTCTACTTTCATTTACCTTCTTTGTGTACACTCGCCTGCACTTCAAGCTCCCTATTTGCAAACGATTTTAATATTTATGACGCCGCAATAAGAACTGCCAAGTAGCTGACGTTCGTACAAAATCGCAAGTAAAGCCACAAAACATTTTCTAGTCGGACTTTGCAAGTAATATGATACGAGAAGGCGTTGTAGGTAAAATTGGTATTCTGCTTGAAACAACGCCTCTTTTAAGGGTTTGTTTAAAAAATAGTAAGCTTTATAGGGTTTAGAGCAGGGATGGGCAAACTTTTTTGTTATTATCTACTTGTGGGTCGATAGTCACGGGCCGGATTGCAACCGATCGCGGGCCGGAGATGGACGCGGGCCGTCGCGTCGTTTGCCCATCCCTGGTTTAGAGTTTATCTGTCACCAGCCAACAATGCGCGGGACGTCAGCGGTACAGGTGGCATAAGCGGTCGGACAGGTTGGGTTTCCGCACAATAACGTCGTCGCGTAAACGTCTTCACTCGCTCAGATGAAGGCAGCCTGAATCTGCTGAAACTGGTCGGCAATCCCGATCACGCATTTCCTCAAACATATTGAATTCGTCCCTTGTCGCGCGTGACCAATTCAGTACGTTTTTGGAAATTAAAATATGTCGCGTAAACGTATCGAATTTAATAATGGGGTTAAATATGATACGTTTACGCGACGTAGACAGAATCAACACGATTTTGCTGTATGTTTTGCTGTATTTTTTTCATAACCTTCACTAACTATATTAGTAAAAGTATTTAAAATGGTAGCTTAAGTAAATATTTATTTACAATTATTATTACTAAATTATTCAAAGATAATCAAGGGAAGAAATGTTTTGATATTCTGTTTTTTTTTACTAACGTAGCAGGTGAATTAAGTCGGACATTATCAGGGTCAAGTTCAAGGTCAGCAGCAGTAGTCGTCACCTTAAATATTGATGTTTATTACGTACATGCCTGCTTCGTTATATTTCTTTCGCTTCAAACTGCTGAGCTTACAGGATGAATTCAATACGGTTTTTGTCAACAGTTTTCATATTGATAACTATTACTAAAACAAATAAATTCACAAACCCGTGTTGAATTTGTCTACTAATGGGCTGAAATCGATACGTTTTTGCGACATATTTTTATTTCCAAAAACTTTGGGAATTGGTCGCGACGAGGGGACGAATTTAATACGGTACAAGAAATACGCAGCCCGATCATGATGTTTATTGGGGTGAGCCATTTTTGTGAGCAACTGATAATACTTATTAAAAAAAAAAAAGTTTTTTTTATTACAAATGCTCTTTTTCGGGATCCAATTATTTTAATTATTATATGTATGCATAGTTTTATATGTATTGATGTAAGTATGTTTATGTATTTTATAAGTTTATGTCTTAGATAAGTATATTTAGGTTTATATTTATCTTGATCTCCTTTCTTTCTGATTAACATTTACGCATTCCTTGTGTTATTTCATAAAGTATCTGTTTGCTTCCAAAGTGTGCTCGGAAGATATTGCTATTAGCAATAAGTGACGCCTTTAAGCACCGTGTTTGATTGTTTTATGTTTGTCTGTATTAATTTGCGTAAATGTGTATAAACCAAAGTGTTATAAATAAAAAAATAAAAATAAATTCTTAATAGAAGAAAATTATTTGGCCATTATTTAAAGATACTTTGTGAGCGCAGTTTGGTGAACATTCTATCTTTTTTGCTACCATATAGAATTTTTCGGCAAATCTCTAGGCATAATTTTGGTAATCGGTTACATATGAGCCATTTATTTATTTAGATAGATGTGTAGCGAGTAAAATAAATTACAAAATCAACTACCTACTACGCAATGATAATGTAAATAAACTACCACGAACGTATGTAATCAACGGAATAACTGCTTTTTAGGGTTCCGTAGTCAACAACAAGGAACCCTTATAATAATAATAATTTATTTATTTCGGCAAACAAAAAGCCATATAACACACACAATAGCTACAATAATGTTAGTAACAAAAATAAATCTTATAGTTTCACCATGTCCGTTTGTCTGTCTGTCTGTCTGTCTGTCTGCCTGTCCGCGGCTTAGCTTAGAGACTATTAGTACTGAAAAGCTGTAATTTGGCATGGGTATACATATTTATCACGTTAATAAAGGGGCATAGTAACATTTTGAAAATTTTTTTTTAGGGTACCACCCCTTCACGTAAAGTAGGGATATTTTTTTTTCTCGTCTATCCCCTAGTGTAGGGTGTCATAGGATAGGTAATTTAAAAATATTGGGGTGTAAGAAGACCATTTTTCGATCCAGCGTTTCGTTTGCGAAATATTAAGCTTAAAAGTGTTAATTTTTGTTAGAGTCAAGTGTCCCCCCCCCTGCCAGCGAAACGGTTGTATTTGGAGACGTGAAAAAAATAACGGCAGTAGTATACATAGCGAAATTAAAAGGAAAACTGCCACAGATAAGTAGGCTGTACAAGATAACGAGTACAGATCCATCTAAACACGGGGCGATTCGCATCAGCAGGAACAAAATGTATGGGCCGTTCTTGGGAAGAGCGACTTCCGAGCGCACTAGAAGTTTAGCGCGATCTGTATTATTATAGATAATTGTATGGAACCCTTCGTGCGCGAGTCCGACTCGCTCTTGGCCGGTTTTTCTTTTTTTACAGCGTGAAAAATCTTTTTTCACCCCAATTACTGTTACATGACAATAATGTAATATACTTTGTTCAAACAATGTATGACGTCACAAATGATGTCATTTGTTATTCAGCAAATTACTCACTTAGAAACAAGAAGTGAGTTTTTGTAGAGACGAGCTAAATATGCTAAACAAAATCATCTTTACATGCAGACAAGGTTCCTTCACCGAAGTTAAATTACGAGGTTTAAAGTCAGGATATTTTACTTTTGCAAACGTTGCTTGTATTAAATATAAATATTCTGAATATTAAAATCTGACTTATTTTAAAATTAAAAGGGATTTAAACAATTAAACGCCTTTAAACTCTCGCGTTTTGTACACATTATAATATATATAATCGGGTCTACCGCGATCAATTTTTACCTTTTTACGAAAAGGGGACACCCGACGTTTCGAGACAATCGTGGTCTACGGGAAACTGACCGAAAACTGACCGGGAAACTGACCGAGTTTCCCGTAGACCACGAGACATGCAACTGTCTCGAAACGTCGGGTGTCCCCTTTTCGTAAAAAAGGTAAAACTTGATCGCGGTAGACCCGATTATATATATTATAATTAAACGCCTGACTGAAGCAAAAGACATGTACAGGCATTTTAAGGCGATATGCGAAAAAAATACAGGTGTTTCTTTTCTGTGTATTTCATGAAATTTTAATAAATTTGTAATATTTATGGTATATGCATTTTGACTATATAATCTAGGGTTTTGAAATTGGAAAACATGTTTGGATAAATTTTCCTCGGTAGAAATAATTGTTGAAATGAGGTCATCAAACACACTTCTTCTCCTCGTTTGACGAATAGGAATATACAGAATTCAAACATATTTTCTTAGGTGTGTTTGAACAATTTCTGGAGATTTGATATTTGATTATTTTAGTTTTTTTAATAAAAATATAAAACCAACTTTTTTCTCTTTTTGCCCTGAATCCGCCCCTCTCGCACTGCGCGATTTTTTGCTTGGATTGACAGTGACAAAAATGAAATTCGCATAGCCTCTTAAGACGTTTTTTTTTATTTTACATTTAAATGAATATTTATCCCTAGATGAAGCCCTGCATCGTTGCTCGCGTCCGTTTCTTCCAACCCCGTGAGGATATCTTAAGGGATATGTAAAAGTTTTAGCTTTCCTGTTACTCCATATGCGAAAAAACCCTCAGTGCGGGAGGGACGGATTCATTGAAAAGTAGCAAAAAGTCGGTTTTTTATTAATATAAAATGTACTAAAAATGATTTTAAAAACTTCGTTTAACCAGGTCCTAGATAAAGTTAAAAACCATGTAAGAAAAATTTACTTGCAGTCCATATGTCATTCTAAATTGTTAAATCAGGAGAATTGGTGTCGAAAAAGACCCCATTTCAATAAACATTTCTATCGAGCCGAATTTCTCCAATCGCGTCTCTGTTTAACAGATCCCAAGAGAAAGATTCCAAAAATAATATACTATTTTATAAAATTAATACATTATTTACTGAAGTTGATATGCAAGTTCGAAAAGTGTCGATTTTTTTTCCGTAGCGCCTTAAAATCTGTCTACGTCAAAAGGAACCATGAATAAACATTGAAAAATATAATAGAAAATTCCCAATTTTTTGGGTCATTTTACCGCATGACATCCCTGATAAATTTTCGGCTACTGATAGTTCAAAGTATAGCCGGTTCGATTCCAGCTTACTATTTTAAGTATTGCATTTTTCTATGAAAAAGTTAATTTTTATTTTTCGAGATACAGGGTTGGTTCTATAGTAAAAGTTGTTCTATACCACTGACTGAATAAGCTATTCAAATATAGTTACACCTTTCTGTTACACGTTGTATACTACGACCAAATCTATACTAAGATTACAACATTTATGTCCACCTGTCACCGCATCAAACTCTTTTTTGCCAAGCCGTAAAGAATATATTTTGTGTCCGCTACGTGGCCGACATCGGTAGTATGAATATACGAGTATGCATGTAATTTCTTTATTACACGAAACTTTGCAATGCACAAACGCAAACGTTGTGCTAAATAAGTTCATTAATTTATTAATTTATAATTATCAGTCGATATAAAAATCAGTCGAATGATGATAAGTTTTTTATGAAAATTTATTTTGTATCCTAAGGTTGCATAAGCTTCCTGTGACATAAAAATCTAATTATCCCATCGACTGATGCTGGCCCCATCGCAGGCCGAAATATTTGTCAAAGTTTATTTTAATCTTTACTGACTTTCTAGCTACTGTCACATAATAAATGACAGTTTATTTTTCTAAACATACTTTAAGACATAAAACTCACATAAAACAAATCTTAAGCGGGCAAAGACCAACAAACCTTTCTTTCCGCATCTCTGACACGCATCATATCCAAAAGAAATGACCTAAAAAGTAAAATCCGTGGCTTGGTCCGTTTAATACCCTGAAGGATTGCGAGAGAAGCCTTCAGCTCCGCTCTGTCCGACGGAGATGCGACTTGGTTCCCAGGTCACGTGCCACCGACATTGTGATGCTGTGCTCTAGAAAACTTTCCTCAACCCGGTCTAAGTTTGGCCACACTACTGCTAGCATTTATTTCCTATGGCAACGGAATGATTTACTAAACAACTTCAGGATATGTTGAACACTAGACAGTCATCTATTTATTATTCTTATTACAAAGCGTTGGTTGATTTTTGTTGAGTGAAGAGTACATCGAAAGTACTTTATGTATGATTCTTTTTAAGTACAAGTAAATAATATTTGTCTTTTTTGTACAATTGAACTACATCTAAGTATAGAGGCAAGAAAAGAATATATCTATAAAAATGTGAAGCAATTAAAAATTGTTTAAAACACAAAGTACTTTCGATGAACTTTTCACTCAACCAAAATCAACCAACACTTTGTAATAAGAAAAATAAATAGATGACTGTCTAGTGTACAACATATCCTGAAGTTGATTCTGACCCATATTGACACAATTTTATTTTGACACAATTGCAATATGCCGTTTAATAATTCCGTTATAAAAATATAAATAAAAAAATTCGTACATAGTGCAGGGATTCTCCAATATAAAGTTGAAATAACGCTTCGTATGGAGTATAATCGTTACATTTTCACGTTACCTTTGATACAATGTCAAATTTAAGTACTTTTGGAAACGAAAACTGATGATAATTACTCATCCATACGAACAACTTTTACTATGAGGCCAAATCTGAAATCATCTTGAAGAAAACGTTCTTGTATACAGTTTCACTATTATTCATCTTCACCGAATTAATTATTCTTCAAGATGCGTTTTCTTCAAGATGCTTTGCAAGTATAAATTAAGAATCTGATATCGTAAAAAAAACTTTAAAACACTTAACTTTTCTCTAAAACTATTTTACGTTATCAAACAAACTTTGTAATTTTCTTGAGGTCACGGTCGTATTCTGACCATAAGTACCATTGAACAAATTTCCATTGATACGCTTTTGGATTTTATTACCATTGCATTACAAGTGAAAAGCGGGCCCGGGGATTTTTATTTCAACAGTACATGCCTTCCATTGAGCCTTGAACTATGCTGCAGGCGAATATACAGACATTAGAACTTTGCTCTGGTTTTCGTATTTTAATGGAACCCTAAAAAAATAGTTTGAAAATATTTGGAAAATAAAGTAGGCCGGTTTAATATTTTATCAGATCACATCGCTCTGGATACAAAAAATCTTGATCGAAAATAACGCCAGAAAATGCGTGACAAATTTTCTAGATTTCATCCACTCCTATTCCGTAAAAACCAGTCGGCTATAAATAATTCTGACTTTAAACTTTTCTTAAACGAATAAACGTCGACCAAATTTTTATTGTGCATGCATGGGCGTATACAAGGGGGTCCAAAACCTCCCGTAGGACTGATTATAGTAGGTCATTACCCATGAGATTGCCATTTTCTATGTAGAATTTGAAGAAAACTCAATTTTCAATACATTTATAATAACATTTTAGCATTTTTTTAGGAATGACAAATCCAAATTTTATAATTACTTTTGTGTATAAATGAGACAATTCATTTAATTTTTGAAAATGTCTGCAGTAAAAAATCATTACGAATCTTATCATGGAAACGGATGACATTTAGGCTGTTTTGAAATATAAATTTTAGTTGTCAAACTGACCATAAAAACAAAATTTAATATCTAAATGTAAAACCTTGAAATCAACTTTCAAACAAAAATGTAAATAGCTATTGAATTACAGAAATGATTGGCAATTTCATAGGTATGAAATTATTAAGTTCAAAATCAATTAATGTAAAATAAAACCATCAAATATTTTGTGGCAGATTGTCGCCCTCAAATTTGCTACCGAAAAAATGTGTTTGACAACAATTACTCCGTCAAATTGAACAAACTAGCGATTAAAATCTTCCCTCCGCTTCTCGATCGCTTCACTTTGGTGGGCGTTGGTTCATTTTCAAACAGCCAAACTATTGACTGCTTAGTTTCTGGACCGTTTCGATAAATCCAAGATTCATCACCTGTAATAATGTCGTTGCACCTCAGTGAAGACGCTTCCACGATGACGTTGCACCGCAGTGCGTGGCGCTACGTCGTCGCGGAAGTGTCTTCACTCGCCCAGAAGAAGGCAGTCTGAATCTACTGAAACTGGTCGGCTATCCCGATCAAAAATAATTATTGAGGTTAGCCGTTTTACATTAATCAACTGTAATTTGATATTACTATGATAGCACTTTATTACTATTTACCGAAAATATGTTTGTTTGATGTTCAAAATCACTTTTCCCAGAATAAACGAGTGACTTTCCAATTCCTTGCACACTAAATTCTTCGAAAGGACACTTTCCGATTTTGCTACAGTTTTCAACTACATTATCGGTCGCAAAACTTACCCCTAACTTCCAGAGTTTGCGGGCGTCAAGCAAGTTTCACGAAGGGTTGACCACGGTCCCTTAGGGACAGCGATTGAACCATGGATTATACTTGTAAAAACAGTTACAAGTTTCGATCGCTCTATGTAAATGTGTAAAACCGGATATTCCAAGTGGTACAAACAACAAAGCATGAATTTTTAAAGCGTGACTTTGCTTTAGCTTGCGTTACTAATAAAATATGTAATAGGTATGTATGCGTAAAATTAAAAAAGGTAAAATTAAAATAAAAAGCTTTTGAAATACGGAGTGTTACGGTGACTAAACTCACGAATGTCTTTTATTAGATTACTTTTATTATATTTAAATAAGGGTGGGTTTACATCACAACGAAACAGACGTTAAAGATAAAGCTTACTTTGATTATTACGAGAAAAACTCGATGATTCGGTCAACTTAAGGGTCCGTATAAGGTTAGATGCACAACTTCAAATGACCATTTCACATTGTGTAAGTAGGTCAATCGGGTTAATAAAATAATGGCTGATTTAAACATCTTAAAAGTAACCTAAAATCTTTAAGCCTTGGAATTTGTATCAAAAATAAGCGAACAATAACCCCGTCTAAGCATCTTAAAATAATTTAATAATTTCCTCCTGAATTAATCCGAGTTATTAAATAAAACTTCAGTTTTTCGCGAACGGGTATTTCTTGATGATCGTCAAAGCCACGGCTGAGAGCGCGCAATTTAAATTAAAATTCAACGTCGTAGAGTGCAGTTCCGATTGATGCATAATGACGTGCTCAATCTGACTTTATGTGTAGCCTTAAAAATAACCTTCATTGGGCACGGCTGAGGCTTCGTCCTCGCTAGAGTGTCTCACGCGGAGCCTGATAAAGGTCACCCGAAACGTCGAGTTTTTCTCGTAATACTCGAAGTGAGTTTTAGCTATAATATTTATTAGATTTATTTATTTTACTAAAAAACCAGCAGTAACTCTTGGGAGAACGCCGGAATCCCAATGTTGAGGCCCGGGTTGGAATTCTTCCCGTTGAGCATGCACCAATGACTTTTTCGGAATTGGCAGAGACTAAATTATGTTAAAGTGTGTTAATTCGAAAACCATTTCGAGATTTAGGTTTAATTAGTCGTATCTTCGAAGTTTTGGTCTAAAAAACCTCATGATGATGAATATTTTTACGAAAAGGCTGCAACTTCCATTTGCCCTCGTGTGACGTCACTTGAGTAATGGCTGTTTAGAAATGTGTCCTTTGCTATCAAGATAAATTTATAATAATTTGCTTCAGACTAATTTGACAGCTAGATGACAGATGAGTAGACAGACAGAGACAGACCACTTTTTTATAAGCAATCCCACATCACGATCAGTATAATGTCGTAAATTCTCAAGTGACAAAGGTCATCGGACTATTCTTTAAAAAATCATAAAAAATAATGGTTCATTTATGTACCAAAATAAAGAAAATTATGTCCTAAAATGGCGTAAATTCCCTGAAAAAAAGATATTTTAAAAATTAAGCTATGGGAATGGATATGACAAAGCATTTCTTGACAGTAAAGAAAAACACTGAGGTAAACCCCAACGCCCAGGCTTACCCTCTATAACGTTGGAAAGTGAAAATCGTTGTTGAAAATAGGTTGTACGAGTGTTGACTATTCCGATAAAACTCGACACTCGGAAACACTTCGGGGATATATGTCGTCACGATACGTGTTTTTGTTTAAAAAAGCGATGCCTGATAATGACACACCCCTAACTTTGGAGGATATTCAAATTCAAATTAATGTTTTTTCTTTAATGTATTTTTTGTGAGGGGCGAACATTAGATTTTGAGTAAATTTACCAATATTATCCCCCAGAAGAATGTTTTCGTAAGGGATTTAAATTTATATTAGAATAGTGATGCATCTGATGCCGGGCTCGACTTTAGAGGTAACACCACCTTACTTGGAGACCCCCTCGAAGTAATTCGGGGAAGAGTAAGAGGACAGCTCACAGGAAAAAAACCAGGAGGCCCACCATGCCTGGGACCGATGGATGGCGGTATATCCATCCCTAATAGCCGAGCCTTATATGGAACAGACTGGTCACGGGCAGCGGCGTCACTGGTGCGAGGGTTCCGGAACCGCACTCACCAACCCGCCTGCCCAGCGTGAGTGAGTATGGGCAATTCTTCCAGGATGACCGCCGAGAGTGGCAAAGTCCTGGAAAGGCTTATGTCCAGCATTGGACCAACTAGGGTGATGGATGGATGGAATGATCCTTTTAACATTGAAACACAAAATCACTGATCCTCAACTCTAACTTATGTCTGACTGTCAAATAGCACGCTAGTGTTGCCACCTTCCTCCTGCCGGTGCCGTATTAGCTGAATTCCATCTACCAGCCCGTATTGGTCCACTGCTGAACATAGGCCTCCCCAATATCACGCCACTCTTAGCGGTCCTCAGTCATCCTCCTCCAGCTGCCACCGCAACGTCCTTCAGATCGTCAGTCCAGCGGACACGAGGGCGGCCTACGCTGCGCTTTGCTGTACGTGGTCTCCATTCCAATGCCTTACGGCCCCAATGGTTATCAACGGTTATCGCTGTTTGTTATTTTGGTACAATTAGATAAAAATGAGAAATAATTTTACGCAAATTTACCTCGCGATATTCGCGACAGCCCTGTCGTCGCTATAATACCTGTTGAATCAGACAGTTAAGATGCTATGCGAATTTAATTTTTGTCACTGTCACTCCAAGCGAAAAATCGCGCAGTGCGAGAGGGGCGGATTCAGGGCAAAAGGGAAAAAAGTTGGTTTTATATTTTTATTAAAAAAACTAAAATAGCTAGCACAATTTTAAATATCAAATCTCTAGATATTGTTAAAACAAAACTAATAAAATATGTTTGAGTTCTGTATATGGTTCCTATTCGTCAAACCAGGAGAAAAAGTGTGTATAAGGCCTCATTTCAACAATTATTTCTATCGAGGAAAATTTATCCAAACATGTTTTCCAATTTCAAAACCCTAGATCATATTTTCAAACCCCTAGATTATATAGTATAAATGCATGTACCAGAAATGTATTAAAATTTTCCATGTATTTCATGAAATACACAGAAAAGAAACACCCGTATTTTTTTCGCATATCGCCTTAAGATTATATATTTGTGTAGCGAAATCCATCGTTTCGAAAACTGTTATTGTAATAAGAGTGCATTAAAAACTAGAAATCAATCAGAAACAAATTTAAAAGCACAATGAGAACTGTGAATTTATTAATGTCTGATGCAACAGGTATTGTAGCGATGACAAGGCTTTCTGTTCAGAATGAATAAGGCATGAAATCTCATAAAACCATCGTGAGCGTTCAGTATGTGCATTACAAGCTGGTATATCAAGTAGATACAAAAATTTGGTGTACAGATATGGTGGAAAAATTCGTCAATCCAGATCCATATCTGTGATGTAAGCAGGAGGTCGCAGGTTCAAATCCTGGCTGAGGAGATATTTCAAAATTATTTGTGCTTTTGAATTTGTTTCTGATTGATTGCTAGTTTGTAACGCACTCTAATAAAAAGTAAAGAAAAAAGTAGTTAGTAAATATACGTATAAAATTTAAAACGTGCTTATGGTTCAACATTTCTGAAGATAATACACCAAGGTCGCTTCGAAGCTCAAATTACCTATCGAATATCTCCGAACCAAGTAGATAAGTACGTAATGAATTTTGTAATAACAAGATAAGGATTTTTCACGAAATTGCTAAGCCTGATAAGTCTTTACCTCAAGAAAATGCTTACCAATTGAATTTTGAAGAAGGCTATTTTCTTGGTTAATAAATAATTTCAAATTCGGGTAATAGGCAGAAAAACAAGTTTGATTTGTTATAATCTGCCAAAATCCGGATAAATTTACCAATATTAATCACTGGGAACAATAAAGATTAGAATTTTAAATTTTGTTCTTTTTTGCTCATGAATTTACTAGTTTTTGCCCGCGGTTTCGCCCGCGAGATATTCGGTTTAATGTCATCCTTTTTCCCAAGGGAACAGTGTTTTCTTTTTCGGGTTTTAATTGATTAAACAATATCTTATCAATGTAAATGAAATATTTCAATGTTTTAATATTTTAAATATAGCTTTATGTAGCCTATTAATTAATTCATGGTACAGGTTGCGGCATGGCTTATGAGGTCTGACCTTGACTGCGCTAGTTATTTTTTCTCTATCGCACTTAGTTATTTTGTGCACGAATGAACATATGCGCTATTCCCCCACCACTTTCACTGAGAGGTCAAAAATCGTGCCGCGACCTGTATAAACTATCTCTACCACAAATTTTATCCAAACCCGTGCAGCTGTTTCAGCGTGAAGAAGTAACAAACATACTAACACACACGAACTTTCAATATTAAGGGGCTATACCGTGAAAATTGACACTTTCTGAAGTTATTTATCTGCTCTTTTAATGAAGTTCCAAGTAAAATAAATTAGTATAACAATTTTGGGACCTTTTACTAGATTTTGGTTTATCAGAAACGCGATAGGAGGAATTTCATTCGATAGAAATAATTATTGAAATCAGGTCTAAATTTACACTTTTTTTGATATTCTGACAAATTAGGATAGCATACAGACTTGAAAAATATTTATTTAAATGGGTTTTAACTACACCTAAATTACTGGTTATGGAATTTTTTGTAACTATTTTAGTTAGTTTTGCATTAATTTAAAACCGACTTTTTGATAATTTTTCCCGATTCCGTCCCTTTCGCACTGCGGGTTTTTCTGCCTGGAGTAACGGGGACCTTTGTTAGCACGGTATATTACCTTAATAGGATATGGGATAGTGCGATAGTGGGATAGGTGTGGTAAATTATCGCATGTCAAACGCGAAAGAAATCGCATGTGGTAAGATCTTCTTCCTTACACTACACACACATAATAAACCTGATACCGAGTCACCTCAACACATTATCGAAGGAGATAGTAAACTCAGCATCACCGCGAGAGCATCGTAAACTCTACCAATCGACTACAAACAAAAGTATACAATCTCTCAACTCTACGTTACAATTTACAATTTGATCCCTCGGCTTAAGGTCGTAAATCCAGGCTGCGGTTTTCTCATAAAGGTAGCTTTACACTGCGGTCGACAGTTATGTCTCTCCGCTACACAACATGTAGATTTATGCAGAGGATCAAAATAAAGCGTAAAACTTGATTGTGAAATCATGAGACGTCAAAAACAAGAATTCCACCGGGGTTAAGCCGGCTCGGGCTGGCACGTGCTCCGAATAAAGCCGATATACTTTAACCCTAGTCCTAATTCGGGCCAGTAACCATACAGAATCGCATTTAGTGAAACATTCAAACGTCAAGAGCGAAACTTCTAACTTTTAATTATATTTTAAGCTGAAGTTTAGTGTTATGTTTCTAGTCCCGGACATTTGTGCACAAGTTAATACGAAATACAATCTTTTTTATTTTACAAAAATAAATCACCGTTTAAAAAGTCCTGTTGCAGGTTTTACAATAACAGTTTGTGCTTTATTTTCAAGCTTTTATAAGCCCGAAAAGAATGTATTAAAGAATTAATTAAAATTTTGTAAACGAAACATATTTCGTTTTAATAAAAACGTATTTTCAAACAACATTATGACCTAGTTTTAACAGCAAATTCAAAATAAATGAGTACTCCAAATGAAAATACGTACAATAAATTTTACTTTTACAGACACTCACAAATGAACGTAAGTCTTATAAAAAATCCACGAGCAAGTAAGTGCTTTGTTACTTGTTGACAATTTTCTGCGCACTATTGTTACTACTATTGTCGTATCAGTAAGGTTCTTGCTTTCTTTTACTAGTTAAATGTACTGTCGCTTAAAACATATTAATAAATTATTCATAATTAAGCATAGTTTAATAATATCTAGGTCACTAACAGTGGCGAGGGGTGTAATTATGACGTTGGTAAGCCGATACAAAAATTGCTCACTATGGGAGCTTGTGCAATAGTGCCCAACGTGGCAACGTTGCAAGGTTAGCTGAAATGGACCAGTCTAACCTCCCAATTTTGTGCAAACATAGCACTGCGCGCCATAATGAGTTGAAATAATGTGTACGGAAGATTTGCTTTTCGTTTCGCGCAGGCGTTTTTTTTTTAGTAATTATTGGAAGCACACAAAAATATTTATACATTAAAATAATCAATGGTAGATTGGTTGGTTGTAGTCGGAGGTATTTCTGAAAGGTAAGCCGGTGGGAATCGGCTTCCATGGAGCCCTCCCTACTGTTATTATATGATCAAGAAAACTTTTATAATATTTGAGATATAACCCTATGTTAGAGGCATACTCGTATAACATAATGTATTTGTAATATGAAACAATATTCCAAAGTTAAGATCGTATCTAATTAATTATTACTATCGTGCGGTTTGAATTTCATATCAAGCCATAAACCAGACATCCTGATATTGGGGCTTAGGGGACCACGCAGTAAGTAACCCTTCAAATGAACAATTTACAATGTACAGATCATATCCTAAATCAGTTTACGTTTTAATCCACTGTATATGCCGTATATGTGGCAATAATCGGGAATGTAGCGGTCGCCAAAGCAGGCGAAGCCAGGATTACTGCACATGATGGATGCATAGCACGTTACACGGTCCTGCGTGACGGACAGGGTCGGACAGTTTAGTGGAAACTGTGTATTCGGAGTGACACGCTGTTTGCGACGTATTTTCCGTAATGTGTGCACTGTGCCTCATTTAGTGGACTGTAGTTCATTGCTGATGAACTATGGAAATTGATACTTATGCCAGTATTACGACGGGCTACTTATTGGCAAATTTTATTGTGGCGTCACAGCTGTCAAAATCCATTACAAATAGGGGGCTTGAACTGCTGGCGACTGTACCTATGTAATAAATCTTTCAGAACCACAGACATAATATTGTCGTGTTCAGGACTTTTGTCTAGAAAGGTAAAGACATAGATACCTATATAAATAACCATATGACAGTAGAAGCAATATGTAACAAAACATTCCCATCAAGCTGTCATCTAACTTAGACATCTTTCGCGATACCTTTGTATTTGAGATTTGAAGGGTATTGATAAACTTTACAACGCAATTATTTGACACGAGCTGTCATTATGCACGTTTTACCTTTGAAAGATACCTCGAAAGATCTAGAGCAAGACATTAAGCCCCAGTTCTTAATGAGAGTTTTTCTCGTTGTTTTTTTTTTCTTAGTTCTTTGCTTTCCTCTAGATGGCGCTGTCCATGTCACCATTGATAAAATGTGTTTTGTAGCAATCAATGTCAAAGTGAATTTTCGTTTGTTTGGAATTGGTGCAAATTTTGTCTTTAATTCTGTTGCTAAAGAATATGACAGTGCCATCTAGGAATATTATTTAACACTAAATTTGACATAAGGAAAAACGCTCATTGGTATTCTTCTGAATAAGATATCTTCTGATAAGGTTTTATACCATAATTAGACTAACATAAAACTCCTACCTATTTTCTTTTTTATATAAATATGTTTTCCATTTAACCTACCGTATGTATATCCAATATTAAGACTCATCAATATATATACATACCTATAAAATAAAAGGGTAGAACCCGTGTGAACATTGAAGAAAAGTAATAAAAATAGAAAGGGAGAGACTAAAGAATAGTAATAGAACACAAATCAGCGATTTTTAGAATTCCTTTCTTTCTGACTGTCTGTTTGTTTGTTTGCACACATCTCCAAAATCACTGAACGAATTTGGATGCGGTTTTCTTTATAATTATTGTAGTGACCCCAACATATAAGCTATAAAGTGTGTTAAAAATAACGCCTAAGCAGGAAATAGGGCAGAATTGAATGAACGCAAGCGGAGCGGTAGGCAAAAAGCTGGTATATTACATATATAATACAAACACAAACAAGCTTCCCACGTAAAAAGATCTGCATATATTCAAAAAACAGCCTCTACGTTACTTCAAAGTGATATTCGTATTCCAAGGCCAATGAGTGTTTTCATCCCTTTCCAAGCAAAAAGCTCTTCTACACACCCAAAACTTAACCTTCTACAACAAATAAACACACGCGTCATCGCCCTTAAGTCCCTTATCTGAGGTGACAGTATAACGGGACCCTCTATCCAAGATTATGCGACCACGTTCGTTCGCATATTGTTATAAGCAAAGTTATAGGTGCATGAGATAATATCACGGAGGGGAGAAGGGGGAGAGGCTAACACACCCCGAAAGCGAGGGAAGATCATAATTTGGTCGAACAAAGGGCCTCGGTGAACGACGTATGGCGAATTTCACAAAACAATGAGATAATTATCCGTAACGCCTATAAATCCCGCCCCATCTTGATATAGACAAAGTGCCGTGAAATTCCTTTGACAGGTTTTTGCCCACAACCCGTATTACAGTTAAATAGGGTTCAACAGCGTTTAAGACATTTTTTTTTATATTTTGTCACCCAAAGATTGCAAAAGCTTTTTTCGTGGCTCGATTTTTGAATTACGGCTTAATCTTTTGCATAGTTTGCCGTTATAATATGGTTTTAAGGCTTCATTTGTGCCAAGCATACCGTGTTATTCTACGTTCGAAGATCAATTTCGAGACTAATGATTTTCAGGACAGGATTTACAAAACTTCCTTGCTTACAATCTCTCTTTACATGCGATTTTCCTCTACGAGTGATTGTTTGCTACGAAATATGTGCTACGCTGCTACGAACTGTGTGCAATGCTGCCTACGACGTTACTTTGATGGATTTTGGAATACGAAATTATCACCCGACTGCTAACAACTGGTAGGTTATATAATACTCTCCCAAATTGTACTTTTGGTATAAAGAGGTCTTTCTTAGGGTTCCGTACCTCAAAATGAAAAAACGGAACCCTTGTAAGATCACTTTGTTGTCCGTCTGTCTGTCAAGACTCTTTTGCTCGGTCTTTGTATGAGATGTCAAGTCGAAACTGATACCTCATATAGAAGTCTACGGCCACTGGCGCTGTAAAAAAAATCAAGCGTCTAACTTGACGTGAAAAAAAGTTATTGCACTTTACAATACATAATCAATTTCATAAAATGTTTGACACTTGCAAGGAAATGAAAACTTATAGGGCATTTACAGTTTACTTAGAAACTTAAAATTTCGTTTACAGGTAGATCATATACCACAAATGTAGGAAAATATCTAAGAGTTACCAATATTTTTTTATTTAAGAAGTTATCATGGACAAACTTAATTAGACCGTTTAGATACATAGAGTTTAATAGATCGTAAGTGTCAAGTTAAGTTGGTCCATCATAGCTAGAAGTGAAATTATTAACCATGTTTTTAGGGTTCCGTACCCGTATTGTGTGGTAGTACGGAGCCCTTTGTGTGCGATTCCGACGCGCACATGGCTGTTTTTTTTTATTTACTCGCGATATGTCACTGGATAATAGCAAAAGACGTAACTTAATTAAGATATCTTGGCTTAGGTCCGGCAGATAGCGTTTAAATGAAGTTTTTAGGCTATAATTATAGTATTTTGGCCAAAATCCAGGCCCACTCTGGTATGGTTGCATAAAAGTTACCCGGAAATCCTTTTACGCAGAAGCGAACCGGTACGTTGTAGAGCGTATATTTTGCCCATTTTTCGCGTAATAGTCATTTCTTTACCAACCAAAAGTTGGCTAGAAGAAATTGCTTCAAGTGATAAGACTGCTTTTGCGCAAATTAATTTTTTCATTGCCATTTTTTTATGTCTTTTAGGTACAACAAAGTGCCGATTCATTAATCCGTAGCCAATAAACACTGAACTATTTAATTAAAATAAACGACAAAGTTATTTAAAGCGTTAACTACTATTAAACTCTACTAAATAGCAAAGAAAAAAAAATACTCAGACAAATATAAATCTCAAATGGATTTCGAGCACGGATCTTTGCCTATCGAGCGATTTATCCGATTTGTCCATCAAGATGTACTGTTTATTTTTTTAAATCTAAAAAGCCCTTGGTGTATGTATGATCTAGAAAACTCCTCATTATTGAGAAAGACGCATGCCGCCGAGCGACAAGAGGCGCGGGGAGGGAGCGTCAGCTGCTAGGGATCCACTAGTGTGGAATATTATCATATGCCTCGTGGATCTGAAAGGAGGTGCTTACTTATACCTCTACAGAAATACCTATTTACTCTGAAACCTCACGTACGCTAACAATATTTTACAGATAAGTGGGCCGACCCTACCATATTTGGTATTAAAATAACTACAAGTACTGTAGGTACCATGCGTAGGTAGCATTACAGATATCGTCAGTCCCACCGAAAATTGTCCGGGTTGGATACCTTGAATATTCAAGTCAAGTTTTGCTTATAAATTGACTAAATTATTGTAGGTCAAATCAAATACTCGAACCGCAATAGCTTGTGCTGGATCTTAAGACGGTTTGACTTTAGATTATGAATTCATTTATTTGGCATAATTAAATTATCTCTGGTTTACTTCAGCAGACGTTTTATTATTCAGCGTGACTCATTGGTTATTAAATTAACGGAATTCCACCTGAATTTTATAGAGCTGTAAATTTCAGTTTTCATCAAAATTTTCTGTTATCTTGTGTAATAATGAATTAGGATTATACTCAGGCTTTGAGTTTATTAATAGGATCAGTAATTAATGGTAAGATATTTGTGGAAGCGTCAGTCAACAATTTTCGTATCTTTCTATGAATACTGAATGGTCAAAATATATTATATCCCGTCCCTATAACTATGTTAATATACATATATGTTATGTATTTAAGTTTATTTTAATTTTTTTATGTTTATGTAGTTATTTAGTATAAGATTAATGTGTTAATTATTATTACGTTTAAGTCAAAATTAGCACTCTGCTTATTTTGCTAGTATTAACACCACCCCTTTTAAAAAACAAAGTTTAATTTCTAACATCTTTTTCATTCCACCCAAAGGTTGCCTGGGAGATATTGCTATTTGTAGTAATTACCACTTTTGTACAATGTGTTGTTATATGTATGTTAATGTACAAGAAGTGTAATAAATAAAAAAATAAAAAATAACTTTCGTTACAGCAACGTATGAATTTATACATCTATATTAGCTAATATATGAATTACCTCATAGTTCACTGACAATAAAAGACAAAAAAGTCTATATATGGAAACACTTAGTCTTGTTATAATCTGGTTTACATTAGAGCAAAGTAACCAAATATGGAATACCATTTTGATATTTTGTTTTAAAAAATATTAAACACGTTTAGTATTTATAATCAGTCATCTGGGGGCACGGCAGTGCCCCCGCCGAGTCTCGCAAGGTAACGCGGAACGGCCGTACCATCCTTTTCTCGAAGCAACTCACGGCACTTTCAACCCCCCTGTATCTTCGTTGTGGGTAAAGCTAGAAGTCTGAAATTTCAGGAACCAAGAGTACTTACTGATCCTACTTCTGACCCCAAATTATCTCACAACTTTTTACGGTGGAAAGATTGCATTGCGAGACTTGACATTTTTGTACATTTTATGTTTTCGATGGGATTCTAATTACATATATCAATTAATGTAAATATTTATGTAAATATAATTTTTTTAATAAAAAAATATTAAATGCTCAATAATTTATTAAATGCTCTTTCAATTTCTTTTTGAATGAGGAGACAGTGTACATATTTTCCCTAATTTAAGTTTACTTAATTTAAGTTTACTTAAATTAAAGTTTAAATTTAAGTTTATTTTATAGTAGTTTTATTTTATTTTATTTTCAAGTTGTTATCTGTGTTTTGGAAATATGATTTGCCTAACGGAGAAACGAAATGTATTCCAATGTACAACATTATTTGTATTTGACACAGAGAGTACGGAAAGTGTCGCCGCCATTAAAATTATTCAATCAATCACGCAAATCAAATTATAAAATTATAAATCACTGGTTTAAAATTTATCCAAAAAATTAAAAAGTATTATGGTTAAACAATCAACATAATGCATTAAATGGTTCTGTATTCAATTTTGTCATTAGATAATAGTTTGTTATTTGAGGAAGACTCAACATTCACTATTTACCTAATCATCCTTAATGTTAAGGGGAACGAAAATACGAACAGAAATAAAATGTCAGCTTTCGGATGATTTTGTTGCAATAATTAGGTTACGTATAGCCATGAAAAAAATACATGTTTTTTGGTTGAACTTTAAGGTATTCATTTTCCACAAACCACGTTAATCGATTCATATTTGTACTGTCAATGAATTTTTTTGTAACCCTCTATTGCACACTTCTTATCGATTTTGTTTCAGGTATCGCTTTCGCGATTTTGTTGGTTTTTTTTAAATAAAATTAGTATGAATGATATCTATTCATTTTCCAAATACCACGTTATTCGGGTCAAAAAAAGCACCCCCTTTTTCCAAAAATACGTAAATCCACTGATGCAGTCAGCGGCAGCAAGATATTGTCAGTCTACGCCTAGCGTTGGCGCCCGTAAGACGTGGAACCTGTGCCCTTTTTTGCAAGCTATAAATATCTCCCAAAACTACTTCAAAACACATTGAAATTAATTTTATAAAGTAATATTTCGAGGAGCATCATATTCCTGCCGTTAAAACCTCAACAAAATATGCGTATGAGTGATTTTGCTACATCGTGCCATAGTCATAACAACAAAACTGAATGAATTTGGAATGAATTCATACTTTTATGCGGGAAAATAATATATGTTACTCTAAAAGAATAATTTTGTGATCGTTATTGAAACCCAAATTAATTTACTTATACTTACTGAAATCTGTAACAAAGGTCAATGACCTTTTCGTGAAATTACCCTCTAGTATTGGCTCACCATTTCAGGTCCAACAAGTGAAGTTTTTTGCAAATTATATAGGTACACTTACTTGGGATAAATCGCCAAGCATTTAAAATATATAAATTTATTTTGAAATATTTACAGTGCATGGCAAAATTATTAGATCGTAGATAATCCTGTCGGTGCATGTTCAGGTTCTGTTACGCAAAATGAAAACAATGAAACTCTTTTAGGATTAATTTGTTATCCCTATGTTTGTCTGTCTGTCCGTTTGTCTAGACAATTTTTTCTGGGTAAAATTAATAAATACCAATCTAAACGGCCCTCTTTAGAGCTGTAAAAACATACTTTTGACGTTTTTATTTTTCTACGTTTTTTTTTTTACGTTTTTCATACAAATTTTCTCACTATGAAAATGTAGGGATGAACACTTGAGATAATATTTTGCATTTAAAAGTCAACGCAGAAAGGAATTGTTGAACAAATAATGTAAAAAATATGAAAACCATGTTGTTCTATTCTAAAGGGATTAATTATCTACTGTTCAATGTGGCGATAGCTTTGTTTATTTTTTTCCTTGAATTATTTTTTACTAAAGTAACAAATAGTTTAATACAAGGTTTTCCTTAAGAGGTCCCTTTACCCCTGTATTTTTCTTAAAATTCATACAATAGGTATAAATCGAATGTGAAGTCTACAGCTTATTTTCTTCATATCTTTTTTCATGAGTATATTCTAGTGACATCTAACTACGTCTCTATACAGCTCAAAAAGCAAAATTTGATAAAACACCATCATAAATAGCTATAATATTATTAAAACTCGCGTGAGCTGACATACTAAATTATTATTACATACGGCTTGAACACTCACGTGTGATTGTTGTTGACTATATGCCAACCGTTTCACCGATTTTGTTCAGCTTGTGGAAGAGGTAACCTTGCAAGAAGATGAAATAATGGTGAGTTTTGATGTAACATCTCTGTTCACCAATGTACCAGTCGACGAGTCGATCACCGTTATTGCAAATCTGTTAAACGGCAATGACATACCCACTGAGTACATGAGTTGCATAGAGTTTTGTTTACGTAGTGGTTATTTTGTCTGGCGTGGAGACTTTTACTTACAAGTAGACGGAGTGGCTATGGGTTCACCTATTGCACCTGTAGTAGCGAACATCTTTATGGAGTGGTTTGAGGAGAAAGCGCTGCAGAGTGCGCGTGATAAACCGAGATACTGGTGGCGGTACGTGGATGATGTTTTCGCGGTAGTCAATAAAAACAAGTTAGCTGGATTGACAGAACATTTGAATAACATCCATCCAAAAATTTCCTTTACGGTTGAGTGTGAGAGGGATGGCAGGTTAGCATTTCTGGATGTCTTAATCATTCGTGGACCCAACGGTCGTTTGGCGCATACCGTTTACAGGAAGCCCACACACACGGATCATTACTTGAAAGCAGATTCTTATCACCACCCTTCTCACCTTGCGTCAGTGCCTCGTACTTTAATAAATCGAGCGTTGCGGTTATGTGACCCACAGTATGTGGATGCTGAATTGACCCACGTAAGACACGTACTGGAGGCCAATGGGTATAATTGGAGACAGAGTAACCGGCTTGCGACTCCATCAACCCACCATCGTCCATCCGTTGTTGAGAGGGCTCCGATCTACTTGCCCTTTGTGAGAGGCGTAACTGATAGGATTGGACACCTGCTTCGCCGGAAGTACAGTGTGAAGACTATCTTCCAAGCCCCCACCAAACTACGGAACTGGCTGAGATCCCCAAAGGACCGAGACCCTCTCAACACACCTGGAGTTTATAAAGTCCCGTGCGATTGTGGAAAAAGCTACATAGGAGAAACCAAGCGCAACGTGTCCACAAGACTGACTGAACATATTCGATCCATGAAGAAACTGGACATTAACGGGTCAGCAGTAGCAGAACATGCACTAAGTTCGGATATGACCCACTTCATCCGTTTCGACAAGGCTACAGTATTAGTGAAGGAGAAATATACCATTCCTCGCAAAATACACGAAACCATCGAGATAAGTCGTAATCCCAACTTCAACAGGGATCATGGTTGGCAGCTGGCTCCGTCTTGGAAACCGGTTCTCGATGGATCGAGCAACTTTAGGACAGTACCCAGTGACAGTGACGATGTTGTGAGTTCGTTTTGTTTAATAACCGCCCCTAATAACAAACAATCGGAACAATCAAAGGAATCAAGTGCATCCACCATCCCACTCCTATCGACGACGCAGCCAACGCTCAGCGCACGAGCAATGCGCGCAGCTCGCCGATCGGCGGCTGCCAGTGCCCGTTTGACAACGACGGTGAACGCCGCGTCGTCGTCCTAAGAACGACACTCGCCTTGATAATGCCGAAATTGTATCGGTGAAACGGTTGGCATATAGTCAACAACAATCACACGTGAGTGTTCAAGCCGTATGTAATAATAATTTATCATAATAGCTGTCAGGATATCGTCAATATTGCCTCATTTTTACACAAAGTTTAACAAGTTTGTATATTTTTATCTATACTGGAAATAAAAAAGAGTAAAATACAGGCGTCGTTCATGTTAAGATGACTAAGTTTACACACTTTGCTAAGTATAAACAATTACCGTTTCATGGAAAACTGTTTTGACCTGAAACCATTTCACAAATTCAATTAACTTATTTTGAATATCTTGTCATCTTGCACTTCTTGATGAAAAATACAATTTCAATAAGTAAAAATACAACTTTTAGTTAAGAAAACTTATAGTTAAAAGTCAACTGTATGCATTAACATATTTTTAATTATATTACAATAGTAATAAAATAATTTGCTTATCCGTCGTCGTGATACCAGCCGTAAATTTCTTAAATAATCTGATATCACGCTTATGGAAAACCCAATTATTTTGAAGATACCATAATATCATTAAAATATGTTTATGCATTTAGCAAACTTTTAACAATAAATTGTCTTAGCTAAAAGTTGTACTTTACCGTTATAATTATTTCTTAATATTTTGTTACAAATTCGGAGAAATAGCCCTTAAGGAAAACCTTGTATGAAAATATTTGTTATCTTTGTAACAAAGAAAAAAAAATAATAAACAAAGCTATCGCCACATTGAACAAACAGTAAATTATTAATCCCTTTAGAATAGAAAGATATGGTTTTATATTTTTTAAATTATTTGTTCTACAGTTCCTTTCTGTGCTTTCCTTCAAATGCAAAATATTATGTGAAGTGTTGATCTCTATATTTTCATAAGGAGAAAATTTGTATGAAAAAGTTAAACAAAAGGCCATAAAAACGTTATAATATGTATATTTTACAGGGCTGTAAATATTAGCATTTATTGATTTTACCCAGAAAAATTGCCTAGACAAACGGACAAACAGACAAACATAGGGACAACAAATTAATCCTAAAAGAGTTTTGTTTTTTCATTTTGCGTAAAGGGACCTGAACATTTCAAACTATGATACAAATAAATTTCTATATTTCAAACACTTGGCGATTTATCCCAAGGGTAAACAGGTGTCCCAAAAGTCAACGCTTTCCTTTGGAAGGCAGGTAGGCCAGCTCATGACCAGAATATCAAATTATGACATCAGCAAAAAGTAGATAGTCTTCGAGTTGATGGTACTTTTATAAATTCGAATAGATTTTTGAGAGTCAAAGCTAACCAGTTATAAATTCAAGAATAAAATTTTTGTTGCGCAACTCTGAATAGTCATGTTATTGGTAAAGTCAAAAATAAACCTTGAAATGCTGTTACATCAGGAAGAAAAATAAAAACCCAATTTATGAGCAATTTTTTGTAATTAGGTTAGTTTGATACCACACCCTGAAAAAAAAATTCCTATGTTAGTTTTGCAAATTGTCTTAAATAACGGCTCATCAAATATTGTTTTTCAAATGAACTGGCAATTTCTGTGTATTACTTTTGAAAAAAAAGTTATTGCTATTTTACTACCAAAGGAGCTGCGTATTTTTTTAAATAATTAGAATTTAGAATGAAAGAGTGGCGGGCAGTAAAAATATTTGACGTTCATTAGAAATGCCATTTAACACGCGTTAGAGTGAGATAAATAGTGACGCTATTTAAAATGAGTTGGAATGAGATAGTAACGCAGTTAAACGTGGTTGAATGAGAGAGGCATAATTGATATAGGCTACAGTGAGATAGATAGTGACGTGGTGCATTCCTTCTGAGAATATTTGTTAGTTTCCACTTTTTGTAATAACAACTTTAGTAAAAATTTTTTGTAAAGAAATTTTTGGTCCAATTTATTTTCCCGCAAGTGTAAAACCAGCTCAACGGGCGAAAAATATTTAAAGAATGGGTAATGGTGACAATTAACCGTCACAATACTATTATGTATCTCTAAAGGAGTGTCTGAAATGTTCCGAGGGTCAACTGATAAATCAAACACTCAAAAAACCACTTTTAGCCGACCATAATAAATTTACGTCCCGACGTGATAGCAAGTAGGATCAATGCCGTGTGACGATGATCGAAATACACTAATAAATTAGATAAAATAAAATACGTATTACTTTTGACCCTGCCTCGTCCACTCTATTCGTATTTTTGCTATGGTGACGCGAGCTTAGAGACCGGGACGAATTTCCCCCCGCGCGCTATCGTAAAATAGAATAAGCCACGCCCGGAACTGGTTTTTGTTTTGGCTATGTCATACTCTTAACAAACAACTACGACTTACGTGTATTTCTAACACTGGTTCCTACTTTACTCCTTTCCGTAAAATCTGCTCCTTCCTTGAATATTTTCAGAAAACGAATTAAAGAATATTTCTCCTCCCATTAATTAAGGTACATAATTTTGAATGTGTTAAGTTTAGATATAAATTGTTATTTAAGTTTTAGAAATTTAATATAGGTACATATTATACAGGTATATTTATCTCATCTTGAATTAAAAACACTTGTACTTATAGTTTCTTGTACTTATAGTATATATACGTGAATCCCTTGAAAATGGAGTGAAATCCGAAACCGGTTGGGAGTTAACATAAATAAAGTGAAACTATAAGTACAAGTGTTTTTAATTCAAGATGTGTTTCAAGTTTCACCAAGTGCCGACAATCGCTAGTATAAATTTTATATTTATCTATTTGAAATTAGTATATGAATATATATTAGTATATATATAATATTGTAAATTATGTATTAGTATGTAGGTATATTGACATGTAGATAATAAGTTATTTAATACGTATACATATATGTATATGTATTTTACACCACGTGCGCTTAATCCTCTATTTTACATTATCTTCCACCCAAAGGTTGTCTGGAAGAAATCGCTCAAGCGATAAGACCGCCTATTGTATCCTCTCTGTTAAAAATATTTAATAAATTATTGTTTTGGTGCACAATAAAGTGTATTTATGTTATGTTATTATTATCCTGCAATGTGACATAAAACACTCTATCCAATATTTTATACTCACACCTCATAATGTTGTGGAGTGCGAAACGAAAGTGTTCATCGGAGATCAATATGATTCAGGCAAGAAGGTCTCATCACTTTGGGACGGTACTTGCGACCAATAGCTATCCAATACCTGTGCCTCTACGGGACGATGTCGTGGGAGAAAAGATCTCCTATCTAAACGGATACAATTTGGTACAAGGGTGTCCACACTTTTACTGGAGATAGCGATTACATCCAGTTTTATGAACAAGTTTTGAAGTGGAAAAATTCTTGGTTGTTTGGTTGTATTGAGTTTTTAGGGAAGTTACGAATAGTTACGGAAGTGACAGTATTTATTTACACAGCTTGTTCGATATATATAATTATGCTAATGATGAGCTTTTTATTTATTTACTTAAATTATTTGGAATAATAAATTAAAATATCTATCGAAAATTGTTTTTTCTCCAATAGTTTATTATGTCCACAAATAATTTAAATAAATATAAATATTAGATAGTGTCTTATAAATTAATTATATGTGATTTTATTTATAAAATTTTGTATAAGTTTATTATGTCAACTTAAGTAACAACTGTAATTTCTAATATTAAATTCATACTGAAAACTTGACTTAGTGACCAAAAATATTAAACGATTTGATAAGACTACACAAAAAACGCGGGTGAAGCTGCGGACAAAAGCAATAACACTAATAAACCTAAACCTTGAACATTGAATTATTGGTGAAATATACCTAAATTTTTTCTGCACACATCGCACATAAGCCGATCAGCGGCGTTCAGGCGAGAAATATACCATTCCTCGATGTTACTTTCGTATTTTTTATTTTGTTGTGTTTAATTGTAAAAATTAAAACTGAATCCATCCATCCATCCATCGTTCACTGCTGGACATAAGCCTTTCCAGGACTTTGCCACTCCTGGCGGTCATCCTGGAAGAATTGTCCATACTCACACACGCTGGGCAGGCGGGTTGGTGAGCGTGGTGCCGGGACCCTCACACCAATGACGCCGCTGCCCGTCACCAGTTATATATTTTTTCTAAATTTTTTTTTATTGAAATAGTTTAAAACTACAGTTGCCACAAAATAAGAGGCCCGTTTTGACAGATAAGAACGACCATAGAATATAACTTTACATGTAATAAATGAAACGGTTAACAAATAATTATTAACTTATTGGGTTTAAGAGTATGACATAGCCAAAACAAAAACCAGTTCCGGGCGTGGCTTATTTATGTTACGTTTGCGCGCGGGGGGAAATTCGTCCCGGTCTCTAAGCTCGCGTCACCATAGCAAAAATACGAATAGAGTGGACGAGGCAGGGTCAAAAGTAATACGTATTTTATTTTATCTAATTTATTAGTGTATTTCGATCATCGTCACACGGCATTGATCCTACTTGCTATCACGTCGGGACGTAAATTTATTATGGTCGGCTAAAAGTGGTTTTCTGAGTGTTTGATTTATCAGTTGACCCTCGGAACATTTCAGACACTCCTTTAGAGATACATAATAATATCGTGACGGTTAATTGTCACCATTACCCATTCTTTAAATATTTTTCGCCCGTTGAGCTGGTTTTACACTTGCGGGAAAATAAATTGGACCAAAAATTTCTTTACAAAAAATTTTTACTAAACTTGTTATTACAAAAAGTGGAAACTAACAAATATTCTCAGAAGGAATGCACCACGTCACATACTTTATATTCTCTGACGTCACTATCTATCTCACTGTAGCCTATATCAATTATGCCTCTCTCATTCAACTACGTTTAACTGCGTTACTATCTCATTCTAACTCATTTTAAATAGCGTCACTATTTATCTCACTCTAACGCGTGTTAAATGGCATTTCTAATGAACGTCAAATATATTTACTGCCCGCCACTCTTTCATTCTAAATTCTAATTATTTAAAAAAATACGCAGCTCCTTTGGTAGTAAAATAGCAATAACTTTTTTTTCAAAAGTAATACACAGAAATTGCCAGATCATTTGAAAAACAATATTTGATGAGCCGTTATTTAAGACAATTTGCAAAACTAACATAGAACATTTTTTTTCAGGGTGTGGTGTCGAACTAACCTAATTACAAAAAATTGCTCATAAATTGGGTTTTTATTTTTTCTTCCTGATGTTACAGCATTTCAAGGTTTATTTTTGACTTTATCAATAGCAGGACTATTCAGAGTTGCGCAACAAAAATTTTATTCTTAGAATTTAGAACTGGTTAGCTTTGACTCTCAAAAATCTATTGGAATTTATAAAAGTGTGGTGTGCACAGAACTTTTTGCTGGAAAAGTAAACAATTGGTCAAGAACAACAATAAAAAAAATATGAAAAAATTTAAATATCACTTTAAAAAAAAATAATTGTATGACGCCAGGGTAGACAATGTCTACCCTAGAGTGAAAATTTCCTATACAAACTTTTTTTTTTCAAAGTGATATTTAAATGTTTTCATATTGTTTTTATTGTTATTCTTGACCAATTGCTTGCTTTTCCAGCAAAAAGTTCTGTGCACGCCACTTAGTACCATCAACTCGAAGACTATCTACTTTTTGCTGAGGTCATAATTTGATATTCTGGTCAGTCATGAGCTGGCCTACCAGCCTTCCAAGGGAAAGCGTTGACTTTTGGGACACCTGTTTACCCTTGGGATAAATCGCCAAGTGTTTAAAATATAGAAATTTATTTGTATCATAGTTTGAAATGTTCAGGTCCCTTTACGCAAAATGAAAAAAACAAAACTCTTTTAGGATTAATTTGTTGTCCCTATGTTTGTCTGTTTGTCCGTTTGTCTAGGCAATTTTTCTGGGTAAAATCAATAAATGCTAATATTTACAGCCCTGTAAAACATACATATTATAACGGTTTTATGGCCTTTTATTTAACTTTTTCATACAAATTTTCTTCTTATGAAAATATAGAGATCAACACTTGACATAATATTTTGCATTTGAAAGAAAGCACAAAAAGGAACTGTAGAACAAATAATGTAAAAAATATAAAAACCATATCGTTCTATTCTAAAGGGATTAATAATTTACTGTTTGTTCAATGTGGCGATATCTTTTTTTATTTTATTTATTTTTTCTTTGTTACAAAGATAACAAATATTTTCATACAAGGTTTTCCTTAAGGGCTATTTCTCCGAATTTGTAACAAAATATTAAGAAATAATTATAACGGTAAAGTACAACTTTTAGCTAAGACAATTTATTGTTAAAAGTTTGCTATATGCATAAACATATTTTAATGATATCATGGTATCTTCAAAATAATTGGGTTTTCCAAAAGCGTGATATCAGATTATTTAAGGAATTTACGGCTGGTATCACGACGACGGATAAGCCAATTATTTTATTACTATTGTAATATAATTAAAAATATGTTTATGCATACAATAGACTTTTAACTATAAGTTTTCTTAATAAAAAGTTGTATTTTTACTTATTGAAATTGTATTTCTCATCAAGAAGTGCAAGATGACAAGATATTCAAAATAAGTTAATTGAATTTTTGAAATAGTTTCAGATAAAAACAGTTTTCCATGAAACGGTAACTGTTTATACTTAGCAAAGTGTGTAAACTTAGTCATCTTAACATGAACGACGCCTGTATTTCTCTCTTTTTTATTCCCAGTATAGATAAAAATATACAAACTTGTTAAACTTTGCGTAAAAACGGGGCAATATTGACGATATCCTGACAGCTATTATGATGGTGTTTTATCAAATTTTGCTTTTTGGGCTGTATAAAGACGTAATTAGATGTCACTAGAATATACTCATGAAAAAAGATATGAAGATAATAAGCTGTAGACTTCACATTCGGTTTATACCTATTGTATGAATTTTAAAAAAAATACAGGGGTAAAGGGACCTCTTAAGAAAAACCTTATATTAAACTATTTGTTATCTTAGTAAAAAATAATTAACGGAAAAAAATAAACAAAGCTATCGCCACATTGAACAGTATATAATTAATCCCTTAAGAATAGAACAACATGGTTTTCATATTTTTTACATTATTTGTTCAACGATTCCTTTCTGTGTTGACTTTTAAATGCAAAATATTATCTCAAGTGTTCATCCCTACATTTTCATAGTGAGAAAATTTGTATGAAAAACGTAAAATAAAAGGCCATAAAAACGTCAAAAGTATGTTTTTACAGCTCTATAGAGGGCCGTTAATATTGGTATTTATTAATTTTACCCAGAAAAAATTGTCTAGACAAACGGACAGACAGACAAACATAGGGATAACAAATTAATCCTAAAAGAGTTTCATTTTTTTCATTTTGCGTAACAGGACCTGAATATGTACCGACAGGATTATCTACGATCTAATAATTTTGCCATGCACTGTAAATATTTCAAAATAAATTTCTATATTTTAAATGCTTGGCGATTTATCCCAAGTAAGTGTACCTATATAATTTGCAAAAAACTTCACTTATTGGACCTGAAATGGTGAGCCAATACTAGAGGGTAATTTCACGAAAAGATCATTGACCGTTGTTACAGATCTCAGTAAGTATAAGTAAATTAATTTGGGTTTCAATAACGATCACAAAATTATTCTTTTAGAGTAACATATATTATTTTCCCGCATAAAAGTATGAATTCATTCAGTTTTGTTGTTATGACTATGGCACGATGTAGCTAAATCACTCATACGCATATTTTGTTGAGTTTTAACGGCAGAAATATGATGCTCCTCGAAATATTACTTTATAAAATTAATTTCAATGTTTTTTGAAGTAGTTTTGGGAGATATTTATAGCTTGCAAAAAAGGGCACAGGTTCCACGTCTTACGGGCGCCAACGCTAGGCGTAGACTGACAATATCTTGCTGCCGCTGACTGCATCAGTGGATTTACGTATTTTTGGAAAAAGGGGGTACTTTTTTTGACCCGAATAACGTGGTATTTGGAAAATGAATAGATATCATTCACACTAATTTTATTAAAAAAAAACCAACAAAATCGCGAAAGCGATACCTGAAACAAAATCGATAAGAAGTGTGCAATAGAGGGTTACAAAAAAATTCATTAACAGTACAAATATGAATCGATTAACGTGGTTTGTGGAAAATGAATACCTTAAAGTTCAACCAAAAACATATGTTTTTTTTATGGCTATACGTAACCTAATTATTGCAACAAAATCATCCGAAAGCTGACATTTTATTTCTGTTTGTATTTTCGTTCCCCTTAAAGAAAATAAATAAACGTTTTTTAATTATCACGGAACATATTTCAAGTACTATTTTCACGCATATTCCAAAATAAAATGCAATTTTGAATGTCTCAAAAACAGCTACATTCTCAGTCAATTTTTTCTTAATAATAGTGTTGTAACCAGATAATCGCCTAATTTCACGGACTCAATTCGATTCCTCGTGAAAATAATTAACTTGTTTTAATATTGATAAAATAATTGTAATGATTTGTAATTAGCTTTTGTGAGACCAGTACATAAAAAGCCAAGTTTAAATTTTCTTTTTTTTTTTGCAAATATAAACTTTTTAGATTGGAACATTTGCATGTATTTGTAACGGTGTCGCGTATAGCGAAAAATATAATATAATAACTGTGCTAAATAATGTTACATACCACTTAGCTTTTAAACTTATAGTTTACAAAAACAAAAAATATATATATAAAAAACATGCATTTATGGCTTAAAGTCCCATTTTTTTTATTAATGAATTGGTTTACAGGCAGTTTTCCATAAATCATACTATCAATACACAGATTGGCTGGTAAGAAATATGGCAGTATTTTTTTTTTATAAGGCATGGAGCAATTTTTTCATCTTGAAGCCTACATATTTTTCTTACTGGCCAGTATTTTATATCTATCAACGCTCAGACCTCTATCTAATTTGAGGTCAGTGAAGTACAACATTACAAAATATTACTGGCACGTAAGAATTTCCATTTCAGATTCTTTTCGTAGAGAAAAAAAATTAAAAGCTGGTTTTAGCACCCGAAATATCTTTCTATCACCATATTGGAAGTCGTTGTGCTCCCGTTTGTTTTTAGTGTTTTTTCTTGTGACTTTAGGCTTTACTTTTGAACTGCTTATATTTTCTTTCACGTTGACTTTGGCAATTATGTTTATTCTGGAAATTATAACCAATAAACTTGAAAATATTTCAAACGATAACAAACTCATAATATTTTGAATCGATTTCTCGTGAGAATCGGTTGACATAGTTACCGATTTGCATGGTTCACATCCATAGATACGTTGCGATGACATATGTCAAAACGGACCTATTACATTGTGACTACTTTAAGTTTTTTTACAAGCTCAGAATAAGGAATACAAATAGAAACCTGACTAAAATAATACGCGGAGAAAGACAACTATCCTTGATTTTCTTACGACATTCTAGTGCGTTAGAGAGAGATGGATATGTATTAGTTTTTTCTTAATTAGGTAGGTTGTCACTAGTTCGTTGCTTTGCTAGTGATGTAACAATTGCGATTTTTGACTACGATAAATAAACCAAATCGAAATGAACCGCGACCAATCTCCTTACCACTCATTATATCGTATCAAAGTGTAAAAAAAAGAGAATGCAGGAGGCACCGACCTTTCTGGTGACATCCTCTTGCTTTGGAAGGAGGCCAAGAGAATTAATAGCAAAGTGGTCTCTGTCTACCCCAGTGGGACACATGTTATATTGTGTAAATAAGGAATTAATAAAAGGATATCTTTCGTTTAGCATAATATTTTTTATTAAGTACAAATTACTATATCGTAGGCAGGTAGGTACATAAGTTAAGTCCAAAATTGTGCTTGTTTCTAGTACAAAAATGCTGTAGCTTGTATCAGAGATACAACCGTAAACCATTTAAGTGGATACTTTTTAAGTCGCCTCTTAACTCAATCAAATAGATGTTCGTTGATGTCGCGTCTTTGTTCAATCAAGGAGGAAGGAATTAATCGCAACAATAGAAATCATAATAATCATAGACTTATAGGATTCGTAATAATAATATTATGTCAATGATGAGCGATGACAGCGCAATTACTACAGAGGTAATTTTTTTTTTTTTTATTTCTATCAAATAAACAACAACTTATCTTGAATAAAAACTAATAACAAATAATGAACGATTAAAATACCCAATAACCTGTAATAAGAAATCAAATTATGCGCAGTTCAAGTCAATAAGCATTCCCAAAATTCATTTCACGATAGAACTACCCTGTCAAAGTACTTTTTTTGTCAACCACTAAGTACGAAAATGTCTTGATCTGCGGAATTTCTTCGTGAAGTCGATCACGGCAGTAACGTGAACGAACAGGCCTTTCAGAACGATTTGCGAACATAGAAATATGCACTTTTCTAAACCACAGACATCCATAGGTACTGGTTCTGTTGCCTAAAATTGAAAAATTATCGAGTTAATATACTATATAGTAATAGTACAAGCACGTACCTACAAACAAGATTGATAATGCAATTATACATAATTATTATAACGTTACCAATGTGTCTGTATCTGGTAAATATAACGTTGGTAAGGCATCTGCTTTTTAAAGTCTCCATTTTAAATTTTCGTTAGGTCCAAAAGAATCCGACGTAAAGTGTTTCGAACAAATATGACTGCTTTTTTTAATTGCCCAATTTGGTCAAATTATTCGTCTAAATTCACTTTTTAATTCTTCCCTTTTTGGAAATCTATAACAAAAAAATATAGCGATATTTATTCGGCATTATTTTTCTTTTAACTCGCGCTGCAATGAGGGATTTTCTTTTCTTTTTTTTTACTCTTCCCTAGTCGCTGGATAGATGGCGCTGAACTTGGTAAGTTACTGCAAGGAACGGAACGTCACATAATTTTTTGATTATTGCACTTGAATGTAATTTTGAGATCGTTCAACGAAACGTACATAAAAAAGTAATTAATGTCATTGTCACATCACATCACAATGACATTTTGAAAATAAATAAATGATAACAACAAGGAAAAAGAAAAAGATAATTAGCAGTCTTTTTATGAGTTTTCTACGCCAGAAAGAAAATGTCCCAAGAGAAAAAGAAGAGAAGTCTGTGCCTTGTAGATTTGTATAAAAATGGAGGCATACATCTTTTTCCTAAAGATGAAAGTCGTAAAGCGCAATGAGTACAAGCCATGGTATATTTTAAACCTGGACGGACCATAACAAAGCATTCGCACATAATATGCTCAGCACACATGTCATCAACCAACGAGCGTATGTGACGTGACGCAATGTTTTTTTTTTCAATCGTTTTGGCTTTGGCACCTAGCAACGTAGTCAGTTCAACACCATCTACAGAGTTCTTGGAAACTATGTTTTTTTGATAGATGGATTATCCTTTATGCACGGCTGCCGCGGGAACCAATGTTCGATAGTTTGCCACACGGACTTTAGTACATCACTATACCAAAAAACATAACCTCTCATAGTCGGCAGAAAATCTATATAAAACAGGTAAATATCGGTGTAGAATTGAACACGAGTATGATTTACAAGAACTACTATTATTGTTACTGAGTTTTAGGTATGATCCTGCAACTTATTAACATAAAAACTATTAGAACTCACCGATGAAATGATATTGCTTCATTGTTGTTTTCTTTTCTTCCTGTATGCGATTTACAGCCTTCAATCGCACAAGACATTTTATTACAATGTTAAAAAAACAATCAACACAAACAATAATAAATCACACTTTCACGAATTTTGAGAGGAAGAGCACAAAAATATTTAATTTCTCTCGGTGAAGCTGTAAACTTTCGCAAAATGCATTAGACATTGCGATGCCACCAAATTAAGATGTGATGCACGCTACGAACGATATTACAACACAACGATACAATGATGAGACATATTTAATTTGATGGTATTATAATTTTTAAAATACATCCAAATTACATCCATCTGACATTTGTTTGGTTCAATCTAGTGACACACCAGGAAAAAATATAAAGTAAGTGCGGTTCTTCGTTTCATTCACTCTTACACAGGAGTAATTTACGTTAGATGAGTACAATTGCTAATGCCCAGTTCTTATTTTAGCCAGGCTTCTATTTGTATTCCTTATTCTGAGTTTACAAGTGTCACTTTTACTTTTTTATTATGATACCTAAATTATATGTTATTATAATTTTACATTTATTTTTTTACATTCGACTGATTACGGTCCCATACCGAGGGCCGAAATATATCGAGTTATAATCTTTGTTTAATTTTTTTAATTGTTTTAATAGCAATAAATAATCAACAGCTCATAAAAGTAAAATATAATATATTTATAAACGTTTTCAAAATTTTGTAATTTACTTGAAAATCATCGATTATAGCTCATTCAAAAGGTCTATATCATATCTTGAGATGAGAATCCTTGAAGCATTTTGCATGTTTTACGTAGAAATTAATTTTACAAAGCCATCAAAATATAGTTGTCTATGAATCATTTTTTTATTTTTTTATTTATTACACTTTTTGTACCTTTACAAACATAATTTACAACACATTTTCACATAAAAGACAGTGTAGCATTCGCTACAAGTATTCAACCTTTTTATATATTTTTAGTCTTTCTTTATCGTTGGCTGCTTTTCTGAATTTTCGAATTCGAATAGTTAGAATGATCTTGTCAGATTTTTTTTGTTATTTTTCCGATATCAAAGAAGATCGTGACAGAGGAAGGAAATTTGCCACAAGAAATTTAAAATATCAAATTTTAAAACTATATCTTATCTATAACTTATATAGAAACAGAGCGCATTTGCCATGAGCATTGTTTAAGCCAGTTTTTCTGCATTTCCCGCGACCCTTCGGGTTTATTTTTTAAAGGGTTTCTGGGTCTTGCCAGTTTGATTATCCCATCCGCCATCTTGTACGGTTGTACCTATTGAGGCCCGATGTAAGGACCACGTCCCTGGTGAGCTAAAGCTTCCGATACTAAAATTGAAATCGCCAAGCTTCATCGACTGCTCCCGGGAACACCGGAAACTCCCAAAGTCACGAAGAGACCCTTACCAGGTTTTTAATATCTGTAGCTTAATACTCAGCATCGATTATTTTTATTCCTTAGTGTAAAGCTAGATAACGATTGCTCGTAACACCTTATTATTACGTTTTTCTTTCGGATCAAGAGTTATCAAAACTTCCGTGAAATCTTAGTTTAAAGGATCCTATAAACTAGTGTCGACAACCAAATTTAAAATCCATTATTTTATGAATAAATGCGTCGTTCAAGCTAAAAGGAAATTAAAATCTTAAATAAGTGGAATTTATAATAATTTTTTTGATCTAAGAATTTCCTTTGTAGCGATACTCCTCTGATATTATTGTTCTTTTGTACCATATTTTTCTTACCTCGGTTTTGTTATTTTTGTGTATTTTAAGATAAAATTATACGGTTTATTCATCCAGGTTTACCTCTTTTTTTGGCTGTCACCAGGCTTGCCTGGTGGCAGTCCAAATTTAATTCGAAATTACGTTCGTAGTATGTAGTGGCAAATAATAAATAATTTTTTTTTAAAAATAACGCTACAAAAATGGCGCCCGAACAAAAGGTAAGTACGGTTTTCTGAATATTACTTGCTGTACTTTAACGTTTTTTTCTCAATTCGACGGTGGTGTCTACGCTTTCGTAGACTAATTTTCCAACCTACTAAATTTTGTTTGTTTTCAGGCAGCGTTTTCTCTTCTAAGGAACCCCAATACCAAGCTGTCGAAAGGAACCAAATTTTTCCACGAAGAATATTTTTTGTCTTTATGAGTACCCTTAATTTGTGAAATCTATGTTTTGCAAATTTTAATAAAGGAATAAAATATTTACACACTTTTAGTGTATTACCTGTTTTATTTGTGTGTGTATATTATCCTATCCCTAACCTAATTTCCTTATGTATAGTTAGGTAGGACCTGCAGGTAAGTGCATTTCAATATTTAGTAGCCTATTACTTTCCATATCTATCATTAATAATTGTTACCTGTTCTAGTAAATAAATTACACTGAGTTTTCAAGTCCAATAAATTTATTGTAATTTATCCATAAATGTGGTAGTTACTAGTTAAACATATTTATTGTGTTTCTAGCATAATTGTTGATACCAGTAGATCCGGGTGGTCACTTTATTCGTTTCCTGTTGATCCCTAATCCAATATAGGCAATCTCATTTCGTTACAAAATTTTCACAATAATATTGAGATTGTCTCTTCCTTGCAAGAAATTTTGTCGCAAATCCTCGAATTAATCTTTTTGTTTTTACAGAACAAACGTCGAATTTTTCCTGAAAAGATTTTACAATTTCTGAAATCTTTGTTTACATTTTCAGTCTTGTCAACTGTCAAAGTCGACATTTGAATATTTGTCTATTATTTTGAACTTTCTGGTTTACATTTTTTAACAAACTATTTTCGCTGTATGGAGGTCAATTGGATAGCAAAACCTTTTTTTGCACATATTATTGCGGCTTCCGATTTACACTATTTTTGATAAATTCTCCTTTTTTGTTAAATAATGTATCCTTTCGATTTTAATTTGTTGGCTCTTGGTTTGATGGTTGTTGATTTGTTGGTTATTTATTTTTTTGATTGTTAGTTTGTTGGTTGTTGATTCGTTGGTAGTTAATTTGTTGGTTGTTGGTTTGTTGGTAGTTAACTTGTTGGTTGTTGATTTGTTGTTAGTTAATTTGTTGGTTTTTGGTTTGTTGGTAGTTGAGTTGTTGGTTTTTGGATTGCTGTTTTGTTGATTTGTTGGTTTTTAATTGGTTAGTTCTTGTTTTGTTCATTGTTGGTTTGGTAGTTGTTAGTTTGTTGGTTGTAGATTTGTTGATCGTTAATTTGTTGGTTGTTGATTTGTTGGTTTTTGAGTTGTTGGTTGTGGTTTGTTGGTTGTTAGTTTGTTGGTTATTGATTTGTTGGTCGTTAATTTGTTGTTTAGTGGTTTGTTAGTGTGTTGGTTTGTCCTTCTTCAGGCAGCAACGGAGCAACGTTTCTACGTGATTGTTGTCTGAAGATAGTTTGTGGGTCACAGAGCAATATAGGCTACTACTTTGTTTTTACTTAATCAAGTCCTTTTGTTTCAAGGCATTTTGATTAGTCTAGGTGTTTATTCGATTGTTTGCCCTTCTGGAAGTTAATTTCCTTTAAGCTAGTTTAAATTTTTTCGTGTCGTTTGAGGATATTGTAGCATTCGCTACAAGTATTCAACCTTTTTATATATTTTTAGTCTTTCTTTATCGTTGGCTGCTTTTCTGAATTTTCGAATTCGAATAGTTAGAATGATCTTGTCAGATTTTTTTTGTTATTTTTCCGATATCAAAGAAGATCGTGACAGAGGAAGGAAATTTGCCACAAGAAATTTAAAATATCAAATTTTAAAACTATATCTTATCTATAACTTATATAGAAACAGAGCGCATTTGCCATGAGCATTGTTTAAGCCAGTTTTTCTGCATTTCCCGCGACCCTTCGGGTTTATTTTTTAAAGGGTTTCTGGGTCTTGCCAGTTTGATTATCCCATCCGCCATCTTGTACGGTTGTACCTATTGAGGCCCGATGTAAGGACCACGTCCCTGGTGAGCTAAAGCTTCCGATACTAAAATTGAAATCGCCAAGCTTCATCGACTGCTCCCGGGAACACCGGAAACTCCCAAAGTCACGAAGAGACCCTTACCAGGTTTTTAATATCTGTAGCTTAATACTCAGCATCGATTATTTTTATTCCTTAGTGTAAAGCTAGATAACGATTGCTCGTAACACCTTATTATTACGTTTTTCTTTCGGATCAAGAGTTATCAAAACTTCCGTGAAATCTTAGTTTAAAGGATCCTATAAACTAGTGTCGACAACCAAATTTAAAATCCATTATTTTATGAATAAATGCGTCGTTCAAGCTAAAAGGAAATTAAAATCTTAAATAAGTGGAATTTATAATAATTTTTTTGATCTAAGAATTTCCTTTGTAGCGATACTCCTCTGATATTATTGTTCTTTTGTACCATATTTTTCTTACCTCGGTTTTGTTATTTTTGTGTATTTTAAGATAAAATTATACGGTTTATTCATCCAGGTTTACCTCTTTTTTTGGCTGTCACCAGGCTTGCCTGGTGGCAGTCCAAATTTAATTCGAAATTACGTTCGTAGTATGTAGTGGCAAATAATAAATAATTTTTTTTTTAAAATAACGCTACAACAGGCATTGTGTGCAAAGGCATCACTTATTGCTAATAGCAACCTTTGGGTAAAATGAATCAAACTATAAAGAAATTGTATCGGGAAAACTTTTTATTTTATTTCCTATGCTTTTTCCTACATTTTCAATTTTTTCCGACCACAGTGGTTCGGGAGCTAGTCTCATATCGTCAGCGTACAGTCAGGTCACGCGCTCGTAACAACCGGAACGAGCGGAATGCCTCGAGGTTTGTTGCGATATCGACGAGAGCTTTTTGTTCTGTCCCTCCTCCGGCCACCCTCGGTACGTTCTGATTTGCTATTGTTGCTGTCGGTTGGAACGTGAATATAATATATGTACATAAAATATGGTTCGCAGGATTGTTTAGATTCTATGTTTGAGATTGAGCATCACACTGAACAACTTTCTAAAAAAATCATAATCGTGCATAAAAAAATTGAGTTGAATTTAAAGATAACATAAATCCTCCAATATTTTTAAGGCTACATATAAAGTCAAATTGAGCACCTCATTTTGCATCAATCAGAACTGAACTGAACGACGTTCCCTTTTAGTTTAAAGTAGCGCGCTCTCGGGCGTGTTACCACCACCAAGAAACACGTTCCCACAAAAACGTGAGTTTTTATTTAATAACTCTGCTTCTTAATAAAATAATTAAAATATTCTAAAATGTGTTTTCTTATTTTTGTACTAATTTTAAGGCTGTATGAAATTTAGAGGTAATTTCGTATTTTTTTTCTATAGAGCAAACCCAAAGCTTTTGCGTTTTTTTTCAAAATGTCTAGATCAGTCGTATGACCATTTATTATTTTTACAAAACCGATTGACCAAGTTACACAATGTGAAATGGTCATTTTAAGTTCTGCACCTGACCTTATACGGACCCTTATACGACAAATATTTGTGTATATAACCCACTAGACTGGATTCAAATCCCGTAGGGACACACATTGGTGTTCGGTCCAATTTGTGCCCGAAATACGGTGACAATAATCTGTGAAATGTAGGTGTACGAGTGTGGACTGTGACTTGCATTTCACAGTTCACACTCGGAAACACCTCTGACACCCCCTCGGGATTCATGTTGTGATGATGTAAATTATAATGACAACAAATAGAATAGAAAAGAATAGAATAAAATAGATTTTTATTTGTTTTCCAAAATAAAACAAACATTTTAAAATAAATTAAAATAAATCTGTTACACTTTGAAGTATTTAGGCGAAAACAAAATGATCAAAGACACGTCATGTAGCTATTAAGCATGCAGATTAATAGCAGCCATATTTTCAGTCTAAGCCAAACATCGGTATATAATAATTTGGAACACAGTTAAAAAATAATAACATTAAATCACAAAAACGTTCATAAGTACGTTTTTATTTTTTAATTAGGTTACATCGTCAATGTTAGACACTGATACACATAGCGCTACAGGAAAAACTAAAAAATAAAAAGAATAAAAAAACATAAAATGCAGAATTAGGAACGGATCCCAATAACCAAGGATTTTTTTGAGAGCAGCCATCTTTTACATTTCATATCTGGGCAAAAAACCGACAGGTAAACAGTTGCCGAGCCTTCGTTAAAGATATGAGAGACGACTCAATTATCTCCAACAAAATAATACTCCACGCTACTCGTATGAACAAAACGAAGGTAATTCGTATCTCCGGTGATAAATCTGGTCTGACTAATTTTCCTTTGCCCTGACCTGGAACACATTAGTCTACGTTATTCCCGTGAGTGAATTTGCATATTTGTTATGTTGGTAGTTATATCATTTTTAGACTTCTGTCATAACTCTTTGATTAAGCGGCGATAGCTCAGGCGGTAGAACGCTGGCCTCTCAATCTTAAGGGGAACGAAATTACAAACAGAAATAAAATGTCAGCTTTCGGATGATTTTGTTGCAATAATTAGGTTACGTATAGCCATAAAAAAATTACATGTTTTTGGTTGAACTTTAAGGTATTCATTTTCCACAAACCACGTTAATCGATTCATATTTGTACTGTCAATGAATTTTTTTGTAACCCTCTATTGCACACTTCTTATCGATTTTGTTTCAGGTATCGCTTTCGCGATTTTGTTGGTTTTTTTTTAATAAAATTAGTGTGAATGATATCTATTCATTTTCCAAATACCACGTTATTCGGGTCAAAAAAAGCACCCCCTTTTTCCAAAAATACGTAAATCCACTGATGCAGTCAGCGGCAGCAAGATATTGTCAGTCTACGCCTAGCGTTGGCGCCCGTAAGACGTGGAACCTGTGCCCTTTTTTGCAAGCTATAAATATCTCCCAAAACTACTTCAAAACACATTGAAATTAATTTTATAAAGTAATATTTCGAGGAGCATCATATTCCTGCCGTTAAAAACTCAACAAAATATGCGTATGAGTGATTTAGCTACATCGTGCCATAGTCATAACAACAAAACTGAATGAATTTGGATTGAATTCATACTTTTATGCGGGAAAATAATATATGTTACTCTAAAAGAATAATTTTGTGAACATTATTGAAACCCAAATTAATTTACTTATACTTACTGAGATCTGTATTTCGTGAAATTACCCTCTAGTATTGGCTCACCATTTCAGGTCCAATAAGTGAAGTTTTTTGCAAATTATATAGGTACACTTACTTGGGATAAATCGCCAAGCATTTAAAATATAGAAATTTATTTTGAAATATTTACAGTGCATGGCAAAATTATTAGATCGTAGATAATCCTTTCGGTACATGTTCAGGTTCTGTTACGCAAAATGAAAACAATGAAACTCTTTTAGGATTAATTTGTTATCCCTATGTTTGTCTGTCTGTCCGTTTGTCGAAACAATTTTTTCTGGGTAAAATTAATAAATACCAATATAAACGGCCCTCTATAGAGCTGTAAAAACATACTTTTGACGTTTTTATTTATATTACGTTTTAGGTTTTTACGTTTTTTTTTTACGTTTTTCATACAAATTTTCTCACTATGAAAATGTAGGGATGAACACTTGAGATAATATTTTGCATTTAAAAGTCAACACAGAAAGGAATTGTTGAACAAATAATGTAAAAAATATGAAAACCATGTTGTTCTATTCTAAAGGGATTAATTATCTACTGTTCAATGTGGCGATAGCTTTGTTTATTTTTTTCCTTAAATTATTTTTTACTAAGATAACAAATAGTTTAATACAAGGTTTTCCTTAAGAGGTCCCTTTACCCCTGTATTTTTCTTAAAATTCATACAGTAGGTATAAATCGAATGTGAAGTCTACAGCTTATTTTCTTCATATCTTTTTTCATGAGTATTAGTGACATCTAACTACGTCTCTATACAGCCCAAAAAGCAAAATTTGATAAAACACCATCATAATAGCTGTCAGGATATCGTCAATATTGCCTCGTTTTTACGCAAAGTTTAACAAGTTTGTATATTTTTATCTATACTGGAAATAAAAAAGAGAGAAATACAGGCGTCGTTCATGTTAAGATGACTAAGTTTACACACTTTGCTAAGTATAAACAATTACCGTTTCATGGAAAACTGTTTTGACCTGAAACCATTTCACAAATTCAATTAACTTATTTTGAATATCTTGTCATCTTGCACTTCTTGATGAGAAATACAATTTCAATAAGTAAAAATACAACTTTTTATTAAGAAAACTTATAGTTAAAAGTCTATTGTATGCATAAACATATTTTTAATTATATTACAATAGTAATAAAATAATTGGCTTATCCGTCGTCGTGATACCAGCCGTAAATTTCTTAAATAATCTGATATCACGCTTATGGAAAACCCAATTATTTTGAAGATACCATAATATCATTAAAGTATGTTTATGCATATAGCAAACTTTTAACAATAAATTGTCTTAGCTAAAAGTTGTACTTTACCGTTATAATTATTTCTTAATATTTTGTTACAAATTCGGAGAAATAGCCCTTAAGGAAAACCTTGTATGAAAATATTTGTTATCTTTGTAACAAAGAAAAAAATAATAATAAACAAAGTTATCGCCACATTGAACAAACAGTAAATTATTAATCCCTTTAGAATAGAAAGATATGGTTTTATATTTTTTACATTATTCGTTCTACAGTTCCTTTCTGTGCTTTCTTTCAAATGCAAAATATTATGTCAAGTGTTGATCTCTATATTTTCATAAGGAGAAAATTTTTATGAAAAAGTTAAACAAAAGGCCATAAAAACGTTATAATATGTATATTTTACAGGGCTGTAAATATTAGCATTTATTGATTTTACCCAGAAAAATTGCCTAGACAAACGGACAAACAGACAAACATAGGGACAACAAATTAATCCTAAAAGAGTTTTGTTTTTTCATTTTGCGTAAAGGGACCTGAACATTTCAAACTATGATACAAATAAATTTCTATATTTTAAACACTTGGCGATTTATCCCAAGGGTAAACAGGTGTCCCAAAAGTCAACGCTTTCCCTTGGAAGGCTGGTAGGCCAGCTCATGACTGACCAGAATATCAAATTATGACCTCAGCAAAACGTAGATAGTCTTCGAGTTGATGGTACTTTTATAAATTCGAATAGATTTTTGAGAGTCAAAGCTAACCAGTTCTAAATTCTAAGAATAAAATTTTTGTTGCGCAACTCTGAATAGTCATGCTATTGATAAAGTCAAAAATAAACCTTGAAATGCTGTTACATCAGGAAAAAAAATAAAAACCCAATTTATGAGCAATTTTTTGTAATTAGGTTAGTTCGATACCACACCCTGAAAAAAAATGTCCTATGTTAGTTTTGCAAATTGTCTTAAATAACGGCTCATCAAATATTGTTTTTCAAATGATCTGGCAATTTCTGTCTATTACTTTTGAAAAAAAAGTTATTGCTATTTTACTACTAAAGGAGCTGCGTATTTTTTTAAATAATTAGAATTTAGAATGAAAGAGTGGCGGGCAGTAAAAATATTTGTCGTTCATTAGAAATGCCATTTAACACGCGTTAGAGTGAGATAAATAGTGACGCTATTTAAAATGAGTTGGAATGAGATAGTAACGCAGTTAAACGTGGTTGAAAGAGAGAGGCATAATTGATATAGGCTACAGTGAGATAGATAGTGACGTGGTGCATTCCTTCTGAGAATATTTGTTAGTGTCCACTTTTTGTAATAACAACTTTAGTAAAAAAAATTTGTAAAGAAATTTTTGGTCCAATTTATTTTCCCGCAAGTGTAAAACTAGCTCAACGGGCGAAAAATATTTAAAGAATGGGTAATGGTGACAATTAACCGTCACGATATTATTATGTATCTCTAAAGGAGTGTCTGAAATGTTCCGAGGGTCAACTGAAAAATCAAACACTCAAAAAACCACTTTTAGCCGACCATAATAAATTTACGTCCCGACGTGATAGCAAGTAGGATCAATGCCGTGTGACGATGATCGAAATACACTAATAAATTAGATAAAATAAAATACGTATTACTTTTGACCCTGCCTCGTCCACTCTATTCGTGTTTTTGCTATGGTGACGCGAGCTTAGAGACCGGGACGAATTTCCCCCCGCGCGCTATCGTAAAATAGAATAGGCCACGCCCGGAACTGGTTTTTGTTTTGGCTATGTCATACTCTTAAGATCCAGTTTCGATCCCCGGTCAGGCATGCACCAATGAGTTTTTCAGAATTTATGTGCATAGTATTTGTTTAACCTAATGTTTACCACTTGCTGAACGGTGAAGGAAAACATCGTAAGGAAACCTGCATGCACTTAAAAGCGTGTATTTGTGTCTGAAGAACGGCGATAAGCACTAGGCAGTCATCACCCATCATGTTGGGACGTAATAATCGTCGGTGAAACGCGGGTGCACCGTGTGGGGATTATAACTTGGATTTCACAGTTCACAATCGGAACACCTCTGGCACCCTCTTGCGGATTCATGTCGTGACGATATATTTCTATTAATTTTATATATACTGCCTGTTAAGAACCATGAATCGTGAAAAAAAAATCAGGTGTTCATAGTTACACAAAGTTACATACTCGTAGCCAACCGACCAAAATGTATGTAACAACAGATTTTTTTTTCTCGATTTCTCAATGTTTTTTAACAGGAAGTTTTTCGTTTGGACGAGTACTGTCGCCAGTTTTTGGTTTCCGCAACTTCATCTTAACATCCTGTTTATTTCTTTGATTAAGAAATGAATAAATTAAATTGATGACTTTTGGATTTTTTATTTAGTTATAATATCATATTTATGAAACAATTTTAATATTTTTAGCAAAAATTTAAAGTATTTTAATTAAAGCAATAAATTGTAACTTTACTATAATGAAATTTTAATTTCTGAATGGAAACATTAACCGGAAAACAATTTTTGATTTATTTGTAGATTCATAAAATATTTATTCTGCCGATGGTTTTCATTATTATTCGACGTGTAGGTCCCGAAGCCTGAAAAACTACCTTTATATGGTACTTATTTTCCTTTACTCACACACATCGATCCACTAGAAAAGCTATTACGACTTTAACTTGAAACTCACCTAAAACCTTCGGAAGGCTTTTCTTTACACAGACCTAAAACGTAAACACTTTTAAGCAGCTTACATTAGGTCTTATTTACACTGAAATGATTCCGCATCTTGTAATGTAAGTACGTAGGGAATAAAATGGTTTTGATCTTCTGCGGATTTTCATCAAATTCACTTCGTTTTTCATTAGAAAATTTATGTTTGCGAGATTGTATTCGTTATTTGGTAAAAGACGCAAATGTTTAAGAGCGGTTTCGCAGCCGAACTGTGAAAAACCCGCCTCTTTGTAATTAATCGAAACAGAACACTTAAATTCAAAATTCATTAAATATTATATAATCTTATCAGGTAAGGTTATAGCAACCATAAAATAAGTAGTATAATTAACAGTCCAAGCATCTACATATTAGATAGAGCCATTCTCACACAAAATCACTCAAAAAATAACAATGCAGTGAGGTTTAAAATCTCATATTTTTTATTTATATCGGATACCTTTTTAATGCATTTTTAAGGGCATGAGAGTATTGTAAATAGAGTTTGCCGCGCAAATAATTTTGTTGTAAAAGAAAACAATAGCATCGACATCAACTTTATGTCGTTTAGTTCTTTTAAAATTTCATTAATTAAGTAATTTTTTTGTACGTTTAATTTGATTTTGTGACTCTTTTTTTATTATTATTTTTTTTTTCGTTGTTTCGAAATTATTACATTGTTTCAATCTTTTCTTAATTATAATGTAAATGTATATTAATTATAAGTTTGCTCTTGTTTATTAAACATATATATATATATATATTTTTTTTTTTATTTCATTATATAAAATTACATATGTACACATTAAAATTGGTTACATATATATATATATATATATATATATATAAATAATTAATGTTTAAACGAGCACCACTGGTTGGCGGGGGACGAGAGGTCTCCAGAGCCGAGACGGGTGCGTCTCTGCTTCCGCCAACTGGCGTCACACGTCACTCCTCTCATTTTTATAGCATGCAGTGTTTACCTGTTATTGGAGTTACACTCTATTCCTACTGTACGCTAGATTAATTGTATGTTGTTAAGTGTATCATCTGTTGGTAGACCAAATAAATAAATAAATAAAATAAAATAAAGAGGCTTGCTCTTGTCGATGGGTGCAGCAAACTATCGATCGTGGAGTTATCATAAGCGTTGGATGTACCCAATTACTACGATTCCATGGAAAAGTAGAGCACTGGTTTTGCCCCGCCTTCTGCTCTACATTACCCACTTTGAAATCCATACAAAAGCGGAGAAAGCTCATTCAGTAAGACTTCGGAATCTCAATCTTGAGGACCGGCTTCAAATCCTCCCGGTTGAGCAAGTACCAGTGAGTTTTTCGGGGTTGGTGTGCACAGTATTTTTATGCCTTATGCGATATGCGAAAAAATACGGGTGTTTCTTTTCTGTGTATTTCAATAAATACACTGAAAATTATAATCAGTTTCTGGTATATGCATTTGGACTATATAATCTAGGGTTTTGAAATTGGAAAACACGTTTGGATAAATTTTCCTCGATAGAAATAATTGTTGAAATAAGGTCTTCAAACACACTTTTTCTCCTCGTTTAACGAATAGGAACCATATACAGAACTCAAACATATTTTATTAGGTGTGTTTCAACAGTATCTAGAGATTTAATATTTGAAATTTTGCTAGCTATTTTAGTTTTTTTATAAAAATTATAAAACTAAAATTTTTCGCTTTTGCCCTGAATCCGCCCCTCTCGCACTGAGCGTGTTTTTGCTTGGAGTGACAGTGACAAAAATAAAATTCGCATAGCCTCTTAACGCTTGCGGTAAGAGTAGAGATGTCTCTTGTTTGATCTTAAAACGAATCACGCCAGAGAATGGCTCGACAAGCTTAAAATAAAAATGTTTCAGCACAGCACCGCAAGACCATAAAATATTGCAAATCAGGCTAAGCTTTACAGATGCGGGAAGCCGTGCTATGCTCGTATTGATCTCTTCAGTCAAATGAAAAGATGTAATCCTAGGCCTCTATAAAAATCATTTGTGGCCAATGATGGTGACCAATTGCTGAACGGTGATAAGGCTCACCTCTATTTCGATGGGATGTAAAAATCAATTCAAGGCCACACTCGAAGACACCCTGTTACCCCTTTGGGGATAGTTGTCGTGACGATATTATGTTTAAATACTTATGTATCTAAGCACTAGTAAATCTTCCTACACAAGTTCCACTATATTTTATTTACTAATTGGAACTAGCTCCGTCTATTAAGAGGGTGGCCTACCCTAGCAAGTTTTTTTATTACCCGTTTAGCACAATAAATCCAATGGCAAAGACCTCATTTGCTTTTGATAGAGGCGATTATTATGTGAGCTCATTGGTTTTTTTTGAAACGCAGTGAAACAACAAATTGGTGTGTTTTAGCTAATACTAAAATATTTTGTTGGGAAATAAATATTGGATTAAAGTAGAATCTCTTCATATTTCTATTATAAAGAAAAATCAAGTTTCTATTTTTCATCACCGTTTCTATTTTTCATCACCGTTTCCTTGAAACGAACGTTTCAAAACCGAAAAAAGGAGGGTGGAAATTTTTTCTTTTTTTTTGAGAAAGTTATAAATTTTAATACTTTGTTCAGTAGTAGAATTCCTTAAATAAAAGATCAATAAATCATTTTTTTTCCGAGAGTCCGAATCGAATCCTCAAAAGTCTGGCGCTGTTCATGGTCTAGGCTCATGTACAGTCTTAATGACATCGTATCTACTTATCGTATGTATCTTGTACAACTTTTTCTTTTGCTGTAAGAAATCACATTTTAGAAATAAGCACACCATAAAGACATGATCTTGCTAAGTTTCTTGCCCTTCTTTTTAGAAAGACTAATTGAATGGGCAAAGTTAGGGATATATCTATTATATGTTTTGCATATATTTATAATATTATTTATTCCTTCCTTATTACCTATATTTGTATTGTTTTGTTAAATTTAAGTAAACCTAACCTTTATTATTTCTTTGTGTATTTCTCCATACAATTATTTATTATTTAAAACTATTAGACATAGATTATTTAATTTTATTACATTAAAACTGACCTGTAATAAATGTATCTGATATACCTTCATGACATAATAGTAGTTTATGCTACAAGGGCGCAAAGGAATAAATTACGAGGACGTACGCTCGTGTTTTAAACGTTACCGAGTAATTTATTGCTCTTACGCCCGTGTTTCATACTACGTTTTTCAATGCATAGTGTGAGGAAATAAAACAAATATAATCTTGTGAACTTTAAATTATAATTGGCTTAAAAGGATACAGTCCTTTTTAAAGCCGTTAGAGCCGTTAAACAATGGAAAAAAAAAGTATAACATTTATGGTACATAGGAAAGGCTGCAGGTTAGCCAACCATTGTAAATACATAAAAAAAATATATATATAGCCCTAGGGCAAAATAATCGACTTTCTGTTCGGTTTTGATGCATAAAAAGTGGGCCTTTACGAGCACTTGCATTGAAAATAAACATATTTCATTTCATGCACATCTTTTCACTATTCATTTAGTTTGTATTCGTATTTCTGTGAGATAACAAGAGAAGCTTCAACAAAATTAAAGTAAAATTATATACCGATAATTACATCAATGATTACATGTCATCGCCACAACCTAATAGTTTCCGATAGCCATAAATATGTGTATGTGTAGGTATATTGTGTGTTTGTACAAGAATAATAACCAGGTTAACCTATTTGCTCCCGGAAATTATATTGTGCTCGGTTATTAAGTGCTACGTTACGAAGCGAGAAAGCACGACAAATTGTTTAATAAACTTGTAGACTCTGCTACTAGATACAAGAGTGCTTTACTCACTATATTAACTAGCGGACGCCCGCGGCGTTGCTTGCAAAGATCCTATTTCTTCCGATGCCGTGGGAATTTCCTTTTTAGAGGATGTCTACGTCATACAAAGAACCAGCAGTCCAAATTTCATGTTCATAAAGTTCATCCATCCATCCATCAGTCTAGTTCGTCCACTGCTGGGCATAAGCCTTTCCAGGACTTTGCCACTCCCAGCGGTCATCCTGAAAGAATGGCCGATACGCACACAGGCGGCAGGCGGGTTGGTGAGCGCGGTGCCGGAACCCTCGCACCAGTGACGCTGCTGCCCGTTACCAGTCTGTTCCATCTAAGACTCGGCTATTAGGGATGGATATACTGCCATCCATCGGTCCCAGGCATGGTGGGCCTCCTGATTTTTTGCCTGTGAGCTGTCCTTTTACTCTCCCCCGAATCACTTCGAGGGGGTCTCCAAGTCCCTAAAGTGCTTTTATTTTTATGCTCGAAGGAGATAATTGACAGTTTGTGATAGTGGGAAATGCGCTGTCTTGCAAACTTTTGTATGTTGAAATGCGAAATGGGTCAGGCACCAGAGAAGTTAAAAGTGCATTTCATACTGTCAGTATCCTGCTTCGTGCAGCCATTTGGTATGGGCGTTAATAGATCAGTCAGTCAGTCAGTGTATTCTTATATACCTATATAGATTTTAGACAACCGAAGTCAATACAAAACGTAATTTCCTGATAAATTGAGAACTAACAAAATTGAATTTTGGAAATTGAAAGCGGTCAGTGTCAGGAAAATCTAAAGTTGAAGGAAATATTCCTTTATTTTTATATATGAGTAAAACTGCAATTTTGAAAAATCGTTTCCCTCAGCCGCAGATTAAACCAGCAGTAGTGAGAAAATATCATCTTGTAGTTTTATGGCGTCCATCAATATGGTCAATCATAAGAAACGAATATTGTTAAGAAACATTGTGTTTTAAATTAAAAAAAGACCGCAAAAATGACGTCATTTGAATGTAGTGTAAAAAATTATGAAAAAGGAAAATACATCAATAACCATTGAAGATAATGAAATAATATTAAAATTTAAAAAAAAATTTAGAACTATTTGAAAAGTGAATAGTGAATAAGTAATGCACTTTAAGACCTGTTTAGCAGCCCGATTGTGAAATACCCCCCTTTTTATAATTAATAGGAACAATGGCGTGCACAGAACTTTTTTCCGGAAAAGCAATCAGAAGGTCAAGTACGACAATAAAAAAAATATGAAAAAATTTAAATAACACTTTGAAAAAAAAAAGTTTGTATGACGCCAGGGTAGGCACTGCCTACCCTAGAGTGGACATTTTCATACAAACTTTTTTTTTTAAAGTGATATTTAATTTTTTTCATATTTTTTTTATTGTCGTACTTGACCTTCTGATTGTTTTTCCGGAAAAAAGTTCTGTGCACGCCATGAACAGCACACTTATATTCAAAATTTACTCAATAGTTTTTGAACAGAACCTTATTATTATTACCTATGTAGTATTTTGTATGCTGCCATAGCAGTTTCTATTGATTTCGGTAAATTAGAATTTTAAAATTTTAAACTTTAAAATTCTACTACAGACACTAATGAAACATTTGCGATGACAGTTCACACAAAACATAAGTCACAAAGTTTTTTTGAAAAAGAATTGAGTAAGTTTGAAATTTTGGTCTGTTTCGATTAATTAGAAAAAGGTAGGTTTTTCACAATCCGGCTGCTAAACCGATCTTAAATTAACTGTTTTATGGATCTACAACTGCATTTTTATGCAATTAAATCTTGTTTAAATAAAAAGTATTCACTATCTTCAGCAGATAAGTTTCCTTGGGGTTCTATTAAATTTATTTTATGTTAGGTTTCGTAGTCTTTCTTAAATTTAAGACACTTTGTTTCTTTACAAGATTTGTTTTATACCACCTACTTTGTTGATTGATGCAATACAAATAAAAGAAATATAATTTAGTACCTATTTCATAATAAAAAAGCACGAAAAATTACGCCAACACCTTTCTAGCATATAAGCCGTCTACGAATCTACCCTTGAACCGCGCACAAAACTACGTTTATAATTGATTGGAGTACAAATAGAGTAGATCGTAAGACAGATTAGAGTAATTTACGTAATCTGTCAATTGTTTCACCACGTAATCCATCGGGATAATTAAGGCGCTACGGAAAAAAAATCGACACTTTTAGAACTTCTATATCTACTTCGGTAAATAATGTATAATTTTGATAAAATAGTATATTATTTTTGGAATCTTTCTCTAGGGATCTGTTAAAACAGAAACGCGATTGGAGAATTTCGGCTCAATAGAAATATTTATTGAAATGAGGTCTTTATCGACACCAATTCTCCTGGTTTGACAATTTAGAATGACATATGGACTGCAATTATATTTTATTAGATGGGTTTTAACAGTATCTAGGACCTGGTTAAACAAAATTTTGATAACGTTTTTAGTACATTTTATATTAATAAAAAACCGACTTTTTGCTACTTTTCCACGAATCCGTTCCTCTCGCACTGAGGGTTTTTTCGCATATGGAGCAACAGGGACGCTAAAACTTTTACATATCGCCTTAAACAGGGAATCTGAAAATGAATTCAGGGCCCGTAGAACGTTACCGTCGGGCCGCGAACTGCTCGCGTCGGCATAACGGAGGCCTATTTGAAATTCCAATTAGAAAGTTTTCTCATTTGCTTGTTTCAGGGCGTGGAGTAGCGGAAGGGCAACAGCCTTCACTGATTAGTCTGGGTTTCTAGTCTGCAGCAGATTTAAAGGGATATGGGTTGAGGACCGCAAAAAGCGGTCCCTAAGCGCAGAGCGTTTGTCATCTGAAGGAGGACGTCCGACAAGCCCAGCCCCAGAGACCTGCCCCGTTTATTTCATTTACTCATAGTAAATAAATATATAGATAGATATATAACTTCTGTATTTCAATTCCACAGCATTACACACAACATTACATTTATATTTTAATCTTGATTAGTATTTACTAATCAAGATTAAAATATAAACCCAAATATCTAAGATATTTCTTACAATATTTGTTGTGTGTAATGCTGTGGAATTGAAATACAGAACACTAATTAGTGTTAAAATGAAGTTCCATCAAGGAGTCACACCTTACAGTATAAATTATATGAAATACAGAAGTTATATATCTATCTATATAAATAACATGTAACAATAACATGAGGTGTAAATACACCTCTACATGTTATTTTGTTCGTCTTTCTGTTAGCTACCAAAGGTTGCCGGGAAGATATTGCTATTAGCAATAAGTGCCTCCCTTATACACCATGTTTAATTGTTTCTTTTGTCTTTTAAGTTATATGTGTAAATGTGCAAAAAGTGTTATAAAAAAAAAACGCATTTTACAATATAAAAAGAAAACAACATGAGGCAACATGATAGAAACAATCTAAGTGCTGTGGTTGTGAAAAGGGTCCTATGACAACAGCTCCACCCGCGTTTTTTCAATCTCCGCCCCGTTTCTGGCTTGGGCGTCATTTTACCAACACCCCTTATAGCCTATAAATTATGATAACCAGGCTCACTACAATGTTATAAAAGTAAACCTGTGCCCTTTTTTATATAGTTTGGACAATTCCTAGTCACAAGTTTCAAAAACCATACCGTTTCATCGTCATCATCATCAATTATTTAAGAGGCTATGCGAATTTTATTTTTGTCACTGTCACTCCAAGCGAAAAATCGCGCAGTGCGAGAGGGGCGCATTCAGGGCAAAAGGGAAAAAAGTTGGTTTTATATTTTTATTAAAAAAACTAAAATAGCTATCAAAATTTTAAATATCAAATCTCTAGATATTATTGTAACACACCTAATAAAATATGTTTGAGTTCTGTAAGTATATGGTTCCTATTCGTCAAACGAGGAGAAAAAGTGTGTTTGAAGACCTAATTTCAACGATTATTTCTATCGAGGAAAATTTGTCCAAACATGCTTTCCAATTTCAAAACCCTAGACTATATAGTCAAAATGCATATACCGGAAATGTATTAAAATTTTCCATGTATTTCGTGAAATACACAGAAAAGAAACACTCGTATTTTTTTCGCATATCGCCTTAAGGGCCTACCTCTTGTCGGTGTAGCCAGAGCTCTGTTCATAGTCTTACAAAAAACAGTAAAAAAAGGACTTTGTTCATATTCTGTTCGGGTTAAAACCTAGTTATTCTAAAAGTGACAGGGCGAGAACCGTCCGCTGAGAAATTTTCTCCGTTGCAAATTGAATTTATCAAACTTTTCTAGTAAAAACAGTTTTCTGTCTGTAAAACCAATTTCGTTTGAATTGCTATCATTCGTGTGAATCGAACCTTACAACAGCTAAATGCCCAGCGATTTGGCAGTCGCTGGCACTAACTTGAGCTTTTCATGTCTGTAAGCACTTGGAACTTTATTTCATACCAATAGAAGGAGTTATACGTCAATTTGTTCTATGGCTTAGAGTGGCATATAAGAGCTATATTTTAAAGTTACCGGAGGACAATAGCACCAAAGTTGGTTAGAGGATAACTCAGGGTGTACTAGCAGCATAGCAGCCATGTGAAAATTTATTTTTTCTCTTATTTTTTCCTTCTTATTTTCTTAAAGCGGTAAGTGAAAATGAATAGTGCACAAATTTAACTGTTAATTTTCAATTACAGCTTTCAGAAAACCAAGAAATAAAAAATGTATGACAACTTTTTTTTATACTCCTTGGTTAAAATTCGTCAGTATACTAAACTTATAAATAGAATACAATAAATAAAAATGCATATAAATACATAGAAGTATATATTTAATATATTTATAATACAAAAAAAGTAAACACAAAATTATTGCAAAACGGCTCACCTCAATAAATATTTTTGATCGGGATAGCCAACCAGTTTCAGCAGATTCAGGCTGCCTTCTTCTGGGCGAGTGAAAACGCTGACACGATGTTGACGTCGCGCTTCGCACTAAATAGAATAAGTAAATAATTAAAATTATAATAAATACAAACAAGGAATGCTAAGAAGAAACAAGCACGATTGTATTATTGGTCATATCTAAATCTGTTTCGATAGTTAGTGTTCTGTGCACAAAATTCAATTCAAAATCTTTTATTACACACAAGAATAAAACGTATAACAAGTATCAGTATAATCTTACAGTTTAAGCAAAAGGCGAGCTTATCTCTGAAAGAGATTTCTACCAGCAAACCCTTGGTGATAGAATCGATTGAACAAAAAGTGAGTACATATTTCATAAATGCACACAAAGACAAAAAACCATTTAAAACTTATGAGTTAAAAAAAATTACAATTAAATACTACAAAATAAATGAGAAGGATAATAATAATCGAATAGAGAAGAAAGATGTTTTCGGGAAGTTCATTCCAGAGGCAAACAGAACCCAGAACGATGAAGAGGAATTGAGAATCTGAGTATTCTATAGTGATTGCCAGGACTCGTCAACAATTTTGAAGAAATATAAGGTAGGTAAAAAGCCACGACACGTTACCCAACCCCTGCCATTGCGCACAAAGACAAAGTACAAGCAAAGATTAAGGTGTGGACTGTGGATGAAAGTGTATGTTTGAACAATGGTAAGGAAACAAGAACAAACAAGAACAGCGTGAATGTAAATAAAAGAAAGGGCTTCTAAAATATTCAGAATAATGAGCATTTAATACTCTCAACATTGATATATATATGACACACGTTGATATATTTAGAAAATAAGAAAATTTCTCGTACAGGATGTTACCCAAAGACGATATTGCTTTCAGTCCTTTCAAAGGAAATTTAATCAATTGAAATTGATTCAGCAGTCGCAAAGAATCATTACCGCAATTAATAGATATAATATATTAAAACGATAAAGCGATACTAAAAAAACACATGATCTTACTAAGATTTTTGCCCTTCTTCTTAGCAAGACTAATCGAATGGGCGGAGGTAAGCATGTATTTATATATTTAACCTATTATTTTGTAGTATATAGGGTGGCATTTGGTCGCCTGCCTGGATTCGTGCTGGGGGCTCGGTCGGTGATCATTGAACCTTGTTCCTGGTCGCTGGCCGGGTCTCCGGTATGGGTTCGGGCGGTTGATTAGATTTCACCTTGCATAAATTATAGTTTTTACCTATCATTTTAATCGTATATATGTATATTGCTACATAAATTAAATAAACTTTTATTTCGTTCATGTACATTTATTATTTTATTACATATTTTTTTATAAAATTAAATTAGAAAATTAATTTTTCACAAAATAAACTATTTGAATTTGAATTCGACAAAAAAAGCTTTTTAAAATGAAGTAATAAATAATTAAATAAATACGTTAATCATACAAGAAACTTAAAACTAACGTCAAATTCTCAAATTTGAACTTTCCTTTAATTTCACTGATAAAAGGGTACGTTGTTTCTATTTGCTATACGCTGCCATCAAAATCATAAGTGTAGTAAGTCGATTATTTTTTCAATAATATGTTTTTATTTTATTAGTTCCAAACTGCCTTATTCGAATACGAGTGAGTGGAGTAACGCCTTTACTGCACTAATTATTTTCACGGTGGTACGGTACATTTTAGTAATTTATTATTTTATTTATTTTCTTTTAGGGAGTTTTACAGCAAAATTATTACAATAGAAATGTTCTTATACAACTAAATGCGGATAAAAAATCTCCACCAGATAGATTTAACAGTTTTATAAAAGAAGCGTCAGCGCTATGACTTAAAACTAAACAAATACGTATAAATAAAGTCTACGGCGTATATGCCTTCAATATTTTGTAGAATCCAGCAAAGTGTAAGGTATGAAACCAAAAATCTTTCAACAAAAAGTAAAATATAGGTGCGACGACGAGCGGAGCGAGGAGGAACGTGCTAGGATTGAATGTAGATTCTTAGGCGACCTTCAGTAGATTTGCCTAGGCATATTGTAAAATGCTGGATTCTACGATATGATGACGGCATAATATACGATTTCGTGGTAGTAAAACCTGGGAGTCTAGCATAGCAAACCATATCGAGCTTTAACCGCTCGGTACAACATGTTTATTTATGCCTCTCGAGGTAGATCAACAGAGAGATATAGCACTGTATCACGCGCTATCGAGCTCGATATGGTTTGCTATGCTTGATTAGCTCAGGGTAAAACCATAGACTAAGAACTACTTAAAATTTTATCAAAAAGGGAATAATAACGTGATAAAAGCAAAAAAATACTTGTCATGTTTACGAGTTTCGTCAATCAAAGTGTTATTTACTCGAAAAGACGTCAAGAAAAGTTTTTACAAAATTTAGAAAATCTAGTGCACTCGCAAGTATAGTTAAAACCTGCAGTTTTTAAGCTACACTACAGACAGGTAGCTGCCATTGCTTAGCTATGACGCTAGAAAAAACTTCGAAAGTGTCATATTCCAAACAAAATAGACTGCCGCTAAAAGAGCGAAAGTAAAATTAAATAAAGAAACTCAGTAAATAAACGAAAACGTCAATGTAATTTCCGGCCCCCAAAGGGACCTCTTCGGAGCACCATTACTGTGATGGGTTTCAGCCTTGTGGAATACATTTTATGATCATTTATTTGGGCCACCAAAAAAGGCCTCCCCGAACCACATAATTTGATGCAATAATATATAAATCATTAGATTGAAAATGTATGTACGAGTTGTACGTTTCTTTGTTATGTTTCTTTCATTTACCGAAACAAATTTTACTCCAAAAAGTCCGAGAAGTGTTATAATAGCCACAGAATAAATATTACTACGTATAGACCGACAACTCCCATACATCAAGACGTAGCAAAATTTTTATGCGCCCTTACTACACTAGGTGTCGCCAAGTGTTGCAAATAAGCACAATTTGTTTAATTGGCTTCAAGTAAACTCTCATGGTTACCAAGTAAACATATGGCTGTAATAGCGTTACTAAGAAAAACTAGATGGCGCTAAGTTGGCAACACTATCAGTGAATATTTCAGCGCCATCTATTGTCGAAATGGGAATTATTTTTAGGTTACGCGCGTGACATTGCTGTGCTACTAGCGTCACCAATCGGACTTTTTTTTTTTTAGTTTATTTTTTCATAGGTTAAATTTACTTACATTTTGAAGAATTTAAAGCCATCCAACTAAAACCACATGGTTTATGCGCGGTATGGCGAGATCGCAAACTTTATGCTAAACTAACTAAACTAATTCTAACTTATATTATGTTATATAACATCACGCAGCCACAGGCTGCTGATGTTGAAGAAAATATAGCTTTATGGCACTTTTTCGCTTTTTATTATTATTTAAATTTTTTAGTCTATCTAATGTATGGGTAGGTATTTCATTTAGTATTAAAGGAAGCATTTAGCATCGTGTTTGTTAGAGGATTTAGCAACTCCATCTAGATTTGATTAGAATTTTACACCTTTTTTGTGGCTACAACTAATGTATGATTTTATTTTATTTTTATTTTATTGTTATTACAAAAACCACAGCCTTAAACATTTATAATCGTAGCTAATAACATCAAAACTTATGCCAATTACGGTTTTACATTTTCTAAAATAATACATTTAAAACTAACTTCATAGACCAAGAGGAAAAAATACATACATTTATATACAGAAAAATAGTAATATTGAAAAGTTAGCGGCGTAGGATGTCAGAGTAAAAGTAAGTGTGTGTGTGTATGGTAGGGTAGGGAACTAGGATAGAGGAATGTTGATAATTATTTGTTACGAATATAGTGTGCAGTCACATTCTTATTATATATATATTTATTAAGTATCTTGCTTATTACTTCCCTCTTAAAACTAGCTTCTGATCCATAAAATAGATCTATAGATGAGAAGGAGGTATTGTAAAGCCTCTGAGCCCTAAAAATTATGGAATTTTTTGCAAAATTTGTGTGGGCTGCAGGTACATGAAACAATGTTGTATGTCTAGTCCGTTTAGATGGTGCACGTAGTTGCATCATTAGGGTTGTTAACTCTGAGCAGTCAAGATTATTATTACATATATTGTGTACAAACATCACGTCAAAAAGTGTGCGCCTATCCTCCAGAGTTATAAACTTATGGTGCATACAGGAGTCATTGTAATCGATGGCCGAGTAGTTAGAACGGAAATTCAGATATCTTAAGAATCTTTTTTGTATTCGTTCAATACCGCTTTTATAACATTCATAAAAGGGATTCCAAATAGAACAGCAATACTCAAGTAGACTTCGAACGTATGCGTAATAGAGAACCTTGACACAGCCCAAATCTGTAAAATCACGAGAGATTCGCATGATGAAACCTAGGCTCTTGAAAGCTTTGTCCATTATATTGGCAAAATGATGAGCAAAAGTTAATTTACAGTCAAGTAGAACACCTAGGTCACGCACCAGCTGTACTTTATTAATTTCAGTGTTTCTAATGGAGTAAGCAAATATAGTAGGTTTTCGTTTACGTGTGAAGGTAATTGCCATGCATTTTGAGATGTTAATGCTTATTCTATTCTTACAGTAGTACTCAGCTAGACGTTCAAGGTCCTCCTGGAGTTGCAGACAATCTGAGACACTCACTATGTTCTTATACACCTTAGTATCGTCAGCGTAGAGTAGAAATTTTGCATGATGAAAGCATTCAAATATGTCATATAGGTAGGCCACATACAGGAGAGGACCAAGAATGGAACCCTGTGGTACCCCAGAAGTAATTTCAATGAAGTTAGACTTGTGACCACTCAGCACCACAGCTTGACTGCGATTTTTAATATATGAATTCATCCACCTAAGCAAATCGCCACAAATACCAAGGTGCTGCAGCTTCCGCATGAGGATGACGTGATCCACGCGGTCGAATGCTTTTTCGAAATCAGTGTAGATCACGTCAACCTGACCACGGTTATCCATACCTCTAGACACGTCATTAAGAAAAACAGCAAGGTTGGTCGTAGTAGATCTGCCCTTGGGAAACCCATGCTGTTGCGCGGGAACTGACTTTGCAATTGAAGAGTAAATAAAATTGTGGAAATATATTTCATATGTTTATGTTTGTATGATTGGGTTATTTCCTTAAATGTAGAACAAAAATGCTTGAGTCGATTTTTATGTCCACCAGTGTAGTTTTACTGTCATATATAAATATGTATACTTACCGAAAAAAAAAATGTTGATAATACGTCAACTACATGTTTAACACGACATCTATTTCTGATAAATTTTATTCCCTCTAATTTTCATAAAAATTGTAAATATGGTTCACACCACTTTTGTGCTAAATGCCATTTACTATTAAATTAATTACTAGAAAAACTATATTTTATTTATTTTATTTTATTTTGAAAAACAAACAGTCTTACAAGAAAATACAAACAGTGAAATGATAAGTAGACTTATTATAGACAGATAGTTTTTCCAAAATTATCACACAGTATATCTTTATAAAAATACCGAAACGTTAACAGTTAAAGATTAACAGACTTATTAGTTTAATAGACTTATGAACTTAAAAGAACAGAACATTTTCAAGAAGTACGTTATTATGTAACTTGATATTAAACATGAAATAGTAAAGGCACAATCGTGAGTCTGTTCACTCGAGTTTTTAGTTGGGTTAACTATGACGGAAGAAACCTAAACATTAAACAGATTATTATAGACAAAAATAGGTTCTAGAAAACTATTACATAGTGTGCTATATATAAAATTACGAGACATTAACAATGAAAGCACTTACTGATGAAGTATTATTAACTTAAGAGAACAAAACAATTTCAAGAACAAAATTAAAAAATTACCTTATTGTTAAACACGAGATATTAGGGGCACAATGGTGCTACAAAAAGAGGTACATGTTATTTAAATTTATATAAATACTGACGCACCAAATGAGACGCACAATAGTAAGTTATTATATTAAGAACGAACTTTTAACAGAAATAGGTATGATTATTTATTTAATTATGATTTGGTTATAACAAATACAAGTAACGAAAGAGAAAAGCAGTTAAAGATTAATTACAGGAATATTTCAGTGGTTTTCCTTTTGAACACATTTAAAGACATTGAAAAAGGGTCCAGATCACTTAAGGAGTCATTGTACAAACTGCACACTCTGCTGATGAAACTGTTTTTAGAATAATTTGTTCTAGAAAATGGAATTGAAAAAAGATTTTTTGAACGGGTCATTAGGTATGGGACTCTAAAAGGGATTTTTTCGAGGAGTGAGGGGGAGTCGATCATACTATTGACAATTTTGTACGGGAAAAGAGCATCATATTGCTGTCTTCGTCCATGAAGCGAAGGTATATTGTGATATTTACATGAGGATTGGTAGTCAAAATGTTGATGTTGAGTCCGGTAATCTAATGCTTTAACGAATTTCTTTTGTAATCTTTCAATACGCTCAATGTGAACATTATACTGAGGGTGCCAGACTACGGAGGCAAATTCAAGAACACTTCTGACGTAAGCAAAGTATAGAAGTTTGTAAGTGGATGCCAGTTTAAAAGGTTTACCAAGACGCAGGATTAGTCCAAGCTGCTTATAAGCCTTATTTATAATAAGATCAATGTGTTGATTAAACGACAATTTAGAATCTATTAAGATACCAAGATCCTTAACGACATCAACTCTGCATAAAGGAACATTGTTCAAGGTATAGTTATACGTTATTATATTACGTTTACGTGTAAAGGTAATAACATGGCACTTAGTAGGGTTAAGAAAGAGTTGACTTTGTAAGCAATATGTAAATATTTTATCAATATCAGTTTGAAGTTCCATGCAGTCAGAGGGGCTTTCGACAATTTTAAATATTTTTGTGTCATCTGCGTAAAGCAATGAGATAGATTTATCCATTACGCCACACATATCGTTTATGTAAATAGTAAAGAGCAGAGGCCCCTATAGAAACAAAGTATGTACTTCCACAGTAAATAAAATAGTACGAAGTAACTAAATGTAGTGATGACAAGCTGTCTGCATCCGACGTTTTGTGATCCATCATCCAGGCAAAAAATGTGGACAAAAAGAAAATGTGTCCAAAAACTATCAATTTATTTACGCCCAATATTATGTTACGATTTATTTGTGGCTACTGCGCTGGGTGGTTCCCTAAGATTATGTGATTATTTATCATTGTGATTACGCTTGAATGTATTCATACTTTGATAAACTTGGATATCCGGATATATGCACGCTCTTTAAAATAGCATGAAATACACGTAACCCTAGATTATATAGACATATAATCTAGGGTTTTGAAATTGGAAAACATGTTTGGATAAATTTTCCCCGATAGAAATAATTGATGAAATGAAGTCTTTAAACACACTTTTTCTCCTCGTTTGACGAATTAGAACCATATACAGAACTCAAACATATTTTATTAGGTGTGTTTCAAAAATATCTAGAGATTTGATATTTGAAATTTGGCTAGCTATTTTAGTTTTTTTAATAAAAATAAAAAACCAACTTTTTTCCCTTTTGCCCTGAATCCACCCTTCTCACACTGCGCGATTTTTCGCTTGGAGTGACAGTGACAAAAATAAAATTCGCATAGCCTCTTAAAGGGCTTAGTATTGCCAAATGAGTACTTTCTAAAGTACCAAACCAAACCAAACCAAAAATATTGAAAAAATGCAGTATGAATCATTAACTCTAAGACAACATAATATATGCAACATTTTTCTTTTTCATGCCACCAAAACTTCTTTCTATATGAAAAATAATGTCAACCGATTGGTGTTTTTGGCTTGAATTCCTTACTGCTCCTAAGCGGCTTGGCCGATTTAATTCATTTATACTTTGATACATAGATAAACTTAATAGCTATAAACTAACAAAGTATTGTTTAATCAAACAATCACGTCTATGTGTAAAGTATTATTTTCTCCTATTTCACCCTATCAAGGACGCAGCGACCGTCGTAACAACCATGCATTGTGCGCTGATTTGAACGTTATTTCAATGTTGTTTCCTTCGATATTCATACCGACAAACATTGCGCTGCTTATTTGGCGACGGTAATCGCGTTAAAGTGAATGTACGTAATACACAACATATTCCGTCGAAGTTTCACTGCTTGAAAGTTTGCGTTTTATTAACGGGATAAATTTTACAATTACTTCAAATATTATTATTAGAGTAATACTAATAATACAACTAGAAATCAATCATAAACTAATTTAAAAGCACAAATATCTTGAAAAAATTCCTCTAGTTAAAATTTGAACTTGCGACCTCGTGCTTACATGACAGGCGCGCTACCAACTGCGCTACGTATATAGAACGACGAATTTTTCCACCATACATGTACACCGAATTGTCGTAACTACTTGATATACCAGCTTGTAATGCATATACTGAACGCTCACGAGGGCGTTGTGTGTTTTTACGCCTTGCTCATTCTGAACAGAAGGCGCAATTGTCGCTACTATACCTGTTGCATCAGACAGTTAAGAAATTTATTTATGTTTTTATTGCGAAATACATCGCTTTAAATACTCTTATTATTTAGATTAGAGTGCATTACAAACTAGAAATCAATCAAAAACAGATTTAAAAGCAAAAATATTTTGAAAAATATCTAAATGAGCCACGCGTGAAATTACTTAACGGCCTCGTGAGCATTCAGTATGTGTATGACAAGCTATATATATCAAGTAGTTACAAAAATTTACTGTACAGGTATAGTGGAAAAATTCGTCGTTCCAGATATGAATCTCGGTAGCGCAGCCTATAGCGCGCCTGTCGTGTAAGCAGGAGGTCGCAGGTTCAAATCCAGGCCCTAGGATTTTTTTCAAAATATTTGTCTCTAAATCTGGGCTCATGAATAAACTTACACATCAATTTTGAGTGACACAAGCTGCACTTATTGCGCACAGTATGTCGGGGGCTCATGAATAAACTAACACATCAATATTGAGTGACACAAGCTGCACTTATTGCGCACATTGCAGGTTGTCGGCGGCTCATGAATAAACTTACACATAAATTTTGAGTGACACAAGCTACACTTATTGCGCACAGTATGTCGGCGGCTCATGAATAAACTAACACATCAATATTGAGTGACACAAGCTGCACTTATTGCGCACAGTATGTCGGGGGCTCATGAATAAACTAACACATCAATATTGAGTGACACAAGCTACACTTATTGCGCACAGTATGTCGGCGGCTCATGCATAAACTAACACATCAATATTGAGTGACACAAGCTACACTTATTGCGCACAGTATGTCGGCGGCTCATGCATAAACTAACACATCAATATTGAGTGACACAAGCTACACTTATTGCGCACAGTATGCCGGCGGCTCATGCATAAACTAACACATCAATATTGAGTGACACAAGCTGCACTTATTGCGCACAGTATGTCGGCGGCTCATGCATAAACTAACACATCAATATTGAGTGACACAAGCTGCACTTATTGCGCACATTGCAGGTTGTCGGCGGCTCATGAATATACTTACACATAAATTTTGAGTGACACAAGCTACACTTATTGCGCACAGTATGTCGGCGGCTCATGAATAAACTAACACATCAATATTGAGTGACACAAGCTGCACTTATTGCGCACAGTATTTCGGCGGCTCATGAATAAGTTAATACATGAATATTGAGTGACACAAGCTGCACTTATTGCGCACAGTATGTCGGCGGCTCATGCATAAACTAACACATCAATATTGAGTGACACAAGCTGCACTTATTGCGCACAGTATGTCGGCGGCTCATGCATAAACTAACACATCAATATTGAGTGACACAAGCTGCACTTATTGCGCACAGTATGTCGGCGGCTCATGCATAAACTAACACATCAATATTGAGTGACACAAGCTGCACTTATTGCGCACAGTATGTCGGCGGCTCATGCATAAACTAACACATCAATATTGAGTGACACAAGCTACACTTATTGCGCACAGTATGCCGGCGGCTCATGCATAAACTAACACATCAATATTGAGTGACACAAGCTGCACTTATTGCGCACAGTATGTCGGCGGCTCATGCATAAACTAACACATCAATATTGAGTGACACAAGCTACACTTATTGCGCACAGTATGCCGGCGGCTCATGCATAAACTAACACATCAATATTGAGTGACACAAGCTGCACTTATTGCGCACAGTATGTCGGCGGCTCATGCATAAACTAACACATCAATATTGAGTGACACAAGCTGCACTTATTGCGCACAGTATGTCGGCGGCTCATGCATAAACTAACACATCAATATTGAGTGACACAAGATGCACTTATTGCGCACAGTATTTCGGCGGCTCATGAATAAGTTAATACATGAATATTGAGTGACACAAGCTGCACTTATTGCGCACAGTATGTCGGCGGCTCATGCATAAACTAACACATCAATATTGAGTGACACAAGCTGCACTTATTGCGCACAGTATGTCGGCGGCTCATGCATAAACTAACACATCAATATTGAGTGACACAAGCTGCACTTATTGCGCACAGTATGTCGGCGGCTCATGCATAAACTAACACATCAATATTGAGTGACACAAGCTGCACTTATTGCGCACAGTATGTCGGCGGCTCATGAATAAACTAACACATCAATATTGAGTGACACAAGCTACACTTATTGCGCACAGTATGTCGGCGGCTCATGCATAAACTAACACATCAATATTGAGTGACACAAGCTACACTTATTGCGCACAGTATGCCGGCGGCTCATGCATAAACTAACACATCAATATTGAGTGACACAAGCTGCACTTATTGCGCACAGTATGTCGGCGGCTCATGCATAAACTAACACATCAATATTGAGTGACACAAGATGCACTTATTGCGCACAGTATTTCGGCGGCTCATGAATAAGTTAATACATGAATATTGAGTGACACAAGCTGCACTTATTGCGCACAGTATGTCGACGAGTCCTCCAGTTATCGACGACGACGGTCAGTAGGTGCGCCGACACCGGCTCGAGTCTGTAGTCGGTGCTGCTTCAATTACCGCCGACACGGACGCGATATGATTGCTCTCCGTCCACCCTCATGTGAACACCAGATAAACACTGGAGCACGCTGTAATTCTGGGGTAATTACTTTTTGTGCCGAGTGGGCAGTGTCAGTTTTGCGCAAAATGGATAGGGTCTGTTTTGCCAACGCAAAACCAATTATAATATCTAGACACGCGGCAGCGTATAAAGGGCCGAGTACAAAAAAAAGGCCCCGCACTTTTGAGCAACTTTTGACCCCCCTATAACTTATTTCACATTGGACCTACGGAGTTGCAGTTTTGCGTCGATATTAAGATCTCCGCCAGTATCTAAAATCCTAAATTAAATAAATAAATTTAATTTATAAATAACAGTGCTTGAGATAATTACCACTGAAAATCTTTATTTTTATCACTGACTGACTCACTCACTCATATAAAATCTAAACCACTTCTAGGTGACCAAGAAACTTGAAATTTGGCACAAAAAGTAAGTCATTGAGCGTATAGACAGGAAAAGTTGAGAAAAATTACTTGTATTTCATTATTGTAGAAGTTATTAGTATAATAACTTAATTAGACCCTTTGGATAGATAGAGCTTAATGGATCGTAAGTGTCAAGTCAAGTTGAGCTTTAATAACTGCATGTAAAATATTTTTTTTTGTTTTAAACGGTATGTACGGGACTCTTATTACACGAGTCTAATTATATTCGCGCGGGTGAAACCGCGGCAAAAAGTTATTAAAATATGCATTAAGTATCTAAATACAACTTTACAAAAATAAATAATATCCCACTTAAAACATAATATGAAAAAGGGACCGAGTTCAGTAAAAAGGCAGTGCTGGATTGTTTTTTCTATGAGGCTTCATAGAAAAAGGAATTGAGACTAAGGTGCCGAGGTTTATGCAAGTTCCTTCACTTATAACCAGAGAGTCATAAAGTTATAACTGTAATAATTACAACGTTCTGTACTTGTTTTAAAATAATTGTATTTTGTGCAACTGTAACATAATTTGGGACATTGGGACACGAGTACTTATTTCGTTCGTTTCGTAATAGGTTTGCATTAGTGTCCCACGGTGTTACTACAAAACCGTGTTTAACTTTAGACAGTGTTTAAATCTGTTGTTGTCGTCTTTTCTTTCATATTGTAAAAGAGTGACAGCAACAGATTTAAACACTGTCTAAAGTTAAACACCATTTTGTGGTTACACCGCATATGTCTAATTCTGCTCAATTGCACGCAATACTTTATCTACGACCCTCAAAAATATCGTCTTTATTTATAATATTATTCAATCAACAATTGAAGAAGAAAACTTTTCGAACGCGCGTCCTTCCGGTAATGCTGCCTTGAAGGCCAATTAGGATAAGGGGGCGAAGCTTATGAAATAAGATCGGTACTTATTTCTCGTCTCTGTTGTTGATTGGCTCTCTAGTGGTGTTATAATAAATTGGGCCAATCGTATCGCGGTGTTATATTGTAAAATTATAACATCGGATAAACAATGTATGTAGGTACTTATAAAACTGATTTTGATGTTGAAATTACCTTATTGCAGTATGGGAGTAGATAAAGTTTGTTAGGTCCTTGCTGCTGCATATTATAGACTCTTCTTGTTCCAGCATGACGTCATGGTAAGCAATGCCATGAAAGTTCGGTGTCTGTTCAGCCAAAGTCCAGCCATCCGGATTTTTGGTATACTCGTAGCTCACTACTATTCGGACTATTTGAAAATAAATTTTGTATAAAAGTAAAAATTACACTGTAAACATTTACAATACGCCTTTGTATGTTAGTTTTTTTAATATCTTTCCTTTCTAAAATATTTAGATCAGCCCTATAGTCTACTATCTGTATTATTTGATTTCTGATCGGTCCGTTTCCGGGATAAACAAGTGTAAAATGAAGGCGTTGGAGCAGGACCGCTTACTTCGAAAACCCTCGCCTTAAGTTGGTTTCTTCAAAACAATGGCTTTTTTAAAGCGGCCAAAGTAGGCAGTCACGTTTACGTAATGATAAAGAGGCCTCGTTCACATTAACTGCGTTTACGTAAAACAAAAGGAAATTGCACTCCGGGGTGTCGTGGCACTTAAAAAAGGTAACCTTGTTCCGGTATTTTTTGCTTCTCTAAACAGAACAAGCGCCGCATGGAGTTTGATTAAGGTATCAAAAAACTTGTGTTATTTTATTTGTGTATACAATAGGGAACATTTTGTTACAGAGGGAGAAATACGAGAAGGTTTAGTATCGTATAGGAAAAGATTAAGGATTTGAGCCCAGTCTAAGCTTTATTTTTCTCGAAGAAATTGTTTTTGAATGGTTTTACTATATCGTTTATTATTTATTTCGACTTTCACATTTCTGTTAATTTATTTATACTTTCTCTTTTCAAAGTAAATAAAAAATACCTATTTCAGTTTTTTTAGAGATTTTTTCAACATTTATCGCTATTAGATAGGTAATATGAGAGAAATGTATATAATTTCGTAAATAATATGAGGATTAACATTTCGTTTCGCTAGACATTCACCTTTGTTTAGTCTATAAATAGTAAATAGAAAGGTTTTACTATACAAGGACCTAGAAAACTCTTGAAAGGTGAAAAACCTTTTTTAGATAATGTTAAAACCATTGACATAGGATTCGCTGCTCGAGTTTAGGTCGCATGATATTATTAACGCGATGTCCAGTTTTAGAGGGCGAAATAATGTAGAATCTTTAGTTGACTGTACTTGCCCATAGTCAAAAACATAGATAATAACTGAATTTTCAAAATTCTCTTTAGTGGGTATTGAACTATATACGAACTGTAACGTCACTTCAAGTGCGAACATATCCGTAGACAATCGGAATTCGATAGTACAGTGCTCCCAAAGTAATAATGCGCCTACAAATCTTCGCCACTGTTCGGCCAAGTTCGTATTTCCTTACACTTTCTATACAAGCAATAAGGTCACGTGGTACGTGCGGTCGCGCGGCTATAGATTTGTTTGCGCATTATTACTTTGGGATTTTACGAATTGTATTTTGTACTATATTTTTGATGTTTCTATGTTTTTGATGATAGGCACCCATTCCAGTTGGAAACTAAAGATACATAATAGACCCACCTCGCCGGTTGGTTATTCCAGCAGCATACGAAAAAATTGCGAAAGCAGATTTAAACTATTGTGGCACTATTTTTCACTCGCAATATCAGTCGTTCGACTTTTGTATACAGTGTGTTCTGGCATTATTTTTCACTTGCAATATCAGTCTTTCAACTATTGTATACAGTGTGATAAATGCCATGCGAATGTAAAGCAGTTCCCTATGAGCTTTAGCAGTTTAGCACTCCCAAGTGTCAAATAGTATAGAAATAACTCGGCTTAGTTCGATTCGAGTTCGAATTTTGGGACTCTGAATATCAGCTTAAGCCTCATAAAAAAAAACGATGGAATATAAAAAATACTCATTCTAGGTTATCTTCCATTTCTTCCATATCTTTTTTCTATACGTATTCGCAGAAAATCCCTTTTAAAATCACCTAAAAGCTGCCTTAGTAATTTTTACGCAACTTACAGAATAGCCTACCAGCCCCCCTATTCTGTATCTAAAGTTGCCAACTTCACAGGGTGCCTATCGTCAAAAACATAGATAAAACTAAACTTTCAAAATTGCTTTTAGTGGGTATTGAACTATTTACGAACTGTGTCGTCACTTCAAGTGCTAACATGCCCTTAGACAATCGGAATTCGATAGTATATCTATAGTATATCCAGCCCCCCTATTCTGTATCTTTAGTTGCCAACTGTACTAGGTGCCTATCATCAAAAACATAGATAAAAACTGAAATTTCAAAATTGCCTTTAGTGTGTATTGAACTATTAACAATCTGTGTCGTCACTTGAAGTGCGAACATATCCTTAGGAAATCGGAATTCGATAGTATATCTATGTTTTTGATGATAGGCACCCAGTAAAGAAGGCAACTAGAGATACACAATAGGCCCGCTGGTCGCTCTGGCCATTTGTAAACCAAACTCCAATATAACTTGTTCCTTAGTTAAAGCTTGTATACTAGTGGTAAACAGCAGTAAGCTAAGATTAGATTTCAATTGGTCTGTGGCGTCCCATAAAGTCATTAAAAGTCACTCCACACACCCGCCCCAATAGTCGCGTTTGTATGGACGACAGTTCGAATCGAGTGTTCACGAGTCATTTGTGTAGACTTGGGATCGTTTAGTGAAATTGTACGATATTCGAACACGCACATGTGATTGGACCTCGTGGACTCACAGTTAAGGATCCGTATAAGATCAGATGCACAACTTCAAATGACCATTTCATATTGTATAACTTGGTCAATCGGTTTTATACAAATAATATAGAAAAATTGCAATTTTAGAAAAAAATGCAAAAGCTTCAAGTTCGCTCCATAGAAAAAAATTAGAAAGTTACCTCTGGCCTTCCTTAAATTATACAGCCTCCAAGGCTGTATAAAAATTTGTATTAAAAACAATTGAGCAATAAGTACCACCGTCTAAACGTTTTGAAGTTATTTAATAATTTCATCCAGAAGTCGAGTTGTTAAATAAAAATGCAGTTTTCGTGAGCGCGTGTTCCTTGGTGGTCGTAACGGCTACGGCCGCGGACACAGCGCGCTATTTTAAACTAAAAGAAAACGTCATTGAGCTGAATGACATTATCAATCGGACCTTATATGTATCCTTAAAGTTATAAATCTATAATTGGAAGTAAAGATTGCAAGAAAAAATTTTAATTTACTTGTCGGAAAATGCTCGACAATTACGCAGATTTAGGTTGGGAGAGCTTTCGTACAATGTAAGAATTTATAAGTGTCGCAGGGAAATAATTCGTCAGTTTACAAACACTATCGTGAGTTTTTAAACGCTCGCTGTTTTGCAATTTGCTATATCGTCGTCAAATCGTAGAATTCTTCATTTGCCCGCCTAAGGTTTTTTTATAAAAGTTATTCAGTGTGATCAGTAAATTACGGGGTTTCATTAAAAGATACTAGGGGGGCAATTCCCGTCTGTCGAATTAGCCTTCTTGACCGTAAAAACCTGTTTTATCTGTCGAACTCCATACATTTTTAGCTCGAGTTTTAGAAGTCTCGCTTCGATTGTTTCTCCGGAATAGTCCCCCAGTACATGTAAACCCAATATACCAAAATAAATAAATCGATATTGGTGCTTACATCCGCATCTTCTCAGACATGATCGAAGTCAAACGAAATTAACGCAAAATGTTGTCTCATGTTCACATGTTTAGATGTTCACATGTTCACAGCTACTGAAATCTCGCAACAAGATGTAAACGTGTTCACTAGGTCAAAAGCACCTTCGAACAGTTTCATCTATAGAGAATAGTAAGCAACGAACCGTGGTAAGCCATTTTGAGTCTTTTGCTTTTGACTTAAGACCAGGAACGTTTAGCTAATTTATCGCTAGCTGTACGTAGAGTACACATGTGGAATCCTAATTGGAACGCTATAAAGACGCATTGAGACGGAAGGCTTCTTGAAAACAGAGTTGTCATACAGACTTTAGTAAATACCTTATAATTACAAATGAAAAATCGTTGGAGATTTGCAGGTACTAAAATGTACGTATAATAAACAAAAATTAAAAGAACTCAAATATCTAATATTATTATGATTTTTGTATGTTTATTTATTATTTTTACAAGGTGTAACAGAAAGGTTTAATACCATATTTAAAGAGCTTATTCAGTCAATGGTATAGAACAACTTTTACTATGGAGCAAAACCTGAAATCTCAAAAAAAAAATCTGCCCTTCCTTACATATCGGCCGAGCGGCATTGCATTTTTCTATGAAAGAGTAATACTTTTTTTTCGAGATACAGGGTATAATTTGAACAAATTCGAAATTTTTCATATATTTTATTACACCGTTATATGTGGGCAAACAAATGTTATTTTTTTGCCAAATTTCATGTCTTTATCTTTAAGTGTGCTAAAATTATTGGGCTGTGAATTACGGACAGACGGTTGGACAATGGAGTCTCACCAAAAAGATTCCTTTTGTACCTTTTAGGTACTACGGAACCCTAAAAATGTCGTAGTGGCTTACATCCCGAAGTGGTCTTACAGGTGTTATGGAGTTTTGACTGTTTTTTTTTTCTTAAAGGTAGAATAAGCCCTCGGAAGCAGATATTTACAAAGTAAAACTTTAAAAATACATTTTTAAGGTGTTTTGTTTATTATTTTAGTTAAAAATAATGTTATGATGAATTAAAAGGATGTACTACCGATAATAATAGCAATACATTACGCTAGATTTGTGGGTATTTGAACAAGAATAAATTATTAGGTGTAATGAAGTAAAGCTATTAACTCAACTCAATTTTGTAATTTAGTAATTATCAATTTTCTGTGATTGTTAGTTTGTAAGGTTCATTATCTATGGGTCACAAATGCCTGATATTAAATGAATTATGAAATTTACTACGCTATTTCAAGGTTTACGTTGAATGAAATAAGTAACTTTGTTTAATAGTATGATATACTGCATGCTGTTTCTGCTTGATGTTTTTGACTATTCCAGCTACACGCAATTAAGATCAGTTTCCCTAAATTGCAGAGTTTTTGCATTAATATGCTGATTGCTGAGTCTTGATACTTGATCAATGTAAAATTTAAATGTATATTTTTTCAGATTTTTATCTTTGCGATGTATTGGATAATTGGATAATTTTCACTCGAAGATGAAACTTTTGAAATTGATACTTTTTGTAACGAATTTAAAAAAAATCTCTAATCCAGCTTAAGTTTTATGTGTAAAATAAATACTCATAGCAAAAAACAAAGCTTATTAAAATCTGCATAGAAAAAAATAAACCCGTATAATTTTTTGTAATTTTATTCCATTTCAGTTTTGAAATCAGACTCAATCTGAATCATTTCGCACGCATTTTGGCGCACGCAATTTTCAACTTTATTAAAGTCAGTCTCCAGTTTATAAAAGCGAAACCGCTCTGCGCCAAAGAAAGCCCTTTTCTTAAGAAGATGGCACACCCTAGCAACTTTTTTTATTACCCGTCCAGCACAATAAGTCCTACGGCAAAGACTTTATTTGCTTGTCATAGAGGCGATTATATGTTGGCTCTTTGGCCTCTTTTTCTTGAACGCGTAATACTAGTGATCACGCAGCGAAACAACAAATTGGTGTGTTTTTAGCTAATACTAAAAAATTTTGTAGGGAAAAAATATTGAATTTAGGTGATATACCTTTATATTTCTATTACCTATTTTATGAAAAAAAAAATCAAGTTGATCTCTTAACCGCGTTCTTGAAGCGAACGTTTGATAACCAAAAAAAGAGAGGGTGCAAAACATTTTTTTTTGACAAAAGTATAAATCTTAGTACATTGTTTATACGTAAGATCCCTAGAGAAAAGATTAATAAACCAAATATATTTTTTTCAATACAAGGAGAGTCCGAATTTCTTCAAACGAATCCTAGATAGACTGGAGTTGGTCATGCTCTAGGCTCAGGTACAGGCTTAACTTCAAAAGTGTTGTATCTCACAAAATCCGTATGAGCTGGCAACACTCCTCGAAACCTCGCCTCCGGTAGAACGAGCTCTATTTATGGGACTCATAAATCGCCACTTATTACGTAAACTGGCGACAAAAAGGGGAAAACGTCAACCCGACCGACAACATATTGTATGAACCCGACTGTTCCTTAGAGCATGCTTCAGATTAAGTTAAACAGCTTGTTAGTAAGTTGCAACAAAAATGCTTCTTCTTTATTGGATTTACGTGCGTGCTATAATTTTCTTCGGAATGGTAGGTAATCAGTGGCGTGCACAGAACTTTTTTCCGGAAAAGCAATCAGAAGGTCAAGTACGACAATAAAAAAAAATATGAAAAAATTTAAATAACACTTTGAAAAAAAAAGTTTGTATGAAAATGTTCACTCTAGGAAAGGCAGTGCCTACCCTGGCGTCATACAAACTTTTTTTTTTCAAAATGTTATTATAAAATTTTCATCTTTTTTTTATTGTCGTACTTGACCTTCTGATTGCTTTTCCGGAAAAAAGGTCTGTGCACGCCACTGGGTAATATAGTTTATTAGTCAGAAAAAAACAGCGGTGGTAGCTCAGGGGTAGAACGCTCGCCTTTCAATCTTGAGATCCCAGGTTCGATCCCCGGTCGGGCATGTACCAATGAGTTTTTCGGAATTTATATGCATAGTATTTGTTCTTTCTTACCACTTATCGATCGGTGAAGGAAAAACATCGTAAGGAAACTTGCATGCCCTAAAAAACGTGTATTTGTGCCTGAAGTAAGGCGATAGGTAAAATATATATTATACAAGGTGAAATCCAATCAACCGCCCGATTTCATAGCGGAGAGTTAGGCGGAGACCCGGCCAGGGACCAGGAACAAGGTTCAATGGAATGATCACCAACCGAGCCTCCATAAAACCGATAAAAAACTTTGATCAAAAATTACAATATTTTTCTAAGCTATGACTCGCTTATCAACGCAGTTCATTCACCCCGTGTAAATATCAACAATAGAAGTAAACTTAATATTTTACGATATAATTTCGCCTTCGATTCGACTGATGATGGCCTCATTGAAGAGGCTAAAATATTTCGTAAAATATAAACATTACTTTGATTGTTGATATTTAATGCCTACAACTATAAATAAGAAGCTTAAATTTATTTTATAATACGAGTCAGGCAATACCCGTTTCCGCCGAGATAAAGTGCTTTTCTCAAACAATCTGAGGCAATAAAAAATGCGTTTTGAAAGGAACAAGTAATTTAATGGCACACATGAACTCGGTTATATCTTTTCCTTCGCTTGAGAGAAGAGAGTTTTGTATGACCGAATTGGCTTCTTCTTTCAAATTATCTATCTCACGCTGCCACTGATGACGCTCTTTCTTCACTCTAACTCAGGGGTCTCCAAACTTTCTTGCCTAAGCACACTGATTTCTCCACTAAGTCCCGAGGGCCAAGACTATAATATATAATAGCTCATGATTCCAAAATACTGTAGTTTTGACGCGCAAATTTTCGTATTGGGATTAGCCGGTCAGTGAGATATCTATTGTGCAGAGCGCAGGAGAGTTCTCCGCTCCGTTTGCAATTGCGGTTGGTACTTCGGATAACATTAACCATTGTGATGGAGTTAGCCGCAGCGCGTGCTGTACGCAGACTTTGAAATAGGCTATTTGACTAATTTCGGACGTAATTTTAAATGATTATTTATAACATAATAAGCACACTTCTTTGATATTTCCGAGAAATTTTACTGTTTTATTAATAAAATAAATATTTAAGTTTACGTTTTAAAAATCGCTCCGAAAACTATGTTTCTGTAATGGCGCTGGTCACGTGACACGCGTGACGTCACACGCTAGTAAACAAGTTCACATAACCTCAACAAAACAGTGCACCTAAGTGAATTCTCATTACAAAATTTATCCAAAATTGACCGAAAAGTGCTTCACAGATCGAATTTAACACTCAGAAAACATAAAATGCAAACAACAATCAGTCTAGGAATCCATGTTTACTTGCATGTGACGTAACCATGAGTTGCCACCAATCACAGAGCGTTCGCGGCACATTGCCGTCACATATATGATATTTTAAAATATTTTATTTTATTTCGCGTAATTTGCAAAAAATATGCGTAATTTAGTTTAAATAACGTGAAATATGTCTTTTTTAGGCTATTATCTGATAGGATGACCACAATTTGTAATGTATTTTCAATGTTGTCATATAGCCTATTGTAAGTAACATTTTTATAATAACATTACTTTTAGATAAATACGTATGATAATGGAACCCACAAAATTCACAAATTTTGATCCTATTATAAATTGCATCACGTTAATATTATACGTTTGTAAATAAAAAAAAAAAAACTGTAGTGGGATAGAAACCGAGCATTTCCCGCCAGCGACCGCGGGCCGGATTGGTGGTGCTCGCGGACCGTAGTTTGGAGACCCCTGCTCTAACTCATTTTTCGAAGTATTTAAAAAATTGCTCTTTGCTAGATTTCTAAAACTTTAAAATTTTTCTGTTTAGACATTTAAAGAAGAAAAAAAAGAAAGGCTGTGCTTCAGGCACCAACATAGGGAGCCGGCACTACGTATAGCGATCTAATGCTCTCTAATTTTTCAAGATGGAATGTATAAAAAAATTGTAAAGAAAAGACTATCATGGCCTTATATACCTTTGCCTGTCCCAGAATGGGATAAAATGTAAACAAAAACTGTGTTGAAACCAAGTTGAAACAATAAAAAAAGTATTCTACGTCTATGGTTGAAATGGGACATAAAAAGCGACGTTAAATATAAGACAAAAAAGAGCTATTTCCGTCTTCTTTTTTAAAAAAAAAAATTGTAAATTGACAATTTCAGAAAAAACATGCTTTTGGCGTCGAGCTGCGTTATATTTAATAGCGAGCGAAGAACATGAACTCTGGCTAGTTGACGGGCCAGTGTGCTCTAACGCGAGTCGAGAACATTTGTTCATAAGGCTCAACATTCGAATGAAAATCTATGAAATATCGATCTTGATGTGACTGTCCAGTTTACTGACCACTTTGTATGAGCCGTCCACGCTCGGCTAACACGCTAAACGCCTAAACCATGGTAACGCTAATCCACATGCCTCTACGAAGATCTAACCTTAGGCACAATTTTAGTTCGTTATTAGGCACACAGCTCATAATCCTTCCCGACGTTTGCAAATCAGAGATGACAAACATTAATTTGTCGTTTCATCTTAGTGTATTGGTTGCATCTTGTCAAGATTGGCTGAGTTGTAGTAGGTAAGTATTAATTAGTTAGTTGACAGTACCATTGCATCAGAGAGACAAATTTACTACGTCTGGTAATTTTGTGACATGATTTTTCAAACTATTAGTTACACATGCAGCCATTACCTTTCAAATCGTTTGACATTTCAAATTTCATGTCGAATAAAGCTTTAATTTTATGTTAATGGATCCATCCATCAATCAGCCTTGTTCGTCTACTGCTGGACATAAGCCTTTCCACTCCCGGCGGTCATCCTTTAAGAATTGCCCATACTCACACACGCTGGGCAGGCGGGTTGGTGAGCGCGGTGCTGGAACCCTCGCACCAGTGACGCCGCTGCCCGTCACCAGTCTGTTCCATATAAGGCCCGGCTATTAGGGATGGATATACCGCCATCCATCGGTCCCAGGCATGGTGAGCCTCCTGATTTTTTGCCTGTGAGCTGTCCTCTTACTCTCCCCCGTATTACTTCGAATCGTCTCCAAGTAAGATAGTGGTACCTCCACAGTCTAGCCCGGCGTCAGCTCTACCACCTGCATATTATGTTTATGGATACTATTGATAAATGAAAAAGTTTTTTTGAGGCTCGAAACATATTTTGGTTCATTGTGGACCGTCTTTACAGGGTTAATATTACAGTAATAATAAGAGTAAAATTATCCTATTATAGTCAAAAAATATAAGTAACTAGCCTTTTGCCCGCGGCTTTGTCCGCCTTTACTCAGCTCTGCCCTTTTTTTGGCTTGGGCGTTTTTTTATTTATACCCAATATAGTTTATACGTTGACCAGGGTCACTTCGATGATAATAAAGGAAACCGCATCCGAATCCGTTCAGTTGTTTCAAAGATGTGCGCGAACAAACAAACAAACAAACAGACAGATAGACAGACAGACAGAAAAAAAACAATAATCGCTGATTTGTGTTCTATTCCACTTTTTTAGTCACCCCGTTTAGTTCAAATAGTATTGTTAAAATAAGTTCTAATTTTAGTGCATCCAAAGATATGATTTATGTTTTAGTGACAAAAAGATATCTAATTTTATAACCTTTATAATGAAAAGTAGCATGAACAGTAAATTATAGAAAAACTCATAGTCAAAAATCCCGGTGCGTAAGACCGGGGTCTACAACGATGTAAGTCACGCCACCAGTGGCGGGTTAAGGAGAGTCCTATTTCTTCAAAAGACGGCGTTGTTGATGTTCTAGGCTCAGGTAGAGGCTTAATTTAAAGAGTTTTGTCGAATGCATGTAACAATAAGTTCGTCTACTACATAAAGATTTTTATAAAGAGCAATAGCTTTTAAAAAGCTAAAAACTAATTAATTTTTTTTTTTCGATATCTCAATATTACGAAGTTACTGGCATTCGAAGTAAGCTTAACGGCATAAATGATGACGTCATCGTATACGATTTCATAAAAAAGTAATTAATATCGCTAATGTTAACTTCGGTCATAAGTAATAGCAATTTTTCAAAAATTTAAGTTTAAAAATATATTAATATTTCACTACAGGAGACGAGCCCATTACTGAACAAGCAAAATTTTTTTTTGTAATACTTAAGTTTATAATTGAAAAAAAATATATATAGGTAGGTATGCAAAAGACCAGTTGAAAAATATATATTTTTTTAATACTGCAAGCATGTCTTTTCTATGCCCTCTTTACTTCTACTTTTCACTTTATAAATATATTTTGTTTTGCTTTTATAAGTTTTATTTATTTTCTATGTTTATTGATTAGTATTAAAACAATTTTCACTTTAGGTATATTGAGAATTGAGAGCCGGAACGAAAACGGTTTGCGGAGGAAAGGAGTACAGATGAGTACAAAAGTGTTAATTGAACCAGTAAGATTATGATATTTATATCCTGTTGCAATCAATTGATTGATAAATCAATTAATAATTGAACAAATTATTATTGGCTAGAGAAATGCTAATTGACCTCTATTTCAACTTTGACATCTCATTTTGAATATCAATTGAAATCTGTACATAAATTACAATAATTCAATGATCTTCATCGTTTTTATGATTTGAATCTGAATCTAATCAGATTTTGAGTTCGAGTGACATATTTTAGTATAGTGTTCAGTGTATGTACTATAAATGTGTAAAAAACAAAAGGTTCACTTTACATTACAAATGTACCAAAAACCGTTCAATTTTAGTTTGATTTGTCGTTCAACTTGTTACAATTAGTTTGAAAATGGAGAGGGTCACACGTGTCATGCGTCCATAGTGTAAAGTAAGTAAGACGGAATTTATTTATTGGAATGCATTTAAAATGTCTGTTGACTAGTCGATCAACATGTTGACAATACATGGAAATCATTATCAACTGTCACCTTTGCCCTCTCCCCGCACCTCATACTTACCCTGGCTCTCAATTAATTTGTATTCCATCTTGAAATTGATTATTGTTTCAAGCGGTGATGGCTCAGGGGTAGAACGCTGGCCTCTCAATCTTGAGATCCAAGTTCAAGACCGGGGGGGTCGGGAATGCATCAATGAGTTTTTCAGAATTTATGTGCATAATATTTGTTGTTACTTATAACTTTCTGAACGGTGAAAGAACATATCGTAAAGAAATCTGCATGCCCTAAAAAGCGTGAAATATGGCGATAGGGCTCATCACCCATCACGATGAGACGTCATAATCGTCGGTAAAATGCAGGGGTGCCGAATATAGACTGTGACTTGCATTTCACACTCGGAACACTGACACCTTTATGTTGAGACGAAGTATTTAATATATTTATTTAATTGTTTCAAAGGAAGCATTTTGCTTTGTAAGTAAAGTTACAAAATAGTAAAATATACATTTATGGAAACTGTGTATTGCGTACAAGTGTCCAAAAAAGTTCTGAAAATATAATAATCGTGTGATCTTATTCAGCAATATTTGCTTGCAAAAATATGATTCATTTAAAATTTTTTAATTTACAAAATTTACAAATTTATTTAATTTTTTAATTTTTTAATGTACCCTTTAATTTTAATACCATGCCTTGCATTAAATTTTTATGGTTCCATAATTAATAATAAGAGAAAGAAACCTTAAATTGGATGTGCGAGGTAGCAACTGCCGAAAATGTGCCAAAAAATAATACAGTGTGTCCCTCGTACAAGTGCACATCTGAAAGTAGGTGAAACTAGATCTAAATATATCAACAAAAATAAAGAAAAAAAATTTTCATTTTTTTTTAATATTGATAAAATACTCCACCTGAGTATCTTTGTATGGGACGCGAGCGCAATGCCTTTGGTTAACCGCTCGTAGAAAATACTGTATTTATGATAGACCGTTGTATTTTTTTTTTGTTTGAAAGATAATGGAATAGGCAATGATTAATAGGAATAAAAGTAAAGTGAAACGGGGACGTTATTTAAAAAAAAAATGACGATTACTGAAAAAAAGACGGAAAATTTATGGATATTATTTTTATGGTAGTTGATTATGTTTTGTTTTTGATTTGGTATGCAACGTCTATTCTTAAGGATTATAACAGTTTTATTTCATTGCATTACTCGCGATAGATCAAAAGTTATGACATATTTTATACATAGTCTCAATGGTAGGAAAAAAAAATTTAAAACGTATAAAACAAAGATTTTCAAAAGAAAAAAAACATTTTTTGTCGATAAAATAAGGTCTAGTTTCACCCCTTTTCGGATGTGCACTTGTACGAGGGACACAATGCAATGGTACTGATTCGGTGAAGCACATCTTAACTTATTTGACAGGACTAAACTTAATTTACGCGTTCTGTCCTTGTCTTTTCGATAAAGAAAGAAAAAGACAGGACGCTTAAAATAAGGCTAGTCCTGTCAAATAAGTTAAGACGTGTTATGCCGAATTGATACTACTGTATACATCATCAAGACACGAATGAATGAGGGGATGTCAGAAGTGTTCCGGTTATGATTCACAAACGATTTTACTACTTAGTGTGATGAGTAGTAAGCATAGACAATGGTGCTGAGCTTTATCGCCGTTCTAGAGGCACAAATGGTACAGGGTGTTAAGATGAAGTTGCGGAAGCCGGAAACTGGCGATAGTACTTATCCATACGAACAACTTTTACTATGGAGCCAACCAAAAAAAACAGCTATTTCATAACATAACATAAATACGCTTTATTGTGCACCAAAAGAAAAACAACAAAAAAGACAATACAAAGTTGGAAAAAAAAACAAAAATATAGGCAACAATGGGCGGTCTTATCGCTTAGAGCGATTTCTTCCAGACTTCTTCCATAAAAAAGTTAAGTATGAAACAACACTTTTTTTTTTCAGGGTAAGTTGTTCGTATGGCAGAGTACTATCGCCAGTTTTTTTCTTCCGATACTTCATATTAACACCGGTAGACCCACAGATTAAGGCGCTACGAAAAAAAAATCGACACTTTTGGAACTTGCAAATCTATTTCAGTATAGAAGGTATTATTTTGATTAAATAGTATATTATTTTTGGAATCTATTTCTAAGGGTAAACAGAAATGCGATTGGAGAAATTCGGCTCGATAAAAATATTTGATGAAATAAGTGAATATTCATATGTTTAGCGGAATGACATATGGACTGCGATTATATTTTATTAGATTAGGACCTGATTAAACGATTTTTTTAGCAAGTTACGTACATTTTATATTAATAAAAAACCGACATTTTGCTACTTTTCCTCGAATCCATCGCTGTCGCACTGAGGTTTCTTTCGCATATGGAGTAACAGGGTCGCTAAAACATTTTTAAATCGCCGAACTAAAGCACGTAGACCGAATAAAAAAGTGTCCCTTCGGAATTGAATCTGTGACCTTCGGATTGGTGGTCGAGTACTTGAACCACTAGACCAAAGAATTGGAACGCTTCATTTTTCAATCCCGCGCAGTTCAGAGTGATTCTGGTCAACAGAAGGGGTGTTGATAGAATAATTGCCAAGCCGAAAACTATCGATACTAATGAAAAAATCGACCCACATTTTCAGGATCTCTTTTCAAAATACATGTTTTTTTCGCGGTCAAAGCCGTGGTCAAAAGTTGGAGTAAAATAAATTATAATTATATATATTGACCCCAGCACTTGGTATAATTTAAGATATTTTAATAATGATAAATTTAACTCAGAAGCAAGCATAATAACAGCCATATGATGAAGTAGCAACAATTGTACATATTTAAAATACAAGAATGTATAATACAAAACCCTCTACACGTGAATTCTAGTCGCACTTGACGTTTTTTTTTCCATTAGCGATATGAAGAATTTATATTCGTAACGAAAACTCGGCAGCAGTCATACTCGCGATAATGTGCTCTTACATTTTATAAGGGCCCTAAATGCCAAGGCAGATGGCAGAATGTGAATCGCTATACCTGCCTCCACAATCCACCATTACATTTTATGCAAACTGTCTGAAATCATTTCGGCTGTTACACAAATAGAATTTCTGGTACGCAGTTGCTGCCTGTAACGATACCATTGGTGATATAATATTTGCAAATGTAAAAGGTGCAAGCCTGTGGTACAAGTTTTGTAATATGACGTGTTTTTAGAGGATGGCATACCCTAGCAACTTTTTTTATTACCCATCCAGCACAATAAGTCTAATGGCAAAGACCTTATTTGCTTTTCGTAGAGGCGATTATATGTTGGTTCTTTGGCCTCTTGTTCTTGGACGCGTAAATACTAGTGATCACGCAGCGAAACAACAAATTGGTGTGTTTTAGCTAATAATGAAATATTTTGTAGGGAAAAAAATATTGGATTTAGGGAACATCCCTTCAAATTTCTATTGCCTATTTTATAAAAAAATCAAGTTGATCTCTTAACCACGTTTTTGAAACGAACGTTTGAAAACAAAAAAAAAGAGGGTAGATTTTTTTTTTTTTTGACAAGAGTATAAATCTTAAGACATTGTTTATAGGTGGAATCCCTAGATAAAAGATCGATAAATAAAATATATTTTCTTCGATTTGAATTTTGATTTCTTCGTTTTTTCCAATGAACCCTTGAAAACCTGGTGTTGTTGATGTTCTAGCGTCAGTTATCCCGTTAAATTATATTGTCACAACATTTGTCCCCGAGAAGGTTGCCAGGGGTGTTTCCGAATGTGGTCTTTGAAATGCAATCCTCACTCGTAAAACCAAGTTTCATCGACGATTATTACTTTCAATCGCCTATACGTATCCCTTTCGTCCCTCGGCCATCATCAACGTCCCAACAAAGCGTGGCTTCTTCGCACACCTGGGCTTGTAGCATAGTGTTTAATCGCGCGCGACGCTACAAGTTGAATCACAAGTGCAAGGAGCGTGACGTACTGTTTAATCGCAAAAACATTGTGCCACGCTCTTCGCACTTGTGATTCAAATAAGTCGCACCGCGCGCGATTTCAAACTGTGCTACGGGCGCTTGTGGAACGGTTTGCCGCCGCACATCCATGAAGCTTCATCCATGTCAGTCTTCAAGAGTTCGATAAAGCAACACTTTAGTAATTTACAAAACGTTTCTTAATTTCTTCTTTGACTGTTATTTGTGAGATTAGGTACATTCTGATCATTATAGATACTTATGTATGGTATAAGTAAACTTTCAAGTAGTATAAGTATCTGAACATATAAATTAATGTATTTTGTTTATTAGCATGTATATTTGTGCCTTTTGGGGTAGAAACCCTTGGGCCATGGGGAACAGAAGCGCGACGACTTTTCCGAGAAATATCCTCGCGCCTGGTCGACGCTTTTGGTGATCGGCGGGCTGGGGCCTACCTCGGACAGCGGATTAGCCTTGCAATCCAATGGGGTAACGCCACCAGCCTGCTGGGGACTCTCCCCTGCGGCAGCGATTTAAATAATATTTTTTATTTAATTTAGTCTATTTTAAATTTTACTTTCTTTGTAGTTAGTGTTTACTTTTAGTATTATTTATAATTTAGTTTTATTTATGTTATTTAAGTTTCTTGTTAAGCAAAATTTATGTATCATAACCTTGTAAACATTTTAAAATAATGTCACTACCCCAACAACTTCCCAATTGCCAAAGGTTAGCTGGTAGAAAGTACTTAACAGTATTAAGCTCGCCTATGTACAAAAATGTTGCTTGTGCAATAAAGAATTTTATAATTATTATTATACTTCAGGCACCAATATGTATCCATTTTCAAAGCACGCAGACCGATCACAAATTGGTCCCTACGGAATTTGAACCCGCGTCCACCGGATTAGTGGTCGAGACGTTTGAGCCACTGGAAGGGACACGACTCCTGTAGTGAAATATCAGTATATTTTTTATAGTTACTAATAAAATAACTAATAAAATAACTAATAAATTAGTTACTGCTAAGCACAAAAGCTTTTTGAATTTTTGAAAAAGTCCTATTATTACCGAAGTTAGCGACTGCGATGTTAAGACGAGACCTTCCTTAAGCGCACAGCGGCTTTGCAATCATAACCCGTAGACTAATTTTCATAAAGTTGAAAATCGCGTGCCCCAAAATGCGCGCGAAACGATTCAGAACGAGTCTAGTTTAAGATTAAAATTTACTAAAATTACAATATTGCATTTAAGTAATTTTTGAACTTACTTTGGTTAATAAACAAAATTTTCGTATTGATAGTAAGATATAACACAAAAAAATCAAATGGATTAAACACAAAACCAAAAAAAACACTCAAAAAGAGACTATTTTCAAAAATAAAATTTACCGAGCGAAAGTTTTCCAATTAGGTAACGCTACTTACAACGTAAAGATGAAGGTTTGAAAAAACATAAGTATATATAAGTTTCTTATTGATTGCGTCTGTGGTAGATTCAGTACAATCGTTCACAAACTGTTGAAAAAGGAAGGCCTCCTCTTAATCACTTTAAGTATGAAATCGTGTCATATAATGGCACGAGACATTATGCCGTTAAGTTCACTTTGACTGATAACAACTTCGTAAATTTTTGAGATATCGAAAAAATTATTTTACTACTGTTGTTAGCTTTTTAAACGCAATTGATTTTCATAAAAATCTTTATGCAGTAGACGGGCTCAATCGAAAGTTGTTATTAACAGTTAGTTAAAAGTTAACCGGAAACAACAGCTGGCAGACAAGATACGAGCACGAAAAAGAAGATACGTTAGATAGAAAACCGTGATAAGAACGACGTCAACCAATGTATATCGCCAAGAATTTGATTTCTCACTCACTCACTGACTCACTTAAGGTGATATACCGTGCCAGCAAAGGTCCCCGTTACTCCAGGCAGAAAGACCCGCAGTGTGAAAGGGACGGAATCGGGGAATATTGACAAAAAGTCGGTTTTAAATTAATTCAAAATTAACTAAAATAGCTAGAAAAAATTCCATAACCAGTAATTTAGGTGTAGTTAAAACCCATCTAAATAAATATTTTTCAAGTCTGTATGCTATCCTAATTTGTCAAAATATAAAAAACGTGTAAATTTAGACCTGATTTCAATAATTATTTCTATCGAATGAAATTCCTCCTATCGCGTTTCTGATAGACCAAAATCTAATAAAAGGTCCCAAAATTTTTATACTAATTTATTTCACTTGGAACTTCATTAAAAGAGCAGATAAATAACTTCAAAAAGTGTCAATTTTCACGGTATAGCCCCTTAAGGCTGCGCCGAGCGTAGAACGATTAGACACCTCGCTTGTTCTCTTGTGGTCATTTTTATCGTGGTCTGATTATTGAATTTAACAGAAAAAATCATATTTAATTTACAAGACAAAATTTTAAAAACGTGAATCGGCCCAATTGTATTTTATAACGTTTGTGATTATCTTGAATTGTGATTGAGACAGAATTCGATAGTTAAGTTATTGAAATGATTAAAACCCTAATACTTTTTTAGATTTTGGGCCTACTTTAGATATATTTGTTTGGTACACCATAAGTAATTTTTAATATTTTTAAGTGTAGATACTCGCACATTATTTGTGATAATAAATATATATTTTATTTATTTATCATTGAAATATTATTCAATAAATCAAGTTAACAGTGACTGTCGTTTAAGATTATTTTACTCGGCGCCCTCTTAAGATCGTCAAAAGCTCTTGAATACTTCCTGAAGTCCTAGAAAGCTAAAACTTGGTACGCATTTTGTAGAGTTAGCACACAAACAACAACAAAATTAAGAAATCTGTACCGATTTGAAACACTTTAAAAATTTCACGTCAAGTTGTTTGATTGAATTGAAGATGCACACTATTACAGCACTGTGTATCATAGAACTATAAAGGTATAAGTTGGTTAAACTTTATCCAAATAAATTTCTAGCCAGAACAACAGGAAAGAGTAATAGGCTTCCTGAACGATACAAATTTAATTTCCAAGTTCCTCTAAGTAGAGCTGTCGCATTTACACAATCCACTTAGTAAATGTTTAAAATTGTTATATTTCTTGTCTTCACTTTGCAGGATACCAAGACAAAAATTGAATTAAAAAAAAACCTATTCAGAATAAAATAAACGTGCGCGTTCGCATCTCTTTTGCAGCGGTGCGGGAAAGTCGACTACAAATTCAAATTCAAATAGTTTATTCTGTAAAGTAGGTTTACACAATACACTTTTTACAAGTCAAATTTAATCTTATAAAAAAATATGTAATAAAACAATAAATGTGCATGAACTAAAATACATGTTTTTTAAATTTATTTAACATTATATATACGATTAAAATGATAGGAAAAATCTATAATTAAACAAGGTGAAATCCAATCAACCGCCCGAACCTGCCCGAACCCATACCGGAGACCCGGCCGGGGACCAGGAACAAGGTTCAATGATCACCAACCGAGCCCCCAGCACGAATCCAGGCGGCCGACCAAATCCCACCCATATACTACATACTAATAGGTCCCATTCGCCCATTTGATTAGTCTTGCTAAGAAGAAGGGCAAGAAACTTAGCAAGATCATGTCTTTTGTAACATGTCAGTTACATACTAAAACTTATACTATACAAATTACTTATACCAACTTTAACTAAGGGATAAGAAAATACAAGACATAGTTTTCATACATACACAGTTTTCATACATACATAGCTTTCTTAGCCGCTACGTCGTCGTAGTAGTCTCTTTTTGCTACGACACAGCGTAGCGTTACCACTAGCGCCATCTTGTTTTGTCTGTATAGAGCTACTACTCAGGAGCTGTATTTTTGAATCACTCGCCGTGAATCATAATATATTCACGCACGAAAAAAATTCACGTGCGAAATTCAATTCGATTGGTCACGATTTTATGTATTTTTGAATCAGTAGAAATCATTGTAAACGGTTTTCGTTTCACGCAGAAAAAATTAAAACCGGAAAGATATATTTCGTTGATTTTAAAAACCGGTAATGAATGGTGAAAACGGAACGTAAATTAAAAAGTTATAATGTCATGTCAGTCTCATCGATGCATTGACATCGACATTTTCTTCTTGTCATTCTAGCATAGTTTCTACTAGTAGAAATTGGAAAACGAGTGGGTCAGACCACTCATTGCAGAATTCACGGAGACAATTTTCAAAAATACTGTTTTTAAGTTTTCGTATGCGAATGATGCGGATTCATATGCGAATTGAAATTCGAATGATTCAAAAATACAGCTCCTGGACTTTGGACGCATGTATAGTAATTAAGAGCTGTTTCGTAGCCGGATTGTGAAAAACCAGCCTTTTTCTAATCAATCGCAAACTTTCCTTTGGGGTCTGTAAATTAGATTTTCAGAAATGTTCAATTAAAAAAAAAATAAGCTCTAGTTTACAGAAACCAATGGAAATTTTGCGATGGCAACATACGCAATACATAGGTAATAAGGTTTTGTTGAATAACTATTGAGTGAATTTTGAATTCAAGCGTTCTGTTTCGGTTAATTAGATAAAGGCGGGTTTTCACAATCCGAGTGCGAAACGGCTCTTAAGTATATTTTTATTTTATTTTACTATGCATTTGTTCCAATTTTCAGATAAACTGCTCAACAAATATATTCCAATTATAAATCCTCCCCTATTATAAATGTGAAAGTATGTTGGTGGTTGTTGATGGTTTGTCCTTCTTTTACGCAGCAACTGATCAACGGATCGACGTGATTTTTTGCATAAAGATAGTTTATGGGCCGTAGAGTGACATACGCTACTTTTAATATCAGAACAATGCAAAAGAAATCAGCGCGGCCGAAGGCGCGGCCAAAAACTAGTATACTATAAATAGTAGTTGATTATATACGTAGATATATGGCCCCCGTGATACAAATTATGAACTGTTTTTTTTTGTGATGTTTATTACTCCAATGAATCAATATATTGAGGGCATCAAACTAAAAAGGCGTAATATCTACAGATTTTCTGAATTCCGAAAATTCCAACTTTTTTGGGCGAATCTCCATATTTATTAGGTCTATGATGTACTGAAAAAGTAACGGTTTCTCCACTGGTTATAGGTGCTGTTATTCCTCAGTCTTCGACGTGAAATGGTGTTTTTACAATTAAAGACAAATATCTTTATAAATATCTTCGCGACTGGTCGAAGTTTCAGGGGACTGGAGGGCTGGGGCATACCTCGGACAGCGTCTTAGCTTAGCTATCCAACGAGGGAATGCTTCCAGCCTTTTGGGGACCCTCCCGATTGACGGCGGTGATTTGGAAAAAATATTTTATATGGATTAATTTATAGGTAAGTTTTTCTTAGTTTTTTTTAAATTTAGTTACGTATAATTTTATCTTTTCTATTTATATTAATTTATAGGTAGTCTAGTTCTTTAATGTTATTTAAGTTTTATATTGTTAAATAAAAGTTTATAAATAGTCGCTACTTTATATTTTTGTAGATACGCCCTTTCAGCTTGACGTCCACGATATTATTCTGCATAGAATCATCATTCTGAAGTCATTTAGTTTTCAGCTATGCAACCGACGGATAGACCACAAAACAGACAATATTAGGTTATATCAGGCTTCACTTTAATGGTTATATATCCAAGTTTCTGATAACAGGTATAAAGGACCATTACGGTTCTCTTTTTCTCTTTCAATTTCAAAGCCATTTTCTTGGGACCTCAGCAAACGATGGCAATTTGATAGGAGTAAATCATCCTTACAGACGTATCTTTCGCACATTACTTGTGTGTGGTAAACCTAGTCCCGTTTCCTCTGGCGGAGTTAAAGTGCCTTGTCAAAACTTTCTCTTATGGCATTCACGAGTGATTTATGGCATCGAAACGTCAATTTTACGTCACTCAATATGATTTATATGGTCATTTGCACCGGCGCACTCATGTAGGTGACTAAAAGTTTTTGCGTACGTATGAATTTTGATACACAGGTTGTTAACGTCTAAGTCAGACGTTTAAGTCAGTCTTTCGGTACAAATTGCACAACTTAACTTTGTTTTTCTTGGTAAGAAGTTAAAAGTGAAAAAAATCGGTCAAGTGCGAGTCAGAATCGCGTACCTAGGGTTCCGTAATTCGACAGTTTTGAGAAGAATCAGAAGAAAAGTAATCAAAACCTTGCCCGTCTACCAGTTTCTGAGATAAGAGGGGGAACATACATATTTTTGGGGTTTTTTAAAGGTTTCTCGAAACCAGTGTTAGTAAATATAATTTATAATAATTTGATAACCATATTGTATCTTTAAAATTTATATTATTGTATTTTTAATTGCTATAGTTTTCCTGTAATCGGCCAGTTACGACCTATAATTGTCATTGTTTTCATATTTTTCAGTCTACCAGTTTCGGAGATAAGGGGGGGGGGACATACATATTTTCGGGGTTTTTTAAAAAAAATTATCGAAACCAGTGCCAATAAGTACGGTAAAAGTATATATTTTTACAATCAGCTTTTTAATATCTACAATTTGATACCCATATTGTGTTTTAAGGATAATATTTTTTATTTTTCTCACTTTTGTTTTGGAATAATTCATATTTTTTCAAATTTTCATTTTTTTTTTTACACCTTGATATGTGGGCAAATTAATGCTATTTTTGTGCCAAATTTCAGTTATGAGGCTGTGACATACGGACGGACGGACGGACAACGGAGTCTCACCATAAGGTTCCTTTTTGTACCTTTTAGGTACTATGGAACCCTAAAAAGATATTAACTTGTGGCAATTCACGCCAATAGTTCAGTGTTAGTTAGGTTTATAAATCAACAGTTTAAAATATATTGCTCAGTTGATCACGGTTATGTCCAAACAAGCTTAAAATGCTGTTTTAAGTTTGTTTCGACAAAATCTTGGCTAATTGTTCATTACGTTTTAAGCCCCTTACTATTGCCAAATGGGTACTTTCTAAAGCCTACTCCTCGTTTATGGCCAAACCAAAAATAATGAAAAAATGTATTATGAATAATCAACTCTTAGACAACATATGCAACAGTTTTCTTTTTCATACCACCAAAACTTCTACATGATTTTTTTTTTTACTGAATGGTGTTTTTTGACCTCAAATTCCCTACTGCTCCTGAGTTGCTTGGCCGATTGAATTCATCTATGCTTTGATAAATAGATAAACTTTATAGATATAAACATAACATAAGATTATTCAATCGAGTAATCACGTCCAAGTGAAAAGTATAATTTTCTCCTATTTCGCCCTCTCAAGGACGCAGCGAGCGTCGTAACAGCCATTATGCATTGCGCGCTGATATGAACGTTATTTCAATGTCGTTTCCGTTGATATTTGTAGTGACAAATATCGAGCTGCTAATTTGGCGATGGTAATCGCCTTAAGCTGTTTATTCTAAACCTTTCTTATACTGAACTGTTGGCGTGAATTGCCATAGTCCAATATCTTTTTCACTTTTAACTTCTTATTAAGAAAAACAAAGTTGAGTTGTGATCTTTGTACCGAGCGACTGATGTTTAACCTTAAGAGGATGGCATACCCTAGCCACTTTTTTTATTACCCATCCAGCACAATAAGTCCTACGGCAAAGTTGGCTCTTTGGCCTCTTTTTCTTGAACGCGTAATACTAGTGATCACGCAGCGAAACAACAAATTGGTTTGTTTTTAGCTAATATTGAAATATTTTGTAGGGAAAAAAAATTTAATTTAGGTGATATACCTTCATATTTCTATTACCTATTTTATGAAAAAAAAATCAAGTTGATCTCTTAACCGCGTTCTTGAAGCGAACGTTTGAAAACAAAAAAAAGAGGGTGCAAAACATTTCTTTTTGACAAAAGTATAAATCTTAGTACATTGTTTATACGTAAGATCCCTAGAGAAAAGATTAATAAACCAAATGTATTTTTTGCAATACAAGGAGAGTCCGAATTTCATCAAACGAATCCTAGATATACTGGAGTTAGTCATGCTCGAGGCTCAGGTACAGGCTTAAGATGAAGTTGTGGAAGCCGAAAACAAGCGACAGTACTCGTCCATACGAATAACTTTTCGTAAACAAAAATTGAGAAATCGAGAAACATTTCTGTCGTTTTGGTCGATTTTTCGCGATTCGAGGATGGTCTCCATAATAAAAGTTGTTCGTATGGACTAGTATGTACTATCGCCAGTTTTCGGCTCCCGCAACTTCATCTTAACACCCAGTATACTTTTTCGAGTTAATTATTTGCATACAAATTCCATCTGTTGTGATAAGAAACTCATTTTAACTTTTCGCAGGAATTAGTTTCAAAACTGTAAACTGCAATCACTGATTACTCCAAATACACCTGCACCTATACAAGGTGAAATTTAATCAACCACCTAAATTCATACTGGAGACTCGGCTAGTGATCTGGAACGAGGTTCAATTACCACTTTAATGGAAAACGTAAAAAAAAAATTTTGCTCCAATTCACACTGGACTAGTTTAATTACAAATACTAGTATAGGCAGTATAGGAGAAAAAAAATATTTTTTCGAATTTCAGCTTACTTGTCGTTAAACATTGTTCCTGATCACTAACCAAGTCTCCAGTATGAATTCAGGCGGTTTATTTAATTTCACCTTATATATAAAAAAAAAATGTTAGAGAACGCTTTAACTTTCTCCATCAGTCGCATGAACGGCCACTGCGGTCATTTGAAAGTCTGAAACTGAAGACACCACCTCACACTTCAACTTTCTACAGCAAGTCTTTCACAGTCGAAGCTGTTCGGCTGTGGAATGAATTGCTTGTTTCAATACGACGTGCTCCTACTTTGGCTGTTTTTAAAAGATTAATTAAGGAGCATTTTCTATCCCTTTGATAGTTTAAGTTTAATTTATCTCCACTTATTACTGTACTGGTACTTATATTTATTTATTTATATATATATATATATATATATGATATATTTCTATCTATCTTTATACACAAGTATATATTTTGTATTTAATTGAATGTAATATTTATTTATTTTGTGTCTAGTTTACGTATTTAGTTAATATATACATAAATATGTTCAGATCATTATATAAGTATTTTTGATTATAATAGGTACACCGCCTACGCATTCACGTACATCCAAAATATTTTCCACCCAAAGGTTGTCTGGAAGAAATCGCTCTAAGCGATAAGACCGCCCATTGTTGCCTATATTTTTGTTTTTTTCCAACTTTGTATTGTCTTTTTTGTTGTTTTTCTTTTGGTGCACAATAAAGCGTATTTATGTTATGTTATGTTATGTTATATTTTAAATATTTTAAAATAGAGAAATGGGCCGTCAATATTGTCAGTTTTAGAGCATTTTTGTTTGTCCTATCTCAAAAACTAAACCAGTCAGGATTATGGATGTTTGTATATTATGTGTCATATATTAACTGTACTTTACTGATAAATAATGTTGTCAAGGGTTACATTTTGAAGGTAAGGATAATTTTGTAATTTTTGATCTTTCAACTCATTTTGAAACCAACAGAGCACGAATCCTACTCGCAGTTGACCGATTTTTATTCTTAAAATCATCAATGGGAAAGAAAGCTGAGTGTTTGTGTCTTATCACCCTCTTGTAAAAGACACTGATAGATGTTATTTTTGCATTCCACATTTCTTAAGACCATTTCTTTTTGTATTCATCATTGTATTCAACCAGGCGTATCGCTCCGTTGAAGGAGGAGCTAAAGAAAACAGGTTTTTCGCTGCGAGGAAAGAAAGGAGACCTTGTCGTTCAAGTTCCCTTTCCTTTACATCCAAAAGCCACTCAAACACCCATTGCTTTAACTTTTCAATGAAAATAAGAAATTATTTAATTATTTGTATGTGAACTGACAAGCTAATAGACACAAATACACAGTGCCCTCTATGCGGAACTAATTTGACAGCAAGCATCCCCATTGGTCAAGGAGCTTTAAGAGTTAAAGGTGTTTATTGACTACTAAAATACGCTATAAGCCCATAATTAATTAAGTTATTTTTATTTAGTGACATTGCGATTAAATGTCATGATGACTGACGTATCTATCTCTGTAGTTAGTTATTGTTTATGATAAACAATAGAATCGAGAAAAAATATATAAACTACATATTTAGTACTTACGTAAATTTTTTACTCATAGCGAAATGTATTTTCAACTCAGAGATTTTGAACGCAACTGTGCTAAAATAGACATAATGCTATCATCGGATTTGATTTTTCATAAAGTTGGCAAACTGCGATGTAATTGCGATAAAAATAAAAAAGTAGGCATAGTGCGATCTAGTGTATGGTGGTCTCAAAATGTTGGCATTGTGCTACCGATTACTTGAAAATACTGAAAAGTCAACTAAGCGCGAAAGTAGGCATCGTGCTATGAAATCTTTATTTTCTTTAGACAGACGGGTAAAAAACAAAACTGAAAAGGTTTTCGCTTTCCTTGATACCCTAAAAAGGGTTAAGTATTGAACGGATATTTCAAGCAGTGAATCATTTATTTATAATAAATTCTCCCGAATATGCCTACACATTTAGCACGGGGCTCTTTTCAATGCGACAAAAAATACTTTTAGCCAGTAAAGGTGATACACATAGAACGGAGTCCATTTTCTTTCATAGCGGCTTTTTTTGTGGCCTATTTCAGTCACAGTGAGTGCTACTGCCGGGAGCGTCGCTGGTGTGCCCTAACGTGACTAACGTAGCCGATCTTTGCAGTGAACGTGCGACCACTTTCAGAACCCCTCCAATTATGTTATAATTAATGGCCAATGGTGGTCAGGCCAGTCTAGGCTGGGGTACTAGCATGAAATTGGTATCGACTTGACATCGATTCGATAAATAAAAATGTAACTCTTATATCATTACAATAAGTGTTATCGTTTAAAATTTATCGATTCTATCTGTCAAATGTATCTAATCGACGCGTACATGCTCGCATAGCATGGGGCTCTACCGCGTAGTTCTCATTTGTATCAACTTCAAGCAAATGCATCAGAAATTCAACGCGTGCAAAAGAGATGGCATGTTAGGCGGGCGTCGTCGCACGCACGTCAAATTTCAATCTGAAGTTGATGTTGATGAAAATGAGAATTACGCGGTAGACCCGCTGGTCTCGTTTTGCGTCGAGCTCAGCGCGTCTAATTGATTCGAAAGCATAGACACTGTAGGGTTCACAGTGTGCCGCCAATGTGGTCTATCTTCTGCCAATATTTCCTATTGTGCTGCGTTTATTTTAGGGCTCACGGTTTAATCCGTTTTCGTGTCATGCATGGAAATGTTCTACGTATATCGTATAAAACGTTTCGGAAAAACGTTGCAATTTCAAGTGCTACAAGGATCTGATGACAGTGACAGGGGGTCACAGCTGTGAAACAAGGAGTATGATAGCAGCGTTAGTTCCGATTTCGGACACAACCAATTCACGCGCCAAAAGATCCCTGTAGCACTGTACCTATAAACTACTTGGGTTTCAACAAAAAGAAACTCTACGGTTTTCAATTACTGATATGACAGTGAGCTTCAGTGATGAAACGACGTTCAGTACTTAGAAACCATATCTAAGAAGGTCAGTTATACATAATTCTATGGCCAATGTCTTCTTTCAAAACGTAGACTTTGAAAAACGTCAAGTCTACATAGAATTATAAAACTACGTAGTTCTGAAGTCTACGTTTTTGTAAGACGTGTATGTCAAACAACGTATCCTACGTATTTCTCCGGTTTCTACGATTAATCGGCATTTTTACTGGATTAATCCGGTTGTTTGACATACCGGATTAATCCGGTAAAAATTCCGTAGACCCGGGCACATTTGTGTTCGGTTTGTTTTGCTTCGGAAGTTACACCGTTAAGGCGATATGCGAAAAAATTACGAGTGTTTCTTTTCTGTGCATTTTATGAAATACACGGAAAATTATAATCAGTTTCTGGTATATGCATTTTGACTATATAATCTAGGGTTTTGAAATTGTAAAACATGTTTGGATAAATTTTCCTCGATAGAAATAATTGTTGAAATGAGGTCTTCAAACACACTTTTTCTCCTCGTTTGACGAGTAGGAACCATATACAGAACTCAAACATTATTATTAGTTTATTATATATTTTTATATTTTATATTATCATATTTTATAAGGTGTGTTTTAACAATATCTAGAGATTTGATATTTGAAATTTTGCTAGCTATTTTAGTATTTTTAATAAAAATATAAAACCAACTTTTTTCCCTTTTGCCCTGAATCCGCCTCTCTTGCACTGCGCAATTTTTCATTTGGAGTGACAGAGACAAAAATAAAATTGACATAGCCTCTTAAGCTGTGGATCCATATTTGTGAAGTACAGCGATAGTGCTCACCAACCATCTGGCTGTGACAAAATATTCGTCGGTGAAACGTGAGTGTACGAGTGTGAACAGTGACTTGTATTTCACAGTCCATACCCAGAAACATCTTTGATATCCCCTCGGATCTTCATGCCGTGACAATGTATTTTGTAGTATGTTACGTACGATTTCATTAAAGTGAACAAATAGGAAGTAAAAGATAAATGTGAGTAGAATCTATCAATTTGGTATTCTTCATATTATTAGAGCCATTATAAATTGAAAAATCAATGAGAAATCAAAATTTCCGAAAATTTACTTGAACGTGTTTTTTGCTTGAAGAAGCAGTGATCAAACGATTTGTTTGTTTTATTTTATAGATAACCTAATACCTACACGGAAAAAATATATTTTTACAATATTACCAGATAGTTTTGTAAAAAATACCTGGTTAACAAAAACAGAATTATGTTATGTTAACTTGAATTATTGTATACATTAGATTGTTCAAGTAAACTGAACATTGTCCAAGTAAACTGAACAATAAATATAGACGTCACATATAGTACAGTGTTTTCTGTTTAAATGAACTATATTCAGGTTAACGGAACCAGAATATTTTCTCGGTGTAGTCACGACGAGACGTCAAAACACTCAAATTCAGGTATCGCCTTAAAACAGTCTTCAAGCAGTGATAAATCTTCTCGAAAGCGAAGCCGCAAAAACATTAATCCACGTGCAATTTATTCACAGGTCTGAATGAAAAGGCCATTTCTTCTATTCACAGGGTGTTCGCAAAACAAATTTATAGTAATTGACACAAGTCGTGCTAGTGACATGCGCTGACCCGTGTCATTTTGACGTAGGTTTGAAGCCATTCAATGTTCCTGTATCGTTACGATTCTGGATGCGTATCAACTACCTACACCGAAAATATTACTTTTACCGGTTTCTGAATGTTTCATAGATCTTGAACAGATATTTTGTTTTTTTTTTTAATTTTATTTATTTATATTTTATTTATAACACTTTTTGCACATTTACACAAATAACTTAAAAGACAAAAACAATTAAACATGGTGTACAAGGGCGGCACTTATAACTAATAGCAATATCTTCCAGGCAACCCTTTTATGTAAATTTTTATCTCCTATACTATAGCATTAATGTCTTTTGGAAGTAAAAATAACTTTATCATAAAATATGACAAAACTGACATTGTATGACATTTTCTATAAAACATTATATAGCAAGTGCTGTCAAAATGTTACCTTTATTTGGAGTTTCATTTCATTTCATTTCATTTTCTTTATTGGGAAACAAACAGTTATAATTTTTACATACTTACTAAAATATAATAGCTAATACTTAAACCAAAACAGTTTCCACTTAACAGTATCAAAAACAAATAAATTAATGCACGACAAAGAAAAATACAACATGCAAAACTTAAAAAAACACAACAGCTCTGATATCTAACATTAACAATACTAAAAGATTACAAGAATAAATTTAAAATATATATATATATATATATATTACAAGCTACGAAAAATCAAAATTTTTAGTACATACATATTTAAAAGTTTTTAACAAAAGTTTTATATAGCTCGCTCTTAAATAGACCCAACGAAAGATGCAACACGTCTAAATCACTAAAGTCCTTATTATAAGTATCACAAGTTCTGATTAAAAATCTGTTTTTGGCATAATTTGTTCTGGCAAAAGGAATGTTGAACAATTTTTTTCTACGAGAACTGTAAGTTTGACATTTAAAACCTATTTTGCTCAACAGATATGGAGAGTCCAGCTGGTTATTTATAATTTTGAAAAGAAAAGTTAGGTCACGACAGGTTCGCCTGTCTTCAAGTGAGCAGATTGACTGAGGATGAAAATTGAAGCTTGAGTCACCTTTCTGTCTGAAATTTAAATACTTAATAAATTTCTTATGAATTTTTTCGATTAAGTCAATGTGTATGTTGTAAATGGGGTTCCATATTACTGATGCGTACTCCAGGCAAGATCTTACATAAGCATTATACAAAATTTTTAGGGTGCTTGAGTTTTTAAACTCCCTACCTTGCCTAAGTACAAATACAAGCATCCGATACGCCTTAGCAGTGACTTTTTCGATATGATTTCTAAAAGAAAGTTCCTTGTCTAGGAGCACACCAAGATCTTTCACCTCAGTCACTCTTTTGAGTGGTGTATTTAACAGAGAGTAATTGTAATTGAGCTCAGAACCCTTTCTAGAAAAACTTATGACGCAACATTTATCTATATTTAAGTAAAGTTTATTCATTTCACAATACCTACCCAAACTGTTTAAATCCTTTTGCAATAATAAGCAATCTTCATTACTTTTGATAACGGAATAAATCTTTTTGTCATCTGCGTACAACAAAACATTCGAATTTTTAATAGATTGAATAACATCGTTAATAAATATGTTGAACAAGAGTGGACCGAGATGTGAACCCTGGGGTACACCAGAGGTGATGGGGACAAACGATGATACGTATCCCTTTACAGTCACTGCCTGGGTTCTTTGACGCAAATAAGACTCTAGCCATCTAAGAAGATCACCATGTATACCAAACTGCTCCAATTTCATAATCAACATAGAGTGACAAATTTTGTCAAAAGCTTTGGAGTAGTCGGTATACACGGCATCGACCTGGTGACCCTCCCTTAAAGCTGTTAGAACTTTGTCAGTTAACTCACAGAGGTTGGTTTCAACTGATCGCCCACTGACAAAGCCATGTTGGCAGTCTGTTAAAACTGGTCTTATAGCAGGGAAAAGGGCATCATAAATAATTTTTTCAAACATTTTAGCAATACTTGAAAGTTTGGAAATTCCCCTATAGTCTGCTACATTGCGTTTGTCACCGTTCTTAAAGATTGGCACAATAAATGACCGTTTCCAGCATTTTGGAAAGGTACCACTTTTCAAAGACCAGGTAAAGAGAAATGACAAAGGAATGGCAAGGTGAGAAGCACATTTTCGCAAGAACACTGGATGTATTCCATCAGGTCCTGCTCCCTTTGACACATCAAGATTTTTTTAATATTTTTCGACTATAGAAACATTTATCTCAACTGATCCTACACTAACTATGCGATCATCAGCATTATTAGAATTAGAACAGGGATAATCTGGTTCAAATACATTTACAAAAAAGTCACTGAACAACTCAACCATTGCCTTGCCATTATCTGCTACGCGATTATCCAGGTATACTGAATTTGGAAAGTCTATAGAATTACACTTCTTAGATTTAATATAAGCCCAGAACTTTTTGGAATCGTTTTTAATGTTTTCTTCTGCTCGCGAAATGTATAAATCATAACAGGCAGATTGAACTTCTTTTTGTTCATGACGTAGCTCAGAGAAGAGATCATAATCACTTTGATGGCCGTAAACCTTCCATCGACGGTGCACTCTAAGTTTTTGATTGATAAGCTTAATTAGTCCCTTAGAATACCAGATAGGATATTTACGACCGGAAGATGGAACCTTAGTTGGAACATAAAGATCAATGATATTATTTAAAATACTATAAAATCCATCTACAGCTTCCTCAATATCGTCTGTAACAAGTTCGGTCTTCCAGTCAAGCCGGGCAAATTCCTTATTTATAATTTCGTAATCCGCCGCAAAAAATTTACGAACGGCTCCTTGGGCGGATGGTAGACTTCGCTCAGTATAGTTTACCTCCGCTGTTATCTTTAAAGATGGATGATGCGCATCTTCTGGCAAAGAGATTGGTGAGCAACGTGTCACTTCACCAATACAGTTTGAAATTACAAGGTCCAAGTAACGGTTATTACTATTAGGTACGTGATTAAATTGGTAAAATTCAGTGAAACTTAAAAATGACAACATATTATGTTCTAAAGTTCCATTTGATGGGTTTGTTAGATCAAAAGATCCATTCCTCCTAGATGAAGATGTCCAGATAGCATGAGATATGTTAAAATCGCCCAAAATAATAAAAACATCCTCTAAATTGGATAAAAATAAGTGAGACAAAAACTCGAAATATTGTATTTGTGACTGTACTTGTGTGGACCCATGCGGAAAGTAACCGCAGAAAATTCTAATCTTCTTAGACCCCGTTGGTTGGTTTGTATTTATCGTGACGTGGGCAACTTCTGCGTCAACAAAATACGGAGGCTCAGCGCTCGCGTCACACGTGACGACATCAAACTCTCGGCGCACAGCGACCAGCGCTCCCCCTCCCGCTTGCATGCTACGCGCTATGTAGTCGCGGTCACATCTAAATACTAGATATCTATCGTCAAACACCTCTCTATCGAAAATGCCTGGCAAAAGACATGTTTCAGTCAAACAAACTATGTCGTAAGTATTTTGCAGTAACAGGTTATGCAAAAATAACTGCGTTTTAGTTCGTAACCCACGGCAATTCTGGTAATAAATCTTAAGATTCAAACTCATAATGCGACAGTTATGCTCAACAACACATAATTTTGTTTCATATAGGAATATGTATATTCAGTACATCTTGCCAATTTCCTATAATCCGCTAATAGATTGAACAACCCAGACTGGTTTGGTTTATTGTAATCATTATTATTGTAAAAAATATAAAACCAACATGTTGTCTTTCAGCCATAAAATTATTAATTAAATGAATTAGTTCTCGAAAAAATTCTCCTTTAGAAATAAATAGATTAGACCTTATGTCTAAACTAGAGATGAAACGGATATCCGGTAACTATCCGGTATCCGGCCTATCCGGCGTAGTTTTACTATCCGGCCGGATACCGGATAGTAGCCTACTATCCGGCGGATACCGGATATTAATTAAAATGTGAAAATTTCATAAACTACATAAAAAACAACATATCGTCACGACATGAATCCCCAAGGGGGTGTTAGAGGTGTTTCTCAAGTATGAACTGTGGAATGCAAGTCTATACTTGGTACGTACACCGACGATTTTATGTCTCAAACGTAATGGGTGGTGAGCCCTATTACCGTACTTTGGGCACAAATGGACCAACAATTGATAAAGGAAGACAAATTAAAACCTCATCATCTTAAGCTGTCTTTATTTAATACTCAAAATTAACCAATGGCAAATTATGATGAATGAACACTAATTTCTCAGCATTTATAGGCAATAAGCGATTACGCTTGTTTTCATAGACAAGACCGGCTTCAGAAAATAGCCTTTCGCTATAGACGCTGCTACAAGGGGCTGAAAGATAAATTCGGGCAAACTTTGTCAAATTTGGGTATTGTTTCTCATTAATTGACCACCAAATGTAAGGGTTACGATCACGATCGATTCGAACTGTCTTTAAATAATAGTCAATCTCGGATGCAATTGCGTTTTTTTCTTGGTTCTGACACTGACTATTATTTTCATTTGCCACTTCGTTGAAACAATCCCAAAAGGTGTCGTGAGATTCCCGAGTAACAGTTGATTCAGTCTCATCAACACCTCTACTTTTTTTAGCAGTCGTTGGAGTGGAACTTCCACTATTGGAAGATTCATCACAACACATTTTTATATATTCCAACAGGATCTTCTGTCGGGCTATTTCAGCCTCAACAGCACCCAAATAGTTTGTCTTGAACCTTGGGTCCAGAAAGGTTGCAATCAGGTAGTTTGGATCTTTTATTAAGCAGCTGAAACGAGTTTCTATTTCAGCTTGTAACGAGGCTCTCATGTATGAAAGGTTAGGTGTTCTTTGCGCAGTTTCATCCTTTTCTAAGTACCTTTTTAATGCAGCAATATGTGGTATTACCTCGGAAATACAGGAGAGGCCAGAACTTGTTATTTTTGTAATTTCCTCAAAAGGCTTCAAAATCTTAACGCACTCCTCCATCAAGCTCCATTGCTGAGGCGTCAAATTAGTAAGTGCGTCGTCATGATCAGCCACATAAAGAGAGATAGCTCTTTTTTGTTCCAGCAAGCGCTCGGCCATATAGAAGGTAGAATTCCACCTTGTGCTAATATCTTGAACCAGTTGGTGCTCCGGTACCCTTATCTCTTTTTGAATAGCCAGCAATTTTTCTTGAGCTAAACCGGAATGATTGAAGTGAGTTACTAGACGTCTACCACCGGTGAACATTTCCACTATTTCGGGTTGAACCTTCAGTGACGTAGTTATAACTCTTTGGAGCGAATGGATGAAACATCTAGCTGAATCATACTGAGCCACTCGGACGCCTTTCACCATGTTAGCGCCGCTGTCATGAATGAGCAAATGTATTTTGCTGTGGTCAATATCCCAGCGTGCTGCGATCGCGTTAAGCTCTTTTGCTATATTTTCTCCTGTGTGAGATCCTATGAAAGGTTTCATAGCAAGAACTCCGTGCTCCAGTTGAAATTGAGCTGACAACCAATGAGCTGTGAAACTCAAGAAGCTAGCATTGTTGTGCAAACAGGTCCATATATCGGAAGTCACAGAAACCGCAAGAGCATTTGAAATGTTTTCTTTAATTTTTTCATAAATCCTGTCGTAGACATCGGGCACAATGTTTTGGGCAATGTAAGTGCGACTTGGCATTTCATAGCGAGGTAAAGCTTGTTTTAGGAGTCTTAAAAACCCGATCCTTTCTACGACAGCCAACGGCTCATTGTCAAGAGCAATCATTTCTGCTATTAAGTAATGGTATTTTTTGGCCTTTGCGTCGTTCACATCCCAAAGCATTTTCTTTTCAAATGATTCTGGCAAAGTTAATTGCTTTTTTGTCGATGTCAAAGACGAACTTGTACTGGGGACGGCATCAGACGGGTAACGAACTTCAGTGGCTTTATTTTTATTTTTATAAATCTCCTTGAACCTCTCTGGATGTTTCATTTTTAAATGATTACTCATGGCCGAAGTACCTGGTGGATGATAAAAAAATAACACTGAATACTGTGCCTAGGTATAATTAATATTATTTTAATTGCCACTGTTACTAGAAATGGCCATTCTAAAATTTTATGTATTTGAAAAAAAAAAAAAAAATTTTTCAACTTTATATCACCATATCTTTTTTTTCCTATGTTAGATTTTAATAGTGTTGTAGTAAAATATGCGATTTCTGATAAGATCTAACGATTGGCATAGGTTTCATTCGTGGACAGTAAATTTGGAAATTTTGGGTCAAATGTCAAGGGAAGGGTTGCATCATCCTTTCAAAAAATTTATTTAAGTTGTATTATGTAGCTCTTTCAAATGATATTCAAAGATATTAACCGAAACTTTTTTTTTTTTGCTAAACTGACCCCCTATTTAAAACTTAAGATTTTACATTATGCGAAATGAAAAATCCCTACGTTACATTATTTTCGAGCAAAACCTCTGTGATAGACAAACATGAGAGTATAACAAATAATCATAAAAAACTTGGAAAGAAAGGCGGATTATAGAATGGATAACATACCTGCTTTTTTACCTTCGCCACCACGAGAAATTTGCACTCGGCACAACAAACAAACGGCAAACTTGTTATTTTCTCTGCTGACGTCGAAATATTCCCAAATAGGCGATCTTTTATTTACCGTTGACATTTTTCTTTCGAATTAACAACGATTGATAACAATAAATAAAATATCAAAGAAAACAATGCGTAATTGACGTTCGTTCATCGAAATCTAGCTGCTTACTAGTGCTCACGCACGACGCGATGACACCCGATCTTCCTTACCTCACCCCCGCGGCGTAGTTGGGATATAAAACAAGTCGCAACATGTTCGCGGAGCATTGGCCACACGCGCGGCAATGGGCCGGATATCCGGCGGCCGGATATCCGGCTATCCGGCCTAAGGCGTGCCGGATATCCGGTTATCCGGTATCCGGCCAAACCACTATCCGTTTCATCTCTAGTCTAAACAGCTGTTTTCGTTAATGGCGTAGTTTATACCTGGTGAATAAAATACGTATAATACACTAAGATAGAAACGTTTCTTTGAGAAACCCATAAAACAATAAACACTATAACAGCTAAATATATTGGTAAAAAGTCATGAGGCATATCGAGACAAGTATACTCATTTTTAATTAGTAGATTAGCGAACATGGGGTAGGCTGACAAAACGACCGCGGCAAGAGCCATGATTTCGAGCAGTAAAACTGGGTTTGTTATCAGCTCGGAGCTATCAGTGGTTCTCAGACTTAGCAATGCTTTCTTGTGATCAACATAAGTTTAATTAATTTCTATTTGAGAATACAGTAAAAGAAAATAAAAAATCAATGACAAAATTTGAATATTTATCGCTTGCGGCGCAGCTGGAAAGTGTCACGTCTGATCCAGGTGGCACGGCAAAAACGTCCCTTGATCTGCGCTTAGCGGTGACCCTTGCCAAGTCCAAGAGAGCTGCGACCAGCTGATGTAAGACCACGGTTCTCACGGTGCTTATACACAGCGTCCACTATCCACTTAATCATTGGGTCCCTGTGGATGGCCTTATGCGAAGGATTAACCAGAATGACTTCATAGTATTTGTAGGAAAAATCCTGGGTGACCGTAGAATTTCAAGACACGGAAATGACCAACACGTTCCTCAGCCATCAACCGATTGTGAGTTGGGCTTCAGTTGGTTTGCTCCATGGCTTTTGGGATTGCTGTAGTTGGCTTGGGTGCTTGCGGCCATCACGGCGGATGCGGATTCTGAAGATAACGTTACCTCCCTTAGCGTGGAACCCCGGCTTCTTGGCTTTTCAGGCCTTGTGAGCCTCGGTGCCTAGGAGTCAATTGGTGGTACTGCCATACTCAGACACGCAAGAGGAATATCATAACATTGCTAAGCTTTTTCGATGTAATTCGTGAAGTCCTATCGTGACCACCTTATGGCAGATGTCTCTCTAGAGCTTTTGAACATGATGGGTGCTAGTGTACAGATATGCCTTAATAGTTTTACAATTAAACATTAAAACAGTTATTTACACTTAACGTAATTAATTACCTTATTGTAGTATGTAAGTTGATAAAATAATATTATCTTTTTATATTAAGTATTAATGTTAGAAACATTATATTACGAGTATTTTACGTATAACTAACAGGAATATCACAAGATTTTGGTTTAGTCCAATCTCTAACCTACTCGTAGATGCAATCAAGTAGAAATTGCTCCGGGATGATTCAGTTGGTTCTCGAATTCTCGGTTCGTGAAGATATATTATTATGTGTCCTGTGAGATATCATATTTTAGGAAAACTGTCACATCAATTGTTGATATGAGTACAATATTGTATTTGTAAGAATAAGATATTGGAACCAATGATAATATTATGTATTTTAACCTAATTATTTGCAACTTCATTGCTAATCACGTCCACTCTCTTCCAGCCTCTATTAGCTTTCGATAGAGGCTATTATAGGTTGGTTCGTAAGTCAATGGTTCTGGACGACAGTGGCGTCACAGATCTTTTTGCTGGAAAAGCAATGAGGTCAGTACGATTTTTTTATTTCAATTTGAAAAATAATGAGCGTTTTTCCTTGTGTCAAATTTAGTGTTAAATAAGATTCCTAGATGGCACTGTCATATACTTTAGCAAAAGAATCAAAGACAAAATTTGTACACATTCCAAACAAACCAAAAATCACTTTGACATTGATTGCTACGGAACATATTTTATCTATGGTGACATGGACACTGACATCTGGTGGAAAGTTAAGAACTAAGAAAAAAAACAAAGAGAAAAACGCTCATATGATGCCAGGGTTGACACTATCTACTCTTGAGGAAATAATTTAACAAAAACTTTTTTTTTCAATGTGTTATTTATAAAGTTCATTTTTTTATTGTCTAACTTGACTTTCTCATTGCTTTTCCAGCAAAAAGTACTGTGCACGCTACTGTTGGACAAGTATTAGGCTCGTAATAGGTTACTCAAATACTCGTACTACTTGACTCTTTAAGACTTGACTGCTCATGACGCATCTATGTATCAAAAAGTTACACTATAGGAATATCATAGAAACAGAAATGATAAATAAAAAGGACAGAAAAATTTTAAACAAAAGACATAATCTTGCTAAGTTTCTTGCCTTTCTTCTTAGCAAGGCTAATCGAATGGACGGAGTTAGGCATGTATTTATATTTATGTAACCTAATATGTATTATATAATTATAAATTTTAGCTACTATTTGAATCGTATATATATGTCACCGGATAATAATAAGAATCGTTAGTTGATCAATTTACTAGGTTAGGTTAGGTTAGTTTATAAATTACCGTGAAAAAACCTGCCGAGAAATTATAAACTACCTAGTGAATTGATCAACTTACGATTCTTGTTATTTTCCGGTGACATATGCTATGCTTTGCCCCATAAATTAAATATACTTACCTTTAATTTAGTTCATGTACGTTTATTATTTTATTAAATATATTTTTATAGGATAAATTTGACTTGTAAAAAGTGTATTATGTGTACCTACTTTACAAAATAACTTATTTGAATTTGAATTAGGAATATAATCATAATTATAGCGTAAAGGTGAAATTATAAAGGACGCTGGTTTCCAGTGCGCTAGTTGCCAGAACTTACCCGCGCTATAGATAAATAAATATTTATCTATGCCCGCGCCGACAAACGCCTACAAATGCCGATAAGCGCCGAAAAGTTGCATTATACTAACAAATGACGATAGTAACATACGACCAGCACCAACCACCAAACAGCGTTCTATAATTTTTATTTTTATTAGGTTGTCTTGGGTACAACTCACTAGAAATCAGACGAGGAAAGCACCAGCTTGCGGTCATGTGTAGAATTCTTCGGGGAGATATTGATGCTCCGGATCTGCATGGTAAGCTGTGTCGATTTTTACTCCCAGTAATTATCTTCGCGGCCGTAAGCACAGGTTTTTCGCTGTGCCGTCGTGTCGCACAAAGGCGCGATCTAACTCACCCATACCGCGTACTCTTCTCTCCCTCAACGCTCTTCTAAACGCCAATCAGGACTGCGATCTGTTTGCTGATGGATGGCAGAAAATATTGTCAGAGTGTTTGTGTTTTTGTGAGAAGGCCTGTTTCTGACTTTATGTGTTATTCTTATTTATTTTATAGCACACCGTGCGGAAAATGCCGACTTTACGCACGCGCAGCGATTCAATATATATAAAAAAATTTACGAAACTCGTGCGAGAAACTTTTCATCGCTCTCGTATCGTAATGTACTATTAGTTGATTGTACCATTTTGTGTTTGTGTTACTATCTTTAATTATTGTAATTGGTTTGTCCGTTTTAATTAAAGTAAATAAATAAATAATTTCACCGTTACACTGTTTCCTGGTTCTCTTTATTTTGGCTATCTTTAATCTGTTGCTTCAAGCTAAAATCGAACCCAAGCCCCTGTAAAACAATCTATCAAGCCCTGACTCTACTACCGATCCTGCTCACATGTGTGATTCTAATTATAAATTTGAATTAGAATCCAGTACTCTATCAATAGGTTAACCCGAACCTTTGATTTCAGCCGAATGTGTAATTAAAACCTTCAATTTAACTCCTAAATTACATCCTATTTATTTCCTCTGCCACAAACATTTCAGTTTGCATTTATTTCAAAGGAATTTTCTTAAAGAACGCCTCGGAAATTGGTAGTTTGTAGAAAAGGCGCTCTAAGTAAAGCATCTTTCTTGCAAGTATTTCCTTTAAAAGAATAGTAAAAAGACAAAAAAGTGCAATGTAATTTAGGTGAAAGTCTTCTAAATAAACAGATATATTAAAAATTTCAAGATGGGCTTTGAGTGACGATAAAGAACGAAAAAAAACTGGCCAAGAATAAGTCAGGCCAGCCCAATTAAGGATCCGTACCAACATTAGAGAATGTGACATTACATTACATCGTTGTAATATAAAATAAATGAATATGATAGTTCCCTGATGGATTTAAAACTGAAGCAAAGATTCAGGCTAAAAGGAAACATTATCATTATCATTTGATTTGATTTGATTTGATTAAACTGTATCTTGTTGTAAATTTTACAACACTAATAATTACAATTATGATGTATTAACTACGTTTCTATAATTTTTAACTCTTAAAATTGCTATTCAGGTTCAAGAAGTTTTGAAACAACTAAAAACTATTACCTGAAATATGATCAATATTTCCATAGTTGAACATCTATCGAACGATACTAAAAATGCAAAAAGACTTCACAATTCCCATCATGGAACTATGCAATTAAACGAAACTTTGACTCCTACTTTTGCCTACGAGGTCAAACTGGTTTATTTCTAGGTACCAGCCATGATATGTTACGAAAACTTCCATTATCCGATCCGATTGCCAATGAACAAATACTTTGTCGATCTGACACTGTTGGAGTACGGTTGGAAAAAGAAACGGGATCATGTTTTTCATAACAAATTACGTAATTGTTATTATAACTACAATTTCGAAACGGAAGCGACAAGGTTTCCGTGGTACATCATCGCGTCGTTGAATCTCCTGTCCCGTCGACCGATAAAGTAGCACTCGAAGTCCCTACAAACGATTCAAAGATGTCTCAATTTAAAGTTCTCGTCCGAGGGCCCCAGCACTGAGTAGAATTAATTTAAATGAAATCATCACAGTTTATTCTACTGAGATGGCGGAGCGGGCGTTCAACCGACAAGAAAACGCCTCAGGGCTCATTTACAATTCCAATTAGGAGAATTCCCATTTACTTTTGTCCTGCAGTAGATGTAACAAATCAAATCCAAGAACGTACTCTCTGAAACCTTCAAATTTATAATCTGCTTTCGTAAAAAGAGCACGAAATTATGAAATAAACCAAGTACACTCGTGCCTTTATCCTGGTAGACTTGCTGATTCGAATCTTAATGGCTTGTGTGTATAGCAATCTTTATGTGGTATATGGCTTTGATGAATTTGAACATTTTAAGGTGTTACAAGATTATCTTTTGTCTGCTCGTATGAATATATGAAGTAGTCACAGCCTAATATTTTAGGGAAGTCATCTTTGGTTAAGAAAAGGTCAGTCGCTTAGCAAAAATTGCATAACTTAACTTTATATTTCTTGTTGTATTCTTTGTCAGCAAGTAAAAAATAATGTTGTTCGAAAGTGGCGGCACTTTCGCATATTGTAACACCTTAACAGTAAAATTAGTTTAGTAAGTTCTCTTTGACTATTTTTGATTACATTGCTTTCCTGTTTATAAACCGTCAAATTTAAGGAGATATTCGAATCCACCTCTGTCACCCCCCTCCCCCTAGGAACGCCACTGAGCAGTCTGAAGTAGAATACGCAAAATCTTACTACTGCTGTGGTATCTTATTGAAATGATCGTTCTAATACGACAAAAATTGACGACGGCTTATCTCGCACTAAAAACAGATGCTAAAGGTGCTAATGTATTCCGTCATCTATAAGTAAGACTAGTCAAATGTTAACCCAAGATAACTGGTATCGTCAGCCCCAAAATCGATCAATTTTGTAGCACCGTTTCCGTCTTCGCCTTTTCCCCTGCGTTTACATGCCTGCAAACCCCTTTATTTATGTACAAATTAATTATACGAAGTGATGTGAGGCGTAAATTAATTTGTAAACACAGTTTCCAATAGTTATAAATATAATGATGAATAATTAATTTTCCGCAATAAATTATTTTCCATATTTGCATTGTTACACAGAATTAACAATACTGTTATTTTTAAACAACATGCCACATATTTTATTCAGACACTAATTTTTATTCTATGTATAATGTAATCACAATGCGGCGGTAGCATCTGGCCTCTCAATCTTAAGAAGATGGCATACTCTAGCAACTTTTTTTATTACCCGTCCAGCACAATAAGTCTAATGGCAAAGACTTTCTTTGTTTTTCATAGAGGCGATTATATGTTGGCTCTTTGGCCTCTTTTTCTTAGACGCATAATACTAGTGATCACGCAGCGAAACAACAAATTGGTGTGTTTTTAGCTAATACTGAAATATTTTGTAGGGAAAAAAATATTAAATTTAGGTGATATACCTTTATATTTCTATTACCTATTTTATGAAAAAAAAAATCAAGTTGATATCTTAACCGCGTTTTTCAAGCGAACGTTTGAAAACCAAAAAAAGAGAGGGTGCAAAACATTTTTTTTTTACAAAAGTATAAATCTTAGTACATTGTTTATACGTAAGATACCTAGAGAAAAGATAAATAAACCAAATAAATTTTTTTCAATACAAGGAGAGTCCGAATTTCTTCAAACGAATCCTAGATAGACTGGAGTTGGTCATGCTCTAGGCTCAGGTACAGTCTTAAGATCCAGGTTCGATCCCAATAGTATTTGTATCTAATACTTACCATTTGCTGTACGGTGAAAAAAACCATCTTGAAGAAAACTGAATGCCCTAAAAAGCGTGTGTTTGTGCCCGAAGTACGGCGAAAGGGCTCACCACCCAGGGCTTGGCACCATCCTCCCCTGTGGATCATCCCCGGTACCGGAGAGGACGAGAATAAAAGTGTCATCGTCCCCAGTGAGAGCATGTTACGCATGTTACATCCACCCATCACGTTGTTGCATGTTACAGGCATTACACAATTCACTCTCGGAACACCTCTGAAACCCCTTCGGGGATTCATATCGTGACGATATAGGTTTTAATCATAATGCCATTGGATTTTGCAGCGGAACATCTCAACACAACAACATTGTCGTCATGTCATATTAACCTATGAGTTTTAAGGAGCTCCACAATGCTAAACATCAATTTTGTATTGGATTCAGTTCCGTCAATGTAGAAAGTAAAAATTTGAAAAAATATGGCGGGTTTTCTGACTTAGGGCAATTATTAATTACACTTGATAAATAAACAAACTTTCAGTCTTCTATTAATTATATGCCTTTTAAAAAAGCATGAATTTCACGAAAAAAAGCAATTTAATTTCCATGTATCAAAACCAATTGAAACCATCTTTGTTACATAAAAAAATTATGGTTAATTTCCTAATGGAGCCACAATTTCAAAATAACTGTTGTTTCGCGTGCGCAGCATCTGATTAGAGCAGGATAGAGAGTTAAAAAACAAACGCGTTAGAGCAGGACTGAATTTTACGATTGTGCAGCCTCTTAAGGCGATTACCATCGCCAAATTAGCAGCTCGATATTTGTCACTACAAATATCAACGGAAACGACATTGAAATAACGTTCATATCAGCGCGCAATGCATAGTGGCTGTTACGACGCTCGCTGCGTCCTTGATAGAGCGAAATAGGGGAAAATTATACTTTTCACTTGGACGTGATTACTCGATTGAATAATCTTATGTTATGTTTATAGCTATAAAGTTTATCTATTTATCAAAGCATAGATGAATTCAATCGGCCAAGCCACTCAGTAGCAGTAGGGAATCTGAGGCCAAAAAACACCATTCAATAAAAAAAAAATTCATGTAGAAGTTTTGGTGGTATGAAAAAGAAAACTGTTGCATATATTGTCTAAGAGTTGATTATTCATAATACATTTTTTCATTATTTTTGGTTTGGCCATAAACGAGGAGTAGGCTTTAGAAAGTACCCATTTGGCAATAGTAAGGCCCTTAAGTACGGATGTGATAAAAGATATGCCTTATCGTCGAACGTCAAGCAGAAATAACAATCTTTTTGGATATGCATGGTAAGACCATGCATATCCAAATTTACCTTCCTTATCAGCAAGTGATGTATGCAATAATATTCACATAATTTTCAGAAAGTTATTGGTACAAGTATTGGGTTTGACTAGTGGGTTTGACGATGAGATCCTGAGAGGTTTAATGGAACTCCTCAATGGGCGTCGATAAAATGATCGTATTTGGGTTCTTTATAATTGTACGTAATCCCCCTCGAAGTAATTCGGGGAGAGTAAGAGGACAGCTCACAGGCAAAAAACCAGGAGGCCCACCATACCTGGGACTGATGGATGGCGGTATATCCATCCCTAATAGCCGGGCCTTATATACAACAGACTGGTAACGGGTAGCGGCGTAACTGGTGCAAGGGTTCCGGCACCGAGCTCACCAACCCGCCTGCCCAGCGTGTGTGAGTATGGGCAATTCTTCCAGGATGACCGCCTGGAGTGGCAAAGTCCTGGAAAGGCTTATGTCCAGCAGTGGACGAACTAGGCTAATGGATGGATGGATGTGCGTAATTTGGTGGCGTTTTGCGGTATGTGGGCTTTTTCAAGTCTTTCAAGTCGACAAAACGAGACCAGCTTAAGGCCTGTCCACTAGTGGCCATTAATTACAATATAGTTGGAGGGGTGCCGACGTGCAGACCTGTGAATGTAGTCGCACGTTCACTGTAAAGATCGGCTACGTCAGTCACGTGAGGGCTCACCAGCGACGCTCTCAGCAACAACACTCGTTGTGGCCGAAAATGGTCGAGACGTATTGATTGATTGATAACCAAAAATCAAACAAATAAATAATTTTTGTTTCTGTTTCAATGTCGTGATATGACGACGACATCTGAATGCACCCGGGTCTCAAGATTACTATTACCGCTACGAGTACTTGGGAATCAAACTGAGACAGTTCCTTTTGCCACATAAGTGCAGAGGAATATTATTATTTAGTTAAGTTCTCTAATTTAACATTTATTTTTTGTATTTCTATGTACGTCTTGTGGCAATAAATACCTTTTGATTTGATTTGATTTGATTTGAAACGATGCTAGTGAAATTGCTCAGAGCGAGTTTCCACCAACACTAATAAAGAGAAATACATGTCAACAAATAAATAATAAGGCTTACTTTGATTTTAATAGCCCTTCTGGAGTCGTATGTAAAAGTCCTTTGCACTGTAGGCTCGGACTTTTAACTTACTCGTCCAGGGAGAGCTCACTTACTTGGTCTCAGTAGAAATGTGGTATTTCGTTTTAGTTTCATTATTTATCAATTAGCGCGCAGAAGCAAGCATGATGACGGATTAATTAATTTTGCATTTCCGTTTTGAATGGAGGCCTTAACAATCGACCGTAAACACTCGAAACCCTCATCCACCGACGATTACAGCAGGCTCCAGTGTTTACCCGGTGTTCACACGAGGGTGGATGTAAATGCAATCATATCGCGTCCGTGTCGGCGGTAATTGAACCAGCGCCGGCTTCAGACTCAAGCCGGCTTCATGTCGAATATGTCGCGCGCACGAGAGTGTAATTACCGACGTTGATAACGGTAGAACATGCCTGAAATATTGTCCACTGAACGACGGAACAAGTGATGCCCGTCATCAAACATCTGACTGGAAAACAATGTGAAAACAATATTCCGATTTGGTGTATGTCTGCTTGTTTATGGCGAAAATAACACGCTCTTATTTTCTTTCATTATCAATATTTATCGTGATCATGATCAAGGTTTGTGATATTTATTGAGCGTGCAGTGTGTAATATTCAAGGATAGCGATTGGGACCGCAAATTTCTTGATCTCTAAAATCCAATATCTTGTTATAATGAATCCCTTGCTAAATATCGATCGTGCTTGATAAATATTATTTGTGATTATATGTTTTTATTGTGAAATCCATCGCGTTGAATAGTCTAATTATTATTAGAGTACATTACAAACTTGAAATCAATCAGAAACAAATTTAAAAGTACAAATTTCTGATTGATTTGAAGTTTATAATGCACTCCAACAATAATTTATAGCATTTAAAGTGATGAATTTCGCAATAAAAACAAATAATCTTAGACAATGAGAACTGTGATTTTTTTAAGAGCGCTACAAAAAACAATTCTCAAAGTGAGCATTTTTGACGATCTCATTCTCAGAATCGGTAAAAGTTTTGTATAAGAACCTTTTTACTACAATAAGTGACATTATAGTTACTAGGAAACTATTATTATTAGTTTTGATTTAATCTAAGGAAATTACAGAAATATACAGGTTATGAATGCAGTGGTGAGCCCTATCACCATACTTCGGACACAAATACACGCTTTTCAGGGCATGCAGGTTTCCTTACGATGTTTTCCTTCATTGTTCAGCAAGTTGTTAGTAAGAACAAATACACATACATTCCGAACAACTTATTGGTGCATGCCTAACCGGGGATCGACCCTGGATCTCAAGATTGAAGGGCCAGCGTTCTACCCCTTAACTACCGCTGCTATTTTGGAGATTTTATTTTTATTTTTATTTTATTTTTTACACTTTTGTATTTTTACATTTAAACGAAGATAAAACAAACTTATTATTATACTTAAATGATTTATTGTTACATACTAGCCTTTTTCCGCGGTTTTGCCCGCGCTGATTTCTTTTACATTTTGCCAATATTAAAAAGTGCCTATATCACTCTCCGGGCCGTGAACTATTTCTTTGCAAAAAATCACGTCGATCCGTTGTTCCGTTGCTGCGTGAAAGAAGGACAAACCAACAAACACACTTTCGCATTTATAATAGGAGTACGGATTATATAAGTATAACCATTCTATAAATATTATCATTGTAAAAATATAATCATAAGGGTCTTTGTTATAAAAGAGGTGACATAATTGATGCAGTCAAATTCATACTAAACATTCTCTAATTAGTCGGAACCAAGTTTCGATGACACGTTTTGGGAAATTTAATAAAAAACTTCAATTTTTTTGTGCAATATTTATAAAATCAATGTTTAACGTTTTATATACCTAATTAAGTTTAATATAAGTACTAGACATCCACTGAAAATCAGCGTCAAAATTCAAAAAATTCAAATTCAAATAGTTTTTTTTTGCAAAATGGGTATACATAATACACTTTTTACACGTCAAATTTAATCTAATAATGTAATATGTAATAAAATAATAAATGTACATGAACTAAATTAAAGGTTTATTTAATTTTTGTAGCAATATATTTATATATATATATAAGATTAAAATGATAGTTAAAAATTTATATTATACAAGGTGAAATCCAATCAACCGCCCGAACCCACACCGGAGACCCGGCCAGGGACCAGGAACAAGGTTCAATGATCACCAACCGATCATCAAAGCCCTGTAATGGCATTAAGTTGAGCGGGGACCTTTTTGATACATTCAGTACAAATTTTTTGTTTTATAATGTAATGTAAAGTGTACCAAATAAACATTATTCTAAGGTTACATGTTTTTATTGCGAAATCCATTGCTTTGAATACTCTACTCAGGAATTTTTTCAAAATATTTGTACTTTTAAATTTCTTTTCTGATTGATTTCTAGTTTATAATGCACTCTAATAATAATGAGAGCATGATTCTATTATAATCTTTTTTATTCTAAATTGGAAAATGGTTTTTTTCTTGTTACCTACAAATGATACGGTCATGACTGTTCTTTTTATACACTGTCAAACCAGTCAATACTATATTTTATTTTCGTTATCTGTAATGCTGATAATACTTACCAAGCCTTCAGGATTTGTCTGCAGAAATCTATCGGTGCTACTACAAAACGGTGTTTAACTTTAGACAGTGTTTAAATCTGTTGCTGTCACTCTTTTACAATATGAAAGAAAAGGCGACAGCAACAGATATAAACACTGTCTAAAGTTAAACACCGTTTTGTAGTAACACAGTATTTGTTTAAGCCGTAGCTATTTTGTTATGAGGACTTGCTACTCGTGCTACGCCTACTACGCCGTAGCAAGGATACGTCTACGCGTCAAAAACAAATATACCGGGTGTATTAATGACGCGTTTAGAAAATTAAACCACCTACTGATAATAGATATTTATTTATTTTTGAATTTGAATGCTAATTTTTTTCATTACACATATTTTATTACATTCAAAAATATACGTTTACTAAAATTAAACTAAATAAAAAATATTAGCCAGATCACCGTCGTCATGTGGAAGGTGTAACGACTGAAGTTCCTTCATTCATACAGAAATATATAAATTACTTTGTACTGCTTTTATTCGTTATTTTATACCAGTAACTCCATCTATGATCTGAACTTCGGCAATTTAGAATTAGACCCAACCTATTTCAAATAAGTGGGCGTAGCCAAATATTAATAATTTAATTGATATTTCGTTCGTATGCCTTCATGTTTAAGTTCAATTTTAAACAAAATTGAATGCACTTATAGCTTTATGGAAGGAAATGTCATGTGGATTCCAGAAACAAATTAATAACAGCCTAAGATAAGGTAAAGGATTTAGGACGTATTAGCGACCTTATTTCACAGCGTCACAAGGGTCAAGCTACAGGGCATAGAAACGCTTTCATCTATATTTTACTTAGCAATTGGCGCCAGTATGATTTTTTTTAGAGTTCCCATGCAATAAAACAAACATAAGTTTGGTCCTAGAGAATGTGTCAAGTTTTATGATGTTGAAACCATGTTCGTATTTTTTGTGAAACTTGTAAAATCTTGGAAGAAGCCACATATCTACAAATATCAGAGAGGTGGTGTATGTTTATTGATAAAATTAGTTTAAAAACTTGAATCATGAAAAGTGTGTTATTTCATGTTCGGAGGCTAGCTCTGATGTTATGATAATAGTTAAATGACTTAGAACACGAACATATAAAATAAAACGTATTCTACCTCATGTTCTTTCAATTAATCGATTTCATGAAACTCAAAAAGGTCCAAAATAATTTGCATAATGAATAAGATTAAAATAGCAGTAATTGTACTAGTAAATTATTCAGCATTCTATATTTAAATGTTTATTTCCTTATTTTCTATAGATTTGAATGGCACATCTAAAATTATTGTAGATCTATGTTTCACGAATTGAAAAAGAGATTAGTTTTAATGTGTTTCACGCTCTTGACTGTTTTTGTTGAGTTTTAGCTAAACAGGCCTCAAGTAGTGTTTGACAACTAATTAATTTACGAAATAATGTGTCTGGAAGAAGGGCGGAGCCTAAAACTATGCAAAATTTGGGAAAAACCATAGGTGGGGACAAAGAAAGAGTGGACAGTTGGGTGACGGGACGCTTGGAAACAGGTCGATCTAGGAAACACGTCGCGCACAGTCTGGTTTCTTAGATTAAAATAAACACCTCTAGGTCATAGGTCACCTGAAGTCTAGGTCTTTGACTAGTACGGGCGAAGCGGAACGTTTATAAGAAATCGCGTCGAAGTGTCGTCTTTGTTTGTGTTATAAAGTTTTAGCGTCGGTTCTGAAGTAATTTATACTAGCGACGTGCACGGTTGAAATTCAGAGCTCTGAAATTAAGTGTCGGGAGTGAAGTAAATAATATATTTTCAGTGTTAAATACGAAACGCGGTTTAGCTTTATATATCAATTATTTGTATCACAATTTATTTATGTAAAGAATAATATATACGTCCCTTATTCCTATCCAAAATTTAGGACCTTTAGAGTTTCTACGTCTAGCTGTGCTGCTGTATATTCGATTAACAAAAAGTCTGTGAGAAATTCGAGATTTTATAGGTACTGCGAGCTACGGGTGTCACACCAACATATTATTTCTTTCCCCTCTCACTTATCCACTTCTACAGGATTTTAGGTACAGGTACAGGAACGAGATTTCTGCATAAAATTTCTCACATGACTTTTCTTTACAATTTACATTTTTAGGTCTTCATAATTTAGATTTTTGTTGTGAATGATATGGATACTGAGTTTTATGTTAGGAACCCTTTCTGGTTTAGGGACGGGGTCGTTGTGGACTGTGGTCTCTGGAGACGTCCGGGGATTCACATGGCTGTTAACTCTGATGGGAAGCCTTGCATAATGCTTGTGTCGGAACCAGAGTTGGTGAATTCTGCATCAGGGGCTCCTTAGGTTGCACCTACGATTATCCCGTCCACACGTCAAGCGTAGAAAATTAGAAATTGACTTGATCAAGTCGTAGGTGTGATGAATGAATGCTTTAGAGGCAGTTTTTGTGAGGTTTTGTATGTCTGTGTAAATTTCTAGGGACACTTAGGTTATAAGGTGTTGTCTAGGTTGTTTCGCAGGAATTTGTTCGGAAGCGGTGTCATTTTGTGTGACAACGTGGGGGTAATTATTTGGTTGGTCAGGGAGATTACCGTCTAATTTTGTAGGGCCCCCACTTCATTCTGGACTCATCTGGGTCTAGAATCCCCTCAAATATCAAACATCTAGCTAAATCACCTTAGCGCTTGCAGCCGCCGATCGTCGAGTATCTACGGTTCATCAACCCCTTTTTCTAACCCAAACAACTGCAATATTATATGTTACACACACACACACACACACACATTTTACTATATTATCCGATAATTACATAATCATTTATCTAATTAAAAATATAACGTCGCGCGCAACATACGAAGTAATGAAAGTGTTATTCGTTTAACGTCTCACGGAGTGTTGAATCAAAAGTGGTTTTACATAGTGATTTAGTCATAATGTGTTTCGTTTTCCCTTGGATTTTCAATGGCAATAATAGCCTTGAAATATAGCTGAGTTGCAGAATATAGCTAAGTCGTATCATTTAATCAATAACTAGTACATTCGTTTTACTCGATTACTTTATTTTTCTTTGTTGAATTATGATATACATTGTTTTGAGCATAACCGTTTTGTAACATAACGTAGTGTCCTAATCTACTAGACGATCACACAAATAAATCACGGCCAATGATTTAATTTGTAATTAATAAATCGATGTACTCTCAAGTATGTCATAATAACTTAGGAGACGTAGAGAGGTATATACAATACAATAACTTCCATCTACGGGTGTTGTCGCTTGCAGCGGTCATCGTTTAATTATTAAATAAATACATACTAAGTACTGTACGTACATATGACTGTACATAACACATATGTATATACATCTCTAAGCAGAATAAATATTTCTCTTACAGTACTTCACATCCAAGAACCTATTTTGTTACAGATAGTACTCGTCACAAGGATCGCAATTGTTTTCTTACAGACTACTAATTTTACTCAGAAAATATTTTGTTTACAAAGGGTACCTAGAAGGCTGGCTGCGTTTCCTCTTTGTATGGCCAGAGTTATTCTCTGGCCAAGATATGTGCCAGCCCGAGGGTCCCCACAGACGTCGACCAGTCGCGTAGTTAGCTCCTTGAAAAGGATTTTTGCTTCTGGACCCCACGGCCCGAGGGTCTCAATGCCAAAAGGCGTTTATTTATTGATTTATTTAAAATGGAACATCAACAGTACACATATTACACAGAATATATTATTTACAAAATTAAAGTTTTGATATGTGGACCAGTTACAGGCGTTCACAACATTCATCATTAAACTATAAACACAAAGCAGACATATTATTGAAAGCAAGAATTAAAAAATCAATATACAACATGTAACAGAAAGGTGTAACCGTATTTGAAGAGCTTAGTCAGTCAATGGTATAGAACAACTTTTAATATGGAGCCGACCCTGAAATCTCAAAAAAAATCTGCTCTTCCATACATTTCGGCCGAGCGGCATTGCATTTTTCTATGAAACAGTAAAATTTTTGTTCCATAGTAAAAGTTGTTCTAAAACATTGACTGAATAAGCTCTTTAAATATGGATACACCTTTCTGTTACACGTTGTATAATAATATTTAAACAAATTTACATGCATAACCACTTAACCTAGTAACTAGCTTAAAATTATACAAAAAATATACAAAACATGAGTGAAAGCCAAAGCAAAATTATACTAAAGAAAATCTTGGCAAACTATTCCTAAACTTGGATAAGGACAAGTAAAAGATATCAAGATCCGGGACACTTTGGCTTTTCTCGTTTGTGATTGGTGAATTAAGACCTATTGTTTTACTAGTGGGGCAGCAAACTATTTTAGTCATGGGCTTACGAGGCATATTATAGGGCACTGACACAAAGATCCTCTCAAGCAACTGTGGACAAGGTGTTGCACCACTCACCAGTTTGTGGAAGATTCTACGGTTCCGTAAAGAGGACATCCCAAAAAGTTTCAAACGCTCACCATATGAGCATCTATTTGAAATACCTGTTGAGATAAAGGCGAGATGCCTTGAGAAGGCGCGCTGTATACTTTCGATCCTTTGTGAATGAGTTGCGTAAAAAGGATTCCAAACTGCACTAGCATTTTCGAGATAGACTATCTACTGAACCTCTTGTATAGCAAACATTTGAAATTACAAAACTCACTTTCCCATAGTAAATTCTAATACACACTTGTCATTTACCATGGGAAAGAGAATGTTTCATGTAATTTCAAAATTTTTCTGTATGATGGGTAGTAAAAATTTGCTTTAATTTTCTGAGCATGTTTTTAATACATCCTTTATAGTACATGGGCCATTAAAATGTCGGTATAATTTAGGGGTACCCATTTTCCTTTTTATAGCAGTTAGACAGTTTATTAGGTATGTCAAAAAACTATGATGAATGTCTCAAAGTGATAGCTAAAAGAAATAACGAGACGTCATCTTTTTTTTGTACAAACTTTTTTATTGTGAAATCTATTGTGTGTGTTTCCAAATGAAAGGCGTCATGAGCTGATTGCAAAAATATATAACATTACATTTTAAACAAACGTTTTTTTTATTTATTAAAAAACATTTTCCAAACACCAAGTTTGGGCTCCTTTCATACGCCATATTGTTAAAAGTAATATTTTATTTATTTTATCTTTGTTATATATCACTGTTGATATCTGCACATAAATAATACATAAAAGTAATATTTTATTTATTTTATCTTTGTTATATATCACTGTTGATATCTGCACATAAATAATACATAAAAGACCAAGTATGAAAAAAAAATTATTGAAAAAATTACTGTTTCAAAACGGTAAATATTAAGAAAACAAAAATGCTTTCCCAAAGCTGAACATGGTGGCAAAGTACCACATGGCAAGAAGTATTCGCTTAAATAATATATGTATCTCCGGAACACCCTGCTGTTTTTTTTTTGACATCCTAACTAACCTATTTAACTGCAGTAAGAAGCATTTTCTTAAATTTGACTACCTGCTCCATATGTATACGTAGGTACTAGGTATGCTGATGAGGTTAGATAGATAGATAAAACATTTATTCACTATTACAATACGTACACAATTCACTTACAACACAATTAAACATTTACATTAACAATAAAAGACACGCAACAAGTTTAAACAATAATAATAATGAGACAGATACATAATTATGGACATATATCAACATATACCAACAAATAATGGACTTACTTTAAATCGTCTTATTACTTGAATATTCATTTTCTTTCTTTTACTTTTTTGCCACATTATACTTACAAAGTAATATTATACATATTATAATTAAATTAAATTAAATAAGTAATATGCTCCATGTAAGATCACCTTTATCCATACTCATTACCTGTTTTATCATCACACGATGAGACACGCACACACACACAAACACACCCTCTCACACACAAACACACCCTAATCACCCGACACTCAACATACTCATAATAGCAACAAACCTTTGTATTATAAATTCGTCTTCTTTGCGAATCATTTATTAATTTAACCACATTATAAATTGTTATGTTCCAATTTTTAATTAGTATGTTTAGTTTAGCATAATGAAATCCGTTGTTGGCACAATAAGATGAATATCATGTTCAAGTAATCTGAATGTACTTGCTGTGGATATTTGTTTATGAATAAAATAAATAAATAAATAATATAACAATAGTAAAAGGGCTCCAACTTAGTATTTGCTGCAAAGATTAACAATGTAGCACTGATCATTCTGCCGGAACCCTGGAAGAGCGACGAGTGAAATAAATAATATAAAATTCTAAATTCTAAATTCGAAGTGGGGGCGATTAATGGTCCTGCATGGACTCTCCGCTACCGTGAGTATTGTGCACTTCCCCCCGGTCAGTCACCCTAGCCAGACCAGCTCTTTAAAATTGAGCCGAACGGCATCGACGTGCTGACACAACTGATTCAGTGAAGGGAAGCTGGAGCTCATCATCAGGGCAGTGGCAGGGCAGTGGAGAAGCACGTGCTCCACCGTCTCATCCTCGTTCATGCACCCCCTACATAGCGGGCTATCCGTGGTACCCGTAGTGTAGAGATGTTTATTTAGTATACTTACCATGTCTTTCAAGTCAGTCCGGTTTAGTTTTAAAAGGTACCTGGTTAACTTACAGTCTGTCTGGGGTACCATCATTTTTGTCATACGGCAGTCTATCCTCTCTGCCCACTGCTTGTTTAGTTCCCTTTGAGAGAATTTCCTTAGCTCTTCCCTAATTCCCCCCGCGGAAGTTGCTCTGTGCATTTGCCTTCCTTGTGGATTCTAGTTTAGCTAACGAGTCTGCTTGTTCATTTCCTTTGTTATGGCTATGTGCTTTAGTTCAAAACAGATTTACTTTACGTATGTTTGAGAGATCTTGAAGTTCCTTGTAACAGTCTGATGTGATTTTAGACCTGCTTACTGGTTTATTTGATGCTAATAAAGATGCAGCACTATCTATAGTAATTGCAATATCTTTAATGTCACAAGGTTGGTCAGCGCATAATGCTTTTGCTGCTCTGGCCGCTAGGAATATACCTGCAGTTTCAGTTTGAAAGACAGTTGTTGTTGCACGGAGGGATATTGATTTGCTCACGCCCAGTTCAGGGGATCTAAAAAGGCCGACTTGGGTGAATTATAAAATGATTTGAAAGTAGGATAGAGTCAGAGTTTTTTCACGCGTGCAAAAGAGACGGCATCAGAACAGAATCATAATGTGATTCATGCAAAACGGCCTTTTTAGAGGATCAGGTAAGATGTAGCTACAACCAGCGCCATCCTTTTGAAATGAAATGAAAAGTTTATTTGTATAAATATGGGTACCGATACAGATTATTATTTTTATTATTTATTATACACAAGCAGCTAAAAGCTGATGCTGTGTATATCACTGCACTTTAAGTCTTATTTATTTAAAATTTATCTAGTCTATTTTTAAAACAGTTCACTGATGTAGCACTTACAACAGTCTCAGGTGTTTATTCCACTCGGGAACAACACGGTTAGACAAGAAATGTCTGCGTGGGTTGCTTGCACATGTCGACGAGTTGATTTTAAGATGATGACCTCACAGATGACGATTTTGGTTCATCTTGTAAAGTTTTCCCAGTGTGGGAACATCATAGTATCCTGTGAGCACTTTATACGTTTCTATCAGGTCTCCACGTTGTCATCGTTGCTCAAGTGTAGTTAGCCCGAGTTCTTAAAAATATATCTACAGTTTGGCCTCTTCATATTTTACTGTATTATACAGTATACAAATATTAAAATATACATCCAAAAAAAGTAAATTTACTTTGATTTTGAGCCATCTGTGTAGAAGGCCCGATATAATTATAACAAGGTCTTCCGCATAACAAACTGTGCAGAACCTGTCCTTATTAAGGTCTACCAGAAGGTCGTTTATGACTACCACCCATAGAAGTGGTGACAGTACCCCTCCTTGGAGGCATCCTCTGGTTACCTCACAGCGTGTCTGTCCTGTTGATTCAATGTATGCTGCCCTTTTGTTGAGCATGTTGGTGACCCACTCAATAACTAGCTCGTGAACGCCATTGTCCTTGCTAGTGGAGTATTTATAGCCATACACCAATATTTTCGTCATTAAAGCATGAAACTTGGCATACTTGTTACTTAGGTGTACTGGAGTAGAAAACGCCCGGGATACAGCGGGTAACACTCTGCTGGGGGGGGCTAGAGGGGGGGGAAGTTTCCTTACGCTGCGCCCTCTTTTGAGCCTCATATTTGCTCATTTATACCTATTAGGGCAAGTGTGGTGTCATTTTCAGATAAATAAAAGATGGCCAATAATTTTCTGGTATATAAAAAACACTTCTACATAGAAAAAAAAAGAAATACGACGCAAAATATGAAGTATTATGAACAAAAAAAATTTATAAATGTCGATAAATTTCAAATTAGTAAAGATATCAACATAAAAAAAATATATTTAGAAAGCCACATTCATCCGAATTCCAACAATATAAATTTTATTGGAATGATTTATGAAAAAATGTGAAAAAAAAAAATTAACACAGCGCGGCAGAGCAACGCACTTACTTTTCTTGGAAAAATATTGACAACAAAAACTACTTTTATAGTCGGTAGGTTACCGTTGCTAGTCAAAATAGTGTTTTTAAAAAGAAGACATATTTTCGGATAAACCTTGTGTATAGTACACGTATGTATGTATATGTAGTACGTACATATTTTTTTATTTCACATAACTCAGCGCACTTTAGTTGCCGCTGAAAACATTTGCACCTGGCGCCGCAGTTATTTTTGCATCTGCACCTGATCATTTCCATGCAAGCATCAGCAGCTACTGGCAAGTTTGTCCATGTAGGTTGCCAGCTGTCATCGATTTTGGTACATCCCCAATTAGATGGACTAGGAAGATTTTGAGTCGGTGACATCTGACCCCATACATGGACTGCTTGAAACACTGCTCGCAGGAAATGCTGGTGCAGAGCTCCTTTTGTGGGTGGTATGTTTTCCAGCTGGCCGTCTTTTTTTTGTAAAAAGGTGCTTTCGGCATTCATTTACACACGAGAATGAGCTAGATCTAAAACAAAACAAAAACATTTACCTGTCATACAAAATAACAACAAATTTTTCTATTATTGCCATCGCATCGCAAATTATCTCATCCAAAGCTGTCATAAAGCCTTCTGCAGCATCAGGAAAAGCATTCCAGGCTTCGAATGCACTCTTCTTTCTTTTGTCGTTAAAAGAAGAGACTGTATCACAACCTGTAAAGGCGTGGAACAGAGGCAGAACTTTTGCTTTTTGGGGCCCTGTAAAAGAAAATATTTTTTACATTATCTAAGCACGTCACGTAGATAAATAAAATCATAATCATATAATTGTTACCTAGAGTATTTGCTATTTCATGACAACAAAGGTACTGGTGGTGTTTCCCAGTACCTACGTGTACCCATAGGTCCTCTAGCTGAGGTAATTGTTGCACACTTGCGATTGCCAGCACCACTAGATCGGTATCTACAGTGCGAATCATAATCCGTGTAAAACCCTGGCTTACTGTGTCAGCCACATGTACCATCATTCTTGTGTCCGCCTCTTCATGGTTACATGGCGCTAATCTTTGTGTGTCGCGAGTACTTTTCGATAAGACATTGGGTCCATTTGTGACATAAACGTCTTTCCTTTCATCAGTCATAAGAAAAACAATAGAGTAAATTAAATAACTCTTTCTTGTTAGTATTGTCTCTCAGAAAGTTTGCCCAACCTTTGGGTATTCTTGTGGTTGCAGTCACCCATGTTCTCAGGCCCCTGCCACGTTTTTCCCTGGTTAAATTTTTCAAGCTTTCGCTGTTATACGTGTCTCAGCGTGTAGCAAAGAGTTAACCAAGGTATCGCGTATAGATATCGTCTGGGACACGTATAACAGCGAAAGCTTGAAAAATTTAACCAGGGAGAAACGTGGTACGGGCCTGAGAACACGGGTGACTGCAATCATAAAAATATCCAAAGGTTGGGCAAACTTTTTGAGAGACAATACTAACAAGGAAAAGTTGTTTCATTTACTCTCTATTTTTTTCTTATGACTGATGAAAGGAAAGACGTTTATGTCACAAATGGACCCAATGTCTTATCGAAAAGTATTCGCGACACACAAATATTAGCGCCATGTAACCATGAAGAGGCGGACACAAGAATGATGGTACATGGGGCTGACGCAGTAAGCCAGGGTTTTAGACGGATTATGATTCTCACTGTAGATACCGATGTAGTGGTGCTGGCAATCACAAGTGTGCAACAATTACCTTAGCCAGACGAGCTATGGGTACACGTTGGTACTGGGAAACACCACCAGTACCTTTGTTGTCATGAAATAGCAAATACTCTAGGTAACAATTATATTATTATTATTTTTTATTTATTTACGTGGCGTGCTTAGATAATGTAAAAAATATTTTCTTTTACAGGGCCACAAAAAGCAAAAATTCTGCTTCTGTTCCATCCACGCCTTTACAGGTTATGATACAGTCTCTTCTTTTAACGACAAAAGAAAGAAGAGTGCATTCGAAGCCTGGAATGCTTCTCCTGATGCTACAGAAGGCTTTATGACAGCTTTTGATAAGAGAATTTGCGATGCGATGGCAATAATAGAAAAATTTGTTGTTATTTTGTATGACAGGTAAATGTTTTTGTTTTGTTTTAGATCTAGCTCATTCTCGTGTGTAAATGAATGCCGAAAGCACCTTTTTACAAAAAAAGACGGCCAGCTGGAAAACATACCACCCACAAAAGGAGCTCTGCACCAGCATTTCCTGCGAGCAGTGTTTCAAGCAGTCCATGTATGGGGTCAGATGTCACCGACTCAAAATCTTCCTAGTCCATCTAATTGGGGATGTACCAAAATCGATGACAGCTGGCAACCTACATGGACAAACTTGCCAGTAGCTGCCGATGCTTGCATGGAAATGATCACGAGCAGATGCAAAAATAACTGCGGCGCCAGGTGCAAATGTTTTCAGCGGCAACTAAAGTGCGCTGAGTTATGTGAAATAAAAAAATATGTACGTACTACATATACATACATACGTGTACTATACACAAGGTTTATCCGAAAATATGTCTTCTTTTTAAAAACACTATTTTGACTAGCAACGGTAACCTACCGACTATAAAAGTAGTTTTTGTTGTCAATATTTTTTCCAAGAAAAGTAAGTGCGTTGCTCTGCCGCGCTGTGTTAATTTTTTTTTTTTCACATTTTTTCATAAATCATTCCAATAAAATTTATATTGTTGGAATTCGGATGAATGTGGCTTTCTAAATATATTTTTTTTATGTTGATATCTTTACTAATTTGAAATTTATCGACATTTCTAAATTTTTTTTGTTCATAATACTTCACATTTTGCGTCGTATTTCTTTTTTTTTCTATGTAGAGGTGTTTTTTATATACCAGAAAATGATTGGCCATCTTTTATTTATCTGAAAATGACACCACACTTGCCCTAATAGGTATAAATGAGCAGATATGAGGCTCAAAAGAGGGCGCAGCGTAAGGAAACTTCCCCCCCCTCTAGCCCCCCCCAGCAGAGTGTTACCCGCTGTATCCCGGGCGTTTTCTACTCCAGTACACCTAAGTAACAAGTATGCCAAGTTTCATGCTTTAATGACGAAAATATTGGTTCCCATACATTGGGTTGCTATAAATCTTCCACTATGCAGTCCATGTACGATGCTTGGAAAGGTGGTTTTGTCAAAGGCTCCTTCTATGTCTATTAAAATTGCTGGGCATGATTGTTTCGTTTCAATTGCTAACTCAGCTTTATGTACTACTTGGTGCAATGCTATCTCAGTTGATTTACCTTTATAAATAATATAATATGTATAGTATGGTTATATAATATATATGTGGATATAATACTTATTAGTGAATATAACACTTAATATATTTATGGAATATGGTATTCAAAAAAATAAAATATTTAATAAAAGGTTTATTTTCTTTCAAGTATAAAGGACAGCCAAACAAAAAAGTTCAAGTTTAGTGCCAGCGGTTTCTGTATCAAAGGGCATTTAGCTGTTGTAAGGTTGAATTCACGCGAATGATAGCAATTCAAACGAAATTGGTTTTGCAGCAAACTCTCTGTTTGTACCGGAAAAGTTTGATAAATTAAATTTTCAACGGAGAAAACTTTTCAGCCTCGGCGGACGGTTCACGCCCTGATACTTTTAGAATAAATTGGTTTCGCACCGAACACAATATGTTATAGGTAACTTTATGCATTTAAGAGCGAAAACAATTTTAAAAACAGCGAAAAAAATATAGTTTTAAGGGTTCCGTACCTGAAGCGTGCCAAACGGGACCCTTTTACCATGTCCGTATGTCACAGGGGTTTACATCTTCAGCCGTTATATGTATTTTCACTGAAAATAATACGGCGTCTATCTCGGCAAAAATAATAGAATTAAAAAATATAAAATAAAAAGGGAGTTCCCCCAAAAAAACCAAAAACGAAAAAATAACATTTTCAACGTTATCATAACCCCCTCCAAAAAAAGAGAACTGAAAAATATACTGACCAAATTGACGGCATATTGAAGAAGGGCAATGTCAAAAGTACCCGGCATAGCTTCTGGTATGACTAGATTGATGGATGTGAAAGAGGCAAAAGAGGTGTGTCAGGATCGTAGCCGATGAAAATCTGTAGTCTCTGTCTACCCCTCTGGAAGACAGGTGTGAGTATACATGTGTATGCATGTATGAAAAATATGGAATAAATCAACGTAACGTTTGCAGGAAATATATAGGGATTAAGATATTATAAGGGTTCCGTACTCGCCGAGAGCCATTTTTTAGCGGCTTGTTTTTGTCGCTTTAATGTTTATATGGCTAATTGGTCAGGATCAAGATTCAATGACCCTTTCTCTGAAAAACGAAAAAATATATTTATGCCCTATACTTATTTACGAAGAACTCCGAGTCAGTAAGTACTGGAAGCCTAAATTTTATTTAGGGTTTTTTACGAAAAAGGGTCATTGAACCTTGTTCCTGACCACTTACCGAGTTTCCAGTATTAGTTTGGCTGTATAAACCTACAAACTTTCTGACCAGGTTACAGATCGATAGTGATTAACGAGGTATCGACTTTAACCGCATCACTATTTAAATTGTTTCCTAACTGGCAACACACCATCTGTCAGCTGTCTTTTGAATGATGGTGCCGACCAAAGACAATATAACCACTTCGGTGCCGACTTTAAAAATAGTGTTTCATTTAAACTAAAAAGTTTCACAGGAAACGTCGTAAGTAAATAAAGGAAACGGGGCAGGCCTCTGGGGCCGAGCTCGTCGGACGTTCTCCTTCAGATGACAAACGCTTCGCGCTTAGGGACCGCTTTTTGCGGTCCTCAACCCATATCCCTTTAAATCTGCTGCAGACTAGAAACCCAGACTAATCAGTGAAGGCTGTTGCCCTTCCGCTACTCCACGCCCTGAAACAAGCAAATGAGAAAACTTTCTAATTGGAATTTCAAATAGGCCTCCGATTATCCCGACGCGAGCAGTTCGCGGCCCGACGGTTACGTTCTACGGGCCCTGAATTCATTTTCAGATTCCCTGTTTAATTATCCCGATGGATTACGTGGTGAAACAATTGACAAATAAGGGTAATTAACCAATAAACTCTCTCACCAACGACTCTACGTGTAGGATTTCATAAATAACGTGATACTTACTAATAAACCAATTTTAGAGGTTCCCTCAGAAACCAAAAGCGTTTTGGTTTAAAAATACATTTGTACATCAACAATATTAGAAGTGATCAAGTAAAATAAAATAAGTTTGCCTACAGTTTTGTGCGTTATGTATGTAAATTAGCTCTGACAAGAAAATTTTCCTTTCGGAATAAACCTAAATTGAAAAAATATAACTTGCATACAAGTATGTACTACATACGACAACGTATTACATGAAAACTTATGATTTATGAAATTGGTTCATAGAAATCATGTCCCCACGAGAAAAATAATAATGGCTTCAAATAATATTCTTCAACTATTGTATATACCGAATTTTTAGGTGATAGAGCTGATCGGCATCAGGACAGCTCTTACTTGTTCTCAAATTCTTATTTGCTCTCAAAAGGCACAACCAGGTAGCCTACCAGCATGCTTCGGACTGATTGATGGCGGTATATCCATCCCAAATTGCCGGCCCTTATATAAAACAGACTGGTGATGGGCAGAGTTGTCACTGGTGCGAGGGTTTCGCACCAACCATGTGTGCGTATAGCCATTTCTTCCAGGAGGATCTCCAACAGTGGCGAAATCTTGGAAAGGCCTATGTTCAGCAGTGGAGTGAAAATTATGTCCCAGTTTGAGATGGAAAATTTTAGGCCCGTTAGTGAAATACAGCATAAATTTATTTTCCTATATATCTACAATATTTCCAATAAATGAACGATCATTCTCAGTAGACCAATAAAGTAAGATCCAATCGATCTGCCTGCAGTTGTGATGTACGAAGATAAACACTGATCATAATCTGTCCCCCAGATTAAATCGACTTTGTTTTCTTGGTGCTACGGTCTCGAACAAACCATCTTTTTTTTCATTTGCTTATCGCCTCTCAACTTCTAATTCCATACAAGTATAAGCTTGAGCTAATCTTCCATAAACCATGTTATGTGATCCAATAACCTTAAACATAAGTAGGTCTTTTTATCAAGATATTTAAACAAGAATTACTTTGGCATTAGTCTCTCAAAGTTCATACCGACTTAAAAGAACAAAAACAAATTCGATAAATTCCAAACGGCAACTCTTACAAAGAAACTACAGTTAAATTTTTGTTAATCGAATCGATGTCGAGTCAATAGCAAGTTCGTACTACAGTTTCGACTGTACAGACAGCAAAACGAGTTAAATAACCAGGCCCAGCGCAAACACTTTGAACATGATAAAAAAAATGCTTAAGGCGATTACCGTCGCCAAATTAGCAGCTCGATGTTTGTCTGTATGAATATCGACGGAAACGACATTGAAATAACGTTCAAATCAGTGCACAATGCGTGGTGGCTGTTACGACGCTCGCTGCGTCCTTGAAAGGGCGAAATAGGGGAAAATTATACTTTTCACTTGGACGTGATTGTTCGATTGAATAATCTTATGTTATGTTTATAGCTATAAAGTTTATCTATTTATCAAAGCATAGATGAATTCAATCGGCCAAGCAACTCAGGAGCAGTAGGAAATTTGAGGTCAAAAATCACCATTCAGTAAAAAAAAAAATCATGTAGAAGTTTTGGTGGTACGAAAAAGAAAAATGTTGCATATATGTTGTCCTAGAGTTGATAATCCATAATACATTTTTTCAATATTTTTGGTGTGGCCATAAAAGAGGAGTAGGCTTTAGAAAGTGCCCATTTGGCGGTATTAAGGGCCTTAATAAATAGTGCATGTGTGTATGTATTGACCACGTATTACACATCGCATCTATCGGTCACCTGAAGGTCATTGGATCAAAGTGTTTGCGCTGAGCCTGGTTACCTATTTCCTATGCTGACTGTACAATCCTGAGATTCAAGAAAACAAGAATGCTTAACCAACCACACAGCTTTAAGAGCATGGCATACCCTAGCAACTTTTTTATTACCCGTCCAGCACAATAAGTCTAATGGCAAAGACCTTATTCGTTTTTCATAGAGGCGATTATATGTTGGCTCTTTGGCCTCTTTTTCTTGGCCGCATAATACTAGTGATCACGCAGCGAAACAACAAATTGTTGTGTTTTTAGCTAATACTGAAATATTTTATGAGGAAAAAAATTGGATTGAGGTAAAATCCCTTCATATTTCTATTGCCTATTTTATAAAAAAAATCAAGTTGATCTCTTAACCGCGTTTTTGAAACGAACGTTTGAAAACCAAAAAGAGGGTGGAAAGCATTTTTTTTTTGACAAAAGTATAAATCTTAATACATTGTTTATAGGTAGAATCTCTAGATAAAAGATCGATTAATCAAATATATTTTCTTCAACATGAGGTGAGACCTAGTTTCTTCCAATGAACCCTTGAAAACTTGGTGTAGTTGATGTTCTAGCGTCAGGTGTCCCGTTAACCCACTCAAAATCTGTACTCTCAGCTAGTTTTCATTTCGGAAGAGTAGTGTTTCGTTCACGTTACATCAGTGACACTGTAAAACTAACCCAGCCGATGGTCGAGTGAGCTCCGAACGAAATTGGCAATCCTCTTTCACAATGGACCGTAAAATAGTTTCTCGTTTTTGCGCGGCCGAGCGAAGCGCCGCTCTCGTTGGTTCACCGGACACGTCCTGCGTCGAGGGGGCGCTGTTGTCGGCTATGGAATACCCTGGATCATCTAACTAGATGTAAACCAAACCATATTGTATATGGTAAGTTTAATTTATACAAGGTGAAATTGTGAACATCGTCCAAATTCATACTTGAGCCTTGGTAAGTGATCAGCATCATGGACCAATAACGATTTTAGTAAAATTCATAAAATGAAATTTCGCCTCCGCATAATGATTCACTCAGGACTGGGAGTGAAATACTATGGGAAGTCGAAATTTCATTATACGAATTTCACAAAAATTGTTATCGATGATGTGGATCACTTACCAAGCCTCCAGTGTGAATTTGGATGATGATCAAAAAGTCACCTTGTATATTCAAATTCATACTGGAGATTGTTATTAATAATAGCTTTTTCAATAACGTATGATTATTGTTGACTACTTATATGCCAATTGTTTCTTCGATACAATTTCGACAAGGCGAATATCGTTCTTAGAAAGACGACGCGGCGGTAACAGTTGTTGAAAAACGGCCACCTCCACCTTGAAAATGCCAAAATTGTATCGGCGAAACTGTTGGCTCTATTATATCTCTATAATGGTGTCGATTTGACAGGACTAACCTTCTATTGAGCGTTCTGTCTTTGTCTTTCTGATCATCCATCCATCCATCAGCCCGTATTTGTCCACTGCTAGACATAGGCCTCCCTCACATTACGCCACTTTTGGCGGTCCTCAGTCATCCTCATCCAGCCGCCCCCCGCAACGTCCTTCAGATCGTCAGTCCAGCGGGCACGAGGGTGGCCTACGCTTTGCTGTACGTGGTCTCCATTCCATTGCCTTACGGCCCCAACGATCATCACGTCGGCGACAAATATGACCAGTCCACTGCCACTTCATTTTACTGATTCGGCAGGCTATATCGGTCACCTTCGATCTCTGACGGATCGTCTTTTCGATACAGAAAGAAAAAGACAGAACGTTTAGTCATGTCAAATACGTTAAGTCATGTTGCACCGAATCGACACAATTGCCCATTATAATATTTGCAATATAGAATTATAAAACTTGAATTTTAATCAAGAAATCGCGGCTCATCTTTCCAATGACTGCCGCAGAGTTGGGAGTCCATATTTTTTTTACAGATAGGTCTACTATTAAGGATCAGAATTGCCAAAAGATTTTGCGCGGAAAAGAATACTTTCGGAGTAATGATTTTTTAAAGTTTGTAATTTTTCTAACTAAAATTTCATTTCTCAAAAAAAAAAAAAGAAAAGACGTCTCTTAATTGACAGTTTCTAATACACTTGTAAAGGCGAGACGACATTAACGATTATTTCGAGTTTAAATGTGATGTTTTCCAACACCGTTCAGCAAGTAGTAAGTATTAGGTAACAAATAATATGCACATAAATTCAGAAAAACTCATTGGTGCATGCCCGACCAGGGATTGAACCTGGGTCTCAAGATTGAGAGTCCAGTGTCCTATCGCCTGGGCTACCGCTGCTTTAAATATACTTAATATCTTTTAAAAGTTCTTCAAAATTAATTAGGTTTTAGTTTTACTTAATATAATTTATGATTATTATTGTAATTAATTTTAATTATATTAAATGAAAAATGTATGAATATTTTGTTGTTTTATTTGTTTTTACTTAGAAATACTGCTCCGAATGAGGTGTGTACGTACCCCCACTTCATAGTTAAAATAGGTCGAATCTGTTCCAAAACCGAATCAGGGTAGCCCGACTCTATACAGTCTTGTGGCTACTACCCCTAGAGTGTATATAAAAAGCTGAAGGCGCGAAGGGAGGGCAGGCCCCGCCCGCTGTAACAAACTTTGTTACGCAAGGGCGGAGGGGCTGCACTTCCCGCAGCGCCGTAGCGGATGCAGAAGTGAATTTGTGACATAAATGTATTGATAGGTATTGATAGGTTCAAAAATCAACTTGTACTTATGAGTTCAGTATTGATAAGTTAATAAAGGGGGTTTCCGTACCTCCCCCCTTTAAGGGGGGTACCATCCCGTTCCCCCCCAATTAGCGGCAGTAATTGTAAATTTCTTCCATTTTTTGTCCCAATTTGCGCATTGTAACCTCAAAATTTCTTTTTTTTTTCTCAAAAAGGGGGGGTTCCGCGACTCCCCCCTTTAAGGGGGGTACTATACTAACCCCGCCCCCCAATTCCACGGCAGTTATTGGAAAGAACTTCCGAAATCGCTTAGAAATTCCCAAGGTAAATATTACATTACATTACATTACCGAGAATATCTATTAAGATCCAAAGATATCTCAGCAAAATATAAACCTTCAAAATGTTACTTTTCAATGCAAGTGCTCGTAAAGGCCCACTTTTTATGCATCAAAACCGAACAGAAAGTCGATTATTTTGCCCTAGGGCTTTATTATTATTCTTTTTTTTATATTTAGTTACAATGGTTGGCTAACCTGCAACCTTTCGTGGGTACCATACATTTTATACTTTTTTTTGTTTAACGGCTCTGGATACAGTCCTTTTGAGCCAATCATAATTTTAAGTTCCCAAGATTATATTTGTTTTATTTCTTCACACTATGCATTGAAAAACGTAGTATGATACACGTAGTATGATACTCGCTACGCTCGTGTTTTAAACCGTCCTCGTAATTTATTCCTTTTCGCCCTTGTAGCATAAACTACTATTTTGGGTCTTGTGCTGTTGAAATAGATTGTGATACAACTAAAATAGCTTTTAAAACTATTGTAATGTTTCGTTAGCAGCACCTCGTAACCACCCATTAAATTAAAATTAAGAAAATTCTTAAGGGGCTAAAAAACAACACCAATTTAGGACAACATTCACTAATTAACAGAATATGCGAGGCATAAAACATCATAACAAACAAAGGTCCTCTCGATATATTTCATGATTTGGTAAATGTGTTAAGAGCGGTTTAGCAGCCGGATTATAAAAAACCCGCCGCCATTTGCTAATTAATCGGAACAGAACACTTATATTCAAAATTTCCTCAATAGTTATTCAACAAAACCTTATTACCTATGTTTTGTGTAATCTGTCATCGCAAAGTTTCTATTTTTTCTGTAAATAAAAAAATTTAAAATTCTAGTTTACACAAGCCTTGGCTATGGCAGCATAGAATACACAATACATAGGTAATAAAGCTTTTTTAAGGATCTATTCAGAAAATTTTGAATATTTGTTTTGTTTCGATTAAGAGCGGTTTCGCAGCCGGATTATGAAAAACTCACATCATTCGTTTCGTAAACAAACAATCGTGACTGATGTCCAACATTATGTTGCAGTTCCACAAAATACAAGCGTTCAATACGTTATCGATATACAGTAGAGTAAAAAATAGTATATTTCGTGACGAGTATACAATGGCGGATTTTCTTACCCGAGGAATGAAGCTAGTTTCGACGTGAGCCGAAGGCAAACGTCAAAAGCTTACATTCCAAGGGTAAGAAAACCCATTTTTACTCGTTGCGAACGATACTTTTTCTACTACCTGATTCATGTATTAAAATATTTAATTTTTCCTTTCAAATTTAATGTATTTTATGACTTTGCGAAGCGCAGCGCGGTTTATAACGTTTTTTTTTCAGGCTTCGGCCAGCGGCTTTTATTTATGGCCAGTATCATTTTGCAAAAAAAAGAGTGTCAGACGCGATATAATCGATTATGTCGTGAATCGGAACGCAGAGAATTTCGATTGTAAAGACAAACTAAGGACGTCAAAAAGAACCTAATTTAGCAAGAAATTAAGACAAACGACAAAAACAACCTAATTTTGCAATAAATGAAATTTCAATACGATATTTCAAACTGGCCTGGCAACGGTACCCGGAAAGTTCGATTTTCAAAACTAATTTCGAGTATTAAATGGATCTTTTTCATAAAGGTAGTAGAAACATTTTTTTCTGGCTGGCGTTGTATATATGTCTACGATAGTATTATTTAATATCGAAATGAAAATACCCAATGCGCAAAACGAATGCCACCGCGTCGTTTTGTATTGTTACCTTACTCGCATATAGATGAAATGACTCTTGAGGTGAAAGTAAAAAAAATATTTTTTGCTACCCTACTGCCAATACAAGGACTGGTTTCTGAACTAGTCCAGTTCGTATGGGAAGAAAAATATTTTTTTTATGATTTCGAAAAAAAAGATCACTGCACCTTGTTCCTGATTATTAACCGAGTTTTCAGTATGAATTCGGGCGTTTGATTAAATTTCTCCCTGTAATGTCTAGACAAGAATATGAACCAAATTTACCACGTACATAATTGTTATAAAACTTTAAAAGTAGCAACCACACTTAAAGAAATTCTGCTATGTTAGAACGTAATATAAGTTGTAAAGATATATTTGTCTCCGCGTATGTAAGTCGTACAAAGCGCTTCCCACCCGCATTGAACAAAATACGTCTTCAAGTTTCACAGTTCGCATAAATATTACTTGTATTCGTATGTGTCCTTAGTTTTATAAGGAGTTGTCGAATCTGAAACTTCTTATTTACATTGCACTCAAGCACAAAGGAAACGAGTCGATGGAAATTTTCTTTGAAACTCTGTTTTATTGCAGCTGAGTATTTACAGTCGAAGATACGCGAGTACGAAGGTGCTTTTGCATCAATGCCATTTCAAAAAACTGTTGGAATACAAGAGCGTTTTCAGACTGAACCTTTACGTTTTATGGTAACTAATGTCAAGCTTGAGCAAGATGAAGTTTTTTTTTAAATAAAGCGATGGTAGCTCAGATCAGTAGACCGCTGGATACGATCGGAAAGTTTAAGATCCAACCCCGCATGGGGTTCTTAATCGTTTATGTTTTACGGCATAGTTTATATTTTTTATACAATTATAATATTTAAATAGACAGATATAAATATATATATATATATATATATATATATATATATATATATATATATATATATATATATAATATAAATACTACATACATTTATACAACCTAAACTTTCTTTCTGTAAGCTTTTTCGCGTACATAAAAAATAACATTTCTTTTTTTATCTTATACAGAATTTAATCTTGTTTGAGAAGAAAAAAACTGCATTAGATTCTGACAACTACTTTAGGAGATATAGCCAAAAACAAAATGGGCGGGAGAAAAATTCGTCCATAATTCTACAGGTTTTGATTTTAATTTTGTATTTATTTGTTTTGTTTTTTAGACTTCTTGAACAGTGGAGGTAAAACACTGTTCTAATCTTGTTTCCCCTAATATGCCCGAAGTAAGGTGATAGGCCAACCCCATTGCAACGAAACAATCATTGGCGAAAAGTGTAAAGTTTACACTTTTTCCACCTTAAACACACCTTGGTGGATGTAATTGTTATTCAATAACATTAAATTTGCTTACACCTGTCTTTTTGACCCAAGCTATGTTTTCTTTTTAAGGGGCTGCACTGTGCTAAAATTTAGTCATGCTCTAACGCGTTTGGTTTTTAACTCTATCCTGCTCTAATCAGATGCCACGCACGCAAAACTTCAGTTATTTTGAAATCATGGCTCCATTAGGACATTAACCATAATTTGTTATTTAATAACAATAAAGATATTTTTTCTAGTTAGTATCTGCGTGTGTTGGTTTTGTTTAAAATAGTTTAAATTGGTTCTGAAACATGAAAACTGAATCGCTTTTTTCGTGAAATTCATGCTTTTTTAAAAGTTATTTAAATAACAGAAGATTGAAAGTATATTTATTTATAAACTATAATTAAAAATTGCCTTCAGTCATAAAACACGCCATATTTTTTTTTACTTTTTACCATCTACATTGACGGAGCTGAGTCCAATACAAAACTGACGTTTGTGGAGCCCCTTAAATACAAATTTTAAAATAATGGTTATATAATAATGATGATAAATATTATGTTTATTTTGCGAAATCCATCGCTATGAATACTCTAAATATTATTAGAGTGCATTACAAATTAGAAAATATTAATCAGAAACAAATCCAAAGACAAGAATTTGAAAAAACTCCCCGGGTCAGGATTCGAATCTGCCACCTCTTGTTCTCAAGACAAGCGCGCTACCAATTGCGCCGCCGAGGTTCCTATCCAGACCGGTGAATTTTTCAATCATACTTGTTCACTGTTATTTTTGCATCTGCCTGATATACCAGCTTGTACTGCACATATAGAACGCTCACGAGGGCGTTATGTGATTTCACGCCTTGTTTTTAATGTTAAATATTGTTCAGAATATTTACTTCCAAGCACTATTTAGACCAGAAATTTTAAATTAAATTTGATATTCATTCCAGATTACCCAAACTTAATGTCACTTTGATACCGTGTCGTAGTAGCGTAAACATCGTAAACAGGCAAAGTTTGCTTGTTGTTCAAGATAATCCCCACATTATTAAAGCATTCTTCTTCCCGGGTAACTTAAGCTCTTAGTACGGGTTTTATTTATTACATACCTACCTATTTATATTAAAACCATATAAGCGTAGAGCTTAATGAGTATTTTTTTCAAGCTTATATTGCAGAAGCAAATTACAGTATTTGACTTTTATTAAGAGGATAGCATACCCTAGCAATTTTTTTTATTACCCGTCCAGCACAATAAGTCTAATGGCAAAGACCTTATTTGCTTTTCATACAGGCGATTATATATTATGTTGGCTCTTTGGCTTTTTGTTCTTGGACGCATAATTTTAGTGATCACGCAGCGAAACAACAAATTGGCGTGTTTTTAGCTAATACTGAAATACTTTGTGGGGGAAAAAATATTCGATTTAGGTAAAATCCCTTCATATTTCTATTGCATATTTTATTTTAAAAAATCAAGTTGATCTCTAATAAATAAGTATAAAAATACAAATATGTTTATTTACGCCAACATTATATTTCTAGTTACAATATTGTTGCTGGTACTTCCTTTTAAGTATAAAAAATACCTGTAACAGGAAGCCCCGCTCTTCCATAACTTAAGTTGACATGAAAAATGGACAATAACTACAAAACATAAAAAAATATGTATTATAATTTTCTTGTAAATTATTTAATTTTAAGTTTTAAAAATGCAAATAAGTATCGAGATTAGCTATTTGTATTGTATGTATGAGTGTGAGAGAGTACGTATGAGGGTAATGAGGGTGCGTGTGTGTGTGTATGAGAAAGAGGGTATTTGTGTGGGTGTTTGTGTGGGTGTTTGTGTGGGTGTTTGTGTGGGTGTTTGTTTGTCTGTGATTAGGTGTCATGTTGCTATAATGACTTTGTTTCGTCGTTGTTCTGATTTTGCAGTCATTTCGACAATAATTTATTGCAGTCAAAGTGTTTGTACTAACCGATATATCCCTTAAATTCTATTAATTTTTTTATATAGATAGCCAGACATGTGATCATATTGTCGACGAGCAAAACATGTTTTGACACTTTTGGCTTTTACTACTACTTTTATCCTTCTAGTTAGAATTTGTGTATCAAAGATTTGAGGTAATTAAACATGACGATATGAAAATGAAAACGAAAATGAAAATATTTATTGATACCATCAATATGAACAAAACATTAGGCTATTAAGATACACAATACAAAAAACTTTACAAAAAAGAAACTTTGTTGCTTTTCGATGACATTGTTACTTATTAGCACTAATGAGATGGCTACTGATGCTTAATATAGTAAAAACCGTAATATAGATCTTATAAGTAACCACCAACGTCAGCATCTTAAACAATTCACTTTGTAGCTGTTGTGGCTTAGAAGTTTAGAACAGCGGATACATAAGGGGGTTAAGCTTTATTGCGATGGAAGTAGTAGCCCCTAACCCCATTTATCAGCGCTCGGTAGCGAGCGGCGCCGCGCGACACGAGTGTGGAGCTTGCCCGGCATTGCCTGTGACAGATACAGGCTATATCTCTGCGGAATGCCCAGATCTCTCTCTAGTTCATAGCAAAAATACGACCGCTCGCAAAAACTGAGTTACTATAAAATATTGCTTTTCTGCGTCCCTAGTACGTATGTCCGCTTCAGTTATGACAGTTTTATAATGTATTATTTTTAAAGACAAGAAAATGAAATTGCTGAAATATTTTTATTTCTTGTATGCTGCACTTTACATAAATATAATTACTCGATTAAACAGTTTTAAACGCTATATTTCGAGCCTACTGAGGGAGTCGAAAAGTTATAGCGTTTAAAGCTGTTTAATCGAGTAATTATATTTATGTAAAGTGCAGCTTACAAAAAATAAAAAGCCCTTATACGGTATTTTGTGAAAAATAAAATATTTTATAAACATAGTGAAATATTGTTACAGATTCATGAGTTCATAATTCCTGTAATTCAATAGCTATTTCAATGATTTGTTTTTTGTTTGAAAGTTAATTTCAATATTTTATATCTAGTTACTAAATTTTTTTTCAATTTGGTGATCAAAATTAAATCTTCATTAACATTTCATCCCAAATGCCATCCATTTCCATAATTGCATTCGTAATAATTTTTTACAACTCTGAATTTTTAAAAATTACAATAATGTTGCTGTTTGCTTAATGTTGTCTCATTCAATACACAAAAGAAATTATATGATTTATTTGGATTTAAATGCAAAAATGTTAGTACTGAAAAATGAGTTTTCTTCAAATTCTCTATAGAAAACAACAATTTCATATGTAAAGACCTATTATTTCTGTTTTTTAATCGAGGGACGCGTAAATACACAATATAGCCGATTCTGAAGGCTTTAATTTTAGTTTTAATGCTGTCAAAACTAAATTTTCTTCGTTGCAAAATAGTCCTTAAATGTTAGGGTTAGAAGTTAAATTACTTTGAAAAATTTTAAGTTTTGACAGCACTAAAACAAATATTAAAACCTTCAGAATCGGCTTTATTACCTTCATCGGTGTTCATTAACTTACGGACGCCAGCATGACTGGCTACCTATATAGTTCTTATTTCAGTTACAAATATGGAGCTTCAACTGCAGGGAAATTGGTGGTAGTCATTTGGTACATGCTCTAATTAAGGTAATCATAGATGTAGCATAGAGTAATATACTAAATATATGGTGGTAGTTGTATCAAGTAGAGACAAGAATTCGTCTAATTTTTAATAGACTAATTGGCAAAACATGTCGCTAGCTCGCTGTAATTACAAATTCTAATTACTTCGTAGTAAATTAGTCAAAGTAGTTACTAAATTGTTTATTATTTGTAAGGTAATACTTAATAACATAAATAATTAGGTGTGCCGCGGCTCTGCCCGCGTTAAAAATATAATAATTATTTTTTAAAAAATTATATTGAAACACCTTGAATCATAGAGAAGAGATGTTTGTGAGTGACGTTGGATGTAGGATCAATCTCTGAAATTAATTAATAAATATAAAATTAATTCTATGGAAAAATTATTTCATGTTCAATTTGCGCTTAAGGGGGTATATCGTGAAAATTTACACTTTTTGAAGTTATTTTGCTGCAAAATTAAAGGAGTTCCTCGTAAAATAAATTCTTATAACAATTTTGGGACCTTTTTCTAGATTTTGGGCTGTCAGAAACGCGATTAGAGGAATTTCACTCGATAGAAATAATTATTGAAATGGGGTCTAAATTTACACTTTTTTTGATATTCTGACAAATTGGGATACAATACAGACTTAAAAATATTTGTTTAGATGTTTAACAATACCTAAATTACTGGTTATGGAAATTTTCGTAGCTATTTTAGATAATTTTGTATTAGTTTAAAACCGAGTTTTTGTCAATTTCCTCGATTCCGTCTCTCTCGCACTGCGGGTTTTTCTGCTTGGAGTAACGAGTACCTTTGCACGGACGACATATCACCGTAAAGTTGAATTCAAAAAAATTCAAAAAATTCAAAAAGTTTATTTTGCAAAGTAGGTATATATAATACACGTTTCACAAGTCAAATTTTAATCTTATAAAAATATATGTAATAAAATAATAAATGTACATGAACTACTTAGATTAAATGTTTATTTAATTTATGTAGCAATATATATACAATAAAATTATAGGTAAAATATTATTATACAAGGTGAAATCCAATCAACCGCCCGAACCCATACCGGAGACCCGGCCAGGGACCAGGAACAAGGTTCAATGATCACCAACCGAGCCCCCAGCACGAATCCAGGCGGCCGACCAAATCCCATCCTATATACTACATAGTAATAGGTTACGTATATAAATACATGCCTACCTCCGCCCATTCGATTAGTCTTGCTAAGAAGAACGGGCAAGAAACTTGGCAAGATCATGTCTTTTTTTTAACATAAACTTAAACTATACATTGAATTACTTATATCTACTTTAACCAAGGGATAAGAAAATACAAGACAGCAGGAATTCAGGTTAATGAAAAAAGAAAAACATATATATCTTTGCCTACCTGTCTCATACAGTCTATTTCCTTTTACAGTCTGTAATTAATTAATGTTAACTCTTAAGAGGAATCAAAAGTTAGGAAATTATATTAATTAATTAAATTATTACCTACTATCATCAAAATCAGTATCACTATAACACCATGCTTCACCATCATCCAAATATTCATTTATTTTATAATATGCCTTTTTCAGTAGGCCCTGCTTAATATACTGTTTAAACTTATTCTCTGACAAAGTAAGGACCTCTTTTGGAAGTTGAGTTGTATGATGTATTGTAACGTTTTTGCAAACCCAAAACAGTATGAACGGCCATTTAGAAATGCCTTACAGATGTGACGTTTCTGAAACGCAGAATATTTTCATTTCATAATTTCATTCTTTAATTATTAAGCGTTTATGTATCCAACCCATATTGTTTATAACGTTCATCATTTTCGCAATCCAAGGAATCGAATTGCAACATTTTTTTTTCATGATTTTGGCGTTCGTGTGAGTGATACGCGCACACAAAAAGTGTGTAAAGCGTGTAAAAACTGTGAAAAGCGCTATCTCACCATTTCCCATGAATTTTATCCCTTTCTTTTCGATTTTATATAATAGATATTTAAAATAAACACTAAATACAAATAAAATAAAAGTAGTTACTTAATTATTATTTATATTCTAAATAGTTATTCATAATCATAGTGTGTAAGTATATTTAGATATTTTAGTGTACAAGTTTGTATGTCTACTTTTTAATTATGACTTTTATTTATCAATCCGGGTTTGCTGAAATAAATCTCTTTCTAGAGATAAGCTTACCTATGTATATGATATATCTAGGTACAATGTGTAAATATTTGTTTTTAGTGTACAATAAAGTATAGGAATAAGAATTTTGTCTGAGAATTTGTGTTCTCGGAATAATTCGAGGGACGAATAACATATAATTGTCAAAGTGCGCACAACTTCAAGTTGTATTACATCTACTTATTACTACCAAAGATTTCAAAAGTAAAGATAAGCCCTTACCGTACTATGACAGCACCAAAATGTTTTCACCTTTAAATGGGTGACGCTCACACGTTTGGAATCAGTGATCATCTGAACACAGTGATAGTTGGACGCCTTAAGGCCCTACGCATCCAACACAATAATCGTATTAAGTAATTTTGAACTCAATGATATTGTCAGAAAGTCTACATTAGAACGCTCGCTTCGTGCGCTGCGAGCACGCATAATCGGTAAATTTGCGAGGTTTTTCTGGAATTTCTGAAAAAGTATTGAGAAATAAATAAAAATGGGTCGATAAGTGTCTTTAGTTATCTGTAAAGAAAATTCAGGAAAAGTTTTAATTCTCTCCGTTGAACACCTTTGCTATAAACACATTTATTCGCAATTTGACGAGCTTACTTTGTGATTTTTTTCTATCGAGTGAAGTTTACTCAATTACGTTTTTAGATCAACTTGTGTTTAGAGTATATCCTCTATTGTAACATATATTTAACTTGTATTTGAATGAGATATTGAACTGACAATATTAATTAAACAAAATGCTCATTTTGGAATGGCAGGGCGTTAAGTGCACTTAAAGTTAATCATTTTAACAACTTTAGTAGTCTGATCAATTTGCTGACCGTAGGTAGACAGATTGCGCACTCATAAGAGTGCGCGCATCGGCATTATGTTAACGTACGCATTCAAAAACAATGCAATAGATTTTAGGTGCCAGGGCTCATCTGAACTTATTTGTGACCTAAAATATGAAATGGGTATTTAATAATTTTCAACATCGCTTCTTTTGGTCTTTATACATACACACACTTTTACACTAACTCTGATACCCTACACTACAAACATCTGTTACGTTTTTGCTGTAAATTAAAATATCTCCTATTTCTCTTTGAAGTATACAAATGTGTAATTTTATAAAATAGTAAACTATAAATTGGTAAAAATTTATTTAATTAGAAGTTTATTATTTCTCTTTCAGGCAAGTAATTTTTAGGGTTCCGTACACAAAAGCTGCCTGCCTGTCTGTCACATGGGCCTACAGCTTCAGCCGTAATAGGTAGCTAGTTGAAATCTTCACAGAATGCGAACGTTTTTTGTTTTGGCTCTATCTAAGCGTCGGTAGCTCAGGCGGTAGAACGCTGGCCTCTCAATCTTGAGATCCAGGTTTGATCCCCGGTCGTGTAATGCACCAATGAGTTTTTCGGAATTTATGTGCATAGTACTTGTATTACGTAATACTTATCACTTTCTGAAAGGTGAAGGAAAACATCGTATGGAAGCCTGCTTGCCCTAAAAAGTGTGTATTTGTGCCCGAAGAACGTAATAATAGTCAGTGAAACGCGGGTGTACCGAGTGTGGCTTGTGACTTGCGTTTCGTAGTTTACATTCGGGAACACCTCTGATACCCCCTACCCCCTCGGGGATTCATGTCGTGGCGATATAGTAAAGACGGTAATACATACAAGTTTCAAATTTTATCAGATTATTCTACATACTCTAAAGTAAAACAATAAATAATAAAAATTAGGGTTCCGTAATCACAGGGTTCCGAATTGTTTGTCGCTTTGATGTTGCTATGGCATCTATATTGTTGTAATTATCTAAAATGTTTTTAGGGCTTATTTTGTAATTGTACGAAACCCACCGTGCGCGAGTTGGTCTTGCACTTGGCCGGTTTTTTCTAATAAACGATTTCTAAAAGAATATTTTCTAATGAAATTTTATTCTTGTTACAGCCTTGCCTAGAATTTGATTTACATTTTATCGAGTAATTTACTTTAAAATATAAAGATTGAATTTAGCAATTTTGGGTGTCAAAGAACGATTTTTTGTACTAAATTCCGTACAAAGTCTGGCCATATAAACTTTATGCTAAAAATATTTCAGCTGGATTTTGTAATTCTACGAAATAACACCGCTAAACCTTGGCTCAGTGGTTTATTTAACTTTTAATAATTTTTAACTTGGTTAAAAATGTTTTTAAATAAAATTTAAATTTGCGACTAAAATTTAAATAGCTAAGTATTCAGGTTAACACAGAGGTTTGCAAAATTAAGTTACAGGAATTAAATTTGAATCTTAAATTGCTTGCAGCAGAAAAAGCCTTGGTTCATTGTATATTCAATTTTCTTTGTATCTTACGTATCGACTTAAGCTTCCAAGATTGATAGTTACTTAATAATAGCTCAGAGCTTTAGCTCTACTAGCAGGACATCTATTCTATTCAATTTAAGATAACAATTTGCCAATCTTTGAACTAACTATACCTATAATTTGAGGAAATTCTATCTTTTCAGTTTCAGCGACAATGAACAAACTTTAAAAAAAATATGACCTGAAAAAAGATGAAGTAACTATAGTATAATTGAAAAAAGAATGCTTCAATTAAATTGATTCATCACCATCATCATCATTACCATCATCATCGTCATCGTCATCGTCATCGTCATCGTCATCGTCATCGTCATCGTCAACGTCATCGTCAACGTCATCGTCATCGTCATCGTCATCGTCATCGTCATCGTCATCGTCATCGTCATCGTCATCGTCATCGTCATCGTCATCGTCATCGTCATCGTCATCGTCATCGTCATCGTCATCGTCAACGTCATCGTCATCGTCATCGTCATCGTCATCGTCATCGTCATCGTCATCGTCATCGTCATCGTCATCGCCATCGTCATCGTCATCGTCATCGTCAACGTCATCGTCAACGTCATCATCATCGTCATCGTCATCGTCATCGTCATCGTCAACGTCATCGTCATCGTCATCGTCATCGCCATCGTCATCGTCATCGTCATCGTCATCGTCATCGTCAACGTCATCGTCATCGTCATCGTCATCGTCATCGTCATCGTCATCGTCATCGTCATCGTCATCGTCATCGTCATTGTCATCGTCATCATCACTAAAATATAGTGACTGCGTAATCGTACAGCAACATAATAACATATCTACCTAATACCAATTTATTAGCGATTTGAGAAGATATTTCTACGCAGCAGCGCTTTATTTGTGTTGTGCGATTGTCAAGTCACTATATTTTATTACAGAAATAAAAATACTCATCATTGAAATCTTATTTTTATCACAAAAAGAGTACGCATGGTTATTTAGTCTACATTTTTGTGTTTTTTTTTTTATTGTATCCGTATATTTTGTAATTTCCGTAACGGGTCCAAGAGTAGGGGATCCATTAATATAATGAATGTTTCTATTGGTCCCCTTGAAATACAAAATGGGGAGCTATTTACGTCTGGTAGTATTTGTCCTAGTCCTAGTCGAGGCCTAGCCCATGTAACACAACAATCCTGTTCAGTGATTTTGAACTTATGTTTATTGTCAGAAAGTCTACATTAGATCGCTAGCTTTGTGCCAGCACGCATAATCAGTGAATTTTCGAGGTTTTCTAGGAACTCCGAAAAAGAATTTGGTGTAGGTATTTTTTAGCTTAACATAGGAAAATAAACTATGTTTTCTTGGTAAATCAGTTATTTTAGACATAAAACTCAAGCCGTTTAGATAGAAAACGTATTTACTTATAATATAAAGAGGCGTAATTTTCAAAAATAAAATCTGCTGATTTAAATGTGTCAATTAAGCAACTTTCTTGACAACGGAAAGATATGGGTCTGAAAAAAATATATGTATAGAATAGAACATAATTAATTTTATTTCAGATCACTAAAATCTATAGTGGTTAGTAATAATTATAAAAAAAATCTTATATGCTAAGGTTAGTAACAACAATTTAAGTTATTTAATTTATTTACATTAAATGTAAAAAATAAATATTTAAAGCAAGGAGATAGCCAAGCCATCCATTGCTCGAATATGGGGCTATCCAGCTTGTTCCTGAGAACGGATAGGATACTGATGGTGCTGCCGCGAACGCGCGCCATCAGGGAGGCTTTCCTTACTATGCAGTAAAAATCATCAACCGCTGCCTCTGCAAACATATCTGATGCACTACAATATCACAGCAGCCCCAACAGCATCCTGAATCCGTTATTACATTGGACACGCAAGGCGCTGTAGGTTTTCTGGGTGTAGTTGACATATACATCTGTCAGTTTAACATTGACCAGCGGGCCTATTATGTATCTCTAGTTGCCTTCTGTACTGGGTGCCTATCATCAAAAACATAGATATACCATCGAATTCCGATTTCCTAAGGACATGTTCGCACTTCAAGTGACGGCACAGATTGTTAATAGTTCAATACCCACTAAAGGCAATTTTGAAATTTCAGTTTTTATATATGTTTTTGATGATAGGCACCTAGTACAGTTGGCAACTAAAGATACAGAATAGGGGGGCAGGTAAGTAGTTGACTCAGCATATTTAAGCGGCTCCATTGTGCTTAACATCAGTTTTGCATTATACTCATTTCCGTCAAAGTAGATGGTTAAAAATTTCAAAAAAATATGACGTGTGTTTTGACTTCAGACAATTATTAATCACACTTTATAAATAAACACTCTTTCAATATTCTTTTAATTGTATTACTTTTAAAAAAACATGAATTTCATGACAAAAGCGATTGAGTTTCCATATTTCAAAACCGATTGAAACGAAACTAACACACGCAGATATTTACTAAAAACAAAATATATTTATTACATAAAGAACTGAATTTTAGAGTCCTGAATTCAGCAGGACTGAATTTAAGAGTCCTGAATTCAGCAGGATTGAATTTTAGAATTGTGCAGCCCCTTAAGCAAAACCTATTGAAAGCAAAGCCTTAAAACCATAGAACAAGAATCGATAGGATAACTTCATTATTGGTTAGGTAGGATTAATAGTTCTGTGGGTAGGACAGATAGGTCTTTGGGTAACTCTGAACGCGCAATCATGAGACAAATGATTGAATGACAACATAATAACACTTTGAAGGAGCCGAAGCATGAAATAGATTGTACTTTGCTCGCTGCATAGTACAATCTATTTCATGCTTCGACGGCTCACCATGGATGCATATTGTGTCAATTTACCTCTTGAATAAACATGTCACTATTTAATACTAACAAGTTATTGTAATTTTTGGTATGAGTTGCGCGGCGTTACCTCGGTCAGTAGAACACCGGACACACAATCTTTGGACCTTGGTTCTTATCCTGTCGGTCGGGTATGTTGACTTTTCAAAATGTATGTGCATAGTATTTGTTTGTGGTTACATTTGTAGTTACAAAATTAAATAATATTTTCCACGCGCGATGCATCTTTTAAGGGGCAGATAGACGCCAACGGCCTTAATTCGACTTGTGTTGGTACAAATATCGACAGAAACTATATTGAAATAACGTTCATATCAGCGCGCACTGCATTACGATGCACTGCATTACTTTTAACCTTCGACCAAAATAAAATTAATGGACGGGCCTTGTCTTTACAGTTTCCTCACTCATAACGAGTCTAAGCAATTGATACGAGTATATACTTCAATACCTAATTTTTATTTTTTGTTTATTTTGCTTTTTGCACTTTGTAAATGCACAAGAAGGTATTTTTTCGTCAGTTATTTGGATGGCATGTAATAATAAGCGTACGTGTTGCTCTTCTAACAGACAGAGACAGAGATGAAGTGAGAGCCGGCGCTCACTTTACAGACTTCAAAAATCTGTACGCTATGGCCCGTCCATTTATTTTATTTTGGTTGAAGCTTTTAACATGGACGCGATCGACGGAAAAAAATTTCCATAAAGAATTTTCTAAACAATATTTTCTTTATATTTTAGTGGTTCCAAAGCAATAACCAATTTTACTTAATTTAAGTCTAAAAACAGCTTGACTTTGAACAATATTTTCATACTGTTTTTTTTTAATGCAAGAATAATTTTCAGTTTTTTTTTTCCTTTTACTTTAAATAACACTACATACATTTTTTTATATTTAAACAACTCATTTAAGAGAAATATCGTTATCAGTAAGAGTAATTTTCAGATGACGCTGGAACAGGCGCCTTAACAGGGATAAAACACTCTAACAATACACCATACTTTTATCGAATTGCCCTGAAGAACACCACAAATCACAGAAGCGTAAAAACTATGTATCAGAGAACAACAATAGCAAATCAGAACGTAGCGAGGGTGGCCGGAGGAGGGTCAGAACAAAAAGCTCTCGTCGATATCGCAACAAACCTCGAGGTATTCCGCTCGTTCCGGTTGTTACGAGCGCGTGACCTGACTGTACGCTGACGATATGAGACCAGCTCCCGAACTACTGTCGCCATACTGTCATCAGAAAATATTGGTACTTTATCCATATGTAGTGCCCTTCAACTCTATCTGTTTTTGTTTATTGCGTGGTTATTACTGTCGTAATATAAGGACTTCGAAGAGGCGCGTGCATGGACTCTTAATAAAAGGCGGGTGAGACCTACGAATTGAAGAGCTTTCATGAAGCATGAATGCTTTTGATGTAACTAGGGGTAATCTTCAGCTTAGAGTTTTTATTGAATTTAAAAGTAAAAATTGGTGTCAACTCTTCTAAAATGACGAAAATTAAACGTTTTACTAAAAAAAAGCAATGTATACCAGAGGCATTGACGTAAAAAAACGAACAAAGTCGCAGCTAAGAAACTACTGAAGCAAAGCAATGGTGGCGGTTTGTAAGTGTGTGAGTGAACTTACTATGGAAATCGGCTTACTATGATGTGATGTGTGCGTAATATATGAGACTCGTGCGTACAAGCGAGTTGGCATAGTATTGGTGCTTCACTTGTTGGTTAGCGAAACTCCGCACGCCTTTTTTTACGTCAATGGCCAGAGGTATCTCGTAAAATAAATCTGTCAAATCTGTTGTACACGTATCTGTATATCTTTTGAATTTAAATTACGTATAGTTTTGAAGATGTAGTGTATAACCAAATAGTCTTAAGCCACATGCTTATATTACTTTAACTTACTTTCAACTATGTTACTAATTTTTAACGTTACTTGAAAATTCTCCCGCCATTTCCTACCTGGAGAAAACAAACTTGGTGTGTTTTGGAAATGTTTTATAGTTTTTTAGAAAACGAGTGACAGAAATGTATTGATTCAGAAATGAAATAAAATGTAATACTTTCAACTCTTAAAGTCATTTAATTTGAAAAAGCACACGATAGGCTTCAAATCAAAAATCAAAAACATATGATGACGTCATACGCCGGCTGAGTCAAACCATGAGACAAAACACGCGGTAGTACATGATTCTATAGTTCATTATCTATCCATTGCCACCAATCATATACTTGCTTCATTCAAAATCCCACGGAATATCACTGTTACTTGACATTAATAAAAATTCTACATGTTACTGCTAAAAGTGTGGCCACCCGTCTTCCAAAATGTATCCGTTTTAGATAGAAGATATTATTTTCCCTTACGAGATCGCATCGTAGAGGCACAAGTATGGGATAGATATTGCTAACAAGTACCTTTGCAAGGTGATATGACCTCTTACGTAGAACATATTGATCTATTATGAGTGCTTGTAGTGTGTATAAAATATTATCAATACATATAAAAAAACAGTAGGACCCGCTGTGGCTGTACATTGAAGAAAAGTAATAAAAATAGAAAGAGGGTGATTAAAGAAGAACACAGATCAGTGACTTTTAGAATTCTTTTCTGTCTGTCTGTTTGTTGGCGCACATCTCCGAAACTACTAAACGGATTTTTATGTAGTTTGCACAAGTGGACAGAGCTTAATTTGGATTAGAATATAAACTTTGTTTCATAAAAATTGCGTGTCGGGAAAATGTTTCATTTGAAGATTTTGTAATTTTCTTTACTGTTATAATAAGTTAGAAGTAACATAACAAATAATAATTCCTGGTGATGAAGGCCTATAGACGTCACAAACGATTGTATAAAAAAAAACAAGAAAATTTTGCTAAGAACTATGTAGCGTGTAAAATTCAAGTACATAAAAAATCACCAGGTGGTCATTATCAGAACGCACATAATAGTAGTTTATGCTACTAGGGCGAAAAGGAATAAATTACGAGGACGATTTAAAACACGAGCGTAGCGAGTGTTTTAAACGTAACCGAGTAATTTATTGCTTTTACGCCCGTGTATCATACTACGTTTTTCAATGCATAGTGTGAGGAAATGAAAATAAATATAATCATGTGAACTTTAAATTATAATTGGCTCAAAAGGACTGTATCCAGAGCCGTTAAACAGTGGAAAAAAAGTATAACATCTATGGTACACAGGAAAGGCTGCAAGTTAGCCAACCATTGTAAATAAATAAAAAAAAATAATAATAAAGCCCTAGGGCAAAATAATCGACTTTTTGTTCGGTTTTGATGCATAAAAAGTGGGCCTTTACGAGCACATGCATTGAAAATAAATGTTCAATTTAACATTATATCATTGCAGTATAGAAATGCAGAAAGAAAGTAAAACTGTATGTGAGGAGCTCTGAACCGGGATTCGAACCCGGGAAATGTTTAATTGTTTTGTTTAAATAGCGTCATCTATTTTGGTTAATAAGAAAATTAATGCGAATTTAGTTGCAGCAATTTTATAGCAGATGGTCACACCTTTTTTTGATGAAACAGGTTAGGTACTGAAACATAATATACAATTCTATTAAAAAGCTGTTAAAGAAAAGAGCTGTGTCTATCTGCCAATTGATGACATTTCAAAAAATAGCGGTGTGGGATAATCGGTTTTTCATGCACGGAGCAAAAACTACTGAACGGGTTTTGATGGGGTCACCACTGTACAATCCTCAGCAGTGAGACATGGATTACAAAGAAAGAAGGAAGGGAGATACACTCTTCGATAATTTAGTCTGGGATACATTTTATTGCGGGTTTCCTAACGGCCGTGGATGCATTATCCTCTTCCACGCGGACGAAGTCGCGGGGAACAACTAGTATAAAATAAAATCATCGCGAGATGAATACCCGAGGGCGTATTTCCGAGTATGGACTGTGAAGTGCAAGTTACAGTTCACACTCGTACACCCACGTTTCACATACGATTATTACGTTCCAGCGTGCTGAGTTGCATGAGCCCTATTGCCATACTTCAGGCTCGTAGTCTGTAGACATGTCGTAGTCCCAAAATAGATACTACCAGAAGGCCGACTCGACGACGGAGCGAAAACAGATGCACCCATGTATAGACGCGTACGTATGATGATCTTGGCAGAATTTCGTACTAGCATTCAACCGACTTCATCCGAGATCGTCGTACGTGCGCGTCTATGTGTGCGTGCACCTGTTTTAGCTAGTTTTGCGGAGTAAACCTTCTGTAAGTGGTTATTTTGTGTCGTAGTACAACAGCTTAACCTGCTTTCCTAGTAAAAGAGCTGGTAAAAATAGAGGGCAAGCCCAGGTGTTTCACAGTTGTAATTCATAAAGAAAACTTAAATTTCGAAGACTCTACATCGATAAAGACCTGATATACATTTTCGTTTTTTTTTTTTTACATCCTATCCTGTAGCAGCCAAAGGACCCGCTCCCTTTCAGTCAGTTTTTAATTTCAGTCAGTTTTCAGTCAGTTTTTATTTTTTCAAGTAACTTTGAATTATAACTGTGTGAAATCTGGGCTGGCCTAAAGTAACTGTATTTTGTCGGTCATCATCGCAATGTGTTCATGGGATTTGACCCTGCGATCTTGGATTAGTATTTGAGACATGTGGTTCAAACGTTCGAAACACAGGATCACAGAGGTGAGCAATGTTCCACAATATTTTACGAGGTGTGATGATAGCTCTCTGTTTTATGGTCCATGATGTTAAAGAACCCCGTTTTATGACTGTGACCACATTGTGATCACGGTAAAATTATGACCTGCTATCCTTACTCCATGAAAAATGGTTTGTTTCAAAGTTTGTTCGTTGTTTTGCACTCTGCGAATAAAACCTCTGATTTTCAATTTTATGTCACGTATTCTGATTTACATATTCCTCGTTTTTACGGCATAGGTTTTAATTTTACAGAATAAAATGCTCCAGATATTCACTGTATATTTTTACATGCATAGTAAATTATTAAACGACTCTTCTTTTAGTAAAAATATAATGGTGCACAAAGTACGGCAGATATTCTCGAGAAAACAATTTTTTTTTCTATACATCATCCATCCATCCATCTATCCATAACCCTCACACACACCCTCTCACCCTCTCTCATACACACACACACACTTATAAAGATGTTTTTTTCTAGTAAGTATCTGCGTGTGTCGGTTTCGTTTGAATCGGTTTTGAAATATGGAAACTGAACCACTTTTTCCGTGAAATTTATGCTTTTTAAAAAGTAATATAAGTAGAAAAAGATTGAAAGTGTGTTTATTTATAAAGTGTTATTAATAATTGTCTTGAGTCAAAAAATACGCCATATTTTTTTCAAATTTTTACCATCTACAATGACGGAACTGAATCCAATGCAAAACTGATGTTTGGCATTGTGGAGCCCCTTAAACCGATTGACCAAGTTACGAAATGTGTAATAGTCATTTGAAGTTGTGCATTTGACATAATAAGGACCCCTGGGTTACTGGAATATTTTTCATTACGTTAGTACAAACACGTCATACATAATAGGTCTTTACATATGAAATTGCTGAAAATTTCTTACAGATTCATGAGTTCATAATTCCTGTAATTCGATAGCTATTTCAATTATTTAATTTTTAAATATTATTACAAACTAGAAAATATCAATCAGAAACAAACCCAAAGACAAGAATTTGTAAAAATTCCCCGGGCCAGGATTCGAACCTGCGACCTCTTGTTATCAAGACAAGCGCGCTACCAATTGCTTGTCTTGTCGCGCTATGTCGCTTGTGTCGCTAATAATATTTAGAGTATTCATAGCGATGGATTTCGCAAAATAAACATAATCTTATTTAATTTTTATTTGAAAGTTCATTTCAAGGTTTTACACCTACGTATTAAATTTTGTTTTATTTTCAGTTTGATTATAAAAATTTAATCTTCAAAAACAGTTCGTCCTAAATGCAATCCATTTCTATGATAAGATGCGTAATATTTTTTTACAAATGACTCTTTTCAAAAATTAAATTAACGTTGCTGTTAGCTTAATGTTGTCTCATTCATAAAAATAAGAAATTATAATTATAAATTTAGTTTTGTCATTCCCAAAAAAAAAAATCCAAAAATGTTGGTAATGAAAATTGAGATTCCTTCAAATTATTTGTATAAAACCGCAATTTCATATGTAAAGACCTAATATTACCAAAGTGAGTAGCCAGCCCCTTCCCTCGCAGCCTTTCTGAAGAGTCACCTTCACACTCAACCCTAAAAGTTGAAGGTCAGGAATACAATACTCAGCACCATTTTAATAAATTGTAAAATACATTTTGCTCTTTACTATTTCAAAATTGGGTTTTTAATTTAGTGTGTACATAAATTTTCTCAAAAGCTAATTTAAAACTTCATTACGAGGAATTTCAAGTGGATTCTCTTTGTACTGATTACCAACAACCCAAATTTTGTACAAATATCAAAGACATATAAGATAGTAGGCATAGAAATAGTAGGATTTGAAATGTTTTCCAACTGGATTGCTGTGCCAAGTAGGTTTTTTTAAATTTGTAGATTTTGGTATGTAGATTCCTATATTTTATGCAAATCAAAATTTTAAACAAGTTACTCGTACCTTATTCTCTTAAAGAACTACCTACTCGCTTATTTAAGAAAAAGCTGTTTAGCTGGTTGTCTGTAAAATGTTTTTATTCTATTAAAGAGTTTATAGATCTTAAACCTAGAGAGATTATTATTGTATAAAATTAAGAATATAGAATTACTACTTATCCTATTATAATTGTAAAATAATATAATCTTACCGTTTTAAATTTTGCATGCCTATTTGGGCAAATTGTGCTGAACTATATATAATTTATAACAACTTATTATTTTATCTTTATCTTAATATCTAAGTTGCCATATTGATTCAATAGAAGGTATGAAATACAAGCCTACATACCATTGCTGCTTTTAAGAATTCTGTCTATTACCTTTTATTATGTATTTTGCTAAATAAAAAACTTTTATTTGTGTATAATTCATTAACACGTTGAAGGACAGAGATGCTGGAAAGCGTCCTACAGCGCACTATTAGATATACCAATTTGAACACAACGCCGTATGGCGTCATCGATTCCCTGTACAATTGTGCCAGAACGGCTAGCAGCGTCGAGATTTCTCTACAAACCAGTACAAGTGTTGTTTATTGTGTCACAAAGTGAACATTCAAACGAGATCTACTGTCAATCCAATGGGCCCAAATGTCCGTTTCCGCTTTCGCCTTCCTCTCTACTACCATGTGTCACCATCACAAAATTATATACGGTAACGTCGTTCACATTTACTGTGTTTCATATGCATTAACACATCATATAAAGCACTTAAAGAACTCAACATTTTGATGGTAAATTCGTAATTTCTAGTCGAGGAAGTCAGAACAAGGCCGCCATCTTGGACGCCATGCACAAAATCACCGAAAAATGTGGAAGAAAAAAATGGCTCCTAAGATATTTTGGAATCTACCAAACTTGGCACAACAATCCAGCTGGACCTTCATTTTATTACATTTCAAACCATACTAAGATGCTTGAGAATTAACAAACAAAACATTTCGAACTGTACAAGAAAACTTTTTAAAATCAAGTACTTACAAGAAAGTAAGTAGAAGCGTTAAAAAAGAAAATAATCTCATCATGTCAACTTTTAACGGCGAACGATTCGTAAACAATAAGGTTCTGTTAATTTAAATACATTAAAGCCTTGTCAGACTCAGACACTGTCAATCTCACTCTAAAAAAATCAAATTTTCGTCGTCTAGTTTGACGTGTCAGAATAAAATCCTGGAAGGCAACTTTGGCACTATTTTGCACTCGAAATATCAATCATCTGACTTTTGTTTAGAGCGTGATTATTTCATGGGATGTTAAAAGCGTGTATTTGGGCCCGGAAAACACCACCCGTCACGTTGGGATGTAATAATCATCGATGAAACGCGGGTGTACGGAGTGTGGACTATGACATGCATTTCAAAGTTCACATTCGGAACACCTCTGATACCCCCTCGGGGATTCATGTCGTGACGATATGTTATTTTTTATATAATCCATCAGATGGTGACTACAAATTGAAAGGAATATACGTACACAGATTTTTAATCGAAAAAATCGAAACACATTCACAGAAAAACCATTTTCATATCACCGGAAATTTGTCTTCGAATTTTTTTTACACGTGCCAGTATAGCGCCTGATTCTCAAAAAAATACAGCAGATAGTTCAGAATAACTAAATTCCTAACATAGTATAATTTAAAAAGAAGTTTCGTATACTCGTACGTGCAAAAAAATTGCAAATTATACATTCAAATTTTTTCGTCCACTAGATTTATATATTTAATATAACAATAAATAAAATGATAATGGTTGTCTATATTGCAAATGGTGACACCAAGTGCCGCCGACAATCGCAAGTATTTATCATAAATACTTATAATATGGTAATCAATTCTTACCGGAATATTACTTTTTTGAGGATTGGTTTCAAAAAAATTAAAATGAATTATAAAAAATAAATATAATTTCAAGTTTAGCCCTGCTACCTCATACATTGTGCCATACGAAGCTCAACCAAGTTAGATCGAGACCAGGAATCAAGGATAGACAAGGCCTTAAACCAAATTTTGCTTAGTATAGGTACAATTCCAAGATTCAGTTTCAACAATTCTCATTGAAGTTTGACCTTCAATAACTCAGTCAATTTATAAGCAAAACTTGAGCTGAATATTCAAACGATCTAACCCGAATAATCTAGGGTGGGCCTGATGATATATTCTGTTACTTACTGTTTCAAGTACGTTCTAGTATAAAATAAAGTGGGTTCAGTCGATTCCTCTATAATTATATTGAGAGCGGAGTTGTCATTTCAGCTTGTACATGTACAGATTGGCAAAAAAGAGTTGACGTGGTGACAGGTGAAACTAAATATTTTGGTCGTAGTATATAAGGTCTTTCAATTTAAATGGAAAGTAATTAAGGAGGTGATTGAGTATCGTTAATACATCACATTCCACTGCAAAGTACTTTTTTTTGCGCGAACTTTTTCTTCACTTGTCCATACAAACTGAATCAGCTGATCGGACCACTTTGTACTGAGAAGTGGAAAAAAAAGTTCGGACAAAAAAAAGTACTTTGCAGTGGAATGTGATGTATTAACGATACTGAATCACCTCCTTAATTTCTTTCCATTTAAATTGAAAGACCTTATAGATACAATTCGCTCAGATTAAATTATGTTAAGGTGTGTTAATACGAAAACAATTTCGAGATTTTGGTTTAATAAGCCGTATTTTAGAACTTGCAGTCTAAAAAACCTCATGATGATGAATATTTTTATGAAAAAGCTGCAAATTCGTGTGACGTCACTCGAGAAATGGCTGTTTAGAAATGTGTCCTTTGCTATCAAGATACATTTACAATAATTTGCTTCCGACTGATCTGACAGATGGATGACAGATGAGTAGATTGACAGAGACAGACCACTTTTTTATAAGCAAATACACATCACAATCAGTACAATGTCTAAAATTCTCAAGTGACGTCATATCCGAAAATTCTTTTAAAATTCATTCAAAAATATGGGTGAATTTATGTATCAAAATAATGAAAACAATGTTCTAAAATGGCGTATATTCCTTGTAAAAACTTGAAAAAAAAATGTTTTAGAATTTAAGCTTTACGAATTTTGGTCGTGGCATAGCGCACTCATTTTTTCCAAACTCTTTTTTGCTAAGCTGTATGGTTAGTATTTTAATATAAATAACCACCTCGTTTCTGATCCACAAGTGAGCCATCCATATATTACGTCATTTGAAATAAGGGGGGGGGGGGAGGCGGTCTGGTCTGAGGTTGAATAGATGACGGTGATAGAAATTGCATAGATAGCAATAATAAAGGGAAAAGAAAAAATCTATTGTTTAAAAAACAATTGGGTTCGTATTCGTCGAATAAGATGACTAAGCGTCCTGTCTTTGTCTTTTCGGTACAGAAAGAAAAAGACAGAGTCCTGTCAAATAAGTTAAATTGTGTTACACCGAATCCACACTATTCACACCAACATTGATTTTCTAACACAAATAACGAAAATAACATCAGTTTTGTGAGAGAGTGGGGTCATTGGATAAATCGGTAAAAATCAATGAAGCAATTTATAGACACAGTATAAATAAGTAACAGTATTACATCTGGGGCAGTGTCCTTGAAACAACGCTCGGTAGACGCACGCATTAGGGCTGCCCACATAAATGCACGCGAATCGGGTGGAGTCTACACTCTCCACGTCCCTACTTAACTGCGGCGTACCCCTACAATGAGGTGTGAACCGAGATTTTGAAGCACGCGTTTCGTTTTTTATATGAAGACTGTTTTACTTATGTATACTGTGGTATAGGTATACACAGCGTCTCAAGCAAATGAGAAATATTCTGCACGGTCACCTTCGTAGGTTTACTCCGCATAACTAGCGAAAACAGGCGCACGCACACATAGACGCGTACATGCAACGATCTCGGATGAAGTCGGTCGAATGCCAATACGAAATTCTACCGAGATCATCATACGTACTGCATAGTCTATGCATGTGTGCGTCTGTTTTCGCTCCGTCGTCGTCGAGTCGGTCTTCTGGTAGTATATATTTTGTGACTGTAGGGCGGTAAAAATCTCTCTCAAGAAAAGTTTTATAAAAATTGTACTGCTTGTATTGTCCATACAATTTGTCTGAACTACTTTGAATAAAAACGGTCAAGTGTGAGTAGAACCTCATAGAATGTATTCTTTAATACAGATGTTATTATTTGAACAGAGATGTTAAACATAACAAATTATAACTGCACTAAAATGACAGTGAAACTAATAAGCTAAGAGTTGAATAATCGAAAGAGTAATTAATGAAATCTGCTACGTACAGATACAATGTTAAGTTTAATTTAGGTCTAAATTGACTTGTTTGTTGTTATTCGCTCTGAAACTAGATTTCTCCGCCATTGAAAATGCTGCGCGTTCTCGGGAATTAAATTCATTGTCTAATGAGAGTGAAACATACAATGTGTATATTGTCGTTACTACAACGTTTACTTGGAATTAATTAATATACGGTAAATAACAACCTAATGCTGTTAAACAACGATTCCGATTACATAATTTATTTCAGAGTCTTAGCTTTACGATATGTCGATAAAAACGTTTTTTAAATTCATTCTATGTAATTTTAAGATTATTATTATACGTCAAAATTTAGTACAAAAATTGGCCAAGTGCGAGTCGGACTAGCACACAAAGGGTTCCGTACCAACCACCACACAATATAAATCCTAGAGTTTTTACGTTTTTAACGCTTCGGGTACAGAACCTTAAAGACAATATGGTAAATAACAATACTATAGATGCCATAACAACGTAGCACCTGACAAAATATTTGGGACCTTCAAATTACGGAATCCGATTTTTTATTATTTGTTGTTTTATTAAAGGGTATGAATACTACAATCCGATCAAGTTTGAAACTTGTAGATATGTATTACGGTTTTTGAAATAGATAAAAAATATATACCTTTAAAAATATATTTTTTTAAATTAAATACACTGTATGCTAAAAGGCGATATCAGCAGCTGGAACAGGTTATATTACATAATATTAATATATTAAATATTGTGATCGACCTCGATCTTTTTCCATCTAGGCCTTTCCGAGGCTTTTTGACAGTTCCAAGTGTCCATAGACAAAATGTCATAGACCACTATCGGATACGTTCAAAAACATACATTTTATCCGAAACACTCCCCCGCTCTGGGCTGAGTAACAGACCACTAGCTCATACAACTGGGAGACGGGAGAGAGTTGTCATGGCTCGTCACAAAATCGAACCTTCGACCAACACCTCTGCGACACGTGGAGTTCCGTCTCCGCCAAAAAACAACTTTAATATACGGCCCCGGCGCCAAAATAAGGATAGCAAGTTCACATCCTTCAAAAGAATTAAATTTCCTTCCCTAGGATGCTCAGTCCTGTCTGACAACAGAGAGGACGAGAGTTGAGGACCGCTTCCACTTTACAATATACAGTGGCAAGCTCCTCAAAAATCAGGACAGTTTCCCCAATAACGCAGCGGAGGTGGGTCTTTGCCGACTTGACGGCAGCTTCAAAAATTCCCCCCCAGTGAGGGCAATTTGGGGGACTGTACCGCCAAGTTACCCCTTTACGGGCGAAGATTTAACTTAAACTAGCATAGTTATTTACAAAACAAAAAATAACAACATCATTAGCAGTACCTCTGTAGATTGTGCCATTCTCGGAACGAATAAGTGAAGGTAAACCCCTACGCGACATGAAACGATCCAACGCGGCGACGAAGGCCTCCGTAGTCAAAGCTGATACCACTGCCAAGTGAACGGCCTTGGTGGCCAAGCACACAAATACACAAGGTATGCTTTCACAACCCGAGCGTTGCGATTGCTGAAAACCCCCGTGCGTGTTACGTATGTGTCAATCCGACACCAACAGATTTACCAAAGGTCCGTCCTTGGGTAGAAGCAAAGGATGAAGACTTCCGTATGGCAGGTCAGCTCTCCGAAATCAGCCTCCGAAACGCAGAAGTCCTTCATAATCCGTGAAAGGATTCAAACGAGCAACCGCTCACTTCAGCCTGGCGTGATCCTCGCGCAGAACTCGAAGTCTAAACTTGATGCGGTCCGCCTGAAGTACACGAACCCAGTGTACCAATGCGCTCCAACGCTCCTCTGCACTCACGGCTGGGGACAAAATATATAAATGTCATTGACTGGTTGGTATTTCAACCTAATATCACCATCATATTTGGATCCTCCAAATCTGCAAACAGTCTATGTTCATTTGAAAGCCATTTCCTAAGTTCGAACATAATCATCCAAGTATCGAATCAAATATCGAATATTCAAAAATTGTGGATACCTCCACCAATGGAGAAGAACCCAGAGTCTTCTAAAAACCAAATAGGATCCATCCTAACAAATCCGAGCCCAGGAGAACATCGACTGGGGCCGGATGACAAAACGTGGGTCTGCCAGATGCAGACCTGACGTGCATGAGATTATGGACGGAGGAAGGTCCAAAGAAGGCTGCCAACTGACAATATTGTCTATAACTATGGCTGCAGCCGCTGATTCAACTCCAGTCCACCAATACCTAGGAGCGGCACCGACGAAACCTCCAGGTTCAAACTAATCGGTGCACCACTTGACTTTCCAAGTCAAGGAGGGCCCTTACCCTAACTCAATCCCCCCTGGGGCCCTAGATGCGAGCCATCGCGGTAGGCAACAGAACCGTCCGCAGTTCCGTACTCATAGCTTGAACAAGCTAGTTACAGGCTACCCCAGCTGCGGAGCGCAGGACCAGTCCACTGGCAGTAATACGGCTGGTGCGTGCACATCCCTACCCTGGGGGGAGCGTAGCCTCCAACTCTCCCTGAGTACGGCGGGTGGTACTCTAACCGCGGGTACTCGCGGTACGGCGGTGAGTAACCCCGTGACTCCGTCTGAATACGGTTTTCCTTGCCAGCTGGCACCAAAACCGGTGCGGGGAGGGGGGGCCTAGCCCTTGCCAACTCCAATTGGCCCCCGCCCGTAGGGGCCCAATTCACAACATGGCCATATGTGTGATAGCCCGTAGGCGAGGGGCTCCCTACGGGTCCACGCGCAGTTACATAACTCACCTCCTGGTGAGGGGGCGCGCCTCGCGCCGCAGTCCTCCGTTCCGACGGAGGGGAGCTCTGCCCGACAGCATGCCTTCCCTGGACCGAGGTGGAAAGAGTTCTCCCTGATGCACCTCTCCCGTTGTCCAAGGGGGGGGAAGTTCTCCCTGAAGCACCCCCGCCCGTAGGGCTCCGTCGCTGCGGAACCGGTGAAGCCGCTTCAGATCTGTTGGCACACAACAATAAATGGTGAGGCCCCTCACACTCACTGCAACGTCGTGGCTCGGGACAATCACGTTCGAAGTGATTGCCCAAGCAACCGAAACACAGGCCCTTACGCTTCACCATGCGTCGCCGCTCGGTGACGTGCAGGTTTCGCCACTGCTGACATCTCAGCAGGTCATGTCCTGTATGGCCACACTGCAAACAGGTCGATGACCTCTTGACCACGGCGACCGCCGCCAAACGCGCCATATCGCGTCCCCGCGACTGCTGCGGTTGTCTGGGCTCCCCACATTCCGATGAGCCAGCAGACGAAAAAGATTGCGCCCCAGATGGCGCCAAGTCCGGTTGTGATGTTTCTGCTACCCTAGCATCATATTCAAGAAACCTCATTAATTCCGTAAATTTAGGCACAGTGCTGCCATCTTTTTCTGCGGACACCCGCTCAAAACGTGACCTCACATCATTAGGCAACCTACCTAAAATAATGTGAACGAGTAAAAACGACCACTCGTCCACCGGTAAACCTAATGTTCTAAGGGCATTACACGCCACAGTGACCGGAGTCAGCAACTGCAACCTTAGTTGGGCTCGGTCAGTTACCCTAGGTAACGTCAACAATTGAGACGCATGCGCATCCGCCAGTAAGCGCATGTTCTGATACCTATCATTTAATAGGCCCCACGCTATATCATAATGATCATCCTCTACCCTGAGGTGCTGGATGAGCGACCTGGCCTCGCCCTCCAATGTTGACATCAAATATGCCATCTTTTGCCCCTTTGTTAAATCTATCCTAGACTCTATTAATGAAGTAAACATATTCCTATATGAGACCCATTCATGAATTTTCCCATTAAATTTATTCAGTTCTAAACTAGCCAAACTACCAGACGCGCCATCTACCGGTTGAGGCGTGACAACTACAGGACCTCCTGAATTTTGCCTATTTAGCTCAGCAATATTATTCGACGTTATAACCAGCGCCTTACCAGTGGCGCCATCTGTTGGTCTAGGTGTGCTAACAACCGGGATGCCCGATTGCCGCTTCTTGATCATGGAGGCCGCCTCCGTTAAAGCATCATAAATCCCCTTTATCTGAGCCAAATCCGTAACATACCTATTCATAGGCTCGTCACTTTCCTGCAGTGCTGCCACAGCCGCCTCTGCGTCAGCCAGCCGCTGATGCATCCGCTCGGCTCTCTCCAGAATTGCATTGTCACGATCCGATCGAGATAGCAATCCTTGGACGGTTGTAAACCAGCGGAGCTCCTTCGCCAACGCAGCCTTGTAAGACTTGGACATTTCGCCGCAATGAACCGGGAAATTTATAAATAATACTATTTAGCAAACACCCTGACAAGGCACAAAACACAGAAGCACTGCTCAATAGATGCCCTACCTATAAATAGAATTTAATTAGCAAATGTAATTCCCAATTACAATGCTATGTAGGTATTGTATCAGCAATACAAAACAAACAAATAGGTTCCTACCTAATTCCAGAATTTAATTATCAAATGTAATTCCCAATTACAATATATATTGTACCAGCAATACAAAACAAACAAATAGGTTACCTACCTATTACAACATTACCAAATTTAAATTATATTTGGTGTATACAATACACACAAACCCGAATGCACATTCCACTATGCACTTGTATACATACTTGTAAGTACATAAATTCAAGCCAAGATAACAGTATGTTAGCTAACAAGTTGATTTCCAAATCTATAATATAAACCGTTATATGATTATGTTATTGTAGTACAAGAACACTTTATATGTACCAAATTATCAAATTATATTGATATTACCGACCCACATCAATGTGGTACCCTCCGGTAATCAATTATCTACTCAAAGCACTAAACAAATCCAATGTAATTGCTACACCAATAACATGTAAATAGCCTAGCTATGTTAACAATTTAATTCCACTGGGGCCGCCCAGTTCCGCTGTTTAAATGTATATAATCCAAAGGTGGGCTACAACCACGCTCGATGCTACCAGAAAATTGTGGTAGCAAGGCGATATCAGCAGCTGGAACAGGGGCCCATAAGCTGTCCCAAATCCACGTCCATGCAAATTCAAGCTGCTGATATGCTACAAAGATTAAGTACAAAATTTCCTACCAGAAAATGGTACTTGGATGATGTCCTCAGCACGAATTCCTTCCGTACGCGGAGTCCAAAGTGTGCCGGTGTTGTGACACGTTGCTCACCTCCACGGATAACCTAAACACAACCCACCTACACCTGGATGCATCCAAACCCAGAAGATATGGTAACCTGACAAAGTTCCGCATTTGTTGGAAACCGCATGTATGCAGGTTATGTCACACACACAGGAATTAAACTAACAGTGGCCTTCACGCCAAAATATTGTCAGACCCTGAATCACTAATGTTTTTTTATGATATCCACATCAATTTTCTACGTATTAAACCATTAATATATTAAATATTGTGATCGACCTCGATCTTTTTCCATGTAGGCCTTTCCGAGGCTTTTTGACAGCTCCAAGTGTCCATAGACAAAATGTCATAGACCACTATCGGATACGTTCAAAAACATACATTTTATCCGAAACATACACTTTAACAGCTTTTAATATTTTTTGTTTTTTTAAAAATGTAAATATACTGATAAATATGATAATACAAATATAACGTAATCTCAAGATATATTTCGGGTCCGACCTGGACCCGGCATTTAAAAATATGTGCATTTTTTTTGTTGTTCTTTGTCTATGGGACCCGCTTTGGGTTTAAATTTCTTAATATTTTATTGTTATTTCCTGTCATAGAAATAACACGTGAAACTTTAACTGGCTGCCTACTAATGCTGAAGTTGTAAGCTCGAATGACAAACGGATAGACTGACAGACAGTAAAGGCTTAGTAAATAGGGTCCCGTTTGGCAGCCTGTAGGTACGGAACCCTAAAAAGTAACAATCAAAATTCTTCTTTATTTTCATTTAATCAGTAGCTAACCTGGCACCCTATAGGCACAAAATATATACTACCAGAAGGCCGACTCGACGACGGACCAAAAACAGACGCACACATGCAAGACGCGTAAGCATGATGATTTAGGCAGAAGGCATGCGCCTGTTTTAACTAGTTATGCGGAGTTTTGTGCTATAGGTACGGAGCCCTGAAAAGAAACAATAAAAAATGATTTCTTCTTTTCATTAATTCGGTTAGCTATTATTCTTCCAAAATCATAAAATATTGAATTTTTTGCTCATTTCACTTAAAATACTACAAAGTTTTTAAGATAATGATTTGAGGTTGTCGTTTTTCTCGAACTGTAAAAAAGGGACTACAAAAGTACATTTTCTCTTCTTTTATAATAATAATAATAATAAATCCTTTAATTCAGTCAATTATAGACCATTGTTACACAAAACATACATTTTACAAATAATATTAAAAATTGTACAATAGAATGAATGAATGAATGAACGAATTGACACTTTATTGTACACAAAAGACATATAAAAGAAAACAGAGTATTGAAAACATAATTTTGTACAAAGGCGGGCTTATCATTTAAAGTGATTTCTTCCAGCCAACCTTTGGGTGGTGAAGAAATAGTCACTAGAAAAGTAAAAATAGGGGGATAGACGTAATAGATAGAGTAAATTAAATGAAACAATAAAGTGTAATCATAAACTTATATTAGGAATAATTTTATACCTTTTTAAGTTTGGCTAAAGATTTTTGTGCTAAAACAAAATATTCGCTTGTCACGTTGCTAATTTGTCCAAAAAGCATTTGTAAATTATGATTCCAACAATTTTCATGGGAATTTCAAGTTGAATCAATTCATCAGCTTAATATTTCACAAAAACATCTCCACAATACTTGTCCAACATAATTAGACAAAAAATAATATTTTATAGTCAAATCTCTTCGGCGAGGTTGCAAGAAAAGTTATGACGAAAATAAATTTCCGGCTTCCAAGTGAAAGCTCTTGTTGTGAGAGAAGAAAGCGGCAGCTGCACAAACAGATCGTCCAGGGCTGTGACCATCGAGCAACTAACCACGAGAGACGAAATGCCGGTCCAACCGATTGCGCTAACTAATCAGTGTTTTTGCATAGGCTGACTATATGCATATCACTCAACTTACTGGGGATTCTCTATCTGTATCATTAAATATGTTATTATATTTTCTTTGTGTCTTAGTAATATTTTTATTAGATTTAGTAGATTTAGTTTTGAACCGTTGCTTTGTTTTTGTATGTACGAGTATTTTAGTGTCGTGTTTTTTGAGATTTTTTTAAACTTTTACCTATCTATTTATCTATCACTGCGTAGTGTTGGTTTAATCAACCAGAGCCGTGAAAGCGCATTGAAAGTTGTCAGAATTTATTTCGAACATACCAAAATGTCATTGCACCTTTGTAGAAGTAGTTCCTCTATGGCTGAGAGTAACGACCGGATATGATGAAAAATATCTCAAGGGTCCGTCAAAATACGGAAGCACTTTTTAGAGCCTTAGAATCCATCGAGTAAATTTAATGAAATTGCGGAAAATGTGCGATGACATATTTTCTATTGGCTACTGAAAAAAGAAAACGATTAAAGATTAGTAGCACATGTTGTCCCGTTTTGGTCTTTGTCGAGTAAGAGGATTAAGAAAAATATTTGAGCCATTTTCATATAGGTAATATTCGCTTACGTCAGGATTATGTAAGCAAATTATGTTTTAATATCCATCCACGTTCGAGGAATTAGGGTCACATAAATGACCGGCCAAGTGCGGGTCGGACTCGTGCATAAAGGGTTCCGTATCACCACACAATACGGGTACGGAACCCTAAAAACATTATTGTGAGAAATGTAGTTATTAGGGTCCAACCTAACTTGACGCTTACGATCTACAAAACTGTATATGTGTAAAGGGTCTAATTAATTTGGTTCAATAACTTCCTAGATAAGTAAATCTTTGGAATTTTACTTTTTAATCTTTTATAAATCTGTTATCGTCGGGCTCAACAACCGGCGTAGCACAGTGTTTAATCGCGCGCGACGCCACTTACATAGTTGAATCCCAAGTGCGAGGAGCATGACACGATGTTTTTGCGATTAAATAGTACTTCACGCTCCTTACACTTGTGATTCAACTAGTGGCGTCGCACGCGATTAAACACCATGCTACGCCCGCAGGAAAAGTCTAATTTCCCACAACCCAGGGAATCCTAATGTGGGGATTAGAGTTTTATAAATAAAAGACACATTTGTCAAAAACAAATTGTAATAGTGCATAAAATATTTTTGTATTTCTTTTTAGTTGCAAATAAACATAGATTTATTATTTTTTTCAGATTTTTTCCATAGCACCTTGGAAGTGCCCTTATTTTTAACACTATCGATTGATGACATTATACAAGGTTTTTTTATTTGCAAAACGAGCAAATTCGTTTACGGCCAAGGTAATTAAATTATCCAACAGATTTGAAAACAGTGTTAAATTTTTCCAATTTTTCTTTGACCAAATTTCTATATTTTATCATATAGTTTAGATTTTCTCATTACTGCCCCATCTTAACGCACTATCCTGTATATTTGAATAACAACGCGTGCGAAGTTGCGGGCAAAAGCTAGTGAAGTCGTAAAGTTCTTGTGAATTTTAATTCACCCAGGCGGTGATTATATCATATGCCAGGGGATCTAAAAATGCCGACTTGTGTGAATCATAAAATTATTTGAAAGTAGGATGGAGTCAGAGTTTTTTCACGCGTGCAAAAGAGACGGCATTAGAACAGAATCATAATATGATTCATCCAAAGCGGCCTTTTTAGAGGACCTGGTAAAAAGGCCGCTTTGAATGAATCATATTCTGATTCCGTTCTAATGCCGTCTCTTTTGCACGCGTTAAAAAGCTCTGACTCCATCTTACTTTCAAATCATTTTATGATTCACCCAAGTCGGCCTTTTTAGATCCCCTGGTGGTTTTGTATTAATGATGATTTTTAAACGGTATTGAATACATTTTATAATAGGTCTTTATCTATGAAATTGCAGAAATTTTCTTACAGACTCATGAGTTCACAATTCCTGTAATTTAATAGCTATTTCAATTATTTATTTATTGTTCGAAAGTTCATTTCAAGGTTTTACATCTACGTATTTAATTTTGTTTTTATTTTCGGTTTGATTATAAAAATTAAATCTTCAAAAACAGTTCGTCCTAAATGCTATTTATTTCCATGATAAGATTCGTAATAATTTTTTACAGCTGACTTTTTTCCAAAATTAAATCAATGTTGCTATTAGCTTAATGTTGTCTCATTCATACACGAAAAAATAACATAATTTGGATTTGTCATTCCTAAAAAGAAGTGCAAAAATGTACTGATAATTGAGTTTCCTTCAAATTCTCTAAAGAAAACAGCAATTTCATATGTAAAGACCTAATATTAATTAAAAACCTATGAGGCGTAGTATGGGCCAGCATGTAAGGCATGCATGACGCTTGTTACATTTTTAGGGTTCCGTACTTAAAGGGCAAAACGGAGCCCAATTAATGTCACTCCGCTGTCCATATGTCCGTCCGTATGTCACGGGTCTCTAGCTCTTAGACGAAATGAGATAGAGACCTGAAATTTTGATATGTTGTGTAAAATGTTGACCAAAAACTTTATATTGGATTAAGGTGATATATCGTCCGTATAAAGGTCCCCGTTATTCCAGGCGGAAAGATCCGCAGTGCGAGAGGGACGGAATCGGGGAAAATTTACAAAAAGTCGGTCTTAAGGCGATATGTAAAAAAATAGAGGTGCTTATTTTTTGTGTATTTCATGAAATATACGGAAAATTTTAATATATGCATTTTGACTATATAATCTAGCGAAAAAATCACCTATACTACAAAAACTGTGCTCCAATAGCCACTTTGTCAGTTTAATTTAAAACACATTTAACTTCCAATGACTTCAGTTGTGCTGGTAGGTTAGGTATTGTATGTCTAATGTTATCTCTGTCTTGTATGTCTGGTAGGTACGTAAACGATGTAAATAACTCAAAGAGGAAAATAATTAGTCACTTTTGCAAATGTGTACATGTATCTTGAATTAAAGATACAGTAGTTTCACTAATTATTTGTTTTCTGCCAACTGGTTTCGGATTTTACACAACTTTCAAGGGAAGATGTTAATTTATACACATTTTTTAGATTTTAAGTACATTTTCTGAACGACGTAAACGGGGATAATGTTGACAGAAAATAGAATTGAGTAGGTAAGTCGAAAATTTATCAGGGTTGTGATACGGTAAAATTCCCCGAAAAATGGGAAATTTTAAAGATTTCTTTTTAATGCTGTTACATTTTAACTACCATAATATTTTATTTTGCCCTAGGGCTTTATATTAATATATTTTTTTAATTTATTTACGAGAAGTTAGCTAACTTGCAGCCTTTCCTGTGTACCATAAATGTAATACTTTTTTTTCTCCACTGTTTAACGGCTCTGGATACAGTCCTTTTGAGCCAATCATAATTCACAAGATTATATTTGTTTTATTTCCTCACATTATGCAATGAAAAATGTAGTTTGAGACACGGGCGTAAGAGCAATAAATTACTCGGTTACGTTTAAATCGTCCTCGTAATTTATTCCTTTTCGCCCTTGTAGCATAAACTCCTATTAAATTGTCTTAAGGAACTAATGAGCGGTTTTCCTTATGTCAAATTTAGTGTAAAATAAGCTTCCTAGATGGCACTGTCGTATTCTTTAGCAACAGAATCAAAGGCAAAATATGCACCGATTCCAAACAGACGAAAAACGAAAAACTTTTTTGACATTGATTGCTATGAAACATATTTTATCTATGGTGACATGGACAGCGACATCTGGAGGAAAGCTAAGAACTAAAAAAAAGAAAACAACGAGAAAAGCGCTCATTGAAACAATGAAGTAGCGGCGATCTATTAACTTCTTACTGCTGATTTAAAATGTTGTCCTGGTTTTCATGTATAGGTTTATTGATCTCCAATGCTTATAAGGTGGTAATTCTTGTATCATTTTTGAATACGTATAGGGCTTTAAAGTTTTGTGTTAAGTCAGAGGTATGATTTTCATTTATAAGGTGATCATCAAAATTGGAATTGGATGTTTTTTTAAGGCACCAGCCATATATTCACATGTTCTTTGATTCACGTATCAAATGACCTGCCTGTCTGTCCTACATATTTTTTTGTGAGAGTCGTGACATAACAGCTCATAAATGCCACTCTTGTTTATTGTTTTTGTGCGGTCTTTGTTATTACAAAGGATGTTTTTGAGAGACTTTGTGGGATACAAGGCAGGTTTATGATTTCCCATACTTCTTGAGGATTTATGTGATATCTATCCTAAAAAAGGAAATTTAACCCACAGTTTTGTATATTGGAGAAGTTGGTGTTTCGAAGTATTGACCATTTTTATTTTTTTTATAAAAATAATTTTATCAACCGTTTTAAGATCATATCCGTTATTCAAAGGAATAGTTTTAAATGTGCCTATTTATTGTTTGAAATGTTTTTGACTTAAACGAATGTTCAGAAGCCTATAGATCATTGAGTAGAAAAAAGCTAGTTAATGTGAGTTAGGGTGTTTTGAAGTTGAATGAATTTGTCTGTAGTAGTAGGTTTTCTAAAAATGTTAAAAGTGTGTATTCCCGAACTAATATCAATTGTCAAATCTAGGATATTAATAATTTTATGTCCGATTTCTATTATAAAGTTAATATTTGAGTCAATTGAATTAATACATGTCAAGAAATCCTTTTATTCATTCTCAGTTCTTGTCCATTTCTTGTCCAGTTCTTGCATTAAATATCATCTACATAATCGTGCTAACAATATATGTGATTTTATATTGTTTTAACCTCAATTTTTTAAACTTATCCATGTGTGTATCCGCACATAAAGAGGACAAAGGACTACCAATAGCTAAATCTTTCGATTGCTTATAAATATTATTTGCAAAATAAAAATAATTTTAATCGAAGCATACAGAAATCAAATGTTCAATACATATATAACCCGGAGATATAAAGAAAGGAATCTAAAATAGCACCCATCATCATCCCCTCTCACTCGCACACCTGTGTACCGCATAGTCTAGATTTTTAGTTTCCCAACACATTGTTACTTGTTTCAATAGACTTTATAGACTTTTAGTAACGTCTGACAATTTAATAATTTTAAATAAAAACGCACACTACCAAAACTAAACAAACATTTTTTTTAAGGTTTCATACTGAAACTTTAATTACCCAAAGAGTACCAAATGGGACCCTATTACTAGGCCTCAGCCGTCTGTCTGTCCGTCTGTCACAATATTATTCGAAAAAAAGTACTAAAAAAACAGGACAGGCGGCAGTACGTCAACTGTGGGGGACATCAGTCAGAGCCCTACTACACGAGATCAGGAGTCAGTCAAGGGAGCAACTTAGGGCCTCTCCAATTTATCATTATGGTTAATGATCTACCGGAGGTAGTCAAGGAGTCGACATGTCTTCTTTTCGCGGATGACCTAAAATTGGTGCTGGAAGTAAAAGATAGCGAGGATCAGAGGAAACTTCAGCATGACATAGACAAAATTGTTGAGTGGAGTCAGAAGAATAAATTGCCTTTTAATGTAGCCAAATGTTCTTTAATGTCCTTCAGTCGCGCACGCACTCCAATACACCCGCAATACCAAATTGGAGGGGAGCCGTTGCAGTGAGTTACGGAGGTAAGAGATCTGGGCGTTCGCTTCACAGCTGATCTCAACTTCCAAAAGCACATTATAGACGTATGCAAAAAAGCTTTCAGGAATTTAGGGTTTGTTTTACGCCAGGCAAACAGATTTACGAATATCTGCGCTTTCAAAGCTTTGTATGAAGCTATCGTGAAGAGCCACTTGGAAGGTAGTTCGATGGTGTGGTCTCCAAGTGAAGCTAAATATAAAGCAGTGTTAGAACGTATCCAAAACAGGTTCATAAGATTTATATATTTAAAGATGTATGCGTGTGTATCCGGAATACCCTTTGCTGTATCCTACACCGTTTGTGTTAGGCATGGTGGGATACAGCAAACTGGAATTGAGGAGAGAAGCATCCCTTGCCACGTACTTATTCCACGTACTGCGAGGCGAGGTGCACAATCTGGCCATCCTTCGACTGTGCGTACCGGATGGACTAGTGGCGCGGCGGCGGATGCCGGCACTGCTGGCGGTGCCGTGCGCACGTACCAACCTGCTGCAGAGGGCGCCGCTCACGCGCGCCCTGCGGTCCCTAAACGCGGTGGCTGGATCCGGATATTAAAAAAAATAATAATAAAGCCCTAGGACAAAATAATCGACTTTCTGTTCGGTTTTGATGCATAAAAAGTGAGCCTTTACGAGCACTTGCATTGAAAAAGAACAAAAAGATGTCACAACAATCTTAAATATTTCACGATGGAATCACCCTTAGTCAGTCTTATGTCATTGGAAACATAAATGGTAATACTTCTACCAAAAAAAAATATAACACTAAAATCACTCATCTTCAACAGCCAAACAACTCGAGCAAGTAGGTACTACGTGCTCAAAGCATTCATATTTTTTTACATTTATGGCAAGAGTACGGTAAGGAGCGTGGAATAAGGCAGCAACTCGAAATCGCAATGGAATTCGATGAACGGTGAAAAAAATATTAGATTTTTTTTAACTACCCGACCTCACAGACATGTAACGTCACCAGTAGCGGGTTAACAAAAACTTACTTTAATAACCATGGTGGCGTTGCAATAATACTTTATTGTACGATTATCAACTTTATATGGAGGTAATAAAAACTACGACAGTTTACCGTGAAATGTGGGAGACTATGTACATACAGTAACTCGCGTTTTGTCATAAAACAACTCTCTTTTACTGCAAAACCTCCGTCCTGAGCCTACTATTATACTCTTTTATGACCTCAAAAATAAACAGCTGTTATTGACACTTGTGACTAAAAGTGCAGAGGTGAATATCGTTTGACAAAGTGGTCTACTTATAGTGGGCACATATACATGGTGTAAAACCCGTGTGTCACAACTTTATGTTGTTTATAGTACGTTTTCTTTGCTAGGAAGTACATTTTTTTTGTATGTGCAAGGAATTGGAATATTCTATAGAAAATAAAAAATAAAGTGTCCGAGAAAACGGTTTCGCAGCCGGATTTTCCGCCTTTTTCTAATTAATCTAAACAGAACACTTATATTCAAAATTTACTCAAAGACATTTTTTTTTTGTTACGACCGGAGGCAGGGTAGATGTTGTGTCTGGCCGAGTCCACCAAGACCTGGTGCATATCTGCGGTGAGCTGCCTTCTTCGCCGAAACAGACTACATGCACAAAGCGGGAGGGTTCCGCTAAACTAAACTTGCCACTGTAATGACAAGCCCCCTCTTGGTTTTTGGTCGGTTTCTGTAAATTAAAATCCCATCAAAAAATTCAACAAAAATTGTGTAATTTATCACAAATAATCATAAAATATTATTTATTAATTATTGCTTAAAACTTTTATAGTTTTAACACAATTCTCCATCTTCATAGTCTCCATTATAATTCTTGTCTTGGTTTATCATTATCAATCATCTAATAATCTGTCATACGGTAATTTTGCGTTTTTTTAGCCCTTTATTTTTATTATATTACATAAAAGATTTCATCAGTGAAATCATAAATTATTTTGTTTAAAGTTTTAGTATTTTATAGAATTATTTAGTTCTAAATTTAAGTTACTTTTTGTTATTTAAATAAAAAAATGTTATGTATTTTATTTTAACGTTGTTTTAATATTATTCTCCATATGTTTTTCAATTTATTTTTATACATGAATGAATGTGTCACAGAAAAATTGCGTAAAAATAAAATCGAAAGACAATCTTGAAAAGAATAAGATCTAGCTTAACTACTGCCACCCAGCAGTTTTTTGACTCAAGCGGAAATTAAGTTGGACATTTAAGTTTAATGCAGCCCAAAGACAAAACGGTATTAGGTACCTCTAATCCACATATCCTGTAATGTACTAGATAAAGCCCAGTGCACACATTCACGGACGTAATACAGAGCACAGAGACTGTCGCTGTCACTGTGAATACAGTTTCAACGAAACTGTCCGACCCTGTCCGTCACGCAGGACCGTGTAACGTGCTGTGCATCCATCATGTGCGGTAATCCTGGCTTCGCCTGGTGTGGCGGTCGCTGCATGCCCGATTATTGGCACATATACAGGATTTACAGGCCCAGTGGATTAAAAAGATACACGGAGTGTTTAGATAGTACTGTGGTGCGCACACCGTGTACTCGGGATCTTATAGGGATGTTTCTGAATCACACCACTTTATTTTTAGTTTATCTTCTCTTATATTTTCTTTTTTATTTTTATATACAGCCTAGTTATCAATTGATCATTAAGGGAGGGGAGCTCCAAATTTGGTAGAGCACTCGCTTCTTATATTTCTTCAATAATTTATGGATGGAGAAGCACATCCGCACTAATCGGACTCTCTGAGGAATCTTCCTCGTGTTTTGTCTGAAAGATCTTTTATACTCGATCTGTATTTATTTTTGGAAAACACGAAATAGTTCAGTCAATGCGACGTATGTCGATCCATAAAGGTTATCGATTGCCATCTAAACACGAACAAATAGTCCTTTAACTTACCTATAAAACCTAGCCTTACCTAAACCTAACATATTGCCTAGCTATATGTTACAGTACCTAGTTGGTTTAGGAGGAATATCTTGGTTTCACGTCAGAAAATAATATTCTTTTCAATGCAAGTGCTCGTAAAGCCCCACTTTTTATGCATCAAAACCAAACAGAAAGTCGATTATTTTGCCCTAGGGCTTTATTATTATTATTTTTTTAATTTATTTACAATGGTTGGCTAACCTGCAGCCTTTCCTATGCACCATAAATGCTATACTTTTTTTCCCACTGTTTAACGGCTCTGGATACAGTCCTTTTGAGCCAATTATTATTTAAAGTTCACAAGATTATATATTTTGTTGTATTTCCTCACACTATGCATTGAAAAACGTAGTATGATACACGGGCGTAAGAGCAATAAATTACTCGGTTACGTTTAAAACACTCGCTACGCTCGTGTTTTAAATCGTCCTCGTAATTTATTCCTTTTCGCCCTAGTAGCATAAACTACTATTAAAGCTAAATCCATTGGCGTTAGCTTAATATAATGAAGTGCATGATAATTTACTCAGGTCTGTCTCTAGAGAGCTACACAAAGAACTTAGATCTTCGTCTTTACAATTCTTGCAAACCTAAGCTTCTTTTACATTTGTTAATCAGCCCATACTATAATACTAAGAAAAGCTTCAGCTATTGAGCTTTCAGTCTGTTTTTCAGTACGAAGCCACACACGAAATTAAGCTTAAAATATAATTAAAAGTTAGAAGTTTCGCTCTTGACGTTTGAATGTTTCACTAATTGCGATTCTGTATGGAGGCCCGAGTTAGGACTAAAGCAGGTTAAAGTATATCGGCTTTATTCGGAGCACGTGCCAGCCCGAGCCGGTTTAACCTCGGTGGAATTCTTGTTTTTGACGTCTCATGATTTCACAATCAAGTTTTACGCTTTATTTTGATCCTCTGCATAAATCTACATGTTGTGTAGCGGAGCGACATTACTGTCGACCGCAGTGTAAAGCTACCTTTATGAGAAAACCGCGGCCTGGATTTACGACCTTAAGCCGAGGGATCAAGTTGTAAATTGTAACGTAGAGTTGAGGGATTGTATACTTTTGTTTGTAGTCGATTGGTAGAGTTTACGATGCTCTCGCGGTGATGCTGAGTTTACTATCTCCTTCGATAATGTGTTGAGGTGACTCAGTATCAGGTTTATTATGTGCATGAAGTGTAACTTGTTATGTAAGAGACATATTGTGAACAAATGGTGCCATTATTAATGTAACACATAAGTTCTCCTACCAGATCTTTATCGCTTTCACATAATTAATCATAAAATAAAATAAAAATTAATAAATAAATCTTAAAATTAAAACAAATCTAAACCGTCTTAGTCCGTGTAAGAGATATTTTTGGCGTCTTTATATAGACACCAAAAATATAAAAAATAAATAAAGTAATGTATGTCTGTATAATATTACTTTCGACTCACGTTAAAACTTCTGAATGTCTTTTTTGGAAAAACTAAAATGGATAAAAATTACTTAATTTACCTATCGTATTACCCAGTCAGATTAGCAGACGAAGTCGCGGGCGATAGCTAGTTTGAAATAAATATATCATAGTAACTTGACTATTTATCGTAAAAACAGAAATACTAAAATGTTTTTTTGACAGTTTTCGCTCTGTCTAGGATCCCTTAAGAGTGGAGAACTTTTATTGATTTTATTTTTGGTAAAAAATTAGGCAATTTTTTACTCAGTATTCATCCATCCATCAGCCTAGTTCGTCCACTGCTGGACATGAGCCTTTCCAGGACTTCGCCACTCCCGGCGGTCATCCTGGAAGAATTGCCCATACTCACACACGCTGGGCAGGCGGGTTGGTGAGCGCGGTGCCGGAACCCTCGCACCAGTGACGCCGCTGCCCCTCACCAGTCTGTTCCATATAAGGCCCGGCTTTTAGGGATGGATATACCGCCAGCCATGGTGGGCCTCCTGGTTTTTTACCTCTGAGCTGTCCTCTTACTCTCCCCCGAATAACTTCGAGGGGGTCTCCAAGTAAGATGGTGGTACCTCCACAGTCGAGCCCGGCATCAGCTCTACCACCTGTAGTAGATAAAAATTTCAAAAATATAAATGTAATTTTCAGGGATATATTTTAGTGTCAAAAATCACTCCAAATAATTTACTCGATAGAAAAAAATCACAAAAATGGGTCTCGAAACGAAAGGAAAAACAGATTTTCGGTAGGCTTTTTGAGGATAGCGCCACGAAATTTTTCATAAATATTTGTTTTACAAACCTTTAATGTTGTGACAGGAAATATTTTTAATAAAAAGTCCTAATGTAGCCGCAAATTCAAAATAACTGTAATTTTGCGTGCGCAGCAGTTTATTAGAGCAGGATAGATAAATCAAAAACAAAGTCGTTGGTGCAGTACGGAAGTTTAGCTTGATACTGGGCCTTAAGGCGATATGTAAAAGTTTTAGCGTCCCTGTTACTCCATATGCGAAAAAACCCTCAGTGCGAGAGGGACGGATTCGTGGAAAAGTAGCAAAGTCGGTTTTTTATTGATATAAAATGTACTAAAGTTGCTATCAAAATTTCGTTTTACAAGGTTCTAGATATCGTTAAAACCCATCTAATAAAATATAATTGCAGTCCATATGTCATTCTAAATTGTCAAACCAGGAGCATTGGTTTCGAAAAAGACGTCACTTCAATAAATATTTCCATTGAGCCGAATTTCTCTAATCGTGGTTCTGTTTTAACAGATCCCTAGAAAAAAAATCCAAAAATAATATATATTTTTTTCAAAATAATAAATTATTTATCGAAGTAGATATGCACGTTCTTAAAGTGTTGATTTTTTTTTCGTAGCGCCTTTGCTATCTATACGGTTGTTATTCACTATTATGTATTTAGAGTTCCGTAGACGTACAGGGTGGTAGTACGAAACCCCTTGTGCGAGTCCGACACGCACTTGGATAATTTTCTTTACACAATTTCTGTGAGTATCTAGTATGAGTTTGGTTCAAATCATGTTACCCTGGATAAAGATAAAGATAAAGATATTTATTTGCATAAATTGTGGTACATAAGTTGTTATAAATTATATATTGTTCAGCAAAATTTGCCCAAATAGGCATGCAAAATTTAAAACGGTAAGATTATATTATTTTACAATTATGCTTAATAGGATAAGTATTAATTCTTTATTCTTAATTTTATACACTAATAATCTCTTTAGGTCTAAGATCTATAAACTCTTTAATAGGATAAAAACATTTTACAGACAACCAGCTAAACAGCTTTGTCTTAAATAAGCGAGTAGGTAGTTCTTTAAGAGAATCAGGTAACTTGTTTAAAATTTTGGTTTGCATAAAATATGTACTTCTTTGGCAAAAATCAGTTCTATATTGTGGTGTAATTAATTTATTAGGGTAACGGGTATTAAAACTATACTTGTTCGAATTTTTCGAGTACAAGTTTTGGTGGGATTTCGCGAAACATGCTATTTCGTAAATGTAGAGACTAGGTAAGGTTAACAGCTTATGTTAAGCAAAGTGGGGCCTACATGAATCTATGGGGGCAATATTGCAGATGGCACGAATACATTTTCTTTGTACAACAAATACTCTATATCTCGGGCATTACCCCAAAGAATAATCCCATAGCGCAGGGGTCGGCAACCTTATGATAAAGCAGGGCCACAAATGTTACCAGGGGATCAGCAAGGGCCGCATCTCATTTTTGTATTTAAATAAATATCATATTTATTGTAGTTTTAAACATTTTAAGTATTAATTATGAAAATAATTAATGCGATTCTTGCGGCTGCATTTGACATACAAGTTTTCGTATTTCGCTTGCATTGTAAATGTGGAAATGCGCAATATTGCGTCTAATTTTGCATTCTTTAACCGCAAACAATGCTTGTTTTTTGGATAGTTCAGAATGGAAAACATCTGCTGAAGCTGGTCACACAAATATGTACTACCAAATATAATTATCATGAAGTAGTTGCGGGCCGTACCAAAGCGGTTCAAGGGCCGCATGCGGCCCGCGGGCCGCCGGTTGCCGACGCCTGCCATAGCGTAATAACGACATTACATAGCCATGATAGGCTACAATTGCTTTATTATTATATGTTGTCTATAAAACATTAGTACTTGTCCACCGGTAATAATGTGGCCCAACTTTGTGCACGGTTGCGGAAAGTTTTCTGAAGCACAGCATCACAATGTCGGTGGCACGTGACCAGGGAGCCAAGTCGCATCGCCGTCGGACAGAGCGGGGCTGAAGGCTTCTCTCACAATCCTTCAGGGCATTAAATGGATCAAGTCACGGGAATTTACTTTTTTGGTAGTTTTTTTAGGGTTACGCAAAAACAGAACTTGCAGCCTCAGAGCTTGCAGCGGAGTATTCTGTTTGATGTTTCGTCTTTAATCAGTCCGTGGCATTCAGGAAAGACTTAGTCGTTTGAGCTGAAATCTGGGATCACCAGGAAAAAAAAAAGTAAAGTAAAAAAAAGGTAAATAATGTTTTATTGAATAACGAAAATATCATTAGAGTATTTTTAAATACTCTGAATAAAAATATATATTAATACATTGTATATTATAATTTGTATCAAAAATTGTTAAATTGTTAATATTTTATATTTTCATGTTACCTTGCAGTTCTGTTCATAATAATCATAATCATAATCATAATAATTTATTTCGTAATATTCATTACATGTCACTTTATAAATACTTAAAGAATTCGTGCATATGTTAAAAGTTACAATAATCTAGGAAAGGAAGAGGTCTGTAACCTATCAACAGGTTACTTTGTAGCCTAGTCTAGGTTTCAGGTACCTACAATAAGTTAAAACCTCATTTGTAATTTCAAAATTTTGAAAATTGTATTTTTATTGTCTTTTTCATGAAATAAATTAATATTATTTTTTGAACAGGGGTCCCCAAACTCGGCCAGACCAATAACGCGGGAACCAAAAATATGTCGTTGTGACAATTAGTAACATTGATAAAAATAAAAATATAAAACTACTTGTTTAATTAATGAATATTTTAAACGTAATAAAATATATAAAAAATTAACTACTAAAGAAACATGAAAAAGTACCAAAAACAAATCGTTAAATACCTACATACATCATTTGAAGATTTTGAAGTTATCCAAAACAAACTCTTAGAGTAAAGCTTGCGTCTTGTCATAATTTATTATATTTATTTTATTACTGACACAATAAAGCAAATTCTGAAGGCTTTAATTTTATTTTTAGTGCTGTCAAAAATTATAATTTTCCATAGAAATTTAGCATCTAATCCTTACTCTTAAGGACTATTTTGTATCCAAGAAAATTTTGTTTTGACACCACTAAAACTAAAATTAAAGCCTTCAGAATCGGCTATAATGTATACATATAATTTGACTTTGCATGATATAGCCAAAGTCAAACTAGAGACTCAGGATCAAGGTTTAATGACCATTTTTGCAAAAGTTCAAGAAGAACCCCGAGTCAAGGATGCCTAATTTCATTTTGCGTTTTTCACAGAAAGGGTAATTGAACCGATGCCGGTTTGACCCTGAACACTCACCGAATCTCTAGTATGAACTTGGCTATATTATCATGAGCAAAGTCACCTTATATTATAAATATTTTCACCTACTTGAAAAATGCTTTTTTTACATAAGTACAATGGTTTGTATGGGCATTGCGTACACTTCGCAAGCTTCTTTGCGAGCTTTAGTTTTAGCTAAAAATTAAAAAAAACAAGGAATGCTTCGGTGGTTTGTACATGTAGAGAAGATGAATAAAAGAAAAGTGACGAAAGAAATGAATGGTGCGCAAGTTGAAGGTTGACCAGGCCGCCCTACAAAGATGTATACTGACCAAATTGGTGACAAACTGAAGAAAGGTAAAGTAAAAAATACTTTGAAAAGAAGAGCTTGTATGAATAGATTGATGGGTATGGAAGAGGTCAAATGGGTGTGTCAGAATCGTAACACATGGAAATCTGTAGTCTTTGCTTAATAAAGAAAAAAAAAACATTTATTCTAATTAAAACTCATTATTTATTATAATTAAAACTCAATAACATTTTGTCGGAATCACCACACATTGATCACAGTAAATATAATTATGTGCTATAACTCTCACTAATTTCCTTCTTACTTCTTCTTCTTGAGGAGGTAAGAGTATTCGCCGGGGTAGGCGGAGTAGGCAGCCGGGTAAGAGGAGTAGGCAGACGGGTAAGCAGAGTATCCGTATGATGCAACCGGGGCGGAATAGCTGGTGGCATAAGACACGGCAGGGGCGGCGGCGGCGATGGCTGGGGCTGCAGCGTAGGTGGCAACGGCGGGGGCAGCAGCGTAAGTAGCTGCTACTCTAGCGACGGGAGCAGCAGTGTAAGAAGCTACGGCTGGGGCAGCGGCGTAGGTGGCAACGGGTGCAGCAGCGTAAGAAGCTACGGCTGGGGCAGCAGCGTAGGTGGCAACGGCGGGAGCAGCGTAAGTAGTTGCCACTCTAGCGACGGGCGCAGCAGCGTAGGTGGCCACGGGAGTGGCAGCAACGGCGGGTGCGGCAGCGTAAGTAGCTGCTACTCTGGCGACGGGCGCAGCAGCGTAGGTGGTCACGGGAGCGGCAGCGTAAGAAGCTACGGCTGGGGCGGCGTAGGTGGTGGCTACCCTAGCTACTGGTGCGGTGGCGTATTGAGCAGATTGGTACACTGGGGCAGCGGCGTATTGAGCAGAGTAAGTCAAGGGTGAAGAGTAGCCTGAGTAAGCCACGGGAGCGTAGCTTCCGTAGCCAGAGTAGCCTCCGTAACCGGAGTATCCAAGACCGCTGTTCCATAGGAACTCATTTGGCTTGGGCTTAGCAGAGGCGAAAGCCAGCACGGCGGTAAGAACCAACTGAAAAAGAAACAATATTTTTATTTATATATCGGCATCAAAAGCCGCTTTCTTTATTACTGATTCTATAATTGATAAAGGCGTTTAAGTTTCAGTACCTCTGTAAACAAAATAGTCACTTAAAGTTAACGAATTGTATTACTTACTAATTTGTACATTTTGATGTTTTGTTATCGGATCTCTTGGACTGAATGATGCCTGATCCATCTTCTCCGAATGTTTTATACTTTTCAATCGGCAACCAGACTACAACCACTTCATTAATTACTTGATAACATTTAAAACCCACCAATGTCTTTACCTAAACAGTTGAATTGATTTAGATCACACTAAATCTGGCTATCACATGTTCTATATCCTGACATATCCATAAAGAGCCCGGTCTACGATTTTCGACTTTATGTACCTGTATATTAAATTGGAAAGTTGCACAAAACTCAAAACATTAATACAGCACCTCAGAATCATCTTCAAGGCTAAAACAATATGCACGAACTAAATAAGATCAATTGACATTTATAACTTTTGCATAAATTTATGACTGTTGCGAAAGCACGTGAGAAAACTTCCGCTCAACAACTTTTGTGCTCTGAGATAAAAATAGTTAGATATGTAGACCAGCCCCCCTATTCTGTATCTTTGGTTGCCGACTGGACTGGGTGCCCATCATCAAAAACATAGATAAAAACTGAACTTTCAAAATTGCCTTTAGTGGGTATTGAACTATTTACGAACTGTGTCGTCACTTCAAGTGCGAACATATCCTTAGGAAATCGGAATTCGATAGTGTATCTATGTTTTTGATGATAGGCCCCCAGTCCAGAAGGCAACTAGAGATACATAATAGGCCCGGAGTTCACAAAAAAAAACTCCTATGAATAAAGCAGTGTTCAAGATAAAAATTAAAAACAACATTTGGTTTGAGGGATTACTTGTTTACTAGTGGGTTTTTTTTTTGTAATTTCTAATGAGTCCGCAAGCAATCTCAAGCCTTACAGAAAAAAATTATAAGATGGAATAAACATTAATACGATAAACATAACATCCCGTTCATCCCGTAGGGGTATAAAGTGTCGTTGATAATGATAATCTCATTATCTTGATGCTTATACCGGGTATGGTGTATTAATCACTTGATCTGATAATTAAACCACAAGTTTCACTGATCATACTGAAAATTTTCCAGAGAAACTCTTTTGAAAAAAGGGAAGCGAAGTGAATTTTATATTCGCGTTTTTAACTCGTCATTTTCTACGAGAAAACACAAAAAATATATATAACACCCGTGTACAGCGTAGAAAACACACCGTGGTTGGAAAATGTATCCTAAATATTGATGGTAGCAAATTTTATTATAATTATATGCATTAGATGGACCAAGTCACGGGATTTTACTTTTTTGGTAGTTTTTTTTGGGTTTCAGCAAAATTGGAACTTGCAGCAAATTTTTCTGTTCGCTTGCATCGCCTTCTATCAGTCCACGGCATTCTTCAGCGAGTTGAAATCTGGGATCCACGGGAGAAATAAAAGGAAATATTATTGATAAATGTACATATACAAGATGACTTTTGTTTATTTAGCTAAATTTTGGCTCTTTCTGCTCTAGCCCTCTAATAACTCTATGTTTTCCACATCAAGTCCTAAGCCTTAAGCAAATATATTAAATGTAAATAATTTATAGCATAATCAAATATACCTAGTCTTGCCATAAGTTCTGTTACTGCATTAAAAAAATGCAAGGTTCCAAGGAAACTCTAGAACATTAATCTATATCTATAGGATAGAGTAGGATTCAAACTATGTACATTGAACAATTTGATTGTTATTTTATATCATAAAAAATCAACTTTTGAGCGAGTCTCAAAGTTGCAGATTTTGGTTGTTAAAGTACGAATCTATTTTGGGTTTATGATATTCAATAGATATGGATGAAAGTGTGATAAAAGTTTGATCTTGAGGCTTGTGATAAGATGTAAAATGTTGTTTTTTAAGCAATATATCTTGAAATTAATTTAAATACTCGATAGAAAATAAAAAATGCTTCTAAGACATCCATTGGGCGTGATTTGTTCATATTGATGGTGCTGTAAAATTGTCCCCCAAAAATTTTCAAGGTCATGTTTTTGTTTTCTCATATTGTTTGTCTAAGAGACAATATAGTCAGCTTTAAACCACAACACAAATTCAAATTGTAAAAGTTAGGATCAAAAAAGGCCAAAATCCCAAATTATGTCGCGTATTTTAAGATATCGGCTTCGCACTGCTTCAAGGATAGTTTTGTTAAAACGTTAATTTGCTTTAAGCAGCTACAATATTTTTTATAGTGACTATTACCTATCCAACAAATTCCATTAATTCTGGGATGAAAAATATCAAAATTAATGTGAGTCACAGAACTTTTGTCTGGATTTGAAACACGCAGCATTTAATAAATAATCTCTAAAGTGTACACAACAACACATTCGAAACAATGACAGCAATTACAATAGAAGCATCAAATAGTATGTTTATTGTACAGCCTGTATTAAATGTAAATCTCATTTACACTTCAGTATTACAGTGCTGAGATTGTTACTACAGAGCATACAAGACTTTCTGAAGTGAAAACTTCTTAAGGCGCGTTGAGCAATTTTTGGTAGGGGAAAATCTTATGGGTTCGCTTCACCGAAATGCTATGACGTGTTGCGCTTGGCCAGCAGTGAAATGTTTTCACTTCTGTTGGCAGTCCCCATAACTACCTATATTTTAGATAAAAACTAAATTTTCATAATTGCCTTTAGTGGGTATTGAACTATTTACAAACTGTGTCGTGACCTAAAGTGCGAACATATCCTTAGACAGTCGCAATTCGACAGTTTATCTATGTTTTTGATGATAGGTACCCAGTTCAGGCGGCAACTAAAAATAAATAATAGGCCAGCACTATAGGCTTATAGATTTAGAAAACGGAGATAGGTAGCTATTTGTTTGCCCGTCATTCCAAATGTATTATAGATATTACTACATAAGTACAAATTGAAGCACTGAAAATCATGATTATTTACCTTTATCAAAAGGTAATGATTATCGGGAGCTTCAGCAACGAATGCTTATTATTTAATTTTTAGAAATTTAGAAAATCTTTTTGCCGGCCGGTGGCGATAAATGGCCAGTATCATTCTGTAAACTACAAGGACGTGAAACAATTTCGAGTGTCTGGACAAACTTACATCAAAAATAACGTAATCGAATAAGAAATTAAATTTCAACCAATATTTTGTACTGACCTGAAATTCACTTCGCACTAGGGCCAAGAAAATTCGATTAAAGAAACTAATTTTGAGTAATTAACGGAAATTTTTGTCAAAGGTAGTAATGAAATGATTTATATCAACTAATTTTGTTGATTATAAATTATTGCCTGAATTATTTAATTGTTTATTATAATATAAGATGTATGCCGCAAAAAAATAACTCTGTTACCTTTTTGTTCAAGAAAGAAACGAAACAAAACAATTTAAATGAAATTTTGGCAAAGCTGATTAAAAGCATTATAAAAAATACTTTGTTTTTTCGTCGATATTAAATTATAATTAAAAATAATAAAGAGAAAAAAAAATGTTTCAGTGGCTTGTGAGAGGATGAATGAAAGTAGAGTCACGATAGAAATTTATGGTGCGCAAGTGGAAGGTACAGCTGAACCAAGCCACCCTAGGAGGACGTATGCTGACCCAATTGGCGACATACTGAAGAAAGGCGAAGCCAAAAATTCCCGGAATAGAAGAGTTTGTATAACTAAATTGATTGATTTCCAAAATGCGACAGAGGTGTGTCAAGATCGTAGCAGATGAGAACCTGTATTATATTATTTATCAGTTTGGAACTAACTTGAATACTCCACATCACCAAAAGTTAACTGGTAACCAACATTAAGTTAGCCTTTGTGCATTGCATATATGTGCATTAAAGTATTTACATACAGACAGAAAGGGGTGAATGAGTATATTATATGTTTAGGTATGTGTGTGTAAAAATAAAAATAAATTATTCTTGAAAATAACTTCGTTATTTATTATAATTAGAACTAAATCAAAAATACACAATTAGTAACTAAGAAGTGTTTAACCAGCTTATTTAGTTGGAATCACCACACATTGATCACGCAGTAAATATAATTATGTACTATAATATATTTCCTTCTTACTTCTTCTTCTTGAGGAGGTAAGAGTGTTCACCAGGGTAGGCGGAGTAGGCAGCCGGGTAAGAGGAGTAGGCAGACGGGTAAGAGGAGTAGGCAGACGGGTAAGCAGAGTATCCGTATGACGCAACCGGGGCGGAATAGCTGGTGGCATAAGACACGGCAGGGGCGGCGGCGGCGATGGCTGGGGCTGCAGCGTAGGTGGCAACGGCGGGGGCAGCAGCGTAAGTAGCTGCTACTCTAGTGATGGGAGCAGCAGCATAAGAAGCTACGGCTGGGGCAGTGGCGTAGGTGGCCACGGGAGTGGCAGCAACGGCGGGTGCGGCAGCGTAAGTAGCTGCTACTCTGGCGACGGGCGCAGCAGCGTAGGTGGTCACGGGAGCGGTAGCGTAAGAAGCTACGGCTGGGGCCGCGTAGGTGGTGGCTACCCTAGCTACTGGTGCGGCGGCGTATTGAGCAGATTGGTACACTGGGGCAGCGGCGTATTGAGCAGAGTAGGTCAATGGTGAGGAGTAGCTTGAGTAAGCCACGGGAGCGTAGCTTCCGTAGCCGGAGTAGTCTCCGTAGCCGGCGTATCCAAGACCGCTGTTCCATAGGAACTCATTTGGTTTCGGCTTAGCAGAGGCGAAAGCCAGTACGGCGGTAAGAACCAACTAGAAAAACAAACAATATATTTATTTATATATCGGCGTCGAAAGCCTTTTTTTACTGATTCTAAAATTGATGACAGGCTTTTAATTTTCAATATCTCTGTAACGATCTAAAATAAACAAATTAACCATTGAAAGTTACTATGGCATCCATATCGAGCACTGCAAGAATAGTAATCATAGCGAACCATACAATAAAGGATCTGTGGAAACCTTTTTTTTTTAAAGTAAACGATTAATTGGGTATGTATACACTATTACCGACCGATTTGTATTACTTACAAATTTGTACATTTTGATGTTTTGTTGTCGGATCTCTCGGACTGAATGGATGCCTGATCCATCTTCTCCGAATGTTTTATACTTTTCGATCAACAACCAGACTACAACCACTTCATTAATAACTACTTGATAACATTTAAAACTCACCAATGTCTTTACCTTAACAGCTGAATTGATTTAGATCACACTTAATCTGGTTATCAAATATTTCACATCCTGACATTGCTCATAAAGTGCCGTCTCTAAAAATAAGATTATCTTTTTATCTACCTTTGAAAAATTTCACAAAATTCAAAATATTAAAACAGAGTCCAAAAAAAAACCAAGGCTTAAACAATATGCAGGAACTAAATAATATCAATTGACATTTATAATCTTTGAATTAATTTATGAATGTTGCGAAAGCACGTGAGAAAACATCCGCTCAACAACTTTTGTGCTCTGAGATAAGAATAGTGTTCACAAAAAAAGTCCTAAGAATAATTATAATTTTAATTTTGAACATTGCTTTTCAACATTAAAATTAAAAACAACGTTTGGTTCGAAGGATTACATGTTCACTCGTGGGGGTTTGTTTTTGTAATTTCTAATGAGTCAGCAAGCAATCTCAAGCCCTAGAGAAAAAAAAAAGATTTGATAAATATCCCGTTCATCCCGTAGGTGTATAAAGTGTCGTTGACCTTCAAAAAACGTAGTTTTTTATAATTTATTTTGCCTTTAATATAATAAAAAGCTTAATATCTAGATGTATATACCGGGTATGGTGTTTTAATCACTTGCTCTGATAATTAAACCACATGTTCTACTGATCATATTGAAACTTTCTTTAGAAACTTTTTTGAAAAAAATCGTAGTGAAGTGAATTTTAGATTCGCGTTTTTAACACCTAGTCATTTTCTACGAGGAAACAAAAAAAATATATATAACACCCGTGTGCAGCGAAGAAAACAGACCGTGGTTGGAATATGTATCCTAAATATTGATGATAGCAAATTTTATTATAATTTAATGTATTAGATAGACTAAGTCACGGGATTTTACTTTTTTGGTAGTTTTTTTGGGTTTCGGCGAAATCGGACCTTGCAGCAAATTTTTCTGTTCGCTTGCATCGCCTTCTATCAGTCCGCGGCATACTTCAGCGAGTTGGAATCTGAGATCCACCGGAGAAATAAAAGGAAATATTACTGATAAATGTACATAAACAAGGTGACTTTATGTAGCTAAATTTTTGGCTCTTTCTGCTCTCACCCTCTAATAACTCTATGTTTTCCACATCAAGTCCTAGCATAATGAAAATATGTACCTAGTCCTGCCATAAGTTCTGTTACTGCATTAAAAAAATGCAAGGTTCCAACGAAACTCTAGAACATCAATCTATATCCATAAGATAGAGTAGGTTTCAAACTACAATAAAAAACTGATTGTTATTTTATATAATAAAAAATCAACTTTTGAGCGAGTCTCAAAGTTGCAGATTTTGGTTGTTAAAATACGAACGTATTTTGGGTTTATGATATTCAATAGATATGGATGAAAGTGTGATAAAAGTTTCATATTGATGCTTGTGATAAGATGGAAAATTTTGTTTTTTAAGCAATACATTTTGAAATTAATTTAAAAACTCGATAGAAAATAAAAAATGCTTCTAAGACATCCATTGGGCGTGATTTGTTCATATTGATGGTGCTGTAAAATTGTCTCCCAAAAATATCCAAGGCCATGTTTTGTTTTCTAATATCGTTTGTCTAAGAGACAATATAGTCAGCTTTAAACCACAACACAAATTCAAATTGTAAAAGTTAGGATCAAAAAAGGCCAAAATCCCAAATTATGTCGCGTATTTTAAGATATCGGCTTCGGACTGCTTCAAGGATAGTTTTGTTAAAATGTTAATTTGCTTTAAGCAGCTACAATATTTTTTATAGTGACTATTAGCTATCCAACAAATTCCATTTATTAATTTTACTAGACTCATTCTGGGATGAAAATATCAAATTTAATGTGAGTCACAGAACTTTTGGCTGGACTAGGTATTTGAGACACGCAGCATTTAATAAATAATCTCTAAAGTGTACAAAACAACACATCAGAAACAATGACAGCAATTACAGTCTTCTAAACAATAGAAGCATCAAATTGTGTGTTTATTGTACAGCCTGTATTAAATGTAAATCTCATTTACACTTCAGTATTACAGTGCTGAGATTGTTACTCCAGAGCATCCAAGACTTTTTGAAGTGAAAACTTTTTAAGGCGCGTTGAGCAATTTTTCGTAGGGGAAAATCTTATGGGTTCGCTTCACCGAAATGCTATGACGTGTTGCGCTTGGCCAGCAGTAAACGTTTTCACTTCTGTTGGCAGTCCCCATAACTACCTATATTTTAGATAAAAACTGAACTTTCAAAATTGCCTTTAGTGGGTATTGAACTAAATTATTATTACATACGGCTTGAACACTCACGTGTGATTGTTGTTGACTATATGCCAACCGTTTCACCGATACAATTTCGGCATTATCAAGGCGAGTGTCGTTCTTAGGACGACGACGCGGCGTTCACCGTCGTTGTCAAACGGGCACTGGCAACGACGGTGAACGCCGCGTTGTCGTCCTAAGAACGACACTCGCCTTGATAATGCCGAAATTGTATCGGTGAAACGGTTGGCATATAGTCAACAACAATCACACGTGAGTGTTCAAGCCGTATGTAATAATAATTTAGTATGTCAGCTCACGCGAGTTTTAATAATATGGTATTGAACTATTTACAAACTGTGTCGTGACCTCAAGTGCGAACATATCCTTAGACAGTCGCAATTCGACAGTTTATCTATGTTTTTGATGATAGGTACCCAGTTCAGGCGGCAACTAAAAATAAATAATAGGCCAGCACTATAGGCTTATAGATTTAGAAAACGGAGATAGGTAGCTATTTGTTTGCCCGTCATTCCAAATGTATTATAGATATTACTACATAAGTACAAATTGAAGCACTGGAAATCATGATTATTTACCTTTATCAAAAGGTAATGATCATCGGGAGCTTCAGCAACGAATGCTTATTATTTATTTTTAGAAATTTAGAAAATCTTTTTGCCGGCCGGTGGCGATAAATGGCCAGTATCATTCTGTAAACTACAAGGACGTGAAACAATTTCGAGTGTCTGGACAAACTTACATCAAAAAGAACGTAATCGAATAAAAAATTTAATTTTAACCAATATTTCGTACTGACCTGAAATTCACTTCGCACTGGGGCCAAGAAAATTCGATTAAAGAAACTAATTTTGAGTATGTAACGGAAATTTTTGTCAAAGGTAGTAATGAAATGTTTTACATCAACTAATTTTGTTGATTATAAATTATTGCCTGATTTATTTATATTATCTATCTATCTATCTATCTATATATATAAAAAGAGAAGTCCTGACTGACTTACTGATTCATTCACTGACTCATTCACTGACTCATCAACGCACAGCCCAAACCCTTCGACCTAGAAAGCTGAAATTTTGCACAAAGCTTCCCTTTGTAATGTAAACAAGGAATAAGAAAGGGTTTTTCGAAATTCTACCCCTAAGGGGGTGAAACGGGGGTCCAAAGTTTGTATGGGGAAACAAGATTAGTTAGACTATTTTATTCGAGACTTCACAGGAGTACTCCTATTCATAAATGAGTAAACACGTGTTTCAGGTTTTTTCAGAATTCAACCCCTAAAAGTGGGAAATGGGGTGACAAAGTCTGAAAATTAACATGGGTATCGTTTGTATGGTTTATCGCGTCGCTGATTACGAAAACAACAACGATTTCTAAATCCAACGTAGTGAACGTGAAATAACATCATTTCCTGTTGGGGTGCGATGGGGTTGAAATTTTGAAATGTGTAAATATCAATATGGGTGTCGTTTTTATGGTTTTCTTGGACATTAATTACGAAAATTGCATCGATTTTGACATATAATATGGTGGACATGAAAATGTATGTGTGCCAGAGCAAATGGGCTGTTGTTGACGGACAGACAGACAGCCACACAAGTGATCCTATTAGGGTTCCATTTTTTCCTTTTGAGGTCAATCTATATATCTATCTAATATCTATGTGTCTATCTATCTATCTGTCTATATCTATCTATATTCCAGCAAAATATCTTTGGAACGGAAGATGGTATATCCCTAGGGTTGGACTACGGTGTGCCAAAAAAGTTTTTCTTTTTTAATGTCAAAACTTTGACGGCCTGTATCTCTGGCCAGGTGTAAAAAAAGAGCATGCTCTGGGTAGGGTGTATACGATTCATCCAAATAACACCGAGTGCTACCACCTACGCCTGCTGCTCCATGAGGTTAGAGGGCCGACATCCTTTGAGGACTTGAAGACTGTGAATGGTTTCCTCCATCCAACTTTTCAGTCTGTGTGCAAGATCCTTGGATTGCTGGAAGACGACAAGCATTGGGACAAAACTTTGGAGGAAGCTGCATTGTGCGATTCTTCCTTAAAGCTACGAGAGCTATTTACAATAATGATAGTTTTCTGTCAACTCTCTGACCTTTTAAGCCTTTGGGAGAAACACAAAGACAGTCTCTCGGACGACATCAAACGACACCTTGAGAGAGAGTTGCAAGATAGTGCGCAGCTGCTCATAGACGAAGTGTACAACAGATGTTTGATGTTGATCGAGGATGCAGTGTTAGCTCAAGCAGGACAAAACTTAGCACAATACGGATTGCCTAAGCCAAAAAGATCTGCAGCAACATTGGGTAATCGAGAATATCTGAGGGAGACTAATTATGACCCCTGCGCCCTAGGAAAGGTGGTGTCATATAATGAGGAGTTACTGACAGATGAACAGCTTTACGTTTATCAGCAGATCCTTGGCAGTGTTGAGGAACGAATTGGGAAAATCTTTTTCCTGGATGCTCCTGGTGGCACTGGGAAAACCTTCCTTATCAATTTGCTATTGGCGAAGGTAAGGAGTAATCGTGGCATTGCCATAGCTGTCGCATCGTCAGAAATCGCAGCAACACTGTTGGAGGGAGGCAAGACTGCTCACGCTGCCTGCAAGCTACCGCTAAATCTCATTCATGTCGAAACTCCACTCTGCAACATTTCAAAGCAGAGTAATGCGGCCTAAGTGCTGCGTGATTGTAAACTTATAGTTTGGGATGAGAGCACAATGGCGCATAAAGGGGGTTTTGAAGCACTAAACAGAACTCTAAAAGACATCAGAGAAAATAACGACATGATGGGTAGAGTCACCGTGTTGTTAGCTGGAGATTTCCGTCAGACTCTGCCGGTAGTGCCGAGGGGAACTCGAGCTGACGAAGGTAAGGCTTGCATAAAGGCGTCAAATCTGTGGCCCTTAATAAAAAAACTCCACCTTGCGAAAAACATGCGGGTGCACTTGAAAGGCGATATTTGCGCTGGAAAATTCGCCGATCTCCTCCTTAAAATAAGAAATGGGGAATATCCAGAAACTAAGGGGAAGATTAAAATTTCATCAGATCTTGCCACAGTTGTGTCGACCGTTGACGACCTAATAGCCCGAATATATCCGGATGTCCACAACCTACACAGCAAATCCGTGGAGTGGCTGTGCGAACGTGCGATTCTCACGCCTAAGAACGATCAGGCTTCCGTCATTAACGACACTTTGTTGAAGTCGTTCGAAGGTACAGATTACCAATACAAGTCTGTAGATACTGTAGTGAATACAGATGTTGCTATACACTATCCTGTGGAGTTCCTAAATGCACTCAATCCACCTGGTTTGCCGTCTCACACACTAATCCTAAAAGTGGGTGCTCCAGTAATGCTACTGCGAAATCTCAATCCACCTAAGTTCTGCAATGGGACCAGGTTGCGTGTGAAAGCCTTACATAAAAATGTGGTAGAAGCCATTATATTTACTGGGTGTGCTCGAGGTGAATCTGTGTACATACCGCGGATACCTCTTATACCGTCGGAGTACCCATTCGAGTTTAAAAGGCTGCAGTTCCCCCTTAAGGTCTGTTTCGCAATGACCATTAATAAGTCTCAGGGTCAGTCACTGAAAACAGCAGGAATTGATCTCAGGGGGGACTGCTTTTCGCACGGCCAATTTTACGTAGCCTGCTCGAGAGTGAGCTCACCTAGCAGCCTGGTCGTGTTAACAGTTGAGGGCAGAACTTCTAATGTAGTATATAAAGAGGTACTTTAAATATGAATAAAGAAAACTAATAGGTAATAGGCCCCGTCAAAGAGACTTTACCTGGAGATCAAAGAATTGTACCAAAAAATATGTTGTGTAAAAAGTACTACACAAAAACTAAATCAACGCGGGCGAAGCCGCGGGCAAAAGCTAGTTTATTATAATATAAGATGCATGCCGCAAAAAATAACTCTGGTACCTTTTTGTCCAAGAAAGAAACGATACAAAAAAAAAGAAAATGAAATTTTGGCACAGCTGATTAAAATCATTATAAAAAATACTTTGTTTTTTCGTCGATACTAAATTCAGTGACTTGTGAGAGGATGAATGAAAGTAGAGTTACGATAGAAATTTGTGGTGCGCAAGTGGAAGGTACAGCTGGACCAGGTCACTCTAGAAGTACGTATGCTGACCCAATTGGCGACATTCAGAAGAAGGGCGAAGCCAAAAATTCCCGGAATAGAAGAGTTTTTATTACTAAATTGATTGATATCGAAAATGCGAAGGAAGTGTGTCAAGATCGTAGCAGATGAGAACCTGTATTATATTATTTATCAGTTTGGAACTACCCTTGAATACTCCACATCACTAAAAGTTAACTGATGGAGAATGCTAACTAACATTAAGTTCGCCTTTGTGCATTGTATATTTTGTGCAATAAAGTTATACATACAGAGAGACAGCGGTGAATGAGTATATGTATGTTTAGGTATGTGTGTGTAAAAACAAAAATAAATTATTCTCGAAAACAGCTTCTTTATTTATTATAATTAGATCTAAATCAAAAATACACAATTAGTTACTAAAAAGTATTTAACCAGCTTGTTTAGTCGGAATCACCACACATTGATCACGCAGTAAATATAATTATGTACTATAATATATTTCCTTCTTACTTCTTCTTCTTGAGTAGGTAAGAGTATTCACCGGGGTAGGCGGAGTAGGCAGCCGGGTAAGAAGAGTAGGCAGACGGGTAAGCAGAGTATCCGTATGACGCAACGGGGGCGGAATAGCTGGTGGCATAAGACACGGCAGGGGCGGCGGCGGCGATGGCTGGGGCTGCAGCGTAGGTGGCAACGGCGGGGGCAGCAGCGTAAGTAGCTGCTACTCTAGCGACGGGAGCAGCAGCGTAAGAAGCTACGGCTGGGGCAGCGGCGTAGGTGGCGACGGGTGCAGCAGCGTAAGAAGCTACGGCTGGGGCAGCGGCGTAGGTGGCAACGGGAGTGGCAGCAATGGCGGGTGCGGCAGCGTAAGTAGCTGCTACTCTGGCGACGGGCGCAGCAGCGTAGGTAGTCACGGGAGCGGTAGCGTAAGAAGCTACGGCTGGGGCGGCGTAGGTGGTGGCTACCCTAGCTACTGGTGCGGCGGCGTATTGAGCAGATTGGTACACTGGGGCAGCGGCGTATTGAGCAGAGTAGGTCAATGGTGAGGAGTGGCTTGAGTAAGCCACGGGAGCGTAGCTTCCGTAGCCGGAGTAGCCTCCGTAGCCGGCGTATCCAAGACCGCTGTTCCATAGGAACTCATTTGGCTTGGGCTTAGCAGAGGCGAAAGCCAGCACGGCGGTAAGAACCAACTAGAAAAACAAACAATATATTTATTTATATATCGGCGTCGAAAGCCTTTTTTTACTGATTCTAAAATTGATGACAGGCTTTTAATTTTCAATATCTCTGTAACGATCTAAAATAAACAAAGTAACCATTGAAAGTTACTATAGCACCTATATCGAGCACTGCAAGAATAGTAATCATAGCGAACCATACAATAAAGGATCTGTGGAAACCTTTTTTTTTTTTTTTTTAAGTAAACGATTAATTGGGTATTTTTACACTATTACCGACCGATTTGTATTACTTACAAATTTGTACATTTTGATGTTTTGTTATCGGATCTCTCGGACTGAATGACGCCCGATCCATCTTCTCCGAATGTTTTATACTTTTCAATCAACAACTAGACTACAACCACTTCATTAATTACTTGATAATATTTAAAACTCACCAATGTCTTTACCTAGACAGCTGAATTGATTTAGATCACACTTAATCTGGTTATCAAATATTTCACATCCTGGCATTGCCCATAAAGTGCCGTCTCTAAAAATAAGATTTTCTTTTTATCTACCTTTATAATAATTTGAAAAATTGCACAATATTCAAAATATTAAAACAGAGTCCCAAAAAAATCTTCAAGGCTTAAACAACATGCAGGAACTTAATCAGATCAATTGACATTTATCATTTTTGAATAAATTTATGATCGTTGCGAAAGCACGTGAGAAAACTTCCGCTCAACAACTTTTGTGCTCTGAAATAAGGACAGTAGTTCACAAAAAAAGTCCTAAGAATAAAGCAATGTTCAACATTAAAATTAAAAACAACATTTGGTTCAAAGGGTTACATGTTCACTCGTGGGGATTTGTTTTTGTAATTTCTAATGAGTCAGCAAGCAATCTCAAGCCCTAGAGATAAAATATAAGATGGGATAAATATCCCGTTCATCCTGTAGGTGTGTAAAGTGTCGTTGACCTTCAAAAAACGTAGTTTTCTTATAATTTATTTTGCCTTTAATATAATAAAAAGCTTAATATTTAGATGTATATACCGGGTATGGTGTATTAATCACTTGCTCTGATAATTAAACCACAAGTTCTAATGATCATACTAAAACTTTGTTTAGAAACTCTTTTAAAAAAAAAGCGAAGCGAAGTGAATTTTAGATTCGCATTTTTAACACCTCGTCATTTTCTACGAGAAGACAAAAAAAATTAAAACACCTGTGAACAGCGTAGAAAAAAGACCGTGGTTGGAAGATGTAGCCTACATATTGATGATAGCAAATTTTATTATATTTTATTTATCAAGTCACGGGATTTTACTTTTTTGGTAGTTTTTTGGGGTTTCGGCAAAATCGGAACTTGCACCAAATTTTTCTGCTGCATCCGCGGGAGAAATAAAAGAAAATATACAAGGTGACTTTTGTATATTTAGCTATATTTTTTGGCTCTTTTTGCTCTCGCCCTCTAATAATAACACAACGGCAACGGTGGACTTAATGTGGAAAAGTTTACCACACACGGGCACCATGATTTGTCTTGTAAATTCAGCGCTGGACGACTCTCACGCCACACCAGCCCCAATGACGTCATCCGCCGGGCCCTTGCCAGCGCTTATGTACCAGCCACATTAGAACCTTTCGGACCGATGCATCGCGATGGCAAGCAGCCCGATGGGATGTCGCTCTTAACATGGAAAAATGGTAGGTCGCTTGTATGGGATGCGACTTGCGCAGACACTCTCGCCCCGTCCCACCTACGAACGACCTCAGCCAAGGCTGGCGCGGCTGTGGAGTCGGCTGAAACCCTTGGACCATGGGGCCTGGCCGCGCGGCAACTTTTTAAAGAATTGTCGGCACGCCTGGTCGACGACTCTGATGACCCAAGGGCCGGAGCTTACCTCGGTCAGAGGATCAGCTTAGCGATCCAACGAGGTAACGCTGCCAGCGTCTTGGGTACCCCCCCTCCCCCCAACGGCGACGATTTAAAAAACAAAAACTTGTACTAGTCGCAAGCCTTAAACAAATATAATAAATATTAATAATTTATAGCATAATCAAATGTATTTGAGACACGCAGCATTTAGTAAATTGTGTCTAAAGTGTACACAACAACACATTCAACACAATGACAGCAATTACAGTCTTCTAAACAATAGAGACATCAAATAGTATGTATAATAGTTTAATAAATAGTATGTATAGCCTGTATTAAATGTAAAACCTCATTTACACTTAAGTATTATTACAGTGCTGAGATTGTTACTCCAGAGCATCCAAGACTTTTTGAAGTGAAAACTTCTTAAGGCGCGTTGAGCAATTTTTGGTAGGGGAAAATCTTAAGGGTTCGCTTCACCGAAATGCTATGACGTGTTGCGCTTGGCCAGCAGTGAAAGGTTTTCACTTCTGTTGGCAGTCCCCATTACTACATATATTTTAGATAAAAAGTGAACTTTCAAAATTGCCTTTAGTGGGTATTGAACTATTTATGGACGGTGTCGTGGCTTCAAGTGCGAACATATCCATAGACAATCGGAATTCGACAGTATATCTATGTTTTTTATGATAGGTACACAGTTCAGTTGGCACCTAACTACTATAGGCTTTTAGATTTAGATAGGTAGCTATTTGTTGGCCCGTCATTCCAAATTTATTCTTGTCGACATTTTGAAAGACACCTTGTCCCTTGATGTAATTAATAAAAAATATGAAGTTTTATATGTTTTCAGCAGGTTTATATATTTTTTGCATATTTTATAATACTTTCCGGTTATTGTGGAAATTTGTACAAGTTTAGTTTTTGTGTTTGGAACAGTTGCTTTAAGTGTTGATGCCTGATCCTTCACATTATGAAACAAGTAATTTGTGTTTCCAAAATGCTTCCATAAATACCACCCATAATAAAGTGAATCGTAAATAACTAGTTTTATTTATACTAATAGTTTTTATTTACTAATTTTCGAAACTTTTATAGGTAAATATCTACCTTATAGATATAACTACATAAGTACAAACTTAAACACTGGAAATTATGATTATTTACCTTTGTCAAAATATAATGATCATCGGGAGCTTCAGCAATGAATGTTTTTTATTTAAACTTTAAGAAAATGTTTTTGGTTTTTTCTTTAGACATCCCTCTGATATTTGTTTTAACTCTTAGCTGGTACCGGGGGTCAAAAGTGACCCCAGAACATGAAACTTTTCATCATAACTTTATAGCTTTACAACTTAAACTCCTGCGTGTCTAAGTAATCTAATTATGCCGCGGAGTGCGGCGGGTGACGGACGTTTGTCATTCTACCGTTTCTAGAAACGGAGATATGTACACTGGAGGATTTGTTTTAGTTTGACTCAGTTTTTAATTTCTTTTTGATATTTATACTCTCAGAAGAATTTTCTGATTTTTGTTTTATTGATTTTATACGAAAACGGTATAAAGAAAATTTGTTACGTAATTTTTTGTTTTTATGTAAATAAAAGTACTTTAACTAGTAGTCTTAGAAAATATATGAAGTTAGATGCATGTTAGCTATTTAAAAAAAAATGTGATATCTGATTAAAATTTACCAAAAAACATAATTGTTTTTTAGATTATAAGTTATATTTTCCTAAATAAAACAGAAATCTTATAAAAATATATTTGTTTGCTTAACAATCATCTATATTTAATGTGGGGTGTCTTTTGACCCCCCATACCAGTTACGTTACCTTTTTTAGCGATATCAGCTAAGGGTTAACAAAGCTTTTAATTTAGCGTAACTTGAAAATTCTACTTCGTGATTTATGTAGATAGTAGATTTTAATTTGATTGACAATACTGTCGACTCACGGACTCCCAAGTCCATATCTCAACAACACCTTGACCGATTTGGCTCTTACTTGAACTTGAAAATTCTCTTTGTCTCATTTACTCGCCTATATCGAATTTCATGACGTTCCAATCAATACTTGAGTTAAGTTGAGTTATCGTCGGGCAAACATTCACACATAGATACATTTATTTATTTTATTTATTTATTTATTTACTCAATTGTATAACATTACAGCTAACTAATTCGTTATACAATAATAATTAACAAAATACTAAAACCTGAATACCATTAAAAAAAAGAAAAAGAAAAACAGCTATTAGAAAGAAAACAACCGAAAGTCCAGACTATTCTAAGTATTTACATAAAAAATTTAAAGTTACTTCTATGAACTCATCCAAAGTACAACTGAGCAAATCTATTTCCTCATTTACTTTATTTAGTACCCTCACAGCTCTAGTGAGTGGCGCCTCTGTTAGGAGGTTAGTCCTAGCCCGCGGCAGCCATAGCAGCCTCCCCGCGCGTCGCCGCAGTCCCCATGTGCCCTCACTAGGCACCACCAGTTTAATGCTCTCCAGCAACGCGGGATTGCACAGCCAGCCTCTTAAAATCTTAAATACATAGTAATGCCAAATTGTTCAAATAGACTCAGGGAACTTCGCTCGCTCGTTCATCATCAGAATCACTTTGAGAAAAAATCGCCATGTTTTCAATGTTATCTCGCCAAATTGTACGTCTTTTAAGGTCATACCTTGACCTTGCCCCGCGGCGCAGCTCGATTCAGAGCGAAGTTGCCAGTGTATTTTTTTTTTGCTTTTCTTTTTCTCCTGAAGAAAAGGCAACTGTGCTAAGCCATACTGCCTTGTCTGTTGTGGACAGTACTGTTCAAACAGAGAGCGCCCCTGTCTGCCGGCCGGTGGCGATAACTGGCCAGTATCATTCATCAAAAAGAAAGTAATCGAGTACGAAATTAAATTTTAACCAATATTTCGTACTGACCTGAAATTCACTTCGCACTGGGGCCAAGAAAATTCGATTTAAGAAACTAATTTTGAGTATGTAACGGAAATTTCTGTCGAAGGTAGTAATGAAATGTTTTATTTCAACTTATTTAGTTAAATATAAATTATTGCCTGATTTATTTAATTATTTATTATAATATAAGATCCATGCCGCAAAAAATAACTCTTGTACCTTGTTGTCCAAGAAAGAAACGATACAAAAAAAAAAGAAAATGAAATTTTGGCACAGCTGATTAAAATCATTATAAAAAATACTTTGTTTTTTCGTCGATACTAAATTCAGTGACTTGTGAGAGGATGAATGAAAGTAGAGTTACGATAGAAATTTATGGTGCGCAAGTGGAAGGTACAGCTGGACCAGGTCACTCTAGAAGTACGTATGCTGACCCAATTGGCGACATTCAGAAGAAGGGCGAAGCCAAAAATTCCCGGAATAGAAGAGTTTTTATTACTAAATTGATTGATATCGAAAATGCGAAGGAAGTGTGTCAAGATCGTAGCAGATGAGAACCTGTATTATATTATTTATCAGTTTGGAACTACCCTTGAATACTCCACATCACCAAAAGTTAAGTGATGGAGAATGCTAACTAACATTAAGTTCACCTTTGTGCATTGTATATTTTGTGCAATAAAATTATACATACAGAGAGACAGGGGTGAATGAGTATATGTATGTTTAGGTATGTGTGTGTAAAAACAAAAATAAATTATTCTCGAAAACAACTTCTTTATTTATTATAATTAGAACTAAATCAAAAATACACAATTAGTTAAAAAGTAATTAACCAGCTTGTTTAGTCGGAATCACCACGCATTGATCACGCAGTAAATATAATAAAATATAATTTCGTTCTTACTTCTTCTTCTTGAGAAGGTAAGAGTATTCACCGGGGTAGGCGGAGTAGGTAGCTGGGTAAGACGAGTAGGCAGACGGGTAAGCGGAGTATCCGTATGACGCAACCGGGGCGGAGTAGCTGGTGGCATATGACACGGCAGGGGCGGCGGCGGCGATGGCTGGAGCTGCAGCGTAGGTGGCAACAGCGGGGGCAGCAGCGTAAGTAGCTGCTACTCTAGCGACGGGAGCAGCAGCGTAAGAAGCTACGGCTGGGGCAGCGGCGTAGGTGGCAACGGCGGGAGCAGCGTAAGTAGTTGCCACTCTAGCGACGGGGGCAGCAGCGTAGGTGGTCACGGGAGCGGCAGCGTAAGAAGCTACGGCTGGAGCGGCAGCGTAAGAAGCTACGGCTGGGGCGGCGTAGGTGGTGGCTACCCTAGCTACTGGTGCGGCGGCGTATTGAGCAGATTGGTACACTGGGGCAGCGGCGTATTGAGCAGAGTAGGTCAATGGCGAGGAGTAGCTTGAGTAAGCCACGGGAGCGTAGCTTCCGTAGCCGGAGTAGCCTCCGTAGCCGGCGTATCCAAGACCGCTGTTCCATAGGAACTCATTTGGCTTGGGCTTAGCAGAGGCGAAAGCCAGCACGGCGGTAAGAACCAACTGGAAAATAAACATAATATTGTTTATAGTCTCATTTATTATTTAAATTATTTATTATTATATATTCATTTACTATTATATATCGGCGTCGAAAGCCGTTTTTTTACTGATTCTAAAATTGATGATAGGCTTTGAAGTTACAGTATCTCTGTAACAATCCAAAATAAACAAAGTAGCCATTTAAAGTTACTATAGTATCCATATCGAGCACTACAATGATAGTAATTATAGCGAACCATACAGTAAAGGATCTGTGGAAACCTTGTTTTTTTTAAGTAAACGATAAATTGGATATTTCTATACTATTACCGACCCATTTGTATTACTTACAAGTTTGTACATTTTGATGTTTTGTTATCGGATCTCTCGGACTGAATGATACCTGATCCATCTTCTCCGAATGTTTTATACTTTTCAATCGACAACCAGACTACAACCACTTCATTAATTACTTGATAACATTTAAAACTCACCAATGTCTTTACCTAAACAGCTGAATTGATTTAGATCACACTTAATCTGGTTATCAAATATTTCACATCCTGATATTGCCCATAAAGTGCCGTCTCTAAAAATGAGATTTTCTTTTTATTCACCTTGATAATAAATTGAAAATTGCACATACAAAATATTAAAACAAAGTACCGAAAAAATCTTCAAGGCTTAAACAATAAGCAGGAACTAAATGAGATCAATTGAAATTTATAATTTTTGTTAAATTTATGAATGTTTCGAAAGCACGTGAAAAAACTTCCAATATACAACTTTTCTACCATCTGAGATAAGAACAAGATAAATAATCCTACCCAGACCAAAAAAAAACCTAAAAATAAAGCAGTTTTCAACATCAAAATTAAATACAACATTTGTTTTAAGTGACTACATGTTCACTCATTGGAGATTGTTTTTGTTATTTGTAATGAGTCATGAATATATCGTAAGCCTTACAGAAAAAATATTGAAGATGGAACATATACCCCGTTTGTCCCGTAAGTATCAAAAGAGTCGCTAGCCTTCAAAAAAAAAAAACTTTTTGATAGTGTAATAAACTAATTTTATCGATATAATACCGGTTAAGTTGGATGGTCCAAGGCAATCTTCATACAAACTTGTGGAAACCAATAACGACGACAGGAGTATTATTATTTAATTCTGTTACCTTTTTCCACACGTTCCATCAACTTTACACCCGCGAATAATCAGTTTTTTTTACAAACAAACTTTTTAGAATCTAATTTTGTTATTTAAAAACTTTTGTAATCTAATGTATGAAAGTTTTAAATTGCAAAATTAGACAGTTAAAACATTTAGTTTTTAAGAAAAACTGAATATTCGCGCGTTTAAAGTTGATGGAACGTGTGGAAAAAGGTAACAGAATTAAATAATAATACTTCTGTCGTCGTTATTGGTTCTCACCAGTTTTTTATAAAAACTAACTTAGACCATCCACCTTTAGATGTAATGACTTGCTCAGATAATAAAACCACATGTTCTACTGATCACACTGAATATTTTCTATAGAAATAATAATAATTTAAATTGGTTCAGTTCAGTTCAGACATACGGTTCAGTCTTCCCATCTACTGCTAGATGACATATGAGCTGAACCAAAGAGAACTACTGATGTGATTATGTGACTAGACAGGACAAAAACATTTGGTACATGTGGTTTACATGATGACTCTTGTTCAAAAGCCTTTAAAATCCCATTACTTCATGTGGTAGTGAAATTATTTGTTTTTCTTTTTGTAACAGTTGCGTTAAGTGATATTTTAAAATTTTTTCAGAGATCCCAAGGGATTAAAGGTGGTGGAGTCGTCTCCATGCCTGATCAGCCCACTCTTGTTCTACCTACTCTACCTCAGTACTCCTGGTTGCCCATTTTTATCCTTGAGAAAAAAGGACGGGACTTATTTCTTTTCACCGTTGTTGATTGGCTCTCTAGCGGTGTTATAATAAATTGGGTGAATCACAGCATAGAATCGCGGTGTTATAATGTAATATTATAACATCGCATAAACAATGTAGGTACTTAAAAACCGCTTTTGATGTTGTAATTACTTTATTGTAGTATGGGAGTAGATAAAAATAGCAATGCATTTGTATACAGCGTGGAAAAAACACGTGGTTGGGGGATGTACCCTAAATATTGATGATAACAAATTTAATTTAAATTAAATGTATTAAATGTATATATATATATATATATAATAATATCATGTCACGGGATTTTACTTTTTTGGTAGTATTTTAGGGTCTCAGAAACTCCGAACTTGCAGTGAAGTTTTCTGTTTGCTTGCATCGTCTTCAGTCCTCGGCATATTTCAGGAAAGATTTAATCGTTTGAGTTCAAATCTGGAATCCACGTGACAAATTAAAAATATATTACTAAAAATGTACATATACAAGGTGACTTTTGTTTATTTAGCCAAATTCATATGTATTGGAGACTTGTTAAGTGGTCACGGTCAGGACCAAGGTTAAATTACCCTATCTGTGATAAACGAAAAAAATGTTTCAGCCTCCATACTAAATTACGAACAACTCCGAATCAACCGTTAATAACGTGTCAATTTTATTTAGCATTTTACACAAAAAGGGGCGTTAAACCTTGGTCTTGACCTGCACTTACCGAGTCTCCAGTATGAGTTGGGCTATATAAACAAAAGTTACCTTATATACGTTGAGTTTGTATGCTATAACCAAATTAATACTGGAGACTGTGTAAGTGGTCAGGACTAGGGTTCAATGACTCTTTTTGCAAAATACGAACATTTTTATCTGTGCTCCTCTAAGACGAAATCCGATAGAGTCAATTAGCTTAGGAAGCCTCGATTATACACAGAAAGCGTAATTGAGCCTTAGTCCTGACCACTTACCGAGTCTCCAGTATGAATTTAGCTACCTATATCATGATTCCAGTCTTGAAATCGGATAGTTTTTTGGTTATCTACGCGAAAATACATTTGCAGCCGGTACAGTTCAAAACTTAAAACATGAGATAAAAATTATTATTGATGACAGGGTCCCTGATGAGGTCGAAATATATCGAAAAATATAAAGTTTTTTTTTATTATTATTATCTAATGCTTAAAACTATAAATAGCTAAAATTTAATGTATTTGGATAAAAATAAGCCTTTTAAGTATTTTAAGGCCAAGACTCTTGATGCATTTCATTACGGTTTAATAGAACTTGAACTAATTTTAAGTGATGTAAATTGAATCTTTAAACATGTTTAATCATCCTTTACATGTTTAATTATTTTAATGAATAAGAATTTAGTCTTAAGAGGCCGGCGGTGCAATCCTAGTTCATACAAACGAAACACAAAAACCATTAGTTAGTGTAAGTTATTAAGTACTTAAGTTCCAACCATCCATCAGCCTAGTTCGTCCACTGCTAAACATACGCCTTTCCAGGACTTTTCCACTTCGGGGGGGTCTCCAAGTAAGATGGTGGTACCTCCACAGTCGAGCCCGGCATCAGCTCTATTACCTAAAAGTGAGATTACTTAAGTTAGTGTGTATTTATACCGATTGCATTACAGAATATCTAGGTTCCCAGCTATATATTAAATGAGAACACAAATTTAAACATAAAATATGAGAAAAATAAGCTTTCTATGGACATCTAAAATTGCTTATTGGTGTCCTTTTAGATATTATGTAATGCAATCGGGATAAATACACACTACTTTGAGAATATATATGATTTATAAATCGTTTTGGTGTTTCGTTTGTATGAACTAGGATTGCTCCGCAGGCCTCTTCCTTAAGAAGGCTACAATCATAAATCTAAATCAAAGAAAATCGATTTTAATAAGATTAATTAATAAGATTTTTTTTTTTTTTAAGTTTATATGAGCCTAAAAATTAATAGAAATTTAGTAAAAAGAAACATTAGTTTACGAAGAACGGTTGTTATTATCTCGTATAATAACGGCTCACCTCAATACGTGTTATGATCGGGAAAGCCGACCAGTTCAGCAGATTTAGACTGCCTTCATCTGGGCATCTTTACTCGCCTAGATGAAGGCAGTCTAAATCTGCTGAAACTGGTCGGCTTTCCCGATCATAACACGTATTGAGGTGAGCCGTTTTTATATAAATCAAAACATATGACTTAAGGAAAAATTGTTTTGTAATCATATAACTAAAGAAGGGTTTAATTTTAAACAATAATTAATAGTCTTAAAAGTAAATGATAAATTGTTACGTTTATTATCCTATCTCAGTTATTTTTCGTAAATCTATTTCGGAAGGAAGCTTTCCGGAAATTTGGAAGAAAGCCCTGGTCACGCCTATTCCTAAGGGTGGCGACAAAAACGATGTGACAAAATATAGAGCCATATCTAAACTGTGTATTTTAGGTAAATTACTTGAAAAAATCGTTACAGAAGCGTTAACAAGAGTTTTTTCTCACCACGTTTCTTCTGCTCAACATGGTTTTTGTAAAGGACGTAGTGTGGACACAAACCTAGTTACCTACACTGACTTTTTACTCAAAGCCATGGACGCCGGCTGTCAGGTGGACGCCGTGTATACCGATTTTTCTAAAGCCTTTGACAAAATTAATCATAGTTTTCTTCTCACAAAATTGGCAGAGATCGGTATACACGGTGATCTACTGAGATGGCTGGAATCTTACATTAGCAAACGAAGTCAAGCGGTTTCGATAAAAGGCTACACATCTAGGTTCCTTCCGATTGATTCTGGAGTACCGCAAGGCTCCCATCTAGGTCCCTTCCTGTTCACTATCTATATAAATGACATAGGCAATAGCTTACTCAACTCCTGTCATCTTCTCTATGCAGACGATGCGAAACTTTTCAAAGTGATCTTATCAGAAAACGATTGTAAGGAATTGCAAGCTGACTTGGACAGACCAGCTACTTACTGTCAAAATAACCACTTACTCCTCAATCCAGATAAGTGCTATACTATTAGTTTTACCCGTAAACATAAACCTATCATTTCTAATTACAACTTCGAGGGCAATAGTATACATCGAGTTAATGAAATAAGGGATCTTGGTGTTACTCTCGATTCCAAGTTGAATTTCAATATTCATATTGATAATGTCATGAATAGGGCTTACAAAAAACTTGGTCTTATTCTTAGACTATCAAAGCCTTTTAAACGTGCAGAAACACTAAATTCTTTATACTTTGCCTATGTTCGCAGCACTCTGGAGTTTGGTAGTGTAGCTTGGAACCCACAATATACGTCGCACACTGCTAGAATTGAAAAGATCCAAAACAAATTCCTTAAATCATTAGATTACCGTACTGGCCATTATTTTCAAGACTACGCTAGCACTGCCAAGCGTCACAAGATTCCATCTTTAGAAAACAGAAGAAAATATCTTGATGTTCTATTTCTTTACAAAATTATAAACAACCAAATAGACTCCGAAGCACTTTTGGAGAAAGTAACACTTAAAACCCCTCGCATTTCTTCACGATCTAAAGATACGTTTTATACCCATTTATGTTCAACAAATATGGCAAAACATTCATTTTTCTGGCGAACCCTGTATCTCTACAATAAAGGCCTTAGTGATGTCGATATTTTTAATCTCTCCTTGGGCGCGTTTAAAAAAAGGACTGGCGAAATATTATTTAATCTATAAGGTTTAATAATGTATCTCTATGTTATCAGTGTGTATTTAATGTTTATCGTACCTTTGTGTTATCAGTGTTTATTTAATGTTATCAAAACCGCCCCTGTTGTTTCCCACATTATTTTTGTAAACGATCTTTTAAGGAACTGTAGGTCTGTTTGTGTGTCTTGTATATTGTTATCTGTTATGTTTGTGACTGTGTGTTTCCTGAATAAAAATAAATAAAATAAAATAAAAAATTATGGAAAACACGATGCCATTTTCCGCAGTGCCTGTCAGGCGGTCGAAGTGATTGCAGGGGGATGTTGTTAATTTTGATTTAACCTCCCTTTCTAACACAGTTCTTTGGCTCCTTTTGCTCTCACCCCTCTAATAGCTCGATGTTTCCCACAGCAAGTCGCAAGCGTTAAGAAAATATAATAAATGTTAATAATTTATAGCATAATCTAATGTATTAGAGACACGCAACATTTAAAAAATAATATCTTAAGTGTTACTTACATTCAACACAATTATAATAATAATGTATAATATACAGCCTGTATTAAATGTAAAACCTCATTTACAATTTAGTCTTACAGTGCTGAGATTGTTACTCCAGAGCATACAATACTTTTTGAAGTGAAAACTTCTTAAGGCGCGTTGAGCAATTTTTGGTAGGGGAAAATCATAAGGGTTCGCTTCACCGAAATGCAATGACCTGTTGCGCTTGGCCAGCAGTGAGAAGTTTTCACTTTTGTTGGCAGTGCCTATCTGGCTTTATTTTTTTTCATTACTTTTTCTTACCCAAGGAAAGTAAACAACGAAAGCTTTCATTCGGAAGGAAAGAAAGCCATTTTGTACCCGGTACCAACGGTACTTATTCTACTACCTCAATGTCCGATAGAGTATTCAAACAATTACAAAATAAGTACATTATTAGAAGATATTTGTAAGCGAAAATATTAAAAATTACAACTATAAAAATACAATTTATAAATGAAACTTTTGAGTTTTGACTCTATTCAACATGTTGTATATGTATTAGGGGCACTTTCACATATAGGCTACATAAGTCACATGAGGGCACATGACCGACGCTCTCCACAGCCGCAACAGTCGCCGTGACCGAACTCGGTCGGATGAATCATCATCATCATCAGGGGCTGTCCATGTATTACGTTATTGATTTTTGCCGATATTCAACCCCCCCTGCAATCATCCTTTCATCATTGTCCAATGACCCCACCCTTTACAAAACAAATGTCATTTTCGTTATCTGTGAATATGGTTGTTTAAACAAATGGTTTTTTTTTGGCAAGACCCCCCATTATTGCCATCTATGATCATATATTTAAACATTTCAAATTACTTAATGTATGGACGGCCCCTTAATGTTGCTTCTGAATAATTTAATGCAGTTGTGTTTCCATTTTCAATGTTATTCAAAATTGTGGTTTTTGTTCTGGATGGAATCGTCGATGAACTCTTTAGCAACTATGGTCGACTTCCAGCCGCTATGTCTTTAGTGGGTATTGAACTATTTACGAACTGTGTCGTCACTTCAAGTGTGAACATATCCTAAGACTGTCGTAATTCGATAGTATATCTATCTATGTTTTCGATGATAGGCACCCAGTCCAGTAGGCAACTAAACATACAAAATACACTCGTAATATAGGCTTCCCGATTTGGAATATTGAGATAGGTAGCTTTTTGTTTGCCCGTCATTGCAAATTTATTCTTGCCGACATTTTGAGAGACACCTTGTTTGTTTTTTGAAGTTTATACATTTTTGGAATATTTTATAATACTTTCCGGTTATTGTGAAAGTTCGTAAAAGTTTAGTTTTTATGTTTGGGACACACACTTTTAGCGTATGAAATATGTAGTTCTTGTTTCCGAAATGCTCTCATAGTCTCAAAAATCAATAACACCTTTAATAAAATTGATCATAAATAACTAGTTTTCTGTATACTTATATTCGAAACTTTTATTTTTTATTTTTATTTATCTATTTATTAAAAACAAAACATAAATCTATCTTTACAGGTATAACCTAATGCGAAAGATAAGCTAACCCTATTTATAACAAATTGGTACCCTAACTAACAAACAAAAAAAATAATACATAGAATCTTGAAATTAAATAATACAATAGCATAATATAAACAAAGTTGCCTTTATGAACTCGCTTTGAGAGCAACTAAATATATCTATTTGTTCCGCTACTACGTTGAGCGTGTGTATCGCACGTGTGATTGGTGCCCGCTGCAGAAGGCAGGTGCGCGCACGCTGCTGTGCCAGCAACGGCGGCCTGTGTCTGCGCGAGACTCTCTCGTTCGGCACGAATAGGTAAGTATCTACTTTATAGATACTACACAATTACTCAAGTGCGAACATATCCTCAGACTATAGAAGTAATTTACTAATGATCCCAAGACCTTGGTCGTAGGGCTAGGGAGTCATACACTTTCTATTAGAAAGTTTCTAATATAACTCCTTTGTCATCTACCCTTTATAACCATAATCATTTATTATTAATGTTATATATTTTTTTCAAAATTTAGCTTGTAAGAAAAAGTAAATGAAATTTACTTTAAATAGTTATTCATATACAACAATTAGTTAAGTATATACCATTCATCTTGATTTCTTCTAAATTATATTTTTCATATTTTTTGCTTAGTTTACAAATATTGAAATTCATATCCATAGAAAGAGCGGGCCTCTCCTATTACAGGTTACTAAACTTAAAAGGGGAGTCCCAAAACATGTAAAGTGTGAATTGTAAACAATAAAAGAATTTTGAATTTTGAACTTAAGCAGTGAAAATCTTTACTACTTGCCTTTATCAAAAGGAAATGATCATCGGGAGCTTGATCAATGAATGTTTTTTCTTCAGAAATCTCTGTGATATTCGTTTTAACAAGGCTTTTAATTTTGCGTAAATGTCTACTTTATAATTTATGTATAATTGAATTTTTTGTTAAAATGTTTTATTTCAACATATTTTGTTGATTATAAATAATTGCGTGATTTATTTTCTTATTTATTTTAATATAGGATGCATGCCACGAAAAATAACGCTGATACCTTTTTGTCGAAATCTCTCCCCTATTGAAAGAAACCAAGCAAAAAAAAAAGAAAATGAAATGATTTGGGCAAAATTTACCAAAACACTCAAAAAAGTATTTTATTTCTTCGTCGATCATAAATTAAAATGGAAATTAAAAATAATAAAGAGATAAAAAGAAATTTAATATTTCAGTGGTTCGTACATGTGAAAGGATGAATAAAAGTAGAGTGATGATAGAAATTTATGGTGCGCATGTCGAAGGTACAGTTCAACCAGGCCACTCTAGAAGGACGTATGCTGACGTATTGGCGACATACTGAAGAAGGGCAAAGCCAAAAATTCCCGGAATAGAAGAGCTTGTATGACTAGATTGATTGATATGTGGAAGAGGCGAAAAAGATGTGTCAAGATCGTAGCACATGGGAATATGTAGTCTCTGCCTACCCATATATACATTGTAATATTTATCAGTTTGGCACTACCCTTGAACATGGGGTATTAATGTGTTAACATACATACACACCCCTCTGGGAGACAGGGGTGAATGAGTATATGTAGAGTTGATAAAAACAACTTAAAAGCAGGGTTTCAAAACTCAATATAATTTGGATTTGAATTTGCGGCCGAACGACACATTCGAAGCGCACAAGAAGCGCATTACATCGCCTTGCGCTTGACAACAACTGCCAGCCTCGTACCACAAAACTCTGTGCGTGCAGCAATAAGCGACGCCCGTCATACAGATTGCGATACTTAAGTGACAGTCACTATTGCGAGACATTTTCATAACATTTATCAACTCTCCCCGAACAAACTTTCGGTATAGGTGTGTATAAAGAAAAAAAAAATATACGCGAAAATAATTTCTTTATTTATTATAATTAGAAGTCAACAAAAAATACACATTGGTGTCGATTTGGTGTTACATGTTTGCGAGGACTAAACTTATAGTTAATAAGTTTATAAGTTGTTATATAGTTAATAAGTTGTTTGTAGTACTAACACCTATGGCCTAGTCAGAAATAAAAATATTTGTTTGTTTGTTTGTTTGTTTAAATTGAGTTTAGTCCTGTCAAATATGTAACACCGAATCGACACCAATTAGCAACTAAAAAGTAAACAACCAGCTCATTTTGTCGGAATCACTACATACACATTGATCACGCAGTAAATTACAATTATGTCCTATAGTATATTTCCTTCTTACTTCTTCTTCTTGAGGAGGTAAGAGTATTCACCAGGGTAGGCGGAGTAGGCAGCCGGGTAAGACGAGTAGGCAGACGGGTAAGCAGAGTATCCGTATGACGCAACCGGGGCGGAATAGCTGGTGGCATAAGACACGGCAGGGGCGGCGGCGGCGATGGCTGGGGCTGCAGCGTAGGTGGCAACGGCGGGGGCAGCAGCGTAAGTAGCTGCTACTCTAGCAACGGGCGCAGCAGCGTAAGAAGCTACGGCTGGGGCAGCGGCGTAGGTGGCAACGGGCGCAGCAGCGTAAGAAGCTACGGCTGGGGCAGCGGCGTAGGTGGCAACGGCAGCGGGAGCAGCGTAAGTAGTTGCCACTCTAGCGACGGGTGCAGCAGCGTAGGTGGCCACAGGAGCGGCAGCTACGGCGGGTGCGGCAGCGTAAGTAGCTGCCACGCGGGCGACGGGCGCAGCAGCGTAGGTGGCCACGGGAGCGGCAGCAACGGCGGGGGCGGCAGCGTAAGTAGTTGCTACACTGGCGACGGGTGCAGCAGCGTAAGAAGCAACGGCTGGGGCGGCGTAGGTGGTGGCTACTCTAGCTACTGGTGCGGCGGCGTATTGAGCAGATTGGTACACTGGGGCAGCGGCGTATTGAGCAGAGTAGGTCAATGGCGAGGAGTAGCTTGAGTAAGCCACGGGAGCGTAGCTTCCGTAGCCGGAGTAGCCTCCGTAGCCGGCGTATCCAAGACCGCTGTTCCATAGGAACTCATTTGGCTTGGGCTTAGCAGAGGCGAAAGCCAGCACGGCGGTAAGAACCAACTGGAAAAGAAACATAATATTGTTTTTAGTCTCATTTATTATTTAAATGTTTTAATACCCTGTATCTCTACAATAAAGGCCTTTGTGATGTATAAATTTTTATAATAGAATAAAAATAAATAAATATATACATGTTTTACTCTAAGGTACGTGTTGACGTTTTAAGCCGTTCAAATACATTTATTAGTTATAAATAACATGACAGATATAGAGGGGTAGACAGCCAAAGACATAGGCGAATTAATTAAGTTCCAATATCCATGTAAAAATCTGGAAAATAAGTTTAATTCGTTCAGTTAGTCAAAATAGCTATGTCACCATGCAATATAATCCATATCAAGCACCACAAGGAAAGTAATCAAGGCGGACCATACAATAAAGGATCTGTGGAAACCTTATTCCTTTAAGGTAAACGAACAATTGGGTGATTTAATTGTATTACTTACCAATTTGTACATTTTGATGTTTTGTTGTCGGTTTTCTTGGACTGAATGATGCCTGATCTATCTTCTCCGAATGTTTTATACTTTTCAATCGACAACCAGACTACAACCACTTCATATACTTGATAACATTTAAAACTCATCAATGTCTTTACCTAAACAGATAAATTGATTTAGATCACACTAAATCTAGCTATCACATATTCTACATCCTGACATGTCCATAAAAAGCCCGGTCTATATGAATACGATTTTCAACTTTATTTACCTTAGAATTAATTGGAAAGTTGCACAAAATTCAAAGGTTTAATAGAGCATCTCAGAGTCATCTTCAAGGCTAAAACAATATGCACGAACTAAATAAGACCAATTGACATTTATAATTTTTGAATAAATTTATGATCGTTGCGAAAGCACGTGTGAAAACTTCCGCTAAACAACTTTTGTGCCATCTGAGATAAGGATATTATCAATAAAGGTAGAAGATCAAGTCTTACCAGTTCACAAAAAATATCCTGTAATAAAGTTCGAGTGATTACGTTTTCTCATGGGAGTTTGTTCTTATAATTTGTTATGAGTCAGTAAGTAAGGCGATATGCGAAAAAATACGGGTGTTTCTTTTCTGTGTATTTCTTGAAATACACGGAAAATTTTAATAAATTTCTGGTGTATGCGTTTTGACTATATAATCTAGGGTTTTGAAATTGGAAAACATGTTTGGATAAATTTTCCTCGATAGAAATAACTCAGAACTCAAAAATATTTTTCAACAATATCTAGAGATTTGATGTTTAAAATTTTGCTAGCTATTTTAATTTTTTTAATAATAATATAAAACTAACTTTTTTTCCTTTTGCCCTGAATCCGCCCCTCTCGCACTGCGCGATTTTTCGCTCAGAGTGACAGTGACAAAAATAAAATTCGCATAGCCTCTTAAGGAGGGCCATGCCGCTCAGCTGCCATATATAAATAGGTGTAAGATGGCGAGATATTTAAAAGGCGCCGAATTTGTAAAATGGTTTCAGGTAAAAACTGTTTTCCATGAAACGGTAAATGTTTATTTATAGAAAAGTGTATAAACTTAGTCATCTTAACGTGAATGACGTCTAAATTTCTCTCTTTTTTATTTTCAGTATAGATAAAAATTATACAACTTGCTAAACTTTGCGTAAAAACGAGGCAATGGTATCGATTCGGTGTAGCACCCCTCATGACAAGACTAAACTTAATTTAAGCGTTCTGTCCTTGTCTTTTCGATAAAGAAATAAAAGACAGGACGCTTAAAATAAGGTTAGTCCTGTTAAATAAGTTAAGTCGTGTTACTTCGAATCGACACAAATATTCACGATATCTTGACAGCTATTATAATGGTGTTACATCAAATTATGCCTTCTGGGCTGCATACAGGGTGTAATCGTTAAGTGTGATTAGGCGATTATTCCGTAACTATTGCAGATATAAAAAAAATAAACTGATATTGAAAGTACGTTACCTAATCAGTAAAATGATATCAATAACTTTTTGAAAATCAAAAGAGAGGTATCCAAAATTTTGACATTAAACATTCCCATACATTGTATCGCACAACAAGGACGTCACTTTGAACATCTGCTTTGAAAACAAAATTTTTTACTTACTAAGAAATAAATATTATTCAATTCAAAGATAGTTTTATTACTTTGTTAGGTTAATAAACAGTTTCCTTTAATATCAGTTCTAAGCTAAAATAAACTTTTAAAATAAGGAAACAAAAACCTTTCTATTAATCTCATACTAAATGTATGGGAATGTTTAATGTCAAACTTTTGGCTACTTCTCGTTTGATTTTCCAAAAGTTATTGATGTCATTTTATTATTTGATTAGTTAACGTCCTTTCGACATCAGTTTAAATTTATCTGATATCTGTAATAGTTACGGAATAATCGCCTGGTCACACTTAACGATTACACCCTGTATAGACGTAGTTAAATGTCGCGAGATAATACTTATGAAAAAATATGATGAAAATAAGCTGTTTACTTCACTTTCAGTGTTTACCTTTTGTATGAATATTGAGAAAAATCCAGGCGTAAAGGGGCTTCTTAAGGATATGGGTAGCCCGAGATTGAGCACCTTATTTTGTATCAAGTAGACTTTTCATTATTGCTTAGAGTAGCACGCTCTGAGCCGTGGCTGACAACGAAACGTTACGACAACCGAAATATAACGCGCGCTCGAAAAACCGCGTTTTTATGAAAAAACTCGGCTTTTGGTTAAAATAAAAACACAATCTTTTTTAAACTAGCTAGATATCATTTTGACATTTTTTTTAAAAGAAACAACCAACTAAATCCTAAAATCGATACTCAAGAGAATATCAATATAATATGTAAAATTAGTAAAATAGATTTTTATTTACAGCAAATAACATATGAACCAATTGACGTGGTTTGCTCAAACTTATTTCCTAAACGTTAGGAGAACATATTATGTGTATTTTTTAAAATGTGCGAGTAGTATGATAATAAATATTTTTACTTTAAAAGCTTTTTTTAATCGACGACGATCCCAAGTGGGTCGAAATATATATCGAACATTTTCTTTTTTATTCAATTTCTACTTTAATATTCGTAAGAATAAGAAAACGGTTAAAAAAAGATTTTTTAAAATGTGGGTTTGCTGATTTTTATTTCTATTTGCCTCATATTTCCCCTTAACCCGATTGGTACACCTAAGGCAGGATCGTGGCAAACGCTAAGTATGAGTAGTAAGTAATTATATTTTATTATATAGTAAAACGGGTTTCGTTGGAAAGCTAGAAAGACAAACTGCAATAATAAAAAAATATATAAATAATAATAATAAAAAAGTAGTATTTCTTAACCCTTTATTTACGGTTAGACTAAAATATTATTTATTATTTTATTCTTTTAGCTTTATAGAAATTTTATATTTTTCTTTATATATTTTTTTATAATATCATAATATTTTAATAGATATATACAGTACTCTCTCGCTAGTCCGCCGCTTGATAATCCGACAACTACTATAATCCGCCCATTTTTTGCAAGTCGATGACTCTCTGTAATCATGTTATTACGAAGATTTATACTGGTAAAAAAACAAGCCAAATTAGAGCAGTATTTTTCAAAACCTGAGTAATCAGTTAATGTGTCAGTTCATTTTCAAATTTTAATACAAATTTACATATGTATTTACCTTCATAAGTACTAATACAAAATTACTATGTTTTTTTGTTGTTTTCCTCAATTTGATGTTCCTGTACATTATAATCCGCCGTTTTCGGTAATCCGCCGGTAGTCCGGATTTTTTGGTGGTGGATTAGCGAGAGAGTACTGTATATTTATATAATATATAACCAAATATACCTAAGTACTTTCCCCCGTACATAAAAAAAATAACTTTTTCTTTCTTTTTAAAATATGGTTAGAGAATTTAATCTAGTTTAAGAAAAAGAAAACCACATTAGATTCTGGTAACTATTCAGAGAGATATACACTACACAGTTGGTAGGAAAAAATGGCGGGAAAACAAAAATAGAAACATTACTTAAAGTTGTTGAAGAACAACTTATTTTAATAGCTTTTTTTTTTTTTTTAAAAGGCCATCTAGCATGTTTTATTTTTTAATGGTATTGTTTAATTGCAAGCCGATTTTTAGAACAAGAATGTGAAGACGCATGTTGTCCTTGAAAAAGCATTTAAGTGCGAGTGGAACTTATGCAACTAGGGTCCCGTACTACGAATAAAAATCTATTTAATTCACAGATACGTGTAAAAGCTAGAGTTTTTAAACATAAATTTTCACGATTTTATATATTCCGTAATTTATTGAAAAATTCTCAACCAACTTTATTTATCTAGTACTTTTTTATTGTCAAATTATTATTATTTGTGCAAGCAAATGCTATTTCGTTAAAATTTCAAGTCTCAAAACGTCACAGTTTTCCTGTGACGTAAATACAGATACAAACAGACAAATGGAGAACACACGGAGTACAATCTCACCGTTTTTACCTTTTAGGTACGGAACCCTCAAAACTAGTTATGTAAAAACCATTAAAAAACATTTACCAAAATCTCATTTTATGTCGCCAATCTTGGCATTGTCTAAATTTGAATGACAACCGTAATGCAAGAAATAGTATATTTCGAGCCGAGTATAAAATGGCGGATTTTACGTGAGCCGAAGGCGAACGTCGAATGCTTACATTCCGAGGGTAAGAAAACCCATTTGTACTCGTTGCGAACGATACTTTTTCTACTACCTGATTCATGCATTTAAATATTTAATTTTTTCTTTCAAATTTAATGTATTTTATGACCTTGCAAAGCACGGTACGGTTTTGACTTATTTTTTTTCAGGCTTCGGCCGGCTTCTTTTATTTGTGGCCAGTACCATTTTGCGAAAAAAGAGTGTTAGACGCGATATAATCGATTATGTCGTGAATCGGAACGCAGGGAATTTCGATTGTAAAGACAAACTAAGGACGTCAAAAAGAACCTAATTTAGCATGAAATGAAATTTCAATACGATATTTCAAACTGACCTGATAGTCATTCCGCAACGGGGCCCGGAAAGTTCGATTTTCAAAACTAATTTCGAGTATTAAATGGAACTTTTTCTTTTTAAGTACAAAAAAGTCATTGCTGCATGCCGTGGCAAAGATTGAACCTGACCTCTCTCCTCAGGCATTCTACTAAACGCCTCTGATCCTTTTTCGTATGACGTGTAGAGCCCCCCCCCCCCCCGTCTCTACCCGACGTCACCTCCCACCAATTTCTCAGCTCGTAATACCACTTGATATATTGTCACGTCGAAGTCGATTGACGATGTTACCTATTCTATACCGAGAGTGGGAGACCGTGCTGAGCTGAATTGGGGTATGTCCGATAAAATTAGAAATCTATCTATCTATCAGCCAAGTTCGTTCACTGCTGGACATAAGCCTTTCCAGGACTTTGCCACTCCCGGCAGTCATCCTGGAAGAATTGCCCATACTTACACACGCTGGGCAGGCGGGTTGGTGAGCGCGGTGCCGCTTGTAAATTAGAAAAGTCGGTCTGAATTTTCAATTAGCTTTTCTTTTACTACTACATTTTTATAATTATATCTCTGAATAGCGTGTGCAAAATGTAACTTTATTTCTCATGGGAGCTTTTTTCATGAAAATCTTTATTTTTTTCACTTTACTATTTAAAATTGTAAGCGATTAACCAGAGTTGTAAAAATTTGGCTGAGTGCGAATCAGACTCGCGCAGAAAGGGTTCCGTCACACCACACAATACGGGTCTGGAATCCTAAAAACATGGTAAATTATAACAATATACCTATAGATATCATAGCAACATTAACGCGACACGAACAAGCCGCTAAAATGCTAGCGCCTGACAAACAGAACCCTAATATACTTTTAATAACCGCTTTATTTTTTCTGTAAACTTTTTTAAAGTTTTTTGTATGGGGATACCCCTTGCATAGTGACACGTATTGTGTAAAATATTCAACTGGCTACCTAATGACGTGTTACGGCTGAAGCTGTAGACCCCTGTGACAGACGGACGGACGGACAGACAGCGAGTAATAAAGAACCGTTTGGCACCCTTTGGGCTAGGAACCCTACAAAAGTATACATCTTCACGACATGAAACTGTGAAATGTAAGTCACAGACCAAACACAAATTACAGACCGCCCCTACCGGATTTGAACCAGCAACCACTAGATTAATAATCAAATACTCAAACTACTATAGACCAGTGTTTCCCAGACCTTGGTCCGCGGACCGGTGCCGGTCCACAGACATTTCCTGCCGGTCCGCGAATAATATTCTGTCCAGTCGCCACATTCAATAATAAAAACAAATTTTAAAAATAGAATGGATGTCATTGCAACGCTTCGTTTTACCGAAACCAATCTACAGCCACGGCTATTAAATATTTTGACAACGAAACAGCAACATATTTCAATTCTTTTTTTCTTTTACATTGTTCGAGTATTTTCAGTTAATAGTTCAAGAAAAAAAGCACTTCATAATAAACAAGCAATGGTTTTATTTCCTACCGGTCCCTGAAATGTTTTTCAATTCTTGCCGATCCGCAGGTAGAAAAAACTGGGAAACACTGCTATAGACCACAGAGGCGGTCTATATATGTATATAATGTTTATACCACAGATATATATTGAAGTAGATGACGCAAACTGACTTACCTTGCGTGTCCTTAGATTCGCCTTAAATTCGCTAACTTTGACTCCTACAACTTTGACTCTTATGTCCTTTGTCTTATATGCTTTACAATTCCTTCTGAAATTCAAACCTCTGTCAACCGTTTTCATAGTAAAATGTCACATGCTTGGTTTTCATAGAGTTTAATGCACTTGTTTGATATTATAGTAATACCTTTAAATCAAGGCGGCGCTGAGAAAATAATATTTCCCGTGTTACACCATTTTGCTTTATGACGACCAAACGAGACCCTGGTAAAATCACATTATTATTCACGACACTCGCGTCCTTCACTTTTTAACATCAAATTTCACCTTTAAAGCCTTACATGGTAATAATCTTTGTAACCACTGCTATGAAATATGTAAACAATTTCCCGAACAAAACAGGAAGTTTGCTGAAATAACAGAGCTTAATAGCGGATAGGTCGAATCATGTAAAATTGTAAACTGTACGATAAACAAAACGAGAGTGTATTATCTTTTTCCTAGTCCCCGATTATCTTATATTTTACTGGGTTTTCAATGTTTATAGTCAGGTTATACAGGTATATGTATTTATTTTTATGTTGGATATTATGTTAGTAACGCTGTTGTTTATAACCGCTGTAACCCGACTAATAAGTCCTTATATTTGTTGTTTTATTGTTTCTTCATATAAAATAGATGTAAATAAAATCACTGATCTTGAATTTGAAAACAAACACTTGTACTACCTATTTGTTTCATAACATAATTATATTTTCAATGCATGTGCTCGTAAAGGCCCACTTTTTATGCATCAAAACCGAACAGAAAGTCGATTATTTTGCCCTAGGGCTTTATAATTATAATTTTTTTTATTTACAACGTAGTATGATACACGGGCGTAAGAGCAATAAATTACTCGGTTACGTTTAAAACACTTGCTACGCTCGCTACGCTCGTGTTTTAAATCGTCCTCGTAATTTATTCCTTTGCGCCCTTGTAGCATAAACTACTATTGTTGCACGCTTTCCAACCGGTTTTTATTTTAAGTTATTATTTTAATATACGAGCAATAAAACGACAAACGTATCTTAACAATGATTGGGAGGAAAAACTGTGTGCAACAAATATAATTATGTTATAACACAAATAGTACAAGTGTTTGTGTTCAAAATCAAGATGCTTTCTATGTTTCATCAAGTGCCGACAATTGCAAGTAAAATTAAGGTTCTGTACTCAGAAGGTGCCGAATTGTTTTTTGTCGCTTAGATGTTGATCTGGTATCTAAATCGTGACTTTAGGTTTCCGAGTGTGTTGCGTAGTGGTATTCTATTTTTTTCAAAGAACGACATTTTAAAATAACCGGTCCAAAAGATTTTTTGGTACAAACAATCAGCTGTTGAGGCTTGGATAAGAAAGGATAAATATTTATTATTTCATTAAATAAAAGGTACAGGTACAGTAAAAAAATTCAGTGTTTACAGCATTAAAACTAAAATTAAAGCATTCAGTAAGTTTATAATAAGACGTGCAGTTCATAAAGCTTCAGGTAAAGTAGTAAAACTTATAGTTGATATAATCCAACAGCAATTTAACTACAGAATAAACTTTAAATGCTGTGGTTTACACACAAACTGTAGTTAATAACAAACTTTCAGTCTAATATTAGTTACTTAAATAACTTTGCATACGTGCTTGTTCACTTTGATATTTTACTCGACTGAGAACATTTGAGGGCAAGAGGTGGGAAATTTTTCAGAAATCTTTTTTTGTTCACAGTTCAATGTACTTTGGTTCCACGACCCATTAAAATGGGACGCCCTAAATAAACTGTATCAGCTAGTTACGTCATATTATCAGCGCTCAGCAAACCTTAGATCTAAAATCATTGCAGACTGTCATGCGGAACTGCAAAACCTGTCAACCATGTGCAAAGTCGAACTACACTGAACTAGAGCACACAACGGAAATGAAGGTAACGAACAAGCAGACTCCCTGGCTAAACTAGCATCCCTTATGTGAATAACGACACAGGGCACTAATCTGTGTTGATCATCGGCAGAAGCAATCAGGGGTGAACTGTGAAAACACACTCTGAGTGTACACAACAAAGCATGGGCAGAACAAAACGACTGCCTGCTGTCAAAACTAATGATACCGTAGTCGAATGGTAAGGTAACAAGATACTTATGAAAACTAAAACGGTCCGACTTACGTGACATGGTATGTATCATAACTGGACACTGTAACCTAAACAAGCACCTTTTCACCACAGGTGGCACCGAAAGCCCTCTATGCAGAGGGTGTCTTCTAGAGGATGAGTCAGTGGAACATGTGCTACTCCACTGCTCTGCAACCGAAGACATGAGACGAAAAGCAGGGATTGCGACGAGCTCCAACTTCCCTTCACTGAACCAGTTCATGTGTCAGAACGCTGAAGCTGTGGAGCTGTCCTGGCTGGGCTGACTGACCGGGGGGAAGTGCACAATATTCACGATTACCGAGAATCAGTGCAGGACTCATCGCCCCCGCTATGAATTTAGAATTAAGAAATTTAGTTACGTCAGTTAATAAACAGAAGTGAACATTTTTGCATAAAAATATCTGATAAAATGTTCGTTGTACCAGTTTACACTTCTATAGGCAGTCCCCATAAATTACTTCTTTTTTTTTTGTTCGTTGACTGGCGGTGTAAATGTTTGCGTTATCAACACCTAACATTATGTCAAAGGAGACTGTTCTTTTTTGTATGGAAAGTGGTCTGTGGCCAACACATATAATATTGTGGTTTTTAAATTAGGTAACCCCAACTACACCTCTGTGCGAAAGGGCATCAAAATCTGACCCGACAGATTTTTCGGTACTTTTTGGGCAGAAAGAGGTGGCGTCAGCGTCTTCAAATACACGGCGTATAGTTTAAAAACGCTAGAATAACAGGCCACTTATTTATAGTTCTTAGTTCGGCGTCATTGCAGTTAAAAATGTAATAAATGTAGCTCACTGCAAAATCGCAGTTCTTATAAGTTCTTTACTTTATTATAACATAATTGTAATAAAAATACCTAGTTAAAGTAAAATCATACTAATATATTTGACTTGAAATATCTCAAAACTGTCGGGTAAGATTTTGATGACGTCATAGCAAAAAAATACCGTCTAAATGTGTACTTCCTAAAAAATTACTCCATATCTGTTGGTCTATAGACCACTTTCATCTAGTCTCCTTTGAAATTCCTACGTTACGATGATCGCTGCCCCTGCGGATAGCGCAAAATATTATAAAATAATACTTTTTACGTGGATGCGATACTATTTTCATATTTTTGTAAAATATTAATGAAATATTAAATTATCTATTATCTTTTATTATTTTTGTTTTTAAAATTCGACTTTCATATGACTTTCATATTTCATATATACAGTAGATACTAACTACAAAGAATATAAAATTACAAATAGACTAAATTAAATAAAAAATACGTGCCAGCGGTACCTGAACCGTCTGGAATGTCACGTGATGACGGCAGGACACCTGATAGTATGACCCTGGTTGCTTGGAAGAATGGTAAGCCGCTGGTGTGGGATGCTACATGCGTGGACACACTAGCGGCTTCCCACATAATCCGGGCCAGTAGGGCTGCTGGTGCGGCAGCTGACAACGCTGAGGACAACAAGCGGCGCAGGTATGCTTTCCTCGGAAACAATTATATATTTGCGCCGTTTGGGGTCGAGATCTTGGGCCCGTGGGGCCCGGAGGCGCAACGTATTTTCAAAGAAATCTCGCTGCGCCTTATCGACACGTCATGGGACCCTAGGGCTGGTACGTACCTCGGCCAAAGGCTAAGCCTGGCAATACAACGAGGTAATGTCGCCAGTATCTTGAGGACCCTCCCGCAGGGCAGCGATTTAGACCAAATTTTCAGTTTATGAATAAAATTTCAGGTAAGTTTGTTATTATTATTGTACAATTTTCTTAATTAGGTTTTTTTTTAGGCATTTTAATCTTATAGTAGTTTTAGTTTCACTTATTTTTTAAGTTTAACATTTTTAAGTTGTTTAGAATTTCAGATGGATAATGTTGTTTAAGTCATTACTTATATTAATAAAAATTATAATATTCATGTTGAAAAAAAAATAAAAAAACAAAAATATATTGTTTAAATCGCTTATCTTATCTATTGCATTGTTCAAAAATAAGTAAAGTCAATTTAAGTGTAGGTGCATGAAATTAGTAATTATTTGTAACTTCAGTCATTCTTTTGAAAGCAGATAATGATGTCGATTCGGCGCAACACAAGGTAACTTATTTGACAGCCTGTCTTTGTCTTTTCGATACAGAAAGAAAAAGACAGAAAGCATAAATTAGGTTTAGTCCTGTCAAATAAGTAAAAACCGAATCGACACAAATATCAATTGATTGGTGAAACTTCAAGGCGAGATATTGGAGATTTATTTTATTTATTTTTATTTCTATCCGCTAGCGATTCAAAAGGAAGCAAGAAAGGGCTTGGCACAGCATTTTTCTGAAGGGTCAAATCAGGTATCCCCAAACCGCGAGCACTGCAATGTCCTCCGCCGCACAGTGATCCCAATTTAAAATTTTCAAGTTTTTTTTTTATCTCGAAAACTATCCTTTTAAGAAATTTAGCACTCAATATTGGTCACTTGAAATATAAATATCCATCATATAAAAAATGATCAGGTCGATATTCTGTCTTGGGGACCTATGTCCATAAAATGTTAAATTGGGATCACTGTGCGCTGTCAGACAAAGAAGCTGGCTCCCCCTGCTTCCAGGGAAGTATCCAGAGATGCAGGCACGCTCACCCCCCCTCTCAATATATCAAATCATACCCGGTATCTCATTATACTTTTTGAATCGTTCAATCAATAATTACCAATAAAAATCTTTTATAGTGGTATCAATTCGGCATAACACGTCTTGACTTATTTGACAAGGACTAACCTTATTTTAAGCGTCCTGTCTTTTTCTTTCTTTATCGAAAAGACAAGGATAGAACGCTTAAATTTAGTTTAGTCCTGTCAAATAAGTTAAGATGTACTTCACCGAATCGGTACCATTGTCTCACATTTTGAAAAGAAAAAATATTTCACAAACAAACACAAACCCCCAATTTCACATTAGAGGTTTTCCTTTTTCTCATCTTTGAGTAATGAACCCTAAAACCTATAAATGTTTACCAAGTGGAGCCAAGTGCGTCCCTATACAAAGTATGCCACGACTTTGAAGTGTCACTACTTCCGTAGAGCCTTTGGAATGAACTAAAGCGGCATTACAGATTCCAATTTGAAAGTTTCCTCATTTACGTCAGCAGAGCTTGGAAGTGGCTTAGAGATCCTCGATTAGCCGCCCTGGCTCACCGCAGGGCGGATGCGGCCCTAAACTCCCTATCGACACTTTGTTTACACAACCTTTAGGTATATTTGGATCACAAACACGCCCGGGGCGTATGTATTTTTGCCAGTGATTGTTGTTACTCGTTCGTTTTCCTTTAATATAGTATGGTATATCGTTAGAAACGAATGAACGAATGTTATTATACCAAAATCGAGGAATGTTTATATTTTACTTATTTTACTCGTATCATCGAAATGATATAAGGCGCTACGAAAAAAAATCGACACTTTATGAACTTGCATATCTACTTCAGTAAATAATTTATTATTTTGATAAAATAGTACATTATTTTTGGATTCTTTTTCTAGGAAACAGAAACGCAATTGGAGAAATTCGGTTCGATAGAAAAATTTATTGAAATGAGGTCCTTTTCGACACCAACTCTCCTGGTCTGACAATTTAGAATGACATATGGACTGCAATTATATTTTATTAGATGGGTTTTAACGGTTTCTAGGACTCGGTTAAACGAAATTTTGATAGCATCTTTAGTACATTTTATATTAATAAAACACCGACTTTTTGCTATTTTTCCACGAATCCGTCCCTCTCGCACTGAGAGTTTTTTCGCATATGGAGTAACAGGGATGCTAAAACTTTTGTAAATCGCCTTAAAGAAATAAACATGTCCAGTCACCCTCACGTCTATCATAAGGATTAATGACCGTAGGGCCCGTTATCCCTAACATTAAGTACCTCATTTTGCATCAAGTAGAACTAAACTCTATGATCTTTTATTATAGTTTAAAATACCGCGCTCTGAGCCGTGGCTGTTACGACAACCGAAACATCGCGCGCTTTTAAAAACACGTGTTGCGCTCAAAAAACGTTTTAATGGTAAATTTCCACAAAACTATCCGAAAAAGTACTTACTAAATTACATTTTCCTTAATTTCCTGTAACTTTCTTAAGAATTGGTAATGTAAATTTTATATAAAACGAAAAAAAAAACATGAAAAATTGACCAAGTTACGGATTTTTTTTCGATCGAGCAAACTAAACCGTATCGCATTTTTAAACGCAAAAAAATCTGTATAAATAATGTATCTAAAATAGCTTTTTATTTATAATTACACAATATAACTTGAAATATATACAATAAATAAAAGAAAATTGAAAACTTGAAATATATTTCGGCCCTTAGTGGGCCGTCATCAGTCAAGTATTAAAAAAATTACGAATATACCATAGTTATCTGTAGTAAACTCGCTGTCCCTTTTAGGCAACACATATGCCAGAATTGGGATGGCATGAGAAGAGTTGATGGTGATGAATGTTGGCACTTGAAGGGTGCTTGTACTTGTCCACAAACTTTTATTATTTGATATAAGAATTTGTGGACAAGTACAAGTACCTTTTAAATCTTAAGAAGTAGGTATAGGTTGATTAAGAAAAATATTGTCTTTTTTATTTTTTATTTTTTATTACTATGGTATATTCGTAATTTTTTTAATACTTGACTGATGACGGCCCACTAAGGGCCGAAATATATTTCAAGTTTTCAATTTTCTTTTATTTATTGTATATATTTCAAGTTATATTGTGTAATTATAAATAAAAAGCTAATTAAGGCATACTATATATATTTATTAATGTATCTAAAATACATTTTTTTTTTCAGAAGCAAAATATTACAATTTCATGGTTTAAAATAAATCAGAAAAGAGACAAAATTGGGATAAGCCCCCCTTAAGTCAATGACGTACAATCACCCTCAAGTATTCCATAAGGGTTTAAATCACAACAAAGGGGCCGTCCATTAATCACGTGAATGTTTTTTAGCTACTTTTTAACCCCCCCTCCTCCATGGTGATACGTGGTGAGGTTTTAGACTACCCCTCCCTCCCTACCCAAAATCACGTGTATTTTTTTGATACCAAGTATATTAAAAATGCAGAATAGTATCTTTAAATTAAATTATATCTTTAAATATAAGATAAATATATCTTTAATTGCTTAGCAACGGCGAGTCAAGGTCACGCACAGATTTTTGGTTTAAAAATTGCGCGTTCAAAGAAAAAATAAATACACGGAATATCTCACTACACCCCCCCTCCCTCGAGTGATATTTGGTGATTTTTCCAAACCCCCTCCCCCCTTTCGAGCCTCACGTGATTAATAGACGACCCCAAAATAGGTAAACACTATACAACGTGTAACAGAAAGGTGTAACCATATTATTCAGTCAATGGTATAGGACAACTTTAGAAAAATGCAATGCCGCTCGGCCGAAATGTATGGAAGGGCAGATTTTTTTTTTGAGATTTCGAGGTTGGCTCCATAGTAAAAGTTGTTCTATACCATCGACTGAATAAGCTCTTCAAATATGGTTACACCTTTCTGTTACACGTTGTAGATAACCCTACATTATTTGAAACACGCACAAGTACTATAAGAACATTGTGTTACTTTAGATCGTTTACAAAATGATGCCTAAGTAAGTAAATGCACCAGTCTTTATACCAAGTATCTGGCTGTTTATTACGTGGTTCTACTTCCGAACATTATTTGAACTCCCGAGTAGAGAGAGACTTCTTCAACCATTTCATTAATTGTATTTGCTGTCTATCAAGTTGTAGCACCGTTACATATTTGATGGATAAACTCTAGAAAGATAATGCAAGAGTAAATATCCAAACTTTACCTATTTAATGTATTAAAAATAGATTAGATCCCACTAACATTATAAATGCGAAAGTTTGAATGTATAAATGGATGTCTGTTTGTTACTCCCTCATGACGTGACTACTTAAGAGGCTATGCGAATTTTATTTTTGGCACTGTCACTCCAAGCGAAAAATCGCGCAGTGCGAGAGGGGTGGATTCAGAGCAAAAGGGAAAAAAGTTTGTTTTATACTATTATTAAAAAAACTAAAATAGCTAGCAAAATTTCAAATATTAAATCTCTAGATATTGTTGAAACACACCTAATAAAATATTTTTGAGTTTCTATTCATCAAACGAGGAGAAAAATTGTGTTTGAAGACCTCATTTCAACAATTATTCAAAACCCTAGATTATATAGTCAAAATGCATATACCAGAAATTTATTAAAATTTGCCGTGTATTTTATGAAATACACAGAAAAGAAACACCCGTATTTTTTTCGCATATCGCCTTAACCGATTGAGCTGAAACTTTGCAAAAATGTAGTTCTAAACGTAAAATAGGACATAAGTTACTTTTTATCCCATAAATCAGTTCCCATAGGGTGTTAAACTTCTATAGAAAAGTGATGTGTCATTTCTTCGTGACATACCTACGGAACAGATTGGGCTGAAATTTTGCATTAATGCTGTTCTAAATCTGTAATAGGACAGGCTACTTTTTATTCCATGGGATGGCAATGAGGTGTCAAGTTTCTTTAGAAAAGTGATGTTCACGCCGTATATCTACTAAAGAGATTGGGTCCACCAAAGACAATTTAGCAGAGAATAAATTCAAAGGAAACAAAGCTCGACTTTGACATTTACTTGGGAATCAAATAAAAGATCATGAGAACTAAAAACACTCCATACCAGATTCAGGTTAAATACGCTCTTTAAAATCAATGGTCTGAAAAATATTGACAGATTCAATAGTACTGCACAAAAACTAAAACAACGCGGGCGAAGACGCGGGCAAAAGTTAGTATAATAATAAATTTGTTTGGAGGCCGAGCGCTAGCGAGGTCTCATAAAACGCTAGGGAATTGACAAAACACGTCACTCGATGGTCACTTCTGGTTTACTTTTAACTACACTTAAAAGAAAACTTTATATCCCGTGGGAAATAAAGTGACATTTTGTACACACTGTTAAGGTGATCGATGGTTATTTATTAGTAGTTTATGATACAAGGGCGCAAAGGAATAAATTACGAGGACGATTTAAAACACGAGCGTAGCGTAGTGTTTTAAACGTAACCGAGTAATTTATTGCTTTTACGCCCATGTATCATACTACATTTTTCAAGGCATAGTGTGAGGAAATGAAAACAAATATAATCATGTGAACTTTAAATTATAATTGGCTCAAAAGGATTGTATCCAGAGCCGTTAAACAGTGGAAAAAAAAGTATAACGTCTATGGTACACAGAAAAGGCTTCAGTTTAGCCAACCATTGTAAATAAATTAATAAAAAATAATAATAATAAAGCCCTAGGGCAAAATAATCGACTTTCTGTTCGGTTTTGATGCATAAAAAGTGGGCCTTTACGAGCACATGCATTGAAAAAGTAATGTATTATGTCATAGCTCTGAAAAAAATTCTTTGGCAATAAAATTTCTTCCCTAAAACAGATCAAGTTGTGAACTCACTGTATCCATGAACTAAACAATTCGTCTAAGAGCGAGTCGGACTCGCGCAAGAAGGATTCCGTAGCACTACACAACACTGGTACGGAACCCTAAAAATGCTTTTAGGGTAAATAACAACAATATAAAGTTGCCATTGCAACATCAAGGCGACAAAAAACAAGGCGCTAGAATGATAGCGTCTGACAAACAATTCGGCACATAATCCAATTTTTTTGTTTTACTTTTAATTTATATTATTTGTCTAACTAAATTTATGTTGTCTTTATCAGCTTCTTTCTTTTATTATTCTTTGATTATATAGGTAAATATATACAGATGAGGCGCAATTAAAAATGTAACGGTAAAACCCAAGATATATTTCGGGCCCCACTATTTATTACTCCAACTTTATTTTTTTTTTTATGCGTTTATTGAGTAAATACAAGAAAAATATACAATATTATAAAACTTATACAGCTAACGGAAACCATAAAGAGGTTGATATCTGATGCCGGGCCCACTAGCTTTTATTTATATAGGATTTTATCGTTATATTTTATAATTGTGCCTCATCTGTATATATTTACCTATATAATCATATATCAAAGAATTATATTATATGTCGTGATCATATACTTAGAATATAAAGCCTGACCAGGAAAATAAAAAACCTGCTCTAGGGGCGCCACATTTGCTTTTATGATTGCAACACTCATGTTTACACACACATATTAAAAACATAATCACACTTTGACAGCACACACGCACCCACACGAAAAAATAACAGCACACTTTGACAGCAATCGAAATAATGACGTTTCAAAGTTGAGGTTGCCAGTAGAAGAAATAAGTTCTATTGGTTTTCCGCAATGTGGAGAGGTTTTTTATTCTCCTGGTCAGGCTTTACTTTCCCTTATTCTAAGGGAGATACTGTATATCTATATATATTATATATATTATATATATATAATATCCTTAGTCTATGGTCGTGATAGAAGCCATAGTAACACGTATTCTGTGAACACTTCAACTGGCTCCCTCTAACGGCTGAAGCTGTAGTGTCACCACTGTGACAGCGGAGGCTTAGTAATAGATTCCCTTCCCGGATTTGACACCTGAGTTGAAATATTTATTGCTAATGCAAAATAAACTGAGAATTCGGAACAGAAAGCAAAAACACGTGTTGAGAATTTATATGGCGTGTCACACATTCATCTAACTAAAGAAACCTATACATTTTATCTTTCATAATTCATTTTATTTCCTGGGATTTTTATTTTTATGGTCTATTTTATTATTTATATTTATTTATTATGAATTAATTAGTATATAATATATTTATTTATGTAGGTACATTATACAGTAGGTTAATTTTACTTTAATAGTACTTTATTTTATTTCAATTAATCATTATTATTATTTAATATATGTACACGTATGTATGTCTACTTTTATATAAATTATATTCTATTATCCCCAGAGGTAGACTCGAAGAAATCTCTTTATAGAGATATGTTTGCCTTTGTACATGTTAATTTGTTTATAATATGTTTGTAAATGTTTATTTTCTGTGTAAAATAAAGAATAAGAATAAGAACAAGAATTGTTTGTGATGTGACATATTTTTTAGATTTGATATTAAATATACAATATTAAACAATTATTTACTTAGATTACATGTTTTATCGTGAAATCCATCGCTTTGAATATTCATATTATTATTAGATTGAGAAAACTAGAAATCAATCAGAAACTTGCAAGTTTAAACAGATATTTAGAAAAAGTCCCAGTCCAAGATTTGAACCTGTGGCCTCCTGCTTATAAGGCACTACTATCTGTTCGGAATGAACAAAGCGTGAAGTCACAAGACGCACTCGTGAGCGTTCAGTATGTGCATTACAGGCTGATATATCAAGTAATTACAAAACTTCGGTGTACAGGTATGGTGGAAAAATGTATGGGTCCAGGTACCTTAGTGGCGCAGTCGGTAGCGCGTTTGCCTTGTAAACAATAGATCCTGGGAGTATCTTTTTCAAAATATTTGTTTGCTTAAAATTTCTGATTATTTGTTTTAAAAATGATTTAATTATTTACTTATTAATTAACTATTGGAGTGGGCATTTTACCAAAAAGTTACTAAAATACCATTCCCAAGACTTCATGGAAAGAAAATAGGTAATAATCTTCAACAGTTTGGAATTTGTAATTTAATTCCCTCGGCAGTTGAGGGAGATTTCAGCTGATTAATGCGAGTCTCTCAGCCCGGAATTATGCCCCCTTAACAAAGTTTATTGCACTTTTTGTTAACTTGTTTCCTAATTATTCTACAGCAACAAGTGCCTTTAGGGTTCGAGGAATTAATCAGCTTCTTCCACTGCTTAGATTGTATTACTTTTTCTTGAGGATTTGTATAAAATTACAATATTCACTTCTCATGCTCTAAAAAGTACTGGTTTATGCTTGTTACAAGTGGAATATAACTACGTTTTATGCTATATGTAGTGCGTAAAAGTGTTTACTCCTTCTAAAACTATGGTAATAGACCATACAGCCAGATATACAGTACAACTTCATAGACAAACTTTAACTTTCACTTTTACTTTTAAAAAAACTTGAAAAAATTAAAAAAATTAGGAATAAGGAATAAATAATATTGTAAATATATACAATACATATAAAATTATGTGTAACTCCGCCCATTTGATTAGTCTTGCTAAGAAGAAGGGCAAGAAACTTAGCAAGATCAGGTCTTTTTTTTCATAATATTACTTATACAAACAAGTAAATGTAAAAAGTAAGCCTATACTTTAATTAAATAAAGAGTAAAAAATACAAGTCAGGAAAAAATTATGTTATGCAGGCAAAAAAATATATATATTAATGTCTCATATATATGTCTACCTGTCCCATGTAATTCATCTGCTTTTACAGTCATTTCATCTATTAACTCTGGGGACCGACCGCGATCATCACCCAGCTATGGTTGTGAGATGCTTACCTATTGCTACTATAATTTTAATGTATGTACCGAACTCCGCAATCACTGATAAACCCTATGGGTTTTTATTGATTGTGCATTTTTGTAACTAGGTTGAGATTATTGAAAAAAAAGAAAATATAAAAAAAGGCAACTTTATGACATAGGAGGACCACAAATGTTACCAGAGGATCAGCGAGGGCCGATAATAAATAACGCATTAGTCAATTTCGTATCATATTTATTGTAGTTTAAAACACAATTTATTATCAAAACCTAATGCAGCTGCATTTACCTGCATTTTAGACGTAGAAATGCGCAGTATTACGTCTAAATATGCATCCGTTAACTGAGAACATTATTTGCTTTTTCGTTACTTCAAAATGGAAAATGTCTTCTCACACAAATATGTACAACCAAACACAGTTATTCTGCATTATTGCATTTTGTTTTCTTGTGCGGCTTGAGAGAGTAATCCTAGTTTATACAAACGAAATACCAAAACCTTTTGTAAATTATACCCCCGGTTTCTGAAAGGCCAATCAAAGTTAACAGTAGATTAAAAAAACTTTAACCGCAAATAACGGTGAAAATAAAGCATATATGAAGTCTGAATAGTGATGAATCATTAATTAACTTAGTTAATTTTTGATTTCAATGTAAAAGTCCCACTTTTTCTGGCTTAATCCGCAGATAATTATTTTTAATCTACTGTTAACATTGATTGGCCTTTCAGAAACCGGGGGATAGTGTGTATAATTTAGTTTTAGTACTCGTATGCACTAGGCAAGCTCCGCCGGACTCTTAGAGAGCTGAAGCAACTGACTTTAAATTGACAGCCTTTGTCTTACTATCAGTTGATCTTAAAATTATGTGAGAGATTTTTGGTTCATTAAATCAACACACTTGAAGAATTTTTCAAATACCTACTGAAGTATGCTCTCTGAGATACTGCTTGAATCTTTGATGCCTAAAGCTAGTGATATCCTCGAAACAAGTTCAAAGCTCGCTTCATAACGATGACTATCGAAAACTGGAGTGTTTGTCGTAAACCATAAATCATTAAATGGGGGAAAGTTTCGCGCCATAGGTTAAGTGTTTAATGGCGATGCGAGAACAATGTCAGGTGATCAAAGTTTGAATTACCAGGAGTGCAGAAGTTTGTAGCAGGTCGTCGAAGGAACACTTACGATAACTTCCGAGGTCACCTCACGGGCCATTACACAGCCCTGTTTCAGCTAATGGCGGCCGAAGGTTCTGCCGCCGCCGTCGGTAATCTAGAGTTTCAATTGTGACGTAAATTCAATGGCCCTTTAACGTAATAGGAATTTATTTATGAGTGTACCGTTACGATTAATTGTAATGGCTGGTTAATGTTTAGACGCGTAATTCGTAACAGCTTGGGGATTCAATTTTGATACTGCTTAAATTACAAACATAAAAATAAAACATATTGACAAGAAATTAATCCCTTAGTTTACCCGCGATTTTAAGTCCCAAATGTGAAAGGTGGTGAGTCCTGTCGCCGTAATTCGGGCACAAATAGACCAATAGCTTAACGTGCTTTTCGCCAAAGCACGCAGATAAACACAAATGTATTTGCACCACGACCTCTGAAGTACATTCATTAAGGTGGCTCCGTCGGAAAAATTAGTGACTCGATTCGTGGTGGTTGAAATTTCGAACAAAACCATATTAAAATAAAGTACTTATCAGCTCGCACTCGCAACATGGTTGTTACGTCAGTCGCTGCGGCTGACAAGTGCAAAAATAGTGTGTTTTTAATTTATTTTATCTAAAATAAAATGAATTTCCAAGAACTGCGAAAACCATATCATTTAATATTATTTTGTCTAGAAGTTTATAAATTTTTATACTGTTTCAGTTATATTGTTACAAGTGGACAAAAATCGAGAAATAAGGTTAAACTTAGATTTAAATTTTCTTGCTTCACTTCTGTATATTAAAATAAAATTCAGGAAATACCACATCACTATTTGTATGATATAGATTACTACTATGTATTTTTCATACTATTACTATGTATTTTTCTTCTACTAAAAATGCTATAGTTTTTTAACGGGTTTCGTCGGGTAGCGCGTAGCGACACTCCAAACGTCATCTGATGTTTTTGCATTAGAAAGAAAGAAATAAAGAAAGAAAATATTTCTTTTTTTTTTAAGGCACACTGGATTTATTATAGGTTCTGTATCTGTAATTTTGACGTGCCTATTCAATCTTTGCGAATCACGCTCAGAGTTGATGTTGTAAAGCCTGTAGCTGTAAATATCTAACGTTGAATCGAGCTTCCGCGGTGAACAGCTCTTAAGAGCGGTTTCGCGGCCGGATTGTGAAAAAGCCGCCTTTTTACTAATTAGTAATAAGCTTTTGTACGATAATTTTATTCTGAGCAATAAATAATTTTATAATTATTATTATTTTCTAATTAATCGAAACAGAACATTTAAATTCCAAATTCACTCAATAGTTATTGAACAAAACTTTATTACCTGTATTGTGTATGTTGCCTTCGCAAAGTTTCCGTTGGTTACTGTAAATTAGAATTCAAAAAGATTTAAAAAAATGTGCAATTAATACAGACTCATTCAAAAAAGTAAACACTTCTCAGACTTTATTTAGATTAAAGCTAAAATCATAAAACGTGGTAAAATAAATTTAAATTTAGTTTAATTTACTACAGAAGATATTATTACAATATTGTCAGTAAATTGTCCCGGGAAGGGAACAAAAGCAAACCCCACATCGGTACTGTATTCAGAGTTAATTTTATTTTGAGAAACACAAAAGAGCTGACAGTGGAGTGAGACAAGAGCACTTACAATTTGGACCGAGGCATTGTTTAGGCCACTGTAAATTAATTATTTTTTGGACCCCGGCCCGCGATACGCGGATAAAGGAAACCACTTCATTACTGCCTTGGGAAGCGTCTTTGAAGGGGCTTCTGTTTGGGTACAGTAAATGATAAAAATATGGTTCATGTCGAATTCCCGATAGGATATCAGAATTAAATTTGTAGATATATTAATAATTTGCAATATTCCGCTAAACACTCTTACCATGCTATTCAAAATGCAGACTCAAGCACCGCCCGTCCTCCCGCATAAAACATGCACAAGCAAAGCAAGCAGTACGAGCACAAAATAAAGCAATCTTAAATAACAAGCAAGAAAACTTATCGACACGTGTTTCGCCTCTAAACGAGGCATCCTCGGGATGTGTAGTCCGCCCGACCGCTCGACAGCAAAAAAAAAAAAAAAAAAAGTTAAAGTTAAGTTTTCTTGCTTGTTATTTAAGATTGCTTTATTTTGTGCTCGTACTGCTTGCTTTGCTTGTGCATGTTTTATGCGGGAGGGCGGGCGGTGCTTGAGTCTGCATTTTGAATAGCATGGTAAGAGTGTTTAGCGGAATATTGCAAATTATTAATATATCTACAAATTTATGATGGACTTCCGCAAAGTAACGCCTTTTTCAATAAATAATAGATATCAGAATTGTTTTCGAGTGTGAACTGTGACATTTTACCGACAATATGACGTCAGCGTGATGGGTGGTGAGTTCTATTGTTGGCACAAACTGGACATTCATTAATAAACATTAATAATAAACATTAATGATTGTACAGTAAACCCATACACATGCAGGCTGTCAGTAAATATCATAGCCTCTATGGTAAATATACATAATCATCATAAATCATAAATCATTTATTTGCTATATATATATAGCATGCAAATATTTAAAAAAAACATCAATAAAATTTACATGTCACATACTTAATTATTTAAATACAACATTCATTTTTTTTACATTATAATCATAATTTTATAAACAAATTACATAGTCAGAATAGAGAAGATACATGCAAAATTACAAGCAAACACGAAATATTAGGAGTACTAGCAATCTAAAAATTCTTTGAGCGAATAGAAGTTAATTTCTAAGAGCCATTTTCGTACTCTACTTCAAGGACGGGAGATCGAGTATATTTTGTGGCAGTTTGTTGTAAATGGTAATACACATGACGTAACAATTATTTTTCTAAAGTTCAGTATTAGGTTTGTGGTCGATAACTAATCTATTTGGATTTCGTTTATTTCTGGGATAAATGTCTTTAGCCTTTTTAAGGGCCTTACTATTGCCAAATGGGTACTTTCTAAAGCCTACTCCTCATTTATGGCCAAACCAAAAATAATGAAAAAATGTATTATGAATAATCAACTCTTAGACAACATATGCAACATTTTTCTTTTTCATCCCACCAAAACTTCTACATGAATTATTTTTTTTACTGAATGGTGTTATTTGACCTCAAATTCCCTACTGCTCCTGAGTGGCTTGGCCGATTGAATTCATCTATGCTTTGGTAAATAGATAAACTTTATGGCTATAAACATAACAAAAGATTATTCAATCGAGTAATCACGTCCAAGTGAAAAGTATAATTTTCTCCTATTTCGCCCTATCAAGGACGCAGCGAGCGTCGTAACAGCCACTATGCATTGCGCGCTGATATAAACGTTATTTCAATGTCGTTTCCGTTGATATTTGTAGTGACAAATATCGAGCTGCTAATTTGGCGATGGTAATCGCCTTAAATAGGTGAGTATGTTGTCTGACAAAAGTGGCAATTTCAAACAGGTATAATGATTTAAATAAAACGGCTCACCTCAATATATAGTGTGATCGGGATAGCTGACTAGTTTCATCAGATTCACATTGCTTTCATCTGGGCAATAGTTTATATTCTTTGACGTTACGCCTCACCCCTGGTAAATGCGTTCTATGCGCAATGCGCGGGACAACATCGGTGCAGGTGGCATTAGTGGTCAAACAGGTACTATTATTACTTCCGGGCTTGCGTTACTCGTATCAATTTCCGGAGTATCACCAAACAATGATAAACACGCGGAACTAAGTTATCATTTAATAAAACCACATATTATACTGATCTTACTGAATAGATTAAAAAAAAAACATTTAGATTGAAAATGAACTTTACTATAGTCTGTCAAGCTCGCTTAACGCGCCCACGGGGTACAGGGTTTGGGGGGCGGCCTCGGAGAGGATGCAGCTGGTATGGCGAGAGGATGAGCGAGCACGCATCGCATCGCGCTCATCACGCTTGCTCATCCTCCCGCCACAGCTTTCGCATCCTCTCTGAGGCCGTCCCTCAACCCCATTACCCCGTGGGCACGGTAACCAGTGGCGTGCCTAGAATTTTTACTCTAGGATAGGCCTGCCCAGCGGGCGTAGCATAGCATAGTGTTTAATCGCGCGCGACGCCACTAGTTGAATCACAAGTGTGAGGAGCGTGATGTACTTTTTAATCGCAAAAACATCTTGTCGCGCTCTTCGCACCTGTAATTCAACTAAGTGGCGTCGCGCACGATTAAACACTATGCTACGCCCGCTGGTGTCATACAAATAATTTACAAATACAACGCCATTTTACTTCGTTTCAAGTAACAACGCCTGCGCACTACGATTTAGTCAGGGAGCATACCTACTGCATGCTGTGTGACTATGTGGAATAATCTCTTTATTGTAAGTTACATGATGCTGTGTGTTTTACTTCAAATTGCGCTGTTTGGTTTTTATGACGTCTTGATTTAATTGGGAGCATAATGCATCCTGTGTGACTATGTGGAATAATCTCTTTATTGTAAGCTACATAATGCTGTGTGTTTTACTTCAAATTGCGCTGTTTGGTTTTGGGAGCATACTACATGCTGTGTGACTATGTGGAATAATCTCTTTATTGTAAGCTACATGATGCTGTGTGTTTTACTTCAAATTGCGCTGTTTGGTTTTTATGACGTCATAATTTAATTGGGAGCATAATGCATCCTGTGTGACTATGTGGAATAATCTCTTTATTGTAAGCTACATAATGCTGTGTGTTTTACTTCAAATTGCGCTGTTTGGTTTTTATTAGTTGGGGAGCATACTGCATACTGTTTGACTATGTGGAATCTCTTTATTGTAAGCTACATGATGCTGTGTGTTTTACTTCAAATTGCGCTGTTTGGTTTTGGGAGCATACTACATGCTGTGTGACTATGTGAAATCTCTTTATTGTAAGCTACATAATGCTGTGTGTTTTACTTAAAATTCCACTGTTTGGTTTTTATGACGTCATAATTGTTTACTTAATTTTTTTCCGAATTGTTTATTGTAAGGTAACAAATAAAAGGACCTTATGAGCTGATTGTAATAATGTAGGTACTACATTATTACATTTCAGCCACTTGTTTTCCAAAAAACAAGAATCATTTTCAAAAGCCACAATTTTTGGACTATTCTCGGTGAAGTAATAAAACCCATATACGACGATTAACTTAAGGTGACTATCGCATGCCACCAAAAGATGCTTAATTTTGACTACTTTGCTATTGCGTCAACTTTGTTCCTGACGCCATTCACAAAATGACATCACACTGCCTACTAATTTTGTTTGCTTTCGCTTAATTCTAAAATTTTAAACCCTTTTATAGCATCGATGTCTGTCTGAAACACGTCTGAATCTTGATTATGTAAAGCTTAGGAATCAATCTGTTCCCGAAAAAAATACGCATTGACGTCGTTGGAATCGTCAAATCCTCTTTGACGTCACATGTTAGAAATTCGTGTAGGGTGTCTAATGAAGCCTATTTTCAAAGAGATTTCAATTATATTCTTCATTTAAGGGGGAACGATTTGTTTTCGCTACGAAACGCACAACTTAAGATCGTTTTCTTATTTTTGAATTTATATATGTATTCACATTTATATTAATTCATAGGTGTATTAGAGAATATAAGATTAAAATTAAAATAAAAAGGGACTAAAATAAATACATCTAAACTAAACTAAAAGTATCCTTAAAAATAAACTAAAACACCTTGAGAAATAAACAATATTATAAATAAAAAACTTTGAATTAAAGATATGTATTAAAATAAATGTCATAACATTTTGCGAAGATTAATGTCAGAGGCTTTCCTGGCAAACTTTTGTCATTTAATGCATTACGTTGTAAATGAATAGGCACACTAACTTAAAACACCCTTTTAGGAACAGGTACGTATTCTGTACAACATAAAACGTACTGACATTTTCCCTTGTCATAATTAGTGCAGTAACATCAATAAACGATAAAATAATCATAAGTTTTCCTTTACCGTTCTGCAAGTGGTACATAAGTATTGGGTTAGACAATTTACCTCCAAATTTATTAAACCTACCTGCAAGGAAGGAATATGTAATGTTTGTGTTATTTGTAAAAAATGGGACAAACTAAAGACCAGCGCTGTCAGTTGCTTGCAACTAGCCACATTTGCTGAGTTTGGCCCTTTTTGCCACTATATTTAATTTTTTTTTTCTGAGCGTGTGTTTTTCTTTTTTGTGGCAAATAAATACTTTTCACTTTTCACTTACAAATAAATCTCTTATTAGAGATAAGCTAACCTATATGTACATACCTTTTACTGTAACTGTTTAAGTTCGTGCTTCTGTGTAAAATAAAGAATAACTATGCACATAAATTCCGAAAAATTGCCATAACTCATGATGGAAAAACGGAACTCTTATATGATCCCTTTGTTGTCCATCCACCTGTCTGTCTGTCGTTCTGTATGTCAAGGAACTTTTTCTTAGACACGGATTAAAGCCTTATTCTGCTGTAGATAAGTTTCTTTCTAAATCATACCTCAGCCTTCAGCCGCTCTGAAAATATTTAACAAGGCAGGGATCAAATCAGTTTTTTAAGAAATATTTTTTTTGGAAAAATAAGTTTCTATTTCGACGGAATAAAAAGATACCTACGACCTTTCAAAGATAATTTTCATACAAAAAGTTCCACTTACTGACTGATCATCAAGACTCGTATGAAGGGAAGTCTTCTGGCACAAATAAAGGAATAAATCTGAAAATCATTAATTTGCACTCTTATGTATGGTAATAGTTGACCAAATTAATAGTTTCATAATTTTTAACGGAACGACACTCGCCTTGATAATGCCGAAATTGTATCGGTGAAACGGTTGGCATATAGTCAACAACAATCACACGTGAGTGTTCAAGCCGTATGTAATAATAATTTGGAAACTATAAGTTTTTAATTGTTGTATTTCAATGGTGTGGAAATCTCAAGTAACCAGTCTTACTCTCACTTGACCAGTTTTTCATTATTAATTTCCTTCACAAATCTTCTACTTACGCAGACAACGAAACATTATGATATAAATATTGCGCACCATGATGTAAGGCACCATTAATCTGAAAGCACAACGATCCCGTTAGCCATATTCAAGATCGCACAAAAATCTGAAAATAGCTGGCAATATTTCAGCAGGTGAGGTGGATTTTATTTATGACCTTATTCTTATCGCAGGCCTCGAATCTCTATGTTGTGATGTTTTATTACGACAATATTTCGGCAGGTATCAGAACTACCTCTGTAATAAAACGAGATATAGTGGAAAAAGTGGTAGAATGTAACAGATTTCTAGCTACTTATTGCTTAAACGGACCAGAAGTGATACTCATAAATCTAGAGGACGGTAACATTAATTTTAACCGCATATTCTTCAAACATATACGGGATAATTTTACCAAAAGAACGAAAATTTGGAATTGCTCATGGACATTGTAAGTATTTAAAAGTATTGTTTTTGTTTTTTTTTTTCCTTTTTTTTTGTGTTTTATAGTTATTGATAACCAACAGACAAAAGTGCCAATTATTAAAATAAATAAAAAATACATAAAGCAAAATACATATATTTTGAGCCCCTCTTGGACTCCGCATGGGTTGCATTGACAAAAGAAAAAATGAAATTTTATGACATATATTTAGAACTAGCTTTTGCCCGCGGCTTTGTTTGCATGTAAGTGTATTTTAATCAATGTAGGTCAAATATTTCAGTAGTATCGACAGTTGTTGACCTGGCACCTATTTTATCAACACCCTTCATTGCTTATTTGTTGACCGATGATAAAGATAATAAAGAATACTGCACCCAAATCCGTTGAGTTTCACGAGTTAAAACGGAACACAAAGACAGAAAGACAGATGGACAGACAGAAAAAAAATATATTTATATAAAAACGGCTCACCTCAATACGTGTTATGGTCGGGAAAGCCGACCAGTTTCAGCAGATTTAGACTGCTTTCATCTGGGCAAGTGAAGACGTTTACGCGACGACGTTACGCCTCACACGTAAGCCGTTTTTATTTAAAACATGAATTATTCTCAAGTCTAATTTAATTCTATAAGAAAAAAACATAAAAATATTGTTGTGGCCTCAGTATAATACTATAACACATTCCATTTAAAATTTCACAAAAATATTCAATGTGGAGACACGACTTTTTTTCTACTTTTTAAATTTTGATTTTTAAATAAGGTTTTGCTTTGCCTCTGATATTATGGCTGAGAGGTATGTTGTTTAATGAGGCCTGGTTGAAAAGGTACCAAGCGTCCAAATGAAAGATGTTTTCGATGTGCAGAGCTGAACAGTGAACATCTGTGAGAGGTGGATCAAATGACTTTATGATGCGAAATGTAAAACACTGGTTGATAGGTGAATTGTTAGTGCGTGTATGTGTGGGTCACATCTGTGGCGATGTTTATTGATGTGAAGTGCAGTTTTTGTACAACGATTAGATGTGAAAAACGTGGAAAGTGCAAATATAATGTTAAAACAAACAAATCAAAATGTTTTTTCGTGTCTCCTATATAAGAAATTTTGTAATATTGTGTTTGAAGTGGAGTTTTACTTCACATATCCAGCATAACCATGTAAAAATTCATTGTAAGATCCATTGAAAAATTTATTGTGTCGTGAAGTAGTACGAAGTAAGTAATAGGAAGATAAATTCCCATTTGCCCATTATAAGCTGTGCTGCATTTATTTTGTGCTGTGGGGACATTTATTGTAACATAATATTGTTTTTTCATTAAATGATAAGAATAACATAAAACAACTTAAAATAAAATTTTAGTGAGATATATTTCGGGCCATTCGGGCCCAGCATCAGTCACAATGAAGTAAGAGAAAAATATAATGCATAGGTAAAAAAATTTAAAAATTAAAAATTAAAACTGGGAGAGTTCATTCATATGGTCGCTTGTTGCACAATATGGTCCAGGCTTAAACAAGCAACATTAAAAATTCTTGTAATATCTTTTAAATAGGTTAGATGTAAATAGTTTTTATTTTTAATTTCTTGATTTTTTTACCTATGCATTATATTTTTCTCTTACTTCATTGTGACTGATGCCGGGCCCGAATGGCCCGAAATATATCTCACTAAAATTTAATTTTAAGTTGTTTTATGTTATTCTTATCATTTATAAAGACAAAAAAGTCAGTATTTAATATTTATTTTTCATTAAATAAAACACTTAAAATTGAATTGAGTTGTATCACCTGCTACAAGAAAGCCGGGAATGTTGGCATTCTAAGAGGTAGATGCAGTTGCTAGTCTTGCATATTTGGTTGTGTGTAGAGCTTTTGTGTGTGGTGTATGGTTATAAGTGTGTTTGTGATGATGATAACGCAAGTTCAGCCTTTAGTTGTGTCTGTGTATGTGGTGTTTTTGCCTTCAATGAGCTATGCTCCTTCTCTGTCTGTCAATTAAAGCGCCCCTTCCCAGCGTCATCCGAAAATGACTCTATTGATAAAGTTCTCTTTAACGGTGTTTTCAAAAATTATGAAAAAAATATATATTGTTAGCTAAACTAAAAAAAAAAAAAACTTCGTTCAAGGAAATTATTCTCGCGTATAACAAACAACATGAAAATATTATTCAAAGTCAAGCTGTTTAGACTGAAGTTAATTAAAACTGGTTATTCCTTTGAAACCACTAATGGTACTTGTATGGTTTTTGCACTAAAATACAACGAAAATTTGCTTAAAAAAATCAATTATGGAACATTTTTTCCGTCCATCGCGTCCATGTGAATTACAAAACAAGCCTTATAGATCTTTTGCGTTTCTTTTTGCCTGAATGCGTTTCGAGATTTTCTTGCTACGAGTACAAAGAAAACGTAGAGACTTGCCTACGGCACGGCGCATAGCAAGTCTAAAGCAAACGCGAAGTTTGGAGCTGCTATGACGCGTAATTACTAGTATCTAGTAATATAGGCATTGTAAGAGAAGTCTTTAGGGACAAACCAAGTTTTGTAGGGCAAGAAAACTAACTGAATAATAGATGAAATAACAACGCTACCTCAATTAGAAGAACGTTGGTTACTTAAACAAGTTACAAATCTCTGAAATGTTGATTTATTATCTCATTGACTTGTAAAGTGGATCCGGACCTTTGGTCGTACCGGAAGTCAATTGTAAATCAAATCGAGAATCAATAATTATGCAGCTTAATTAGTTTCTACAAATGGACTTTTCTTCGATGGAAGAAAATATATTACGTATAATATTAATATTATTATTATTAATAATATTAGATCAAAAATTATTCTCTCTGCGGCAGGGTCCCCCAGGATCGTGGCGCTACCCCGCTGCATTGCGAGGCTAATCCGCTGTGCGGGGTAGCTCCCAGCTCGCCGATCACCAGAAGCGTCGACCAGGCGCAAGGATATTTCTTGGAATGACCTATAGCGTATCTGGTCTCCATGGCCCTAGAGTTTCCACTACAAAAGGCACAATCATGCAGCCATCTCCTAAAGCTGCATATCTGCACCTCTTCGAGGCCTCCACTGCAGCAGCCGCCGCGCTAACCTTAGTATCCACGCAGGTTTCGTCCCACACCAATATCCGCCCGTTCTCCCAAAGTTTTTTTGCAGACAAACTATTTTGTAAAAAGAATAATCTCTTTTCGATTAAATCGATAATTTTACAAGAAAAGAGAGCTGAAACTCAAATGGATATCATTTGGAACTTTGCGGAAAAGGGGCCTCCAATTGATAAGATTGATTTCCATTGAATCATTGGCACTTTCACTTGAAACTTCAACGGCATTTGAAGTTTAAGTATCAAAGTTGAACGGTAGGCAAAGGCAATTCGGATCGGATATCTCAAGTTAGAGCGGAGTGTGAGGGGAAGGGAGGGGGGGCTATTAGGCTCATCGCTCACCATCATCGATTCGTAAAGGTAACGTAGTCAAATCGACACCGGGGCGGGGCTATGAGAATGGGTATATGCTGATCGAACGACACGTTGAGTGCCTGTAAAATATATATAAATTCGGTAGCGATAAGCCCTGTCCAGACAAAAAACATTATTTGGGACTTTGTCTTTTTATTCATTTGTGCCATAAAGGCTCTGTAGTCGCTACCACCATTAACAACTTACTGTTGAAATCTATGAGTTAAGGTTAAACGTCAGTAGCTTAGCGCAAAGTGCATAACTTTACTTTGTTTATCTTGTTTAGAAATTTAAAATTGAAAAGCATTTTAGTCTGTGGCAATTGACACATATAGTTCAGTATTAGTGAGGTTTATAAAGCAAGAGTTTGAAATTGAATACATAATTTTACTCATGATCTTCGCCAAACCAACTTAAAATGCTTTTTTAACTTTGTATGGACAAGATCATGAATAATTGTGCATTAAATTTCAAACCTTACTAATATTGAACTATTGGCGTCAATTGCCACATACCAAAATGTTTTTCAATTTTTAACTTCTAAACAAGAAATACAAAGTTAAGTTATGCACTTTTTGCTAAGCGACTGACGTTTAACCTTAAATTTTCTCTGTTACATGTAATTTTAATATAAATTTTCTTTGAAAATACCTACGGATTTTTCTTTTCTTGCACATCCATCAAGTTGTGAAAGCAATTACCAAATTTTTTTTATAAATGTTAGTAAATGGACTTGTAATTTCTCTTATAGTTTTACATAAACTTTTATATTAAAGTAATTTCAGGTAAGCAATGTTTTCCATTAATTTTACAGACAGAGTACTTACGAAAGTTATTGAACACTTCATCATTCTGACAGACGTTTACTAACAGCCAGAAAGTTTTTACTAAAAACCTCTAATGCTAAGTGCATTGGAATATTTCGCTGTAAAGCCGTCAAAATTGCAAACATATCTTCGAAATGACATGCGCCCGTCGCGAATCTAGCAGCTCGCAGGGATTCCCAGGATTTATGAGGCAATATGTTTAACGTCTGGTACGGAACCCTCACCGAACGAAGCGGGGGTAGTTACGTAAACAGATTGCTCGCGAGTGGCAGCTCGACGTTTCAGATATCGGCCTACGAACAAGCTCCAACTAGAACTTTTGTAGCGATCTCGAAAGATGTTTTCTCTTATTTTTAGTTTGAACTTCAACTCGGCTTAAGTGAGTATAAAACGCTTTTTATTTCTATAAAATGTTGTTTTCCTCGGACTACTTTTCAAATGCTCACTTTTTATTTTTATCTTTAAACATCATAGTCACATTGATTGAGACCATTTTTAGAAAATATCTGGCTGACTTAAAACCTGGAAAAAGTTGAAGCCAAAACTAAATATTTTACAATTTTTGTCTGAACCACTCAACGAATTTGGGTGCGGTTTTTTATTATCATCGTAGTGATTCGTAGTTTACGTAAAATAGCAAAATACCAAAATACCATGGAGTGATGTGGAAACTTTGCAATAAGATGTGGTTGTAATATTACGTAAAACAAGCCTGCCGAAGAACAACTTATCCACAGCAGAGCGTCAAACCCTCAAGTTACTTCGTAAAAACAAAGATGTGTTGGCACTGAAAGCTGATAAAGGATACGCCACTGTCATTCTAAATACTGCAGATTATGATAGTAAAATCCGATTGCTGTTGACGGACACAAATGTTTACAAACCAGTGTCTTACAACCCTACCGTCAGAGTAACACGCCGTATTCGCACGCTAATTAAAGATGACGAGGAAGTGTTCACGGAAGATGAGTTTCAGAATGTATACAGACCAAAGATCTCACAACCACCAAAATTATATGGCTTGCCTAAAGTACACAAGTCCAACGTGCCCTTACGTCCAATAGTAAGTCAGATTAGTCCTCCTACTTACGATCTAGCAAAACACGTTGCGGGAGTACTGCAGTCACTGGTTAGAAAGACATCATCTTTTGTGAAGGATTCTCGCCATTTCGCTAAGACAATCTCAGATGTGAAGCTGGAGCACAATGAAGTCATGGTGAGTTTTGATGTTGAGTCACTATTTACCAATGTTCCATTAAAATAATGTCTGGATGTTGTGAAAATAAAACTGATAGATAATTGTCTACCTGAGGCGTATATTGTTCTGCTCAAACATTAGTTAAATGGTAATTATTTCCTTTACCAAAGCCAGTGCTACCTCCAGATAGATGGCGTTAGCTATGGCAAGTCCAGTCGCACCCGTGCTGGCTAATATCTGGATGAAACTCTTTGAAGAAGAAGCTTTACGATCCGGGCCACCTACAGTGCGACTTTGGAAACGATATGTAGATAACATCTTCTGTATTATCGAAGGAGGTAATGAGCAAGTAGAACAATGTAGTAAACATCTAAACTCCATTCATTCGAAGGTTATTTTTACTTATGAATTAGAAAAGGATAGATCCTTGGCTTTTCTTGACTTCAAGATAATGGTGAGAAATGACGGTTCATTTGCACACTCTGTATATAGGAAGCCGACACACACTGATAGATACCTGCACGCGTCTTCACATCACCACCCTCGTCACCTACGATCAGTTGTGACGTCACTCTCCAACAGAGCACACGATCTCTGTGAGCCTGAACATTTAGGACAGGAACTTTCACATGTTCAGGAGGTACGAAAACGGAATGGATACAAGGTGGGAAGGCAAAGACGAATACCGAGGAAGAAAAAATATTCGGAGGTCAGCCGACAGAGAGCGTTCATGCCATACCTATGTGAAAGGAATAACGGACAAAATTGGAACAGCTTTATGTAAATACTCCATCAAAACTGTATATACGCCTTATTCCAAAGTAGCAAATCATGTTCGCTCACCGAAGGACTTCTGGTGTCTATAAAATACAGTGCAGCTGTGGTAGTGTATATATTGGCCAAACAGAGCAAACCATAGCCAAAAGGGTCAGGGAACACATTACAGCTGTAAAAAACAGGCAAATACATAAATCCGCGAATGCAGACCACCTGTTAACGGCAGGCTCGAACCCTCGGATAGAGCTTTATGACCACGGATCGTGCGAGAAGCAAAAGAAATTAAAAAACACCCAAAAAACTTCAATCGGGAAGACGGGTTTAAGTTATCTCCGGCATGGTATTCTGTTATACAAAATTCAAACCACGCGATTTATCATCAAATATGTGTTTCGATACTGTTACACCAGGGCTACAGCTTCAGGCTTCTGGCGGCGCTTCTTGCTGCGCTTCCAGGCGGTTTTTGCGACAGGCTTTGCCCTGCCACGACACCCGTCAGCGCCTTCCACCGCATCGGATGTATAGCACGCTCGCTCGCTCAAAGTGCTCGACACTAGGTTCGTCCTGTGCACTCGATCACTGTTTCAACCGCCCACCTCCCCGCACACCGCCGTCCCGAAACGAAGCCGGACAAGACGCGCGAGCAGCGACCCACGGCTGACTCTATACAACTTCATACATTTGTTGTCTCGGCGCCGCCGTCGTAAGAAGAACCGCTTGGCGCACCTCTCGAAATCTGAAGCTGTGGCCGACCGGTAAGCGTTGTGTGTCTTGTGTGACGTTATTAACAATTATTATTAAAGACAAAATGCGGGTAGATCAGTGTAAATGACTGTTTTACTACCGCTGGCTCGCCAAGGACACTCTGCTGCTGCATTTCGTCAGTTCCCTTGTGACCACGACAGCCTACAGAGGCGTCGAAACGTCAAGCTCATAACCGTTAAGGTATGTTGTATGTTTACGCGATTAAGACCCGAATCTTACGCTCATAATGTGTGAAAATCGCGAAAGTTTAAAGTTCAGTATTTATACGGTAATGGTAGTTAATTATGATTTCTGTTTGATTTGGTGTGCAACGTCTATTCTTAAGGATCATACATAACAGATTTTATTTCATTCCGTTATTCGCGGTAGATCAAAAGTTGTGACATATTTTATACATAGTGTCCTTGGTAGGCAACAAAAATTTTAAACCCCAATTTATATAATGAAAAAAAAATCCATTTTTTTTTCATTTTTTATTGATAAAATAAGGTATAGTTCCACGTCCTTTCGGATGTGCAGTCTTAGAAGGGACACACGTATAGGCTATAAAAGGTGTTGTAAAATAACCGCAAAGCTGAAAGCTGACAAAAATTTAAAGACACTTCCACGTGAGCGAAGCTGTGGGCAAATGCTAGTGTTTTAATCATCTTTCAATGATTTAATTATCAGCAAATTGTTCACCCTCATATATTTCAAGAGTTTAACTTTGAATGGTAGAGTGAAAAATGTCGACATATGGGATCGTTGCCGCCTGAAAAAAATACTCACTAGAACAGAAAAAGGAATGCTTCTGTGGTTTTGACATGTAGAGAGGATGAATGAAAGTAGAGTGACGAAAGAAATGATGCGCAAGTCGAAGGTAGAGCTCGACCAGGCCGCCCTAGAAGAACGTATGCTGACCAAATCGGCGACATATTGAATAAGGACAATGTCAAAAGTACCCGGAATAGAAGAGCTTGTATGACTAGATTGATTGATGTGAAAGAGGAGACAGTGTCAGGATCGTAGCAGAGAGAAATATGTAGTCTGTGCCTACCCCTCTGGGAGACAGGCGTGAGTATATGTATGTATTTAAAGAGTAATTTAGTTTTAATCATCGTTCCGCAATCTTCCGAAACCAGTTCGAGATCAACTTACGAGTGAGTTAAGTAGGTAAGTTTGTACGAATCCAAACTTCGGCTCTATCTTATTTATGATTCAGTGGAAACTAACAATAGTTGTTCAAGTTGGGATATTCAAGTGCTATTTGAGTGCGACATGCAGAGAGCGTGAACTTGAGCGCTGATTGCTCAAAGTTATACTATTATGAATAGCAATGGTCAGGACAAGTTTGGAATTGCTACGATTGAGAGCCGAGACTCTACATTCGTCTCTACATTTGTCTCTACATTTGTATGGTTCAATCACATTATTTGAGTTTTATGATTCTCTAATTTTGAGTGGTTAGTAAAGCCGATGCTGAAGGCTTTAATTTTAGTTTTAGTATTACCATAACTCGAAATTTTCCAAAGTAATTTAGGTTCTGTTCCAACACTTAAGGACTATTTTGCAATGAAGAAATTTAGTTTTGACAGTAATAACTCTAAAATCATAGCCTTCAAAATCGGCTTTAATATTATATAATTATAATTAATATACGGTTTTAATAAATATAATTGGAATTTTAATTGGACATCGCATCCTGTCTATTTGGAAATGTGCATAAACATATCTTGAACCCTACAATCTCTAGAATTGCTACATAATATATTTATAAAGCTTTTGTAAGCTAAGCTAAGCCGAACTACAAAAAATATTTTGTCACGAAATACGGGATAAAATGCAGAAGTAATCACATTATGCTGATGTGGTTTATATAAATGGTTTATAAAAAACAACCATCTAAATTTTTAACTTCGATTAGCGTAAGAAAGAAATTTGTCTTGAAAACATTAAAAAGCGCCTGCAAGACTAAAATAACAGTAACAACATCCAACATAACGTTTTGATCATTGCTGTTAAAATTACTTAGGAGCTTTGTGTCAACGAATCGCGTTTATGGAAAGTTGTAGAAACGAAATTATGGCAAAATTTCACGGATTTTATTGGTATAGTGAATTGACCGATTTTCCTGCCAATTTAACAGTGCTAGTAACCTTAAGCTTTGGGTGAATTTACATTAAGTTGGTATGTTTCAGGATAGTTTTTCTTCTTCAACACGGGCAGAAGCCTAGGCATTCTTTATATTTCCGTCAAACGAATCTTTGCTCCTCCACGATCAAATTTTATTCTCAAGTACGGTATACATAATTTATGAAAGAAATAAAGAAAAGAAAAGTAAAGCACTTGTTTATAGTAAAGAAGTACTTCACAATATGCTTATACCTAAATGTGATTCCCCAAAAATGTTACAAGTGAATTTCTTACAAATCTGGAATGTCCACTAAAATCACTGATACAACACAAAAACAGCTTCAGGCTACTATTAAATTACGTTTTTCTAGGAAATAAAACGAAAATTTTCAAGTTCAAAACTGTCTAATAACCAATATGTAAAAGCAAGATAACACTAATAACAGCTTGTTTTAGATCTGATTTCTAGATATTATTTTATCCAGATAGCTTCCTTCAAAGCCGCTGACGTTTTATCTTGTTTATCGGCCGAATCTTTCTTACTTTTTAGTATGGGCACAGTTAATATATGTAATTGTATGGGTAACAATCGTCCGTGCTCCGGCCTTCGACCAAAATAAAATGAATGGACGGGCCTTGTCTTTACAGTTTCCTCACTCATAACGAGTCTCAGCAATTGGATATATACTTCAATACCAAATTTTTATTTTTATGTTTATTTTGCTTTTTGCACTTTGTAAATGCACAAGAAGGTATTTTTTCGTCAGTTATTTGGATGGCATTTAATAATAAGCGTACGTGTCACTCTTCTAACAGACAGAGACAGAGATGAAGTGAGAGCCGGCGCTCACTTTACAGACTTCAAAAATCTGTACGCTATGGCCCGTCCATTTATTTTATTTTGGTCGAAGGCTCCAGCGCCATCAGCCATCAGCATTGGGGGTGGAACGAGTACACAGTGATATTCTTTATTCTTTAAAAATTATTTACAAATTGTACTTAGAGATGGCATGTACATAGGCGAGCTTATCTCTAAAAAGATATTTCTTCCAGCAAACCCGGATTGATAAATAGAAATCATAATCATAATGGGAGTCCTCATACATCTGGTCACTTGGTGCTCACTACGGACCAGGACTGAATAGACAACACTAACCAACAGACAAACATAACACACACATTCCCCCATAACATACATAGTATACACTCGTCATCTCTTACAACCCCTCACAAATCTTATCACCCCTTCTCACAAACATTCTTTCTCACAACTTATCTTCCTGTCATTCCTCCACCCCTTTCCAATAGTTTAGAATTCGTGTAAATGTCACCAATCTGTCTTTTTATTTTTTATATTATATGTCAAATATCTATTGTTACAATTCGACTGACGACGACCACAAGTGGGTCGAAATATATATCGATTACGAGTAATACTTTTTTTATTTATATTCATAATTTATTTTAAAATAATCATAATAAAAAGTACACATATATACATGTACACTAAAATATGTTAATATACTTACACCCCATGAGAAGAGCAGTCATTTGATATTATGTAATCAGCACCATCTGTAGAGAAACCTATTTATTTAGAAAAAAAGTTACTAAAATTTTTAACAGGTGTCACTTTTACTTTTATATTAGGTCTTTACATGTGAAATTGCCGTTTTCTATAGAGAATTTGAAGGACTCAATTTTCAGTACTAACATTTTTGCATTTTATTTTTGGAATGTAAATCCAAATTATGTAATTTCTAATGTGTATGAATGAGACAACATTAAGCTAACAGCAACATTAATTTAATTTTTGAGAAGTATCAGCTGTAAGAAATTAATGGATGGCATTTAGGACGAACTGATTTGATTTTGAAGATTTAATTTTTATAATCAAACTTGAAAAAAAAATAAAATTTAATACGTAAATGTAAAATCTTGAAACCAAATTTCAAACAAAAAACAAATTATGGAAATAGCTATTGAATTACAGGACTTACAGGAATTATGAGTCTATAAGAAAATTTTGGCAATTTCACATGTAAAAAAGACCTATTATTTTATATACCTTATTTATCAATATTTTGTTACATTCGTCTGATGACGGCCCCATACCGTGGGGCGACATATATCGAGTAAAAACGTATTTTTATTGTTTTAATATTCATAAGTCAACCAAAGAAATAAATAAAGCTCATAAAAGCACAACGTAAGTTGCTTAAAAGTCAATTGTTCATATGAGCTCATTTTGTATCTATCAAAAGTCACTTTGTAAACAATTGTGTGTGTACTTGTTTCATGTACTTAAAATCTTCAGTCGGTAAAGTACAGAGTGTAATATGCAGTTTATTTTGGTTACTGGATGGCTTATTTTCACACCACCTGCTCGACAATGTCCAATTACATATCATGCAACCTCAACGTAAAGTAACGCATTATATCTCAAGGGATATAAAGTTATATGAAAATCCCTAAGGATTAAAGTGATTTAAATTTGGAACGTCAAATTCGTGTGGAAACTCGTGGAAAACAAATGCCCATATGGGATTGTAAAGAGGTTTGTTCGAAAATCAAACTGGCCGCCATAAGCAGAATTCAACAAAAAGAAAAAAAGCGTTTACAAAGAATGTGAAACAAAAGACGGTGTTTGGTGCTGTGATTGTCAGTGAATTTAATTGAATTATTAATGTTGATAAAAAATTTCGAGCTTTTTATTGTCTCGCAGAAGGTGTGAAAAGTAGAGTATGCTCCTCTGGAATAAAGCCTGTCTTTGTCTTGGGCAGCTTGAACCCCTCGCTTTAGTCAGGACTCTATATAACTCCCTCGCTACGCTCAGGAGTTAACTCTAGAGTCCCTCGTTACGCTCAGGGTTCAATATGCCGCCCGTGACGTAAGACACTGCTTTATTCCTTTAGTGCATAATCTACTATTGTTTTTTGTACCTACATACGTAAATTAGAAGTAAGGCTTGTTCTTTCTTGCATATTTTTTAAAAATACGTTGTCTGTTATTTTCTATTATTTTTGGGGTAGCTTGAAGCTTGAGGCCCAACGGCCCGACACATAATATCTGTTCTTATCTTTTTCACATATTTTGTTTTATATTATTTATCGAAAGTTCCTAAAGCCAGATTGTGAAAATGGTGCGCTAGGAAGTTTTGCCTGGCAAACCTGACTGGCAGGTTTTGTGAAAACTTACCATACTTTTTATTGCGCTTGCTAGACTTATTATTAAAACGTGTTTCATATTTATTATTTAATATGAGGTTAATGAGGTTCATTTATGAAACAAAATCATTTACCTTTTATTTTTTGTTTAATTAAAACAATCCCTGGTTCACAAAGTCCATGGAAATTCATGAATACCTTAAAGTACCAACAGTGATTGAAGAAATACAGGAACGCAATGTGAAATACCAAGCCCGCCTTTTGTCTCACGTAAACAACCTAGCAACCTAGCAACAGATCGTGGGACGCCTGAAGAGGCACACAATCCTGGGATTGCATAACAGGAAGTAGACCGGTAAAGGTTGGTTAATAGCTGTATCAACCAACCCACAAGCTCTTTACCCACAAAATACCTGCTTATGGTCAAAAGACCGATCGCAAGTAGACCAAAAATAGGAAAAAAAAAAAATATTTAAACATTGTATAAAAATTATTTTCGAAATATATTTCGGCTCACTTTGGGGCCGGTGTCAGTCGAATTAAAAACAGTTAATGACATAAAATATATACAACCTTATAACTAATGATTTTAAATGAATGACATTTGAGTATGAAAAAAAATATATATACAACCTTATGACATGAATGAGCTTAACCTACTTTAACAGAAAAAATAAAAATAAAAAGAAAATAATGTAGAGGCCACCCTGCGGGTACTTCCTGCGCTACCCTGAAGTTTATTTACAATATTAGGCGCACTCAAACCCGCAAGATGGCATTGCTGCCCAGGTAACCTGATCTTGATGGTAATTGTTTTTGTTGTAAGTCAAGTCCTGGTCGAGTCGAGTCGAGTCAGTCAAAGTCGAGTCAATGCTATAAAATAGGAATCAAATTTATCTGTATTTAATTCAACTATTCAATGTTGTGTAATTATCTAAATCTTGAAAGTAATTAATGTACAATATTAAACTAATACATTATTAAATCAGTGGTCTTTACGACCATTAGACATTGCTCCGTTCGATAGTTTCTCTTAAAGCATGTGTGTCGATCTCTGAACATCGAATTATATCTTATTTACTAATAATTATTACTTTTCTCTTTCATCACAATGAATTCTCTGACCCGATTCCGTTCCGCCACGACCGCCAGTCTACCCATCCAAGAACTAACTTTTTGTCAACATCACGTAGAGCCCCTGCTCTACTAACTTATTTATGACGCGGCCCCCTTCTACCAAAAACAAAGTCCGCACCCCCCGCCCAGATAATTATAGGATACTTAATCAGGTTAAAAAAAACTGTTCAATAACATTAAGTTTTTTTATTTATTATTAAAGTCACACAAAAATCATATAAAAGCTTCTTAATTTGGTGATACATTCTTATTGGAATGTGATGGATGAGCTCGCATTGTATTCTTTTAAATTGTTTTAATACTAAAAAATAAAATCAGAAACAATAGTATTGATTATTATTACAGGTACATAATTATAAACCTTGAAAACTATTACAACGAACTCTACACAAATAAATAAGGTTATTCTATCAAGAGCTGATGCGCTTACCGAGTACACTGAGTGTGATCGCCTCTTGTGGTCTCGTGGTTTGTGTACTTGACTTATCTGGAGATCGTTGTATGGAAATGGATTGGAAGCCACGACCTCCATTTGTGTTGTATGAGTGCTTCGAAATGCACGTTATTAAATTAAATTCATTTTATGGTAAATTTCATTTCCCATGAAAGATTCATTATTTCTTCCTAGTCTAAATAGGTACTCATCAAGACAAGTTAAGACAAGTTAACTTGTGATTATTTCTGGAACTATCAATAGGACGTTGAGTTAAAAAAAAACTATATATTTTATGAACATCTCAAAAATGTATTGAAAAAACTGTATAAATCATCGCTTAAGAGGCTATGCAAATTTTATTTTTGTCACTGTCACTCCAAGAGAAAAATCGCACAATGCGAGAGGGGCAGATTCAGGGCAAAAGGAAAAAATGTTGGTTTTATTGAAAAAACTAAAATAGCTAGCAAAATTTCAAATATCAAATCTCTAGATATTGTTGAAACACACCTAATAAAATATGTTTTGAGTTCTGTATATGGTTCCTATTCGTCAAACGAGGAGAAAACGTGTGTGTGAAGACCTCATTTCAACAATTTTTTCTATTGAGGATAATTTATCCAATCATGTTTTCCAATTTCAAAACCCTAGATTATATAATCAAAATGCATATACCAGAAATTTTATTAAAATTTTTCGTGTATTTCATGAAATACACAGAAAAGAAACAACCGTATTTTTTTCGCATATCGCCTTAAACTATGCGTCCATTTGGGCCCTGAGTACGATAGGGCCATAGAGGGATAGGGCTCTTCACACATCACGCTGGAATGTAATAATCGTGGGCAAAACGTGAGTGTTAGAGTGTGGACTGTGACTTGCATTACAATCCATTACAATGACATCCACTCAGAGACTGACGGAACACATTAGATGCATGAGAAAACTCGATTGCAACGGATCCGCCGTTGCAGACCATGTCATAAATTCGGATATCTCATTTTATGAGATTCGATAAAGTGAAAGTGCTAGTTCGTGAAAAGTTATCTATGCCACGTAAAATTCGCGAATCCAAAGAAATAAGCCGACGTCCGAATTTCAATAGAGACAGTGGTTGGGCTTTGCCCGTGGAAACCTGTGCTAAAAACAGTTACCGGATCACTCACAGTTCAGACTTTAGTGAAAGTGACGTAGATACTGTAAGTTCCGCATGTTTATCGTTGTTTGGTGACACTCCGGTAATTAATAACGCAAGCCCGGAAGTAACTAATTGTGCGGACGCCCCACCGGTCTGACCACCAATACCATCTGCATCGATGTCATCCCGAGCCCTGCGAGCCGCAGCACGCAGTGTGAGGCGTAACGTCGTCGCGTAAACGTCTTCACTCGCCCAGATGAAGGCAGTCTAAATCTGCTGAAACTGGTCGGCTTTCCCGATCATAACACGTATTGAGGTGAGCCGTTTTTTTATACAAATCATCCCCTCAGAGATTCATGTCATGTCATGTCATGGGATGTATCGTATTATATTAATTTCTGAATGGCTTAGATTCGAGCTCTTTTTTGAATAAATATAAATAAATATATCGTCATGACATCAATCCCCGAGGGGGTGTCAGAGGTGTTTCGAGTGTGAAGTGTGAAATGCAAGACACAGTGCATACTCAGTACATCCGCGTTTCACCGACGACTATTAACGTCCCAACTTGATCGGTGGCAAGCCCTATCGCCGTATCTTGGACACAAATACGCTTTTAGGGCATGCTATGATGTTTTCATTCACCGTTTAGCAAGTGATAAGTAAGAACAAATACTATCCACATAAATTCCGAAAAACTTACTGGTGCATGCCCGACCGGGAATCGAACCTGGATCTCAAGGTAGCTCAGGGGTAGAACGCTGGCGTTCTACCCCTGAGCTACCGACGCTATCTGATTGTACTATTATTTCCTCGTTACCTTTATAATTTATTTATTCCGAAGACTGACCTAATTTCAACAGTTACTTACGCAATACGTTCAATTATCCAACCTAGTACTTACCTATGCAAAGCATTGCGTGCGACGAATTGAAAGCCCCGCCGTTGGAAACCGAGGGTTGGCAGTAGGGTTGCCAGATGGTCGGGATTCGTTGGGATTGTCCCGACATTTCATATGATGTCTAGAGTTCCGACGAAATACAAATTGTCCCAACATTTAACAAATAACAACGGTCGGCGGGCAAAAAAGTACAGTGCTTCCAAAGTGATAATGCGCATACAAATCTTCGCCACTGTTCGGCAAAGTTCGTATTTCCTTACACTTTCTATACAATCAATACGGTCACGTGGTACGTCCGGTCGCTCGGCTATAGATTTGTATGCGCCTTATTATTTTGGGGGTACTGTATTTTGTTGTAATTATTTTAATTTTAATAATAAAAAAATATTTTTTGATTCGTAATATTTATTTGTCCCGACCATAAAAAAACTGCGCTTCTCTGCTCTCTAGGGTTTGTGGTAGTAGCAACAGCATTCTAAGGGTGATAGAAGATAGATGGGATGCACCAATTGTAAAATACTGGAGTAAGTTATTCTTTTATTCTTTATATAAATTTTTGATTTGATTTTTATTGTAAAAATTTTAATGTTATTTGTAAAATGTATTTTTTGTGTAACTATGGTCTATAATTTACTGAATTGAACGATTTTATTATTATTATTATGATAATCCCAAAATCCCGAATTTTTGAAATTTTGCCCATATATTTTGGTTTTCCCATCTGGCAACCCTAGTTTGCAGTCAGATGAGCGGCATACGTCAGCGATAATGCCATGATAGCCAACCGATAATACCGTTACGTTTCCGTTACAAACGTGTAAAACTACCTTAATAATAATGTTGCATTGAACGACCTCTAATATAAGCTGCAAATTGGACTCAGCTGTAGGAAAGGATTACTGTAAAATTGGACTCAGCTGTAGGAAAGGATTACTGTAAAATTGGACTCGGCTGTAGGAAAGGATTAATATTAAATCGGTCTCGGCTGTAGGAAAGGATTACTGTAAAATTGAACTCCGCTGCAGGAAAGGATTACTGTAAAATTGGACTCGGTTGTAGGAAAGGATTACCATAAAATTGGACTCGGCTGTAGGAAAGGATAACTATAAAATTGGACTCGGCTGTATGAAAGGATTACTGTAAAATTTAACTCGGCTGTAGGAAACGATTACGTTATATGTATATTATTGAATAATAAATGAATATGAATATGAATAGGATTACTGTAAAATTGGTCTCGGCTGCAGGAAAGGATTACTGTAAAATTGGACTCGGTTGTAGGAAAGGATTACTGTAAAATTGGAGTCAGCTGCAGGAAAGGATAACTGTAAAATTACCGTTATAATTATATGGAAACTTTACTTTCAAACGATGTTGTTTTTAAAACAATGTATGTAGCTGTTTAAAAGCACACACAATTATGATATTGTCTTACGCCTACAATTTCCTAAGCAGCCTAGTATAGAGGTATATTCAATATTGATTATGTATATGATATGTATATCCATGTGGGTTTCTTATAAAAAAGTATAATAACCATATTTTTAACAAAATACTTATGACCGAACTTTGATGCTCTAACTAACCGGTACGGGCGTGGCGTGTGGTGCAATTTTTCATTATTTTAGATCCGCTATATACCTACGTAGTATGTATAAAGCATATAATATACTAAGTACTATTCGTAATTTTTCGTCCATGAACAAAGTAGGAATAAGATTATTTGTCAGAAAATCGATATGCATTCCTGATAGAAAATATGCGTTAGAAGCTTAGTTAAAAGGCATGCGGAGCACAGAAAAGCCTAGTTCATATAAACGAAACACCAAAACCGTTTGTAAATCATAGATATTCTTAAAGTAGTGTGCATTTGTTCCGTTTGAATAACTGAATATCTAGGTTCCCAAATATATAATAAATAAGAACACTGATTTAAACATGAAATATGAGATAAATTTGACGTGTAAAAAGTGTATTACTTATATATACCCACTTTGCAAAATAAACTATTTGAATTTTAATAAGCTTTCTATGTTTTTTTTTTTTTACAATGCAATTCCTCGTAAAGGCCCAAAAAATTATGCATCAAAACCGAACAGAAAGTCGATTATTTTGCCCTAGGGCTTTATTATTCTTTTTTTTATTTATTCACAATGGTTGGCTAACCTGCAGCCTTTCCTGTGAACCATTAATGTTATAATTTTTTTTTTCACTGTTTAACGGCTCTGGATACAGTCTTTTTGAGCCAATTGTAATTTAAAGTTCACAAGATTATATTTGCTTTATTTCCTCACACTATGCATTGAAAAACGTAGTATGATACACGGGCGTAAGAGCAATAAACTACTCGGTTACGTTTAAAACACTCGCTACGCTCGTGTTTTAAATCGTCCCTACAATTATATGTCGTCTTTAAATCAGTGTCCTCTGAAAATATATATTTGGGAACCAAGATATTTTGTTATCCAATTGAATTAACACTATCCTAAGAATATCTATGATTTACAAAGGTTTTGGTATTTCGTTTGTATGAACTAGGATTGCTCCGCAGGCATCTTAAGCGGGCCAATTAGAGCACTGCCCTATTCCTCGCTGTGGCCCTAATTTCAGTGACAATTTTCTTAAGTGGTATTGCGTAATTACATTAGGTGGATACATTATCCATTGGTATATTAAGGCGATTACCATCGCCAAATTAGCAGCTCGATATTTGTCACTACGAATATCAACGGAAACGACATTGAAATAACGTTTATATCTGCGCGCAATGCATAGTGGCTGTTACGACGCTCGCTGCGTCCTTGATAAGGCGAAATAGGAGAAAATAATACTATTCACATGGACGTGATTGTTCGATTGAATAATCATATGTTATGTTTATAGCTATCAAGTTTATCTATTTATAAAATTATAAATGAATTCAATCAGCCAAGCCACTTAGGAGCAGTAAGAAATTTAAGCCAAAAAACACCATTCAGTTAAAAAAAAATTTCATGTAGAAGTTTTGGTGGTATGAAAAAGAAAAATGTTGCATATGTTGTCTAAGAGTTGATTATTCATAATACATTTTTTCATTATTTTTGGTTTGCCTATAAACAAGGAGTAGGCTTTAGAAAGTATCCATTTGGCAATAGTAAGGCCCTTAAGCGGCGGTAGCTCAGGGGTAAAACGCTGGGCTCTTGAGATCCAGGTTCGATCCCCGGCCGAGCATACTACAATGAGTTTTTCGGAATTTATGTGCAACGTAATAAGTATTTACTACTTGCTGAACGGTGAAGGAAAACATCGTGAGGAAACCTGCATGCCTTAAAAAGATTATTTTTGATATCGATTAAATGATTGATTAAATAAATTTTGATACTGATTTGATTAAAGATATTTTTGCCCGACGTACGGCGATAGGGCTCACCACACCACCCATCACGTTGGGACGTAATAGTCGTCGGTGAACGCGGGTGTACCGTGTGTGAACTGTGACTTGCATTTAATAGTTCACACTCGGAACACTTTTGACATTCCCTTGGGGATTCATGTCGTGCGTGACGATATACCTATAGTTTCCATTAGTTTATTGCTTCATTGCGACTTTCTACTTATATGTGTACACAAATTCTTTTACAGTGTCAGCACTTCGCCTGTGGAATAGTCTTCCTCTTAATATCCGTCAGTCTCCCTCCCTCTATCTTTACCTTCAAAACCAGAGTCTATCAACACTATCTACAGCTACAGAATCAGTCATAAAACTTGTAATTTTCACATATCCCCCTGAGTCATTGTCCTCCTCGTAATTACCTATGTATTGTTATGTATAATATATGCCTTTATACAAGGTGTAGCAGAAAGGTGTAACCATATTTGAAGAGCTTATTCAGTCAATGGTATAGAACAACTTTTACTATGGAGCCAACCCCGAAATCTCGAAAAAAAATCAGCTCTTACATACATTTCGGCCGAGCGGCGTTGCATTTTTCTATGAAAGAGTAATTTTTTTTTTCGAGTTACAGTATTTGTTCCATAGTAAAAGTTGTTCTATACCATTGACTGAATAAGCTCTTCAAATATGTTTACACCTTTCTGTTACACGTTGTATATATATTATTGTATTTATGAGTAGATTACATATGTATAATAATTACTTAACTCTAATTATATTTAATATATATAGTATATATGACAATATGATTTCTTAGTCGAATTGATTATAGTAATCAACTTATCTGGCACTACCCTTAAAAACTTTCCTCATCACCAAAGGTCCACTGGCAGAAAAAGCTTTTTAGCATTAAGTTCGCCTTTGTCATTGTAAACTATTTTGTGCAATAAAGTATTTACATACATACATACAGTGGCGTGCACAGAACATTTTTCCGGAAAAGCAATCAGAAGGTCAAGTACGACAATAAAAAAAATATGAAAAAATTTAAATAACAATTTGAAAAAAAAAAAATTATGAAAATGTTCACTCTTGAATAGGCAGTGCCTGTCCTCATACATTTTTTTTTTCAAAGTGTTATTTAAATTATTTAATTTTTTTTTTATTGTCAATCTTGACCTTTTGATTGCTTTTCCGGAAAAAAAATTCTATGCACACCACTGCTTACATACATACATACATAATTAAGTCGCTATTGTTAAATACACAAACGTTCTGTACAATATAGCAGAGACGAAAAAGATGTATATGTCCTTGTTAAAGACGTGGGGAGACTTTAATATGGCGGAGGAAATCTGCAGTGGTAGCCATTCACCCTCGTGTGCAACCCCTCATATTGTGTTGCAAAAATCAATAAAATCCTACATTTCGGAAGGTTTCCTGAGAAGAGATTTCAACTTAAATGATTGCACCCAAGTCAAGTTTTCTGTAAGAACGAAATTTGTTATCTCTAGAGATTATTGGATAGATTTTTGGATCACATCTGGCCAAATGAGCCATTTTTACTAATTTAGGCCTGCTTTACAAGAATTTCGATGTTGGCAGGCCCAATTCTTGACCGCAAGTTCAGAATTTAAGATGGCGGACGTTTTCTTAATAGATTGGGAGCGTACAGTCGGTAGCCCTATGCATCGAGTGTCAAGATGGGACAAAGTTGTACTAGTGTAGAAAAAAACTACATCAAAATTAAAAGAGTTAAAAGCTAACAGTACAAAATGCTCCAGGTTGCACCTAGCCAACCAACCCTGTTTATTTTGATCCAGTTTTTTATCAATATTTTTCAAATTACAAAATGATAATAATGAAATTGACACCTAAGTAGCTTCACCGTTTCGAAATGCGAAAAATCTTGACAAAAAATGGGGCATTAAAAAAAGTTCCGGACAATTTAGTTAAATTGATTAGTATGGCCTTAAGATCAACTGTACTGATTTTCAAGCTTTTAGGCATTTTTTTGCATTTGCACCGTTTGCAGTGTTTTACGGAATATCGCCGTGTACCGCTAGGACTGTTAGGTCTTAGATTGTACCATTAATGGGCTCTGTTAACCGACAATGTATTTTCCTGGTACAGTCGGCACGGTCCCGCCTGTCCACCTTAAGAGCTAGTTTTGTGTGCAATGGTTCGCGGCACCTTCCGCTAGCCCCGTCTTGCCAGTTTTTGTCTGCCAATATTCCTAACAAAACTTTAAATAACTCATTAAAAAAAAAGCTTCGGCCATACAATAAGAAAAAATGAATACAAAGAAAACGCCATAAAAAGTGTCTCTCATAAACTTTCATTAGTCAACAAAATAAAAGGCGGGGCTAACTTAGATCGCCACCTGCAAGCAACAAGGTTTTGAAACTGGACTTGCCGATTGTACCTTCGTGTAACTCAGCAGCTTAATGTCAAAATTTTACTACAGTGCGTTAATCTGTAAGATGGATCTGAGCCGCTATCTGTTGTTTTAGTGATAGTGAGAATTAAGAGGGTGAAAACAAAATGGTCATGAGTTTTTCGGAATGTATATACATAGTATTTGTTCTTACTTACCACTTGTTGAGCGGTGAAGGAAATTATTGTAAGGAAACCTGCATGCCCTAAAGCGTGTATTTGTACCCGAAGAACGGTGATAGGGCTCACCACCCATCACATCTATCATCTATCAGCCTAGTTCGTCCACTGCTGGACATAAGCCTTTCCAGGACTTTGCCACTCCCGGCGGTCATCCTGGAAGAATTGCCCATACTCACACACGCTGGGCAGGCGGGTTGGTGAGCGCGGTGCCGGAACCCTCGCACCAGTGACGCTGCTCTCCATCACCAGTCTGTTCCATATAAGGCCCAGCTATTAAGGATGGATATCGCAATCCATCAGGCCCAGGCATGGTGGGCCTCCTGGTTTTTTGCCTGTGAGCTGTCCTCTTACTCTCCCCTGAATTACTTCGAGGGGGTCTCCAAGTACCCATCACGTTGGGATGTAATAATGGTTGGTGAAACACGTGTTTACCGAGTATGGACTGTGACTTGCATCTCACAGTTCACACGCGGAACTCCTCTGTCACCCCCTCGGAGATTCATGTCGTGGCAATATATAAAAACAAAAGCTATTTCAGTTTTATGCAGAAATCCATTAATGAAAAATTTATTTCCACTAGACAAAAGTAATGTAACTGTTTAAATATAAAGTAATGAAAAGATAAAATTTGATTCATAATCGTTTAAAGCCATGAAGTAACGTAAATACCTAGAGCTACAACGTAGTAAACAGTAACTGAAAACAAATCCCAGCAGAGTGAATTTCCGACAACTAAATAGAATTTTCTCAGAGGTCAGGATTAGGAAGATACGGGGTACGAAGTGCTAATTGGTGTTAAGACGACAGGGCTGACCACGAGCCAGCCAGGATAAGGAGCACCCTGGATACTGGGATTACTGTGAGAAGGCTTCAGCTTATTCCGCTTTGATACACTAAGCTCTTAAGGCCTTGCCTTTGGTCACAAAATAACCACTTACTCCGCATAACTAGCGAAAACAGGCGCACGCACACATACGTATGTACGTATGCCAATACGAAATTCTGCCAATATCATCATACGTACGCGTCTATGCATGTGTAGTCGGCCTTCTGGTAGTATCTATTTTGTGCTTTGGTATCCCAAGTGTTTTTGCTAAAAATGCTGAGTCAACTACTAACCCTATCAATGTAAAACTCGCAGACATGATTATTCAGATCTTTATCTTTTCGTTGTCTTACCTAATTGGACACATTTCAGTAGATGGATTTATTTTTTTTGAAAAGTACGCCTTTTAAAGTTAGAAATAAGTTTTTTTTCTAAGCGGCTTTAGTTTTATGTCTGAAATATGAAAATATTGTTTTTTTTTGTCAAGACAAAACGTACCTAAATCAAATATAATTTCATAATATTCAGAAAAAACTTGAAAATTCACTGACTAATGTGACTATGTATGCATGTCGACAGAGCACGAAATGAGCGTTTTAATAAATAATTTCTTACCATATAAATTCAAAATCACTCAATAGAATGATTGTGTATCATGGACCAGGCCTTAAGAGTCTACAATAACACACATTGCTTCACGAGATCTTCTGTTATATCAAAGTTACGGACTAAGCTACGCCCAGAAGGTGGCGAAAACTGAACTGCATTGAACTTCCTAAAAAGAAAAAAAAATGCAAACTTACCTCTTAACTTTACAATAAACCTTATTACATACTTTAAACTATAGTCCGTGTTTTTATACCTGACTTAAGTAGTAAAAAAAGTTAACTCCATCACATATTCCGAAAGAATAACGCAACTTAGATTACCACAGTAAGTTACAGACACTAGTTTACACACTCACGCATTAATAACTACTGAAAATGCTTTAAATTGTCATTTTAAATAAAATTTTTAAGGCGATATGGAAAAAAAATGGAGACTTTCAGAACTTGCATATCTACTTCAGTAAATAATGTATTATTTTAATAAAACAGTATATTATTTTTGGAATCTTTTTCTGGGGATCTGTTAAAACAGAAACGCGATTGGAGAAATTCGGCTCGATAGAAATATTTATTGAAATGAGGTCGTTTTCGACACCAATTCTCCTGGTTTGACGATTTAGAATGACGTATGTACTGCAGTTATATTTTATTAGATGGGTTTTAACGTTAGCTAGGACCTGGTTAAACGACATTTTGATTGCAACTTTAGTACATTTTATATTAGTAAAAATCCGACTTTTTGCTACTTTTCCACGAATCCGTCCCTCTTGCACTGAGGGTTTTTTTTGCATATGGAGTAACAGGGACGCTAAAACTTTTACATATCGCCTTAAATCTTGTTTTTTGAACAAACATGCGCTTTTAGAGAGCGCGCAAATCATTTGTGGTAGTAACAGCCATGGTTCAGAGGGCGCTATTAGAAACTATTATAAAATAATATGGGGAAATACACAAAAAATAATAAAGGATAGATTTACTTTCATTTAATTAAATAATACAGCTGAATTAAACTTGAAAAATATAGGAATTAGGAATAAATAATATTTTGAATATTATATATTTTGGTGTTAAGATGAAGTTGCGAAACTGGTAATAGTACGAATCCATACCAACAACTTTCCTTGAAAAAATCGTGAAATCGAGAAAAAAAATCAGGTGTTTCACACATTTTGGTCGGATAGCTATACAGGACATCCCAAAAGTCAACGTTATCCCTTGGATGGCTGATAGACCAGCTCATGACTGTCCAGAATATCAAAATATGACTTCAGTAAAAAGTCGATAGTTTTCGACTTATCGATGTTTTTATGAATTTCGTGAAATTGGACACCTTGGATGAGTCTTTCCAGTGTCACAGCTACACGATTCCATATTCTAAGATTCTTATTTTTGTTTCGCAATTCTGAATAGCCCTGCTATTGATCCAAGTCGAAAATCAAACCAATATGATAGACATGAAAATTTTTATTTGCTTACTTTGACTCTTCATACTGTGAAAAAAATGTATTACGCTTAGCTGGCAAGTAATTTTAAATAATAGGTATTTAGTTTAGTTACTTAAATAGTAAAACGATTGCCATGATTTACTTTAGAAAAAGGTATATTGCTATTTTATAGGAGCTCATCTTAATAGTAGTTTATGCTACAAGGGCGCAAAGGAACAAATTACGAGGACGATTTAAAACACGAGCGTAGCGAGTGTTTTAAACGTAACAGAGTAATTTATTGCTCTTACGCCCGTGTATCATACTACGTTTTTCAATGCATAGTGTGAGGAAATAAAACAAACATAATTTTGTGAACTTTAAATTGTAATTGGGTCAAAAGGACTAGGTATCCAGAGCCGTTAAACAGTGGAAAAAAGTATGACATTTATGGTACACAGGAAAGGCTGCAGGTTATCCAACCATTGTAAATAAATTTTAAAAAATAATAATAATAATAATAAAGCCCAAGAGCAAAATAATCGACTTTCTGTTCGGTTTTGATGCATAAAAAGTGGGCCTGTACGAGCACATGCATTGAAAAAATATTTTAAAACTTAGATATTCGAATATGGAATCCTAAAAATTCGTATCGTATTTCTTGGACGAGTTTAGAATCGCCCGTGCAGGCCGCGGGCTCTGCTCAGTGGTTGTAACCTTACCGGTGCCGGTGGTGCGAACTACTGACCGCGAGGTTTTGGTCCGAACTAGTTCCGAGGATTACAACAGGCCTGTGGTCAATTATCCGATACTGGAGATTGTGTGTTTGATTCGCAAATTGGTCGAGCTATTGCTTGTTATTGAAATGTTCTGCCTGCAAATATGTGTACAAATAATAGTGGTTTTCTCTTAAATGAAAATTAATGAAAATAATAGAATTTAATTATTTTGTCTTTTCTCAAAAAGAAAATGTCGCAGGGGTGCGGTATTTTATTGTTCAGTATTTTTATATTTATTTTAAAATTGCATTCTTTAAGCTTTTTGGATTTTTTTTTGTGTTTGTAGTTTTTTATTTATAAAAATTCCTATGATATGAAAATTCGAAACTACATATTTTCATTTTTTTTTTTTACTTTTGACCACCGGAAGCTCAGGCTCTGGTCTGAGATCGGAAGGAATTAGAATGAATTTTGATCATGTCAAAAATCAAAATAATGTTCTGTATGCAAATTTATTTATTTTTATTTAGTGAATAAGTTATAGTCAGCTGAGCATAAAAACCGACAAAAAAGCAATTTGTTTTATTTCCTAAACAAATGAAATGAATACAATATTTGGTATCAACCAATTCGTATTTTTACGATATCTCCAGAAATTTTTGCCATTTTTGTTAGTTAAATTAATGGTTTGGCTGCTATTTTAAAGGTTTTATGCAAATCCTCTTAAAATTATTGTCTTGGGATATCTAAACGTTTTTAGACGCAGACTTTTTTTTTTGTCTAATTTTCTTTATCTATCTTCAAATAAGTAGGAGGAAATGGGAGACATTTGAGCCCATCTTATAGAAGATATGAAGATTTTAAAGAAAATCAATTGCGTATAAAAAGCTAAAAACAGGAGTAAAATATTTTTTTCGATATCTCAAAATATTACGAAGTTATTGGCAATCAAAGTGAGCTTAAGAACAGACATGACACGACTTGTGAGCGTGGCCAAATGCCATGCTGTTTCATTTCGCTATAAGGTGCAAGCTCCATGAAACTTGAGAGAGCAAACAATCGTGCCGATTTCGTCTTTTGTTTACTTTGTTAAAATTTTATACAATTTCATCTTTATTGCAAGTTGTGGCCGGAATAAATAATTCGCATTTGTTATAATTTAATTCTTGTCCTATGTCTTTAAATATTTATTATTTCATATTTTTTAAATATTCCATTTAAGAGAAATAACTTTATCAATAGTGACTCTTATTAGATGACGCTGGAAAGAGTCGCCTTAAGGTGGCTCCGTCGAAAAAATTAGCAACTCGATTCGTGGTGGTTGAAATTTTGAACAAAACCATATTAAAATAAAGTTCTTATCAGCTCGCACTGCAACATGGCTGTTACGTTAGTCGCTGTGGCTGACAAGTGCGAAAATAGTGTGTTTTTAATTTATTTTATCTAAAATAAAATGGATTTCCAAGAACTGAGAAAACCATATCATTTTATATTATTTTTTCTAGAAGTTTATAAATTTTTATACTGTTTCCATAAAAACTGTAGCAGTTATATTGTTACGAGTGGACAAAAAATCGAGAAATAAGGGTAAACTTGAAATTTTCTTGCTTCACTTCTGTATATTAAAATAAAATTCAGAAAAAAACACATCACTATTTGTATCATGTAGATTACTGTGTATTTTTCTTCTATTAAAAATGCTATAGTTATCGTATAAAATGGTTACAAAGTTACTCAGTTCAAGGTCGTTGGCGTTGGGAGAAACCTTAACCAGGGGAAGTTTTAGGTACAGGGCTTCAAAGGTGTGGAATGACCTACCCCCACCTATTCGAGAATGCAAGACGAAGGCTAATTTTCAAATTAAACTCAAGTGCTATTTAATTGAAAATCAAATAACGATGCCTTGATATGAAATAATCTATGTAGTATTTTATAAATATGCATTTTTATAAGTATTTTTGCTATTATTAGTTTATTTATTTCAGATTTACATATTTACTTATTAAACAACTACAATTTATTTATTTTTCTTATCATTTTTATGTATTTAATGATTTACGCTTTTTATTTTAAGTTTGATATTGTTATGTTTAGACGATGTTATGTTTAAATTATTATGTTATAGTTATTAGTTTTAATTTAAGTAGGATCCAGCAGAATACCAGCGCTGTGGCTTCGGCTGTGGCATTAAGCTGAGCTGGACTCCTTTTTCATAACCACAGAATATGGCTATTTCGTTTTTAATTTGTTTTCTTTTTTGTTTTGTTTTCTGTGGTGTCTGAAATAAAGCTCTTTTCTTTCTTTTCTTTCTTTCTTAACTAAAAATAACATCAGGACAATAAATCTGATACAACAAAGACGTTGGTTTTGACGAAATGATGACAGATTGAAATCTCCCGCTAATCCAATATTTCAGCGAGGCGCTCCAGTGACAAATATCGTCACAATACAGCTCCAATACTCGTGACGTTTCAAATTACGCAAAAGCTCTCGTCACAGTAATCACTTTGAAAATTAACACATATTATATTGATTCGACGCCTCTCAATAATGAATTTAATATTCATGAGGGTATTTCGCTGATTTCTGCATAAAGTGGAATATTATGTTATATGATAGATATATAACTATAGAATAATGTGATCAAATCTTTTTTTATACAATCTCTAGGTACCACTGACATTGATCTACATACAAAATACATACAAAAATGTTTATTTACGCCAACATTATTTTTAGTTACAATATGATTATTGGTACTTCCTTTTAAGTATAAAAATACCTGTAACAGGGAGCCCCGCTCTTCCATAACATAAGTTGACATGAAAAATGGACAATAACTCTAATTTGTATAATTTTCTTATTAAAAGTTGTTTTATACCATTGACTCAATAAGCTCTTCAAATATGGTTATACCTTTCTGTTACACGCTGTATAACTGTATTTCATACCATTAAATATTTTATTATAGGAACCGATAGCCATCTTGAATTTTAAAGCACAAATATATATTTTTTGTATTTTTGTGCAAGAACCATACAAGTACCATTAGTGGTTTTAAGGAAATAACCAATTTTACCTAATTTTAGTCTAAAAACAGCTTGACTTTGAACAATATTTTCATGCTGTTGCTTATACGCGAGAATAATTTCCTAAAATGAAGTTGTTTTTGTTTTCTATAGTTTAACTAACGATACATGTATTTCTCTAAATTTATTAAAAATTCCGTTTAACAGGAATAACTTTATCAATAGAGTAATTTTCGGATGATGCTGGAAAGAGACGCCCTAAGGCGATACCAAAAAAAAGGGGGGTTTTTCGAATCCATTTACTCCACTATAACGTCGTTTACGTATTTCATTATTGGGTTAATGTTTATTGACAATTTGATTAAGATTCTCACGGAAGGGAAACGCTATTGAATGAAATTTTCTTGATAGAGTTTAATTCCGAAAAGACCTCTAAATTGTTTTATTTTTTCCTGTTATTCTGAAATCCTAACTAATTTCATTGCAAAATTGCATTCAAAATATGGATATTATATATTGGTAAAGTCTCCTTGAAATTTTTTTTGACAAAATAGCTAAGTACATTTTACATTAATAAAAAACCGACTTTGCTACTTTTCCACGAATCCGTCCCACTCGCACTGAGGGTTTTTTCGCATATGGAGTAACAGGGACGCTAAAACTTTTACGTATCGCCTTAACTGGCCTTACTGTATGTAGCAATGCTATGTGCTCACCCCAGGCCCAGCGCAACCCACTACCCGCAGATTACCATGGAACAGTCGATTTACCAAATTGCTAAATTGTTATCTCCGAACTCATTTGTATAATGTGGGAGGCTGGCATTGTACTCTACTTCATTAGGTACACAATCAGAATCTGTGACAGCCCTAGCGTGTTGATTGGGGTTATATTTATTGTATTCTCAAGTCATACATTTTTTGTTCTGACAATAATGTGCTTGTGTTATACTATTTAAATACGTCTAATGTATATCACAAGATCTAAAGTGACCGGGATGGCTTGCTGAAGTGGCAGCCACCGTGGGCAGGCCGTATTTGTCGCCGACATAGTGGCCGTTGTTGCCGAAAGGAGTTAGAATGGAGACCACGAACGTAGCGTAGGCTGTCCTCGTGTCAGATGGACCAATGACCTGTAGGACGGGGGATCGCCGTGGCTAATTTTGGAAAGGCTTATGTCCAGCAGTAGACGAGTTCAGGCTGATGGATGGATGGATAACTTATGGGTCCGTATAAGGTTAAATTGAGTACCTCATTTTGCATCAATCAGAACTGAACTCTATGACGTTTCCTTTTAGTTTAAGCATAGACTAAGTATTTATTTAGTCTATGGTTTAAGATAGCGCACTCTCAGCCGGTTACGACCACCAAAGAACACGCGCTCACAAAAAACTGCGTTTTTATTTAATAATTCAGCTTCTAGATAAAATTATCAAAATATTCTAAGACCTTTAGACGGGTTTATTGGTCACTTATTTTTAGAACAAATTTCAAGGCTGTTTAATATAAGCAAGGCCCTTCAACACTCGAAGAACATGAAATTTAGAGGTAACTTCGTATTTTTTTTTTCTTTCGAGCGAACGTAAAGCGTTTGCGTTTGCGATGTTTAGATCAGCCCTATAGTCTACTATCTATATTATTTTTATTAAACCACTTGACTATGTTACACAATGTGAAATGGCCAAAATTCTACATTTGACCTTCTACGGATCCTTAAAGAAAACAAATGTGAGCAGTGCTAACCCACTTTAAATTTCAGTTCAGTAAAAGTAGACTTAACTTTGAGGCGGTCCGGTGCCGAGACATTATTATTTGCGACGGCCCTATGCGATGATGACGCAGACACCCGCGTAGAAAGGATCTTTCAAAATTTAAATTATTCAGGTTCTCAATAATATATTTCATATAGGCTCAGTACGAATTTCCGTCCTGCCCTAAAGCTTTTTTTTTTTATTGTCTATCCTGCTCAAATGTCGCGCACGCAAAACTTCAGTAATTTTTAATTTGCAGCTACATTAGGATATTTAATTAATAAATTTTTAGATTTATTACTTCAAAAAATATGCAATTAACGTAATTTTAAAATTTTTTAAACTGAATTTGTGATTATTTTATATTAAGCGAAGTTAATAAAATCACGTTTTCAGATCTATAAATATCTTGAGTTCTCCTGTATAATTTTTTTTTTTTTATTATTTTTAATTTTAGATACGATAATAAACTGACAATAATGAATTATATAAAATGTTATTTTAGCTTTATGCAGGGCCTTAACAAATTAGCTACTCCTTCAGCGCGGGCCAAGCTGTAGACAAATAGCTAGTTTAAGAATAATAAATATGCAAGAAAGTATATGTATCATATTAATATTTGTTCCTTTAGTGTAGTCCATGACGTAGATCAGGGGTCCGCAACTGGCGCCCCGCGGGCCGCATGCGGCCCGTAAACCACTTCGGTACGGCCCTCAAGGTTCCCAAATGCTGCATGATAACTGTGTTTGGTTGTACATTTGGGTGAGCAGACATCTTCTTCTTCTTCTTCTTCTTGGTGGGCTCGGTTTCCGCAACTAGTCTCTTTTTTGGACCTTTGTGCGTGGAAAAGTGTGGGGCCATCTATTCTAGCCAGCCCAGCTCACGCCAAAATCCCAAGAGGCGACCTAGCAGACATTTTCCATTCTGAACTAACGAAAAAGCAAGCATTGTTCTCAGTTAACGGATGCACATTTAGACCTAATACTGCGCATTTTCACGTCTAAAATGCAAGTCAAATGCAGCCGCAAAAATTGCATTAGATTTAAATAATAAATTGCGTTTTAAACTACAATAAATATGATACGAAATTGACTAATGCGTTATTTATTATATGCGGCCCTCGCTGATCCTCTGGTAGCATTTGTAGCCCTCCTATGTCATAAGGTTAACGACCCCTGACGTAGATCGTCACTCCACGGTACCTGTTTCAGTATCTTTATTACTCATAGAAATATTTTCTAGTACACATTAAAAACTGTTTTTGATAAAAATCGCGCCTCTTTAAACAGAAGCATTTCTTAACAAATTTTGCGCTGCTAAAAGAAAAAAAAGTTTCTCATTTTTCTTTGACACAGCGAGAAGGGAAAAATATCGTTGAAGCTTTTACCAGTTTTTGTAAACTTTTTCTTTGAGACTCCTTTGTAACTGCGCACCCTTGTATTAATTGTACACTGAGAGTTAACCCTCCACTTAATTCGTCGGTATAGTTTGTCTTTATTGTCGGAATACATAATTAAAGACAATGAACAATCAGCATTATAAGGGATGTAAATGTACACCAGTGGCGTGCACAGAACTTTTTGCTGGAAAAGCAAACAATTGGTCAAGAACAACAATAAAAAAAATATAAAAAAATTTAAGTATCACTTTAAAAAAAAAAAGTTTGTATAGGAAATTTTCACTCTAGGGTAGACAATGGTATCGATTCGGCATAACACGTCTTAACTTATTTTGACAGGACTACCCTTATTTTAAGCGTCCCGTCTTTTTCTTTCTTTATCGAAAAGACAAGGATAGTACGCTTAAATTTAGTTTAGTCCTGTCAAATAAGTTAAAATGTGCTTCACCGAATCAGTACCATTGTCTACCCTGGCGTCATACAAAATTTTTTTTTTCAAAGTGATATTTAAATTTTTTCATATTTTTTTTATTGTTGTTCTTGACCAATTGTTTGCTTTTCCAGCAAAAACTTCTGTGCACGCCACTGTGTACAGGTATCTTAAAATAAAATCAGATATACTACTGGATGAATAAATTACTTGTACTGTTTCACGACCTATTATTTCATTATTTCCCAACCAGTTTCGCCTTATCGGCATTATCAAGGGATGGTTTATTTACATATCACACAAAAACTGCGTATGGAAAGAGGTAGACAATATTGGGTACATATGAAATTGCTGTTTTCTATAGAGAATTTGAAGGAAACTCAATTTTCAGTACTAACGTTTTCGCATTTTTTTTTTTTGGAGTGCCAATCCGTATTGAGTAATTTGTTTTGTATATAAATGAGACAGCATTAGGCACACAGTACAAAAATATTTTTGGAACTTCACAGCGAGTTATTGGAGATAAGTGCTGTATTTTTAATTTACTTTTATTTCTATTCACAAATGAGTTAAAAGGAAGCAATAGAAGGCTTAGCTCAGAATTTTGCTGAGGGACACGGAGGTGCACTAAACAAATGCACTGAAACGAAAGACCCAGTTATTGTATTAATTCCTTGGGCATTAATCAATCATTGCTGTCAAAAAGGCGTGCACTGCATATTATGACAAGAACATTCGGCGCGGTAATTTACGTATGCAGGATTCTTGCTTTCAGATTGAGTGATTTTATGTCTCGAGAGTTTTGTTAGAGTTAGAAATAACTACATATTATCTTATTTCTAATATTTGCTCAATTTTAGCAAAGCTTTCCGGCTGCTTTGGCTCAATTTTGGCTCAGTTTTCCGGCTGCTTTTGCTTAATTTCGGCAAAGTTTTCCGGCTGCTTTGGCTCAGTTTTGAGAAAGGTTTCCGGCTGCTTTGGCTCAATTTTGGCAAAGGTTTCCGGCTGCTTGTGAAGTACGACGAAGTATAACCAAGACTAAGTAGCAAGTTGTAGTAACTAGAGTTGGAAAAGAAATGTTTTTTTTTGTAAATAGAAAAGGATGGATATAAGGAGAAAAATTTAATAAATATAATGGTGTACAAGTGAAAGGTTGAGCTTGACGGAGCCACTGAAGAAGGTAAAAGGTGTGTCAAGTTCGTAATAGATGGAAATATGCGGTTTAGTAGTTCGAAGAATGGTTCTGTGGAAATTGAAATATAGAAATAGAAATATATTTATTTATGTAATGTAGGTATCAGATACACTTATTACAGGTCGGTTTTAATGTAATATGTAATTACATAATCTATGATTATAGGTAACAGTTTTATAATAAATGGGGAAATACACAAGGAAATAATAAAGGTTAGGTTTACTTAAATTTATTAAAAAAATAAACTTGATTAAAATAAAAAATAAAGGAATAAGGAATTAGGTATAATATTATGAATATATGCAATACATATAATAAATATATGCCTAACTCCGCCCATTCGATTAGTCTTGCTAAGAAGAAGGGCAGCTACTTAGCAAGATCATGTCTTTTTTAATCTAAATATTAGTTACTTACAACCAACTAATGTAAAAAGTAAGCCTATACTTTAATTAAATAAAGAGATGAAAAATACAAGACAGGAGAATATCATGTCATCAAGGCAAAAATATATAATACCTTTGTCTACCTGTCCCATATAGTTCATCTGCTTTTACAGTAATTTCAGTGGTACAGTGTTTCGAACGTCTCGACCCGGACGTCGTTACGGGTTCAATTCGGTCTGCGTTTTTTCAAGCGGTTCTTCTTGCGACGGTGCCGCCGGCGGAGAGAACAAATGTATGAAGTTGTATAGAGCCGGCCATGGGTCGCCGCTCGCGCGTCTTATCCCGTGTCGAGCGCTTTGAGCGAGCGAGCGCGCTATACATCCAATGCGGTGGAAGGCACCGACGGGTGTCGTGGCAAGGCAAAGCCCGGCACAAAAACCACCCGGAAGCGCAGCAAGAAGCGTCGCCAAAAGCCTGAAGCTGTGCCCCTGGCATTAGGATTCACCATCATCCCATGTAATTTACAGTGTTCACTTTGAAAATAATAAGTTTGTATTGGAAATTTTCACTCTAGGGTAGACATTGTCTACCCTGGCGTCATACACATTTTTTTTTTCAAAGTTATATTTAAATTTTTTCATATTTTTTTTATTGGTATTCTTGATTAATTGCTTGCTTTTCCAGCAAAAACTACTGTGCACGCCACTGCTAAGTTCGAAACTCATAGTAGGGCCTCAAAGCTCCTCACAACCAGATTTAATTGTATTCTGCGTTTCTATACCGCATTGTATAATGATAAAATATCCAAATACAACCAGCATTTTCGAAATATACGTCAACAATATACCTAGCAAGTTAATTCAAGGCTGAGTTACATTGTCTCTTGTGTATTCATAACTTTAGTAAACTTTGTTCCTTGCGTAGTACGAGTATAAAGAAACGCTTCTGCTCGTATAAAGAATTTTCACGAGATACTTTTGACATTACCACAAAACGACTTTCCTTGACCTTTCAAACTTGCATTTCAAAAGATAACAGACAATGTTACGTAACATATTTGGATTAAGGCGCTACGGGAAAAAAATCGACACTTTAAGAACTTGCATATCTACTTCAGTAAATAATGAATTATTTTGATAAAATTGTATATTATTTTTGGATTCTTTTTCTAGGGATCTGTTAAAACAGAAACGCGATTGGAGAAATTCGGCTCGATAGAAATGTTTATTGAAATGAGGTCTTTTTCGACACCAATTCTCCTGGTTTGACAATTTAGAATTACACATGGAGAGCAATTATATATTTTTATAAGATGGATTTTAACGGTATCTAGGACCTGCCTCCCTATTCTGTATCTTAAGTTGCCAACTGCACAGGGTGCCTATCGTCAAAAACATAGATAAAAACTAAACTTTCAAAATTGTGTCGTCACTTCAAGTGCTAACATGCCCTTAGACAATCGAGATTCGATAGTATATCTATGTTTTTGATGGTAGACACCCAGTCCAGAAGGCAACTAGAGATACATAATAGGCCCGCTGGTTAAACAAAATTTTGATAGCAACTTTAGAACATTTTATATTAATAAAAAACCGACTTTTTGCTACTTTTCCACGAATCCGTCCCTCTTGCACTGAGAGCTTTTTCGCATATGGAGTAACAGGGACGCTAAAACTTTTACATATCACCTTAAACACGTTCATTTTTAGATTTGTTACTATTATAAGTTGAATTCATAATTAAGTATAAAGACGGATCGACTTACATGAATTTATTTCGCTATCTATACGATACTGCAGGGACTTTGTCCGCTGACGACAGACCCTCACTCGCTTGACAACGAATTCGGAAGGAATTCGAAACATGTTGCGTATTGCGAAATAAATTCATGTATGTCGATCCATCTTTATAATTAAGAGGATGGCATACCCTAGCAACTTTTTTTATTACCCCTCCAGCACAATAAGTCTAATGGCAAAGAACTTATTTGCTTTTCTTAGAGACGATTATATGTTGGCTCTTTGGCCTCTTATTCTTGGACGCGTAATACTAGTGATCACGCAGTGAAACAACAAATTGGTGTGTTTTTAGCTAATACTGAAATATTTTGTAGGGTAAAAATACTGGATTTAGGTAACACCCCTTCTTATTTCTATTGCCTATTTTATAAAAAAAATCAAGTTGATCTCTTAACCGCGTTTTTGAAATGAACGTTTGAAAACCAAATAAAGAAGAAGGAAAACATTTTTTTTTGACAAAAGTATAAACCTCAAAACATTGTTTATAGGTGGAATCTTTAGGTAAAAGATCGATAAATCAAATATATTTTCTTCAATATGAGTAGAGATCTAGTTTCTTCTAATGAACCCTTGAAAAGTGTTGTTGATGTTCTAGCATCAGGTGTCCCGTTAATTATAAACACGTTCACTTTAAATACACCTTATGCGTAATATAAAAGAAAAAATTATCTTGACTTGTATCGAGAGGACTTGTCAGAAAAGTTTCAGGTATGAACTAAAAAGTGAAATACCCATTTTCCAACAATTATTCCATCTCAGTGTGATGTGGGTCTATCGCCGTACTTCGGGCACAAATAAAAGCTTGGAGCATAAGCTTAACGTCCCTCCCGTGTTCACCAAGTCGTAAATTTATTTTGCACCTAGCCTTTTGCCCGCGGTTTCACCCGCGCGAATCTAGTTAAGAGGAGGTCTTCCTTTTTCAACAATTTTTGAACGATTGTACTGAATTTATCACAGACGCAATAAATATGAAACTTATATACATATATGTTTTTTTAAACCTTTATCTTTATGTTGAGTAGCGTTACCTAATTGGAAAAAGAGATTTTATTTTTGAAAATAGTCTCTTTTGAGTATTTTTTGTTTTTTTTTTTAATCCATTTGATTTTTATGTGTCATATTTTAAATCTTGTTTATTAACCAATGTAAGATGAAAAATTACTTAAATGCAATATTGTAATTTTAGTCGATTTTAATCCTAAAATTAGACTCGTTCTGAATCGTTTTGCGACATTTTGGCGCACGCGATTTTCAACTTTATGAAAGTTAGTCTGCGGGTTATAATTGCAAAGCCGCTGTGCGCCTAAGGAAGGCCTTGTCTTAATGACTATCCTCCAAGAAACTGCTCTTACCAGAACACTATAACCCATGACCATATGAAGAGTATAACCATTATAACAGTGAAAGAATTTTCAAAATCAGTTTAGTAGTTCCAGAGATTACCCCCTACATATTACACAAACAATAGTTGTTTGTTATGAAAGGCTGCAAAGTTGTTATTTGGCGCAAGTACTAGGTACGAAACGCAAAATAACTTTGCTGCAAATCGAAACACGCAATTTTTCACCTCAATACAACAAGGAAAATGATAGGTACAAGAAATAAGAAAAAAAATATTAGCAAACTTTTTTATTAATTCGTACAATCGTCATGCTGGCCAGTCCGATTGTTCTAAATAGGAGGCTTCCACACTGACATGAAATAAGTATTAATGAAACCTTTTTTAAATAGAAATGTTCATATTTTAAAAACTTATTCCACGCTAGCAGATAGCACTTTTGCGCGCAGATTTCGAATGATAAACCATAGGATAAACAAAACCTTTCCGAGCTTGTGAGGAGAAAACTAATTTTACCTATAAAATATTAGTGTAGATAAGGTACATTCTGAAATGCCCATTATTGCTTGCCCTAGTATAGGTCGGTATAGAGTCGGTTAGGACAAACCAGTTTGGCCTAGGTCCATGAGGCTCTGGGTTGTCTGTCATAAAATAGTGCCACCTTTTAACCTAACCAACAGGCTTTCTTTTGTGTTGAAGAGCTTCCTAAAAATCGTCGTAAAATCGGGTTTGGCTGGTGGCGTGGGCAGATCGTAGAATTGGGCAGTTCGTAAAGTATGAAACTGAAAATCTTTCACCAAAAGTCAGTGGTGAGACGTGTTAGATTGTAAGAGCGTGAGCGTGTTAGATTTACATGTAAATGTTTTTTGGGGAGCCAAGCGAAGCGGAGTAGAGCAAGGCGACTCTCCAAATTTTTTTACCGAAAAACGATATGCCTTGGCAGAACATGATATGCCCAATTATACGAAATTTAGTTATATGTAACTAAAATCTCCGAATTAAAATTCAAAATAGCAAAAAAAGTCAAAAAAGCACTTAAATTCAGAGCACTTGCTACATCGTAGCAAACGTAGTGCACGCTACGAGGTAGCGAACGTAGCGCACGCTACGAGGTAGCGAACGTCGCGCACGCTACGAGGTAGCCACGAAACGCATAATTTAACACATAGTGCACGCGTGGGCTGAATATTCGAGGTGAATGGCCCAGGCGAATGTTTTTCATCATAACTTTTAAATTACACGTTATAAGATCGTATCTTCCAGTGTAATCCTAGTTAAGAATACAACGGTCAAGATCATTACAGAAAAAAATTAAATCTTTACTAAAATAATCGATGTGTGTGTCTTCTCCGTACATGTGATCGTTCTGCTTCAAGTTTCTGTAAAACATAAAGCAACTGGATATATCCGGATCACCAAGTTCTGGAATGCTTATAGTGTTATGACAACAATGGTAAAAAAGAGATATTTAAAAAAATATTAAAAAAACATAATGGTTTCGAGAGACTGAAAAAGCTGTACGTATTTCCATTATTTTAAATTTTTCTTATTTGTAAGAAACGTTCAATGTTAATAAAGAAATTCCATATAATTTATGTTTAACAATACCTAATACGTAACGATTTCCAATCCGCTTTTATTTAACAATTTCAAAATAAAACACTTAATCCAGTAATTGAAAATGGACTGAATATTCACCCCACGCGAGTATCCATCCATCAGCCCATATTTGTCCACTGCTGGACATAGGCCTCCCCCATATTACGCCACTCTTGGCGGTCCTCAGTCATCCTCATCCAGCCGACACCCGCAAAGTCCTTCAGATCGTCAGTCCAGCGGGCACGAGGGCGGCCTACGCTGCGCTTTGCTGTACGTAATTTCTATTCCAACGCGAGTATAATATAGTTAAAATGATTCTTCTTATTTTTAATTAAAGATAGGTATTGAATGATGACGGCCTCATACCGAGGGTCATACCGATTTTTTGACGTCACCCTGTATATACCAAGAACGGGGGTGTCAGAGGTGTTCTGAGTGTGAACTGTGAAAATATAAGTTACAGACCATACTCGGTACACCCGCGTTTCACCGACGATTATTACTTCCCAACGTGATGGGTGTGAAGCCGTACTTCAAAAAATAGTATTAGTTTCACAATCAACAAGCAACAGTACCTTAGAGCAGGGGTCAGCAACCGGCGGCCCGCGGGCCACATGCGGCCCGTGAACCATTTTGGTCTGGCCCGCAAGGTTCACAACAACTGCATGATAACTATATTTGGTAGTACATATTTTTTGACATTTTCCGTTTTGAACTATCTGAAAAGCAAGGTTAAAAGATGTACATTTAAACGCAATACTGCACAAAATGCGGCCCTCGCTGATCCCCTGGTAGCATTTATGGCCCTCCTATATCAAAGGTTGCCGACCCCTGCCTTAGAGTATTAAATTATCTCACATGTATGCTCTAAGAACAGTACTTATACCAATAAACAACTTTTCTATCTACTATTCAGAGTTCGTTGCAATTGTTTCCAATATTTTTATTACTCGTGGGAATCGCACAGAATATAAAACAAAATATCAGGTCTTTACATATGAAATTGCCGTTTTCTATAGAGAATTTGAAAGAAACTCGATTTTCAGTACTAACAATTTTGCATTTTTTTAGGAATGACAAAACCAAGTTACTTAATTTCTTTTGTATATGAATGAGACAATATTCTAATAACGACATTACTTAATTTAATTTTTGGAAAGTGTCACTTAAAAAAAAATATTACGACTTATCATGGAAATGGATGGCATTTAAGACGAACTGTTTTTGAAGATTAAATTTTCATAATCAAACTGAAAATAAAAACAAAATGTAATACGTAGATGTAAAACTTTGAAATCAACTTTCAAACAGAAAACAAATAATTGAAATAGCTATTGAATTACAGGAATTACGAACTCATGAATCTGCAAGAAAATTTCGGCAATTTCATATGTAAAGACCTATTTTACAATATTACTATGCACTGTCGTAATTTAACAAACCATCCGTTTACACAGTGGCGTAGTTAGGTAGACAGGGGCCCCGGTGCATATATAAAAATCGGAACCCTGCACCCCTCTTTCCAAATGGCTTAAGAGCGGTTTTGCAACTGGATTGTGAAAAACCCGCCTTTTTCTAATTAATCGAAACAGAACACTTAAATTCAAAATTCACTCAAAAGCTATTCAACAAAACCTTATTACCTATGTATTGTATATGCTGCATTCGCAAAGTTTCCATTGGTTTCTGTGAATTAGAATTTCATAATTTTTAGAAATCAAAATTTTTGAAATTCTAATTCACGAAAACAAATGGAAACTTTGCGATAGCAACATACACAATACATAGGTAATAAGGTTTTGTTGAATAACTATTGATTGAATTTTGAATTTAAGTGTTCTGTTTCGATTAATTAGAAAAAGGTGGGTTTTCCACAATCCGGCTGTGAAACCGCTCTTAAGGGCATGTGTCACCTGAAATTGAGCACCTTATTTTGCATCAAGTTGAACTGACTATGATGTTTCATTATTGTAGCGCGCTTTGAGGCGTGGCTATTATATTACGACAACCAAAGTATCACCTGCTCTCGGAGCTTTTATTAAGGCGATTACCGTCGCCAAATTAGCAGCTCGATGTTTGTCTGTATGAATATCGACGGAAACGACATTGAAATAACGTTCAATTCAGTGCACAATGCGTGGTGGCTGTTACGACGCTCGCTGCGTCCTTGAAAGGGCAAAATAGGAGAAAATAATACTTTTCACATGGGCTTCATTGTTCGATTGAATAATTCTATGTTATATTTATAGCTATCAAGTTTATCTATTTATCAAAGCATACATGAATTAAATCACCTAAGCCGCTTAGGAGCAGTAGGAAATTCAAGCCAAAAAACACCATTCAGTTAGACCAATTTTTCATAAAGAAGTTTTGGTGGTACGAAAAAGAAAAATGTTGCATATGTTGTCCTAGAGTTGATAATCCATAATACATTTTTTCAATATTTTTGGTTTGGCCATAAAAGAGGAGTAGGCTTTAGAAAGTACCCATTTGGCGATATTAAGGGCCGTCTAGTGGGCCTTGAAGCGAGCGTGCGGTCGTTTGTAACGGCAGCGGTCGCGCTTAGTCGTTTCGACCTACTTAATTTTTAAGCTTATGCGTGTTATTAAAACAAAAAGTAATTAAGTAATTATTAATTTTTAAGCAATATGTAGAGCAAACTGAGGAATTAATCATTTATTTTTATATTCTTTCTTCCTATGACTTAAATTAAAATTTTAGAACTAATCTTCTTCTTCATCGTCATTTTCATCGACAAAGATATGCAGTATGGTCCCGCGCAACTGAAACAAAAGCCGTATGTGCGGCTTGGGGCATGGGGTTAAAGGAATTAACAGTTTATTTGTGTACATGATGAACATATCACAAGCTACTAAAACTGGTAAGCACTACGAGTAGCAAAGTACGATGTTATGGAGAAGTATTTTTTCATGGCGGTCGATTCAACGCCGCGCGACCGCTTGAAGGTTAAATAAAAACACAGTTTTCCCAAAAAACAAATTTTATAAAGAAAAATCAACTAAATACCGAAATAGAAACCACAGAATACAATGGGAAAATCAATAAGAAGTCTAAAATAGACGGACGGAAAGTTTTAATTTGTGGAGTAAATTAGTGATCCATTATCCTGATTATTGTAGAAAAATCATCCGAAGTCTGTAATCGTATGCAGGTTTGCCCCTTTAATATAATTGCTGTAAGGGAAAACCTGTTAGAAAAAAAAAAACACATTCTCCATGAAAACTCTTTAATCTTATAAACCTCCTTTGCATCTTATTTATATTGAAGGTTAAGTTCCACTGTGACGACATAGAACATCAGTATAGGTATATTTAAGACGAATTTTAAAATGAACATTTTGGAAGAAAAAAATCAACGTTTGTTTGTAACTTTCACATAAATATTTTTTACTTTATTATTTGACGTAGGTATCTAATTATGAATCTTAACAAGAATATTTCATCTTACAAGTATCCTGTTTGGCGATCTTACACAACGCCACTTGATATCTCAAACCTAAATCTATATTTACACAACCATCCTTCTACTAATCAGTCACGGACCCTTTGTGAATCCAATAAATCTCTTTCCTGTATCAGTCTAAATAAATACCAAACGTTTATACAAAACTTCTAACATTAACATTATATCTAAGCTTATAAAGGTGACCTTCCATTTAAACACCGACAAAATTAATACACATGGTTTGACATTTATTGACTAGATAAATATACTTGAATCTTATTCTCCAATTGTTGAGAAAGTTGTAATAATTATTGTTTTTTTGTTAATATCAACTTTCCTCACAATCCATCGACAATTGCAAAAAATAATTGCTTAATTAATATTTATTACACTGTAAAAATCGTTCATATAGCTGAGTTATTGCAAATTAATTATAATGGAAGAAAAAATGAAACTCCAAAACCATGTGTTGGGCCTGTCATATACCTCAACGCAGCAACTATCGTCTTCAAGAGGGATTTTAACCATATGTCTAATTTATATTGGTCATATTAATGGAGAGTACCAACCTTCTTAACATTGGCGTAGTTACAATTCCATGTCCATTATAATCACGTACACAACAACACAATATTTTTTATACATCAGTTATTACACAGCCTTCTTGGTAACCTTCGTCTGGAGAATGGTGACTAGAGGTTAGCACTCGCTTTAGCGCGGACACTGGAGGCAGCACTGGTGGCGCCCGCTGCCAGACGCGCAACGTTCGCGCACCTCCCACTGGCCGACCGTATTCCACAGGATGTGGAGCATCTGGTACTGCTGCTCCTGAACCCATGGTCATAGCATGTGACCTAGGAAACGTTCGACTCATGTAGCTAACCTCCTCTTGAAATCCTTCAAGGCTAGAATTCTGTATAATCGGAGTCCTATCACTGTAGTATGTAGGCAGGGCAGAACTTACAGCTCTTGCTAAGCTTGTTGCCTGATCTTTCTTCATTTGCTCCCATATTCCAATTGAGTTCATCGAATCAGATGCTTTTGGAGTATATTCTCCGCCACCTATACGAGCCACGCTTTCTGGTCTTGTATCGTTTATAAGATCAGGATCATTTGTATTAGATATCGTAGGTGAAACCACTTGAGGTCCGCTTTGCATCATAAAGCTGCCAAGACCTTCATAATGGTTTGTTGTATACGGTACATCGCTGATTTTTGGTGGTTTCTGAACAGAGTTGCATTTGGGGTCGCTTGAGCTTGGCAGCTCGTCTCTACTTCCTAATGCTGCAACACATGGTTTCTCAACTGCTGGGTGAACTTCGTTCCCAGAAACTACCCTGTCGAGGGTACGCGGTGTTTTACTTTCACTGACTGGTGCAGTTCGAGTTCGACAGCGCACAAACATACTGTGTACAACTAACAAAACAACAATAGCACTTAGGAATAAGGATAATCCCAGAGTTGCTATTCGTATACTTCCTAAGGAAGTCATTCCTGCTGCCAATAAAGAAACATGTACTGTAAAATTTGCTTCTACATTTCCTCCTTTGTTTTCAGCCTCACAAAAGAATTCTGTAGAGTCAGACTGTTGTGTGTTCGTTAGAACCAAGGAAGACGTTTTCTTTATATCGCCATTCTCAAAAATGTATATTTTTTGGTGAGAATTAAAATTGCTTTCATTTACGAGTAAACGACCGTTCCAGAACCAATTGATTGTTGCACTTGGTATGGCTTCCGCTTTGCAGGTAATTGTTACGTTCTCCCCTACCCTTGCCTCTACATGGCGGCTGTTTGACAGGATTTCTGGTTTGCAGGCAAACTCGTCTATGGATAATTCTGAGAACGGTCGATTTGCCAGTCTAGTAGGCGCTGTACAGCTTGGTGTTGAAAGCAGTTTGCGCTTTGCCAACCATAACTTAAGCTCTCGCAAGCGGCAGTCACAAGTCCACGGATTGTCCGATAGATCGATGTCTCTCAACTTTTCAATTTTTTCAAGAGAACTAATTGGTAAATCTCTTAAACTGTTTCCATCAAGCTTCAGAGATTCAAGAGAGCGCATATGTCTAAATGCCTCGGATGCTATATTTTGAATATCACAATTGGACAAATCAAATTTAACTATGTTCCCCAAATTTTTCAACGTATCAGTATTTACTTTGAGCACAGGATTATGAGCTAGCGACAAGTCTCTTAGAAACGGAGCATCCTTGAAACTTTGAGCAGGTATTTGTGTGAGCAAGTTCTGCGACAGGTCCAGCTCTACGAGGTTAGTAAGCCCCTTGAACGCCTGGTCGTCGATCTGTCCAATGTTGCAGCTGCGCAAGTAGACCCGTTGCAGGTTAAGCAGACCAGTGCGTGCGAAGGCCTCCTGAGGAAGGATCTGCAGATTGTTCCCCGAGAGGTCCAACACCTGGGTCGCGGGGTCAACAAGATCCGGCACGGTGTTGAGCGCGCGGTCCACACACTCCACCGTCTGCTTGCCACCTTTCCATTTACATATGCACACCACTGGGCAAGACCCGGGTGGTGCAATCTCAGCCGAAATGGTTTTCAAGATCACCACACCAACAATCACTAAAAAACACCGCATTTTCGTCAATCTCACTTGTACTTGTCACTGATCTTTTCAATGTTTACAGTCGTTGATACAATTTTGTACCGCTCACAGATGCTAACTTTAAATTCCATTGCACCAGAATCCTTTAAGTTTCAGCCAGTGCAATCACCGAATTCGCTATGGTGAAACACGACACTCGCGAAAGTTGAAAGTCGGCGCATCACGATACGCGATGCACTCGCGATGGCAGCAAAACAACTGACCGCCTGAAAGGGAGGAATGAAATGAAAAGAGAACGACGCATGCGCGACGCTTGCTCCCCCTCACCGCTCTGCGGCTCCTCGTTGCGTGGCTACTGGTTTACGAAGCGCTATGGAACCCCTATGATCCGTATTATCGGCTTGCTTTCCACAAACTATTAGAATACATATATAAAAAATACACACATACATACAAATACATCTTCACGACATGAAACCCTAAGGGGATGTCCACATCCACGTTTCACCGATGATTATTACATTTCTGCGTGACGAGTGAAAAGCGCTGTCGCCGTATTCTATATCAAGTATGGATGCACAACTTAACAATTTTAGCCTTCTTTTAAGGCGATATATGAGAAAAATATGGGTGTTTCTTTTCTGTGTATTTCATGAAACACACGGAAAATTTTAATACATTTCTGGTATATGCATTTTGACTATATAATCTAGGGTTTTGAAAATGGAAAACATGTTTGGATAAATTTCCCTCGATAGAAATAATTGTTGAAATGAGGTCTTCAAACAGACTTTTTCTCCTCGTTTGACGAATAGGAACCATATAAAGAACTCAAACATATTTTATTAGGTGTCTTTCAACAATATCAAGAGATTTGATATTTGAAATTTTGCTAGCTATTTTAGTTTTTTTTAATAAAAATATAAAACCAACTTTTTTCCCTTTTGCCCTGAATCCGCCCCTCTCGCACTGCGCGATTTTTCGCTTGGGGTGACAATTAATCTTAATCTTATCACGCACACTGGGAACAAATATACGGGATTTGAACCCAGATTAGTCGTAGAACACATAGGGTCCTAAAGAATTATGATTTTTTACTTGTGGTTTGTTATGACGATCGAGTTCTAGTCGTCAGTCGTTGATAGTAGCAGCAGATACTAAGGGGATGTTTTTTAGGGTTCCGTAGTACCTGAACGGTACAAAAGGAACCTTTATGGTTCCGTCCGTCCGTATGTCACAGCCTCATAACTTTAGCGCCATTGAAGATAAAAGCATGAAATTTTGAACAAAAATAGCAATAATTTGTCTACATATTACGGTTAAAAAAATGTATAAAAATTTGTAATTGTTCAAAATATTTCCAAAACAAAAGTGAGAAAAAAAAATGTTATCTTGAAAATACAATATGGGTATCAAATTCTAGATATTAAAAAGTTAAGTGTAAAAATCTATACATTTACTGGCACCGGTTTCGAGAAATCTTTAAAAAACCACAAAAATATATGTCCATTCCCCTTATCTCCAAAACTGGAAAAATATGAAAAAAATGTCGATTAAGACCATGACCACTTACAGGAAAACTATAGCGATTTAAAAAACGTTGAGCACAAATGAGAAATATAAAACAATAGGTAAAATAAATTTCAAAAATATTTTATAAAATTACAATATTGTCAAATTATAGTTATTAAAAAGGTCATTGTAAAAATATATAGTTTGGCTACATTTGTTTGCATCTATTTCGAGAAATCCTTGAAAAACCACAAAAAAATGATGTCCCCCCTTTATCTCCAAAACTGGAGGACCGAAAAATAAAAAAAAAATATCAGGTGAAGCTTTATGTATTGTTACAGTCAAGTAAAGTTGGGCTTTTAATTATTATTGTCATTTCTTTATGAGTATACATGTAATGGCTAAACCCAATTTTAGGATAAACTAGTTTGGCTTAGGTAATTTTTTTTTGACAACCCTAAACTAGTTTAGCCTAGGCCAAACTAGTTCATCCTAAAATCGGGTTTAGCCGGTAACATATACACACTCAGACTGTCTCCCAGAGGGCTATATACTTAATTTACAAAATGTAGCACACATATTTCGGCGGGAAATGTTAGACCAAAACCAAAAGTTAACCTAGTTTTATTTGAAGGAACAAAAATTTTTAATGTTTAATTTTATTTTAAAAATTCAAAGCTTAACATAGAAGTATTACCCGAATCAAAAGAACTTGGGAATAGAAATTACCGTTCTATCACACTATCTTGTCTATATTCTCACAAAGAAATACAGATAGCATTCAAACAATAAAAACAATAGCAGCAGTCTATGTGTATATTCTAATTATTACAAACTTACACCATTGCCTTGCCTTGTAATTCAAATCCTGGCCCCAAATTTTTTTTTTCTAAATATTTACTTCAAATTTATTTCTGATTGATTTTTAGTTTGTAATGCACTATAATTATAATTAGAGTATCCAAAGAGATGGAATTCGCTATAAATCTTAATTATTTGGGTTATTTCTCCTTGTCACATCACAATTACTCACTGCATAAGAAACCATGTCTAAACCAATCACTATTTATCAATTTAGTTACGTATTATTTCAATATTATTATAAAATCTGCAATCACACCCAAGCAAGCGGGACGCTATGGCCTCTTACTAGAAAAAACATTGATAGCGGTTCTTAGTTGTGCATCTCCTTCTCTCTTGCAAGGTGTTCATAAAGGTAGGACATCTCTTTTACACGCTATGGACGTCTTTTAAGCGCAGCGAATCCTATGGTTTATCATGTCTATGGTTTATCCTATACTTTGACGTAAATATTTTTTATTTATTTATTTATTTATTATATAAACAGTTACAATAGCCTTACAGGCTAACCTAATACAATAATGGTGTCGATTCGGCTAAACACAATTTAACTAATTTGACAGGGCTAACCTTATTTTAAGCGTTCTCTCTTTGTCTTTTCGATACGGAAAGAACAAGACAGAAGGCTCAAATTAAGTTTAGTTTTGTCAAATAAGTTATCCGAATCGACACAATTGTCACTTAAAACTAATCTAAAATTAAATTAAATTAACACTCTACCAGAGAACAAAAAGCATTATGTCTGGTCCTCTAAAAAGGCCGCTTTAGATGAATCATTACAATTCCGTTCTAATGCCGTATCTTGGCTCGCGTGAAAAATATCTGATTCCATCCTACTTTCAAATAATTTTATGATTCACCCAAGTCGACCGTTTTAGATCCCCTGGTGTGCGTTTGGTATATGCTGACAATACAACCAAAGCGGGCAGATATGTTGAATCAGAAAGTCTTTTGACTCAGGTAATACAGGTTCTTAGACAGAGCAGAGCAGAATTTATCTTACGAATACAAGCATTTGTAAGTAACTTGTAGCTGGAGCATGCTCTCTGCTCTAAGAAGCGCTGTATCTTGTACAGTTTTCCTCTTTTTGTCGCTCTTTACGTAATAAGGGGCGATTTATGAGCGCCATAAATATTGCTTGTTTGTTACTGCTTTTCTACGTTTTTTATCTTCTTTCATCTTAAGAGGAGTCTTTGGCTAAATCTTTTTTTCTAAGATGGGGATCTTTATTAATCCGGAAAAAAGGCAAAAGCAAATTTTGTTTTAATGACAACGTTCGATAGATGTTTGATGACAAAAATAAAGTCACGTCAGAAAAAAGAAACATTCTTTAGTAGATAATTCAAAAAAGACCTATGAATATGGGTAATTCTGGAGATTATTTAACACATCATATTTTTTTAGTGTTTCGTTAAATGGCATTTAACTTATAATAAAATTATGGTTGCCGAATTTTGTTCCATTCTAAGTGATAGATTTGGATTTATCAAGGATCTGCATTTTTTTTTAGGACAACAGTCTTCTCAACACGTTTGTCGTTCAAACGTGCATAGAACTTTTTTCAGTTCAAGATTGAAAATAAAAAAAATATGAAAAAATTTAAATAACGCTTTGAAAAAAAAAAGTTCGTATGACGCCAGGGTAAGAACTGCCTACCCTAGAGTGAACATTTTCATAGAAACTTTTTTTTTTCATGGTGTTTTTTTAATTTTTTTGCCGTCAGTTTTAGACCACATTTGTTACGGGGTCTATCTCAAAAACTGAACTCATTAGGAATTTCCGAACTGTGTTTAAACAATATGTAATTAAACAATTTAATATGATTAAATTTTATTACGGAAGAAATATTAAGTGACTACTTAATTTAGCAGTTTTTTTTTCTTAAATTTTGTACTTATTAGTACATTAGCACTATTGTGCGAAACAAAAGTGCAAAATTAGGTTTGTAACTAATATTTAAAAAAAAATAAGTCTGACTTATTCATTACTCATTAGAAAGCTACAGAACCCTCAGTTCGTGAGATCTACTCGCACTTTCTATCTTCCTTAATTGAGTTTCAGGCCATGATCCGTCTTAAGTTTCCTAAAAAATACCCAGCAATGAACGAAATAACTAGCAACTACACTAAATGGGTACTGTAGTACTAAACGGAACAAAACAATGGAAATCTGAGTTATACAAGGTGTAACCATATTTGAAGAGCTTATTTAGTCAATGGTATAGAACAACTTTTACTATGGAGCCAACCCTGAAATCTCAAAAAAAAAATCTGCCCCTCCATACATTTCAGCCGAGCGGCATTGCATTTTTCTATGAAAATGTTTTTTTTTTTTTCGAGATACAGTGTTTGTTCCATAGTAAAAGTTGTTCTTTACCATTGAATGAACAAGCTCTTCAAATATGGTTACACCTTTCTGTTACACATTGTATATGTACATCTAACTGGCTTTTGCCTGCGAATGATATATAAAAATAAAATATAATTTAAAATATTTATATAAAATTAATCACCAGTCACTTTCAACATAAATCGGTAATAATATAACATAAATCATCTGTCACTTTTGACATGTGTAAAGCAAAATAATGATCTGTCATATGGAAAACAGCAATGTGGATAATGTGTCGTTGATGAAATTGAAATCGTCTATCATTATTTATGCACTTGAAGTCGATACAATATTATTAGAAAAATCACTAATACTTATTACATCCCCAAAACTTGTCAAATATTTACAAAATGTAAAACATACTACAAAAGTCGACATAAAGACAAAAAAGTGAAAAAAAAAGTCGACATAAAGACAAAAAAGTGAAAAAAAAAGTCGGCATAAAGGCAATCAATTTATGATATTTCAGAAAAGTAGTCAAAAAGGGAAAGTCTGCTTAAGATCATATCATAACTCGTCTAAGAATTTTTATGAAAATCTAGTGCAAGCTATAGTTGTGAGATATCGTAGCATCTTTATCATCGCCTTAGTTGTATGTATAGTGCTTTTTGGTTTTATAAATGATTTTTATCTAATGTGTATAATTTTGAAAACAGGTCGTGTCAAAAAGGCGTGGGGTTTAATCAGAGCATACCTGTCTTCTGATGTCATGGTCCCAACGTAGTCATTAATGAGTCCACCAGCTCTCGATTAAAACTGCCTTCTATAGATGGGACCATTGGGGCGAGTGTGGAGTTGACTTTTAATGACTTTATGGAACGCCGGACCAATTGAAATCTAATCCCCGTTTACTGCCGTTTAATGTTGCTTGTGTACATGAATATTCATTCCGTGGAAATTTCTGGAACTTACAGGTTTGCAAGTTTGTACACCGGTTGTAAATAAAGAGGTTATACATAACATTAGTAAAGGTCAGTACATACTTTATTGATTATACTTAACAATTTATATAATAAGGTATTATTCCGTACAAAATTTTCGAGTGAAAATTTATTATGATTCACCATCTGCAATGTAAATAACAACTACAAATTCCTTTGTTTATTTATAATTTTAACAGCTCCTTGATAATGCCGTAAGGCGAAACCGGTTGGACTAATAAAACAGTGATATTGTGAAACAGTACAAGTGTTTTTATCAAAATTATGAAAATGTATTAAGTTGCTTAGCAAATAGGACATTGTTTCATTCAATGTTACTTATCTTTTTACTCCTCAGATGAAAGCGACAAGGTAAAAAGGTTACAAACATATTGTTGCACAGGTTTAATCGGAGTTACAGCGAGCTGGACAACTATTCTGGCACGTGCGGAAAAATTGCTAAAGACAAATTTCAGATGATTTTAAAAAGGATTTTCTACAGATATGTATTGATTTTTTTTATTGAAAACCTAAAGTAAGCATTCTTTATATTCCATTTTATTTGATCTGCACGGCTATTCAGGCAATATTTTTCACTTGCAATGTCAGTCGTTCGACTTTAGTTGACAGTATGATAATTCCACGCGATTTAAAGCCTTATCAAAATATAAACTATGTAATATAGGAAAAGCTCACTGAGTGTTCTGAATTAAAAAAAACCCGGCCAAGTGCGAGTCAGACTCGCGTACCTAGCGTTCCGTATTGTGGATGATAAATTTAATATTGTCATTTTTTTTTCGTGAATTTCTAGACCGCTTTATTTTTTCTGTAATCTTTACGTAAACACATATTACCATGATTTTTTTCATATTTTTTGGTTCACCAGTTTCGGAGATAAGGGGAGGACATATATATTTTTGTGGTTTTTTAAAGATTTCTCGAAACCAGTGCCAGTAAGTATAGTAAAAGTATATATTTTTACAATCAGCTTTTCAAAATCTACAATTTAATAGCCATATTGTATTTTTATAAAAAACTTTTTTATTTATTTTACTTCTTTTTTATATTTCCCATTAGTGCTGAATTTTTTTTAATCGCTATAGTTTTTCTGTAATTGGCCAGTTATGATTTTTAAAGATTTCTTGGAACCAGTGTCAGTAAATATATAAAAAGTATATATTTTTACAATTAGCTTTTTAATACCTATAATTTGATACCCATTTTGCATTTTGTATATTTATAAAATATTTTTGTTATTTATTTTAAACAATTTCAAATTTTTCATATTTTTTTCCTATATTTTTTTTTAAACACACTGAAATCATAACACTATCAAACAGAAAAACAATACTGAAGCCTTGGATAACCCCAGGTCTACTGCGATGTATGAAATTCAGGGACAAACTACATCAGAAGCTAAAATGCGACGAAAATAATGATTTACTTAGAGTCACTTACAAACGATATAGAAATACGTGCAACAATCTACTTAAGAAACTAAAAAGATCCTATGAGAAACAACAGCTAGAAAAACATAAGAAAGACATTAAAAAAACATGGGCTACAGTAAAACAAATTTGCAACTATTCTACAAAAACAAATAATCCTTTTGATTTGGCTGCATCAAAGTCATCAAAACAAGCATCTCTGGATCATGCCAATAATTATTATGTAAATGTGGGTAAACAACTAGCAACTAATATCCTCAATAAACTTAATACTACAGAGTCTGAGCTATCATGTCTGCAAAACTGCTGTGGCTCACTACCAAATTCTTTCATGTTACTACCTACAGATGAACAGGAAGTTGTTAGTGTAATTAAGTCGTTAAAATCTAGTAACTCTACAGGTTGGGACGGCATACCATCTCCATTCCTAAAACTAGCTGCAGTCACTCTTGCTTCACCACTGACCCATTTATGTAATATCTGTTTTGCTAAGGGAATCTCTCCTAAATCACTCAAGAAGTCAGTTGTTGTACCGATTTACAAGGCAGGGGACAGAGGCAGTATCTCAAACTATCGACCAATTTCATTATTACCAACTGTGTCCAAAATTTTAGAACATCTAGTAAATCGAAGGCTCAAACTCTATCTGGAAAAATATAATCTGATCTCAGGCAATCAATACGGCTTTAGAGAAAAAAGATGTACAGCTGACGCTGTTATTCACTTGACCGATCACATATCGCGAAATATCGACGCAAAAAAAAATGCGCAGCCATTTTCTTAGATTTGGCAAAACCCTTTGATACTGTCTCTGTTCCCATTCTACTAAAAAAACTCTAAAACATGGGGATACGCGGAATACCTCTTGAACTTTTCACTGACTACTTGACAGATAGGTCACAAATGGTGACGGTCGAGAAGTACCTAAGTTCCGAAGAAAGTGTCACATACGGAGTGCCACAGGGCAGCGTGCTTGGGCCGACATTGTTTCTGATCTATATTGATGGTCTGTGTCGCAAACAACTAAAACAAGCGCAAATTATAACCTTTGCAGATGACACCGTTATTGTCTTTACTTGTAAGACGTGGAGTAGGCTAAATAAGGTGTCTGAAGATGGTTTTGCAAAAGTTTATAGCTGGTTAAATGAAAATTTACTGACTCTTAATTTGGACAAAACTAAAGTACTAACCTTTAGCATTCGTGAACATACTCAGCCCTCTGATGACTTTTCTGTCAGAGTTCACTGTCACGGTTGTATAAATGCCTCTTCATGTAACTGTTATGTTCTATCCAATGCGTCTTCAGTTAAATATCTTGGCGTCATCATTGACAGAAACCTCTCCTGGTCAGAACATATCGAGGCTCTAACAGGACGCGTGCGCAAACTTATCCATGTATTTAAAAACCTAAGGCACATTGGCGACTCTGCTGTGCTAAAGGGCGTTTACTACGCCTTTTGTCAGTCAATAATAACGTACTGCTTGCCTGCTTGGGGTGGCACACACAAATCCAAGATGTTGAAACTTGAAAGAGCTCAGAGGGCCGTTCTAAAAGTAATGAATTACAAACCATATAAGTATCCGACTAAAGACCTTTATGATGAAAATTCGGTCCTAACAGTAAGACAACTTTTCATTAGAGATGCCATAACAAACCTACACAAAAATCCAACTAAGCTATCGGACAAAGATAGACGTTTAGATATTGTTTTTAAAACACCGCATTGCAAAACCACCTTTGCTCAAACCTTTAGTCGTTTTTTGGGACCCTTCCTATATAACAGACTAAGCGCATCTACGGAATTGCGAAAGCTATCTCTACGGTCTCTAAAGCAAACCCTGAATAACATACTAGGGCGCTTAGATTATGCAAATACAGAAAAGTTATTAGAAATAATTAAATAAGGGTACTTACTATACCAGGATCAAATACAGTCTGAAAACACTTAACTTTCTCCAAACTACACAAAATACACACACACTCACACAACACTCAACAAATTTTACGTATTTAGATGTCCTCAGCACACACAATATTTATATGCATATCTGTACTTATATATTATTATATGTTCTTCCTTATAAATAAATGATTATGTACAAACTTGGTAATTACATATTTATTAGGTTTATTTATTTATTTATTTAAAATACTATGTACACTTAATGTAAACCAATTGAAGGTTATGAACGGCAAACTACATGACCGTCAAACAGTTTTTTACTAGCACGGTGTGTAGTTTTCGACCCTTGATACCCGTAATAATTATGTGCATTAATGTCTAATATATTTAAGTATATTATTTAGGATAGTAAATTAAATGTATATACATATAAGTAAGTTAAGATAGCCCTAAGTAATATAATAATGTAACGCACAAAAATACAACATTATGTACTTTCTTTCTGAAATAAATTCATTCATTCATTCATTCATTCAACCTAATATGTGGGCAAAATATTGCTATTTTTGTGCCAAATTTCATGTATTTATCTTTAACGGTGCTAAAGTTATGAGGCTGTGACATAAGGTCGGACGGACGGACAGAAAACGGAGTCTCACCATAAGGTTCCTTTTGTACCTTTTAGGTACTACGGAACCCTAACAATATATAATCCGTAAAATATCCCTTTTAAATTCACCTGAAATCCGCCTTAGCAAATATTTTCGCACGTGCCAGAATAGCCATCTTTACATCGTTAATGCTATAAATGGATAAACTCACTTTAAAATAATATAATAAAATATAATGTTGCCATTTATACGAGTATATATTTATAATATTTAAAATAATATGTGTAATAAAGCACAGGTCAAGCTTTCGATTAGATTACGACTAATCTCATCAGATAGGTAGATAGATAACTTCTTTATTCCATTTCCACAGCATTACACGACAAAGAAAACAAAAAATGCACATTTTACAATTAAACAATTAAAAAAGAAAAAAAAATAACACAACTAAAACTAATAAATAATGTAAGTGCTGTGGTAGTGGACAAGGTCCTCAACTCAACATAATGCAGAGGCAAGCCACTGCGCTGATTTTCAGTTGAGGCCCGTTTCCAAAACCGACCTTATGCTATATACAAAATAGGAGAACAATTGCTAAGAGCCGGTGGCAATAATAAAGTTAAAAACAAAAACAAAATTTCTACCATTAAGAAGTTACTTAAGTTATTAAAGGTTATTTAAATAACCGTTTATAAATTTGTCAGGTTTCAACACTGACAGCAGGACTCAAGTAACAATTATTTTTGACGCCTTAAATTTAAATTTATATTTGTTAGTTTAAACACTACCCTTTTACTATCCCACCAGATACAGTCTAACCTAATTAGAACCTCCATGAAGTCTTAATTTAGTTATGAAATAGTCACGAAGAAGTATTGACCGAAGCATTCTTATGCCAGACTAGGTTATCGTTAAGCGACAGCAGGAGCTTATTAGCGAGTTTAAAATTTTTTTGAAACCAGTAACTAGAGTTATTGGACATTGAATAGTACTTTAAAATAAACAATTATGGAAAATGGTAATCAATAAGTTAAAACTTGTTTCATAACAGACAATGTCTTCCATTTTGTAATTCTAATAATTTTATTATTTTATGTACAACGGGCAAACGGGAAAACGTGAAAACGGGGAAACGTAAAATACACTCGCGTGTGTAAATTCTTTTGCAACTACCAGATTACTTTTGAATTATGAGATGGTAAGCCTATAAAATACATGGGCCCTCCATAATACGCAAATAATTTTTTTTTACGCTCATTAAAAGTCTCAAGAAATAATTTATTTAAAAAATCAATTCTAAACTGACATATATTCATAATAAAGGCATAAATTACTATTTCTCGAGTGAAATTTACGCAATTAGCGTCAATGATTCAATGTTTTAAAATAACAAACAAAAAAAATAGCTGCCATCGATTAAAAGCTCATAAGCTTTACAAATAACTCATATATAACCTAAACATGACAAATTTACCTAAATGTCACATCTTAAATAATTAAATACCCAAAGCACAAACTGCTAGTTATTGTTGAAATTCTATACGCAATTAATCCATTGAACAGTAAGACTTCATAGTGCTTCAAAATCAGCATTGCGCAGCAAGATTTTTTAAATAAGTTTGTTTACGCGGTGTATTTTTTTGCGTTTATAGAGTATCCACAAAATTTCTTCAGCGAATGCTTTAGGGTTACATAGGTTGCCCTTTAAATAGTACATAGGTTGCGCCAAACTTATATTCGCATCGGCAAGAACAAAATGTACGGAAAGTTCTTCGAAGTAGCAACTTCAGACCAGAATAGAAGTATGGTGTGACGTTTACCAATTATAGTTTAGTTTGTTGATATTAGGAGACGCCATCACGGGCAAACTTTCATACAAACGCTAACACAAAATTGTGAGGTGTCTATAGAATTTTATTAAGGCGATTACCATCGCCAAATTAGCAGCTCGATATTTGTCTGTACGAATATCAACGGAAACGACATTTAAATAACATTCATATCAGCGCGCAATGCGCGGTGGCTGTTACGACGCTCGCTGCGTCCTTGATAGGGTGAAATAGGAGAAAATAATACTTTTCACATGGACGTGATTGTTCGATTGAATAATCATATGTTATATTTATAGCTATCAAGTTTATCTATTTATCAAATCATAAATAAATTAATTCGATCAAGCCGCTTAGGAGCAGTAGGGAATTCAAGCCAAAAAACACCATTCAGTTAAAACAATTTTTCATATAGAAGTTTTGCTGGTACGAAAAAGAAAAATGTTGCATATGTTGTCCTAGAGTTGATTATCCATAATACATTTTTTCAATATTTTTGGTTAGGCCATAAAAGAGGAGTAGGCTTTAGAAAGTACCTATTTGGCGATATTAAGCGCCTTAATATTTTAGGCTGATTCCCTTGACATTAAATAGATCTATGTTTAATCCTAGGAATGTCTGCAAATAAGTGATTAGCGAAAGAAGTTGGCAATGAGACAATTGTGAAAACTGCTTTTATATTAAATACACATAAAGTTCTTAGTAAAATGAAGTTTGAAGTTATACTTTTCAAGAACTAATTGATGCTATCCTATTATTGTAAAACACTGAACTTGGTGTAATAGATATCTTGAACACTTGAATTTGCAATTTACTATATCTACAAGATAGCTTAAATTTTCCGATACCAATCACACTTAAATAAATCTAAAGTTTACCTCGATAGTTGTCTAAAATCTCTCTTCATTATTTCTGAAACACTGTGCCCTTTTTGCTTAATTATACCTACAGAGGTATCAACAGGTTATCTTGAGGGATGTTGTCGGTTTAACCAAGACAATGGCCAAGATCGCAAACATCTCTGTAAGATATCTACAATACTTTTTTAAGTATAAAAAATGCTAACGCCTAAAAGCACCGACCGGCGCGGCGACGGCACCCAGCGTCCTTTATATTTGCACACTTAAAACGCTCGATGAAATAATAAATTCCTTTCCGCTCTATATAAAATTCTACTATTTTTGACTTGGACTTTCTTTTAATCATACTTGAGTATGATGACAGGTTCCAACCTTTTTTATGTTAAGGGGAGTCTTGGCTTAATTATAATTTCTATTCACACTCTTAATGTTAATTTTGTTATAACCATTTTTTTATATTCATGGCAGATTAATGTTCAAGAGATTTTGTAGCTGCTGAGAAAACCTATATACAATTATGAATAGACCTTTGTACGGACGCCAGCATAACAGGCTATCCAGTTCTATTGCGGCATCATAGCAGTTAAAATCGCTTACAAAAAGGGAGCAAGAACTGCATGCGTTTATACAACAAGTATCCTATATACCTGATTTTCGTTATGTATTGTAGAAATAAAAGGATAGTTAGTATCTACTCGTATAAGAGCTTTATTTCGTAATCACACGCTAAGGAGCTTTGCATTAGTCTGATTAAAAGTTTGTTCTCAATTTAACTCTCCCGCCTCGGGCAAGTTGCGACCGCCGCCACCCGGGGCGAGTAGAGACCGCCGCCCAGGGCGAGTGGATCAAAGTGAACTCAATCTGGGAGGTAACAACAATGGGGTTGCCGATGCCGGTAACGTGAAGGTAAATCCAAAGTTTCTCACAGTTACGAATATATGTATAATTATATAACCACCATACCTTATTTGGCTTCAGACCAATCGAATGTAGAGTTAAGCCACAGTGTAAGAAATACTGTGGTTAAGCCAAAGGAAGTATGATGGCCAGTTTCCGATTTTTTCAGACTAACATAGTTGTTTAATTTTTTCACACCAGAAACATTGCTTACGGGTTTCCTTAGTCCTAAACTTACTTTAAAATTAATGGAAATAGCAATAAAAAAGTGTAAGACACTATAAAAAAAGAATGCATTTATAAGTAAATAATAATATTAAAAAAACTTTAAACATCTATAAACAAATGTTTGCACTATAAAGTAATGTTAACGACTACAACATATTTATTATATTACATATTTGAAACTCCTTAAAAATAATGCTCTCCACAGCAACATTAATATCTTTTTTTTTTGTAATTTAACTTGTTTTATCGCTTTGGACACTAGTCCTTTCAGCAAAAACGATATCTCTGACGAGCGTCTCTAGCTAGACAGGAATATAAAGCAGCAGAAAGCTGATAGAAAGAGCCCGCACATGGATATGAGTGAGAGGGAACGACATTAGGTTTTTTTATAATGATAAGATGATGATAAGATTTTGTGTATATCATGAATTCTGTTAAAACTAGGGAAGTCGCCTCGACCCGCTCCGCTTCGCTCGGCTCCTTATTTTATCTTACATGTAAACCTAACATGCTCCTCATGTGAGGACACTTCGCTCGTCGTCGCGCCTATTTTTGACTTTTGGTAAAGATAAATAAAAGTGTACCTACCTATTTAAAAATAATTAATGGTATGAGCAAGTATCAGTTCAGAGTTAAATAATCCACTACAATACTAATACTTGATTACTGTACAAAATTATTTTGAAGGAAGAGAATGTAAGTATAATATTATAATACAAACTATTATTTTCAAAGAAGACAAATTATAAAAGCTGAAAGTATTAAAATTATAGTAAAATCAACTATTTTTAAAGGAGACAAATTTATAGTGCAAAATATTAATTTAAAGCTAAGCCTATTGAAGTGGGAACCATTATTATTAAAGTTCAGTTATCCCAAAAGTCTGTTTATTCTTTATTTCTAAATAAATGTGATTTTTTGCACTAGGCGACCATAGTTACATATTAATCTGGGGGCATGGAAGTGCCCCCTCCAAGTCTCGCAAAACAAAAACGCGTAACGGCCATACCATCCTTTTCTCGAAGCAAGTCACGGCACTTTCAAGCCCCTGTATCTTTATTGTGGGTAAAGCTAGAAGTCCGAAATGAGACCCAGTGACGTCTGCGCTAATATGAACGTTATTTCAGTATAGTTTATGTCGATATTTCTACCGATACAAGTCAACTCTAGGTCGTTGGCGTCTACCTGCCCCTTAAACAAGTATTCGCATATACGAGTATTTTGATACGAGAGATGTTTAGAGTTTGACTGACAGCAAAGGTACAAGTTTACAAATAATTAAAATTTAAACTGTGACTGTTACATAACTAAAATGAAAATTAAGCTTATATCTTCTTTTATATTACGCTCAAACTTCGACAACTTATTATACAGGTTGGTACGTTGAAATGGGGCGGTATGTGAAAAATTGCAACTTTTTACAAAGAAAATTTTGGGCAAAGGAGGTATCGTCATCGATTTTGGGTAAATGAAAGTTTCATGAGTAAATCTTATTTAACTAAAATCTTCTAAATTGGTCACGAATCGAATCCGGTCATTAATGGAAATTAAAAATCTGTTCCATAGCACTTATTGATATATTAATTATTAATAAGTTAATTATTGATAAGTTAATTAAGGAAAGTTATAATTTAATATATAAATAATGATTTAATATCAACGAATTAAATAAATCAACAATAATTATGTATTTTTAGAATATTCTTTTTGTTAAGAGGACTTTATTCTTTTTTGTAATTGGATACATTATGAATGTTTTTTTATAAATATTTATAAATATTTAAAACACGCTTTGTGTTGATTGTACATAACTACCTAAAATTTTCACTGTCAGTCGAGTTGACTACAAAAAAAATAGGTTTAATCAAAAGTTTCCTTCGGTCGATGATGAAAATAAATCAACAATAATGATGTATTTTTAGAATATTCTTTTTTTTAAGAGGACTTTATTCTTTTTTGTAATTGGATACGTTATGAATGTTTTTTTATAAATATTTATAAATATTTAAAACACACTTTGTGTTGATTGTACATAACTACCTAAAATTTTCACTGTCGGTCGAGTTGACCACAAAAAAATAGGTTTAATAAAAAGTTTCCTTCGGTCGAGATGACAACCGAGTCTTTGAAGCACCCTGTATAGCAGTCTCGTAATCGAATGTCATAGTATCCGAGACAGGGCGTGCAGTGTGCAGGTGCCACCGTCGTCGTCGCCGCTCTGATTTATAGTTTGTTCCACACAACTTTCTGCGCCTTGTTGCTGGAACATTTGCGGCGGACATCTTAAAATATATTGCATGTTACTGTTCAATTCGGCGACTGAGCGAGAATTAACTGGTTCTTCTTCTTGTCGTCAACCCGGTTATGTACTATGACATCTTTGAAAGAACAATGAGCGTTTTTCCTCATGTCAAATTTAGTGTTATATAAGATTCCTATATGGTACTGTCGTGTTCTTTAGCAACATAATCAAAGACCAAATTTGCACAGATTCCAAACAAATGAAAAATCTCTTTGACATTGATTACTACAAACACATTTTATCTATGGTTACATGGACAGCGCCATCTGGAGGAAAGCTAAGAACTAAGAAAAAAAAAAAAAAAACAGAAAAACGCTCATTGTTCGAAACTAATTACCAAAAAAAAATGTACCACGGAGCACTATACTTTTCGACAAGACACAAAATAATTTAAAACGAGGTGTGCCATAAAACCGGCATGTAGACCGAATGAACTTCATTATTTCTTGTCTTATAAACGATTACTTTCATGATCATAGAGTTTCACTGAATCCTCAGAAAATAAAAGAAATGTGAAAATACACAATACATAGGTAACAAGATTTTGTTGAATAACTATTGAGTGAATTTTTAATTCAAGTGTTTCGATTAATTAGAAAAAGGCGGGTTTTTCACAACACTTTTTTTCATTTAATCCTTGATTTTTTTATGTATGCTTAGATTGCTTAGAGTGCCTAAATATTTAGATTTTGTGCACTTATAATTTTTTCTCTTAGATTAATATTTTTCGTGTTACACCTACACACCATTTTTTTTTAGATGATGATAATGTATTTTTTGTGTATATTTTTAAATTCTGTTAAAACTAGGGACGTTGCCTAACTTCGCTCCGCTTCGCTCGGCTCCTTATTTTATCTTACATGGAAACTTAACACGCTCCTCCCCGCTTCGCTCGTCGTCGCACTTTTATTACTAATGTTATGTACATAAAATAGTAGTATGTATTATACTGTAACTAGTTGTATATATGTAAGTATTTACTTTAAAATGTCGGAAGTATGCTGCATTATTGTTTAATGGTTCTGGCATAATAACAGCAGAGAATATAAAGTATTAATAACAGCGTTGTAGTCTACTGGCTGCAACACATGCTGAGTCAGGGCCTTCTTACTCAGCACTTCATGTTTTGTTTTGTTACTAAAATGTGTAAGTATTATTTTGTTGATTGTGTCAATAAAGATTATATCTATCTATCTATCTATTTTGACTTTTGTTGAAAAATTGAAAAACTTGCTAAGTGTTGGGTCGTTATCACAATATCAATATCCCATCACACATCAATATCACAAGATTTACTGCGTGTTCAATCGATCAATCATTAAAAGAAAAGACCAATAATTGAAAAAAAATTGCTTAATAATTCGATAATTACCTTGAATGCCGTTCATTCATAATGTATCTGTCGATCAGCTAATGTAGACGTAATAATTAATAAATAACAAATTCTAATTTACATCATTAACATAAATGGACCAAAATCATGCAGGTAATCAAAAGTTATTCAATCGTATAAAACATAATACAGGTAGCCGCACGGTTTATGAGGCCTGACCTTGACTGCGCTAATCATTTTTCTCTATCGCACTTAGTAGTTTTGTGCGCGAATGAACACATGCGCTAGTCCCCCACCACTTTCGCCGAGCAGTCAAAAATCTCGCCGCGACCTGTATTATACCTTTAAAAACATGCAATAAATTTAAATACACCTATAATAAAGCCGATTTAAAGGCTTCAATGTTAGTTTTAGTGCTGTCAAAACTACATTTTGTAAATTACAAAATAGTTCATAAATGTTAAGATCAGAAGCTAAATTACTTTGGGAAAATTTAAGTTTTGACAGCACTAAAACTTAAATTAAATCCTTCAGAATCGGCTTTATTTTATTTTTATTTTCAGTATGTTTTAAAAAATAAAATGGCAGGTACTATCAGAAAATCCATTTCGGCATTTGACCGTTACATCGAGAACTCTAGACTCGTAACTTACTCTGTGAACTGTCTAGGCTGCGGATATGTTTATTCAACTTTAACCATGGCAGCTATTTAGCGGTACACGAGTAACAGTTTACGTTATTTTCGGTAACACGAAAGTTGGGATGTTTTAGTACATAGTTTTGTACTGGACCGGACTCATAAAATTGTGTCAGATTTGTTTGGCTTAGCCTGGCAGCTAACATTTTTAAATGAACGTTGTAGCTTGCAACTTTTTAGGGTTCCGTACCCAAAGAGCAAAACGGAGCCCTATTAATGTCACTCCGCTGTCCGTCTGTATGTCCGTATGTCACGGGTATCTAGCTCTTAGACGTAATGAGATAGAGACCTGAAATTATGATACGTTGTGTAAAATTTTGACCCAAAACCGAATATTACATTAAAAATAGAATTAAATTATTTTTCAGTGGGGGCCTCATACACGAAAATGGGGCCGAATATATATTTTTTTCTTACCCTTAAATGTTGGGTGTTATTATCTAGAACCCATTAAATAGAGTGTAAATATATTTTTTATTTTTTTTATCTTCGAAAATAAAGAAATGGGAGGCTATCAAAGTTGTCATTTTTAGACCACCTTTGTTTCGGTGTCTATCTAAAAGACCAAAGTAGTTAGGAATTTGTAATTTCTGTACATTATGTACCATATGTTGTATTTGAACAACAAATACTGAAAACGCTGATTTTATTGTTGTTTTAGTGGTACGTCCCCGAATACTCAACCAACTTGATTTTGCAGTTTTGTTTCATACAATTTGTGGGTAGCATAAGTTTGTAACTTCTGTTCAAATTATTAAAGTATTTAGTTCCTATTTAAACAGCACGGAACCCTCAAGACATTAATCCTACTCGCACTTGACTGGTTTATTTGAGTTCATTTTTGATTTATGTTCCACTCTTTTACTGGATTTAATAGAAAAGTTTTCAATGAAACCACACCATATTTTGATATTTAAGTTTGCCAATTAGCAATGAGTACGAGTTACTAAGTGACTGATCTATTAACGCCTAGACCAAACGCTAGACCTTGGAACATGAAATTTGGATTGAAGGTTTCTTATAGTAGTTTATGCTACAAGAGCGAAAAGGAATAAATTACGAGGACGATTTAAAACACGAGCGTAGTGAGTATTTTAAACGTAACTGAGTAATTTATTGCTCTTACGCCCGTGTATCATACTACGTTTTTTAATACATAGTGTGAGGAAATAAAACAAATATAATCTTGTGAAGTTTAAATTATGATATGCTCAAAAGGACTCTATCCAGAGCCGTTAAACAGTGGAAAAAAAAGTATAACATTTATGGTACACAAGAAAGGCTGCAGGTTAGCCAACCATTGTAAACAAATTTAAAAAAATTAATAATAAAGCCCTAGGGCAAAATAATCTACTTTCTGTTCGGTTTTGATGCATAAAAAGTGGGCCTTTACGAGCACTTGCATTGAAAAATATACTTTAAATTTAATTAGTTTTATTATGATCTAATCAATTGTATTAGTAGTTGCCGAATAGCAACGAGTGACCGACTGACTGATCTGTCCTAGGAACAAACGTAAAATTTGGAGTATAGATTTCTTGTAGACGACGAAAATACGCTAAGAAGGGATTTTAGGAAATTTCCACAGGCTCAATAGAAATATAATTTACGCGCGCGACACTGTAAGGCGTCCGCTTGTAACAATTAGCGGGTATTTCTATAGTGTAAACTATTGTCTAGTCTAGGAAGGAGTATTATAATTAAAATCACAACTGAATCACACTGATATCACAATCTATATTCCAAGAATAGCTAGACACATTCACTCAGTATTTTTACCAAAACAAAATGGCAGCCAAGCCCACTAGCTCCTGTTTTCCTTGATGGTGGCGAAACCTTAACCACCAAATCAAATTTTGAACTAAAATCATGTCATCCAACATGATAAAAACTCTTAAAAACTAGTGTTATGTCATTCCTTGCAAAAACGGGCGGTCACTGATATGGGACGCAACGTGCGTTGACACATTGGCACAGTCCCATGTCCAAGTGACCGCAATAAGGGCAAGCGCGGCAGCCGCAAAAGCTGAAGTTTTAAAAAGGCGCATATATGGAGCCCTTGGCGAGGGCTTCATATTTGTGCCTTTTGCTGTAAAAACTCTTGGGCCGTGGGGTTCGGAAGCGCAGCGACTTTATAAGGAAATTTCGTCGCGCTTGGTCGACGCTTCAGGTGACCGAAAGGCTGGAAGCTACTTTGGCCAAAGAATTAGTTTGGCAATTTAACGTGGCAACGCCGCCAGCCTTTTGGGCACCCTTTCTAACGACGGCAGCGATCTGGCCAGTATTTTCAATTTATTGTAATTATTTTAGGTTAACTTTGTTAGATTTTTTATTTTTAGGTCATCTTTAGTGAAGTTTTTAAGAGGTTATGCGAATTTTATTTTTGTCACTGTCACGCCAAGCGAAAAATCGCGCAGTGCGAGAGGGGCGGATTCAGGGCAAAAGGGAAAAAAGTTGGTTTTATATTTTTATTTAAAAAACTAAAATAGCTAGCAAAATTTCAAATATCAAATCTCTAGATATTGTTGAAACACACATAGTAAAATATGTTTGAGTTCTGTCTATGGTTCCTATTCATCAAACGAGGAGAAAAAGTGTGTTTGAAGACCTCATTTCAACAATTATTTCTATTGAGCAAAATTTATCCAAACATGTTTTCCAATTTCCAAACCCTAGATTATATAGTCAAAATGCATATACCAGAAATTTATTAAAATTTTCCGTGTATTTCATGAAATACACAGAAAAGAAACACCCGTATTTTTTTCGCATATCGCCTTAATGTTATTTAAGTTTTAAGTTGAGTAAAATAAACGATATGATTAAAACTTTGTTTTATTTTACGATAACAGTACATAATAATAATAACCTTTTTTTTAGCTAAATGAGCAATTATGTTACAATAGAATAAAATTGGTATGTTTGGATAAAAATTCGAATACTTATAAAATAATAAAATCAACGTAAGACAGAACAAAAGGCAAAACGATGAACCTCTTTAGAATAAATTGGAGCACGTTTCAGAAAGGCAGTCTTGCTGTGACAGCGACTGGATAGATTTTTATAAACTCATCACCTTCCTAGCACCGCCCATTCCATGTACCGGGATTTGGCTCCCTCGTTCACCTTAAATCGACGTTATTGAGAGCCTTAAAATAAAGGCTCTCCAAAAAGAATTGCCAATGGAAGTGCCCTATCAAAATTTCTCCAATATCCATTTACGTGCACCGAAAGCGGATTATGAGAGAAGCCGAACCCTTTATTGGATTAGATTGAGGTGCACGTCATCAAGCTTTCGCTGACGCTAATAATATCAGACAAAAACGACTTTGTCCTTTAAAAGTCAAGTTACGTAAAGTTGCTTCTTCAGCAACTGAAATGTTTTAAGATTTAGAAGGCGCAAACATTACCTAAAATTGAACTTTAATACAAAACTTCGCCTCTAAATTCTACGGCAAACATTTTCACATTTTAATTACGCCAACTTCTAAGACTACCTAATCATAAATTCAAATCTCAAAGTGCCTAAAACGAAGTTTCGACTCAAAGCTTTTGTATCTCTTTAACTTAGAAACTTAACAGCCGCATTCTCTTTACAAAAAGCCTTAAAGTAACGCCGCAACAAGGTTACCTTTTTTAAATGCTATGCCACTCCAGAGTGCAATTTACTTTTGTTTTACATGAACGCAGTTAATGTGAACGAGGCCTCTTTATCATTATGTGAACGTGACTGTTTTACCCTAGCGCCGTTTAAAAAATATCTTCATTTCGAAAATAACAAAGCTGAAACACGTAATTTGGATACCTTTTTCGTATGTTATTCAAAACGTGAATATTTTGTTTCGGAAAGCAGTCGCTACGGAAAAAAAATCGACACTTTAAGAACTTGCATATCTACTTCGGTAAATAATATATTATTTTGATTAAATAGTATATTAGTTTTGGAATCTTTTTCTAGGGATCTGTTAAAACAGAAACGCAATTGGAGAAATTCGGCTCGATAGAAATATTTATTGAAAGGTCTTTTTCGACACCAATTCTCCTGGTTTGACAATTTAGAATGACATAATGGATTGCAATTATATTTTATAAGATGGGTTTTAACGGTATCTAGGACCTGCGGGCCTATTGTGTATCTCTAGTTGCCTTTTGGACTGGGTGTCTATCATCAAAAACATAGATATACTATCGAATTCCGATGTCCTAAGGATATTTTTGCACTTGAAGTGACGACACAGATTGTTAATAGTTCAATACCCACTAAAGGCAATTTTGAAATTTCAGTTTTTAGCTATGTTTTTGATGATAGGCACCTCGTGCAGTTGGCAACTAAAGATACAGAATAGGGGGGCTGGTTAAACGAAATTTTAATAGCAACTTTAGTACATTTTATATTAATAAAACACCGACTTTTTGCTTCTTTTCCACGAATCCGTCCCTCTCGCACTGAGGGTTTTTTCGCATATGGAGTAACAGGGACGCCAAAACTTTTTCATATCGCCTTAACACATTGTTGCTCTCTACTTTTAGATAGATATGTACTAAAATATTGTTTACTTTATTGTGTTGAAAAAATATCTAATAATCTGACTAATTGGCCTCTCCTTTTTTTGTCAATATTTACGATTCGAAAACCGTTTCGAGGAATAGCTAGTATACAGATATTAAAATAAGAGTACATGCCCCCATTATTAAGGTTAAATGTCAGTCATTCGGTGCAAAGTGCATAACTTAAATTTGTTTTTCTTTTTAAGGCGCTCTTATCCCAAAATCAGTAATTTCAAAGTCAAATAGAACTTTGTCTTCCACGCATGTGTCACACGATCAGATAAACTTTGCTCGATAGAAATAATTCACGAACACAGCATGTAATAAGACCTTTCAAATCATGCCATTTCCATAATTCCACTCTTTTATTAACGAAACATATCTGGTAATATTGCTCTTTAAATTTTCTAGGTTGACCACGTAAGTGGGTTTTAATAAACATACCCCTTATTTTTAAACAATTTAAAAACCGATAAAAACAACGAAAAAGTACAAAAGTGTGGTTATTTTCTTTACTCCTTACACGTAAAAGACAGAGAGTCACCCTTCTGGGATAAGAGCCCCGTAAAAAGTCAGAAAGATATTGGTCTGTGGCAATTCACGCCAATAGTTCAGTATAAGTTAGATTTTTAAATCAATAGTTTCAAATGAAATGCACATGTAGTCCCGATTTTGTCGAAACAAGCCTAAAATGCTATTAATGGTTGTTTGATTTATAAACACAACTTATACTGAAATATTGGCGTGAATTGCCATAGACTAATATCTTTTTCACTTTGTACCGAGCGACTGATGTTTAACCTTAAATAATATATAAATTAAATTAAAACACATTTATTGCCAAAAAAAAAACCAGCCAAGTGCGAGTCAGACTCGCGTACCTAGGGTTCCGTATTGTGGATGATAAATTCAATTTTGTCATTTTATTTCGTGAATTTCTCAACCGCTTTATTTTTCCTGTAATCTTTACATAAACATATTAATTCATATTTTTCGGCCTACCAGTTTTGGAGGTAAGGGGGGGGTCATACATATTTTTGGTTTTTTTTAAAGATTTCTGGAAACCAGTGTCAGTAAATACATTAAAAGTTTATATTTTTACAATCATCTTTTTAATGCCTACAATTTGATACCCATTTTAGACTAATATTTTTTATTTTTCTCACTTTTGTTTTGGAAATATTTTGAACAATTTCAAATTTTTCATATTGTTTTTTACATATTAATATGTGGGCAAATTAATGCTATTTTTGTGCCAAATTTCATGTATTTATCTTTAACAGTGCTAAAGTTATGAGGCTGTGACATACGGACGGACGGACAACGGAGTCTCGCCATAAGGTTCCTTTTGTACCTTTTAGGTACGGAACCCTAAAAACAGAGAAAAGTAGTACGCATGAGACACAATGAAACAAATTAATTAAAAACTAGGTAGGTAGGTAGGTACGCATGCGTTACTTATAATAATAAACGGCAAACGTAGATTATTCAGCTTTGCTTTTCCCCAAAGAAACGTCGTAGGACTGATAACATCGCGTCTTACTTATATTGGCGAACATAGAAACTACAACAGAAATGTGAGGAAATCTTATGATTAATAATAGTAACAATAGAAAACTTATGTGTAGGTATTATCTACTCCAAACTCACTCCAAACCTTGAATGTAATTATCTATGTCTAAGCCACTGAATATTAAACTGAGACGAGCAGTTAGCAAGTCTCAAGGTATAGATAGACTTTACAGCCCCTTCATTGCTCAGTGATCATAAACAATAGACAATGACATGTAAAGTAGGGCCACTGAGTGATGGCACTTATGACAGCTGCATTTAATGATGAGGTACATTTCAAATTTCGGTTAAAAATTAAAATCAAGTGTGAGTTTACTCAACATTAGACACGTCATTCAACATTCAACATAATGATACAAAAGGAAAATGTGCCAAAACCAGTAGCGTAGCTATCGGAGGGCTATGCGGTGTTAGTGCCCCGGGGCCCCCAAGAGATGTTTAAATATCTAAATCGAAAAAAGTATTTTACTATCATTTATTTTCGTTTAGTTTGACTTCGTCATTGTTTTGTTTTTAATTAATATTATTGCGTAACTTGGCGACCTCAAACACGACCTATAAAAAATGAGAAACTTTAAAAAAAAAAACTTTGTTTCTATACGAATTCTATTGCACAATAAAGCAACATTCAAATCGAAAAATAATACATACATACAAGTAGTACATCACTATCAACAGTGAAGTATTACATTTTTTAATTCACACTTGCTAATAAATAATTACGATAATTTGTAGGCATTTAAACGTCATAGGCGCCATCACTCAGTGGCTCTACTGTAGTAATACAAGTAAGATGAACATGTTGTGCCATACGAAATGACAGTTCTTTTTTGTGCCGATTTAAAGCGCCCCCACCGAGCGTACTGAGAACTAAAATTGACACTTGCTATAAATAGTTCTGTTTTTTTTTTTCATGTACTTTTATTGGCATTTTATTTCCTTTTATAAAACAATATGATGATAATTTATAGAAGCTGGTTCGAGACAAATCGAACTTTCATAGTAGTAGTGAGTGATAGACAAGCCATTAGCGGCCAGCAATATTAGCATGAAAATCCATATCTGCCATGTTATTACACCGGCAATTTCACTATGAAAATCCATAGCTGTCGTAGTTATTTGAATATGAAATGAGGTTTTATTTCGTTTAATTACGCAAAGAAGTTTATTATAATTACTAGCTGAAAACACAATAATGGGTAGGGTCATCAGATTAAACAAAATAAACACACTTATTTTTAAACCCAACCACCACAGTATGGTATGATGGTTTATAGTATCCTGAAGTTAGCTGCACAATCACGTTTGACAGCCAATATTTCCTCACAATTTTTTGAGGGTCATGACCGAAATCGTGGGTGTTTATAGTGAAAAATAGTAGTTTATTGTGATCTGATAACTGTACCCAATATGAGGTGAAAATTTTATTGTTATTTTATTGATTTCATAATACATTTTGTCTTTTTTTTTTTTTTTTTGCAATAAAATCATTTTTGTCGATTAAAAATGAGCTTACATTAACCCTACTGCAAAGACTGCAAAGGCACGATTGGCGTTTCATAATAGAGTGTTGGCTCCTACACTCATGTATGGTAGTGAATGTTGGGTATGGCAAGATCAAAGTATAAATACCATGCCATATGAATTCAAGTGACTTAATCTTGTCGAGTAAAGAGTACACAATAAAAGGAATATACACTTTAGGTTTTTTTAATCGAAGAATTCTTAGCAAACTGTTTTAAAATCACACAAAATGTGCCTTCACATATTTCCGCAGGCGCCAGAATCAGCGTCCAGACAGTTAATATCTGATAGTCAAGGTAAGTATTACTCTAGTAGAGTCTCGAGTAGAAACCTTTCCTAATAAAAGTACAACATATCAACTTTCCGAATTGTAAAAAGTAAAAATGTATTTTAAGTACTAAGAGTTTGAATATCCACGCATTATTTGAGAACTACTATACAAGCCTTGGCGGCAATTAAACATTGATAGACTTACGTATGCGTGCCTCGGCCCATATTATCACGTTTGGCCAACGATGCCTAAATTGCCGGCCGCGGCAGTAATCTTATGGATTTTTAAACTGTGCTACTGTTACACGCAGACGTTTAGTACATCACAGTCTCAGAACATTTATTTAAATGTTCTGTGATCACAGTAGTCAATAAAAATATTGCGTGCATATAACACGTGTTTTTTTTTTTAATATAATTTAGTATGCCAGCACAAATCGTCGACGTGGCAATTAAATCATCATCCATTTAGTAAACTTAATGTAATAATTAAGTTTACAGAGGTTGGGTACTGGTTACAGAGGTTGGGTTCTACAGAGGTTGGGTACTTACAGAGGTTGGGTACTGGTTACAGAGGTTGGGTTCTACAGAGGTTGGGTACTTACAGAGGTTGGGTACTGGTTACAGAGGTTGGGTTCTACAGAGGTTGGGTACTTACAGAGGTTGGGTACTGGTTTCAGAGGTTGGGTACTGGTTACAGAGGTTGGGTTCTACAGAGGTTGGGTACTTACAGAGGTTGGGTACTGGTTACAGAGGTTGGGTTCTACAGAGGTTGGGTACTGGTTACAGAGGTTGGGTACTGGTTACAGAGGTTGGGTACTGGTTACAGAGGTTGGGTTCTACAGAGGTTGGGTACTTACAGAGGTTGGGTACTGGTTACAGAGGTTGGGTACTTACAGAGGTTGGGTACTGGTTACAGAGGTTGGGTACTGGTTACAGAGGTTGGGTTCTACAGAGGTTGGGTACTTACAGAGGTTGGGTACTGGTTACAGAGGTTGGGTACTGGTTACAGAGGTTGGGTTCTACAGAGGTTGGGTACTTACAGAGGTTGGGTACTGGTTACAGAGGTTGGGTACTGGTTACAGAGGTTGGGTTCTACAGAGGTTGGGTACTTACAGAGGTTGGGTACTGGTTACAGAGGTTGGGTTCTACAGAGGTTGGGTACTTACAGAGGTTGGGTACTGGTTACAGAGGTTGGGTACTGGTTACAGAGGTTGGGTACTTACAGAGGTTGGGTACTGGTTACAGAGGTTGGGTACTGGTTACAGAGGTTGGGTTCTACAGAGGTTGGGTACTTACAGAGGTTGGGTACTGGTTACAGAGGTTGGGTACTGGTTACAGAGGTTGGGTACTTACAGAGGTTGGGTACTGGTTACAGAGGTTGGGTACTGGTTACAGAGGTTGGGTTCTACAGAGGTTGGGTACTTACAGAGGTTGGGTACTGGTTACAGAGGTTGGGTACTGGTTACAGAGGTTGGGTTCTACAGAGGTTGGGTACTTACAGAGGTTGGGTACTGGTTACAGAGGTTGGGTACTGGTTACAGAGGTTGGGTACTGGTTACAGAGGTTGGGTACTGGTTACAGAGGTTGGGTTCTACAGAGGTTGGGTACTTACAGAGGTTGGGTACTGGTTACAGAGGTTGGGTACTGGTTACAGAGGTTGGGTACTGGTTACAGAGGTTGGGTACTGGTTACAGAGGTTGGGTTCTACAGAGGTTGGGTACTTACAGAGGTTGGGTACTGGTTACAGAGGTTGTGTTTGATAAAAAACGCTCGCTGCTACCAGAAATTATAGCTTATAAAAAGTGGTAATACTGACTAGTGACGTGCATCGGCGTCACTGGTGCGAGGATTCCATAACCACGCTCAGACACCACTAATTGTATGCTAAAGGGCAATACTTGCAGCTGGAACAGGGGCCCATAAGCTGTCCCAGATTTATAGTATACAAGTATCTTATATTCTACAATATTTAATATAAAATGTCCTACCAGACTATTGCATGATGACCTCATCAGGTAGTCCTCGCGAATTCCTTTCACGATGACTCCAAGGCGCTCCGGTGCTGTGACACGCTGCTCACCTCCACGATGAATCTAAACACGACCCACCTACCCCGGGATGCATCCGAACCCAGAAGAAATGATAAAGGACAAGTCCACTTGTCGGAAGCCGCGTGGACACAGGTTATGTCACACACACACAGGAAATTCACTCAAAATGGTCTTCACACCAAAATATCGTCAGCCCTTGACTGAATACTGTTTCTTACGATGTCCGCACCGATTTGCCGTTAATATCCCTTAATATAACACATATTAAAATCGTCCGCGATCTATACCAAGAAATGTCCACGTCCCTCGTTTTTGACAGCTCCAAGTCCATAGACAAAATATATAGACCATTGATGGATGCGTTCCGAAATATACATTTTATTCTGAACAGGTTGGGTTCTACAGAGGTTGGGTACTTACAGAGGTTGGGTACTGGTTACAGAGGTTGGGTTCTACAGAGGTTGGGTACTTACAGAGGTTGGGTACTGGTTACAGAGGTTGGGTTCTACAGAGGTTGGGTACTGGTTACAGAGGTTGGGTACTGGTTACAGAGGTTGGGTACTGGTTACAGAGGTTGGGTTCTACAGAGGTTGGGTACTTACAGAGGTTGGGTACTGGTTACAGAGGTTGGGTTCTACAGAGGTTGGGTACTTACAGAGGTTGGGTACTGGTTACAGAGGTTGGGTTCTACAGAGGTTGGGTACTTACAGAGGTTGGGTACTGGTTACAGAGGTTGGGTACTGGTTACAGAGGTTGGGTTCTACAGAGGTTGGGTACTTACAGAGGTTGGGTACTCTCTGTCCCCCTCTTCAAGGTATTACAGAGGTTGGGTACTCTCTGTCCCCCTCTTCAAGGTAAAGCTGAAAAGGCCAAAAGGCCGAAAGCGAAAAAGATCAACTAAAAAAAAAAAAATTATAATAATAATTAAGTTAATCATTTTTGACGCTGTTCTTGTCTTGTTCTTCATTCAATAGTTATTGTTGTTTTCATGTATTTGTTTGCTTTTTTATTTTATTTAGGGCAATAATGTCCATGTTCTTTATTATAGACACACAGACAAACTTCACATTCCATACGTACAGGGAATAGATTGTTGGGGGAGGCCTATGTCCAGCAGTGGACGAATACGGGCTGATGGATGGATGAGGGAATCTTAAATATTTCCAATAAAATACCAAAAATAACCGCATCCAAAGATAGAAGTTAGAATTGATAATAATCGAATACACAACAGGTAGGGAACGACGCATCGTAACAGACTTCCGCGTGAACAGATTGATGAAATGTAGTGGACACAAAGCGCCTGCAAACTTGGTTGTGCATTAACTATGCATTATTGCTAATACTTTTGTGTAAGGCGCTCTCTCTCTACTTGCCTACTCTCTCGCGTCAAGTCACGCTCCGTATACTTTTTTGTATAATAATTAAATTACTTGTTATTAGCATCTCGAGTGTTTATATTTATCATCAGGTTATGGGCCTTCTCATGCCTGCATAAGTGTAATAACAGTACAGTGAAATAACAGTAAAATTTTCTCAAATATTTAAAACATAACCTCAAAAATATACCTATTTTTCTGTGGTACCGAGTTTTTTATCATCAGCGAATTGTTATAAAAACAATTATTATGGGATCCAACATGTTTTCCATACCGAAGCTGACCGGACGAGATAATTTTACTAGTTGGAAGTTTGCCATGGAAGCATATTTGCAACACGAAGAATTATGGGAGTGTGTAACTGGTGAATGCAAAGATACCAAGAAGGATACAAAAGCTAAGTCCAAAATCATATTACTCATAGATCCCCAGTTATATGTGCATGTTCAAGCTTCACAAACAGCCAAGGAGGTGTGGGATAAACTGAAACAAGCTTTTGAGGACTCGGGATTGCTCCGAAAAGTTGGATTACTAAAAGATTTAATAAATACTAACTTAGAATCCAGTACAAGCGTTGAAGAATATGTCAATAAAATTATGACTTCCGCACATAAATTGAGAGAAATAGGATTTGCTGTAGATGACGAATGGTTGGGAACCTTGATGTTGGCTGGCTTGCCAGACGAATACAGACCAATGATAATGGGCATTGAAAGCTGTGGTATAAAAATTAGTGCCGATCTAATAAAAACCAAACTTTTACAAGAGGTAAAATCCGTAGATACTACTACCGCTTTTTATACAAAATACAGCAACATAAGGAAACAACAACAGCACAAAAATATAAACAGTCACTCAAAAAAAGAAAAAGGGCCCCGCTGTTTTAATTGTAACAAACATGGCCATTTAAGTAAACAATGTTGGTTTAAAAATAAAAAGTCTGAAGATAATAATGGGTTTGTAGCTGCTTTTTCAGCCACCTTACAGAATGATGCAACAAATTGGTATGTGGACTCCGGTGCCTCAGCTCACATGACAATGCACCGTGATTGGCTCGAGGATGAAGTAGCTGCACCCGTTCAGAGTATCCGGATTGCAGATAATAAAATGCTACCTGTGAAAAGCTGCGGTAACATTACCATAAGTGTACACAATGAGAGTACTGACGCTACAGATTTCATACAGGTGAGAAATGTGTTATATGTCCCTGATCTGTCTACCAATTTACTCTCAGTAAGCAAAATTATCAAAAATGGATGTAAAGTAGAGTTTGGCAGTGATGGTTGTTATATAATAAACCAAAGTGGACAAAAGGTAGCAAATGCTAGATTAATAAATGACACTTATAAGTTGAATACTCACCAAAGCGGTCAAGCAATGTCGACGACAGCTGCAGCAGAAGATAGATATCTATGGCACCAACGCATGGGTCATTTGAATTTGAACAGCGTTGGCAAGATTGAGAAGTGCACTGTGGGTGTAAAGTTATCTCCGCAGAAAGAAAGCTATATATGTACCTCTTGTCTTGAAGCGAAACAATCAAGACAACCGTTCAATCATGAAGGCTCCCGGGCAGCAGGGCTGTTAGAGCTGATCCACACTGATATATGTGGACCGATGGAGACACAATCTCTAGGAGGTGCCAGGTACTTTATTACCTTTATAGATGATTATTCTCGCAAAGTTTGTGTTTATTTCCTCAAACACAAATCCGAAGCATTAGATAAATTTATAGAATTTAAAAATAGAACAGAAACTGAAACAAACTAAAGGTATTGACTACAATGAAGTTTATGCCCCAGTAGTTCGATATTCATCACTAAGGTATTTAATGGGACTGGCAGTAAAGTTCGGGTTAAAAATACATCAAATGGATGCTGTCACCGCTTTCCTACAAGGGGAAGTGGAGGAAGAGATATATATGTCTTCACCACCATGTTATGAATCAGCAGATAAAGCATGTCGCTTGAATAAATCTCTGTATGGCTTGAAACAGGCCAGCCGGCAGTGGAACAAAAAGTTAAATATGACGTTGTTGAAAATTGGAATGTCAAGATCCAAAATGGATCCCTGTGTTTATTACAGAATCATAAATGATGATGATATACTATTCATTACAGTATATGTTGATGATCTGCTTTTTTATTTCAACAATGAAGAGACTGCTTTGCTTATAAAACAAAGATTAAGTGATATATTTAAAATGAAGGATATGGGTACAGCCAAACAATGCATCGGTATTAAAATAGATCAGAAGGAAAGCCTGGCTGAAATAACTCTAGACCAATCCCTTTACATAAAGAAAATTTTAAACCGCTTTAGAATGCATGAATGCCGATCTGTATCTACGCCTTTCGAAGCAGGTACACAACTTAGAAAAGCTGAAAAGAACAGTGAAGTACTGAGGGATATACCATATCAAGAAGCAGTAGGATGTCTGTTGTACTTATCACAGTGTACACGTCCTGACATTGCTTATGCTGTCAATTCAGTCAGCAGATTCAATAATAACCCCACAGCACAACACTGGATCGCTGTTAAAAGAATATTCAGATATTTAAACGGAACCATAAATATGAAACTAACCTTCAAAAAAAATAATGAAAGTATAATTGGATACTGTGATGCCGATTGGGCTAGCGACTCAGAAGACCGTCGATCCTGTACGGGTTATGTGTTTATTTTTCAAGGTGCCTTGATCTCTTGGAATTCGAAAAAACAATCGACTGTAGCCTTATCTAGCACAGAGGCCGAGTATATGTCGTTAGGCACTGCAACACAAGAAGCAATGTGGTTAAAACAGTTGGAAGAAGATTTTTGGCCTCATCTATCAGATACTCCAATCACCATGTACTGTGATAACCAAAGTGCAATTAGTCTTTCAGAGTCCGATGAATACAAATCTCGAAGCAAACATATTGACGTGCGGTATCACTTCGTGAAGGAGAAAGTTGCTGCTAAGCAAATTTGTGTTAAATACAAGAGTACTGAACACATGGTGGCCGACGCGCTGACGAAGGGGTTAACACGCCCTAAGCACCAAGTCTTCGCCGCAGCTATGGGTTTGCGTCCAGGGGAGGATGATGAAATGTAGTGGACACAAAGCGCCTGCAAACTTGGTTGTGCATTAACTATGCATTATTGCTAATACTTTTGTGTAAGGCGCTCTCTCTCTACTTGCCTACTCTCTCGCGTCAAGTCACGCTCCGTATACTTTTTTGTATAATAATTAAATTACTTGTTATTAGCATCTCGAGTGTTTATATTTATCATCACAGATTACCATATCGCGGATAAAGGGAAACGCAAAAAAAAGGGAATTCGAAATTTAAATCAAATTGTTTGCTGGAGGATATCAAATCGTTGATGTTTAGGAAGGAATTTGGGTCACGTTCTACGGATTACGGCTTATTTTGTGCGTCTCTTTTTCTTCGTTTGACGGTAATCCTGCTGGGAGTCGGGAACCCAACCTGCGGCGGACGAACGGGATAAAGCCGCATTCTACTCAAATATCTAAATAAATGTGATTATAACTAAGCTATGGGAGACACTTTGGAAATGTCAATTAGGTTTGTTTTTGGGTTTCCAAGCGAAAAAGAAGCACTCAATGTTTTCTGGAGTCACAGATTTTTTGTTATTGAAATCCATCGAATTTCGATGTTTAAATCAGACCGCTTTTGCAGGGTTGCCAACTCGATACCTACCACGGTTGAGTGCTAAGTGACGTCACAAATAGTGCTAGATAGAACAGTGCGAGGCGCAACGTCGTCGCGGAAGCAAAGAACACTTTTGCGCGGAAGCGTCTTCACTTGTCCAGAAGAAGGCAGTCTGAATCTACTGAAACTGGTCGGCTATCCCGATCAAAAATAGTTATTGAGGTGAGCCGTTTTGCAATAATCATGTTTTTTCCTCAAGTTTCATTCAATTTGATCAGTCCTAGATTGCTAAGAATTTTCAAAAATAGTGCTAAATTGGTTATTTAATAAAATATACTATAAACTAAAAATATTTTGATATGACTTATAGGGACATGCATCGCTTTGGATACTCTCAACATTATTTAGAGTGCATTACAAACTAGAAAACGTCTATTACAAACAAATTTTAAGTAAGACAAATATTTTGGTGTAAATTAATCTGTGTCTTGTTTCCCTATTTTCGTAAGAATATCTCAGGAAATTTCGTATGTGAGGCAGGTCTCGCATGACTGCTAAATAGTGCTAGGTACTGCTAAATAGTGTTAGGTTTAGTACTTGCTGCACGTAATTTTTCAGTGCTAAATATATGAAAATAGTGCTAGATCTAGCACCGACAGTGCTAAGTTGGCGACACTGCGCTTTTGTGGCCGAGTGGCAGAGTGCTCGCCTGCTAAGTAGGGTTGCCAGATGGGAGAACTAAAATATCGGGACAAAATTTAGAAAAGTTGGGATTTGTGACTATGGTCGGGACAAATAAATATTACAATACAATACAATACAATACAAATACAATACAAATACGTTTATTTTCATTAATAGGATTACATTATATGGTAGGGGCTGGTGTCTCCCTTTAAGCTTTAAAAGGCCTGTGTCAGGAGGCACCGCTCTTCTTTAAAGCACTTATTATAAATATAACATTATACCACTTAAAACTACAACAAGAAAGAATAACAAAAGATATACAATATACAAATAAGTAGGTGAAATTGAGTTTAATTTAAATTTACGCATTGAGTTTTATTTAGTTTAATTTAATTTAATTTAATTTATGCCTGCTCGTGTGTGGTGGAGGATGTGTGAGAGTGTGTAGAAGTGCGTGAGAGGGTGTAGAAGGGTGTGTGTGAGTGAGTGTGTGAGTGTGTTCATGTGAATAAAGGGTCGTAAGGGTATGTGTAAGAGTATTTGTGTAAGTATTACAGTCATTAACTTTCCAATATATCTTCTACTTCATCATAAGATTTTGTTTCCAACCAAATTGGTTACGTATCAAAATATTATTTTTTATTATTATAATTAAAGTAATTACAACAAAATACTTTTTTGTCCGCTGACCGTTGTTATATGTTATTTGTCGGGACAGTTTTATTTTGTCGGGACTCGGGATATCATATGAAATGTTGGGACAATCCCGACGAATCCCGACCATCTGGCAACCCTAATGCTAAGAGGTTGTAGGTTCACTATCTTCGGTGCATATTCGTTTGTATTCGATCTGCTTGCTTCTAAAGGCATGCCAAGCTGTTGGTCCATTTGTGCTCGAAGTACGCGGTGATAGGACTCACACTCATCACCTGTCACGTTTGGGATGTAAGAACCGTCGGTGAAAAGCGGGTATACTAAATGTTATAGTTCAGACTAGGGATCACTTCTGTCGTTATGATATTTTGTGAAATTAATGTTGATGTTTGAGGGATCATTTAATTTCAAATCGTTCACATACAGGAAGCTTGAACTGCAGACGACTGTACTATAATATTATATTTAGTCTTTTTGGTATAATTGACTTATGCGAGTTTTCCTATTTCAAATGACTAAAAGTAATATCAAAATAATTTGTATAAATAAATACGTATTTTATTGTACAATAAATGGCTTTTAATTATTTTGTGCTGTAAAGTAAATTTTCAAAAGCAAAGTACGATATATTTGACCCTTTATATGGTGACTCTCGGTCGGAATGAAACGAAGAATAAAAAAAAAAAAATTAAAACTGAAAGATCAGTTCCAACTAAAATTATTTTAATTTTAGAAATATGTTTATTAAATTTTAAGGAATTTTCTTCCCAATAGAAAATTTTAATACATTTTTTTTTCGCGTTATTTCGATACTTTTTCTATGGAAGTGGTTCAGTATAATCAGTAGAACGTGTGGTTAAATTTTCTGAGCACTTCATATTTACACGGTGTACGAGTATACAGGATGTTAAAATTAAGTTGTGGAAGCTGAAAACTGGCGATAGTCTCGCCCATACAAATACTTACCATTAAAAAAAATTGAGAAATCGAGAAAAAATGATCTGTTGTTTCATACATTTTGGTCGGGTAGTTATGCAACTTTTCTATGGAACTGCAGATTTTTTTACTTTATTCGATTTGAGCCTCGAATTTCGAGGGTTCGCTCCATAGTAAAAATTGTTCGATTGGACGATACTATCATCACACCGTCTCCGGCTTCGGCAACTTCATCTTAAACACACACTATAATAAAAGTAACCCATAAATTGAATGATTTCCCCGTAAACCAATTATAGAAACGTCTATTCCGTGCTTCAAACATACAAATTGTTACGGAAACAACGTACACATCACCCAAACAAAAACCAAAGTTACCAAAGTAATTACAGAGTTCCACGCACAGTGTTTATGTCTGACGTAGGATCAAATAACCAGCACCTATGCGCAACTATGCTCTGCTGAAAATGAATATCTGGGATGCTAAAAAGGGAAACTGTGATAGAAATAAATTTCTATATTTTGACATTGCTGTTCATCTCAGATTCAATTTTCGCCTTTCTATACAATCCATCCATCCATCCATCAGCCTAGTTCGTCCACTGCTGGACATAAGCCATTTCAAGACTTTGCCACTCCCGGCGGTCATCCTGGAAGAAATGCCCATAATCACACACGCTGGGCAGGTGGGTTGGTAAGCGCGGTGCCGGAACCCTCGCAACAGTGACGCTGCTGCCCGTCACCAGTCTGTTCCACATAAGGCCCGGCTATTAGGGATGGATATACCGCCATCCATCGGTCCCAGGCATGGTGGGCCTCCTGGTTTTTTGCCAGTGAGCTGTCCTATTACTCTCCCCCGAATTACTTCGAGGGGGTCTCCAAGTAAGATGGTGGTACCTCCACAGTCGAGCCCGGCATCAGCTCTACCACCTACATACATATAAAATCATTAATTGAACTTTATTTTCAGAAGTAAGACAAACATTTTTCGTCTGAAAAGGATCACCTATAACTAGACATCCAGACCGGAAGCCAAAACTGGCGATAGTACCCGTCCATACGAACATTTCGTGCAAAAAAGAAACAGCTGCTTCATACATTTTGGTCGAGTAAGTTTTTTTCTTAAATTAACATTATAACATTGCAGTACAGTGCTCCTAAAGTGATAATTTTTCTGTTCGGCAAAGTTCGTATTTTCTAACACTTTCTATACAAGCAATAAGGTCACGTGGTACGTCCGGTCGCTCGGCTATAGATTTATATGCGCATTATTACTTTGGGTGTACTATATAGAAACGCAGAAAGAAAAGTAAATCTGGATGTGAGGAGCTCCGAACCGGGATTGGAACCCGGGACCTCTAGCTTACCGGGCAATTGCTCTAACCACTGAGCTATCCAGGTCTCAACACAACTCGTGAATTTACCGATGTGCAATTCTTCTAGGATGACTGCCGGGAGTGGCAAAGTCCTAGAAAGGCTTATGTCCAGCAGTGCGGATGAACTAGGCTGATGGATAAATGAATGGATGTATTAAATAGCAATTATTAGTTACAAAGATTAACACTCATCTAAAAAAAACTTATAGCCGAATATTCCACGTGCCATCTCGCTGAAACCCGAATATCACCTCTTCTATCCAAAGGCCTGCTTTTAATTTATTGAAGGATTAGACGATAGGCCCAAAATCGCTTTGCTAGCAAAATTATACGAATGAAGCAACGTTAACTCGTTGGAAATGACCCTTTAAATCATCGTCCGAGAGCTCTCAACTATTTGCTCTTTACGAGTGCATATAATTTCAGATTTAGCACCTCATTTTGCATCAGTTGGAACTAAACTCTATATCGTTTCTTTTTTGTATAAAATGTTGTTACGACAACCGAGAAACTCGCGCTCACGAAAAACTGAGTTTTTATTAAATAACTCTGCTTTTATTCGAAATTATTAAAATTATATGAAATATTTACTACATGTCATTTGTTCACTTATTTTTGATAATTCAAGGTTGTACGATTTGAAGAAGGCCTTTTAGAACGTGAAAAACAAGAAATTTAGAGGTAATTGCGTATTTTTTTTCTAGTGATCTTAAATCTCATGCGTTTTTGTTATACATGCTTATTACAAGTATAACATAGATACATAAATATTTTCATTAAACCGATTAACCAAGTGAAGCAATGTAAAATTGTCATTTGAAGTGCAGTTGACATAATACGGACCCTTAAATCATCGCCCAAGAGCTCTCAACTATTTGCCCTTTAAATTTATTTTCTACGACTCAGGCCGAAAGTGAAAATCGATAGCAACTCCCGTGTGTGCGTAATGGAGCAATTTATGGAAACGAAGTCAAATAAAAGTCCTTTTCAAACTGTAACAAAGTTAGCTGTAAAGTGTTTGATTGAATTGGTCGGGTGATGTTCTTATTTATGAATGCGCTTCATCAAACACGTTTGTTTTAAAATTAATTCCAAATAATTTCATTAAAATTTGAGTGAGCTGACACCATAAATGTTTTGTTATAGACAGAAATCATTTTTTAACTGTGCAAGAAGGCTCAGCAGATCTACCATATTTTTTGACTCCTTATACGTTAGCTACTGCATAGAATATTTTTGTATGAGAAATTGTGCTTCCTCTCGTAAACCGCTAAGGGCACTGTACAATTACATTACACAATTACTTAAAAACACAATTACTTCAAAACGGAATTACTTAAAACTACAATTACTTAAAAACACAATTGTTTAAAAACACAATTAATTAAAAACACAATTACTCATACAAATTTTACACAGTCGTTAAGGTTAATTCTTTATAAAATTTGTTTGTATGATATCCAGCTAGTTTGAAAAAATGGTGTTTTCATTACAACAAGAAGCCGTGTTATTGAATAAAAACGCAGTTTTGCGAAAGCGCGTGATATTTCGGTTGTAGTAACAGCCACGGCTCAGGGCGCGCTATTTAAAACAATAATGAACCGACATAAAAACTCATGGTAGGTATGTGGTAGGCCTGCAGTAATAGCAAAGTATAAGGACTGTGGTAATAGTTTGTATTCTTTGCCTCCGGAGGTCATCATCATCAGGATTCTTTGAGTGTAAGTACAGTTGCGTGCAGTGTCGGTTGTAGCATTAACGGCGCCCTGGGCGCCCCCTATCTGTTTCCTAAATTATTCATGTGCAAAAAAGGAAAAACAAAACATGGGAAAGATTATTTCAATCCTCAATCATGACCAATTGTTTTAACATAATTTAACAAAATTTTAACGTACTGACGAGGGGGCGCTGGCGCCCCTTGATGTCTGGCGCCCTGGGCGGTCGCCCAACCACGCCCTACCCTAACGCCGCCACTGGTTGCGTGCGACGATCGTTCGGGCGTAAGTAGAGGTGCGTGCGATGTTCGTTCGGGTGTAAGTACAGGTGCGTGCGACGTTCGTTCGTATGTAACTACAGGTGCAACGTTCGTTCGTGTGTAAGTACAGGTGCGTGCGACGTTCGTTCGTATGTAACTACAGGTGCAACGTTCGTTCGTGTGTAAGAACAGGTGCGTGCGACGTTCGTTTGTGTGTCACTACAGGTGCAACGTTCGTTCGTGTGTAAGAACAGGTGCGTGCGACGTTCGTTTGTGTGTCACTACAGGTGCAACGTTCGTTCGTGTGTAAGTACAGGTGCGTGCGACGTTCGTTTGTGTGTCACTACAGGTGCAACGTTCGTTCGTGTGTAAGAACAGGTGCGTGCGACGTTCGTTCTTGTGTTAGTACAGGTGCGTGCCACGTTCGTTCGTGTAGTACAGGTGCGTGCCACGTTCGTTCTTGTGTTAGTACAGGTGCGTGCCACGTTCGTTCGTGTGTAAGTACAGGTGCACGCGACGTTTGTTCGAGTGTAAGTACAGATGTGTGCGATGTTCGTGTGTGTCCATAATCTCATTAGAAAGCTCAACCTGTGCTTTTTTGCACAGTCAAATCCCATTAATAGCAAAACATTTACAATTCCAATTGTTTTAGAATTTTCCAACTGAGTAAAAGCGCAATATGTAAAGCAATTACTAGTTAGTCAAAATCTAAAATACCTTCAATGTGGTGTAAATTATTCGTATAATTTGCGCATAAGTGGTGGCGTGACAGCTTCTGATGTTGTTATTATTCGCAGCTGGGCATTCAACGCGTCCACCGCAAACACTAGTGTCATTTGAGGCATTTAACTATGCATTGTGGGGAACGCCTGCATTGTTGGCACGACCACAGCTGTACTGTATGCTCCAAATTTGGCTGCGGAATGCTTTAATTACATTGCAAGCTTTGTGCTGCAGATCTGTCGTCTAATCGGCATGCTTGGGGTGCCAATGTGCGAGTCGGCATGATATGCATTTTCAGTAATCACTGTGTCAGCTATGGAGTAGGTCGTCTCAACTTTTGGGGGCATCCATATCTGATAAAATATATCTTCATGAAATGTATCCCCGACGGGTTGTCAGAGGTGATTGCAAGTATGGATTCCGAAATGTAAGTAACAGTACACACTCGTACACCCACTTTTCAACAACGATTAGTAAGTCCTAGTGATGGACATATCATATCTTATCATTTATTTATTGCCAAGTCACAAGTATAAAAGATTTTACATGAAGGAAAAGTACAAGTGACGCCCTCTAGTGGCGCAGCAAAAACAAGAGGGGCAACTAGCTGCCATTTTACTTAAATGTGTTATTATACAATAAACTTTGGTAGCACACACAAACAAAAAGAATAATAATTACTATATATATTATTGTTTTTCTCCTCGCAGGGCCATTGAAGTATTTTATTTTGTAATGTTATTTAGTAATGTTATATAATCTTATCATTAAAAAATTCAGTGATATTGTAATAACACTTATTTATGAGGAACTGTTTTAGGTTGTTGTTGAAAAGGGTGGGCTTTTCAATACATTTAAGATAGTTAGGTATGTGATTGTATATTTTTATCAATATATGATTGGATACTAATTGCATTTTTGTGAATGGTCTTTTTAATTTATTCTGGTTTCGGTTGTTTCTTTTCTTTTATTGGTTTCCATCGGAGAGTATAGTTCTGTATGTTTTCTAATAAACTTGCAAGACTCAAGTATGTAGATGGATGTAAGGGTCCGTATTTGGTGTTTTACAAAATAGGGTCTACAGGGAACCATTTGCTCGATGTTTGTTAGTATTCTAACGCATTTTTTTAAAGAATAAATATATCAGCAGATTCACAACAGTTTCCTCATAGTATAGTTCTATATGAAAGGCTTGAATGTGCATATGCGTAATAGGCTGTAAGGGCAGAGTATGGATGGTGAGCTCTTATTATTAATTTATCGAAAATTTTAATGACTAAGTACATGCAGAACGCAGATCAATAGTATAGAAACTGGGTTTGACTGATGCATTGCTTTACTTTTATAGAAATTGTGACAGTAGCAGCCCAAAATAGACCGAGGTCCGTGCTAGGGCTGGCTACATCTATTTGATCAATTTTATTGGCAGTCAATCCGTAACGAACACATAGAACAACTTTTTGCATTTATTTGATATTCTGGGAGAGCATGCAAATCATAATACTTATACATTATAAATATTACTACCATTCAACATACACAATAGTAGTTTATGCTACTAGGGCGAGAAGGAATAAATTACGAGGACGATTTAAAACACGAGCGTAGCGAGTGTTTTAAACGTAACCGAGTAATTTATTGCTTTTACGCCCGTGTATCATACTACGTTTTTCAATGCATAGTGTGAGGAAATGAAAATAAATATAATCTTGTGAACTTTAAATCATAATTGGCTCAAAAGGACTGTATCCAGAGCCGTTAAACAGTGGAAAAAAAAGTATAACATCTATGGTACACAGGAAAGGCTGCAGGTTAGCCAACCATTGTAAATAAATTAAAAAAAAATAATAATAAAGCCCTAGGGCAAAATAATCGACTTTTTGTTCGGTTTTGATGCATAAAAAGTGGGCCTTTACGAGCACATGCATTGAAAACATAATTATATAGATATAAAAGGTGACTTTTTGATCATCGTCCAAATTCATACCGGAGGCTTGATAAGTGATCAGTATCTTGGATCAGTAACAATTTTTGTGAAATTCGTAAAATGAAATTTCGGCTTCCCATATAAATTCAGTTCCAGTCCCGAGTGAATCACTATGGGGAGTCGAAATTTCATTTTACGAATTTCACAAAAATTGTTATTGATCCATGATACTGATCACTTACCAAGCCACCAGTATGAATTTGGACGACGATCAAAAAGTCACCTTGTATATATATAATTATGTTTATATATATATATATATATATATATATATATATTAGAATTTTAATTGTGTGCCCTAGAAATATCTATTTTTTCCACAAAGCATCAAAAGTGTTGCTGTCCATATTCAGCAGATGAACTTTTAAAGCCCTTTTTAGTTCTATTGCCTTACTTCGGGCACAGAAATGGGTGCTCTTTCTGAACCACGCAGACTCGACTTCTGGATAAATTTTCAAGACGTTTGAACAACTAATACACCCAAAGGCATCTAGAGTAAGCAGGATAACAATATTGTGGGTATTTTTGGCGAACAGACAGGAATTTTCAAGGCTATACCGAAGTTCTCAAATATAACACCAATTAAGCAGGTCCTAGAGAATATGCTAGTCCAAGCAAATTATTGACATTCGACAAAAACAAAAATTTAGGCAAGATGTGTTTGCAAGCGCCACGCCTACCATACTCTTTACCATAATATCTCCTCTGGTTCAGATATTTGTAGTTTGAAGTATAATTGTATACTGAGATATTTCAGCTATGTTACAAATCCCTGATCTGCGATTCTGTTAATCAAATTCAAATAGTTTATTTTGTAAAGTAGGTATACATAATACACTTTTTACAAGTCAAATTTAGTCTTATAAAATATATATGTAATAAAATAATAAATGTACATGAACTAAATTAAAGGTTTAATCAATTTATGTAGCAATATATTATATACGATTAAAATGAGAGGTAAACTCTATAATTATACAAGGTGAAATCCAATCAACCGCCCGAACCCATACCGGAGACCCGGCCAGGGACCAGGAACAAGGTTCAATGATCACCAACCGAGCCCCCACCACGAATCCAGGCGGCCGACCAAATCCCAGCCTATATACTATATACTAATAGGTTGCATACATAAATACATGCCTACCTCCGCCCATTCGATTAGTCTTGCTAAGAAGAAGGGCAAGAAACTTAGCAAGATAATGTTTTTTTTTTTTTTTTACATATCAGTTACATTCTAAACTTTTACTATGCAAATTACGTATACCTACTTTAACTAAGGGATAAGAAAATACAAGACAGCACAAATTCAGAGTAATGAAAAAAAAAGAAAAACGTATATATCTTTGTCTACCTGTCTCAAATTTCCTTTTATAGTCTGTAATTAATTAATGTTAACTCCTTAAAGGAATCATGAAATTATACCACCTACTATCATGACAAATATCACTATCTATCACTGTAACACCATGCCACAGTATAAGGAAAAGGAAGCAGTACGACGCGCTTCGAAATCTCGGAAGCTGTCGGGGGGCGGCCCCCAGTCGCAGTTGTGCCTCAGTCACGTACGCACGTTGCCACGTTGACACTGTAAGCCGCTCCCGCGCATTTTCGTAAATTATGGCACGAAATTATAGAATATGTTGTGCATTGTATGGCCGTTTAAATTAAATAATGCGACAATTTAATATAGCATTATCAAATACGTTGGCAGCCCTAGCGCGTGTTTAGGCACCGAGCGGCCGTAGGTATTGATTTCAAGGACATCGCCCAGTTAAACTACTGTCTACTTCCTTATACTGTAACCATGCTTCACCATCATCCAAATAGTCATTTATTTTCCAATTTGTCTTTTTTAGTAGGCCCTGCTTAATATACAGTGTAAACTTATTCTCTGACAAAGTAAGGACACGCTTAAAATCACACTTACCACATAAAATGACATGATCTTGCTAAGTTTCTTGCCCTTCTTCTTAGAAAGCCTAATCGAAACATATATTTACAATATTATTTTTTTCTTATTCCTAGTTTTTTTATTTTATTCAAGTGTATTTTATATTGAATTGAAATAAACCTAACCTTTATTATTTCCTGGTGTATTTCTCCATAATATTATTATTTATTACATAAAACTATTACTTTTAGACATAGATTATTTAATTATATTACATTAAAACTGACCTGTAATAAGTGTATCTGATATACCTACATTACATAAATAAATATATTTCAATTTCAAAATATGCATTAACAAAATTTAATGTATATTAGAACTTTGAAATGTGCGCAAACGATGAAATGTTTGTTTGAACTGCATCTACATTGTCACGACATGAATCCCCGAGGGGGTGTCAGAGGTGTTCCGAGTGTGAACTGTGAAATGCACTCGGTACGCCTAAAACGATGAAGTTTTGGTTTGCACTACATTTATATCGTCAAGACATGAATTCCCGAGGGGTTGCCAGAGGTGTTCCGGGTGTAAACTGTGCAAGTCACAGTCCACACTCAGTACGCCCGCGTTTCACCGACGATTATTACGTCCCAACGTGATGGGTTGTGAGCCCTATCGCAGTACTTCAGGCACAAATTGCACGCTTTTTAGAGCATGCAGGTTTCCTTACGATGTTTTCCTAAACGTTCAGCAAGTGGTAAGGAAGAGCAAATACTATGCACATAAATTCCGAAAAACTCATCGGTAGCCCGACCGGGGATCGAAACTGGATCTCGAAATTGAGAGACCAGCGTTCTACCCATGAGCTACCGCTGTTTACACTGCAGTTTTTATAAATTTTATTTACTACTAATAAAAACAAAAGAACAACGTTTGATCCTACGTACGGTTACGTAGTAAGTTCAGTATTGTGTCACTGATACACCTTGTACAGTCGAGATCACGTCAACTATGCACATGGGACTTTGTACCTATCTATATCCTTCACTATATACAATAATTTATTATATATGAATTATGAATTATACATACAATAAATTGCACACCTATTGGACACTTATGACCTTTACAAAATAATATATTAGTGAAACTTTAATTTATCCTGTTATTAGCCTTGCTTATGATCAAACTATTGGGATCTTATTTGTGTAGTTGCTGACAAGCATAAGCTAGGCGGCCAGCTGCTGCGGTTCAAAGATGTGCAAAAACGGCACTTGAAATCGTGCAAAATCAACCCGTCCTGCTGGGAGGATTTAGCCCAAGACCGTTCCGGATGGAGGCTCACTGTTCAAAAGAAGGTGTTTGAGTTTGAAGAAGAACGTAAAGCTGTTCTTGACGCCAAACGTGATGAGATCAACGCAAGACCATCTGCGGCCATCACACATAATTATGTAAATAGGCTTTTGACATGTAGCCTGTGTAATCGTACTTTGAAGGCCAAAATAGGCTATGTCAGCCTTTGGAGAGCTCACCAGCAAAGTTCTGAGCCTTGATCAGTCACTATGGCCGAAAAACGGCCAGGAGGCAACATCATCAATCGCTATTGGTTTTCCAAATAAACGATAAAATAAAAAAATAAAAATACTGCAAGTGTCTGATCTTCAGTATACAACAATATTTTGTCGCTAGCTAAAGTTTTTATTGTGGTGACGAACCAACCAAAGAATAGTAATGAAGGTGTTCGGCAAGACCGACTGCAATCCGGCGATTTATGAAGGACGTCGGTAATCCTTTTTATTTATCCATCTATCGTGGCTCTTTATGGTCTTTACGAGCTTTCGGGTGCCATACGAAGGCATTATTGCCACATAAATCTTGTTAGCCAGTTTCGTTGCTCATTTCCTGCCGTGGCCCGGTCCAGTTAGACGCAACGTTCAAAAGGACGCCCTGTTTATTCAGGACAGGCAATAAGATGACGCAATTGACTGGGTAGCGATATACCCGTATGTTTGGGCATAAATATGTTGGGCTAGTGCGTAGTTCTGATAGTAGGGATTGGGACCAATGGATTCCAGAAATCACTAGGAGAAGCGTTTTTTTGCGCCAGTTTTATCAATAATGAAATATTTTATAGTACGGTCAACCACATTTCAAGCGTCGTACACACATGAGACTTGAATGAGAATAAATACTTAGTTTTGTAATGTATGTACATATAATACACTTATTTTATTACACGTCATTTGTTATTTAACAATTAATCAAGATTAAGGCGCCTCTTTCCAGCGTCATCGGAAAATGACTATTGATAAAGTTATTTCTCTTAAACGGTATGCTTAAAAATTATGAAAAAAGATGTCTTGTTGGTTAAACTATAAAGAAGAACTTCATTTTATGAAATTATTCTCGCCTGTAAGAAACAGCATGAAAATATTGTTTAAAATCAAATTCAAATAGTTTATTTTGCAAAGCAGGTATAGATATATACACTTTTTACACGTCAAATTTAATCTAATAAAGAAAATATATGTAATAAAATAATAAATGTACATGAACTAAATGAAAGATTTATTTAGTTTATGTATAGGTAAAATGTATATTATAAAAGGTAAAATCCAATCAGCCGCCCGAACCCATACCGGAGACCCGGTCAGGGACCAGGAACAAGGTTCAATGATCACCAAACGAGCCCCCAGCACGAATCCAGGCGGCCGACCAAATCTCCATCATCGACCAATCAAGCTATTTTTAGACTAAAATTAAGTAACATTTGATATTTATTTGCAACAATGGTATTTTTATGTTTCTTGCACTAGAATACAAATAAACTATTGCTTGGAAAAATCATTATTTGAATTTTTTCCGGCCATCGCGTCCTTGTGAAAAGTATTATTTTCTCCTATTTTGCGCTATCCGGAAATAATAAAGCAGTGCGCGATGATATTATGAACGTTATTTCAATATAGCTTCTGTCGATATTTGTACCGTCACAGGGCGACTCAAGGTTGTTGGCGACTACCTAGCCCTTAAAGCGATATGTAAATGTTTTAGCGTCCCTGTTACCTACTCTATATACAAAAAACACCTCAGTGCGAGAGGGACGGATTCTAGTAAAAGAAGCAAAATGTCGGTTTTTATTAATATAAAATGTACTCAAGTTGCTATCAAAATTTTCGTTTAACCAGATCCTAGATATTGTTAAAACCCATCTAATAAAGTATAATCGTTTTCCATATGTCATTCCAAATTATCAGATCAGGAGAAATGGTGTTGAAAACGACCTCATTTCAATAAATATTTGTATCGAGCTTAATTTCTCCAATCTCTTTTTTGTTTAATAGGTCCTTAGAAAAAGATTCCAAAAATAATATAGTATTTTATCAAAATAATAAAGCCGATTCTAAAGGCTTTAATTTTAGTTTTAGTGCTGTCAAAACTAAATTTTCTTTATTGTTCTTAAATGCTAGGAACAGAAGCTAAATTCCTTTTGAAAAAGTTAGGTTTTGACAGCACTAAAACTAAAATGAAAGCCTTCAGAATCAGCTTTAATACCTTCTTTATTGAGGTAGATATGCGAGTTCTAAAAGTGTCGCTTTTTTTTCCGTAGCGCCTTAAACTTGTACGTAAATTACACGACAATAGACATACTGACATGTATGTATGTAATAGACATACTGACATGTATGTACGTAATATACATACTGACATGTATGTATGTGATAAACATACTGACATGTATGTATGTAATAGACATACTGACATGTATGTATGTAATAGACATACTGACATGTATGTACGTAATAGACATACTGACATGTATGTATGTGATAAACATACTGACATGTATGTATGTAATAGACATACTGACATGTATGTACGTAATAGACATACTGACATGTATGTATGTAATAGACATACTGACATGTATGTATGTAATAGACATACTGACATGTATGTACGTAATAGACATACTGACATGTACTCGTATGTATGTGATAAACATACTGACATGTATGTACGTAATAGACATACTGACATGTATGTACGTAATAGACATACTGACATGTATGTATGTAATAGACATACTGACATGTATGTACGTAATAGACATACTGACATGTATGATTGTGATAAACATACTGACATGTATGTACGTAATAGACATACTGACATGTATGTATGTAATAGACATACTGACATGTATGTACGTAATAGACATACTGACATGTATGTATGTGATAAACATACTGACATGTATGTACGTAATAGACATACTGACATGTATGTATGTAATAGACATACTGACATGTATGTATGTAATAGACATACTGACATGTATGTATGTAAAAGACATACTTACATGTATGTATGTAATAGACATACTGACTTGTATGTATGTAATAGACATACTGACATGTATGTATGTAATATACATACTGACATGTATGTATGTAATAGATGTACTGACATGTATGTACGTAATAGATATACTGACATGTATGTACGTAATAGACATACTGACATGTATGTACGTAATAGACATACTGACTTGTATGTATGTAATATACATACTGACTTGTATGTATGTAATAGACATACTGACATGTATGTATGTAATATACATACTGACATGTATGTATGTAATATACATACTGACATGTATGTATGTAATATACATACTGCCATGTATGTATGTAAAAGACATACTTACATGTATGTATGTAATAGACATACTGACTTGTATGTATGTAATAGACATACTGACATGTATGTATGTAATATACATACTGACATGTATGTATGTAATAGATGTACTGACATGTATGTACGTAATAGACATACTGACATGTATGTATGTAATAGACATACTGACATGTATGTACGTAATAGACATACTGACATGTATGTATGTAATATACATACTGACATGTATGTATGTAATATACATACTGACATGTATGTATGTAATAGATGTACTGACATGTATGTACGTAATAGATATACTGACATGTATGTACGTAATAGACATACTGACATGTATGTACATAATAGACATACTGACATGTATGAATGTAATAGACAAACTGACATGTATGTATGTAGTAGACAATACTATGTACTCGCCCGCACTCCCGCCATGTCGTTTACTTTATACTGTACTCTTATAAAGTTGCAAACTACGAGTTTCAAAGTGACGATCGCTTTCGTCGCCATTATCGATAACGAACACATTCAAACATATCTATCGATCTCATACAAACTTACCACAATAAGGCATTAAGAGCCAAAGTTTGCCCCTAATGCAGCAATAAAACTTCCTTTATGTAGATTTGAGATAATGTTTTCTCCGGAAAACACAAGATAGGATCTGTTAAGTGTACGCTGTATAAATATAATGTACAAAATATACAAGTTTAACAAATTCGCATCTTTGACACATTATGCATCCGTAATTGATGTATAAACTATGAAGGGTGTAAAAAGCAGGCATTTGCCGAGTGCCGCGGACATATAGACAGACGGACCGACATATACCTACTGAGACTTGACTTCCTGTTTTGCCTCAACTATTAAATTGTCAGCTAGGTACAGTACCCTCTCACTAATCCGCCACCAAAAAATCCGGACTACCGGCGGATTACCGAAAACGGCGGATTATAATGTACAGGAACATCAAATTGAGGAAAACAAATTGCTGTGGGCCTGTAGCACTATTGAACTGAGGTCCTTTTAAAAGGCCTATGGGCCTTGCGGCGACGAGGCGGAAGCGCAGGCGAGTACAGACAACAAAGGAGATACCAGGCCCAGCGCAAACAATTTGATCCTAAGACACACAGGTGAGCGATAGATTAAATGAAAAATACTTAGTCAATACATGCACTATTTATTAAGTATTTTTTATCAATTACTCACCTGGACAGCAATTCTGGCATATGCGACAATTTGCGAAGGCCAAAGGCGGATGATTTTTAGAAGCTATTTACACAGAAACGTATGAAGCTTTTAAAATAAAACCCTTTTGCCTGGATTCATTAACATGTTTTACGTCTTTTAGGGAGTTTTACTTCTTAATATTATCATGACACGGCATTTATCACGCGATTAACGAAGTCGTATGAAACATAAAGCGTTTGAAAAATTTTGCGAGACACTGTGGGTCTTAACGGGACACCTGACGCCAGAAAATCAACAACACCAGGTTTTCAAGTTTTCATTGGAAGAAACTAGGTCTCTCTTCATATTGAAGAAAATATATTTGATTTATCGATCTTTTATCTAAGGACCTATAAACAATGTTTTAAGATTTATACTATTGTCAAAAAAAAATGTTTTCCGCCCTCTTTTTTTTTTGGTTTTCAAACGTTCGTTTCAAAGACGCGGTAAAGAGATCAACTTGATTTTTCTTTATAAAATAGGCAATAGAAATATGAAGGGATGTTACCTAAATCCAATATTTTTAAAAACACACCAATTTGTTGTTTCCCTGCGTGATCACTAGTATTACGCATCCAAGAACAAGAGGCCAAAGAGCCAACATATAATCGCCTCTATGTAAAGCCAATAAGGTCTTTGGCATTAGACTTATTGTGCTGGACGGGTAATAAAAAAGTTGCCATCCTCAGTTTGCGCTTGGCCTGGTTACTTATCTCCGTTGCTGTCTGTGCATACATTTGAGTAACTCCCGCCTTGTCGCGTACTATATACCTTTATTGTACACCTAGAGTAAGGTAAGGTACTCGTAATAATATTATGGTAAGAGATGCGTTCCAAACCACCCGGGGAAATGAAAACAGACTCTCTCCCAAACCTTATACTATTTCTTGTTCACTTTACACATACACATAATGGAAGTACTTTCGTACCTCGTTTTAGTTTTCGAGCACTGCTTGCTATTTGATTCTCACCGAGAGCATTCGTGTAAAGAATCTGAAAGTTTCTAAACTTGATAATATTTGAAGTTTAATATAATATCAAGTTAGTTTTTCATTTTGAAGTCTAAATCTACCAAATATAACGTAAAAATTTGATTTATGAATAATATTAAAATTCAAGCTTGATAAGCTGAATTTTGATAAAATATGAATAGCGTTAAAATTATACAACTGTACAAGAAAAATCTTTTATCTGCATCATATGATTGCACTTTTACATGGCAGACGAATCTTTGCGAAAAGTTCCCGAAAATTTTGAAAACAAACACTCAATAATGGTTATTGTATTGCTTGTACACTAAATGTATCAAGAGCAGTTCGATACGGTTCAAGTTAATAAAATATAATAAAAAAGAATAAAAAGACATTTATTTAACACACCATTATAGACAAAGTAGTATCAAAGTTCTTAAACTTAAAGTTGTATGGGACTGTTAAAACGGACGGTGACTCAGCATATGTTCTTATACCAAAGGCACTAGGAACGCTGTTATTTTGCCACCACCATTAAAAAAGAAAAACATACTTAATTAACTTACTATTTACTTTAACCTTAATATTTTCAATAAAATCAGCATATACTCGTAGTTGAAATATTAAAACAGAAAAATAATAAAATATTATTGCAATAGAATAAAATATTAATTTTGAGTAGTTATGGGATATAAAATTTGGATATATACAAGGTGACTTTTTGATCATCGTCCAAATTCATACTGGTGGCTTGGTAAGTGATCAGTATCATGGATCAGTAAAAATTTTTGTAAAATTCGTAAAATGAAATTTCACAAAAATTGTTATTGATCCAAGATACTGACCACTTTTCAAGCCTCCAGTATGAATTTGGACGATGATCAAAAAGTCACCTTGTATGTATTGTATATACTTTTACCAATAGTGCAGTGCAAAAGTGTATAAACAGTGTTTTGCGAAAACTTGGCCAGTTTTGCAGAAACTTGGCCTTCATGCTTCACGCACTTATTCGTAGATACCTACCACCTTAGAATAAAAGAAGCTTGCCACACTTAATATCACAACTCCTAATGGGTAACGAAAAGCGTGCATATTGTGTTCAAAGGTCTTCAAAGGCTGTTTAAACCGGATTTCAAGTTTATCAGGCGCTTGTAAAAGGCTTCGGCGGTATTCGAGTTGGCGTCTCTCCTAAGCGATTTTTCATGAGCTTTACAGCGTTAATGTGTACAACCGCCTTGGGTTCGGCATGCTTCGCCTCTTTTCCAGGAAATAAATTATGCTCAACGGTTGGGGAGCGAGCAAAAAAGTCTTCTAAAGATAAGTACGTAGTCAGTTATTCTCGAGTTTGGCTTTTTACTCTTGCCGTGTATGGACTCGGAAATAAATTCAGTAAAATGAAAATAAACTTTCGTATGCAGTTTTATCTTTTCTTGTTCGTTTTATGCTCTCTGTGGCTTAGAGCAGACTTCTTTTTTAGGTAAAATAAAGCCGTGGTGCTCTTTAATTACAATGTAGTACTTTTTCATTAAATTATTTCTGGGGTAGGTAGAAAACTATATATTACTAGTGACCCGCCCCGGCTTTGCACGAGCATGTTTTATACATATAAACCTTCCTCTTGAATCCATATATAGGGACAGACAGCGGGAAGCGACTTTGTTTTATACTATGTAGTGATTTTGGCTATTAATAACAAAAATCTTTTTCAACATATTGTTATTAAAACTGAATAAATATTACGGATATCGGACTTATTTGACTTTAATATTATAAAGATATAATATTTTTTAAATATAGTTCTTCTTTTAATATTTATAAAACACACAAACACTAGTATAAAACACATTAAATTATACATTATAACATATATAATCGGGTCTACCGCGATCAATTTTTACCTTTTTACGAAAAGGGGACACCCGACGTTTCGAGACAGTTGCATGTCTCGAAACGTCGGGTGTCCCCTTTTCGTAAAAAGGTAAAAATTGATCGCGGTAGACCCGGTTATATATGTTATAATGTGTACAAAACGCGAGAGTTTAAAGTTATATAATAAATTATAGTTTTGAAAACTATTTCCACTTTAATGGTCGGCATCAGTCATTTATAAAGTAATTATTAAATAAAATACAAGGTGAATTTGTGAACATCGTTAAAATTCATACTTAAGCCTTGGTCAGTGATCAGCATCATGAACCAATAACTATTTTTGTTAAATTATTTACATATATATTTAATAATTACTTTATAAATGACTGATGCTGACCCTTAAAGTCAAAATATACTTCAAAACTATAATTTAAATGTTTAACTCTTAATTCACTACCTGGGTCCAATGGACCCATACCAAATCTTAAAACACTTGCTATTTCATACTTATTGCGCTCAAGTTCATGCGCGGTCCTGTACCTTCCTGTAGTGCCGCGCCGAACGCGACAGCGATAGGACGTGCGTACGCGCCGCTCGCAAGGTGAGTAAATTTGCTTATATGGGTCCCATGGACCCATACTAGTGAATTGTGTTAGTGTTATCAGCTTTATTACAATCTTTCTTTTTCGTGTTTTAGGATACAAACATGGATCGAAATAGACCTGGACCGAGCTCAGTGAACGTAAATGATGATGAAGCATCTGAGTTAATAAATAATTGGCTCGTGGAAGAAAATGGCGAGACAGATAACGAAGAAGTTCGCACACCTAGCTCACCACCACCTGTTCATACGTCTCATTTGGCTTATGAGAACTTGGATTCTGATGACGAAGATGGTGAGTACATTCCGAGTGAACATGATACAAATTCTGAGTTTTCGGAAATGTCATCAGATGATGACGACGGTGATGGCCCACAAAGAGCAAACAGAGATATGAACTACTATTATGGAAAAAATCGTTTTAAATGGTCCAATACACCACCGTCCAGAAACGTTAGGACTCCATCTCATAATATTCTGAGATTGCCAAGAATAAGAAGACCTGATGACTACAATTTTGACGGCGGTGTCATGAATCCTATGGACACATTCCAACTTATTTTCGACCAAAAAATGATCGAACTAGTGCTGAAATGGACCAACAAGAAATTTGCGAATATACGTCAAAAATATCCGAATGATTTAGCATTCAGAGACACTGATCAAATTGAACTGAAACGATTTTTCTCTCTTTTGCTTTATAGCGCAATTTTCAAATCGAACAGGGAAAGCATTCTTTCGATATTTGCTACTGATGGTACTGGCCGGCAGATATTCAGAGCCTCCATGTCCAAAAATAGATTTCTGGCACTTTTGCTCGCACTCCGATTCGATGACTTCTCTGATCGCGAGACACGAAAAACTGTCGATCCGGCTTGTCAAATATCAGAAATACTTGATATGTTTGTGGAAAACAGCCAGAAAAACTATGTGATTGGTTCTAATGCCACTATCGACGAAATGTTGGTCGAGTTTAGAGGACGATCGAAGCACAAAATGTACATGCCCAGTAAACCAGGAAAATATGGTGAAAAAATTCAGTGCATGCTTGACTCAAAAACTTTTTATATATATAACGTGTACCTATATACAGGTAAAGGCTCTGACGGTTTGGGATTAAGTGAAGATGAAAAGAAGATGTCCGTCCCAACTCAAACTGTTTTACGTTTAGCGAAGCCGATTTATCACACAAACATAAACATAACTACCGACAACTGGTATTCGTCGCTTGAACTTCTGGAAGAACTGAAAAAAAGGGGGCTTACTACTGTAGGTACTCTGAAGAAAAATAAGAGGGAAATACCCCCTGAATTTCGCCCGAACAGATCCAGGACAGTAGAAAGTTCATTGTTTGGTTTTACCAAGGATGTAACTCTTGTCAGCTTTGTACCTAAAAAAAATAAAGCTGTGGTCCTTTACTCCTCAATGCATCATGATGGCTCGGTGATGGAGTCGAATAAGCCCGAAATAATAGAATATTACAATTCAACGAAAGGTGGCGTTGATGTTGTTGATCAGAAGTGTTCGGTATACTCCTGTAGTCGGCGTACTGCCAGATGGCCTATGGCAATATTTTTCAGAATTTTAGACATGGCTGCTCATAACGCGCAAGTGATTTACGAAGGTCAAGGAAATGCTCCAAAATTAACAAGACTGAATTTCCTCAAAACTCTCTCGGAAATGCTAAATAGGTCCAACCTCACGTCACGACTTTACAACGAAAGACTGCCAATGGAGCTTCGCTTATCTATTGCTAGCATCACAAAAAAATCCATTCCACAAAATTTTGACACTGACCAGCCAGCAAAACTTGCGAGAAACGAGAGAAAAAATTGTTATACCTGTCACTATAAAAAGAGAACCAAGACTGTTTATATTTGTTGTACTTGTTCGAAGCCTATATGCTTGGCATGTGCTAGAAAAATATGCAAGCATTGTTCTGTAAGGGACTAAGTTCAACCATTGCACGTTTTGAATTTTTGTATAGAATATATATAGGTTTTTTGTTTTTTTTTTGTTGTATAAGTAATAGATTTAAGAAAAAATACCTCAAAGAAGTTCCTAATTCTTTATAATTTTAAATGTGATTTTTTAAAGCCGTGCCTTCCAAAAGGGGCTCAGTATTATAAGATATAAATGTTACTCATTTACTAGGGGAAATAGCTATTTTTTAAGTTTGTTTTGGCAGTTACTAAATGATTAAGAGAGTAATACTTTAAAATAAAAGAATATTTGATTAAAAATGTCACGTGTTTTAATTTTTTTTACCTGTCAAAAATGTGGGTCCATGGGACCCATACTAGTGAATTGTGTTATACTTTAGTAGGTAGTGAATTGAGGGTTGTAAGGCTAATGTGTCCAGCAGTGGACGAACTATTTAAATTTCCAGGACTTTGCCACTCCCGGCGGTCATCCTGGAAGAATTGCCCATACTCACACACGCTGGGCAGGCGGGTTGGTGAGCGCGGTGCCGGAACCCTCGCACCAGTGACGCCGCTGCCCGTCATTAGTCTGTTCAATATAAGGCCCGGCTATTAGAAATGGATATACCGCCATCCATCGGTCCCAGGCATGGCCGCCCTCCTGGTTTTTTGCCTGTGAGCTTTCCTCTTACTCTCCCCCGAATTACTTCGGGGGGTCTAAATAAATATTAAAAGAAGAATACTATATATGAAAATATTATATCTTCATAATATTATAATAACTGGTAACTTTAGACAAATTTACTTACCTTATTAGTGAAGCAAACATAAACAACACGGGTAATATTATATTCATGTGGAAAGTTCTACTAATGTTAAAGTGAAAGATATAATAGTAGTTTATGCTACTAGGGCGAAAAGGAATAAATTACGAGGACGATTTAAAACACGAGCGTAGCGAGTGTTTTAAACGTAACCGAGTAATTTATTGCTTTTACGCCCGTGTATCATACTACGTTTTTCAATGCATAGTGTGAGGAAATGAAAATAAATATAATCTTGTGAACTTTAAATTATAATTGGCTCAAAAGGACTGTATCCAGAGCCGTTGAACAGTGGAAAAAAAGTATAACATCTATGGTACACAGGAAAGGCTGCAGGTTAGCCAACCATTGTAAATAAATTTAAAAAAATAATAATTATAAAGCCCTAGGGCAAAATAATCGACTTTTTGTTCGGTTTTGATGCATAAAAAGTGGGCCTTTACGAGCACTTGCATTGAAAAATATTAAACTTTATTCAAACATTACGAGTAGCAGGCAAAAAACATTTAAAAACATTACAGTTCAGACAGCAGTGTTTTTGTATGCCTTTTTTGTCAAAAATTATATAATAATATGGTAGCATTACGATATGTTACATCATGAAGAATTCATGATGAGCTTTGTAGGTCATTACGGTTGACAATGAAAAAAAATTTGAAATCCAACATAATAAAATATGGCTGTCATTTTACATATAAAAACGAAATTAACCTGATAATATTACAAATGTTACAAAAATATTACAAACACTAAAGAAATATTTTTTAAGTTATAATAATGATAAGTTAATAATTAATAAGTTGTAAATTGTTGGATCATGGATAAACCCTGAAGGGTTTTGTGATCCGTTTAATACTTAATATTAATGTACACTATTTTGTTGAAATCAGTAATAATAACTGGACGCCCGAACCGCACCCAACGGTGAAGGCTTTTTTTTTCTCCATAATTGAAAACGCACGAAACTAGCTTGTTTACGAAAAATGACGACGCACGAACCGAACCCAGACCAATTTTTCTACTCCATAAAAAATGTCTACTCCACCCGAAAATTTTTAGAAAAAGTCGTCAAAGCGTCATTCCAATGTCGTTCATTCCTCGGGTAAGAAAAAGCGTCATTTTTTTACTCGGTACGAAAAGTAGATACTATTATCTACCTACTCGTATTTACAATCTAGATTTAGTAACAAAATAACCAAAATTTGTTCTTCACGCAGGCATTTTTCATCAACAGATTTCGAAATGTCGGGTACAACTTTAAAATAGGTAAATTCACATTTTATTTCGCATTCATATTTTATTTGCATATGACCTGGTAAAATTGGCAAATATATTTACAGTTTGTTTGCCTTTACCACTAATTTAGAGCACGGTCACCCGCAATATGCTTAGAGATGAGGATTTTTTGCTGTCGAGTACAGTAAGAGCTTGTACAATTTATTAGTCATTAGGAAAATAGGTAAAAACTGAGAATAATACGCACTAGATCGATTTACTGCCTGCGTTATACCGACCAAATTGGTACGCCTTGATGAACGCACGTAAACCTTGTGTATAATTTGTTATTTCCTTTTTAGTCACCTACTTGAGGCAAACAAGCCGAGTGGCCAGTCCGGTTTATAAGTGTGTTCGTAGTTCACTCAGTGTAGCGTGAACCTTAAACAAGGAAGGTCAAAACTAGCTGTGATTACAATGAAGACGACTTTGTTCCTTTTCGCCGTGCTGGTGGCTTGTGTATCAGTGAGCCACTGTAAGGATCTAATCGTGGGAACCAGTTTCAATAATAGGCTGATTTTTCAAGAGAAGGCTGAGTACAACTCGATTCCACTCAAAAAGAGGGTGAAGGAGGTCTTCTTTTCTGACCCTGGGCAACAAATTATAAAGGTTGGTTTCTTTCTTTTTTTTGATTTAGTTTATTGGTACAATATAGCCGATTTTGAAGGCTTTAATTTTAAATGCTGTCAAGACCAAATTTTCTTCATCGCAAAAAAAATTACAAGCCTCCGTAAGTGTTAGACTGATGCTAAATTGCTTTGGAAAAATTTAAGTTTTGACAGCACTAAAACTAAAATTGACTTTAGAATTGGCTTTAATAAGGCAATGGTGTGATGTTTACAAAAAGTCTTATAGGAAGACAAATGAATCATCGGAATCCAACAAGAACCATTATCTGCTGTTATGTAGTACAATAGGTTATCAAAACTGACCGCGTCTACATTATTGGATTTTACTCATTTACTTTGACTTAAACTTGTAAAATAATAAAAAATAACCGTACATATGATATTTAGTTGGGTACTTTATTACTTTGCGTAGATTATGTGATTTTATAACGAGACGTGTCCATTAAGGCGCTCCGGAAAAAAAATCGACACTTTAAGAACTATATAGAATATTTAGAATATTTTATTTAATGACCAATTAAGCAATATTTTTGGAAATTCTTAGCAACCTAGCACTATTTGAGATGTCATTTAGCATCCACCCGTGGTATAAAAGGAAAAGTAAAAATTTCTTTATTACATAAAGCATAATAACAAATTATCCTTATATAGATTAAAAAACACAAATTCAAAGGTGAGTCTTAACTAATAAGGATAGCCGTTGGCATCTATGCTAGTGTGTAGCACTGTACAATAGATACCAGAACTTGCATATCTAGTTCAGTAAATAATGTATTATTTTGATAAAATAGTATATTATTTTTGGAATATTTTTCTAAGGATCAGTAAAACAAAAATGAAAATGAAAAAAAAATGCTTAAGGAAAAATAAATGTTACAGTTGTCGGTTCCTGGCTCCCAAGCTAAAATTCTCTGTCCAATAGGTAGCCAGGCTTCTTTCGTACAGTAAGTAGGTTTTGCTTAATACGCTTATGACTAGTTTAAAATAAGACTAATTAAAGATAAATTAATCACACCAATCGAACAATATAAGTGCGGGTAGGTAACTATTCATTCGTGCGAGTTATTTTTATAAGCACCTACCCATATCTCCAGTTGAAAGCAACTAAACATCTCGTTTAATTTCATAACAGCAAAAATATTTTAAGAAAACGCGAAACGCGATTGCAGAAATTCGGCTCGATAGAAATATTTATTGAAATGAGGTCTTTTTCGTCATCAATTATCCTGGTTTGACAATTTAGAATGACATTGGACTGCAATTATGTCTTGTTATATGGGTGTTGACGGTATCTAGGATCTGGTTAAACGAAATTTTGATTGCAACTTGAGTACATTTTATACGATATTTTGCTACTTTTCCACGCATCCGTCCCTCTCGCACTGAGGGTTTTTTCGCATATGGAGTAACAGGGACGCCAACACTTTTACATATCGCCTTAACACCCGGTATATGTTTTAAATGTATATATGTATATATCGGACGCCCCACGACGTTGATCGCGTGAATCCCGTTTCTCCCGATCCCATGGGAATTTCCTAAAATACCTTCTTAGCCGATGCCTACGTCATACAAGGAACCTACAGTCCAAATTTAATGTTCCTAGGTCCAGCCGTTTGATCTGAACGTTGATAAATCAATCAGTCACAGTCAGTCTGGGTATTCTTTATACAGGGTGAATTTTTGAGACGGGACAGTAAGGGCAGGTACCTTAACCGTTATAGTTGCAGGAAAACACTTTTAGGAGACTATTCATAAATTTTCAAGATATTCTGAACTGCATTTACAGATTTTGGAAAAAATGTACAGCCAGCAAGAAAATGGTCATTTTAAACAAAAACTTTTTTTGATGCCAATCGATCCTGTTTCTTATAAGGATCAAAAGTCTCTACTGAACCGACTGAGGTTTAAGTACTAGAAATGTCAGAAATCGCAAAAAACTTTTTATGTTTTTTCATAGTCTTTAATACAAGTGACTGGGAAACATCCACTTCAAGAGCGACATATCTGGACGATATCTTTAGATCAGATTCCACATAGGTTAAAATAGCAATCTCCGTATCTATGTCCAGTACACGAGGCTGCCGCATTAACTTCTTTTTTAATGAACCATATTCTTTGAGATTCTTCAAAAGGTTTGTTCTTCAAAAGGTTTGTTCTTCAAATGGATACTTATTCGCGAACCACACCAATGCAGATTCCGTGTTCCTATTATTTACAAAATACGCTTCAATTAAATTCAAATTCAAATTTTTATTTTGGGACCACAACAGCTTATGATTAAGTTTACATAATAAGAATAAATAAGAAATACATTAAATAAAGCCAATAATAGTTGTCCACCAGTTATACAATTAATAAATTCCTAGTACAGAACAGCTAAAGTAAAGTAACAATTAAAATTATTATTATTATTTAATTTACAATATTATTATTATTATTTAATTAACAATATTATTATTATTGTTATTAAGATTTAAGATATGTTATATAATTAATTAAAGCAATTTTAGGTACATGATAAGTGTATATTGAGCATGCAAGTGTACGAGGGTAAATGTAAGTGTGTGTGTTTGAATGTGTGTGTGAGTGGGAGGGGGAAGGATTTAGAAGGAGCTAAGGGTTGAGCATAGTATATTTACAGCGGGTTTATGATTGCATTTTCGACTTTATGCTTAAATGATAATTTAGATTCAATGAAGATGTCAATATTGTTAAATTTAGTATTGTAAATGTCAGGCAGACGAGCAAGGACAGAGTTCTTACCGTAGTTAGTAGAGTGAGAGGTAACATGAAAAGTCTTGGATGTCGCGTGTCTTGTACGTCTTTTGGGTGTATAAAATCCTATTCCCGAAAGTAGTTCTGAGCAGTCTAGTCGACCACTCACTATAGCATAGAAGAGGCTCATGTCAGATACTGTACGTCTCTCCTCTAATGTCAGTAAACCGTGTGCATGGCAGCCATCAGTGTAAGAATCGTACTCTTTTCTTTCTTTAAAGTTCAGGTGCCGCAATAATTTTTTTTGAATGCGTTCAATTCTGACATTATAAGTGTTATAAATAGGGTACCATATACTTGAAGCATACTCAAGTATGCTGCGGACGTATGCAAAGTAAACAATTTTGAGACTTAATGAATTTTTAAATACTTTGCAGACACGCGCAACAAAACCCAAGCTTCTATAAGCTTTTTGAACCATGGCTTCCACATGCTGGGACATATCCATTTTATGATCTAATACTACTCCCAAGTCTCGGACGACCTTGACCCTCTCAATTGCCGTGCTATTAAATTTATATTGAAATTCAATAGGGTTCAATTTTCGAGTGAAACTGATACATTGGCATTTTGAGATACTAAGAGTTATTTTGTTGTCCTGGTAATAAGTAATTAGTCTATTTAGGTCATTTTGTATTATCTCACAATCAGAAACTGAGCTAACTTGTAAGTAAATTTTCTTGTCATCGGCATATAGCAAATGGTAGGAACCCTTAAAGCAACTATAGATGTCATATATATATGCATTGTAAAAGAGAGGACCCAAATGCGATCCCTGGGGAACCCCGGACGGGATATCTATGAATGCTGACCTGTAACCGCATAGAGCAACAGCTTGAGACCGGTTAGTTAAGTAGGATTTAATCCATCGTAAGAGATCACCATGTATACCTAAACTTTGAAGCTTCCTCAAGAGGATAGCATGGTCTACCCGGTCAAATGCCTTTTCGAAGTCAGTATATATGACATCTACCTGACCTCCACCTTCCATATTTTTTAGAACGTAATCCGAAAAGCACGCTAAATTTGAAACAGTGGAACGCCCCTTAAGAAATCCGTGCTGACGATCTGAGATCCCACGTGAAATCAATTGATAAATATTATTATAAACTATTTTTTCAAAAATTTTACTAATTGTATTTAATTTGGAGATGGGGCGATAGTGGTCTATTTGTAATTTAGAACCTTTCTTGTGGACAGGCGTAATAAAAGCCATTTTCCATACTATTGGAAACCTGCCCTGCTGTAACGAAGTATTAAAAAGAATTGATAAAGGCAAAGCTAGGGACTCTGCACATTGTGAAAGATAATAAGGGTGAACCCCATCAGATCCGGATCCCTTTGAGACGTTTAGGTGACGTAACAAGTTAAACACTTCATTATCAGAAACTGTTATACTAGAAATGCTGTTATTGAGTTCGGATCAAGCAAATCATTGTCCACGCGTTCATCGTTATTGGAATCAGGGGTTGCAAAAACACTATTAAAATACATATTGAAGGCATTACATATGTTTTCCCCATCCGTAATAGTTACTCCATTTAGTGTGAACTGCTTAGGATATTTCGAACTATTTCGTTTAGCTTTGACAAAGCTCCAAAAGGCTTTAGGACCTTTGCTACAGATCATGCTCTCAGCATGCTTGGTAAATTTTTCAAAGCAGAGCGTTTGCATGTGATGTTGTCTATTACGTAGCATTGAGAATTCATCATAGTCCCGTGGGTTGCCAAATCTTTTCCATTTTTTATGTACTGCAGCCTTTTCTTTTATCAATTTTATTAGGGATTGACTAAACCAACGAGGGTACTTTTTATTTTTGGATCTTGTTTTCGGTATGAACAAATCGAAGCTCTCGCGGATCTTTGAATAAAATATATCTACCAGCTCATCAATAGGACCATTGGACAATATCAAGTGCCAGTCCTGACACATTAAAAAGGCATTTAAACCGTCGTAATCACCCTTAAAGAAATTAAAATAAGGTTCGGTATTTTCTTCCAGTGGTTTGATATGTAAATCTATAATCTCTGGGATAATTGCTGGATGATAATCATCCTCCTTCAAGATGGGATCATTGGATTTAGTAACTTTTAGGGAAAGATTGGAAAATGTCAGGTCTAAGGTTCTGTTCTTACTATTTAGAACATTATTGTACTGTTTTAGCCCTAAAAATTCCATACTTTCAATAAACTCAACGGCAGAATCCCTTTCATTTAACGTATAACTGCCTTGGTCCGGGATTAGGGTGAAGTTGTTATCATGCCACTCAAGGAAGGGAAAATTAAAATCTCCAACTAATAAAAAGTTGTCATTGGGTTGAGTTTCTACCAACTGAGACAAAGTATGGTTGATATCTCCAAGACAGGTTGGCAGTACTGTACCTAATTTTGGAGGTATGTATGCTAATATTATGTGTAAGTTCTTTGTTGTTCCGATCGATCGTGCAGATAGACTGACGCATAACAGTTCTGTTGGTTTACACAAAAATTCGATGCGTTCCAAAGCTCCTAGATCTCGCTTACAACATATCATCACCCCACCGCCTGATGATTTATGTGTCAGTTTCAAGTCCCTATCAAAACGGAAAACATCATATCTTGTGTCACAAAGCTCATTGTCGAATATGTCGTCCTGCAACCAGGTTTCAGTGAGTAACAATATGTCGTAGTCACAGGAAGCAATACTATTATACAGGTCCTGACATTTAGTTCTGAGACCCCTAACATTTTGGTAATAAACCTTTAAATGTTTATTTGAAGTAGCCATATCGCTCTATATGTAACAAGGGAAGGTCAGGGAAGAGGAACAGGGTGTGTGTGTAAGGTGTGTAAGATGGTGTGTGCAAGGTACCTATATTATAAAGAAAAAAGAGGATAGGAAGGTACATGTTGTTGTGGGAGAGTTTGTGTGTTTGAGTGTAACAATCCAGTGATAAACATATTCAAAACAATTAAGAGTACTATACAATTTTTTTGAGATCATTTACAGATTTTATTAAAATAGCTGGACAATTTTCGGACTTGCGGACGTAAATATTGCAATTTTTCACCCAGCAGAACTGATAACCCCGTTTATCTTTTAAAACTTTACAGTCTCTTAAAAGAGCTTTATTTTTGGGAATAAGGTGATCGTTCACATATATTTTTTTAGGCTGACCACCTATGCCTATATCCTTTGTTGTAAGACCCTTCCGCCTGCGAATGCCAGCAAAGATACTGTCCTTGAGAGCTCTGTTTTTGATTTTGACGACTATATTTTTAGGTCTGCCTGAGGCCGAGGATGATGGTCGTACTCTGTTCACAAACTCTATATCGTTTTGTGTTAGCTTTACACCAGCAACGTTTGCTACCTGAGTCACAAGGTCGTTAAGAGACTCGTTCTTCACCTCAGGGATCCCAGAAATTTCAAGGTTGCTCATCCGCAGCCACTGCTGGTGGGAATGGAATTCACATTCGAGCTCACTGAATTCAGAGAGTCGTTCATTAGATAACCCTAGTTCTTTCTCGAGAAGCGTGATTTTATTGTCTTTAATATTGATCTGATCAAGGAGCTCTTCACGAAGAAGGCGAATTTTGTCATCTATCTCTTCTCTAAAGGAGGTTAAACTCGTCTGAATTTCTGTTCGAATCATGCGTTTAAGTTCATCTTTTAATGATTCGTTACACTGCAGGATGAAGTCACGGAGATCTGCGGAGTCATTCAAATCGGCGTCCTTAGATTTTTGTGGTTTGCGATTAGTGACGTTTGGTTTGCGAATGGTGACGTTTGAAGTTTCGCTGTTGGACATTTTATGTCCGATTTAGTTTAAATGACAAATCCGTCTTTTTGTATTTTACTTAGTCCGTATTTAACTTATGTAGATTTAAATTTAAATTTAAATTTGTAAATTTCTCGGCGACAAATTATGATGCGAATAAAAATGGAAAAATTATTTCCCGGGCGGGGTTTGAACCTGGCGGTTGATACGGCAGGCGATATAAGTGGCAAAAGTCTTAACCGCTAGGGCCAGACACCTCTTAGAATGACTGACGAAATAGAGATATATATCTTGATAGTGTGCGTTCATAAATTGCATAGCAGTTTTTTTTTATTGTATTCTGCCAATCGGAAACACAAAGGAAGTCCAAAGGTCAAAAAACACTAGCCACACAACTTAACGGTTAGAATTTTGTAGTTATATGATAATATTTGCACAAAATCACTTTATATACTGATGGAAATTATGTGACTATAAAGCTCTTTTTGAAAGCTAACACTGGATAAACTTTTTGATGTAAACAACTGCTTCTATCACCAGCCACACAAATTAACGGTTGGAATTTTGTACTTTCATGATAATATTTGCACAATATCACTTTGAATACTGACGGAAATTATGTGACTATAAAGTTATTTTTAATAGCTACACACTGGATAAGCTTTATGATGAAAACAACTGCTTTTATTATTTTTTTTAGAATAAAAATGCAGAGAAAACTAGCAAGACGTCTGACAGGTACGACCGTTGCCGGCCGAAAAAAGATTAAGTCCAAACGTTTGCGATTTAAAGATATTTTTTAACAAGACGTACATAAATTACAACTAACAATCTAGAATTTTCTCAGCACAAACATAAGAATGACCTGAAATAACCCAAGAATTAATAATCGAATTCGAAGTTTGAAATTATAACTTTTTTTTGCTTACCTTCTTTTTCAGCCAGTATTCTTTACAGTGGATTATGGCAGATGTACCCATAACAAAAAGTTTGGCTAATTTAGAGGTTTGACTCTTTTTCCGAAATGTATGGGAAAAGTTTTTTGCGATTTCTGACATTTCTAGTACTCAAACCTCAGTCGGTCCAATAGAGACTTTTGATTCTTATAAGAAACAGGATCGATTGGCACCAAAAAAAGTTTTTGTTTAAAATGACTATTTTCTTGATGACTGTACATTTTTTCCAAAATCTGTAAATACAGTTCAGAATATCTTGAAAATTTATGGATAGTCTTCTAAAAGCGTTTTCCTGTAACTATAACGGTTAAGGTACCTGCCCTTACTGTCCCGTCTCAAAAATTCACCCTGTATATACAAGGTGACTTTTTGATCATCGTCCAAATTCATACTGGAGGCTTGATAAGTGATCAGTATCTTGGATCAATAACATTTTTTGTGAAATTTGGAAAATGAAATTTTGGCTTCCCATAGAAATTCACTTCTAGTTCCGAGTGAATCACTATGGGGAGACGAAATTTCATTTTACGTATTTTACAAAAAAAATATATTGATCTATGATACTGATCACTTACCAAGCCACCGGTATGAATTTGGACGATGATCAAAAAGTCACCTTGTATATACAGATATGTTTACAATAACCTCTAAACTCCAAAAAAAGGCACAAGCGTTCTTGCCAAGGCTAAGTGAACCAATACGCAAGCCAGAATAGAAAGACAACTAATAAACCTTCCTGACAATTTTATTTGATGTCTAATTAAATACAGTTATTTAAAGTATGTACGAAGAACATTTTGTGTAGCCACCACCAGAAAAACCCCTTATTCATAAAAATAGAATAGAAAGACGTTTTTATCAGCGATTTGATTTTCGACCTCGCAGCAAGAATGGCTTTACCTAAATACAGTAGGGCCTCGCTAATCCGGATAGGCAAAAAACAGGCCCTTTGCGGATTACCGAGGCATCCGAATTGTGGTCCGCAATATTTAAATGGTATTAAAATACATGGTTAACCTTAAGTTTATTTAATTAATTATCGAAAAACAATAAGTTAGACAAACAAAACAGACAATACATACATACAAAACTACATATGTAGAGAATTACTACATTAAAACGTGTAAGAAATCATAACGAAGTTAATTTGCCCGATGAAGCCCCGCTCGCCCGTCCGGATTACTGGGATCTCCGGATAAGCGGGGGTCCGGATTAGCGAGGCCCTACTGTATAGTTAGATATGATTTTGGTAGGTTTTTATAAAATATCTAACATTCTTTCACAAATCTTTATTTAAGTTATTATTACATACGGCTTGAACACTCACGTGTGATTGTTGTTGACTATATGCCAACCGTTTCACCGATAATTGGTTTCTCCTACCAAGCGCAACGTGTCCACAAGACTGACTGAACATATTCGATCCATGAAGAAACTGGACATTAACGGGTCAGCAGTAGCAGAACATGCACTAAGTTCGGATACGACCCACTTCATCCGTTTCGACAAGGCTACAGTATTAGTGAAGGAGAAATATACCATTCCTCGCAAAATACACGAAGCCATCGAGATAAGTCGTAATCCCAACTTCAACAGGGATCATGGTTGGCAGCTGGCTCCGTCTTGGAAACCGGTTCTCGATGGATCGAGCAACTTTAGGACAGTGCCCAGTGACAGTGACGATGTTGTGAGTTCGTTTTGTTTAATAACCGCCCCTAATAACAAACAATCGGAACAATCAAAGGAATCAAGTGCATCCACCATCCCACCCCTATCGACGACGCAGCCAACGCTCAGCGCATGAGCAATGCGCGCAGCTCGCCGATCGGCGGCTGCCAGTGCCCCACAGAGTACATTATTATATAGTTTGACAACGACGGTGAACGCCGCGTCGTCGTCCTAAGAACGACACTCGCCTTGATAATGCCGAAATTGTATCGGTGAAACGGTTGGCATATAGTCAACAACAATCACACGTGAGTGTTCAAGCCGTATGTAATAATAATTTAGTATGTCAGCTCACGCGAGTTTTAATAATATTATACTTTATTTAAGTTATTGTAATACTCCTACGATGACAATCTTACGGTGAATAAAAGCACAGCAAAAACCCTGTCGAATCAAAAAGTTGAAGCTTTTTTATTCAATAATAGAACACTAAAAACACAACGACACTCGACAGTATAACCAAACCGGAAGTTGAGAATTTGAACTACTATTAAAATTAACTTAGCGTTCGCTCTAAAACTTGTTTCTACAGAATAATTTTCAATAGTAAACAATTTATAAAAAATGCGACATTAATTTCTTCGTTTCGTCATCTATCTATCTAACTATAAAACCGAATAATAACCGAATAAATATTGTAATGAAATCACTCATTTTGAAAACAAAATAAGGCAGATTCTGAATATGTTTTCATTATGACGTAATATTCCTCGTAACATTCTTCACGTAACATTATTAACTAAGATTATGTTTATTTTGCGAAATCCATCGCTATGAATACTCTAAATATTATTAGAGTGCATTACAAACTAGAAAAGATCAATTAGAAACAAACCTAAAGACGAGAATTTTGAAAAAATTCCCCGGGCCAGGATTCGAACCTGCGACCTCTTGTTATCAAGACAAGCGCGCTATCCTGGCCCGGGCAATTTTTTCAAAATTCTTGTCTCAAGGTTTTTTTCTGATTTATCTTTTCTAGTTTGTAATGCACTCTAATAATATTTATTCTAACATTCTTCATTGAACCCATTTTGGAACCATTTTACTAAAAGTATTTGTCATACAAATACTACAACATTATCTATAATTTGCTTATCGAATTGTACTCACTATATAATTACTGGAATGTGCTATCAATGGCACAAAATAAAAGAGATTTATAAACAACTGGAGGGTCATTAAAAAAACATTTCTGATATTATCTGTTATTTTATTGATGTCGTTACTTTCCGTCCATCAAGAAGATAGGAAAACAATGTTTTGATATGAAACTACATGAAATAGTACGTACTTATCTTAACCCTTGACTGGTATCGTTAATTTAACTAACGTAACTGGTATCGGGGGGTATTTGTGATTCCCACTGATGATTCATTTCTAGCAGACTAGTAACAATGGTGAGACTGGGTAATATAAGTGGAAGGTACAGCTCAACCAAGCTGGCAAGCCGCCCTGACAGGACTGTCTGAACAAATTGGCGACATACTGAAGTAGGGCAAACGTCAAAAGTACCCAGAATAGAATAGTAGAAATAGATTGATAGAAGTGAAACAGGTGAAAGAGGTGTGGCAGGATTGTAGCAGATGGGAATTTGTAGTGTCTGCCTACCCCTCCGGGAGACAGGATTGAGTATATAGGTATGTATGTATGTATGTACATTTTAAAGGTATGATACAAGTGTTAAAGTTAAACAACAAAATGGGTACATAACCTATTTGCCAAATCTCTGGTTGGTAGGTTCTACAGTTCCGAAGATTTCCTTATGAATGAATGCGTCAGTGATACTTAGCATCGTTGGGCCTGGGCAGATCAACCCTTCTCCGCTCCGCTTCACTCGGCTTCCGAACTAAGTGCGAGAGAGACGGATTCGAGGAAAAGTAGCAAAAAGTCGATGTAATCAAGTTGCTATAAAAATGTTGTCCAGGTATTAGATACTGTTAAAACCTATCTAATAAAATATAATTGCAGTCCATATGTCGGTCTAAATTGTCAAACCAGCCAGCCTATTCTGTATTTTTAGTTGCCAACTGGACTGGGTGCCTATCATCAAAAACAGATAAAAACTGAATTTTTAAAATTGCCTTTAGTAGGTATTGAACTATTTACGAACTCTGTCCTCACTTCAAGTGCAAACATATCCTTAAAAAAATATATAAAAAAAACAGCCTTTAATTCCCAAAAAAAGTTACATTACAATACGTTTCACATTTTAAAATATTTCATGCATGCACCATGTATCAAAAAAAAGAAAATTAATTATTTCATGGTTTCATTTAATTCAATTCATTTTAATTCAATTCATATTAGATTACAAAAAATAAATTAAAATAATAATTTCAAAGAAATTTTTTTTTTATATAATAATATCACAATTAAACAGTCAGTCTTTGGGTATCCATTGCTGGATGTAGGCCTCCTCCAATCTATACCAAGAGGCCTACAACATATCCTTAGATAATCGGAATTCAATAGTATATCTATGTTTTTATGATACGCACCTAGTCCAGTTGGCAACTAGAGATACATAATAGGCCCGCAGGAGAAATGGTGTCGAAAACGACCTCATTTCAATAAATATTTTTATCGAGCCGACTTTCTCCAATCGCGTTTCTGTTTAGCAGATCCCCAGAAAAAGATTTCAAAAATAATATACTATTTTATCAAAATAATACCTTCTTTACTGAAGTAGATATGCAAGTTCTAAAAGTGTCGATTTTTTTTCCGTAGCCCCTTAATTTACATGTAAACATAACACGCTCTGTTAGCAAGGGACTCGCTTCGCTCCGCTCGTCGTCGCACCTATTTTTTACTTTTGGTGAAAAATTCATGATACTTCTGGTTAAGGTGATATATTATCCGCGCAAAGGTCCCCGTTACTCCAGGCGAAAAGACCCGCAGTGCGAGAGGAACGGAATCGGGAAAAATTTACAAAAGGTCGGTTTTAAATTAATACAAAATTTACTAAAATAGCTATGAAAATTTCCATAACCAGTAATTTAGGCATTGTTTAAACTTATCTAAATAAATATTTTCGAAGTCTGTATGCTATCCCAGTTTGTCGGAATATCAAAAAAAGTGTAAATTTAGATCCCATTTCAATAATTATTTCCATCGAGTGAAATTTCTTGAATCGCGTTTCTGAGAGTCCAAAACCTAGAAAAAGGTCCCAAAATTGTTATACTAATTTATTAAACTTGGGACTTCTTTTGAACAGCAGATAAATGACTTCAAAAAGTGTCGATTTTGACGGTATACCCCCTTAATTCTACGATCTGCCCACGACATACAAGGTGAACATCGTCCAAATTCATACGTGAGCCTTGGTAAGTGATCAGCATCATGAATCAATTACGATTTTTGTAAAATTCATAAAATTCAATTTCGACTCCCCATAGTGATTCACTTAGGACTGGGAGTAAATTACTATGGGAAGTCAAAATTTCATTATATGAATTTCACAAAAATTGTTACATATTCATGATGCTGATCACTTACCAAGCCTCCAGTATGAATTTGGACGATGATCAAAAAGTCACCTTGTATACACCGTGTAATTATGACGTGCTCAGACAATTTAACTACCCGCTCTACTGATTATTACTGAACTACTTCCATAGAAAAAGTTTCGAAATAACACCAAGAAAAAAAATCCCTTCCCCATAGAAAATTACGAAAATTTATTAAGGTTAATCGTCAGTCGTTCGGTACAAAGTGCACAACTTAACTGTGTTTTTCTTGTTAAGAAGTTTAATGTGAAAAAGATATTGGTCTTTCACGCCCATAGTTCAGTACAAGGTAGGTTTATAAATAAAGAGCTGGAAATTTAATGCACAGTTAGCTATTATTTGGTCGAAACGAACTTAAAACAGCATTTTAAGCTTGTTTCGAGAAAATCGTGTCAAATTGTACATTTCATTTCAAACTGTAGTTTTATAAAACTAATTTATACTGAACTTTGGGCGTGAATTGCCACAGACAAATATTTTTTTCATATTTAACTTCTTAACAAGAAAAACAAATTTTAGTTGTTCACTTTGTACCGAACCTTAAAATCTTCTATGGGAAAGAGATTTTTTTTCCCTTTATATCGAATGTTTTATTTTGGAAGTGGTTCAGTATGATCAGTACAGCATGTGGTTTAATTTCCTGATGTACCTATCTATAATTATTTTAATCATAAACCGATACCGATCAGGACGGCAATTCTAGCACATGCGACAATTTGCGAAGGCCAAAGGCGGGTAATTTTTAGAAGCTCTTTACGTATCAAGCTTTTAAAATAAAAACCCTTTTGCCCGGATTCATTAACATGTTTAACATGTCTTTTAGGGAATTTTACTTATTGGTATTATCATCACAAAGCATTTATCCCGCGATTAGCAACGTCGTATGAAACATAAAGCGTGTGAAAGATGTTGCGAGAATAGCCGCCCCGATGAATATAGATACAATAGAAATTTGTTTTTTATTATATTTTAATTTGTTATCATTGAACAGTCGATATACCTAAGTAGGTACTTATCCATTCGTAGTTTATATTTATTTAGTTGACAGTGAACGTTTTTGCTTCTTGATGGAACTTCATCTTGCGAATTTTATTTTTGTCACTGTCACTCCAAGCGAAAAATCGCGCAGTGCGAGAGGGCCTTCAGGGCAAAAGGGAAAAAAGTTGGTATTATATTTTTATTCAAAAAACTAAAATAGCTAGCAAAATTTCAAATATTAAATCTTTAGATATTGTTGAAACAAACCTAATAAAATATGTTTGAGTTCTGTATATGGTTCTTATTCGTCAAACGATGAGAAAAAGTGTGTTTGAAGACCTCATTTCAACAATTATTTCTATCGAGGAAAATTTATCCAAACATGTTTTCCAATTTCAAAACTCTAGATTATTATAGTCAAAAGGCATATACCAGAAATTTATTAAAATAAATGAGAAACACCCGTATTTTTTTCGCATATCGCCTTAAATAAAACTCCTTCGTACTCGGTTCCACTAATATAATTATGTGTAATTACCTTTTAAGGTTTGCTACCGGTTTCCTCGTATTACGACATCATCAGGGACTGCATTTGAGTTGTTGAATACATTTTGTAAAACCACAAATTTAATGTATTCAAAACCTCAAATGCAGTCCCTGATGATGTCGTAAAACGAGGAAACCGGTAGCAAATCCATAAAAGGTAATTAAACATAATTATATTTGTGGAACCGAGTACCACGGAGTTTTATTTAATTATATTTATCTATTGGCACTTACGGTTGTCATAGAGACGTCCTACATTCAAGGCTCTGCTCGTCGTTAGGGAGTCAACACTCTGAAGGAGAGTCGTCTCACTTTGTTTTCATAATATTTTGTAATAATAACGTTAGTAGCTCAGTCGTTAAAACGTCGGACTCTCAATCTTGAGTTCCAGGTTCAAATCCTGCCAGTCATAATGAGACTTTAAGCAAATACCACTTGCCAAATGGCGAAGAATAGTAGTTTATGCTACAAGGGGGAAAAGGAATAAATTATGAGGACGATTTAAAACACGAACGTAGCGAGTGTTTTAAACGTAACCGAGTAATTTATTGCTCTTACGCCCGTGTATCATACTACATTTTTCAATGCATAGTGTGAGGAAATAAAACAAATATAATCTTGTGAACTTTAAATTATGATTGGCTCAAAAGGACCGTTAAACGATGGAAAAAAATATAACATTTATGGTACACAGAAAAGGCTGCAGGTTAGCCAACCATTGTAAAAAAATAAAAAAAAAATAATAATAATAAAGCCCAAGGGCAAAATAATCGACTTTCTGTTCGGTTTTGATGCATAAAAAGTGGGCGTTTACGAGCACTTGCATTGAAAAAATCTTTATGCTCTAAAAAGCGTTGCAACTGTTTTTTTCCCGAAGTACGGCGATAAGACTAAAACGTTGGGACGTAAAAATGAACGGCATAAAGAGGGTGTATAAGGGTTGAAGGATAATGCTACTCACCTCTGACACCGCTCGGGGATATGTAAGATGACTGTGGTTGATATAGCCAAATTCGTACTGGAGACTTTGCAAGTGGTCAGGACGCGTCTTATGAAATCATACTACGGCTCAACGCGATCCCGTGTTGGACAGCAGGATGTTTTACAAAACGCTTTCGCGACGCTGTGTTACGGAATCCATACTACGTGTCAACACCAAAATGCAGTATGGTTTCACCTGATGTATTTCAATTTGCATGCCCGGAATCGCTACTAGAGTTGAACGCTAGGATGGATTCAATAGACGAATAAAATATTGCAAATGCGGAAATCATCCTTGACGCCAACGCCGGGCAATGTCTGTTGCATATACTTCATATTCTGTCTCTTTCGGTAGCGTAGCGAAAAGTATAATGGCCGTTACTTTTTAAGAACAACTGATTGGGGGCCGTTCAAGTATTACGTAAGCAGATTTTTGCCATTATCAACCAACCCCCCAAAATTGTAGAAAATCCGAAAGAGTAAAAAAATAAATATCGCTGACGTAATCACCATCCAGACGGGAGTGTCATCCCCCATGTCATCAAAAATAAGCAAAGCAAAGACCCCCCCCCCCCCCCCCCTCTGTAGTGCTTACGTTGTATTTGAATTGAATGACCCTCACGCGGAATTACAAAAACAAAAAATAGAGTTCAGACTGTCCGTCTAACAGTAAGGGAGAAAATAGTCAGTAAGAAAAGAAAACACGATCTTTCTCAAAATGTTTCTAATAATGTGTCTAATGCTAAGTAATAAAGATTTAATTAATTGGTTGATTTGTCCTAGCTGCATTTGTTTGTAATTTTTCTTTTCAGACAAAATTATATCAGTTCATGGATTCTCAATGCATTTTAAGTATCCCTATGCCAACAGCATATAATGCTATATAATGATTCACAGATTTCTGCATAAGATTGTACGAAATATTTCAGTAAGTCAGTTCAAGTCTTTAAATACGTAAGCATGTTGAGCCGTAGGATGTTTTCGTAAGATATTTTAAATAATAAGCGCTCGGAAATCATCCTCGCGTTCAACGCACAAATAGAGTATTGTTTACGTAGCTAAACTTTACAAAAGCGTTTAGTAAAACATCCTGCTGTTCAACGCGGGAGCGCGCTGAATAGTAGTATGGTTTAATAAGACGCGGTCAGGACTAAGATTCAATTACCATTTTTGCAAAACACAACAAATATTATTTGAACCCTTGTACTTGTTTAAAAATAACCGCAGTCAATTAGTATAGGAGCCTAAATTGTATTTTGTGTTCTTCACAGAAAGGGTTATTGTGCCTTATTATTACTTACAAAGTATCCAGTATGATTTTGGTTATATCAGTCAAATTTACCTCATACAAGGTTAAATTAAATTAGTTGGCGAAATTAGAAACATACATATATAGAACATGTCCATATGAACAACTTTTCTATTAGGATTGTGCAAAATTCTTAAAATTTGTTTTCACCTTTCATACTGGACCAGCCAGCTGATCGGGGCAATTTGTGTGGGAGGAAGTGAAAAAAAGTTACGAATTTCGCTTAGCTCACATTTAAACAGTTGTTCATATAGATAAGTACTACCTTAGTTTTGGGTTTCGCCAACTAATATTATTTAACCTTATATATCGTAACGATATGACATAATAATATTCCCACCCAGCCCATTCCTTTAACGAGGAATAAATCGAGAGGAATAAATTCTCGGTGACCGTTCTAGCAACTTTCGGTGACACCTCTAACACCACACAACGATATATTTCTTACATATATTATGTTGTAAATTATATAAATAACTGATCTTCTACCATGTGTTATATTTCGAATAAATATAAATAGTTACCCCTCAGTGGGGTCGACATAAGGCGAATAGAAAAATATTGTTTTTTTTTTATAATTTTCCTATTCGCCTGAAGACGACCCCACTGAGGGGTTAAAATGTAGCACCTGAAACCACTTAAGGCCCTTAATACCGCCAAATGGGTACTTTCTAAAGCCTACTCCTCTTTTATGGTGAAACCAAAAATATTGAAAAAATGTATTATGGATTATCAACTCTAGGACAACATCTGCAACAATTTTCTTTTTTGTACCACCAAAACTTCTATATGAAAAATTGTTTCAACTGAATGGTGTTTTTTGGCTTGAATTTCCTACTGCTCCTTAGCGGCTTAGGTGATTTAATTCATTTATGCTTTGATAAATAGATAAACTTGATAGCTATAAATATAACATAGAATTATTCAATCGAAAAATGACGCCCATGTGAAAAGTATTATTTTCTCCTATTTTGCCCTATCAAGGACGCAGCGAGCGTCGTAACAGCCACCACGCATTGTGCACTGATTTGAGCGTTATTTCAATGTCGTTCCGTCGATATTCATACAGACAAACTTCGAGCTGCTAATTTGGCGACGGTAATCGCCTTAATTATGTAGAATATAACATACAAAAAATAAAAAGGCCCTTAAATGATATTTTATAAAAAATATTTTATGAACAAATTGTGATCTTCTTCCAGGGTATCATAGCCAGAGACCTGGACCACACGGATGCGATCGCGTCGATCACGGCTGGAGGCGTCGGGTTCTCCTACGCCAACCTGCGGCTGAAGAGCGACCGAGGCTCCGGACTCAACTACCAGATCGAAATTTATGTTTAAGACAAATTACTCAGTAGTCCGAACGAAGAAGCTGGTGGCACAGTCGCTTGGAGTTCAAGCTATTTATTGACAGCGTCTTGAAACCGCCATTGGGTATATTTATGTGCAGGCTTTACAAAAATCCGTCTGCCAATAAAACTTTGCAGTATGATAACATAAAGTATCGGTATATGGCGAAGCTTTTTCATCAACATAGCCATTGGTCAGCTCCAATACTGTTTTGATTTATTATAATTTTGTCTGTTTTGGTCTATTTCAATGTCTGCCAACAAGCATTCTATACAGTTTAACTAAACCCGAAGATTGTTTCGGCTGGGATTTCTATGGCTTTCGTTAAGACTGTACCTGAGCCTAGAGCATGACCAACTCCAGTCTGTCTAGGATTCGTTTGAAGAAATTCGGACTCTTCTTGTATTGAAAAAAATATATTTGGTTTATTAATCTTTTCAATGTACTAAGATTTATACTTTTGTCAAAAAAAAATGTTTTGCACCCTCTTCTTTTTTGGTTTTCAAACGTTCGCTTGAAGAACGCGGTTAAGAGATCAACTTGATTTTTTTTTCATAAAATAGGTAATAGAAATATGAAGGTATATCACCTAAATTCAATATTTTTGTCCCTACAAAATATTTCAGTATTAGCTAAAAACACACCAATTTGTTGTTTCGCTGCGTGATCACTAGTATTACGCGTCTAAGAAAAAGAGGCCAAAGAGCCAACACAAAATCGCCTCTATGAAAAGCAAATAAAGTCTTTGCCATTAGACTTATTGTGCTGAACGGGTAATAAAAAAAGTTGCTAGAGTATGCCATCTTCTTAAACCGAAGATAAGGAATGGCGTATTGTGCATAATATAACTGGGCAAGGTCAAACTATACGTATCAAAATTAAATAAATTTGCTATTGTTTTAGATAAACGGCGATAAGATAAGCTTATATAACTGACTCCTATCGATTCTCTGACGTTTCATTATGCAAAGTTTTATCAGTCAAAGAGATTTCCTAACATGGCATATTTTTTTACAAATTCAATAAGGGTATCTGTTTATCATTTTATCTTTTTCGGATACAATACAAGGAGTCACTTTATTTTTATGCTTAGTTTATAGCAAAATAAAGGCCTTTTCGTGCATACTAAGGTAAAAACGAAACTCCTGTAAATTCTTAAGGCGTTAACATCAGAATCACTGGGTATTGTACTGAACAAAACAATGCTTTGTCATATTTTATTATTCTTCTAAGATATTTCCCCGTAAATTATGGATAAACCCTTATTTGTATTTGTTTTCTGTGATTTTCCTCTTAACGTAAATCAGTCTTTCATGCATCATTTTGTACTTTATTTGATTTTCTATATAAGTACGTTGTCAATGCAAGCTATGTACTAGTATGTAATAAATAGATATAGGATGAAAAAGTTTACCATAAACCAAAGTCGTTAAATATTGATTGTAAGTAAATAATCTAATAAACTCTTTGTATATTATCTTCTTTGTTTTATTTGTAGAATATAAAAATAACTTTATTATTCAATAATAGTAAATTATGCTACAAGGGCGAAAAGAAATAAATTAGGAGGACGATTTAATATTTAATATTTAAACATAACCGAGTAATTTATTGCCCTTACGCCCGTGTATCATACTACGTTTTTCAATGCATAGTGTGTGAGGAAATAAAACAAATATAATCTTGTGAACTTTAAATTATGATTGGCTCAAAAGGACTGTATCCAGAGCCATTAAACAGTAGAAAAAAAGTAAAAAAAACATTTATGGTACACAGGCAAGGTTGCAGGTTAGCCAACTTCTCGCATATAAATTTAAAAAATAATAATAATAAATCCCTAGGGCAAAATAATCGACTTTCTGTTCGGTTTTGATGCATAAAAGTGGGCCTTTACGAGCACTTGCATTGAAAAATATTATAGGTCTTTATATATGAAATTGCCGAAATTTTCTTACAGATTCATGAGTTTATAATTCCTGTTATTAAATAGCTATTTCCACTATTTGTTTTTGTTTGAAAGTTGATGTAAAGGTTTTACATCTATGTGTTAAATTTTGTTTTTGTTGTCAGTTTGATAACCAAAATAAAATTTTCTAAAACAGTTCGTCCTAAATGCCAGCCATTTCTATGATAATATTCGTAATAATTTTTTTACAGCTGACACTTTTCAAAAATTAAATTAATGTTGCTGTTAGCTATTGTCTCATTCATACACAAAAGAAATTACATAATTTGGATTTGATATTAATAAAAAAAATGCAAAAATATTAGTACTTACTGCAAATTGAGTTCCTTCAAATTCTCTATAGAAAACGGCAATATCATATGTAAAGACCAAATATAAAAACTATAACAAACTCAAAATATATTTTGGGTCTGATCTGGATCTGGGATCAGTTGAGTATATACAATATCAATATAATATATCATTTTCAAAATTTATGTGCCATTATGTGCCATAATATATGTCTATATATTATAATATTATATACAGGGTGGAAAAATTTTAAGGGCCCTGGAGGGGAACTACCTTAAATCCTTTAATTAGCTCATTTCGGGAGAGTCTGAAGGGGTCAAAGCTATACGAGTAAGGTGAAACGCAATAGAGTATGTCTCCTTTACTCATGTAGTTTTGTCCCCTTCATGACGACAGTCTCCCTGAGAATGTGGAGCGGCCCTAATGACATGTACATGTCGTGACGTCATCGTACCTGGGGTACTAGCATGAACTTGGTATCGACTCGACATCGATTCGATAAATAAAAATGTAACTCTTATTTGATTGCAATAAGGGTTATCGTTTAGAATTTATCAATTATATCTGTCAAATTTATCTAATCAACGCGTACGTGCTCGCATAGCTGATTCCATACTAAAAGTGATAAATATCGCTATCGATAACTTCGGTAATAATAATAGAAATTTTCAAAAATTCAAAAAGTGTTGTGCTTTGTATTAACTAATAAATAAGTTACCATAAAAATATAACTGATATTTCACTACACGAGACGAGCTCATTGTGTCAGCCAACCATGGACCTGGGCTTGTTTGATCCATAACAATTGATATTTCCCACACAGTCACTTCAAGGAATTTACCTTTAAATTGAGATGCTGAGAACAACGTTATGACATCACTTTATGTCCTTTTTATGGATGTTTGTAGTAGAAACACGCAGCGCAGTAAGGAAAAATTGCACTAATGACTTGTTAGAGTAAAGTCAACAGATATAGGGTTGGTACAACAATCATTATCACATAAGCAGTCAGCTTGTTTATTTAGGACAAAAAAAAAATCTTATACATATACCTGTACAATAGTATACAGGTTGTTGATTTGGTCAGCAACTTCCGTCACAGGGTAGATTGTATTTACGATACTGATGATGAAAAAAATATTTAAATAAATACCTTTTTAATTTTCATTTATTTGCGATATTGTGGGGGTGACAAAAAACGCTTAGTGTATGACAGATGTGATGAAATTGATTCAGCACTGGCGGAACGGCGGCGGCGGGGTAGGTAGATACTATCCGGGAAAAATACGTTGGCCCAATTTTAGCCCGTATCGCATGACGATAAGAGGGAAAAGTGGATATACAGCCATTTCTAGCGCTTTGCACCGTAGTGACCATCCATCAAGAGAATTTTAGAACATTTAAAAATGGCATGCTCTTTCTTCGAGTGGTAAATATATTTATAGCACACCGTGCGTAAAATTACCACTTAAAATGAAATTTCGACTCCCCATAGTGATTCACTCGGGACTGGAAGTGAATTTCTATGGAAAGCCGAAATTTCATTGGACAAATTTCACAAAAATTGTTATTGATCCAAGATACTCATCACTTATCAAGCCTCCAGTATGAATTTGGACGATGATCAAAAAGTCACCTTGTATACCTATAGTAAAGGAAGCTTCCTCAGACCTTTTCAGACTTTTATTCTACATAAAGTTTTCTGCATAAAGTTTGTTAGATAAAGTTTTCTGCAAGCAAAGTTGTAATTCTCATGGACATACTTTTATTTAGGGGAACGCAAGAAAAGAGCTGATTCAAGTTTTTATTATTTAGTATTTAATACAATCAAATCGTCGGGTGCCCTTTTCGCAAAAAGGTTTAAAAATTTGATCGCGTTAGACCCTATTATAAAGTGTTAATTTGATTGCCTTTTTCTTTCAATCAGTGGGTCTACCGCGTAATTCTCATTTACATCAACATCAACTTGAGATTGAAATTTGGCGTGCGTGCGACGACGACGCCCGCCTAACATGCCATCTCTTTTGCACGCGTTGAATTTTGCATGAATTTGCTTGAAGTTGATACAAATGAGAATTACGCGGTAGAGCCCCAGGTTGTTTTACCCATGCATATGAACAATTTTACTATGGAGCCAACCCTGAAATCACGAAAAAAAAATCAACTATTCCATAGAAATGTTAAATACCTACTCGACCAAAATGTATGAAACAGATGATTTATAGTAAAAGTTGTTCATATTAACGAGTAGAACAACCCGTTTTAAGGAAAAATGTTATAATCTTAACATCCTGTATATTATAATGTGAAGGAAACGCAAGAGTTTAAAGTTATTTATTACTGGGTGTTATCGTTTTGTGATTTTGTTTAGAAAAGCAGTCCTTTTGCCATCTTTATGCAAGATTCGGGTTGAATTAGTTCATCAGGTAAAAAGAAATGCTTAATTGTAAAACACAGACGCACGAATGAAAAAACAAATTACTCCTAGATAGGACAGAAAAAGTTAATAAGTCTTTAGTGAAAGCTTATGACAAGAATATTGTTTACAAATTAATATTTAAATTATCTCAACTTAAACTCTGGATTAGGGTTGGCTTTAGAACCCACCCGCAGGCTTTGAGGGATAGGGGAGGGGGCGATAAGAAGGGGGAGGGGCGTTACCCCCCCCCTACAATAAGATTCTTAGTTTTTGAAATTTCTTAGAAGTTAAGCGTAAAATCATCTTTCTCATCGTTCAACATACAATTTGAGGGGTTGGGGTAAGAGGGGATAGCCTCTGGTACCCTCCCCGTACGGAGATTCTAAACTGTTTTAAAACCGAATCTGCCCACCAGGACGCACATGCAAAATGGCAAATTACCGCGATAAGTGTGCGACTATCGTAAGTTAACAGCTGATCTGAGAAAATTACTAATTAAACTAAACCGTATTCCATTATAATACAAGATAAGATTCTCGCGATGCAGCAAACTGACTCAAGTTTTTTTTTTTTTTATTTGAAGTTTGTTTAAGAAATTCAAATTTCTTTTCACCTTGCACAAAAAAGTTTTTGTTTATTGTGTGTTTTGTTATTTTTGTTTTTGATAGAAGTACTTTAGTTATTTCACCCTGTTTTCACGGGGGGAGGGTAGAAAAAATTTATTTTACGACATAATTATTTTATAACAAAAACTGGAGGCGTTTTGGTACTAGTCCGCGTTTATAAGACCATGGCTAGGGACAATATTGTTGGGATCAGGTGTCTAATTTTGTTGGTCATACACAGGAAAAACTACTTATCTCCTGGTGAGGGAGTGTAACCGGAGGTTAGCCCCCCTGCCTCCCCTAACTTCCTCCTACCCCACCCCTCAAACCCCTGCGGCTGCATTCTAAGTAGATAGATAGATATAATCTTTATTTACAAAAACATTTTTAAATACAGACAAAACTTAGTGCTGGGTAAAAAGGCCCTGACTCAGCATGTGTTGCAGCCAGTAGATAGACTACAACGCTGTTATTATGTCAGAACGATGTTTGTCACGCATACTTCCGACATTTTAAAGTAAATACATAGATCTCCTGGATTATCGCATAGAGAATCGAAACTCCAGAAAATATTGAACAAATGTTACCCATTTATGAGTCCCAAACTTTCATAAAGTTAGAAAAAATATTACCTTTAAAAGGCTTGAAAATTTTATATAAATTTACAAATACAAGAAAAAAGAACCATGAAAGATTTGAGTCACTTGACCATTTTTTGCGTTCCTCTAATTATTATGTCCATGAGTGTAGTTTATCTTTCTTAGGTGGATCGTGTTAGTAATACAGTTATCTACATATTGTACTTGCCCAATGTTATTATTTGCATATTAATATAACCCATATCGTTTCGAAAGGGCGCGATCGTACCCCGTATCTATTGTTCTTCAATTTGCAGATGACACGACACTTATTATTAAATGCAAAGATAAAAAAAAGATTTTCAGAAGATATCAATAAAACCCTTAAAACTACAATTGAATGATTACAAAGCAATAATCTAAACATTGATATATCAAAAACGAAATTAGTGCAATTTTACTCGTATCACTCCACACCTCCAGAAATTGAAGTGTTTTATGACAATGACAGGATTGAATCAGTTGCTAGTACAGTTTTTCTAGGAATTACCTTGGATTCCCATTGTAGATAGAAAGAGCACATTGCTACGGTGTGTAATAAAATCAACACCTTCGTCTTTGTTTTAAGACGAATAAGACAAACGATCTCATTAAAGGCTGCATTTTCAGCTTATCACGGACAAAGATTTCAAAAGTTTAGATGAGCCCTGGCACCTAAAATATAATACATTGTTTTTGAATGTGTGCGTTAACATAATGCCGACGCGCGCACAATATGAGTGCGCAATTTTTCTACCTACGGTCAGCAAACTGATCAGACTACTAAAGTTGTAAAAATTCAAAACTTTAAGTGCACTTAAAGCGTCCAACTATCACTGTGTTCAGATGAGCACTGACTCCAAACGTGTGAGCGTCACCCATTTAAAGGTAGAAACATTTTGGTGATGTCATACTACGGCTGATCTTTACTTTTGAAATCTTTGATCATGGATACGTAGGTTCTAACTCTGGGGAGGGTCAGTAAACTTTGAAGACGCATTTAAAACTCAAAACAAGTGCGTAAGGGCCCTTTGTCTAGCCAACCGATTAGACACATGTAAACCATTATTTAAGGAGCTTAACATCTTGCCATTACCTTGTGAGTACATTAAGACACTTTGTTTATTTGTGAAACAATATAATCACTTTTTTGTTTTTAGGAGACAGATTCAGAAAAAACAAACTAGGCAACAACATAACATAGTAGGACCAGTATGTAGACTTGACATTCTTAAAAGAAATATATACTGTATGGCCATAAAAGTGTATAATCATCTCCCAAATGATTTAAAGATTCTACCTTATAATATATTTAGGAAAAAACTTGAAAATTTTCTTTTGGAGCACCGTTTTTATTCAATTGATGAATATTTAAAATGACAATTAAACAGTTATTTTAATTTCAAGGTCAACATGCTGTATTATCTGATATTTTAATTTATGATTTTTGTTTTGTTTTCTGGTAGTACCTATATATAATTTTTCAATGCATGTGCTCGTAAAGGCCCACTTTTTATGCATCAAAACCGAACAAAAAGTCGATTATTTTGCCCTAGGGCTTTATTATTTTTTATTTTTTTTATTTATTTACAATGGTTGGCTAACCTGCAGATTTTCCTATGTACCATAGATGTTATACTTTTTTTTTCCACTGTTTAACGGCTCTGGATACAGTCCTTTTGAGCCAATTATAATTTAAAGTTCACAAGATCATATTTGTTTTCATTTCCTCACACATGCATTGAAAAATGTAGTATGATACACGGGCGTTAAAGCAATAAATTACTCGGTTACGTTTAAAACACTCGCTACGCTCGTGTTTTAAATCGTCCTCGTAATTTATTTCTTTGCGCCCTTGTAGCATAAACTACTATTATAGCCGTGAGGTGTTTTTATTTGTTAATTTAATACATTTATCTAGTTAATAGGACACAATTTGCATGCCATATTATGGAAGAACACATTGGCACCAACTTAATATTTACATCTAAGATCTAAGTTTTTTGTAACATGTGTTTTAGCAAATAAATTTTCTGATTTCTGATTTATATCGATAACGGTTAAGAAGTACTGTAACTCTATACTTTCAAAGATTTACAATCACTCAAATAGATTAAATTACAGTTAAGTTTATCACGTAATTCTGTCAGAATTAATGAAGTCACAATTACGTTTTATTGCCATAGTATTACGGAACCCGACGTGGTGTTACAAACTATACACATCCGAACAAAACCCGCCCTTTTCGTGTTCCATTTAATACGATTTGTTTAAATATAGCTTCGTTACGTTCTACCGCGATTTTCAGAGTTTAGTGCCAAATCGATCCTTTAGAATAGGCCAAGAGCGTAACGCCTAGGTTTGTTTTAAAAGCAAGCAACTAAGCTCATGCAACTTTGCTACGAAGTAAGATTTGATTTTTGGATAGTCGCATATTAGGTCTTTACATAATATGAAATTGCCGTTTTCTATAGAGAATTTGAAGGAAACTCAATTTTTAGTACAAACTTTTTTGCATTTTTTTTATGAATGACAAATCCAAATTATATAATTTCTTATGTGTAGTTTCTTATGTTATATGTATGTCGAGGGCGTTATTTTGAATTCAGAGCTAAGCAAAGGATTCTAAAGTAGAATCCTGAGCGTAGCGAGGAATTCAATATACGCCGCCCGAGAAAAAAATATTACTTAGACCCTAAATGTTAAGTACTTAATTTTGTGATTGTCTGTTTAGATGTCTGTCTACAGTTTAGGCCACTCAGGGAGGCTCTATTTAACACCCTATTTAATAAATGAAACCAGTAGCAAAATAATTGCATGCCTGCTGTTTTATTTCGTATATGATGATTAAATTTCCATTTTACTTAAAATTTCCGCAGGAAAGCAAATTATAACTTGTTAGTAATTTACTACTCGGAAACGACAAAAAACGGTTAAGAAAAAAAACGAGTTAGTTAAACTAACTCTGAAGAACTTAACTAGATAATTTAAATTCACAACAATAAAATGCAGGCCGGATTAGGAACTTTCGAGATCAAAAGTAGTGCGGTGTGCAAGGGCGGATCCAGGGGGGGTCATGGGGGCCATAGTCCCCCCCCCCTGAGCCTAGGTCAACCTTTTTTTTGACTTAAAATTACTTACACTTAACCATACACATATAGTTACTAAAAGCACCCTTCGCTCGATGCCGTTTGTTTCCGTTAGTAGATATAGGCAATAAAATCTTTGACAGCTAAAAAAATGCCCTTTTTACACCTCAGGATCCGGGCGTACAGGCTAGACCAGCCGTTACGGCGGACATATGAACCGTTAAAATTTTGACAAAAAAAAAAGTCAAGAAATGTCGTGAGACACCCGCTGGGACGAAGTTTTTTTCATTTGAATTTTCGAGCCTGTGACCCCCCTGGCTCGCAGGCTGGGTCCGCCCTTGGCGGTGTGCCAAATATACTAACTTGTCTGCAGAGAAAGGAAATTGTAAATGAATATGTATTATATAACGGTGTACCATTTCCACACAGGGTTGAACAAAACGTTGATTTGCAACGAGATTCTTATGCGAAACGAATAAATTACAATATTATCCCATCCAACCGTGATTTTAGTTAGGAACCCTGTTTTAAATCGGACTTTCGAATTCAGCGGTCTATTGAATTTAAATGAACAATCTACACAGGACCTTTAGAATAGCGCTATTCTTTTGACCATTTTAGAAAGTAGCACATATTTTCAAAGGCATAGAAGTTATTTTTAAACGTTTATCTGTTGGGTTCCCAAGCTTGGAAGGGACGGCAATCAATCGTGATCCTTGGTCGATTCCAAACATCAAAAGCTTTGTCTATCTGGGTATTTATCTTGACTATTAGATGCCTTTAAATTGATTGGGATTTTTAGAGAGTAAACCAAAATCTAACCAAAAACATTTTTAAGAAGAAAAGAAAAATACATTCCTCGCAGATATGGTGACATAATTTTTTATGATATATAATTATGTACGAGCATAATATGAATTTTTTATTACTTACGTATATACATATACAACGTGTAACAGAAAGGTGTAACCATATTTGAAAAGCTTATTCAGTCAATGGTATAGAACAACTTTTACTATAGAAGAAACCCTGCATCTCGAAAAAAAAAGCAACTGTTTCATAGAAAAATGCAACGCTGCTCGGCTGAAATGTATGGAAGGGCAGATTTTTTTTTTGAGATCAGGGTTGACTCCATAGTAAAAGTTGTTCTATACCATTGACTGAATAAGCTCTTCAAATATGGTTACACCTTTCTGTTACACTTTGTATATATGTATATAATATGAGACGTAAACAATATAAATATTTCCTAATTTGTTTAACTCTCGGTTTCTTTTTGGCAACTTTGTTCTCAAAATTTAAAATTAGTAATATTTTTTATTATTCATATACTTATACACATAGAGAGGATTGGTGAATTACTGAAGAAGGGCAATGTCAAAAGTACCCGGGAAAAAAGAGCTTGTATGACTAGATTGATGGCTGTGGAAAGAGTGGTTGGTGTCAGGATAGGGTTGCCAGGTGGAAAAAACCAAAATATCTGGGCAAAATTTAAAAAAGTTGGGATTTCGGGATTATGGTCGGGACAAATAAATATTATGAATCAAAATTATTATTTATTATTAAAACTAAGTAAGTTATTTGGAGACCCCCTCGAAGTAATTCGGGGGAGAGTAAGAGGACAGCTCACAGGCAAAAAACCAAGAGACCCACCATGCCTGGAACCGATGGATGGCGGCATATCCATCCCTAATAGCCGGGCCTTATATGGAACAGACTAGTGACGGGCAGCGGCTGGTGCGACGGTTCCAGCACCGCACTCATCAACCCGCCTGCTCAGCGTGTGTGAGTATGGGCAATTCTTCCAGGATGACCGCCGAGAATGGCAAAGTCCTGGAAAGGCTTATGTCCAGCACTGGACGAACTAGGCTGATGCATGATTAAAATTTAAAAAATTACATAAAACAAATTTTTTGCCCGCCGACCGTTGTTATTTCTTATTTGTCGGGACAATTTGTATTTTGTCGGGAATCTGGACATCATATGAAATGTCGGGACAATCCCGACGAATCCCGACAATCTGTCAATTCTATGTCAGGATCATATGAGATGGGAATCTGTAGTCTCTTTTACCCTGGGAGAAAGGCGCAAGTATATAAGGTTAAATAATATTAGTTGGCGAAACTCAAAACATAGGTAGTACTAGCACAAAATAGCCACTAACAGAAGGCCTACTCCGGGTGACCTTGATTTTAATTCCCTACGCTCGACTGTTACGCTAGGGCTGTCTATGTACTAATAATAAAGTAAAAATTTCGTACTCTGTACACTAATACTTTTTCAAAATTTTTACTACAATGGGTTTTAGTGTTTAACTGAAGCCAAATCTACCATTTGCAGAATGTTTGTCTGTCTGTATGTATGTTTCGTTTTAACTCGAGAACCACTTGACGGATTTTGATACGGTTTTTTTTATTGTCATTGTAGTAAAAAAATCGAGTTTGGAGTTATTTAAACAAAAAAGTTTATATATTATTTAAACGTATTTATTTATTATTATTAATTACTAAATCTATAAATTCGTTACTGAAAAGTACTTTCGCCGGTTACGGCACGTTCGAAGTATGTAGATTATAGATTGGTATTCTGACGATTTTGTAGCTACTACTTTCGCGCTTTGTTAACTTTTTTACTAACAATAATCGATACAACAGCAAAGCAAACACAAATTAAATTAGTTACCTGCAATAGAGATAGGAAATCATTTTCATTCTTACCTTTCTGAAATTACGGGTGATTTAAAAAAAGTTAATTCCCTTCGATTTAATTTTGTATTCAAACAACCATATACGCAACAATTTCGATATGCTTTACTCATTTTTTTACAACAAAATACGTCACTCCAAACAATAATCACGGGTATCGTCAAAGCGCGTGCACCCCTGACTGGCATTCATCTGAATATCTTCGAGATCGTCGTAAGTACGCGTCTATGTGTGCGCGCGCCTGATTTCGCTAGTTATATGGAAAGAGTCTTCTGCTCGTGGTTATTTAGTGATATGAACAATTGTTTGTATGGGAGCTAAGCGAGATTCGCAACTTGGTGAAGGTACAAATTCACGAAAATTTAGGTCACTTGATTTAGGACGCCCCCAACTAATAAATTACAATGTTAATCAAAGGATCGTTGATTTAAGTTAATGTAAATTATTGATAAGTCTTGTTAATTTTTATTAAATTCTACCAACATTTTAAATAACTCAAGTACTATAACATCGATTGAATCCCGAAATATCTGCAGCTATTTATGTGGCCGGCTGGCTTTAAAATTCAAACTGTTTTCCATTAAAATTTCAAATCCCCTTAGGCTGGCTGAAAACCAACATTTCGCATATTTTATTGATAAAATCAAACTGGATTCTCATTCAAAATAGGTCAGCATTGTCTGTTTGATTGTTAGCATTCAACTTTTAGTCTAACCTACTTTGTTATACGGAATATCCGCTGTTTTGTTTCTCTTTTTATTAATAAAAGTAATCAAAGTTATTGGTATTGATTTAATGAACTGAATTAATGAAAGCGATACCTGAAACATAATCGATAAGAAGTGTGCAATAGAGGGTTACAAAAAAATTCATTGACAGTACAAATATGAATCGATTAACGTGGTTTGTGGAAAATGAATACCTTAAAGTTCAACCAAAAACATGTATTTTTTTTATGGCTATACGTAACCTAATTATTGCAACAAAATCATCCGAAAGCTGACATTTTATTTCTGTTTGTATTTTCGTTCCCCTTAAACACAAAACAATGTCATACGAGATTTATTTATTGGGGGTTGTAAGTATAAGAGACCAATAAAATGATTTTTTTCTCGAAATCCCAGTCTAATTATGTAGACATAGAATGTGTAGAATAATAACACATGCAAAACTTACTTATTTAGAATTTAAAATATGATAGAATTATTGTTCAGGGGGGATCTCATACATGACAGAGCGGCCGAAAAAAAAAATTGTGACCCTAGCATGTGGGGTGGCATTTTCTAGAACTCATTGAATAGAGAATATTTTTTGTTTTTATCTAGAAGAATAAAGAAATGAGGCGCTATCAAATTTGCCATTTTTATACCAGTTTTGTTACGGGGTCTGTCTCAAAGGCTAAATCAGTTGGGAATTTGAAATTCCTGTACACTGTGTAACATATGCTGTAATTAAACAACAAATACTAAAAACGCCGATTTATAATGTAGTTTTAGGGTTATGTCTACGAATAATCAACCAACTTAATTTTGCAGTTTATGTGTCTGACAGAATTAGAGCATTACCTAAAATTAAACAAATATCTAGTTTGAAATAATTGGTCATATGAACGTAACCCTAAAAGAGTGAGGCCCGACTCGCACTTGGCCAGTTTTTTTATGTAGTTTTTGTGGTTTCATTGACTGTTACCTACCTTAAATAACTCTGTATTACTCGCATGATTTGTGAAAATTACCGAAGAAATCTGTCTCAATTCATTATCAATTTCCTTTGCTTTCATCTCAAGAAAGAAATACTCCATTTCTCCTCAAGAAATCAAAAAAATTTCACACATTTCGCACAAAAACATGTTTCTGTCACTCATCAACGCGAATGTCTGAATTATATGAGTTATACGAATGTTCTTCAGGTAAGAAATTCCTTTTAGTTTCCAAAATATGGCAATTTATCTCTTGAAAAATGTGTGAATTCACATTGTAAGTGAAAAATGTGTCATACGATCCGGAGGCGACCGCAGCTGCCACTTGGTTCACCTGACAAGTTTTAAAATTATCCATCGGCTTCAGCAAAGTTTGCCTTTGCATACATCTGTAAGGAAACAGCTTAAGCATGAGTGATATTGCTAGTTAAAAAAGTTAGGCGTTATCTTTTCTTGGATTAAAAAAAATCATTTTTGTTTCAGTCTCTCCATCTATTTTTGACGACTTCTCTAGTAAACGAAATAAGCGGAAAATTTTATAGGTAGGTAAGTAGAGTAAATTTATGAAATAAAGTTATTTTACGCCTGAAATCAAGAAGGTTAATTAGCATCTTCTGTATATTTTTTATAAATATCTATATATTTTTTATAGTAACTGATAAATTAGTTACAACAAAGCACAAACTTTTTAAATTTTTGAATAATTACTATTATTACCGAAATTAGTGACAGCGATATTTATCACTTTGTGTAAAATCGTGTCAGATGACGTCACGTGACATGCTGTTAAGCTCACTTTGATTGCTAATAACTTTTTTTGAGATATCGAAAAAAATATTTTACTACTGTTTTTAGCTTTTTAAACTTTTAAACGCAATTGATTTTTATAAAAATCTCAATGTAGGACACGGGCTCATACGGCTATTTACGTTTTGATACTTCATAAATTAATGTAGATAAGCTATCCGATCGACGACAAAGAAAATAATATAAATATTTGTTTCGAGAATATATTGTTATGAAGGCAAGCGAGTACAGTATCAATTAAATGCATATTTTCAAAAATTTTTATATTAAATATACTACATGACAAAAAATCTTTCATTTTGTATTATCGTGGCTACGAGACATTAAATTGTTGACAAATATTTATACACGTAATAAGATGCGATGACAAGGTTTAAGTTATCAGCCACAAAGCAACCCAAAACTGCCAAAGCCACGAGATACGATCCGTGCTTTTGATTTATGTGAGAAGTAATCCCTGACGGACGCAGCCGGGGCCCTGGCCCTACCATCTTATGTTTGTAAGGCAAATTGAACTTTATAGTTATAATTATAAGCTTTTATTTTAAGTGCTGTTGATGATTTTGAAACTGCTTGCCTGTTGTAAATCTGCAAAACCCGCAGGAGTTAACTTGAGAATCGAGCGGAATGCGGGTCCCCCTCCCGACCCCCACGATTCTTACCGCTCTCGCCTTCGACGCGTCACGCCACGTCAGTACCGTTAGCAATCTCACAATCGACTTACGTGCGTTTCGTTTGGTTTTTTCACCTGATTGCATCAGTTTGGTGGCTTTTGTTAGTGTATATCATTGCTTTATAATTGGAAGAAAAATGTAATACATTTTCTATGATTACTTCCGTTCTCTCTGCTCTATGTTGCCGTGGTGTCACGATATGTGAAAAGGATAAATTAATTAATATCGAAATGAATTCAGCCAGAAGTGTACAGACAATGACAGTGACATCGACTGCGAATTATCTGGAATATAACCTATAGATAACCAGTAAATTGTTAAGGTATATTAAAAAAAATTATAACTTTTGATTTGCTGCTTTTAAATGTATTATTAAGAAGATTATTAGACTTTTTTAACACCTCCAATCTAATCAACCATAAAAAAATATTTCCGACAAATAATACTTTTTTGCAGTCAGTACCGCGCGCTTACGTCATCCGAGTGAAGTCTCAAGTTAACTATTGCGGGTTGTACCTGTGAAGCTTATTTTTTTATGGGACCGCCAAAAATGAAGACTCAAAAAACTACAAGGCTTCGGTGGCGTCATCTCTCGGCGTAACTAAACAAAGGAGGGGCTGATTGATATGAAATTTGGCCTGTCGAGAATTGATTTGGAAACCCGGCAAAAATGCGGAATATCCTTAAAATAAAAATGGAAATGTCGTGCGGTGTTTAATGAAGCGTATTTTAAAACGGATTACGTCTATATCGACGAAATCAGTACAGTGTACGACAGGTTATATTTACAGACATTTTAGAATTGAATATTTTATGCGTATTAAGACCTTTTCCATTATATTTTCCATTGTCTTCCAATTTTCTCTCAATACCAGAAGCGTAAAAAGTATTGCTTCCGAGAAATAGTTTTATCTTTGATACGAGCTTTGAGAGAACGAATAATACTTCGACTTTCACGACTTCGTTTCCCCGAAACATAAGATTGTTGGTGTACTTATTTACTGTTTTGTTTCATCTAAAATATTTGTAATTGATTGTGCTGTCATTGTGTAACCTAAACAAATGTTTTTAATCTGAAACACCCTCATCTATCCATCAGCCTAGTTCGTCCACTGCTGGACATAAGCCTTTCCAGGACTTTGCCACTCCCGGCGGTCATCCTGGAAGAATTTCCCATACACACACACGCTGGGCAGGCGGGTTGGTGAGCGCGGTGCCGAAACCTTCGCACCAGTGACGCCGCTGCCCGTCACCAGTCTGTTCCATGTAAGGCTCGGCTATTAGGGATGGATATACCGCCATCCATCGGTCCCAGGCATGGTGGGCCTCCTGGTTTTTTGCCTGTGAGCTGTCCTCTTACTCTCCCCCGAATTACTTCGACTAATTTTGACTAATTAGTCAAAATATTCAGCAGGTATCGACGTATATCTAACAAAACAAATACACATTTGTGACAAATGTAAATTACATGACAAAAGCTTGTTTATATTTGTTTTAGGTATATAATTTTTGAAGAATGCGTTTATCAGAAAAAAATATAGTGACTAGAATAGAAAAAGGAATGCTTCGATGGTTTGGGCATATAGTGAAGATGAATGACGAAAGAAATGTGCGGTGCAGAAGTGAAAGATAAAGGTCGGCTCAGCCAACCTATAGAAGAAAGTATGCCGACCAAATTGGCGACCTACTCGTAGTGAAGAATAAGTTAGAAGAATACATATGTGAGTGGTTGACCAAAAAGGGACCTGGAGGGTATGGTTTTTTTTTTTTTTTTGAATCTATGGTCTTTTAGCTTTGTTTTGGTCTAACCAGCATTATTTTTAGGTGCCTTGGTTTTTTTTTTGTGAGCTTTAGCTTTAGCTTTAGTAGACTTGTTTCTACTTCAAACTTCAAACGCGATTTACTCGAAATCAATTATTTTCCCTTGAGATCCCTATTTGGTCAACCACTCACATATAATAAAAAAGCAGAACCCGTTGTGTCTGTACATTGAAAAAAGTAATAAATTTGAAAGGTGACCCCTCCTAAAGAACAGTAATAGAACATAGATCACAAAGCAGCGGTTTTGAGAATTTATTTCTGTCTGAACGGATTTAGATGCGGTTTTACTTATTATCATCGTAGTGATCCTGGTCAACATAAAGGCTATAAGAGGTGTTATTAAAATAACGACAAGCCAAAAACGGTGCAGAGTTGAATAAACGCGGTTGGAGCCGCGGGCAAAAGACTAGTCTATAATATAAAAGGAACAACAATATATAGCACACATTTTTAAACTGGTCTGTGTGATCATAGGCCTGACTGCAAACCAGCGCGTTGTGGTTGTCATCGCAATGCGTATGCTGAGTCGGACCTTTTCGCTGCTTTACCAAATATTTTTTAGAAGAAGGTTTATTTTTATAAGTTGTTTTAGTTGTTAAGCTGTATGTGTTTATTTTTCTTTTATTTTTTCGATACATTCGCGTCGATCAAGTTAGGTAGTTGGGAAAACAGTATGTTGACCACATAGAGAACCTTGTCAAACTTAAATGTCGATATCTTAACAAATATATAATTGCAATTAAAACCAATAAGTAATAAATGTTTCAAATGGTTATATTTATTTTGACACCAATCAAATTCAAGACGGAGCGCTGTCAATTGTAAAACTGTTTTGTAAAAATGTGTGCTCTTAGTGAAAATTGCTGCGTAGTAAAAATCGAGACGGATTGCGCATGTAAGAGTTTCAACACGTGTACGAACACGAAACTGTCTCAATTTTGTGCTGCTTCACCGTTACATGGAGTGCGTTACGTCTTGATTGTTTATATGGTCTGAGTCGTTACTATGATATGCTTGTATCACAGTATAAGTATGATCACCGGTCGGTATACCTGGATTTAGAACCACAGATATTCAATATGTATCTGTGTCTAGAACACATTATTATTAATTACCCCATAAATCAATTGTTATTTGCGCAATGATTTAATGCGTAATACACAACATTATCTTCACACAAATCCACTGCATTGGGCAACAATAAGACATTATTATAATACAGCAGATAAATATTAATTATTTCATAGCTTTGCCTCTCTTATATACAACGTGTAACAGAAAGGTGTGGATTTGATAAGCTTATTCAGTCAATGGTATAGAACAACTTTTACTATGGAATCAACAACGAAATCTTTAAAAAAAAATCTGCCCTTCCATACATTTCGGCCGAGCGGCATTCCCTTTTTCTATGAAACCGTAAATTTTTTTTTTTCGTGATACGTTGTTTGTTCCATAGTAAAAGTTGTTCTATACCATTGACTGAATAAGCTCTTCAAATATGGTTACACCTTTCTGTTACACGTTGTATAAATAGGTACCTACCTACATAGGTAAATTTCCCATCATGTCATGATTTTTATTATTGCACGATTGGCATAGATTAAATTATGTTAAGGCGTGTTAGTTCGAAAACCATTTCGAGATTTAGGAACCCTTATGGGGAGACTTCGTTGTCCGTCCGTCCGTATGTCACAGGCTGATAACTTTAGCACCGTTAAAGATAAGGACATGAAATTTGACACAAAAATAGCATTAACTTTCCCACATATCACGGTATATAAAAAGTATGAAAAATTTGAAATTGTTCAAAATATTTCCAAAACAAAAGTGAGAAAAATAAAATATATTATCCTAGACATACAATATGGGTATCATAGTGTAGATATTAAAAACATATAGTTTAGCTTTATTTTATTGCATCTATTTCGAGAAGTCCTTGAAAAATGATAAAAAAATGTATGAGTGTCATACATATCCGAGTGCATTGCAAAGTGGCTGTTAGGACGATCGCTAAATAGAGAAAATAATACTTTTTACACATATACATATAACATTTGATATTTAAAGTTTTAAACGTCATTATGTTAGATTTTTGTATTTCTCGTGTCTGTGTTCAAGTTTTAACCTTGACTTTTTTGAATTTTAAAAGTTTAAACATTTTATCAGTTTTGAAACCATTTTGAAGCATTTAAAAGGTATTTATTTACTCGTTGTAGGTTAGAGCTTTAAAGGTTTTAAAACATCACAATTACAGGACATGGGTACATAAATCTCGTATATTTTTTTCGAAGTTTTGTAATATTAATATAGAAAGTTTAAAGCAATTCTAAAACGTCTCTAAAGGCAGTTTTGCTTCTGAAGCCTCTTAAGGCGTATGACCACGCTAAATAAGCAACTCGATGTGTGTCGGTACAAATATCAACGGAAACGACATTGAAATAATGTTCATTTCAGCGTGCCTTGAAAAGTGGCTGTTACGACAACCACTGCGTCTCCGGCTAGCGCAAAATAGGAGAAAATAATACTTTTCACATGGATGAAATGAACGAAAAAAAATTTTGGACCTAAATTATTAGATCTAAAAATTTCCTACAATTTGGTGAAATAATAATTAAAATCGCTCTAGGCGTTTGGAAGGAGTAAGAGAATTTTTGTGTTAATCATATGAAACTTTCGATTTTTTTGTCAAAACTTACAATAGAAAAACAGTTTATGAAACTTAAAATTTATTTTTGACTCTATATTGCCTATCATATATTTTTATGAAAGTTTTTGGACCACCCGTGTGGGAGGAGTAGGCCTTCAAAGACAGGTCCCAATTGCAGTTGGCGTATCCATTCGCCTTAAGTAAGTAACTTGTCTGGTTGCGCTCACTGTTAGATTGACTTGCAATTAATTTAGTTTTACGTTTAGATCATAGATGGAGCCATAGGTTTTCAATTGCTTGACACAACACGAGAATCCTATCATTTCCATATCTTCCATCCCTTACGCACATACGGTACCTTGCGCGCGAGTAAGAGAGAAGAGACAACGCGACGCTGTGATTGGTGAAAAACAAACCATATATGGTCTTGAAGTTCGTCATTCAGGTTGGAATGATGTACATATTATTTTTACTAGACAATATCAAAAGATTTCTCAGCCAGTTAACGAAATCAGTGGTTTTTTAGAGCAAAAACATTATCTATTCAGTGTGTGTCGCAGTGCCGCTATTATATTTTTACCGGATCGCACCCGGAGACGGAGTTTTATTGAAAACAACAGGGCGCCCTGAACCAGACACGACGCAGGAACAGCAGGTTCCTCTCATCACAAAATCAGGAAGAATCTAAGAGAAAGGATCCGCTCAGCATCAAATCAAGGTAAGGTACCATTTTTATGTGCTTTCCTAGGCAGTTTTGCCCTTTTACTTCAATTCCCTTTATTTTCCTCTCGTGTTGGTTATTTGGCGACTGTAATTACCGCAGGTCCTTCGAAACGTAAAAAAAAAAAAATAAGTTATCTTGCGTAACCATTTGGTCCTTCGAGCCGGATTCTTGAACCTTGTTTATAAGTTTATTTGAAAATCTAAAAATTTGGCATATTAGAGAAATCTTTCACGTCCATCTTTGTTTGTATCATATAACCCAACCGAATGAAAATACCTCGCTATCGACGAGTCATATCACTGCATTCGCATGATTATTTTATTTAGTCGCATTATTTAACTTGTCTGTCAAATTTCAACCGCTGTTGACAAATAAAATTTTGCTTGATAATAAAACTCAGCTGAAGAAATCTAATATTAAACACATTTGTTTGTTTTGAACTCGCTTTTACGTCATTTATAATTATAATATTACTACATATAAAGGAAGCTGTGTGTGAAGCTTCGCCCGCCCGCTGCCGCTGTTTGCTTATCGCTATTTACAAATTATTTAATTTAGTTCGTTGTATTTAAACCGCCGTTTTTTTTTTTTAAATGGATCAAGCAGCACTTTTAAATCTAAAATCACGCCGTGAAGCTTATTTTGAAAGGATTCAGGATATTTATGACATGGCGAAGAAGAATTTGACCTCAGGGAGTTCAATCGAAAATTTTCTAGCTAATGTGGAGTCTTTAGAATCTATTAAACAAGATTATCTTCAAACTATTGAACAAATTAACACTGTTCAGTGTCAAATGGATCCCCAATTTAAACCAAACCATAAAACTTGGATTGCATTTGATCAAATGTACAGCATGATTAAAAGAAAAATAAATAAATATTCTCAGAAGCCTGAACTGAAACAGGATTCTGAACAATTTCAAAGTAGCAAAGCAAAACTAGCACCAATGGTTGTTGGAGAATTTAATGGTGATGTACGGAACTGGCCACTTTTCTATGCCTCTTTCAAAAATGTTATTCATAATAACCCATCGCTTTCTAATGGTGAAAAGGTTTACTATTTGATCGGTAAACTAACAGGTCAAGCGAAATCGGTCTGCTCCGGGTTCATTATTTGTGGTGATAGCTATGAACAAATATATGATGCACTAGTGTCTAGGTATGAAGACAAGCGTCACCTCGCATCTACATACCTTGACCAGATTTTTGATATGAAGCCTATTTCTGCTGCAACTCCCCAGGCATTAACTCACTTTATAGATACTTTTGCTTCATCAGTTGCAGACTTAAAGAATTTGAAAATTGAAGATCTCTGTGATCACATTTTTCTTTATGCAGCATTAAGAAAGCTTGATGCCGAAACCTCTCGTCTTTTCGATATGGATAACAAAGACAATGATTTTCCTTCATACAACACACTAATTGACTTTGTTCGTCACCAAACTAAGATACTAGGACGCCGGAAACCAGTGTCCACCCCTCGCACAGATAACCTTAAAACTAAACAAACTAATGTTTATGCCTCAATTGCTACTGGAAATAACAGTAACAATAGCAATAATTCACCGCTTTGCATATTATGCAATGTAACTCATGTCAACTTGTATAAATGCTTAGTCTTTCTAAAATACTCTCCTAATGAAAGATACAATTTTGTCAAAGCAAATAATTTCTGCTTTAACTGTCTGAGTGATAGACATAGAACTCCAAATTGTAATTCGCACACACTTTGTCGTAAATGCAACGGCAAACATCATACTTTATTGCATTTTGAAAGTAAAGTCACTGCCGCCACTGTCACAACTGAAGAGTTTCATCCAACCGCTTGTTCATCTTCCGCACTGCTGAGCCAGCAGTTCCCGCAGCAGTCTCCACAGCAGTCCCCGCACTTCCCGCACTCAGCTCTTGTCATGTCTCCACTGCCACTTCAAACGGAGCAGCTTTCGCTTCCGCCTTACTCGATGGATAGTAACACTGATGCTGCTCACATGCAACAAAACTCATTACCAAGCGACGTGGCATTGTGTTCCTTGTCATCTTCTCAGCATGTCTCCCTCACTGCTGCTTCTCCGAATAGCACTTCAGCTAATATACCGTCGGCCTGCACAACCATTTTACTGGCAACAGCACGTGTTATAGTAGTTGATTCACAGGGAAATGAACATTTAGTGCGCTGCCTCCTGGATAATGCATCACAGAGTCATTTTCTCACCCGTGACTGTTGTCATAGATTAGGATTAGATTCAGATCAACGCCCTACTCGGGCTGTAGTGAAAGGTATTGGTGGTTCATCTAAGGTTATACAGGGGTCAGTTAATGTAAAGTTTTCATCTCGTTTCAACCGAAACATATCTTTTGAAATCAATACTTTAGTTGTTGATAAAGTGACAGAACAGCTACCAACGGTAGCTGTTGATGTTTCAAAGCTTACAAATTTTGTTAATTTGCCACTAGCAGATGATACCTATGCTGTCCCTGGAAACATTGACATGCTCGTAGGTGCATCTCTATTTTCACATCTTTTGCTACCAAATAAGGTACAAGGTAACCGCACCGCAACCGCATTTGAAACCACACCGCACGCCTTAGAAAATGTTGTGAGGCTAAATTCTTTTGAATTTTGGTCACTCTGTTTGCAACGAATGTACCCCATCGGTGCGGAGATGAATGAATCCAACAAAGTGCTACTGTCGAATCAGAAAATGCGTAAATGTCTTCGAACTTAATCCGATTTTCACAAGTTTCCAGAATGACGCGAATAAGTTGAGCTAGGACGAGCGCAGCGGAGAGTTCAAGCCGGGCCGTTGAAATTACTTTAACCGGGGCGACTTTCGACTTGGCAGAAATAATATACACGGTATTGACTCCGTTATTTTTCACATGAAAATAGACCACCCCTCCATATGCTAAGGTGCTTGCGTCCGCGAACCCCACTAAGGTGACAATACTGCGACTAGTTATTCCCACATGGCGTGGAATTTTGATACCGTCAAGAAAGTGCAACTCACTGTGAAACTGTGACCACAGCTTTAGAATGTCATCAGGTGGAATATCATCCCAGTCACATTTGCAAAGCCACAGTCGTTTTATTAAAAGTTTGGCATAAAGGACAACAGGGGCAATAAATCCCATAACATCCCAAACCCGCGCTATGCACGACAATATTTTCCGTTTGCTACAGATTTCGTTACCGGGTGGCGAAATTTTCAGACTGAACTCATCGGCGGCAGGTGACCAAGTCAGTCCAAGAACCTTGTGTACATCCGTTTCATCGAATTCTTTGACTGCTGAAAGGCGATGTGAGTCTGGGATCGAATCTAAAACCGCTTGAGAGTTGCTGGTCCATTTAACCAAGTCAAATTGGCCGGCTTTAAATAAAGAAATGATCTGACTGGCAGTTTCTTTAGCTTCCCTTTCTGTTTCGACGCTATAAACAACATCGTCCATATACAGGCCTCTATCCACAATATCTTTTGCTCTAGGATAATTATCCACTTCATCTAAAGCAAGCTGTTTGATAGTACGCAGTGCATGAAACGGACTTGATTTAAGGCCGAAACAAACACGGTTAAATTCGTATTCAACAAGCGGTTCCCGAGGCGAAAAGCGGTATAAAATACGCTGAAATTTTCGATCACATTCACGCATTCCAATACATAGAAACATAGACCGAACATCGGCTGATAAGGCAACAGGAAACAAGCGAAAGTTTATTAAAATTTTAAACAAGTTACCTTGTAAATTTTCACCCCTATACAAGATATGGTTCAATGATATCGAAGTGCTAGTTTTAGCGCTAGCATCTAGACATATTCTTAATTTGGTAGTTGTTTTATCCTGTCTTTCGACACCATGCGTAGGAATGACGTAAAATGGTGTACCATTAGGTAAAGGATGAGCAGGAGATAAATACCCCTTTTCAATATATTCTGTTATAATGTTGTCGTATGCTCTCCGAAAGTCTGGAGAAGCTTCCAGCTTGCGTTCCAAGCAAAAGAACCGTTTTTTAGCAGTAGCAAGCGAGTCTCCAAGTGTGGAAGCATCACCACTGAACGGCAGTGCAACAGTATATCTACCATTCGATGGGTCGCGCGTAGTCGTACTATTATATATTTCTTCGCACTCGCGATCTTCTGGACTCTGCAAGGAAGGTCCAGTAATTTCTTCGAGTTCCCAGAATTTTTTCACGTAAGTGTCTATTGGCTCTTTGGCTATAGCGCAGCAGTAGGACACCATAATGTCATTTTCAAGCAAAGCGGGCGCTGAACCCAAAACAATATAGCCTAAAACAGTTTCTATTCAGTGTGTGTCGCAGTGCCGCTATTATATTTTTACCGGATCGCACCCGGAGACGGAGTTTTATTGAAAACAACAGGGCGCCCTGAACCAGACACGACGCAGGAACAGCAGGTTCCTCTCATCACAAAATCAGGAAGAATCTAAGAGAAAGGATCCGCTCAGCATCAAATCAAGGTAAGGTACCATTTTTATGTGCTTTCCTAGGCAGTTTTGCCCTTTTACTTCAATTCCCTTTATTTTCCTCTCGTGTTGGTTATTTGGCGACTGTAATTACCGCAGGTCCTTCGAAACGTAAAAAAAAAAAAAATAAGTTATCTTGCGTAACCATTGTCTATTTCTAAAAACTACAAAAATCTGTATCTCTCCCCCTTGTTGACGACGCTAATGGACGGAAAATTAAGAAAAAAACACACTAATACACAATGATGTCAAAATGATGTCAAGGTTATTTGATGAGTTACAAAAATAAGTCCCTTTTTGCATACTGCGTGTTGACCGATTTTTGAAATGGATACTTTTTTATTCGCATTTCATATGGGGACGCATGTTCAGAACTTGTACGGCACTTCCGGTACAAAGGATAGCATGATTTCTGATTATAAATTACTACGTTTTTTACCAACAGGTGGTAGAGCTGATGCCGGGCTCGACTGTGGAGGTACCACCATCTTACTTGAAGACCCCCTCGAAGTAATTCGGGGGAGAGTAAGAGAACAGCTCATAGGCAAAAAACCAAGAGGCCCCCCATGCCTGGGACCGATGGATGGCGGTATATCCATCCCTAATAGCCGGGCCTTATATGGAACAGACTGGTGACGGGCAACGGCGCACTGGTGCGAGGGTTCCAGCACCGCGCTCACCAACCCGCCTGCCCAGCCTGTGTGAGTATGGCAATTCTTCCAGGATGACCGCCAGGAGTAGCAAAGTCCTGGAAAGGCTTATGTCCAGCAGTGGACGAACTAGGCTGATGGATGGATAGATAGATTTGTTGCTTATTTGATGGTTGATGGGAATTATGAAATTTATGAAATATCCTCATAGGCGAATTGCCATTACTAACATTATGATATCTATAGCCACCATTGATTCCTACTTCTGTGATTGAGTAAAGAGGTGACATAATAAGTATCCACCTAGAAATGTACAGTTGTATATCTGCTGTTTTTTCACTTTATGTATTATCCTTATTCTCAAAAGCACAATAAATTAACAATTTAAACGAATTCATACCGAGCTCTAAAGGATTTTACGAAACCGTGTTTATTAAATTTAAAATGGAAATTTGCAATTTTAAAACCAAATAAGCTTCCTCGGGAGGTGATATATGAGCTTTCTCTAGCAATCTTATCTTAAGGGGGCGCTTTCCGGACAAACGTAGTATTGCAGAAACTGAATCCTTACCCGTATTAGAACCTTGTCGCAGTAAGTTTTACCTTAATTTAACAATTGATGCGTTGTTTAAAGTTGTGACGAAATGTATGAAAAAGTTATCTTGTGGGTTACTCACTAATACTCAATAAATTACTCTATGATTACAAGGCACAGAGTTATTCAGCAAAAAGGTAAACCTGAACGAAAAAACATAGAAATCTGATTAGCGCTGAAAAATTACCCGATGAAAACTGTGCTGGACACAGTTTAGTATGGTGACGCGACGGCTCCAATAGCTTTCACTGTCTCTATGAATCGGCCAATCATGGGGTCCTGTCGGGGTTCAAAGTGATAATTATCATTGAAAATTATCTAGAATATTTAAAGATAAATATTTATTGATAATTATCTTTGTAAGTATAATTAATATTTTAGTCACGAAATTATGAACAAAAAATTTATAAAAGATTACTTTGATTGTAAAATGTGTATAATTTATTTACACTAATTGCTTCTAAACTACTTGCTTCTAACGTAAATGTTTGTATGTAATACCAGTTAAAAAAGGATTGCTAGACTTATATCTGTTTGATATGGATCGGATTATTATCTGATAATTGTCAAGATCATTGTCCCGAAAATTATCAACGGGTGTTTATTTTGATAATGTTAAACCCTGGGTCCTGTATCGAATGACACACAGTACAAACCAATCATGAACCTTTTGCCCTTTTGTGTGAATGACACTTTTTTAGAAATACTTCTCATGTTTTTTTTTTTATTATTCATCGTTGTACCACAAAACTAAAAACATTCAGTTATGGCAAAGCGCAATCGTTTACGAGGTAATTTTTTTTTTTTATAATAACTAATAAAAATAATTAATTATTAAAAAACGTCCATCAGCCTAGTTCGTCCACTGCTGGACATAAGCCTTTCCAGGACTTTGCCACTCCCGGCGGTCATCCTGGAAGAATTGCCTATACTCACACACGCTGGGCAGGCGGGTTGGTGAGCGCGGTGCCGGAACCCTCGCACCAGTGACGGCGCTGCCCGTCACTAGTCTGTTCTATATAAGGCCCGGCTATTAGGGATGGATATACCGCCATCCATCGGTCCCAGGGATGGTGGACCTCCTGGTTTTTGCCTGTCAGCTGTCCTCTTACTCTCCCCCGAATTACTTCGAGGGGGTCTCCAAGTAAGATGGTGGTACCTCCACAGTCGAGCCCGACATCAGCTCTACCACCTTAAAAAACGTAACAATCCATAATCAGAAACCAAATTATCCGTACCGGAAGTGACGTACACGTTTTGAACAAACCCTCTATCTGAGATGCGAATAAAGATGTATTCGCTTAAATAATGTAACAATACTGCTACGTTTTGGGCGAATTCGTTCGTTTGTGAGTAAACAGGTTATTATGCAACACGTTTGTCTGCAAGCACAGCGACAGGCGTCCCGTTAAGACAACTAAGCTCTGAAGTTTGAAGACTCCACTGGGGACAGAATCACGGGAAGACAAATGTATGCAGCCACCAGTCCGAGTGGAAGTAAACTTAGAGAATAAATGTTATATCTATCTATCTATATAGTTACTGCAAACATTCCTCTCTCTAAAACACGCAAATTCACTAGGGCCCCTTATCCCTAACATTGAGCACCTTATTTTACATCAACTAGAACTGGGGATCTAAAAAGGCCGACTTGGGTGAATCATAAAATTATTTGAATAGAGAAATAGGATAGAGTCAGAGTATTTTCACGCGTGCAAAAGAGACGGTATTAGAACATAATCATAATGTGATTCATCTAAAACGGCCTTTTTAGAGGACCTGAACTCCTTCGTTATCTTTGAGGTTACGACAACCGAAACATCGCGCGCTCTCAAAAAACAGGTTTGTCACTCAAAAAACGTTTTGACGGTGAAATTTTCAGAAAACGATCCGCAAAAGTATTTACTTATTAAATTACGTCTTCCTTAAATTAATAACCACTTACAGAAGGTTTACACCGCATAATTAGCGAAAACAGGCGCACGCACACATAGCCGCGTACGTACGACGACCTCGGATTAAGTCAGTCGAATGCCAATACGAAATTTTGCCGAGATCATCATACGTACGTGTCTATGCATGTGTGCGTCTGTTTTCACTCCATCGTCGAGTCGGCCTTCTGGTAGTATCTATTTTGTGACATGGTTCACGAATTATGTTGAGACCTTGACAGCTAAGTTGGTAGAACATAATCGCCCGATACGCGAGAGGTCCCGGGCTCGAATCCCAGTTCAGAATTCTGCGTTTCTATACTATCTTTACAAAAATATTCGAAAATGATATACATCTAAATTCATATTGGAGCCTTGGTAGGTGGCATCACGGATCGATAACACATTTTGCGTATTAATAAATCGGGACTGCGCTTGCGTTTGTAGGGGCAAAAAAAATATTTTCGAATTTCAAAAAGGGGTCATTCAACCACTCACCGAGTCTTAAGAACGAATTTGGCTATATAAATTAATGTCAACTTGTATTCTTGATTTTTTTTTTCGAAAGCCATAACGCGTTTGCAAAGTAAAAAGAGATTTTCTTTAAAAAAAAACATAAATATTTTAAACTAATTTATTAAGTACACGAAACATTGGATAGAACACCAGTAAATTTATCTCAACAAGCCCTTTGAATTGGTAATGCAAAATTTAATAAATTTACTAGAGAGCTGGGCAGGCATAACAGGAAAAACTAGAGAGGTATGCAGACGTAACAGGAAAAACTAGAGAGCTAGGCAGGCATAACAGAAAAACTAGAGAGGTAGGCAGGCATGACAGGAAAAACTGGAGAGGCATGCAGGCATAACAGAAAAAACTAAAGAAGTAGGCAGCAGGAAAATCTTTTTATTTCATAAAATCTTGCCGCAATCATCTAACTCATTGTTCAAACATTTTGATCACATTTAATCATAAACTATGAACATATTTCATTTAACGTATTATAAAAACTGGTATATTTCGCATAAAACCACCCTATAAGAGTAAATATATTTATTTTGATTTTTCACGAGCGTATAAAACATTAGCACCGAAATACGTAAAAATACTAAATCATAAGCTTCGTCGACTTTTCATCTTGCACCCATCCATCACCATCCATCACTGAATTTACGTAATTCGTAAAACGTACGTTAAACATAACGACTCAAAATGTACGGATTCAGACTTTATAAGATATATGAAAATATATGCTTGAACAGACGCTTCCGAGGTGTATTTTAATTTAAGGCCTGGCCCGGCACTCCCAAAAAGATTCGGTCGGTCGTTTATCGGTCAGGCATACGTCCATCTCTGACGCACGCATTTTTTATTTGTTATAATCCACATAAATATAAATACTTATTTAATTGTTTTTAGACGCTATTATTTCGACTCCACATTTCTATTCGCCTAATAACGACCCCACTGAGAGGTCGAAATATAGCGTCTTAAACCAATTTATTAAGTATTTATGCTCATGTGGATCAAAACAAACAAAAATTGATTTTTATATTTTCAGACAGTCTTCATTAGAACGCTCGCTTCGTGCGCTGCCGACACGCATATTCAGTGAATTTTCGAGGTTTTTCTGGATTTTTCGAAAAAGTTTTTGTTGTAGGAAATGTTTGTTTTGACAACAGAAAATAAACCACGTTTTCGTGTTATAGCAGTAATTTCAGACAAAAAAGTCAAGCCACTTAGACATAAAACGTATTTATAAGTTATATTTAACTTAAAAAGGCGTCATTTTCAAAAATAAAATCTATGGAGTGAAATATGTCCAATTAGTTTGACACTATTTTGACAACTAATAAAGGTCTAAAGATACATGTCTGTGAGTTTAACATTGATCAGGAAAGTGGTTAAGCAAAAACTCTTAAATTATCAAAACCAAGGCCTTAAATAACGCCACATAATATGTTTCTAAGCACAAACCCATTTCCGTTTGATGCGCTCAGGCTCAATAACAAAATGAAAAAAAAAAAAATTTTCCTATGCCGTCCATAATTACGTCATTTGAAATTAGGGAGGTGGGGTCTGTGGGTCTACCGCGTAATTCTCATTTTCATCAACATCAACTTGAGATTGAAATTTGACGTGCGTGCGACGACGCCCGCCTAACATGCCATCTCTTTTGCACCCGTTGAATTTCGCATGCATTTGCTTGAAGTTGATACAAATGAGAATTACGCGGTAGAGCCCCTGGTCTGGTCTTTGTCTAAAGCTTTAGTCAAAGGGTCTGGTAATATGATGGTTATATCATGAGCATAGATGGAAATAAGTGAGGAACCTGCAAAAAGAAAAAACCGGCCATGTGCGAGTCGGACTCGCGTACGAAGGGTTCCGTACTATCTATAAATACGTATCTATAAAAACGGCAAAAAAAACATGTCTGTTGTATGGGAGCCCCCTTAAATATTTATTTTATTCTGTTTTTAGTATTGGTTGTTATAGCGGCAACAGAAATACATCATCTGTAAAAATTTCAACTGTCTCACTCACTATCACGGTTCAGCCTGGTGACAGATGGACAGACAGACGGACAGACAGACAGACAGAAGAGTCTTAGTAATAGGGTCCCGTTGGTTACTCTTTGGGTACGGAACCGTAAAAAAACATTGTTTTAACGGGACACCTGACGCTAGAACATCAACAACACCAGGTTTTCAAGGGTTCATTGGAAGAAACTAGGTCTCTCCTCATATTGAAGAAAGTTTATTTCATTTATTGATATTTTATCTAAGCATTCTACTTATAAACAATGTAAGTACTAAGATTTATACTTTTGTCAAAAAAAAAATATATTTCCACCCTCTTTTTTTTGGTTTTCAAACGATCGTTTCAAAAACGCGGTTAAGATTTTTTGTCATGAAATAGTAAATAGAAATATGAAAGGATTCTACTTAAATCCAATATATTTTTCCTTACAAAATATTTCACTGTTAGCTAAAAATTTGTTGTTTCGCTGCGTGATCACTAGTATTACGCGTCCAAGAAAAAGAGGCCAATGAGCCAACATATAATCGCCTCTATCAAAACCAAATAAGGTCTTTGCCATTGGAATTATTGTGCAGGAAGAGTCATAAAAAAAGTTGCTAGGGTAGGCCATCCTCTTAACAACAAAATTGAGTTTCTAATACGGACAATTACAATAACATCAGTTTTGTGACATAAGAAAATGACGATAGGATGATTACAAATACAAAACAAATACAATAATATTTATTTTCGGACACACAATATAACTTGAATTTTAGTGGCTCCCAGACTGGACGATGGGTACTGTTTCGTAGGTGCCGGTAAATAATTTAACAAATAGTTATTTAGACACTGTGACAGCTGTGTGTTAAAAAACTTAAATAAACTAATCTTAAACCTAAGGACTCAGTGGCACAGTTTTTTTTTTTAAGTCGATATTAAATAAATAAAAGAATATGTATGTATGGTAATAATATCTATATAAAATAATAATAAAAAAAGAATAAAAAATATATAATAATACTTATATAAGAATGTGTGAATATAGATGTATCTAAGTGGTAACAAGATAATAAGTAGTTATTCTCCAAATATACCTAATATGTTTTCTGTTTCGTTATAGCTTAGGTTAAGAAGCCATTTTTCAATTATTTATTTCGCTTTAGAAATTGGGTTGAATATCGGCTAAAATTGATGACCTAACAAACTGACTAGGGCCAAATGCATACCGGGAAACAAGAATGTAACCAGTAACGCTTTTTGTCCCATAAAGGCCAACTTCCCGTTGGACTCGAAATTGTTTACAAAATATTAGGTACTAGATGTGCCCGTGGCTCTGCCCGCGTTGATAATTTTATAATCATTATAAAAAAAAAACCTTGAAACACTTGAATCATAGAGAGATGTTGACGTTGGATGTAGGAGATAATCACTGGAATTAATTAATTAATATAAAATTAATTCTCTGGAAAAATTATTTGATGTTCAATTTGTATTTAAAGTTGCGTTGTATGATGTTACGTTTCTGCAAACCCAAAACAGTATGAACGGCCGTTTAGATATGCCATACAGATCTGACGTTTCTGAAACGCGGAATATTTTGATTTCATAATTTCATTATTTAATTATCAAGCGATCACGTATCCAAACCCATACCGTGTTACTAAATACAAAACGGTGTTTAACTTTAGACAGTGTTTACATCTGTTGTTGTCGCATTTTCTTTCATATTGTAAAAGAGTGACAGTAACAGATTTAAAAACTGTCTAAAGTTGAACACCGTTTTGTAGATATTGTTTATACCCTTCATCATAATCACAATCCAAGGATTCGAATTGCATCTTTTTTTTCGCGATTTTGGAGTTCGTGTGAGTGATTCTCACTCTTTCCCGTGAATTTTGTCCCTTTCCAGCTTTTAGATTTTATATAATAGATGCAAACCGGTGTTAAATATCAGGTGGATTTAGGAATATACTTTGTATGGATTTCATGGAAATTCATTATTTTTAACAAAAACCGACGCCTTTTTGCATAACACCGATCCATAAAAGTTTACCTTTTCTCAAACTTACAAGGTAACAAACAGCCTGTAGATCATTCATCAAACATAAAATAACTTGTTTCGGTTACAATTGACGCTCCTATTGTATTTGATTTTGCACCTTCCTTTGTAAGAAGACTACAAACTTGTCGGTGGATTCATCACAATCAATAATGCGCTCTAATATTAAAGCATTATGGAACATCGTGATGCCACGGATATATTTGTGAATTTGTAGTAGAAATCAAAATTTAATTTTTCCTTTTAAAACCTACCCGCTAAGATAAAATCATATTATGAACATTTAATTTAACATAAAACTTAACTATGTATTAACTTAGATTAATCAATTTACTTATGTGGTAGATTGTAATAGCACCGCAAACAAACCCCTAAGGGTTTAAGTGGTGTATATTTGAAATATGTTTGTGCAACTGTATGTGTGTAAATAAATAAATAAATAAAAAAAAGACTGTGTGCGGAAATCAAGCGCATGCAATTCATGATGTTGATGTGTACTGCGTAATCAAATCACCCAACGAATGGATGGTATTTTGAAAGAGTGATATAACATAAGACAATGACAATAAATTCTGACTAGTTGGGTACACAACGGAACCCGTTTATAAATGTTTAGTTTGAAATATGAAAACAATTCGATGGTTTTCAAGATAAGCTGCAATAGTTTCATAAATTGCTTTGGATATGATACAGTTATGAAAACTCAAACTCGTTGAAGAGGAATGCCAAGCACAAAGGAAAGCTCAGATTCTCCCGTAATTTCTCAAGAAAAATGTTCAGACTTATTTGTAAAATGGAACCAAGCCACGATTTGGACTGCGACCTTTTATTTTACTTATATTTTAGCGATAATGAGAATAAATATTTTACTTTTAATTACTTTTTCAACAATTTCCATAGCTTAAATTATGTTAAGGTGTGTTAATTAGAAAACAATTTCAAGATTTAGATTTAATAAGCCGTTTTTTAGAACTTGTGGTCTAAAAAAACTCATGATGATGAATATTTTTACGAAAAACTGCAACTTCCATTTGCCTTCGTGTGACGTCACTTGAGAAATGGCTGTTTAGAAATGTGTCCTTTGCTATCAAGATAAATTTATTATAATTTTCTTCAGACTGATTTGTCAGCTGGATGACAGATGAGTAGACAGACAGAGACAGACACTTTTTTTTTAATAAGCAATCACACGTCACAATCAGTATAATGTCTTCAATTCTCAAGTGACGTCATATCAGACAGTTATTTAAAAAATCATAAGAAAATAATAGTTGATTTATATACCACAATAATAAAAACTATGTCCTAAAATGGCGTATATTCTCTGATTTTTTTTTAAATAGTCTTTCAGAAATTAAGAGATGGTAATTTCTAAAAGATTTCTTTTAATCTTGAATTAAAACACTTGTACTTGTAGTTTCACTTTATTTATATTTACTATCAACCGGTTTCGGATTTTACTCCATTTTCAAGGGAAGATCTTAATTAAAATATTTTACATGACTCCAGGCACTAGCTCTGAGCAACGTAAACAATGATAATTCACAATGATAATTGTTTACGTTGCTCAGAGCTAGTGCCTGGAGTCATGTAAAATATTTTAATTAAGATCTTCCCTTGAAAATGGAGTAAAATCCGAAACCGGTTGGGAGTTAATATAAATAAAGTGAAACTACAAGTACAAGTGTTTTAATTCAAGATGTGTTTCAAGTTTCACCAAGTGCCGACAATCGCAAGTATAAATTTCTTTTAATATTTTTTTTTCAGAGAATATGTGCCATTTTAGGACATAGTTTTCATTATTTTGGTGTAAAAATTAACCATTCAATTTTTGAAACTGTTTTCTAAAACCAAAGCTGCGGACTGAAGGAGCGGATTCTTCTGATACAGGTATTTTTACTTTAAAGAAAGCTCCAGCTGTAATTGTAATTATGTAAATATTTGGTTATCATAATAAACATTTTTTTTGTCTCTTTGTGATATGTGATTACTTATAAAAAAGTGGTCTGTCTTTGTCTGTCTACACATCTGTCATCCATTTGTCAAATCAGTCGGAAGCAAATTATTATAAATTTATCTTGGTTATCAAAGGACACATTTCCTAACAGCCATTTCTTAAGCCAATTCACACGAAGTCAAGTGGAGGTTGCAGCTTTCTCGTAAAAATATGTTCTGTGGTAAAAATATTCATCATCATAAGGTTTTTTACACCACAAGTTCTAAAATACGGCTTATTAAACCAAAATCTCTAAATTGTTTTTGAATTAACACAGTTTAACATAATTTAATCAAAGCGAATTGTTCCTACAACTTCAAGCCATTTTGAACGGTTAAGAGCGCATCGAGCTTTATACATACACAAACACGTGTTTATAACCCATGTTTGAAGTAGTAAACAATTAAATTAAAATCTAAGGAAATATATTGGTGTTATTGGGTATATACACTAGAGTGTATATATGATGGAAACACTATTTGATAAAGTTCGCTCGATGGAATAAATTCGCAAAGTTACCTCTTTTCGAGTAATTTTTTCTTCTTTTTTCCTACTTTTTTATATTAATAAGTAATTTTAAGTAGTAAGTATTTACTAAAATAAAGTTCATAGATAACTGGAGCGTTTATACACGATAGTTTTTTATTGAAGAACAATATGATGAAAATAACAACTCGGTGCGCCCTTAACGGGACACCTGACGCTAGAACTTCAACAACACCAGGTTTTCAAGGGTTCATTGGAAGAAACTAGGTCTTTGAAGAAAATATATTTGATTTACCGATCTTTTATCTAGGGATTCCACCTATATACAATGTTTTAAGATTTATACTTTTGTCAGAAAAAAAATGTTTTCCACCCTCTTTTTTTTGGTTTTCAAACGTTCGTTTCAAAGACGCGGTGAAGAGATCAACTTGATTTTTTTTACAAAATAGGCAATAGAACTATGAAGGGATGTTACCTAAATCCAATATTTTTTCCCTACAAAATATTTCATTATTAGCTAACCAATTTGTTGTTTCGCTGCGTGATCACTAGTATTACGCGTCCAAGAAATATAATCGCCTCTATGAAAAGCAAATAAGATCTTTGCCATTAGACTTATTGTACTGGACGGGTACTAAAAAAAGTTGCTAGGGTATGCCATCCTCTTAAACAGTGGTCTATATAGCACCAAATTTTGTGTCGATATGTTCACTGTATGATTTGCAGCTTTCCTTGTCAGGAGCAAAAACTCATTTTTCTTCACATTCGAAATACGCCCGTAAATACCCAATCGGACGTATGTTGACGTGTTCTCTAGCATCTTCATTTCCTGAACGGGAAATTACAGGTACTAATGAGGTCAGGCTACATCGCTCGACGTCTGTATAATCTGACTGCGATTATTAGACCAACGCGCCAAGTTCAAACGGCCACTATTATGTAAGCAGTAAGTGCCTTCTCATGTTACTGCGGTGATGCTGTACATTTGACGTCTGTGTGCTTCTGCTGAATGTCGGTCGATTAGCTGTCACATGTGGAAGATCAAAATGGAGTGAGAATCACGTGGCACTGAAGCGGTTAATTAAAATGATGGAAAATGTTGTGCGTTTAATTTTCGCTTTTCTGTTTATTTGGTTTTGTGATGTTACCTATTTCCTTACTTAAGCTATGTATTTTTATATCTATTTAGAAATATATAGGTATATATGTACATACCAACTCACTTCCTGAATCACCACAAAGTCTCCGAAACTACAGAGCCAACAAGCTTGAAATTTGACAGGCATGTTCGTTATGCCGCTCAGATGCCCGCCCATAATCACAGGTAATGGATTTTGTGATACAGGAAGTTAAGGTTGCCGTGGGCAAAACGTTATTTATAAAACAAGTGGGCATCATATTGATATCATTGATATCATATTCATTAGGAAATAATAATTATTTCAATGCATGTGCTCGTAAAGGCCCACTTTTTATGCATCATAACCGAACAGAAAGTCAATTATTGTGCCCTAGCGCTTTATTATTATTATTTTTTTTATTTATTTACAATGGTTGGCTAACCTGCAGCCTTTCCTGTGTACCATAAATGTCATACTTTTTTTTCCACTGTTTAACGGCTCTGGATACAGTTCTTTTGAGCCAATTACAATTTAAAGTTCACAAAATTACATTTGTTTTATTTCCTCACACTATGCATTGAAAAACGTAGTATGATACACGGGCGTAAGAGCAATAAATTACTCGGTTACGTTTAAAACACTCGCTACGCTCGTTTTTTAAATCGTCCTCGTAATTTATTCCTTTGCGCCCTTGTAGCATAAACTACTATTATAGTTCGTTTGTTTGAACGACACTAACCGTTAGCTTAATCAGTTATTTACCGAGTATGTAAAGGTGCGTAGTATATACAAGGTGGCGCAAAATTAATGTCATAATTTGAATTGCCTGCCATTTTGTTATAAATGAAAAAAAAGAGCTCTGTTTTCATAAAAAGTTTATTTGAAAGTGTAAAATTGATGACATTAATTGGAAAAAAATATATCGCTCAAATGGCCACCTCCCGAGTTGATGCATAATTGCTCTCGTTTTACGGCATTTTGAATTTTTGCTCGCAAAACATCTGGCTATCTGGCTCCAAATTGGCGATTTCTTCTTCAATGTTATCTTTCAAGACTTGCAAGGTTTCGTGGTTTGTTGTGGTAAACGCGAAATTTTAAAAAGCCCCAAAACAAGAAGTCTGCTGCTGTTAGATCTGGTGATATGCAATGGACGGCCAGTTCAAATCTCCAAAACGTGAGATCAAAATGTGTCAAATAAGCAGTAACAATAGTTCCACGTTCTTGAGGTGTGTATCGCTCCATGACTTGTTGACGACAAATTTTCTATACAACGTGTAACAGAAAGGTGTAACCATATTTGAAGGGCTTATTCAGTCAATGGTATAAAACAACTTTTACTATGGAGCCAACCCTGAAATCTCGAAAAAAAAAATCTGCCCTTCCATACATTTCGGCCGAGCGACATTGCAAGCATTGAAACAGAAAAATTTTTTTTTCGAGATACAGGTTTTGTTCCATAGTAAAAGTTGTTCTATACTATTGACTGAATAAGCTCTTCAAATATGGTTACACCTTTCTGTTACACGTTGTATATCTACATCATAAAATGTGAAAGAACAGTGACATTTGGCGCCATCTGCAAAAATGGCAGCCAATTCAAATTATGACATTACTTTTGCGCCACCTTGTATTTATCATACTCATTTCTGAACACTAAGAAGTCCTTCAGGTTCTTTGATCCCTTAGCTATCGAGTGGTGTAATTAAATTTTATAGATAGCTGCGACACCAAACTGTATCCTTCGATTTTGTTATCATAAATTTTCTGAATAACCTCGAAACGTCAAAAATTATAACCACTCAATACTTAATACATTTATTGCAAGCACATGTACAGTAAAGATGTTCAAACATTAATTTTCAGAGCAATATGCTCGTTGGGCACTGCAATATTGCGAGAGAAGGCGGCTTATTTAGAAATTATCTAAATATTTATAAGTTACTAGCTTTTGCCCGCGGCTTCGCCCGCGTTGATTTAGTTTTTGTGTAGTACTTTTTACACAACATATTTAAATCTGGTTTGGAGTGTTTTTGGTGCAATTCTTTGATCTCCAGGTAAAGTCTCTTTGACGGGGCCTATTACCTATTAGTTTTTTTTATTCATATTTAAAGTACCTCTTTATATACTACATTAGACGTTCTGCCCTCAACTGTTAACACGACCAGGCTGCTAGGTGAGCTCACTCTCGAGCAGGCTACGTAAAATTGGCCGTGCGAAAAGCAGTACCCCCTGAGATCAATTCCTGCTGTTTTCAGTGACTGACCCTGAGACTTATTAATGGTCATTGCGAAACAGACCTTAAGGGGGAACTGCAGCCTTTTAAACTCGAATGGGTACTCCGACGGTATAAGAGGTATCCGCGGTATGTACACAGATTCACCTCGAGCACACCCAGTAAATATAATGGCTTCTACCACATTTTTATGTAAGGCTTTCACACGCAACCTGGTCCCATTGCACAACTTAGGTGGATTGAGATTTCGCAGTAGCATTACTGGAGCACCCACTTTTAGGATTAGTGTGTGAGACGGCAAACCAGGTGGATTGAGTGCATTTAGGAACTCCACAGGATAGTGTATAGCAACATCTGTATTCACTACAGTATCTACAGACTTGTATTGGTAATCTGTACCTTCGAACGACTTCAACAAAGTGTCGTTAATGACGGAAGCCTGATCGTTCTTAGGCGTGAGAATCGCACGTTCGCACAGCCACTCCACGGATTTGCTGTGTAGGTTGAAATCTGATGATCTGATGAAATTTTAATCTTCCCCTTAGTTTCTGGATATTCCCCATTTCCTATTTTAAGGAGGAGATCGGCGAATTTTCCAGCGCAAATATCGCCTTTCAAGTGCACCCGCATGTTTTTCACAAGGTGGAGTTTTTTTATTAAGGGCCACAGATTTGACGCCTTTATGCAAGCCTTAACTTCGTCAGCTCGAGTTCCCCTCGGCACTACCGGCAGAGTCTGACGGAAATCTCCAGCTAACAACACGGTGACTCCACCCATCATGTCGTTGTTTTCTCTGATGTCTTTTAGAGTTCTGTTTAGTGCTTCAAAACTCCCTTTATGCGCAATTGTGCTCTCATCCCAAACTATAAGTTTACAATCACGCAGCAATTGGGCCGTATTACTCTGCTTTGAATTGTTGCAGAGTGGAGTTTCGACATGAATGAGATTTAGCGGTAGCTTGAAGGCAGCGTGAGCAGTCTTGCCGCCCTCCAACAGTGTTGCTGCGATTCCTGACGATGCGACAGCTATGGCAATGCCACGATTACTCCTTTTTTTTCACCGTCGTCTAGATCTCAACGAGCCCTTTTCTTAGAGTACCATGAACATGGGTCTAGCATCAGCCGTTTGGGAGATAAGGGTCTGTAAAGTTTTGACACTTTCGGCAGTTAGACACCCATCAACATGGGCCTAACTCCAGCCGTTTGGGAGATACAGGCCGTCAAAGTTTTGACATTAAAAAAGAAAAACTTTTTTGGCACACCGTGGTCCAACCCCTAGGGATATACCATCTTCCGTTCCAAAGATATTTTGCTGGAATATAGATAGATATAGACAGATAGATAGATAGATAGACACATAGATATTAGATAGATATATAGATTGACCTCAAAAGGAAAAAATGGAACCCTAATAGGATCGCTTGTGTGGCTGTCTGTCTGTCCGTCAACAACAGCCGATTTGCTCTGACACACATACTTTTTCATGTCCACTATATTATATGTCAAAATCGATGCAATTTTCGTAATTAATGTCCAAGAAAACCATAAAAACGACACCCATATTGATATTTACACATTTCAAAATTTCAACCCCATCGCACCCCAACAGGAAATGATGTTATTTCACGTTCACTACGTTAGATTTAGAAATCGTTGAGGTTTTCGTAATCAGCGACGCGATAAACCATACAAACGATACCCATGTTGATTTTCAGACTTTGTCACCCCATTTCCCCCTTTTAGGGGTTGAATTCTGAAAAAACCTGAAACACGTGTTTACTCATTTATGAATAGGAGTACTCCTGTGAAGTCTCGAATAAAATAGTCTAACTAATCTTGTTCCCCATACAAACTTTGGACCCCCGTTTCACCCCCTTAGGGGTAGAATTTCGAAAAACCCTTTCTTATTCCTTGTTTACATTACAAAGGAAAGCTTTGTGCAAAATTTCAGCTTTCTAGGTCGAAGGGTTTGGGCTGTGCGTTGATGAGTCAGTGAATGAGTCAGTGAATGAATCAGTAAGTCAGTCAGAACTTCTCTTTATATATATATATATAGATAAAGATAGACGATGCAATTTTCGTAATTAATGTCCAAGAAAACCATAAAAACGACACCCATATTGATATTTACACATTTCAAAATTTCAACCCCATCGCACCCCAACAGGAAATGATGTTATTTCACGTTCACTACGTTGGATTTAGAAATCGTTGTTGTTTTCGTAATCAGCGACGCGATAAACCATACAAACGATACCCATGTTGATTTTCAGACTTTGTCACCCCATTTCCCCCTTTTAGGGGTTGAATTCTGAAAAAACCTGAAACACGTGTTTACTCATTTATGAATAGGAGTACTCCTGTGAAGTCTCGAATAAAATAGTCTAACTAATCTTGTTTCCCCATACAAACTTTGGACCCCCATTTCACCCCCTTAGGGGTAGAATTTCGAAAAACCCTTTCTTATTCCTTGTTTACATTACAAAGGGAAGCTTTGTGCAAAATTTCAGCTTTCTAGGTCGAAGGGTTTGGGCTGTGCGTTGATGAGTCAGTGAATGAGTCAGTGAATGAATCAGTAAGTCAGTCAGGACTTCTCTTTTTATATATATAGATAGATAGATAGATAGATAGATAGATAGATGTAAGGTTAGATAATATGGTAACGGTAAGTGTTTATATAAGTGGTAGTGGACTGGTCATATTTGTCGCCGACGTGATAATCGTTGGGGCCGAAAGGCATTGGATGGAGACCACGTACAGCAAAGCGTAGCGTAGGCCGCCCTCGTGCCCGCTGGACTGACGGTCTGAAGGACATTGCGGGTGGCGGCTGGATGAGGATGACTGAGGACCGCCAAGAGTGGCGTAATATTGATGGGGAGTGTGTATATATTAGATTTTATTCTATGATTCAAATACTCTTGGACAATTTAGTAACATTTTAGGTGTTGCACAAACTGAGCAGATATTTTTGAATATTTTAATATTTTTTCATCAAAGGGAGGTAAGAAAATTTGAAAATCGAACGAGGCTCCTTTCTTTGTTTTTTGTGACAAGACCTCATATTTGCAGCAAGACCCCGGGGTCTTGAAAGTGACACAATAAATTAGTTTTCTTTTTAAAACGATCGCACTGGCCAGCAAGAAAAAATAAAAACAAAATTGGCACCACGCAAATCTTGTTGAAAACGTTGTTAGAAATATATTTTTAAGAAAAAATTATAAATTCAAGTGATATTATTATTTTTATATGACGCTTGAATCGATAAAACTACAGGCAAAGTCGGGAAAACCTGTTACCTCCGATCGCAAGAGAGAGACTTGAGAACTTTTTATCAAGTGGCGGACTGAAAAGAATCAATCAATCAATCAATTAAAACGTTTCAAAAAAGAAAGTAAAATCTTTGTCGGAAAGTGTACTTTTTGTAAGTTTTTTTTTTATTTTCTCGCATTATTGATGACAGTAGAATATTGCACACGGGTGTAAGTGATCAATTATACCCGAGATATTTAAGCGCACGCGCGAGCGGAGCGACTTACCTACTATAAACTTTTTTTAAATCAAACTCATTTGCTCGGATAATTAATAATGATCACAGATCAGATCAATTAATCTAACTTCTCTATTTACAGCGAGTGTAATTCAAAAGTATTTACAGATCGATCAGACTAAACAAGGCCGCATTAAGTAAATCAGCTAAAAAAGCAGCTCATTTTATCACTGATGTTTTGTAATCTAACTTGAAACCGTCCCACCGTGATCTTTCGTGATATACAGTAGACAGCTCAAGTGAAATACGGTATAAAAAACGAAGGAAAACAACGAAACATCCACCTCTAAGTAGCGTTAAGCACAATGCAAGCACTACTTACAACATAGATGGAGGAAGCGAGGCAGAAAGCGCCACAGAATTTATGGGGCAATTCGTCAGAGCCGACATGCGTAGAGCTCCGGGCGCTGCCAAACTTGGCAGCCTCTTTCAGCGCTCTGTAAACCTATTTAGATCCACATTGAAACTTAAGGCGCTCTTATCCCAGAAGAGTGACTCTCTGTCTTTTTCTTTACGTGTAAGGAGTAAAGAAAATAACCACACTTTTGTACTTTTTCGTTGTTTTTATCGGTTTTTAAATTGTTTAAAAATAAGGTATATGTTTATTAAAACCCACTTACGTGGTCGACCTAAAAAATTTAAAGAGCAATATTACCAGATATGTCTCGTTGTTAAAAGAGTGGAATTATGGAAATGGCATGATTTGAAAGGTCTTATTAAATGCTGTGTTCGTGAATTATTTCTATTGAGCAAAGTTTATCTGATCGTGTAACACATGCGTGTAAGACCTAGATAAAGGTTCGAACTATATTGCGTTTTTTTTTTTTTTTGATGTTTTAGACGATATTTGAAAGTTCTATTTGACTTTGAAATTACTGATTTTGGGATAAGAGCGCCATAACTACAACTTAGTTTTACTGATAACTTCAAGTGATTCTTAGAATTTAACAATTGAAATATCTTTTTTCCCTAAAACTGAGCAAACCTTTTTGTTTTTTTTTTTTGTTTAACGAAGGATATAATAATTGTATTTTGTCAAAGCTTTTCTTCCTGGCTTTCGGAGAGTTATTACAAACAAGCTTTCAGTGTAATCTTAAAAGATTTATTAAAAAGGTACAGTCAAGCGTATGTCGCACAAGGTTCCGTCAAAAATATGTTATTTGGTTGAAATACACTTAAACGTGTTTGCCAGAAATCCTAATAAGTGCTGTCCGCTGACAAAATCCTTATTTATTATTATTTACCTAAATTTTGAATTTGTGTAACTTATCTCCCACTATCTATGACTTAAATTTTGAATTTGTATAACATATCTCCTACTACATTTACCAAAATCAGATACACACAAAAGTTACAAGCGTTCAATGGTCTTGGAGTGTAAATTCTATGGTTGTAAATTTTAGTCAATGTTTTAGGTTCAAATTTAAGGATAAGTAAATAAATAATGATATTATTAGCGAACACCGCATATTGGGAGTTCGGATTACCCACGTTTTTCTTAGGGTTTTCTTGTACCGTTCAAATAGATTAGCGTCAATGAGAATAATATATTGGGTGGTAGAGCTGATGCCGGGCTTGACTGTGGAGGTACCACCATCTTACCTGGAGTAATTCAAGGGAGAGTAAGAGGACAGCCCACAGCCAAAAAACCAGGAGGCCCACCATGCCTGGAACCGATGGATGGCGGTATATCCATCCCTAAGAGCCGGGCCTTATATGGAGCAGACTGGTGACGGGCAGCGGCGTCACAGGTGCGAGGGTTCCAGTACCGCGCTCACCAACCCGCCTGCCCAGCGTGTGAGTGTATTGGTAATTCTTCCAGGATGACCGCTGGGAGTAGCAAAGTCCTGGAAAGGCTTATGTCCAGCAGTGGACGAACTAGGCTGATGGATGGATGGATGATGGATGAGAATTCTATAAGTTAACCTTCTTTGTTGTCGTTATTGCTAAAACAATATCGTAGTCCAAATGTTCTAATAGGTTATGAAATTCATTCTCCGTTGACGCGTTTCTTGAGCTGAAGGTTGAAGAATTTAAAGGAGGACATTGAGGTAGGGTTTTCATTAAGAGAAAAAACCGGAACCCCAAAAATCTCGTGCAAAACAAATATTTCGGGTCCGTGGCTCCAGGTGTGCTATGGCACGAGGAAACATTTTTTCTTCAATGTTTAACGAATAAAAGAAATTATCGCGCCGCCTATGAGCACCTATACGCCATTTAGATGAAAATGACACTGCGTGCCCGTTTCAGGGTTTTTGGCAACAAATAAAGACCCTCCAATTAGGCTTTTGGCAAACAATTTTAGCCCTTTTTATAGCTATTAATAAAAAATGTATTTAACCCGCCACTGGTGACGTGTATTTGACTTACATTGTTGGTGACCCAGGTCTCAAACACCGGGGTTTTTGACTATAAGTTTTTTATAATTTACTGTTCATGCTACTTTTCATTGAAAAGGTTACAAAATTAGATTTTTTTTTCAATAAAACATAGGTATTTAATAAATAAAAATCTCTTTTTTTAACATTAGACAATATCTTTGGAGGCATTCAAATTATAAGGTATTTGAACAATATTTTTTGAACAAAAAGATGTCGCAACAATCTTAAATATTTTACAATGAAATCAGCCTTAGTTAGTTTTATGACATTGGAAACATAAAATAAAGAAACATAAATGGTAATACTTCTACCAAAAAAAAATATAACACTAAAATCACTCATCTTCAACAGCCAAACAACTCGAGCAAATAGGTACTACGTGCTCAAGGCATACATGTTTTTTACATTTATGGCAAGGGTACGGTAAGGGGCGTGGAATAAAGGCAGCTACTCGAAATCGCAATGTAATTCGATGAACGGTGAAAAAAATTATAGATTTTTTCGAACTACCCGGTCTCACAGACACAACTTCACCAGTGGCGGGTTAAAGAATTCATTCTCCCTTATTTAAATGGGAACAAGGATCCTTACACTATACGTAATTAAGGGCTGTTAACGTCCAATTACGTAAATTAAGCAACATTTATGCCCGCTGAACATCCGAGAAAGGAAAAAGGGTTTAAAAAACGTAATATAATGTATATAACTTATAACTAGCGAATGCCCCACGGCGTTGATCGCGTGGATCCCGTTTCTCTAGATCCTGTGGGAATTTCCCAAAATCCCTTCTTAGTTCCCTAAAATCCGTTCTACGTTGTCGTACAAGCAACCTACATCACCCGTTTTGTCTGGGCGTTGATTTATAGTCAGTCAGTCAGTCAATCAGTCAGCCAGTCAGTCAGTATTCATTTATCAAAACAGGAAATCATTGTCATAACAAAATAGAAGCTCCCTAATGACTTTATAATATAATTAAATATATATATAATATATAAATTCTCTAATGACTTTAAATTTAACCTTTACGAGTAAGGTTCTCAATCAATAATTTGTATAATTAAAGAAAAACTGTGAATCAAAGGTTTTAACCCATATCATCACGTTGAAATTTAAACCATAAAACATATGTTATTGAGATATTGTTACGAATGTATAAATACCGTAAAACGAAATACCAACCGGAGCCATGGACAATAGGCTAGTTCACAACGAAGTGGATAATAATGACCACCTAACCCTAACGCAAAGTTTTTTTATGAAAAAAGTTATAGTGAAAAGTAGCAGATGTAAGAATTGTAGCGATGCCAAGAACTTTCAAAAGTACTTCTTGCGAATTCGTAGTATACCTACTGTGTAAACGGCAAAATCTAACAAAAATAAGTTAATTATGTTTAAAAAGTTTGATCGATGTAAAAGAAATAAAACCACAATAATTATAAGACTATGTAAATAGTATTATAAATATAGGCAAAGGTAAATAAATAAACATAGTACAACAAAACTGACGGGTAAATACTATTAAATACGTTTTCAATTCAATTAGTCTTGCTAAGAAGAAGGGCAAGAAAAGCGAGTTGTTTTTTTTAATTTTGTAGCCTTTTTTAGAACCCGTACACAATAATATACATATTCTGTTATTCCAAAACAATTTCTACACAATAATTATTTACACCATAGTTTTTATAGAGCAAAATTAAATTAACACGTTGATGGACAGTACCGCCTACAGGCGACACGGCGGACATCATAAGTACCTACTGTCACCGCAGAAGTGATTTGAATGGAGCTACTGTCACAACGAAAGTTCCTAAAGTACAATAGTTTATAATGTCATATACAATACTGCCATATAACATAGGCATTTTGATATGTATTGTGACAGTACGCCTAGAGGCAATGTATGAAAAATTTAAAATGTCACAGCAGGGTAAACCAATGAGTTAATTTAATACTGTCCATCAACGTGTTCATCCGATGAGCGTTTTTCTCGTTGTTTTTTTTTATTAGTTCTTAGGTTTCCTCCAGATGGCGCTGTCCATGTTACCAAAGATAAAATCGTAGCAATCAATGTCAAAGTTTGTTTGGAATCGGTGCAAATTTTGTCGTTGATTCTGTTGCTAAAGAATATGACAGTGCCATCTAGGAATCTTATTTAACACTAAATTTGACATAAGGAAAACGCTCATTAGCTAGCAGTGTAATTGAGGATGTCACAATATTAGTGAGTGCATTACAAAATAGAAAAAATGACTTAGAAACAAATTTAAACAAAAAAAATGTTTTGTAAGAATTCTTCGGGCCTGGATTTGATTAATTTAGAGTTTCCTAAAAGGGATGGATTTCGATATAAATTATATTATAATCTTAGGATGTTCCAAATAAACAGACAAAACACACAGACCAAAGTAATCCTGAAACGAATATGGGATGAATCTTCATGAAATTTTGACGTATAAATATGCTTTTGCCACTGCACTGTGTCACTCAGTATATTTTATGACAAAGCCCAGCCGTCCGTGAAATACCAAGAAAACAGATGCGGTGCTCCCGGAATGTTTTTAACAAAAAGGACTATTTTTGGGAAACTACAGACTAATCCAGGGACGTAGAAAAATAGAAGACAAAATTTTGTATCATCGGCATAAAACATTCCATTGCTTTTCATAGCCTCAAGATGGAAGGATTTGACCTAATCACACATCGGGCAGTCGATGTAAGTTTTTTAGGATTCAAAAATAAAAAACGGAACCCTTATAAGAGCACTTTGTTGTCCGTCTGTCTATCTATCTGCCTCTCTGTACTTCTGCCAAGACCCTTTTCTCGGCCTCCGAGTGAGACAACAAGTTGAAATTAATATCTCCTATACAGAAGTCTACGATCCCATGGTGCTGTTAAAAATCAGACATTTAATTTAATGAAAAAAAAAAGTTATTCCCTTTACATAATCAATTTCTTGATTGACTGGGTTGACTGGGAGAAAATGCTTCTAGCATTAAGTCCACCTGTTGTACATTAAACTGTGTTTTGTGCAATAAAGAATTAAGAAAGAAAGGAAGAATTTCATAGAAATTGGCTCAACATGAAAACCTAAAGGGCGCACAAGTTGACTTAGAACCTTGAAATTCCGTTCAAAAGTGGATCTTACATATGATTACCATCCATTCAGATTTGTCGGGACATATCAGGACGTCGGACTTTGTCCAGCTTTTTAATTTGTCCGGATATTATGTAAAACATGCGCTATGCGAATTATTTATTATTTAATAATTATGTGACGAAAATAACCGGACTTTTTCAAACTTTGAAAAAATCCGGTTATTTTTGTCACATAATTATTAAATAATAAATACTTTGAAATAGTAACCCTAGTCTAGGAAAAGTCAAGTGTCATGGCTCTATGAATATATTTAAGAAACTAAAAAAAAATTCTCCTACCTACAAACGTATCCAGCCCGAGCCATTAACTTAAAATTTTGCAAAGTTTATTTGATCCGCGATACTGATCACTTACCAACCCTCCATTATGAATTTAGTTACATAAATTAATGTCAACTTATATACCTGTATATGTCGTAAACGTTTTCTAAGCTATGAAACTGTGAAGATTTTATCACAGTAATTTCCTTCAACATTCAGCATAACTTGTTAACTACGAACCTTTACAAAATTAACCTCAATTACGAAAAACTCCTTGGTGCATGCTCGACCTTCAACATCCGAAGTCAGATCCGTCGATGGAGAACCCGGCATCCTACAGCCTTTTCAAAAACTTCCAGTAACCGGCCCCCGTTAATACACCCACCCCAATAATACACCCAAGAAAGTAGATAAAAGAAATAAAGAAAACTCGAAACAACAATAAATCAACGTTCAACTCGGTAGAACGAGCTCGAACGAGGGCTCATTACTGGGAATTGCATCATTTTATAATAGCGAAAGTAAGTACAGAGCTTAGTGGCCGCGGGTTCCGCCGCTCCGTACTACGGAACTCTAAAGTTAAATGAAGTTAGTGAAATTACGCGCCGGGAGATGGTTAACTTGCCTCCGTTTATGGTGACACGCTGCCGTACTCCCCTCACACCCCCTCTGCCCCCGGCATTGTGTCTAGCTCTTTAATGCAGAGGAGAAAAACCTTTTTCCCATTTTTCCTGCTGGGTTGTTTAATGAGAACATTTGAAGAATTATTTAGGTAAATACAGTTTTGAAGTACGTTATTACGCAATTCGCTCTTGTGCGAAACAGTCCTGATAATTTTTAAGACTAAAATATGCTATCTGCAAAAAATCGCTTAATTACTTTTAAGCAAAGACATACAAGCTACTCCATGAAAACTGTGCCAGGCACTAGTTTAGTATAGCAACGGCTCCAATGGCGTTCAATATCTCTATTGAATCGGCTTATCGCGGCTGGCCCAGTGTCGCATGTTACACAGTGTGAACCAACTATAAGACTTTTGCCTTTTGAGTGTCTGGTCACTTTCGAATGACACTGTTAGAAACGCGTCTTCTATGTTTTTTTTCCTGCGCCGGTTACATGCAGATCTCAATCATCATAATACGAGTATTCATATACGTATTTCAATCTGTCTCTAGTTATACTCGTATGTACAATATGTTAATAAAATACCGTTTAAGAGCCTTTTTACTTTTTGTATGTTATATTCCACATAAATATAATACTAAATTAAATGGCTTTAGGCGCTATATTTCGACCCCTCAGTGGGGTCGTCATCAGGCGAATAGAGAAATATTTTTTTTTTTTTTTTTTTTTTTTTTTTTTTTTATGGCAAGTACGGACTCCTTTTTTAAAGGTTAGAGAAATATTATATGAAATGTATAGGTATTTGAAGTTAGAAAACTGCTGTCATCTATTGATATAAAAATATAAAAAAAAAATTCTAACTTCAAATACCTATATATGTCATATAATATTTCTCTATTCGCCGGATGACTACCCCACTGAGGGGTCAAAATATAGCGCCTAAAACCATTTAATTTAGTATTTATATTTATGTGGCATATCTAAATATATAAAACAAAGTCGTGTTAGTTACAGCACTTATAACTCAAGATCGGCTGGACCGATGTTAGTTATCTCTTTTTTGGTGGATTCTTCTCCGCTCCGAATAGCAGAATAAGTAATAAAATATCGGATAAGTTATCTAATAACAATTAATTAATTAATTAATTTTACGAATGCAAATAGCATGTGGTGCCATCTGTTGAAATATAAAAAAACACCGGTGGCACCACAGTCGCAATGCAATTTGACAGCTCAAAGTGCAAAGACAACAAACCAGCAGCCGTCAAATCACGGGCCCTAATCAAGGAACAAAATATTTCGGACACGTATTTCGACTTTTTTTTTTTTTGAGAAAATGATACTTGACATTTCTCCCCCTCCTCTCCTCTCCTACCCCGGCCTTCTCCTAGATTAAGACGCCATTTTGTTTGTTTGTTGTCGCTGAGAATATCGAGAAATTGGCGTAAAAATATTTTTTCGTGCCATTTACATTAAATACTTACTGTTTCTCTGTGACATTGTGATTGTAGGAATGCGTTATGATAAGTGTTGTGTGCCGGGATGCAATAATACACGAAAGGACGTTAAATTGCATAAATTCCCAAATTCTGGGAGAAGACTCAAAAGACAAATCGAAATCACGTCTTTTGGACGATGCTTACACAGCATTATTTACTGCTAAAGAAATAACCAGTCCATCAACCAGCCAACCAGTTCATTCTGGTAAGAAACGTTACAAAACTTGCTACCTACTTATTATGTGTAGTATTAATAGGTATCTCATTTTAACACTAATATTCATTGTTATCTTTATATGTCCACAGATAATTATTATCCAACAGCTGATCATAGCTATGCCAGGAAGAGGCACAATGAACATTCATATGCCGCGTCAAATCATGAACAACCTCCACAAAAAAAAACTATTCATACCATGGGAACTTCAACAAGTACCTACCTACTTACATTTATTTTGGTCAGAGTAATTGTTGTTGGTGCTAATCTTGTTATACAGTGACAGTGGATTAACTAATCCAGGCATTTTGTATTGATATTGTAATTGTGTTAAGTATCACAGCGATTGGTGAATATTCACATATAGGGATAAAGAATTGCATGGGGAGCAGCAGCAGGGTTTTGAGAGAGTATGTATCTCTCATTCTCTCTTACACTCTCTGTACAAAATAAGCTTACCTCCGTTCCCTGTTCTGCAATGGTATGGGTGAAGATGGACTTATGAATTATTATATACGTTAATTTATGTGAGCTAAGCCACCTTGTTTATATTATAGTGCTGGCTGAACTGAAGATGTTAAGAATTTTTATAATTTTTAGATCTTACACCATTATAAGCACTTGAGCCTGCTCAATTTGAACCGAGTGTGACTTCTATTGAAACTGCTCCAATTATGAAGAACCAAAAAGGTGTTGCAAGTTTTCAACACGATTATCGATATTCAGGTATAGTTAAATTGACTTATTATATTTAAAATCTTTATACCATATTATATAGCATTATTATATTTATCATGTAGGTTTTTTCATGTGCATGTTTCTTAATTAAGAGCACTCACCCGAACTCCCCATTTGCACTGTTCCCTGATGATATACTTATTGATTAATATTAATTTTAACAATTTTTCATGCCGTCAGGTTTTTGTTTTTTTTTTAATATTTTTTCATTTCATGTGGTTTATTTGTTATCTTTTGTGTATTATTGTTGCGTGTGTAAATAAATAAATTTAAATTTATTAACAATTTTCAATTATTTTCAGAACCCTCAACATCAAAATCATTGGAAATCAGTCAGACTGGCAAATTTTAGCTGGTGTAATGTCATTCATTAACAAAAAATTAAGAGGCGCAGATGTATTTCGTTTGGAAAATGTCAAAAACTTGCAGCATGTGCAAGCAAAAGCTTTACTTAAATATAAAATAAAAAAGGTAATAAAATAGATAAAGATTTGTTTTATTTCGTATCTAATTTTGTTTCATTTAAGGACTAAAATGCACAAAAGTAGGAAAAATCGTAAGGTTTTTCAACTTTTGTGCAATTTTAGTCCTATGAAAAACGAAAGGTCTGCCTCCCTGCTTTTTTTTTTAACATGGCTGTTTAGAGTTGGTGTCTTGGCCTACACAATAAGATGTGAATAATAAAAAAAGTGATATATCGTTTTCCCCAGCCAATCAGGAGGCAGAAGACGTGTCTGAGGTTAACTACAGGCGAGAGGGCTATCTGATACGTAGTATCCCTCTATAATTTGTGCGTCAAATTGAAAAAAAAAATCGTATTGCGTATCGATTGCTTGAGGTTATGTACCGGTCACGGGCCCTAATCAAGGAACAAAATATTTCGGACACGTATTTTGACTTTTTTTTTTTTTGGGAAAATGATACATGACATTTCTCCCCCTCCTCTCCTCTCCTACCCCGGCCTTCTCCTCTAGATCAAGACGCCATTTTGTTTGTTTGTTGTCGTTGAGAATATCGAGAAATTGGCGTAAAAATATTTTTTCGTGCCATTTACATTAAATACTTACTGTTTCTCTGTGACATTGTGATTGTAGGAATGCGTTATATAAGTGTTGTGTGCCGGGATGCAATAATACACGAAAGGACGTTAAATTGCATAAATTCCCAAATTCTGAGAGAAGACTCAAAAGACAAATGGAAATCACGTCTTTTGGACGATGCTTACACAGCATTATTTACTGCTAAAGAAATAACCAGTCCATCAACCAGCCAACCAGTTCATTCTGGTAAGAATGACTAGTAAGAATAAACTTGCTACCTACTTATTATGTGTAGTATTAATAGGTATCTCATTTTAACACTAATATTCATTGTTATCTTTATATGTCCACAGAGAATTATTATCCAACAGCTGATCATAGCTATGCCAGGAAGAGGCACAATGAACATTCATATGCCGCGTCAAATCATGAACAACCTCCACAAAAAAAACTATTCATACCATGGGAACTTCAACAAGTACCTACCTACTTACATTTATTTTGGTCAGAGTAATTGTTGTTGGTGCTAATCTTGTTATACAGTGACAGTGGATTAACTAATCCAGGCATTTTGTATTGATATTGTAATTGTGTTAAGTATCACAGCGATTGGTGAATATTCACATATAGGGATAAAGAATTGCATGGGGAGCAGCAGCAGGGTTTTGAGAGAGTATGTATCTCTCATTCTCTCTTACACTCTCTGTACAAAATAAGCTTACCTCCGTTCCCTGTTCTGCAATGGTATGGGTGAAGATGGACTTATGAATTATTATATACGTTAATTTATGTGAGCTAAGCCACCTTGTTTATATTATAGTGCTGGCTGAACTGAAGATGTTAAGAATTTTTATAATTTTTAGATCTTACACCATTATAAGCACTTGAGCCTGCTCAATTTGAACCGAGTGTGACTTCTATTGAAACTGCTCCAATTATGAAGAACCAAAAAGGTGTTGCAAGTTTTCAACACGATTATCGATATTCAGGTATAGTTAAATTGACTTATTATATTTAAAATCTTTATACCATATTATATAGCATTATTATATTTATCATGTAGGTTTTTTCATGTGCATGTTTCTTAATTAAGAGCACTCACCCGAACTCCCCATTTGCACTGTTCCCTGATGATATACTTATTGATTAATATTAATTTTAACAATTTTTCATGCCGTCAGGTTTTTGTTTTTTTTTTAATATTTTTTCATTTCATGTGGTTTATTTGTTATCTTTTGTGTATTATTGTTGCGTGTGTAAATAAATAAATTTAAATTTATTAACAATTTTCAATTATTTTCAGAACCCTCAACATCAAAATCATTGGAAATCAGTCAGACTGGCAAATTTTAGCTGGTGTAATGTCATTCATTAACAAAAAATTAAGAGGCGCAGATGTATTTCGTTTGGAAAATGTCAAAAACTTGCAGCATGTGCAAGCAAAAGCTTTACTTAAATATAAAATAAAAAAGGTAATAAAATAGATAAAGATTTGTTTTATTTCGTATCTAATTTTGTTTCATTTAAGGACTAAAATGCACAAAAGTAGGAAAAATCGTAAGGTTTTTCAACTTTTGTGCAATTTTAGTCCTATGAAAAACGAAAGGTCTGCCTCCCTGCTTTTTTTTTTAACATGGCTGTTTAGAGTTGGTGTCTTGGCCTACACAATAAGATGTGAATAATAAAAAAAGTGATATATCGTTTTCCCCAGCCAATCAGGAGGCAGAAGACGTGTCTGAGGTTAACTACAGGCGAGAGGGCTATCTGATACGTAGTATCCCTCTATAATTTGTGCGTCAAATTGAAAAAAAAAATCGTATTGCGTATCGATTGCTTGAGGTTATGTACCGGTCACGGGCCCTAATCAAGGAACAAAATATTTCGGACACGTATTTTGACTTTTTTTTTTTTGGGAAAATGATACATGACATTTCTCCCCCTCCTCTCCTCTCCTACCCCGGCCTTCTCCTCTAGATCAAGACGCCATTTTGTTTGTTTGTTGTCGTTGAGAATATCGAGAAATTGGCGTAAAAATATTTTTTCGTGCCATTTACATTAAATACTTACTGTTTCTCTGTGACATTGTGATTGTAGGAATGCGTTATATAAGTGTTGTGTGCCGGGATGCAATAATACACGAAAGGACGTTAAATTGCATAAATTCCCAAATTCTGAGAGAAGACTCAAAAGACAAATGGAAATCACGTCTTTTGGACGATGCTTACACAGCATTATTTACTGCTAAAGAAATAACCAGTCCATCAACCAGCCAACCAGTTCATTCTGGTAAGAATGACTAGTAAGAATAAACTTGCTACCTACTTATTATGTGTAGTATTAATAGGTATCTCATTTTAACACTAATATTCATTGTTATCTTTATATGTCCACAGAGAATTATTATCCAACAGCTGATCATAGCTATGCCAGGAAGAGGCACAATGAAGATTCATATGCCGCGTCAAATCATGAACAACCTCCACAAAAAAAAAACTATTCATACCATGGGAACTTCAACAAGTACCTACCTACTTACATTTATTTTGGTCAGAGTAATTGTTGTTGGTGCTAATCTTGTTATACAGTGACAGTGGATTAACTAATCCAGGCATTTTGTATTGAAATTGTGATTGTGTTAAGTATCACAGCGATTGGTGAATATGCACATATAGGGATAAAGAATTGCATGGGGAGCAGCAGCAGGCTTTTGAGAGAGTATGTATCTCTCATTCTCTCTTACACTCTCTGTATAAAATAAGCTTACCTCCGTTCCCTGTTCTGCAATGGTATGGGTGAAGACGGACTTATGCGGCTTATGAATTATTATTATATACATTAATTTATGTGAGCTAAGCCACCTTGTTTATATTATAGTGCTGGCTGAACTGAAGATGTTAAGAATTTTTATAATTTTTAGATCACACACCATTATAAGCACTTGAGCCTGCTCAATTTGAACCGAGTGTGACTTCTATTGAAACTCCTCCAATTATGAAGAACCAAAAAGGTGTTACAAGTTTTCAACACGATTATCGATATTCAGGTATAGTTAAATTGACTTATTATATTTAAAATCTTTATACCATATTATGTAGCATTATTATATTTATCATGTAGGTTTTTTCATGTGCATGTTTCTTAATTAAGAGCACTCACCCGAACTCCCCATTTGCACTGTTCCCTGATGATATACTTATTGATTAATATTATAATTAAATATTTGATTTTTACTTGTTTCCATCCTTTCAGTTCATTTATTAAGTTCGAAAATTTTAAGTTCACAATTTTTCATGCCGTCAGGTTTTTGTTTTTTTGAATATTTTTTCATTACTTGTGGTTTATTTGTTATCTTTTGTGTATTATTGTTGCGTGTGTAAATAAATAAATTATAATTTATTAACAATTTTCAATTATTTTCAGAACCCTCAACATCAAAATCATTGGAAATAACAGTCAGACTGGCAAATTTTAGCTGGTGTAATGTCATTCATTAACAAAATATTAAGAGGCGCAGATGTATTTCGTTTGGAAAATGTCAAAAACTTGCAGCATATGCAAGCAAAAGCTTTACTTAAATATAAAATTAAACAATTAAAAAGGTAATAAAATAGATAGATTTGTTTTATTTCGTATCTAATTTTGTTTCATTTAAGGACTAAAATGCACAAAAGTAGGAAAAATCGTAAGGTTTTCCAACTTTTGTGCAATTTTAGTCCTATGAAAAACGAAAGGTCTGCCTCCCTGCTTTTTTTTTTAATATGGCTGTTTAGAGTTGGTGTCTTGGCCTACACAATAAGATGTGAATAATAAAAAAAGTGATATATCGTTTTCCCCCAGCCAATCAGGAGGCAGAAGACGTGTCTGAGGTTAACTACAGGTGAGAGGGCTATCTGATACGTAGTATCCCTCTATAATTTGTGGTACCGGTCGGTCGGTTGGATTGTTTTGTTGTTTGTTTTGGAGAAGTACCTAATTAACAATGCCGCGACCAAGAAGATCTAATATTTCCCAACAAAGCCGTAATGCAGTTAGGCTGCGGAACAGGGCGAATCAATCAACTGAAGAAGACCAAGAAATCGCCTCAAAGCCTCAAATCTGTGGCGCTATGTGAAGAAACTTCAGCTCACAGAAAACATGAGAGTTACATTGCTGAACGATCCATCTGCTGAAGAATTCTCCAAGCAATTGCTGGCTATTGGTAATGGTTGTGTTCCTGTCGACAAATCGAACGGATTTATTTCGTTTCCTCCAAATTTTTGCAATTTCGTGTCATCAAAAGACGAGCTCATCAACCAAGTGTTCCCGAACATCATTGCTAACCACAAAAACAATAAATGGTTGAGTGAGCGAGCCATTTTGGCGGCTAAGAACAAAGATGTGGATGACTTAAATGTTGAAATTCAGAATCAAATCGTTGGTACGCTGCATTCATTTAAATCTATTGACAGTGTAACAAACGTAGACGAAGCTACCAACTATCCGACTGAATTTTTAAACTCCTTGGATGTGCCTGGCTTACCACCGCATAATTTACGACTTAAGGTTGGCTCAGTAGTCATCATGCTACGAAATCTCAACCAACCAAAATTATGCAACGGTACGCGTTTGGTGATTGGAAAACTGATGGTGAATGTGATACACGCGACGATACTCAAAGGAAAATTCAAAGGTGAGGAAGTTCTCATTCCGAGGATTCCGATGATCCCAACCGATTTACCCTTTGAGTTCAAGCGAATTCAATTTCCGATCCGTCTTGCATTCGCCATGACGATTAATAAGTCACAAGGACAATCCTTGAGTGTTTGTGGTCTAAATCTAGAAAATGCATGTTTTTCTCATGGTCAATTGTATGTGGCATGTTCACGTATCGGCAAACCATCAGCTTTATTTGTTTTTGCGCCCGATAACAAAACAAAAAATGTTGTATATCAGAAAGTGCTTTAACATGCAGTATCGCAATATTGGCGCTAGAGAGAAGAGGCCTAATGTGTAAAATGTAAAAAAAAAATCCACAATTTAATTAATTTTTATTGTTAATGTATTAGGTACCTAACTATTAGGCTCAAGATGTATAAATAACCCAATACCTGGTATGTGTACTAAGTGAATGTTTAACATCTAAAGAAGAATGGCAGGCTCAGTACCCAGCTAATAAGACATCGTTGGAGATTCAAGTTTCTCTGTGTTATAAAGGTCAAGTTTGGAGTGTAATATTTCAGTTTACAATATATTTTTAGAACTTCGGGAACAAAAATAAGTAAAATCAAGTTTAAGGCGATTACCGTCGCCAAATTAGCAGCTCGACGTTTGTCTGTACGAATATCGACGGAAACGACATTGAAATAACGTTCAAATCAGTGCACAATGCGTGGTGGCTGTTACGACGCTCGCTGCGTCCTTGCAAGGGCGAAATAGGAGAAAATAATACTTTTCACATGGGCGTCATTGTTCAATTGAATAATTCTATGTTATATTTATAGCTATCAAGTTTATCTATTTATCAAAGCATAAATGAATTAAATCGCCTAAGCCGCTTAGGAGCAGTAGGAAATTCAAGCCAAAAAACACCATTCAGTTGAAACAATTTTTCATATAGAAGTTTTGGTGGTACGAAAAAGAAAAATGTTGCATATGTTGTCCTAGAGTTGATAATCCATAATACATTTTTTAAATATTTTTGGTTTGGCCATAAATGGCCATTTTGCGGTATTAAGGGCCTTAAACCAAGAGTTTCATTCACCCATGGATGTAGGTATAGGTTCGTGCATTCACCTGAGTTGCTGGCAGCCACTCTCTGTGAAATGACAGATGACATTTGCATTTACGGCAAAGTACAAAAGAGGTTGGTTATTAATTCGATCCTTACGTATTAATGTACAGTGTTTTGATATCATTAAATAACATCTAAGCCCCAAGTTTTGAAAAGATACTGCGATTACCTTTTTTCTTAGTTATTCCAAGAACTATTATTTCTGCATATTTTCAATACCCTACGCTAAGCCTAACAACGGTACTGAAACTACATGGGTCCCTGCCATTCTTCTTTTGCTATGGCAAGCAAGAAAACATTTCTGTATTTGCAAAAAAATTTGTATTAATATTATTACCTTAATGAAATCCTAAATTAAGTTTAACTAAAGTTAACACGATATTATTAGACTGTTAGGCGGAACGAAGTTCGCCGGGTCAGCTAGTAGTTATATATATATATACCATATTTTATACTCATCGCAGACGTACGTTTACATTATTAAAGGAACTGACCTACATCGTGTTCGCCATATGAGTTAAAATATTATAATTTTGTTATTTTACATGTTTCTGAAACATTGGTGGAAGGTTCTAGGCATAAAATATGTAAACACGTTACTTCATAGGGGAGTATTTGTGTTCGGACGCACGTGGCACACATGTTTGCCACCCCTGCTCTACTCTTTCCTCTACCACTTCCTCCCTAATTGGGGTGAATTTCAAACTGGAAAACTATGTTGTGTTCGATATTGAATAATGAAGTATCAGTTATTTATAGTGTTCCATACGTGTATTCTACGTGCATTCCAGCACAAAGTACCTTTTACACAGAGTGTTAAGATGATAACCTTTTTCCTTAAAACGGAGTATTGTACCCATTAATATGAACAACTTTTACTATAGGGTTAACCCTGAAGTTGCCAAAAATAAATCAGCTGTTTCATATATTTTGGCTTTTCTATCTATGGAACTTTTCTATGGAACAGCTGACGTTTTCTTGGCGATTTCTGGGTTAACTCTATAGTAAAAGTTATTTATATGGATAGGTAGAACACCCTGTTTGAAGGAAAATAGGTTACCAAATTAACACCCAGTACACCGAGCGTGCATTTCTTGCAAATTTCAATTTAAAAAAGAAGTTACGTAAACAGTGACAAAATTGCTCTACTAAGTACCATATGTAATATTTTACATAGACGTTACGGCTGTAACTAGTTTTCCTGTCGCTGTGATCAAAGTTTTATGAAAAAGATGCGCATCTTCCATTAGCTAATTAGCCAAAGTATCGTTACATACGATACTCATACATTGCTTTAAAAAACCTTTCTGAAACTCCCAAAACTAGACGAGAACATGAATAAAAGAGGTTATACGAAAGTTTCCATCTTCGTGATTGGAATATCACAAAATGCGCCCTAAAAAGAAATTTGTAATGTAGACTCATCTGTAGTTCAACTTAAACTAAGTTTTACTTTATTTGCAAAAAAAAATTGTTTTTATTTATCCTAAAAGACTGCGTCAGAAATTTCCCTAAACATATATTATACAGAATTATAGCCTAAAACATATTTGAAACTATTTCAAAAGTTATCTGTTGGATCGTAGCCAAATTTCCAAGATTTTATAGCTAAGTTACGCCTTTTGCTATCATCCTGCAATATACATATATCCTCTATAATAATTAGATATAATATTTTCCTATTCGCCTCATGACGACCCCACTGAGGGGTCGAAATATAGCGCCTAAAACCATTCAATTAAGTATTTATATTTATGTGGAATATAATATATAAAAATAAAAAGGGCCCTAAACGGTATTTTATGAAAAATATTTTATTAACATATTGTTATAATAACGATACCTATAAACTAATAAAATGATTGTTTTACATTTGCTTGTTTATGTATAATAAATAAAACAGAGATGGCAAGTTAACAATATTAAGACTCCATCCCGACCTTGTTTACTCTGAAATTTGCCGAAAGAAGAAAACGAGCCCAAAACAAATTCAATTTAGTTTTTAACATCATATTCTTTTCATCTCGGCGGAGGTGTTTTTCCTTTAATTAACAAGCTACCTATATATTTACGTTGAAACGATGTCCCTCATAATAAGCCTAAAGGTAACAGACACTTCTGCTTTTAGAATTTGTGGTTTTATTCGAGACGATACCGAACAATCGTAACCCAATACAGTATCGCAAAACATAAATGCCTGTGGTTTTTTATTTTCTGTCCAGAATTATAAATTTATGCTTGTGTCCGAGATTCCTTCGTTCCTTCCGCACGCATCAAGTGCGGAAGGAACGAAGGAATCTGGGACGCATCTATTTTTTTTTAATCGCAATGGGGTACGCTTTAACCCAAGAAGTCCATGGGTGTGCCAAAATGTTAGAGTCCAGCAAGCTAAACGGTTGTTTTTAGATATGTGAAAGAATTCACGGCAGTAGTAACTATATACGTGGCTATATACGTATAATGAACTTAAAAGGAAAACTATCACAGTAAAGAAGGCTTTACAAGTTATCGAGTTGACTCTAACATAAATTAGCAATTTAAAGCTTAATGTTCCGCAAACGGAATCCTGAATCGAAAAATGGTTTTCACACACCTACAATATTTTAATATTTTTAAACCTTTCCTATCCAAAGACGCCACATACCATGGGATAGAGGAGAAAAAGAAAATTCATCAAACTTCACGTCTAGGGGAAGTAACCTAAAAAAAGTTTTTTAGCAAAAAGTACATATTTTTGTATTTTTTACTAAATCTGTAAGATGAATCCCACCAAAAAAGCAGGCAGTGCAGGATTTTCGGCATCGCCGAAAAAATCAGAAATGGATGCCAAGTTAATGGGAAGTTGCTGAAATCATTACCGCAGGGACGTATTACTTTCTTCACTTGTTTTAGAAAATATTTTTTAGATTCTCTGCTACTGAATATGTTAAACTTGGCAATTTTTCGTTGTTAATTATTTGCAAGTAAATACGATGTAATAGTTGAAACTGAAATATGTTGGACTGAAGAAGAGCAATGTGAAAAGTAGCTGGAATAGAAGAGCTTGTATGACTAGATTGACGGATGTGGAAGAGGCGAAGGAGATGTTTCAGGATCGTAGCAGATAGAAATCTATAGTCTCTGTCCACCCCTACCTCACCCCTATCACCCAGCGGGGTAGGCAGAGACCACAGATTTCTAGCTGAAACACCTCCTTCGTCTCTTCCACATCCAATAATCTAGTCATAAAAGCTCTTCTATTCCAGCTACTTTTCATCTTCAGTATCATAACCTTAAGGTTAAACGGTAGTGCCAATTTCCATACAAAATTAATTAACCAAGATCAGCTGAAGTACAAATTTTAGCTTGTATTTATCACTGTATTTTATTACATTTTAATACAAGAATGTCGCGAATTTAAATAAAAGTTATATTTTACAACAATAATTGGGTTATTTTAGCTTTTAAAGTTCAGTTAAATGTCCATCATTTTACGTGTGTAGTTGTGGATGTCATACTATAAAACTGTTAGATGTGTGTGAATATGCTTTACGTGTGTGCGGTTTAACTACATGGCGGTTTCGCATGATTAGATTGCGTACTAAATTGTACTTAAATTTCACACCAATAAAAAATACTTCAATAGCATAAGTGATATACTGTCTGACTACAAATCATAAGGTTCAGAGTTCGATTCCTGTCACATGTATTTATTTTGTTTTTGTTTTGTCTATTATTATTGATTCCAGAATTGTGAATATAAATAAAAATTATTTATTGGATTTATTCCTTCACTTGTGCCAAAATAAATTCCTTCGTGCCCAGCCGCTGTTCGTGCCTAATTAAAAACCGACAGATGAACAACAAAGTGATTTTTCATATAAGGGTTCAGTTTTTCGTGATGAAATAATGAACCTTAAAAAAACGGTCATGTGCAGGTCAGACTCGTGTACCTAGGGTTCCGTATTGAAAATAGTAGGTAGGTAGTTAAAGTTTTGCCAGTAACTGATTATGAAGACAAAAAAAATAATTGATTGCAAGTACATACCTACCAATTATATTTACAAAAGAAAAAAAACCGCGGCTAAGTTTTTAAATAATAAAAAAAATATAGGTAATAAAAGAAAATTTTTTTTTTTGTGAATTTCTTTACCGCTACATTTTTCCTGCAATCTTTGCAAAATAATCTATTATTGTGATTTATATTTTATTTTATCACTAGCCTTTTGCCCGTAGCTCCGCCCACGTTTATTCAACTCTTCCCCGTTTTCGGCTTTGGCTTTATTTTATGAATAAATAAAATAAAATAAAAAAAACACAAAAAGTGACGTTGTCCTCGGAGATTAGAACTTCCGGCTTCTTGCGTCCTAAACGAACGCTTTTCGTTCCTAGCTGAAAATAACGTTCACTAGGTATTCTCTCATCAGGATAAATACTTACTTATCACGCTTTATTTCGCATTTATATCCTAGGTATATCGTAACAGGGAGAAGGGTATTCGCAGATAAACAGGGCGGCAAATCGGTATCCACACGGGTGTTCAAATAGGTAGCGGTGAGCCTGGTTACATGCAGCAGGGACAATCGTCTTTCATTCAAGCCGCCATTATTGAGCAATGTCGGCAAATATCAAAGGGACGGCACGCGCGGCCGGCGACGACTTTGTGTTGCCATAAACATAGATTTATCTGTACTTGCAGGGATTTAGGAACATTTACAGAAAACAGATTGGACCAGTTATGTACGGAGAAACGAGTTTGTACGGAGGTTTTTTTATTTAGCGCTAAAGGTTTTGGAAGAGATTCGGACGCTTCATAGAGGTAGGGACTTTAATTATCCTTTTTGTACCTAAATGTATAATTTTCAACATTATTTTCAGTTTTTTTGTTAAAAATAATCGCTAATCTTGATAGATTTCATAGTTATTTACTCGTATAAATATTGTTTCTATGGTACAGAATTTTTAGGTCAGTCAGATTAATAAGTTTTTCGATTAATAAGTTTGCTTTTTACCAAAAAATTAGTATGAGTATGGCAACACTAACTTCGTACGCTTTCGCTACGTTTGTTCGTTTTTGTTTCCGATTCAAAGGTTTTAGGTACTTACCACATTTTGGCTAGTAAGTAAGTAGGTAGGTAGTTAGTTACTATCTTTCAGCACGGACCCTACACAGACCGAATCCCTACTAACATTTTATTTTTCGAAATTCGTCATACTGATTACTTACTTACCAAGCCTCGAGTATTAATTTATATATTATTTTATATTATAAATATATATAAAGTAACTATGATTTATATGACCAAATTCATATTGGAGACCAGTGATGTAAAGTACCTATCATAAATATTTTTTTTATTCATATCGCTGTTGGAGACACGATAAGTCGTCAAGATCAAGGTTCAATGACCCGTTTTACGAAATACGAAAAATATTTTTTGTTTTCCTATACAAATTCATGGTCTACCCCGAGTCCCGAGTCCCCGACTCAGTATAGAAAGCCTAAATTGTATTTTCTGTATTTCACAGAAAGTAGGGTAAGTAATCGAACCTTGTTACTGATCTGATCACTTATAAAGTCTCCAGTATGCATTTGGTCATATAAAACAAAGTCACCTATTCACCTTATTATACAGGCAAATTCATAATGAAGACCCGGTAACTTCAGCGATTTATACAACAACAACATATCGTCACAACATGAATCCCCGAGGGGGTGTCAGAGGTGTTCCCGAGTGTGAACTATGAATTGCAAATCACAGAACACACTCGGTATACCCGCATTTCATCGAACATTATTTTATACTTTTAAGTATATAGATAGACACATAAACTCCAAAACAATTAGATGAACTGGCCAACCAATAATCACCTCTGTAACAAGGCAATAAAGTCTATTCGTCTCATTAGCTTGGGCAGTTTAAAGATATTGCCGTATTTCGGGGACAAAAACACATGTTTGAGGGCATGCCGGTTTACCTCACAGTGTTTTCCTTCACCGTTCAGCAAGTGGTAAGTAAGAACAAATACTATGCACATACATATATGTCGCCCGACCGGGGATTGAATCTACTAACGTCTAAACTAATTAGACGAATGGCGAAGACTTTATTACCTTTTGACAGAGGCGATTATTAGTTGGCCCATTTGCTAATTGTCTTGGACGGTTTATTGATCTCAAGTAAGACTGAGAGGACAGCGTTCTTTCTGCCCCTAGATACCGCCACGAACTTTTTTTTTAAATTTCGCATATGTTATTGATCCGTAATACTGATTACTTACAATCCGGTCTATGTACTTTTACGCATTGTATTATGAAAATTAGAGTGCATTATGTTATGTTTATGTTGTTCAAGAACAACCCCGAGAGTCTCCAGTATGAATTTGGCTACTCAAATATCAATCAGTCACCTTATTTAGCGAGATGGAGTCGTCCCAGTTACGACGAAGTTATGATAGGTTCTAACAGATGGCGCTAGTTTATTTAGTATTTTTTAAAAAATTGCAGCATTCGTTCGTAAAATTTATTAGAGCTTCATTAGAGCTTTTTTATTTTTGTATGATTTTATAATGGATAAAAATGTGATTATACTCTTGTTATGCTTATATCATTGCATATATCAACAGCATTATTTATGTAAAATAATTTGTTTATTACCTGTAAATATTATGAATTAAAAAAAAAAAAGTTTGGTACATCATCTCTCTCAATTCGCGGGTTTCTCCCATAATTCAATGTTTTTTCCAATCTAAAAGTAGTTTGCTTGAAAGGATGTAATTGTAAGTACACCTTACATGATTCTTCAGAAAGTCACATCATCGAATAATTTTCTTGAATTTGATGGAAAATAATCATTTTGATGGATCAAATAAAAAAACAAGTAGGTAATTTTGAAATATTTCACAAAAATGGAAAAAGAAAACATTTGTAGTGATGTGGGATCGATCCTTGCTCGAGCAGATCGAAATTCCACAGGTGTAACCATTAGACCAATCAATCTCTACACGGCGCCTTGAAATTAATAATTACTTTATATATAATTTCATTGTGTATGTGTGCGTGCATAGCTACGACAAAACAGCAAATTTTAAGATTGTTTGGGCCCGATGTAGAAACATACAACAGAAAATGACACAATTCTGCCTTTATAAAATAATTAACACATTAAAACTGTCGCATCATACAACGGAGCGAAATATTTTGTTTGTTTACTATTTTTAAATACAAAAACCAAATTATAGTAATTATAGTACCGCAGCGCCATCTATTGACAGGAAACTTAGAATCAGGCACTAGTGTTTAACCTTAACCAATAAAGTTCAGTTTTTGCTCAATGAACTACTCGTACCTATATTTTCAAATTTAAGTCACATGGAAGTGGTCTAGATTTGGTATGAGTAAGATAAAAATTGTGTAATTCCCTCAAGTACCCCACTGTAAAAGTTTAGTTCATGAAATTTTGGTTTATGGTTAATTCAGAGCACTGATGAGTAGTTTTCCGAAATTTTTCAAATTATGGTAAATTTTCAATTATTTGTCTGAAAAAATAAATAACTGGAAAAATAATGGAGAAATATAGTTTACAGTAAAATTTAGACAAATTATCATTTTTAGGGTTCCGTACACAAAGAGTAACCAACGGGACCCTATTACTAAGACTCCGCTTTCCGTCTGTCTGTCCGTCTGTCTGTCCGTCTGTGCGTCTGTCCGTCTGTCCGTCTGTCACCAGGCTGTATCTCATGAACCTTGATAGTTAGACAGTTGCAATTTTCACAGATGATGTATTTCGGTTGCCGCTATAACAACAAATACTAAAAAACAGAATAAAATAAATATTTTAGGAGGCTCCCATACAACAGACATGTTTTTTTGCCGTTTTTATAGATAATGGTTCGGAACCCTTAACAGAATCTTAATTGTTATGATTAAAAATATTTATCTGTTCTGTAGCTTTGTGAAAAAAAACATCTCATTGAACATTTTCAAGAAACTGGTTTCAACTGAAAGTAAGACTTTGTCTGTGACGAAGTAGATGGTAACATCTACTGCAGACGTCGACATTTTCTTTTATCAAAACTTTATTAAAGCTCTGTATTTTATTTCCCATAATTGCATTTAAATGAATAAATTTAAAAACTCTTTCAAGTATTTTTACTTTGTACAGTTTTAAAGTGCTAACATTGCGTCGAACAAAATAAACATTATTAATTATAATATTTAAATATTAATGAAGATCTTGTAACTTAATTAAAATACGAGCAATCTTATATATTACAAAAAGAGCTTTGATGTTAAAAAAATTCACCAAAGATTTTTACAACAGTCATTTGTATGGCACAAAATTACACGAGAAAAATAGCCATACACGTGTAAACGTTTAAAAAAAACGGCTAAGTTCGAGTTGGACTCGCACACTCGGACTCGTCTGTACACCACACAATACAGGTACGGAGCTTCAATATTTTACTTACAGTTATGAAGGATCAAATAAACAATATATATATATATATATATATATATATATATACTACCTTCTGCCCGCGGCGTCGCCCGCGTGGCCTACAGGAAAAAAATTACATTTTTTTCAGACACAAACATTATAAGTGCTCTCACTCCCTCTAGGAGTGAAGGTGTAGTGCTCGGCCAAAAAACTCGCATGCTCATTTTTCGGCCTCATGGAACTTGGCTCGGCCTTTGGCCTCACCAGAGTGCCAAATACGGTGTTCACCGATCAAAGTTTTTCCGAAAAAGTGTCAAAATCCCTATCAGTTGTCAAAAATGTCAAATTTGAATACGGCAGCGTAATGCGGCGACTCCAAATGCCCCTTGATACCGAGTTTCATGCAAATCGGAATACTTTTTTGGACCTGTCAAGAAACTGTCAAAACCTGTCAAATTCAATTTTTTTTTTTGGTCCTGTAGTCCTAGCTTGACCGATCACTATAGTTGAAACCCGAACTCCTTACAATTAGCAGTTCGGGAGGTATGGCCGATCATTATTTTGGCAATTTTTTTTTCGACTTTTTTTTACCTTCATTTAGATCTCGCCGAGCCCTATTCTTAGAGTACCATGAACATGGGTCTAACTCTAGCCGTTTGGGAGATACATACATACATACATACAGAAAGTATTGACATAAAAAAAACTTTTTTTGGCACCCCATGAATCAACCCCTAGGGATGTGCCACCTTCCGTTCCAAAGATATTATGCTGGGATATAGATAGACACCTATAGATAGATAGATAGATAGATAAATAGATAGATAGACAGATAGATAGAGAGATAGATTGTGGATATATAGACAGATCGATACCTCAAAAGGAAAAAATGGAATCCTAAAAAGATCACTTGTGTGGCTGTCTGTCTGTCCGTCTGTTACAGCCGATTTGCTCTAGCACACTTACTTTCAAGAATTTTCATGTCCACTATATTAAATTTCAAAATCGATGCCATTTTCGTAATTAACGTCCTAAAAAAACCATAAAAACTACACCCATATTGATATTTACACATTTCAACATTTCAACCCCATCGCATCCCAACAGGGGATGATATTATTTCACGTTCATTACGTTGGATTTAGAAATCGTTGTTGTTTTCGTAATCAGCGACCCGATAAACCATACAAATGATACCCATGTTGTTTTCCAGACTTTGTCACCCCATTTCCCCTTTTTAAGGGTTCGAATCTGGAAAAGCCATTTTCACGTCCACCTCGTTGGATTTTAAAATCGTTGTTGTTTTCGTAATCAGCGACCCGATAAATCATAAAAACGATACCCATGTTGATTTTCAGACTTTGTTACCCCATTTCCCCCTTTTAGGGGTTGAATACTGAAAAAATCTGAAACACGTGTTTTTTCATTTATAGATAGGAGTACTCCTGTGAAGTCTCGAATAAAATAGTTTAACTAATCTCGTTTCCCGATACAAACTTTGGACACCCGTTTCACCGTCTTGGGGGGTGAATTTTGAAAAATCCTTTCTTAATGGATGCCTACACTATATAAGGTATCTACATGCAAAATTTCAAGTCTCTAGGACCAGCGGTTTAGGCTGTGCGTTGATATATCAGTCAGTCAGTCAGTCAGTCAGTCGGGACTTTGAATTTTATATATACAGATATATATATTTATAATGTATTTATTAGTATAATATATATATTTTATGTAGATAGAGTAGGTTAATTTTACATTAATAGTATTCTATTATATTTAAATAAATTATTATTATTATTTATTCTTTAATCTACGTACACGTATGTATGTCTACTTTTATATAAATTATATTCTATTATCCCCAGAGGTAGACAAGAAGAAATCTCTTTATAGATATCAGTTTGCCTTTGTACATGTTAGTTTGTTTATAGATGTTTGTAAATGTTTATTATCTGTGTACAATAAAGAATAAGAATGACACTTACGATCTATTAAGGCGATATGTAAAAAATTTGTTTATTTCATGAAATACACGGAAAATTTTAATAAATTTCTGGTATATGCATTTTGACTATATAATCTAGGGTTTTGAAATTGAAAAACATGTTTGGATAAATTTTCCTGGATAGAAATAATTGTTGAAATGAGGTCTTCAAACACACTTTTTCTCCTCGTTTGAGAAATAGGAAACATATACAGAATTCAAACATATTTTATTAGGTGTGTTTTAACAATATCTAGAGATTTGATATTTGAAATTTTGCTAGCTATTTTAGTTTTTTTATAAAAATTATAAAACTAACATTTTTCGCTTTCGCCCTGAATCCGCCCCTCTCGCACTGAGCGTATTTTCGCTTGGAGTGACAGTGACAAAAATAAAATTCGCATAGCCTCTTAAACTCTATGTATCTACTGTAACTGCTGAGATGATTGAAAGATCGTACTTTTGATGATTGTTATATGTTTATTTACGTGTGCTACATGATGGTAATTAGGCCTTCATTGTCTTATATACTAAATTAATGTTCTTACAACACTACAATCTGAAAGGTCTTATTAGGTTGGTCCCTTATAACTTGCTAAATCAGGGTTCGGCAACCGGCGGCCCGCGGGCCGCATGCGGCCCGTGAACCACTTTGGTGTGGCCCGCAAGGTTCGCAACCACTGCATGATAACTATATTTGTGTGAGCAGACAATTTCTATTCTAAACTATCTTAAAAGCAAGCATTGTTCTCAGTTAAAAGATGCATATTTAAACGCAATACTGCACAAAATGCGGCCCCCGATGGTCCCCTGGTAGCATTAGTGGCCCTCCTATATCATAAGGTTGCCGACTCCTGTCCTAAATAAATAAATATTTGTATTTTTTTCTTTTTTTCCAATATGTGTGCTATAAGACCTATCTCTAAACGAAATTTCAAGTTTCTAAGTAAACTGGAAGTATCCTATTATGAGAAAATTTGTATGAAATGAATTATGTAAAGTGCAATGACTTTTTTCGCGCCGAGTTAGAAGTCAAATTTTTTTACAGCACCATGAGGTCTTTGCTTTCTGTAGGAGATATCAGTTTCAACTTGATCTCACTCGGGGCATACAGACAGACAGACGGACAACAAAGTTATCCTAAAAAGGTTTCGTTTTTTCATTTAGAGGTACGGAACCCTAAAAATGGTTGTCGAACGAAGACAAAAAATTGCCTCTCGGCAAAAAATTACTCTAAAAAAGGGTAAATAAAATCGCTGTTTTTTCTGCTAACAATAAAATTAAGAAGTCTAAAGTAACATGTCTTGGCTGCCTCTTCAGAAAGAATTGGCCCTCTTCAGAAAGAAGTGTCCCTCTTCAGAAAAAAGTGTCCCTCTTCAGAAAGAAGCTTGAGGATGGTGTTACGACATGACTATGGAAAGCCATACAGAAACCGATTCTCAGAAAGCTCTTAAGTTGTGCCTTGATAAAAAAGATGGATGTTTTATAAGAAGAATGTGTAATACTTATTATGTGTTACAATATAATATTTATATATTTAATATTTACATAAATTCTACAGAAAACTCAAAATATACAACAGACTAGAATTGCAACCGCTAAGCAACTATTTAACAATAAGAAACATAATAATATTTACAATTTAAAAATATACACAAAATAATACCTACATAAAATAAAGAAGTTAGGTATTTAAAAAAGCATATGTGTCGAGCAAATCAGTAAAGTGTTGTATAGGAGATGGGAGTGAAACGTGGATCACGCATGACAAAGAGAGATAAGGAAGGGATTGAAGCATTTGTATTGTTGCTAGAGGCGGATGAAGAGAATTAGTTTGACAGAGAAAATAACAAAGAGGAAGTGGTAAATCAAGTTTAAGAGATAAGAAACATCACGAATGTCATTGAAAACAGGGGAGGGAAGATGTTCGGCTACCTTCTTAGGCATGATCCTTCCATAAATCAAGGGAAAATAAAAGTGAAAAGAATTACGAGGATCAAATTCAGTGACCATCTAAGAGCAAAGATAGGACACGCACGTTACCACGAACTAAAGAATTTGGTTCTGCGGGCCTATTATTTATCTCTAGTTGCCAACTGGACTGGGTGTCTATCATCAAACATATAGATTTACTATCGAATTCTGATTGTCTAACGATATGTTCGCACTTGAAGTGACGACACAGTTCGTAAATAGTTCAATACCCACTAAAGGCAATTTTGAAAGTTCAGTTTTTATCTATGTTTTTGATGATAGGCACCCGGTCCAGTTGGCAACCAAAGATACAGAATAGAATAGGGCTGGACAGAGAACGATGGAAGATGCTTTACCGCAAGAGCTAGGCTCTTACATAATTGATAAATATTAGTAAAATGCATCTTGCACTAATTTAATATTTCCGTAAATTGGTAAGTAGATTTTTTCGGCGTTATAAGAATAAAAAAAACTTTTATTTATTGTTTTTGGCTTAAAGCCTAAAATTCTATTAATAGTGACTAAATAGCAATCTCATTTAAAAAAAATACACCATCAATACAACTTTATTGTACACTCAACATATAGTTCAAATATAGCCCCACAAAACCATTCTTCGTTGTTTGAAATATGTAGCAATATATAAAAAAATAATTGGTACTTCTGCCCAAAGTATAATGCACACTCTTATCAAAACAGAACCTGTAGAAGTTATTCCAATAATGAGAAATAAAATGGATGAAAAATTTAATTTTGTCATTTTGTTTTCTTGTATTTGTCAACCACTATATTTTTCCTGTAATCTTTTCGTAAGCACATATTACCATGATTTTTTCCTTATTTTTCGGTCCAACGCTTTTGGGGATAAGGTGGGACATACATTACTTTATGGTTTTTCGACGATTTCTCGAAACAGATGCAAGTAAATATAGCCAAACTATATATTTTTACAATTACATAACTTGTTAATACCTACAATTTGATACCCATATTGTATTTCTATAAAATATTTTTTTCATTTATTTTACATTTTTTTTAATATCTCATTTGTACTCAACTTTCTTAAATCGCTATACTTTTCGTGTAATTGGCCAGTTATGATCTATAATCCACATTTCTTTCATATTTTTTTGATCCACCAGTTTCGGAGATAAGGGGGGCCATACATTTTTTGTGGTTTTTCAAAGTTTCTCGAAATCAGTGGCAGTAAATAAAGTTAAGATATATATTTTTATAATCAGCACTTTAATATCTACAAAATACTCCTACTGTATTTTTGGACTTCTTTCATTTTCAAAATTTTAAAATTTTTGTTACACCTTATGTGGGCAAATTTATTCTATTTTTGTGCCAAATTTCAAGTCTTCTTTAACGGTGCTAAAATTACGAGGCTGTGACATACAGACGCACGGACGGACAACAGAGTCTCACCATAAAGATTCCTTTTCTACCAATTAGGTACTACGGAACCCTTAAAACCAAAGATGGCCTTCAAAATTGTTTTCATGTCGTGGTTAAACATTATTTAAACAAAAACTATAATGTATGGAACCTGTATAAAATGTATTAAACTATGAAACAAACAGATATTACATTTAAAAAATATATTTATGTTTACAAAAGAGAAACAGTCCTCATTTTGACTTTTTTAGAGAATCCATCCCTCTCGCCCTGCGGGGCTTTTCGCATCTTTAATACCAAACCCCAATACATGAATGGCTACCAAATTTTTAAAATTACTCCGAAAAACGAGTACTACCAGTATCGAAGAAAAAGGTTCAACCGGAATAAAAATAAAGAGTCTCGCCAGCGGCACCCCATCGACATCGTCGTAGAAAACTCATAATGGCTGCCGAATTAAGTAGACGCGGCGATTAGTGAAAATAAAGTGACGTCATTAAACAAACATTAAACTGGATGATCTTTAAAATACGTACAACTTTGCGACAGTTAAAGCGAGCTTTGCTCATGATTTATACTGGTTTAAAGAGGTGCCTATTAAAACTTTTTTCAGATTGCAACTCCTTTAACACTTTCCATTCCGAGCGCTATAAATCAGAGCTAACCGCGGCAGCTTTCACGTTATGACTTCCTCGTAAAATTTACATTTAAAAGTTAATTTTCCCGCTTCGGGCTTGGGCAATTGTTAATCTTGGATTCGCCCGTGTCGGAGTGGTGGTGCCTGCGTCGTAAAAATACGGACTCTAGTGAGCTGCCCTCGGGGCTGTGTTTCCATACGCTTCAATACAAAATCACCATTGTATCTTGGCGAATTGTTAATCCTGAATCGCTCGTATCAGAGTGTTGGTAAGTGCGTCGCAAAAATACTGATTCTGGTGAACTGCCCTCAGGGCTGTGTTGCCAGACGCTTTAAAATAAAATTGCCACGGTATCTTGGCGAATTGCTAATCCTGATTCACCTGTATTGGAATGGTGGTTGCTTCTTAAAAATAGGGACTATAATAAGCTGCCCTCTAGGCTTTATTGCCAGACGCTTTAACATAAAATTACCACGGTACCTTGGCAAATTGTTAATCCTGAATTCACTCATATCGGAATGGTCACTGCATCATTAAAATTACTATGATAATCTCGTTTTCTGCTAAAATGAATACAAAAGGCAACAAAAAAGTCCGATTTGCTGTGTTTATAAAGAAATACTCCGTACCCCTCGGCCATCAGGCTTCTGGCGGCGCTTCTTGTTGCGCTTCCAGGCGGTTTCTGCGACGGGCTTTGCTTTGCTCCACCGCATCGGATGTATAGCGCGCTCGCTCGCTCAAAGCGCTCGTCACTAGCTTCGTCCTGTGCCCTCGATCACTGGCGCGGCTCCCCGCCTCCCCGCACACCGCCGACGAGAGAGCGCAAGTCACTCGAAGCCGGACAAGGCGCGCGAGCGGCGACTCATGGCCGGCCCTATACAAGTTCATACATTTGTTCTCTCCGCCGGCGCCGTCGCAAGAAGAACCGCTTGGCACGCCTCTCGAAGCCTGAAGCTATGGCCGACCGGTAAAGAAGCGACACTCGCCTCCCCCCGCGAGTTTATCATCGCCCGCAAATCAGGTGCACGCAGTACTCGGTACCGCGCGTTCGCTGCGTATGTGTGTGCACAAGCGTGCTAGTTATGCGCGTGAGGTTGTAGGGTAATTAAATCGGTGACTGAGTACCGGGTGTGTCTATGGTCTAATGGTGGGTGCCTCTACTCGACTACAAATCCGGAGGCCGTGGGTTCAAATCCCCATTTGTTTTCTTTCTCCGTCCTTCAGAAGGCACCTTAAGCTGAGATGTGTGGTGTGTGTGGGTGAAACGTAGGTGTACGAGTGTGGACTGTAACTTTCATTTCACAGTCTATACTCGTAAGCAATTCTGACACCCTCTCGTGGATTCTTGTCGTGAGGATGTGTGATACTTTTTACTTTTGGAACTGGTGAGATTACTCCTCATTCTAATGCGTTGGCAACCCTGCCGCTGGCTGGCGTGGCCATGATACCCTCGCTAGAGCACTGAGCTTCAGATATTGCTTCATTTTCATTCTCGTCTGTATCTTTGCATAAATAACGGCTAAATATTTGAGTTCAAACATACAAAGTGTCGGGGAATGACCTTCTGATGTGCTGAGGCCACATTGTTATGCTATATTTTTTAAGTTTCTTCGCCTACATTGATGTTTTTTTGTTTTGAGAAAAAAAGGAATGACGCTTGTAAATTCTAAAAATAGTGATTGCAGAATTAGTAGTAGAGTTACAAAAACGTATACAACGTGTAATAGAAAGGTGTAACCATATTTGAAGAGCTCATTCAGTCAATGGCTTAGAACAACTTTTACTATGAAGCCAAATAAAACGCAAAATCTCAAAGAAAAATCTGCCCTTCCATACATTTCGGACGAGCGGCATTACATTTTTCTATGAAACAGTTAAATTTTTTTTCGAGATACAGAGTTTGTTCCATAGAAAAAGTTATTCTATACCATTAACTGAATGAGCTCTTCAAATATGGTTACACTTTTCTGTTACACGTTGTATAAGGTTAAATAATATTAGTTGGCGAAACTCAAAACATAGGTAGTACTAGTCTATATGAACAACTGTTTGTATGGGAGCTAAGCAAAATTCGCAACTTTTTTTCTCTTCCTCCCATACAAATTGCCCCGATTAGCTGACTGGTCCAGTATGGAAATTAGAAAACAAATTTTAAGAATTTTGCTTAGCTACCATACAAACAATTGTTCATATAGACTAGTACTATCTATGTGTTGAGTTTCGCCAACTAATATTATTGAACCTTATATACGATTATGACAAAGTTTAATAAAAACTCAGGGTTATTTCCACGTCGTAGATACGAGTAGCATATAAACTTTCGTGTGATTTACATATTATTAGTATGTTCTTTAAAATAAGGACAAATCGTATTCTTACAGATTCTTTTGATTGGAATCTTTAAAATCATCAAAGCTTTGGTTTTCAATGGGGCGGTCACGAAAGCCAACACGTTCACCACGCTACTGTTAGAAGATCGTTTAGGTAAACAAACCAAACAAATCGGACTTGACATCGTGACTGGACACTGATGTGTCAAATTGCCAATTTTATTCTTTTGGTAGAAGACTCGAACAAAACACGTTTCTCAGAAAATGGAAAAGTACCTCACTTAAAGCACATCAGCTGAAGGATTTCGCTTAGATTAAATTATGTCAAGATGTGTAAATTATGTCAATGAAAATCATTCTCGACGCCCTTGGCGCCCGTCCGCTCTCCCGACCGTGCAATCCAACCCTCCTATCCCGCTCGATATCTACTTTGACGGTCAATATATTTATTTTTAATTATGAAACAAGACAAAAGTAACAAAACATATACGGTGTTACCACAAAACGGTGTTTAAATTTACACAGTGTTTAAATCTGTTGTTGTCGCCTTTGTTTCGTATTGTAAAAGAGTGACAGCAACAGATTTAAACACTGTCTAAAGTTAAACATCGTTTAAACGCCCTTTTGAAGTAACACAGATAATTTTTATTTTGAACATAGAATAGTTTCCTTCGATTTTCAACCTGTAAATACACAGGCTCGATTTGTATTTTTAAAAAAGTACTGCTGCTTTTTATTATTATTATTATTTATTTATTTTCAAATAACAATGATCCATTTTGTTAGTAAAATCTTAAGGCCGAAGGTTAGTACTTAAATTCTACAGGGACAAGCAAATATTATTGAGGTGGGCGACACATCGGTCGGAAAACAACAACTTAAAAATAGATTTTGCCTTAAATATCACATATTCTTTCCCTATACATTTTCGGAAACGTTTTCCCCATCGACTGTGCCCCAAAAATAGAAGAAAAATCTCGTTTCCTAAGTCACCGGAATTTGGTAGTCCACAAACGAATTGTAAACGCTGGTGGAGTGCGAGTTTGCTCAGTAGGTCACCAAACTAGCGCTCAGTTCGCCCGCGCGCCGCCCGCCCTGCATGACAATTGGGCTGCCTACGTACCGTGACAAGTGTTGCATATACCTACTGCCTTTATAGCTGGCTACTTCGAGCTAAAGGTTCCGTGAGAGCTGGTGAGCATGATTGTCGGAAACTCAACGCTGATCACGTCTACTACGTCGTAGCTAGAGTGAAACTGCTACGAGGCGTAGCACTGACGTTTTTTTAGGGTTCCGAGCCCAAAGGATAACCAACGGGACCGTAATACTAAGACTCCGCTGTCCGTCTGTCTGTCCGTCTGTCCGTCTCTCACCAGGCAGACAGACATTAGACAAATTATCATTTTTAGGGTTCCGTACACAAAAAGTAACCAACGGGACCCTATTACTAAGACTCCGCTGTCCGTCTGTCTGTCCGTCTGGCTGTCCGTCGGTCGGTCTGGCACCAGGCTGTATCTCATGAACCGTGATAGTTAGACAGTTGAAATTTTCACAGATGATGTATTTCTGTTGCCGCTATAACAACAAATACTAAAAAATAGAATAAAATAAATATTTGAGGGGGCTCCCATACAACAGAATTGATTTTTTTGCCGTTTTTATAGATATTGTTACGGAACCCTTCGTGCGCGAGTCCGACTACACTTGGCCGGTTTTACTAAGTATCCAGACTACGAGACGTACTGTATCTATAAATATAATAAACCTGTTTCTTAGTTTTCTTAAAAGAAAGAAAAAAATATTGAGAGAATTTTTTTTAGGTGGCTCCTTGATTAACATTTATCGGTATATATATACATAATTATTAAATAATAATTTTTATCTACTCATATAACGTAATTACTACATCAAAAGTGGTTTTATAAGTACCTACATTGTTTGACCATTGACCAATGTTATAACTTTACATTATAACACCGCAATTCTACGCTGTGATTGGCCAAATTTATTATTACACCGCTAGAGAACAAATCACAAGCGATAACGGTCTGTCTTAATTTCTTAGCCACGCCCTCTTCTCTCGGTTCTGATTGGTCTCAGGCATCTACATACTCAGGTATCATGACGAGTATAACTGCAATATCATGACGAGTGTTCTTTTAGGGTTCCGTACCCAAAGGTTAACCAACGGGACCCTATTACTAAGACTCCGCTGTCCGTCTGTCTGTCCGTCTGTCCTCTGTCCGTCTGTCACCAGGCTGTATCTCATGAACCGTGATAGTTAGACAATTGAAATTTTCACAGATTATGTATAGAACAACAAATACTAAAAAACAGAATAAAATAAATATTTTGTTTATGTATATATACAACAGACATGTTTTTTTACCGTTTTTATAAATAATAGTACGGAACCCTTCGTGCGCGAGTCCGACTCGCACTTAGCTGGTTTTTAATTTTTCGTGAAATAGTTTTTGATGGTCGTAGACAAAGTATTATGTACAACTAAACATAATTAGACATTGGGACACTCGTGCAAGTCTATTACGAAACTCACTTCGTTCGTTTCGTAAACGAACACTCTTGTCGCATTATCTCACATTATGTGACAGTTGCACAAAATGCTATTGTTACACAACTAACTAACATAACATATTCAAGTTACGAATGAAAAGACTGAACTCTGATCTAAATTAAAATATTACTTTTAATTAATTAATTAATTCATTCATTAATTAATTGTGTAATACATATGCTTGAAAAATCTTTACATTATAAATCCTTTATCAAACATTTCTTTATTATTTTTGGGGTCCTATGAATCCTCGAAAATGTATGACTTTAAAATATAGTAAAAGATACAGTAAAAACATAAAATATACTGTTTACTTTCTGAAATTCACTTGGCAGTTAAAAAGATTTAATAATTTTCTTTAAAATCCTTTATTAATTTTATTAAAAGCTACTCGAGTTAAAAGCGTAAATACAAGATTACTCTTTAGCTTGCAAGCACTTAAATACTTAACCTTTGTCTCAACAATCTCGAGCACATTTTATTACGTTTAACTTCAAATTTATTATAAAATAACATCATTTAAAATATTAAATCTCTCACCGTTTTGTGATTTCATTGTTTTGAAATCACAAAACGGTGAGAGATATGCATGATATCATTGTTTTGCATAACTTTATAACAAGTAAAAGTTGTTCTTATGGACGAGGACTATCACCAGTTTCCGCCTTCTGCAACTTCACTTAACACCCTGTATAGCCAAATTCATACTGTAGACTCGGTAAATAGTCAGGACCAATTTTGAATTACCTATTTTGCAGAATATGAAAAAAATATTGTGCCCACCATGGGTAAAATATACTTTCATGTTGAATTGATTTCATCTTGTTTTAGTTTAAAGAATCGGTTCCTTGGTATTGGAATTACAAGAAATAATTTGTTAAAAAACTGCTCCCAGCTCCTACACAATGTACGCAAATATACAAATAATGTACAACCGCCTACACCTCAAGCTCCCTATTTGTAAACGTTTTTGAAGGCTTTTACGCCGAAATTAGAACTACCAAATAATGCTGGCATCCGTACAATATGCAATTACTGCTTTTTTATATTATTTATAGTACAAGTAGCTTCAATATAAATGGATTTTCCACAGACGTGAAATAGGCTGTAAATTCTTAAATAATCGTAAATTCACGACTACTGGAAATCCAATTATTTTGAACTTACTATATATAAAAAAACTGTTTTGCTGATAGTCCATTATTTTCGAACTTGACTGAGTTGTGTTTTGGGGAATAAATTATAACTTATATAAAACTAATATAAAAAGAGAAGTCCTGACTGACTCACTGATTCATTCACTGACTCATCAACGCACAGCCCAAACCCTTCGACCTAGAAAGCTGAAATTTTGCACAGAGCTTCCCTTTGTAATGTAAACAAGGAATAAGAAAGGATTTTTCAAAATTCTACCCCTAAGGGGGTGAAACGGGGGTCCAAAGTTTGTATGGGGAAACAAGATTAGTTAGACTATTTTATTCGAGGCTTCACAGGAGTACTCCTATCTATAAATGAGTAAACACTTGTTTCAGTTTTTTTCAGAATTCTACCCCTAAAAGAGGGAAATGGGGTGACAAAGTCTGAAAATCAACATGGGTATCGTTAGTATGGTTTATCGGGTCGCTGATTACGAAAACAACAACGATTTTAAAATCCAACGTGGTGGACGTGAAAAAGGGCTTTTCCAGAATTCAACCCCTAAAAGGGAGAAATGGGGTGACCAAGTCTGAAAACCAACATGGGTATCATTTGTATGGTTTATCGGGTCGCTGATTACGAAAACAACAAAGCATTGCACCCGTGCGAAGCGGGGGCGGGTCGCTAGTAGCTAATAAGGTTTTGTTGAACAACTATTGAGTGAATTTTGAATTTAAGCGTTCTGTTTCGATTAATTAGAAAAAGGCGGGTTTTTCATAATCCGGCTGCAAAACCGCTCTTAACGTGCTTGCGTCAAACGGAAACAAAAACTGACGTAGCAATTCAGAGAACTTTTGTTATGGAGCCAACCCTGAAACCATAAAAAACTGCTGTTTTATACATTACAGTCGGATATTTTATTTAATTATATGGGTATTTAACTTTCCATGGAACAGTTGATTCTTTTTTCCCGATTTGAGGGTTGATTAAATTAACTAGTGATAGTTATTCGTTTACATGGACGAGTATCAATCACCAGTTTTCGTTAAAACCCTAAATTCAAAGAAGAACGTAAAGAAATCCTTCAAATGTCTTAAAGCTTTAAAGGCATTTAAATAATTTGAAAATTATGACCGCAAAGTAAATTAAAGCGACTTCTATTAGCACAATCAGAAATCATCTTAAGCAATTTACAGACGAGTAGATATTTATTTTCAATTTGACCGTTCTAATTGATTGTCCTCTGGAGCAGTTGCCCTGAGTAAGATCAATTTACTGAGTAAATATGTGTACGAACTTATAGCTTTCACATTCTAGTTATATAATAAAACTAGCGACCCACCCCGGCTTCACACGGGTGCAATGCTGATATTAAATATACTACAGTATTTAAGGTACTTAATTGGGTAAGGATTAATGCTGTATTGCTTAAATTTGCTTCGTAAATAAGCCATTATTTCTCGTAAAAAGTAAAGGATAAAAAATGGTTATTCTGGATTATCCCTAAGAGATAAACATATACCATTGTGGATTTTTTTGTAGACCTTTTTATGGTGTACAATACTGTAGTGCATTATTTTGATCTATCTCGTAGGGTTCAGCCAGCGTTTGCAATGTAAGCTTAAAAAATGTGTTTAATTACGACATCACATCAGAAACCTCTAAAATTATCAGTGTTTCTCTACTATATTATGCATTTATTATACATATAAACGTTTCTCTTGAATCATTCTATCTATTAAAAAAACCGCATCAAAATCCGTTGCGTAGTTTTAAAGATCTAAGCATACATTAGGACAGACAGACAGCGGGAAGCGACTTTGTTTTATACTATGTGATGCATATTCATATAAGATCTGAACAAAATAAAATATTTTTTTATAAATAAACATAAAAAAACATTGACAGATTAACATAGCATTTTATTATTTACTATTAATGTACCTACCTACTTATAATTTAGTAACTACCTAGTAGCTGTAGCGTCCCAGCTACTACAGAACCGTATGGGCTCTCTCGGGACGACGGGAAGAGGCTCGACGGAATGACATTGATGCCGTGGAAATGTGGCAGGTCGTTGGTGTGGGATGCGACTTGTGTTGATACACTAGCCTCATCCTACTTACCAATGACCTGCTCCAAGGCGGGCGCCACGGCGGAAGGAGCTGAAAAAAAGAAGCGGCGCAGATATGTAGCCCTGAGTACGGACTACATGTTTGCGCCCTTCAGCGTTGAGACACTCGGACCGTGGGGACCGAGTGCACATTCTTTATATAAAGATCTATCAAAACGCCTGGTCGATGCCTCCGGGGACCCTCAGGCTGGGACTTACCTCGGCCAGAGAATCAGTCTGGCCATACAACGAGGTAACGCTGCCAGCCTGCTAGGTACTCTCCCGCACGACGGCAGCGACCTTGATAGAATTTTTTATTTAGTTTAATTTAAAATATTATTTAGTTTTAATTTTATTATTTTTTATTGTTATGTATTTGATTTGTTGTGTGGTAACTACCTAATTATAGAAAAGAAGTGCGACTCCCTCCCCACAGAAAAACCAAATTTCTACTTGGTTTTGTGGGATGTATTTAGATTAAGTTATCTTTGAAGTAATAGTAGTTTACGCTACAAGGGCGAAAAGGAATAAAAGGAATAAATTACGAGGACATAAGTAAATAAAACAATTATAATCAAAGAAAACAATTTAATTATTAAAGTTGAAAGTTACATATGTTACAATTTTGCAAGTTAATGATTGGCTCAAAAGGACTGTATCCAGAGCCGTTAAACAGTGGACAAAAGAGTATAACATTTAAGGTACACAGGAAAGGTTGCAGGTTAGCCAACTTCTCGTAAATAAATTAAAAAAATAATAATAATAAAGCCCTATGGCAAAATAATCGACTTTCTGTTCCGTTTTGATGCATAAAAAGTGGGCCTTAACGAGCACTTGCATTGAAAATAAACATATTCATTCAAAAAACATATTCATTCATTCATTCATGCATCGTTCAGACTACATTGTAGCGGGTTTACAAGATGGGGGTACGATGGGGACGTAGCGGAGCGAATAGGAGATGATAGGAGAGAAGAATGCGCCAGATTATTATAAAAAGGTTGCTTGGAAGTTATTGCATAAGGGGGCACGATTCTTGTCCGCTACGAAATGTACAACTTAAGATTGTTCTTCTTATTTTTAAATTAAATATATGAAATAAATGTGGTTTATGTCATTTCGCAAACATAGTTTAATGTCAGTTAGGCTTTTCCGGCAAAATTTTGTTATTTTATGTTGTAAATAAATAGGCACACATACTTTTCTCCTCGTTTGACGAATAGGAACCATATACAGAACTCAAACATATATTATTAGCTCTGTTTTAACAATATCTAGAGATGTTATATTTGAAATTTTGATAGCTATTTTAGTTTTATTAATAAAAATATAAAACCAACTTTTTTCCCTTTTGCCCTGAATCCGCCCCTCTCGCGCTGCGCGATTTTCCGCTTGGAGTGACAGTGACAAAAATAAAATTCACATAGCCTCTTAAAAGTGTGTTTTAAGATTGTTCCGTCAGAATTTTCACCATTTTTCGGCAAAGCTCATACGAACGACATCTACACAATCCATGACAGATATTGCGCGTCCGGTCGTCTATAGCCAACCAAAATGACAACATGAATTGCTTCAAGTTTCAATTTTTTCCATACGTTTTAAAATGATCTTGACTCCTATTCTTTCTCTAATAAGTTTCCAGATGAAAAACTGTTGCCTCTGCCTACCCCTCTGGAAGACAGGCGTGAGTATATGTATGCATGTAGGTAAGTTTCCAAATGCTAGGTCATACAATTTCTGATTCGGCTGTGGTCGAGAATACGAAAACTGGCGAATTTTTCTATGCGTATTATATCTGTCGCAGATATATGACAATTTACTATTAATTATTTTTCAATGCAAGTGCTCGCAAAGGTCCACTTTTTATGCATCAAAACCGAACAAAAAGTCGATTATTTTGCCCTAGGGCTTTATTTTAGTTATTTTTTTTTATTTATTTGCAATGGTTGGCTAACCTGCAGCCTTTCCTGTGTACCATAAATATAATACTTTTTTTCCACTGTTTAACGGCTCTGGATACAGTCCTTTTGAGCCAATTATAATTTAAAGTTCACAAGATTATATTTGTTTTCATTTCCTCACACTATGCATTGAAAAACGTAGTATGATACACGGGCGTAAAAACAATAAATTACTCGGTTACGTTTAAAACACTCGCTACGCTCGTGTTTTAAATCGTCCTCGTAATTTATTCCTTTGCGCCCTTGTAGCATAAACTACTATTATAATCTGTTTAAACTAATGAAAGGCTTTAAAATAATATTTATTCAATTTACTATTAAGTTATAATTAGTAGCAACCCTACATACTGACGTTTGTAGGGTTCCGTATGACCAGTTTTTGTTAAATTATATTTTGTTCTTTATGCGTAGTAGATCGCATACAAAATAAAAAATGTGAATTATATTTATTTAATTTATTTAAAACACTTTTTGCCATTTTACATATTAAATTTTGTAAATGAATACAAAGGCGGCACTTATTGCTAATAGCAATATTTTCCAGGCAACGTTTGGAAGCATACAGAAAGATCAAAGAAAGAACATGGAAAGTGTAAATGCTGGAAGTACTAACAAATTTAGGATTCAGTAAAATTCATTAGAATTCAGATGTTTGATTTAGTGCACGATTTGCTTATTACATTTCAATGGACTAGTTCACAGTGAATATCCATTGTTCCGCCCATTGTTAGTGGCGCTTAATGGTTACGTCGTGTTACCCAATTAATATTTCCGGGAATAGCAATCTTACCCATAGGTAATATTTTAAGTATCATTTTAAGGTCATTTCCGTTTCCTTAGCCAATAATAAATAATGGAATTATTCAGTATATTATTCAGTATTATTATAATTATAATCTTTGTTTTTCATGTCTGTTTTGATAATTATGTTAAAATGAGTCGGAGCGTCGCTGAGACGACATGAGATTTTTAAAATGAGTCGGAGCGTCGCTGAGACGACATGAGATTTTTAAAATGAGTCGGAGGGTCGCTGAGACGACATGAGATTTTTAAAATGAGTCGGAGCGTCGCTGAGACGACATGAGATTTTTAAAATGAGTCGGAGCGTCGCTGAGACGACATGAGATTTTTAAAATGAGTCGGAGCGTCGCTGAGACGACATGAGATTTTTAAAATGAGTCGGAGCGTCGCTGAGACGACATGAGATTTTTAAAATGAGTCGGAGCGTCGCTGAGACGACATGAGATTTTTAAAATGAGTCGGAGCGTCGCTGAGACGACATGAGATTTTTAAAATGAGTCGGAGCGTCGCTGAGACGACATGAGATTTTTAAAATGAGTCGGAGCGTCGCTGAGACGACATGAGATTTTTAAAATGAGTCGGAGCGTCGCTGAGACGACATGAGATTTTTAAAATGAGTCGGAGCGTCGCTGAGACGACATGAGATTTTTAAAATGAGTCGGAGCATCGCTGAGACGACATGAGATTTTTAAAATGAGTCGGAGCGTCGCTGAGACGACATGAGATTTTTAAAATGAGTCGGAGCGTCGCTGAGACGACATGAGATTTTTAAAAGTGGACTGTATTGATAGAATTTTGGTCTTTACATAATCTGAAAGGCACTGAAATACACGGAATCTACAATTTTACTTAAGGTACACAATGATTATATAAAAACCACAAAATTTGGAGCAACAATAGCTTGCTCAGAAGACATTTTTAAGTATATTTTTAAATTATTATGCTGCATACTTATCATACTGCATTCATGACATATAATAAATATATATACATATATAGTATATTTTTATGGGTATATCATATCAATATTTGTACCAGTAATAAAGTAGTAATAAAGTTGTGTCTGCAAATTGAATATTTTTTCAAATTTGTATTTATAAGGTCTGATTTAAGTGAAAATAATTGTAGGGTAGATTATGTATCGTCGACTGAACAAATTGCAGTAGAAAAATTTTTTTTTGGTTTAGTTTATTTTTCAGAACTTGAAGTAACTAGCAAAATAAGAAAACTGATTTTCACCATTAAAAATTTGAGATATGTCGCGTCCAAAAATCTTCTAAAACAAATTTACGCTGCCTTGGCTCAATTGATTCTAACGTACTTTATCCCCATATGGGGAGGAGCATCCAAACAAAAAATTTTGGAGTTGGACAATGACAAAGATCCATTATAAAAGTTATGTATTTTAAACGATATAAATTTCCTACTGATAAACTTTACTTTATCAATCAGTTACTTTCAGTTAAGAAATTTTACGTATACATACTCAATTGGCATAGATTAAATTATGTTCAGGTGTGTTAATTCGAAAACCATTTCGAGATTTAGGTTTAATAAGCCGTATTTTCGAACGTTTGGTCTAAAAAAACCTTATGATGATGAATATTTTTACGAAAAAGCTGCAACTTCCCTTGTGTGACGTCACTTTAGTAAAATCTGTTTAGACATGTGCCCTTTGCTATCAAGATAAATTTATAATAGTTTGCTTCAGACAAATTTGACAGCTAGATAACAGATGAGTAGACAGAAAGAGACAGACCACTTTTTTTTATAAACCATCACACATCACAATCCGTATAATGTCTAAAATTCTCAGGTGACAAGGTCATCGGACAATTCTTTAAAAATCATAAAAAATAATATTTAATTTATATACCAAAATAATTAAAACCATGTCCTAAAATAGCGTATACCCTCTGAATGAAAATTTCAAAAAAAACTTCTAAAAATTAAGCTATGGGAATTTACTATAGTTTTCATTATGTTGGTATATAAATTAACCATTATTTTCTAATGATTTCTTAAAAAATTGTTCGATATGACGTCACTTGAGAATTGATTGTGATGTGTGATTGCTTACAAAAAAAGGGGTCTGTCTCTGTCTGCCTACTCATCTGTCATCCAGCTGTCAAATCAGTCGGAAGCAAATTTTTATAAATTTATTTTGATAGCAAAGGACACATTTCTAAACAGCCATTTATCAAGTGACGTCACACGAAGGCAAATGGAAGTTGCAGCTTTTTCGTAAAAATATTCATCATCATAAGGTTTTTTAGACCACAAGTTCTAAAATATGGCTTATTAAACCTAAAACTCGAAATAGTTTTCAAATTAACACACCTTAACAAAATTTAATCTATGCCAATTCTGTCGGCAGTCCCCACGACCCCATGATGTTTGTTTTAGATTAAAAATACATTTAATACGTTTATTTTATTCGTAACTATATGACAAATAAACTATTTGAATTTAAAAATTTAACACTAGAGTAGGCGCGCCCAAATTGACTCCTGAAACGGTCGCGCGGGGTACATGTGTAGCCCATTTTGAATTCAAATATTGTGGGTCATCTTTAGGTAGAATGAAAAAGTTTTTAATTTAATGAATAATCATCTTTATTTTTATCGTTTAATAATGAAAAAATAAAAAACATGAATGTTTTAGGTACTTTTTAACGGAAAAATAGAATACTTGGAATAATCAACATGAGACGCAGACGCCGCCATGATTTCCTAAAAAGATATTAATACTAAGTATATTTATTATGAAACGGTATGTAACATGCAAAAATTACACGAAAATGAAGTACTCTTAAAATATTAGTACATACAATTTTTGCATAAATAATAGGGATTTATCACATTCCTTGAACGGTCGCGCGGGCTACATATATACGCAGCCCATTCACTTTATTAGTCGTTGTTCTGAAGTCCGTGTGCTGAGGGTAGCGACACGCTACTGAGCGACGCGGGGGTCCATAGTAGAGGAATACACGGAAGAATAGCGCAGTAGTGTGACGCGTTTGAGAAAGAAGCACCAATAATATACCCTGGTCTACACCTGTAGCCCACGCGTCCACTCTAGTGTTAACTTTATGTCGTGAGTAGCCATTTATAATCAGTTATAAATCACCTTTATCGCTATCCTATGTCACTCAAGCACGCTCCACATTTTCACGAAAGGCTACGGACCCCTCATTATGTAGATGCGGCCACCTCCGCAATAATTAGCAGGGTTCAGCAATAATCTGAGGTGAGACCCCTATTTAACCCCTACGCCACCGCAAATGTAACACTATGGGTGCGAAAACTCGTAGCTCCTCATGGATGCTTGTGCTTACTTTGTTAGCTTGTTACACAGCTACTATAGCACAAAATAGATACTACCAGAAGTTACCGACTCCATACAACGAGCGAAAACAGACGCACACATGCATAGACGCGTTCGACCGACTTCGACCGAGATCGTCGTACGTACGCGTCTATGTGTGCGTGCGCCTGTTTTCGCTAGTTATGCGGAGTGGACCTTCTGTTAGTGGTTATTTTGTGCTAAGGGTGTGAAAACTCGTAGCTCCTCATGGATGCTTGTGCTTACCTTATTAGCTTGTTATACAGCTACCATAGCTTGACCGTAACCACTGTGCCTCGCCTTAGGCGCCGCGCGGCAATGCGGGGGGAGGAAAGGACATAGCATGTGTTTACATGAGATCGATATTGGTGTCGATTCGGTGTAACACGACTTAACATATTTGATTGGACTTACTTTATTTTAAGCGTCCTATCTTTGTCTCTTTGATACGGAAAGAAAAAACAGAACGCTTAAATAAAGTTAAGTAATGTCAAATAAGTTAAATCATGTTGCACTGAATCGACACAATTGTCAGACAGCTGTACTTTGCAAACTTTAATATATATTTTTTTATGTGCTTCAAAAAAATTGATTCTGACTTTAAACTCTCGCGTTTTGTACACATTATAATATATATAATCGGGTCTACCGCGATCAATTTTTACCTTTTTACGAAACGTCGGGTGTCCCCTTTTCGTAAAAAGGTAAAAATTTATCGCGGTAGACCCGATTATATATATTATAAACTGATTCTGATTTGAATTATAGTTTATTTTATGAATTATAAAATATTTGAATTAAAATCATAATTTTAATATAACGAACCTAGTTACTTAATTCACTTACTATTATTTAGTAATAAAAATAAAAAGCTTATATCCTTAAAAATATTGTGAGCCAATCTCGTAACATCCGACAATATCGATCTCATGTGAACTCATGCTACTCTTTCCTTTCCTCCCCCGCCTCCCCACGCAGCGCCTAAGGCGGCGCACAGTGGTTACGGTCAATATACAGCTAGAATATTAAGCTCGCAAAATGTGTTTCGTAATTTATTACATCGGCGACACTATGTTCTGAGTGAAAAACCAAATATTTACTCAAAGAGTAGTAATTTTGTACCGACAGCAGCGACAGTTCAGTTGGTAGGACTTTCAATCTTGAGATCCAGATTCATCTCGTCTCATTCAAGCATGTACCAAAAAGGTTTTTGGAATTTATATGAATATCTTCCATTATATATCCAAGAAAGAAAGAAAAGTGCTTTATTTCAAACACCACAGAAAACAAAACAAAAAAATAAAACGAATTACAAATGACAAGACCATATTCTGTGGTTATGAAAAAGGAGTGCAGCTCAGCTTAATGCCACAGCCGAAGCCACAGCGCTGGTATTCTGCGGGATCCCACTAAAATTAAAACTAATAACTTAAACATAATAATCAAAACATAACGTCATATCTAAATATAACGCGTAAAGTGTAAAATATTTACAAATTATAAGAAAAATAAATAAATTGTAATCGATTAATAAGTAAAAATGTTATTCTGAAATAAATAAACCTAAAAAAAAAAATTATAATAAATGCATATTTATAAAAATACTACATAGATTATGTCATATCAAGGCATCATACCACTTACTGGATTAGGAAAATACTATGTGAGGTACCTTGCTGCATGTATTTGTACCGCAAGTACGGCGATAAGACTCACCCCTATCACGTTGGGGCGTAAAAATCTAAAAATGGTTAGTGAAATTAGGGTGTACGAGTATTGACTGTTCCAATAACAGTCCGTACTCGAAACACCTCTGACACCCCGTCAGAGTTATATGTCGGGACAATATGTTTTTTTTATATACTTCACTTTCACTTCATATTTAGTTTTTATGTAGTCCTATCGAATCTGAGCATTTTTCCAGGGTAAAAAGTAGCCTATGTCACTCTCCGGCCTATAAACTATCTCTATGCAAAAAATCACGTCGATCTGTTGCTCCGTTGCTGCGTGAAAGAAGGAAAAACCATAAAACCATCAAACCAACAAACCAACAAACCAACAAACCAACAAACCAACAAACCAAAAACCAACAAACCAACAAACCAACAAACCAACAAACCAAAAACCAACAAACCAACAAACCAAACAACCAACAAACCAACCAACAAACCAACAAACAACAAACACACTTTTGCATTTATAATATAAATGGGGAAGTGGGTATGGGGATGCATGCATCCGGAGGGTTTAGGTAGGGAACCGTGGTTTTTCGTGCACAAATAGGTACATTACTTTTGTGGCACGTAAGTTTCCACACAGTGTTCCTTTGCACTCATAAAAATAAGTTCCAAAAAAAAAAGTTACAATAGGAATCAAACCTGGATTTACATTTTTTATCCAATTTGTTATCCAACTGATTTATAAATAATAAAACAACAATATAAAGTTTTAAATAGCGTTGAACTCGCAGAACAGAGGTTGTATAAAACAAAACAAAAAATATTTTTCTGCGAATTGAAAAGTTTCGCGCTTATTTATTCCCCACCACAGTGATTTGTTGGAGCCAGTCCCAACCTCCACAAAGGTATTATTCTGTAAGTCTACTACAACCTCAACTAAATTTCACTGAAGTCAGATGTAGCTTTTGGCTACAGATTTGAAAGTAAAGTCGTAGCTACAAAGACAATGAAATGTTTTTTATTCGTTTCTTTTAAGGCTTTAAGAGCAGCGAAAATGTTGCCATTGTAGAAAAAAATCCTTGCTTACTAGAATAATTATTGAAATTCTACTCAATTAAATGCTTACAAATAACAATGACTGTTTTAAAATAGCAAAGTTTTCAGAAACAACGTCAATTTATAGCTAAAATGTATACTTATACAAAAAGTGACCGTTTATAGCAAAAGTTTAAATTTTAGCTCGTACAATGACATTGTCTATGAAAACTACGCAATTTAAAAACAGTTCATTGCTATTTCTAGACGTTTCTTTGAGCAGACTTTAAATAATAATTCTGATAACTGAGTATCTATTGTTTTTTTTTACAGTGGCATTACTTTCACAGCTCTTAAGAGTCGTTTAGCAGACGGATTGTAAAAACCCGCCTTCTTGTAACGAATCAAAACTGAACCAGAGAACATAAAGTAACACTTAAATTCAAAATTTGCTCTATTATAATATAATCCTTCAAAACTTTAAAACCTATGTATTGTGTATACTGTCATCTAATAGTTTCCAGACTCTTGTTTCTTGGACTTCACTGAGGAGCTTCTCAATAAACTCGAACGACTTCAAAATATATGAATTCGATCAATGAGTTCAATCAATGTATTCGATTCATTTTTTCTCTTCGTAAATACGATCATGTCTCACAGTTTCGTTCCCAGTTAAATTGGCTCCCCATTCGTCTTCGCAGAAATGTTCAAATTCTTTCTGTCCTCCATAGTGTATTAAACAATCCCTCTGCTCCTACCCTGCGGTCCGTAATAGAATTACATAGATAAAAGCTATGAATGAATTAAAGTGTGAGCGATGACTGGTCCGTAATTTGTGAGCTAGCAAACGATGTGAAAGATAGCTTATGATTCGGACCGCATTAAAAAAGATACATCTTAACCATAACCTCTTATCACAGAATACAATACGATTATTTGATTTTATTTCGTCAAAGTGCCGTGATTCGTGATGGAACAAGAAGAGTTTGTAGCACTGTTCTTTAACGTAGACTCAGATAGCGACGAAAAATATATATACATATAAATTCTTCCTTTTCGACGAAAAGTTCCACACGACTTTTCATTTGTTTCTCTCATGGCCGAATAAAACATATACTATGGTTTATCTGATCTGAACTGCTGAAATAATGGAGCGAAAACAATTTTTGATATTCCATTCCGTTCAACGCTTACATCGCCTCACCTCCGTCGCATGAGCCATTAAAGTCATACGAATGAATGAACGCATTTGCTTCACTCATGGATTATTAGCCAATCACCTCATTCATTCGTAATCGATTTTAGCGAAATAATTCTATTTCGGAACGCGGGGCTAGTTACCTCCGTGAACGGTTCACATTCATTGAATGAATGAATGAACGCGGGCATGAAATGCGCTCCTGCAACAGTCAAAGGATATATAGCTGTTCCAAACAGAACAGGATTATAACGTGACTCATTTTCGGTACACGTTGCAAGACTCTGGAATCGCTTACCGGTGTCAATTCAGGCATTGAAAAATACAAATCACTTTAAAATAAAGGTGAAGCAATTTTTCTCAGCAGAATACCCATCTTAGAACTCAAATATCCAATATTATTATAATTTTTGTATGTTTATTTATTATATATATATACAAGGTGACTTTTTGATCATCGTCCAAATTCATACTGGTGGCTTGGTAAGTGATCAGTATCATTGATCAATAACAATTTTTGTAAAATTCGTAAAATGAAATTTCGACTTCCCATAGTGATTTACTCGGAACTCGAAGTGAATTTCTATGGGAAGCCGAAATTTCATTTTACAAATTTCACAAAAATTGTTATTGATCCAAGATACTGATCACTTATAAAGCCTCCAGTATGAATTTGGACGATTATCAAAAAGTCACCTTGTATATGTATGTGTACATTTTATAGGTATGTTTTCATCATGTATTTTTTGTTAGCTACCAAATGTTGCCTGGAAGATATTGCTATTAGCAATAAGTGCCGCCCTTGTACACCATGTTTAATTGTTTCTTTTTTCCTTTAAGTTATTTGTGTAAATGTGCAAAAGTGTTATAAATAAAAAACAAGGTTTCTGTGAATTAAAATTGTAATAAAATATTCTGATAAAATGAAATTACAATTCACAGATAGATACCAATAGAAACTTTACATAGGTATTAAGGTTTTTTTTAGGATTATAATAGAGCAAATTTTGAATTTAATTGTTCAGTTTCAATCCGCCTGCTAGAGGGCTCTTAAAGCCTTAAAGTTCCAAAAGTTCAGAGATTATTTATTTGCGAGGGCCACAAAGGGAATAAAAGTTGCTCCTTGAACCTCTAATCTGCATTCGGGGATTTGTTTTAAGACACTGGGATCGTTCCGCCAATCTGTAAGTTAATTAGGGAAAGATATTTGTGAACTTTGCATCCAGAGCGGAATGCCCTTTTCAGTTTTCTTTATTGGAATTCTTAGCAGACTTTTTGTTTATAGAATATTACTTTAGTTAAAATAACACCAAGTTTGTACACGCTACGAGTACATTCGTAAAACAAGAGTTATGGACACAAGTCACACGAAATAACACGAAAAAATTTGTTTTTATATTTTTTTACATTTTAATATTGCAAAGGATTTATAGCGCCTGGTATAAAAAAAATCGGGCTCGACATTATCTCCTTAAAACAAGTCATTCGGTCCCTTTACAAGGCACAGCAGTCACTATTAAAAAAGACAAAACAATTAGATAAAGTTAGTAAAGTAGTCGTCATACAAAATATACGGGTTCCGTCAACTTACACTAGGGGCAAGGAGAGATGTCTCCTATGATAGCTGCGTTTAGTGATGGGTACATTTCAAATTTCGGTAATTAAAAAAATCAAGCGTAAGTGTAAAAAAATGGCCTTGACAGTCAGACAGACAGACAGACAGCCTCTAAGGGTTCCGTTTTTTTATTTTGGAGTACGGAACCCTAAAAAGTGACTAATTTACAATGTTTTTGTTACATATAATTTAACCAAAAAAATTTATAGCTTGGAAAAAGACTGAGCCGTACGATGAAGGAGAGTAGAAACTTTTATGTATTGATTACCATTCAGCCACTAATAATTCCCCCTTGAGTTGTTTTAATCGAATCTTGAAAAAATGGAAAATATAACATTAAAATTAAGTTAAAAACATTTGTATGCTGTTATGGCAAAAACATTATTTACTTAGTATATTTTATAAGACCTACATTATGTTACATGCTTTAAAACAAATAAATGATTTGATTGATTGATTGATTGAAAATTTTGCTATTATGTGTGTACACCTTTAACAATTCTATTGCAAAATAACGGCAACATGAAAATCGAAAAATAACAGCCGAAAAAGGTACATCACTTTTTGTGGTCAGGAAGATAGCCATAAAACTTGATAGGCATTTAAATGTCATAGGTGCCGTCTCTCGTTGCCCCCAAAGATTTCAAAAGTACGGATAGGCCCTTACCGTAGTAAGACAGCACCAAAATGTTTTCACCTTTAAATGGGTGACGCTCACTCACACGTTTGGAATCAGTGCTCATCTGAACACAGTGATAGTTGGACGCCTTAATGAATTTTTACGAGGAAAGAATATAATAGAATAGAATATAGTTTATTTGCGTTATTAGGTACATAATGTTCTTATATTAAGAGGTAAAGTATTACAATGTATTTTTATTGCAATGTAATGTTATTTTTAAATATGCGACGACATTTTAAGTGTTCTTAAAATATAGTTTTAAAGAGTAGATTACGTCATACTGGAGGCCTAACAAGCGATCAGAAAGCGAATCAACAACAACAACAATCTTGACCTCCCATAGTAATGGGCTTGCGTTTGTAAGGAACAAGAAAAGAGAAAGATTTCGAATTGCACAAAAAGCGTCCTCAAACCTTGACATCGACCACTTACCAAGTCTACAGTATGAAAGGGTCTCAATATGCCGTCGTGTGCATTTTTGAAGTGCACTAACATTTCAAGAAATATGAATAAAGCCAAAATTGTGACATTTCACATTGAAAACACATTCAAAAACAATGCAATAGATTTTAGTTGTCAGGGCTCACCTAAACTTTTGAAATCTTTGGTTGCCCCTAGTTTAGTTACATATTGACCGCCTCTGTGGCCTAGTGGTTCGAGTACTTGACTATCATCCGGAGGTTACAGGTTCAAATCCCGTTGTGGCACATTTGTGTTCGGTCTGTGTCCTTTTGGAAGGGACTCTTCATACTCAGAACAATAAATGCCTTCATTATATTTCAATTTTTACATTGCATCTTTCAAAATCAATTTTCCGTATTGGTCTAGGAGGCGCTGAACAAAAAAATAACTAATTTTGACATTTTGCTTCTTTCTTATTTAAATCTAGCTCCAGTTACTTATGTCAACATCCCGCTAGCTACAGCTGTTGCGTTTACCTAGAACGGGTCAAGTTTAATTTTGATGTCGTCTGGCGGCATGAAAGCAACAAGTAAACGGTCTATCATTTCAACTGCAGTACATTTGGTGAGTCTGCAGCATAATGTAAAAAAGTAAAAATGTAAAAAAATATCACGTGTATGACGTCCCCCCTCTTGCAACTTCACGTAGACTTGTCCCAGAGGAAGTAAAATTTATTTCTATCGTAGTCTCTAAGTAAAAAGTGAGTGAAATTGCAAGAGGTTGGATTTCATGCACTTGATAATAATAATAATAATAATAATAATATTTCTTTATTCGAGTAATAAAAGAACTCATTGTGTTAGTTATATACAAGGAAGGCTTAATTATCTAGAATTAGTTAACACAAACATTAATTATATACAGTCGTTTTATAATTGATTACATAATAAATTTTACTTTATATGTAGGCTGGAACAGTGCCCAAGGTAGTATGCATCCAACCGGTTGGCGAACGTTCTAAGGATGTTGTTGCGGCTGGCCCGCACCCTGCAGAGCAGAGACGCGCTGCGCCTGCGCATCGTCGCGTAGAAGCAATCCACGCTTGCTTCCGCGAACATGCCCGAAGCACTGCAGAACCGGGGCAGCCGCACCAACGTCAATAATGACAGGGCAGATTTTTTTATATGTTGCTGTACACTCACCAGATACAAATATTGCATTTGAAATGACAGGCCGTTTACTCGTTGCTTTCATGCCGCCAGACGACATCAAACTTAAGACTTGACCCGCTCTAGGAAAACGCAACAACTGTAGCTAGCAGGACGTTGACATAAGTAACTCACTGACACTAGATTTTAATAACAGATAAGCAAACCATGACTTATTTTTTTGTTCAGCGCCTCCTAGACCATATTTTCGAAGAGTTCTATGCTTAGCCTCGTAGGACCTAGAATGAAGAACACTCGCCTGGAAAGAATAAATTTATAATAAAGTAGAGTAACAACTCTACGGTAAATTATCTACTATCATGCCAAATTTCAGCTCGATTGGCCCAGCTGTTTTTGGACGAAAAACAGGGTTTGAGGGTTTCCGTTTTTTTGGTGGAACCCTAATAAAACAGTGTAGCTTCTGTAGTGACGTAGCTGCGAGAGAGGCCATTAGCCGATGGACCGGCCCCGGCCGACAATTACTGCTTCCACGAACTATAGACCAGGAGCTGAATATTTGGTACCTGAAAAAATAGCACTGGAAATAAAAACCTTCTCTTTCAGTAGTTTCAGGTTCCCCGTTCAATTTGTCCACATTTTATCAATCGATGTCTTTGATGACCCAACTGAAGCCAAAATTCATCGCTTAAGGTGGGCCATCCTGCTCAGCTGCCATATAAATGCTTTAGGTGTAACGACCTGATGGTTTTAATCTCAATGAAATTTTGCACACATCTTTATATTTGTTTCCCTCACCCCCCACACCGCACTCCGACCCATCTCTCATCAAGAGGTGCAAGATGGCGAGATATTCAAAAAGCGCAGAATTTGTCAAATGGTTTTAGGTAAAAACTGTTTTCTGTTTATTCACAGAAAAGTGTATAAACTTGATCTCCTTTACGTGAACGACGTCTGTATTTCTGTATTTTTATTTCTAGTATAGATAAAAACTTCATAAAATGTTGCTTTTTGGGCAGTATAGGGACGTAGTTAGATGTCGCTAGGTAATACTTATGATAAAAATATGAAGAAAATAAGCTGCTGACTTCACAATCAGTTTTTTTTTACCTTTTGTATGAATCTTGAAAAAAAAACCGAGCGGAATTAATTTATTAATGTCTAAAATATACATTAAAAACGGTAATAAAAATGAAATGTACACAATTTTATAAACAAATTTCGTACTCCATATTTTTTTTAAACTTAACAAAAAAGTATTAAAAAATAAATTTCTGCCTTTTAGTTAGTACCATCAAAATGTATATTTTATAAGGGTCGGCTACGCCAAACATGCTCTCGCGTTTGGGCAATTTAGCATATTATATCCAATAATAATAATCATTGATTAAATCAGATTCATTTTAACAATTAAAAAGATAAAACATCTGAAACATCACTAAAATCACGAGAAAAGTAATTTGGCGCTGCAAAAAAAAGATTTTTTTGTGCCAAATTTAATTTTTAATATAATTTTAATATTAAGCAAAAAAAAGAAAAGAAATACACAAACATTAAAAAAAAATTGCGTGTTGTTTCTGTACTGGAAAAGTGTTCAATGTTTGAGTATTTCTTTTAAAATAACGAAAGGAAATAAAAAATTACAAAGATCTGTAAGAGGTACTTTCATTTCTTTACTCTATAAAAAACATTTTATTTTATAATTAGATCAGTATACTGATCACACTAGTTTCAACGATGAATGACGTTTTCAGTGATTTTAGTGATATTTTCGTTTTTTTTTATTTTCGTTGGTATAAGAGGTAACATTGCGAGTTTAATACAGTCATACTTAAGCAACCGAAAGCAATATGTGGAAATAACACAAGTGTGCGTTGCAAGCAAAACTGAGACTAAATATCGCTCTAACTTAAGGGAAAAAAATTGTGGTGTACCACAGGGAAGTGTTTTGGGGCCGCTGTTGTTTTTATTGTATATCAATGACATGCCAAAAAACGTTAGTTACCCAATGGTACTTTTTGCCGACGACAGCACTGTTGTCATTGAACGTGATACCGCTAAAAACTATGAAGATGAGATAAATGAAACTTTGCATACAATAATTGAATGGCTTAGCAAGAATAAACTTGTCATTAATCTTAAAAAAACGAAAATTATGCACTTTTACCAAAAAATATCACCCCCACACCTTAATATAGACTATCATGGCACTATTATTGAGACAGTAGACACCACTAAGTTCCTTGGTATAGTTATTGATAATGGTTTGAAGTGGAAACCCCAGATTGAAAATGTTTGTAAAAGGTTAAATAAATCTGCATATGCCTTGTATAAATTATCAAAAGTTGTTAACCTTCAGACATTGACGACAGCATATCACGGATATGCTGCTTCAGTTCTTCGCTATGGATTAATCTTTTGGGGCAATTCCACAGATGTAAATTTGGTCTTTAAGGCTCAAAAGAAGTGTATCAGGGCTATATGTGGTTTACAATCTAGAGATACATGTAAGCCTCATTTTAAGGAGCTAAAGATTCTTACGCTACCATGTATGTATATTTACGAAGCTTCATTATTTGTGAAAACAAACCCTGAACTATTTAAGAAAATTTCTCAGGTAAACGATAAGCAGCTACGAAATAGAAATAGACATTGAAAAGAGCAACACAACCCTAATACATAATAGCATAGTACGCATGGGACCTAAAATCTATAACAACTTGCCTCATGAAATAAAAAACCTGGACTTGATACATTTTAAATACAAACTTTGGACATACCTTATTGAAAAATGCTATTATACTATTTCTGAGTTTCTTGACAAATTTTAAATGAAATTATTAATTTCCATAGGGCTTTTTATTATCCTATAACTGTGACATTTTTTGAGTTTATTAAGTATTATGTTAAATTGATTTGAATTATTATATTGTCTAATTTATTGTTTTATTGACATGAATGTTAATTATGATGTTATTCTAAATGCATCTATATAAAAACTGTTTTATTATTGTGTATTATTGTTTTATGAAATTTTGTACGCCTCTGAGGCAAAACATAGAGCACATTAAATATTGTTGTCATCTACGCATGTATACCTATGTTTCACAAATAAATTATTTGATTGATTGATTGATTGATTGATTTTTTCAAAAGTTCGCTTATAGCGGTGATGATGGTGATGGTGATGATTATTATTATTTCAATAATTCCTTCCCCTGTCACTGAGTAAAGAGGCCACTTAAGATATTTATGACGGCTATTAATTCCTCCCTCTTTGACAGAGTATAGAGGTGACTTACAAAGTATCCACTTTAATAATCAACAGTTGTATATTTATAATTAAATATAACGTTACCAATCGGCTTTCCTTTATAAATATTTATATATATAGTGGTTTTTTATATGTATAACATTAATTAATAGAAGCAAGATATATTTCACATGGCTTGCTTCTTTTAATTAATGTATATCATTTAAAAAAAACACTATATATATCAGTGGCGTGCACAGAACTTTTTTCCGGAAAAGCAATCAGAAGGTCAAGTACGACAATAAAAAAAATATGAAAAAATTTAAATAACACTTTGAAAAAAAAAAGTTTGTATCACGCCAGGGTAGGCACTGCCTACCCTAGAGTGGAGATTTTCAATTTTTCATACAAACTTTTTTTTTTTCAAAGTGACATTTAAATTTTTTCATATTTTTTTTATTGTCGTACTTGACCTTCTGATTGCTTTTCCGGAAAAAAGTTCTGTGCACGCCACTGTATTATATATATATCAACAGTTGTATATCTGACACAACTCGCTGATTTTTTTAGTTTGGCTCTCGGTCTAGTAATGAACGTAACAGGGATCCCTATTAAAAGTTACTCTCTGTAGAACTTTAGAATAACGATGCATATTAATTGTAACGTCGATATTGTAATTTGCGACAGTACCGCAGTGCTGCTTAACTTTACATAATATTTTATGGGCGGTTAATGGAAAGTAATGACTTGTGTTCTACTTACGTTATCTTTTTGCTAGAAAAAGGTTTTAATGCGCTACGGAAAAAAATCGACACTTTTAGAACTTGCATATCTATTTCTGTAAATAATGTATTATTTTGATAAAATAGTATATTATTTTTTGGAATCTTTTTCTAGGGATCTGTTAAACAGAAACGCGATTGGAGAAATTCGGCTCGATAGAAATATTTATTAAAATGAGGTCTTTTTTGACACCAATTCTCCTGGTTTAACAATTTGACATATGGACTGCAATCATATTTTATTAGATGGGTTTTAACGGTATCTAGGACCTACGAAATTTTGATAGCAACTTTAGTACATAGACAAAAAATGTACTAAAGTTGCTATCAAAATTTCGACCGTTAAACCCATGTCATAAAATATAATTGCAGTCCATATGTAATTCTAAATTGTCAAACCAGGAGAATTGGTGTCGAAAAAGACCTCATTTCAATTAATATTTCTATGGAACCGAATTTCTCCAATCGCGTTTCTGTCTTAACAGATCCCTAGAAAAAGATTTCAAAAATAATATACTATTTTATCGAAATAATATAATTTACTAAAGTAGATATATTATGCATGTTCTTAAAGTGTCGTTTTTTTTTCCGTAGCGCCTTAAGTGTTAAACCACCACCAACCACCATAGAATATACCATGGTGGTTTATATGCGATGATATTTATTATGGCGATGATAGCTGGCAGGGTAGATTGCCCTTTTTTATTGCATTGCGGTGGCCTTCACATCACACGCAACAAATAAACATTAATTTATTATTATTATAAATTGTTACTAACACAGTAGTATTAATTTTACTAACAAAATTGTATGTATTACTAACTCAGTACTTTTATGTTTACTAACAACTATGAGTCATGTTGCTCGAAATAAATGTTTTAAATAAAAAAAAAAATATATATATAGTGGTCGGAAGTTAGCTGCACAATCACTTTTGACAGCCAATTTTCCCCACGATTTTTGACGTTTGTTGAGGTTTTATAGCGGAAAATACTAGTTTATTGCGATCTGAAGACCGCACTCATAGACAACAAAGTACAGCTAAATAACTTTTTTTTATCTAACGTATCTGTGTGTATCTACACTCATAAAGTAATTACGAAAAATACCCTCAGACTCAAACAAACCATTTAATAATCACTTTTTGTTTGTTCACAAACAAAAGTCTAGACTCACGATTTTCATTATTACATCTTTGACTTTTGCAGCGTTTTGCAAAGCCTTTTATTTATAATTAATTATAGCAATACACATGTACTATTGGGATAAACAACACAGACCCGCTTTTCGCCCTCCATACGAATGGGATAAGAGTGAAAAATGGGCCAGTAGAACTTTCTCCAGTGGTATTAATGCGTTAATTAATACGTTCACCCATTAGCTTTTATCTTTCGGTTTGGTTCGCATAGATGTATATGTATTGATCAATCAACAAAAAAACAATTTTTAGATAATTTATCAATATTCAATATGTTTTTACAACATCCAAATAGAGTTATGAGAGGTGTTTAATACCGTGACAAATTGTCACTTTCTTACATCAAATTAAAACTCGTCGTTTTCTATAGTAAAGCAAAAACATAAAGTTATTTGTTGCCATCAGTAGATCAACTGATTTGAGTTCTGAGAGACCCCTAATTCCACATGAAAAATTTAGTAGTCGTTGCTGAAATTCAAAGGCACTTTGCACGATAGACTTAATTTATTTTTCTTTTCATGATTTGCACTGAATATCTCTCGTTTCTTATATTTTAATAAAGGGGGTGGTCCTGAGATCACTATAAACTACCATTTTCCACCAAAAATACCCAAGATTCGGTCACGGACACCAACAAAACGTAGGTGTACAGCTAACTATAGGCCACTACGAACTACGGTATTAACCAGGGATGGGTAAACTAAGGCCCGCGGGCCATCTCCGGCCCGCGAAGCGTTGAAATCCGGCCCGCGACCATCAAACAAAAATCGAGTGAAGTTTTCGTATTGTTAGAAATTTCGCCGCTAACTTGAAAGTTTATTTTAATTGCAATTTGCAATTTCTTCCTTATTTCAATAGTTGTTTTTTATTATTGCACAATAAATTAGTGTTTCAGAAAATACATACTAATATTTTTATTTCAGTTATAATATAGCCAAAAATGCAACAACTTGATCCGCCATATATTTCGTTAGTATATATTCACAAGCGAAGGAAAAAGTTTTCCCATCCCTAGTATAAACTATGGGTGGTTGGTTTTTTGTCATTTGTCAAAGAGCGCGCAAAAAGATAAAAGGAATGGAAATATCGGACAAGGGGAACGACAGCTAATAATTCCTACAGCTGAGGTCATTGTACTTTTCGATGTTTTGAAAAACGTGTTCTGTTCGAGTTTTCCACCAAAAGAACAAAACATCAATGATCGGTCACGATGTCAAGTCCAATTGTTGTCGATCTAACCTACGGTGAACCCTAGTACAGGTTCTGCGAACCTAGCAGGTGTGTCCAAAAACAGTATATTTTTGACATAACGGGATACCTGACGCTAGAACATCAACAACACCAGATTTTCAAGGGTTCATTTGAAGAAACTAAGTCTCTCCTCATATTGAAGAAAATATATTTGATTTATCGATCTTTTATCTAGGGATTCCACATAAACAATGTATTAAGATTTATACTTATGTCAAAAAAAAATTTTTTTCCACCCTCTTTTTTTTAGTTTTCAAACGTTAGTTTCAGAAACGCGGTTAAGAGATCAACTTGATTTTTTTTTTATGAAATAGGCAATACAAACATAAAGTGATATTACCTAAATCCAATATTTTTTTCCCTACAAAATATTTCAGTTAAAACACACCAATTTGTTGTTTCGCTGCGTGATCACTAGTATTACGCGTCCAAGAAAAATAGCCCAAAGAGCCAACATATAATCGCCTCTATGAAATGCAAATAAGATCTTTGCCATTAGACTTATTGTGCTAGACGAGTAATAAAAAAAGTTGCTAGGGTATGCCATTCTCTTAAGGCATGCAAAAAAGTAAAGGTATTAACTTAAATCTAATACCTTTACATACAAAATGGCGCTCATATTAAAAAACTCATCCCTCTAATTCCAAAATAATAAAGCAGGAAAGACAAGTGTCAAATGAATGCCTTGGAGCAGGCCCGGCACTCCCAAAAAGATACGGTCGGTCGTTTGTCGTTCCAGCATACGTCCATCGTCAGATGCATCGCACGCATGAAAAGTGTGATATACGACCGAACGATATTTGATCGAATTTTGTCACTTCGGAGTAGGCCCTCAGATTAGATTTGTCTGAATAATCTCGCCTTAACTCATTTCTTATTCTTACTTCGAGCATTATGTATAACCCGAATCAAAAGACCTTGGGAATTAAAATGGCGACCGGAATTATCCACCTCTTATTTACTATATTCGCTTATGGAAATACAGATAGAATTAAAAACAATAACAATCAATGTGTATATTGTCGATCGCTCAAAGCTTATCATCCATTAGCCTAGTTCGTCCACTGCTGGACATTAGCCTTTCCAGGACTTTGCCACTCCCGGCGGTTATCCTGGAATAATTGCCCATACTCACACACGCTGGGCAGGCGGGTTGGTGAGCGCGGTGCCGAAACCCTCGCAGTAGTGACGCCGCTGCCCTTCACCAGTCTGTTCCATATAAGGCTTGGCTATTAGGGATGGATATACCGCCATTCATCGGTCCCAGGCATGGTGGGCCTCCTGGTTTTTTGCCTGTGAGCTGTCCTCTTACTCTCCCCCGAATTACTTCGAGGGGGTCTCCAAGTAAGATGGTGATGCCTTCACAGTCGAGCCCGGCATCAGATCTACCACCTGTAAAAAAAAAACTCATACTGTGAGGTAAATATGTCAGGTGTGCGTTTCTATACAGACAGGACACCCAAAGCGGGCAGACATTTTGAATCCCAAAATCTTAGGACTCAGGTTATATAACACTTCACTGATGCACCTGGATTATAGTTAGACTCAGGTTTAAAGCGACAAAGTGCTTTCCGAAAATCCGTTTTAAAATATTCTCGCTTCCAAACTAAAAGTTCTGAAAATGCAGACAAACGGCATTCAGGAGTAAAAAGCTTTGCAAGTTTCAGGTTTGGATATCGGAGCGAGTCGGGTTCGATCACGCGCTACATGTCTTGCAGGATCCCGGGAAACTTGCATACGTCGAATCGGGATTTTCATGTCCCTCTTATCTTTCCTAAAGAGGTTGAGCTGGCAATGCTTTTCTTGCAATTATTTCATTTAAGTTTAAAAACTAAGCATGGAAAATGGTAGGTCGCTTGTATGGGATGCGACTTGCGTGGACACTCTCGCCCCGTCCCACCTACGAGCGACCTCCGCCAAGGCTGGCGCGGCTGCGGAGTCGCCTGAAAACCTGAAGCGGCGCATATATGTGGCCCTCGGAGAGGGCTACATGTTTGCGCCGTTCGGTGTTGAAACCCTTGGACCATGGGGCCCGGCCGCGCGGCAACTTTTTAAAGAATTGTCAGCACGCCTGGTCGACGCCTCTGGTGACCCAAGGGCCGGAGCTTACCTCGGTCAGAGGATCAGCTTAACGATCCAACGAGGTAACGCTGCCAGCGTCTTGGGTACCCTCCCCAACGGCGACGATTTAAAAACATTTTTTATTTAATATAGGCATTATATTTTTTAATAATTTTAATTTAGATTAAGTTTAGTTTTTAATTTAATCTTATAAAAATATAAGTTTAAAAACAGAAGAGAGAAATCTCAAACTCCTATAGGAACAAACTTGTCTTTTTTGAGATGAGATGAAAACCTCATTTCATATTCAAATAACACGACAGTTATGGATTTTCATACTGAAATTGTCGGTATGATAACGAGACATTATGGATTTTGATACTTACATTGCCAACCGCGATTAGCTTGTTTTTCACCACTACTAGAAGTTCGATTTATCTCGAACAAGGTTTTATAAATTATGATCCTATGTATTATACATAAAAAACCGCATCAAAATCCTTTGCATAGTTTTAAAGATATAAGCATACATAGGGACAGACAGACAGCGGGAAGCGACTTTGTTTTATACTATGGAGTGATAGTGACAGTGATACACTCTTGTTTGAGAAAAATAATATTCCACCAAAAATTTGTTAATTTTGAATGAACTTATTTCACGTACTGGGGATGAAACAATGGTTTTATACTATGATCCCCTCTCCAAAAGGGAATCGATGGAGTGGCGTCGTCATGGTGAAAAGCCGCCTAGTAAGGCCAAGGTAACGCAATCCACCAAAAAGAAAATGGCTACCATATTTTGGGATTGTCACGGAATACTATTGATAGACATAAAAGACCGGAATACTACGGTGACCGGCAGCTACTACGCTAGCCTTATTGAACAATTACGAGAGGCCATCAAGCAGAAACGTCGAGGTAAACTTAGCAGAGGTGTGCGGCTACTCCACGACAATGCTCCCGTTCAAACTGCTTCAATTACCAAGGCTGCTGTTGCAAAGTGTGGCTTCGAGGAAATTCGTCACACACCCTATAGTCCCGAACTGGCCCCAAGTAACTACTATTTGTTTTCGAAACTTAAGGCTGACTTAAGGGGAAGGAGATTTTATTCAGATGATGAAGTGACTGGTGCGGTTTACGCCCATTTTGAGGACAAAACTTCCGAATATTTTTACAAGGGGATAGAAATGCTAATTTACAGATCTGAAAAGTGTATTGAAATAGAATGTATTTACTACCGTACTAGGTACTTTGCCTCTGAAATTAACCCACTTCACTTTGTATCAGGATTTTAAATTAGAGTCTGTGGTTCCAAAAAGTACGGAAAAATAGTTTTCATCAATATTGTTATGTCCATAAGTAACACGTAAGGTATGAAGATATTCACTTTCTCAAAGTGAATAGGTTAAATATGTAAAAGAGAAAGGTTTTTTTTTATTTGTAAGTTAATATTAATCGATTATGAAATTCTAAACTAATGGATCATGATAACAATTTTAACTAATAAATCAGGGTCCTTCATCTATGCACTCATTTTTATCATCATTTATGCCTTCTAAATAAAATAAAAACATCTGTCAAATCATGACTTTTTAAGACCAATAGTCTAACAGCTGGTAGAGCTGATGCCGGGCTCGACTGTGGAGTTACCACCATCTTACTTGGAGACCCTCTAGAAGTAATTCGGGGGAGAGTAAGAGGACAGCTCACAAGCAAAACACCGGGAGGCCTACCATGCCTGGGACCGATGGATGGCGGTATATCTATCCATAATAGCCAAGCCTTATATTATTATGGAACAAACTGGTAACGGGCAGCGGCGTCACTGGTGCGAGGGTTCCGGCACCGCGCTCACCAACCCGCCTGCCCAGCGTGTATGAGTATAGGCAATTCTTCCAGGATGACCGCCGGGAGTGGCAAAGTCCTTAGGCTGATGGATGGATGGATGAGTCTAAGAGGTGGCAAACTCGTTAACTTACCGTTGACCTACGACGAAATGTCTGTGGTCGTAGGTCAACGGTAAATTAACGAGTTTGCCACCTCTTAGGCTATTTTTGTATTACCATCGTCTTTTATCTTGGCTGACAACAAAATTGGCATCTCCTTTTATATTTCACGCTATTTTGGACACAATTGGTGTGATCAAAATCACCTGTTTTTCCTGTTTACGACTCAGTATCAAGAAAAAATCTACTTAATAAAAATGGCTATAAACTGCTCCCACTCTAATTCTGTCACTCACAGTATAATTGCCACAAATATATCACGTTTTAGCATTATCCCATCTGCAAAAACATGACAATTGTATATTTTGTTGAAAATTTTGGGAAGTGAATCTTCAGTTGGCAGAAGATAGTGTGTTGTATTTTTTAGGGTTCCGTACCCAAAGGGTAACCAACGGGACTCTATTACTAAGACTCCGCTGTCCGTCTGTCTGTCCGTCTGTCCGTCTGTCCGCCTGTCCGTCTGTATCTCATGAACCGTGATAGTTAGACAGTTGAAATTTTCACAGATGATGTATGTCTGTTGCTGCTATAACAAAAAATACTAAAAAACAGAATAAAATAAATATTTAAGGGGGCTCCCATACAACAAACATATTTTTTGCCGTTTTTATAGATAATGGTACGGTACCCTTTGTGCGCGAGTGAGTTACATGACCTAACACACCGAATTTTCGCAGTAGTCGAAAAAACCGGCCAAGTGAGAGTCGGACTCGCGCACAAAGGGTTCCGTACCAACCGTAAAACACACAAAATGTTGTACTATGATTTTGCTAATTTACCTAGTCTCTGTAAAATTTCACAATCAAGTTTTGATCAAATCTACACTAATATAAGAAATAAGTACAATTTGTTTGTTTGTATATAGGTAATTTCTGGAACAACTGAATCGATTTCGAAAATTCTTTTATACTACACCTGCTCGGAAAGTACCTTCTTACTTTTTTGAAAACGATGCAGAAAATACGTCATTACTGTCATACAAATATGCGGGCGGAAAAAGTGTATGAAAATTCATTGTTAACGTGCTTGAGCGGGCAGAAAAAGTATATGCAAATCCATTGTTAACGTGCTGTTTTTTTTTTAATAACATAAAGAATGAGCAAGTGGCCAAGTGGCCAGTATTATTTTGCGAACTCGTACATAAAACTCGAAAAATGATACTGGCCACTTGCTTTCCCTGTACATAATACAAAATAAGAAGGAAATAAAAAGTGGCAATCGCACGCGAGTCAGTCGGTTTCTTTTATTGTATCTTGAATAAAAGTAAAATGATACTATTTCCTCGCAGGTGTAGTATAAAGCACTATGTATCACTCGGGAGAAAGTGCGATTCCCAACCCGTGTGTATTGAAGCCAACCCGTGTGTATTGAGGTTCAACTCGGGCCTCAAACTACACCCTCGTTGGTAATCTTTCCCTTTCTTCCCTCGGTGAATAATGTACTATTGCTGTTGTTGTGGTGGTTAGACTCTTCGTTTGGACATAAGCTATAGTATATTCCCTAGTTAAAAAGGTTTTAAAGCAAAGCTTTACTTTTCAAACTGCAAACTGCCTTACATATCGTTGTTTCCTTAGCTACGCCTTAGCAGCATGTAAATATTTTATGGGGCTCCACAATGCTAAGCATCAACTTTGCATTGGAATCAGTTCCGTCAATGTAGACGATAAAATTTTAAAAATACAAGGTGACTTTTTGATCATCGTCCAAACTCATACTGGAGGCTTGATAAGTGATCAGTATCTTGGATCAGTAACAATTTTTGTGAAATTCGTAAAATTAATTTTCGGCTTCCCATATAAATTCAGTTCCAGTCCTGAGTGAATCACTATGGGGAGTCGAAATTTCATTTTACGAATTTCACCAAAATTGCATGATACTGATCACTTACCAAGCCACGGACGATGATCAAAAAGTCACCTTGTATATGGCGTGTTTTTTGACTCAAGAAAATTATTATATACACTTTATAAGTAAACATACTTTCAATCTTCTTTTAATTACAATGCTTTTAAATAAGCATGAGTTCCACGAAAAAAGTGATTCAGTTTCCATATTTCAAAACCGATTGAAACGAAACCAACACACGGAGAAACGTACTAGAAAAAACCACCTTTATTACATAAACAAATTATAGTTAATGTTCTAATGTAGCCGTGATTTCAAAATAACTGAAGTTATGCATGCGTGGCATCTGATTAAAGCAGGATAGACAGTTAAAAAACAAAAGCGTTAGAGCTGGACTGAATTTTAGCATCGTACAGCCCTTTAAGAGCGCACCGAGCTTTTTACACACACAAACACGTTTTTATAACACTTGTTTAAAATAGTAAGCAATTAAATAAAAATCTAGGGAAATATATTGGTATTATTGGGGATATATACTAGACTGTATACACGATAGAAACACGATTTGATAAAGTTAGCTCGATAGAATAAATTCGCAAAGTTACCTCTTTTCGAGTAATGTTTTCCTCTTTTTCGCTACTTTGTTATATAAATAACTGATTTGATAATATGATTTATTCGCTAAAATAAAGTTCATAGATGACTGGAGCGTTTATACACGATAGTTTTTTATTTAAGAACAATGTGATGAAAATAACCACGAAAAACATTGAAAAATTGCAAAAGTTTGGTTATTTTCTATACTCTTTACACGTAAAGAAAAAGACAGAGACAAAGGCAAACGCTCGGTGCGCCCTTAAGCCCATGCTCTAGTACTGTTAAACGATAGCATAAAAATATATTGTATGCAGAAAAAGCTTCGTTTCACTACCGGAACGACATTTTATTGCAACTTTGTGCGACTAAGAATGTTGATTATAAAAGGGGCTATATTTTTTATGGCCTGAACATAATAATTTTATAGTACATTCACGAAGAGGTCGTTTAAATTCATCGTATCACAGGACACCGTAATTTTTAGCTTGTAAATGGTTTCATATTCAACAAAGTGTCTCTTGAAAATAAATTTAAAGCGTTAAGTGTCATTAAAATAATTACCCAGCTCGTTTTAATAGCAAACAAAATTTCACTAATATGACAAATTTTATTTCGAAGATGAAAATCAAATTATTTTAATTTAACTTTAGCTGGGAATTAAATATAACGCTTCGTTTATAAGGTGAAGTTTAATCAACCGCTCGAATTCATACTGGAGACTCGGTTAGTGATCAGGGACAAGGTTCAATGACCCTTTTTTTCGAGTTCTTTTTTTTTGAAAAGTTTAGATTGCCCAGATTCGGTAGTGCTTAAGAAATGTTTGTAGAGGATAGAACGGAGGATTGTATATATGCCTCTTCACCAAAAGAAAGTGTAAGTTGCAGTCATTGACTTATAGTCTAAGAGCTAGCGACCAAATCGGTCATGTGGCATCAGCTGTATTGAAACTCCGTTAGCTACTTCCCTGAACAACCTTTTCCGATAATCTTCGTGATGGCAGGCCGCGAGCGGTGGGTGCGGGTGTAGTGGGATGGGGAAAAAAATTAAAAAAAATGTGGGCTCAGCGAATTTAATTGTTTTTTAAAACAGTTGCTCTGTACTCCCTGTGCACCCAAAAAAAACTTTTAATCGATCGGGTGGTGGGAAGGGGTTGCCAGCGTTGATTAAAAGTACCAAGCCGCCGTGAGCCGTGTGCGCGATGACGCGTTCGCTGGCTGATATCTGAGCCCACATGAAAATTATTATTGTTTTGGTACTTTTAATTAACGCTGGCAACCCCTTCCCACCATCCGATCGATTTAATTTTTTTTTTGGGTGCACAAGGAGTACAGAGCAACTGTTTGAAAAAAAAATTAAAGTCGCTGTGCCCAATTTTTTTTTTTTTTTCCCACCCTACTACACCCGCACCCGCCGCCCGCGGCCTGCCAGCACGAAGATTATCGGAAAAGGTTGTTCAGGGAAGTAGCTAACGGAGTTTCAATACAGCTGAAGCCACATGACCGATTTGGTCGCTAGCTCTCAGTCTATTACCAACCATGGACATAGAGTCTAGTACAAAATTGAGTGTCCGTAGTTATGTGTCAACAACGATATGTGTTACATCCTCAGAATAAGGAATACAAATAGAAGCCTGGCTAAAATAATACGCGGAGAAAGACACCTATCCTTGATTTTCTTACGACATTCTAGTGCGTTAGAGAGAGATGGATATGTATTAGTTTTTTCTTAATTAGGTAGGTTGTCACTAGTTCGTTGCTTTGCTAGTGATGTAACGATGTCGATTTTTGACTACGATAAATAAACCAAATCGAAATGAACCAAGACCAATCTGCTTACCACACATTATATCGTATCAAAGTGTGAAAAAAAAGAGAATGCAGGAGGCACCGACCTTTTTGGTGACATCCTCTTGCTTTAGAAGGAGGCCAAGAGAATTAATAGCAAAGTGGTCTCTGTCTACCCCAGTGGGACACATGTTATATTGTGTAAATAAGGAATTAATAAAAGGATATCTTTCGTTTAGCATAATTTTTTATTAAGTACAAATTACTATATCGTAGGCAGGTACATAAGTTAAGTCCAAAATTGTGCTTGTTTCTGGTACAAAAAATGCTGTAGCTTGTATCAGAGATACAACCGTAAACTATTTAAGTGGATACTTTTTAAGTCGCACTAAGTACGAAAATGTCTTGATCTGCGCAATTTTTTCGTGAAGTCGATCATGGAAGTAACGTACAAGTTCTGAACAGGCCTTTCAGAACGATTTGCGAACATAGAAGTATGCACTTTTCTACACCACAGACATCCATAGGTACTGGTTCTGTTGCCTAAAATTGAAAAATTATCGAGTTAATATACTATAGTATAGTACAAGCACGTACCTACAAACAAGATTGATAATGCAATTATACATAATTATTTAAAAGTTACCAATGTGTCTGTATCTGGTAAATACAACGTCGGTAAAGCATCTGCTTTTAACCGTCTCCATTTTAAATTTTCGTTTGGTCCAAAAGAATCCGGCGTAAAGTGTTTCGAACAAATATGACTGCTTTTTTTAATTGCCCAATTTGGTCTAATTATTCGTCTAAGCCATTCACTTTTTAATTCTTCCCTTTTTGGAAATTTGTAACAAAAAATATAGCGATATGTATTCGGCATTATTTTTCTTTTAACTCGCACTGCAATTAATCTGCGGTATTATCCTTTATGCACGGCTGCCGCAGAAACCAATGTTCGATAGTTTGCCACACGGACTTTAGTACATCACTATGCAAAAAAACATAACCTCTAATAGTCGGCAGAAAATCTATATAAAACAGGCAAATATCGGTGTAGAATTGAACACGAGTATGATGTACAAGAACTACTATTATTGTTACTGAGTTTTAGGTATGATCCTGCAACTTATTAACATAAAAACTATCAGAACTCACTGGTGAAAGGATATTGCTTCATTGTTGTTTTCTTTTCTTCCTGTATGCGATTTACAGCCTTCAATCGCACAAGACATTTTATTACAATGTTAAAAAAACAATCAACACAAACAATAATAAATCACACTTTCACGAATTTTGAGAGGAAGAGCACCAACATATTTAATTTCTCTCGGTGAAGCTGTAAACTTTTGCAAAATGCATTAGACATTTCGATGCCACCAAATTAAGATGTGATGCACGCAACGAACGATATTACAACAAAACGATACAATGATGAGACGTATTTAATTTGATGGTATTATAATTTTTAAAATACATCCAAATTACATCCAACTGACATTTGCTTGGTTCAATCTAGTGACACACCAGGAAAAAATATAAAGTAAGTGCGGTCCGGTGTTTCATTCACTCGTACACAGGAGTAATTTACGTTAGATGAGTACAATGGCTAATGCCCAGTTCTTATTTTAGCCAGGCTTCTATTTGTATTCCTTATTCTGAGGTTACATCTATACATCGTAACAAAAGAAGAATAAGATAAAAATCAAACCACGATTTTTCGAAAATAGACCTTGCCTACACTACTATTAGAATGGTTTTCCACAATCAAGACTTACGCGCCATTCAATCTCTTTTTTCGTTTTCAGTCTCTTTGGTTCGGACACTTTTGAGCGCGGACCCGATCTCCATGGTTTATAAATCATATAAAATCTTCTTTATATCCAGGTATAAAGGGGAATGTCAATTGTAAATGTTGTAAGTCACAGGGTATATTCATATATGTCTATAATTTAATATAATATATTAAATATCTTAAAAATTATAATAACATAATACACACAACATACATTGTCACGACATTAATTCCCGATGGGGTGTCAGAGGTAAACTGTAAAATGCTCTCATAAATCAAGATTTTTATCCATCCATCCATCCATCAGCCCATTACGCAACTCTTGGCGGTCCTCAGTCATCCTCATCCAGCCGCCACCCGTAACGTCCTTCAGATCGTCAGTCCAGCAGACACGAGGGTGGCCTACGCTGCGCTTTGCTGTACTATTCCAATGCCTTACGGCCCCAACGGTTATCTCGTCGGCGACAAATATGGCCAGTCCACTGCCACTTCAACTTACTGATTCGGCAGGCTATGTCGGTCACCTTTGATCTCTGACGGATATCTTCGTTTCGGATTTTATCCATCAAAGATATCCCAAGCATAGCCCGCTCCATAGCTCGTTGAACGACCTTAAATCAGCGGATCAATCCTTTGGTAAGATTTTTATATCAATCTAGAATTTAATTTATAATAAAGTATTCGATGTTAATTTTTTATAACATTTTAAAAATTTTCAATAATATTATGTTCTGTCTTAATATGGGTAAAATTGTCTCAAAATTGCTTTTTATTCGACAACTGGACGGCAATTCTGGCACTATTTTTCACTCTAAATATCAATCATTCGACTTTTGTTTAAAGCATCAGAAATACCATGCGATGTAAATTTGATTGACTATAATCCGTCCGTCAGATGGTGATTACAAAATACATACGTACCAGAGGTTTTCAATCGAAGAAATCGATAAACATTTACAAGAAAACCACTTTCATCTCAGCCGAAATCTGCCTTCGTGATTTTTTGCACGTGCCAGGATAGCCACCCTGGTGTGCTTTCATGAAATTTTGAGAACAACTTTGTTTGGCACTACCATAGACAAACTTTGTCTATAGGCACTACGCTCAAAGTGGGTGCCATTGTTTTGTAGACAAGACAACCCTATTGCTTTCAAAGGTACGCGTGATTGGCTAGAAATGTGTCACGTCAAGTTGTGCTTTGATTGCCTTTCAGCTTTCAAATGAAAGCTTTGGAATAACGCGCTACAGAAACTTTTTGTGACAACGCTACCTATAAGTACCTTTTATATTTTACTTAATATATGTTTTGCTTGTTTTAAGCTTTATTTATTTCTTTGGTTTACTTATTATTATTAAAACAATAAAAATACGTTTTTGCTCTATATATGACTGATGACGGCCCCATACGGGCCGAAATATATATATTAAATATACTAAAAATGGATTTTTATTGTTTTATATTTTACGGTGTATAAAACTAGATAGTTGACGTATTGTGTTGACGTATTGATAAGTTAAAGTGAATAATATACGTGCGAAAAAATGTATACGAAGCGATTTTCTTTTTTCCAATTCGCTTAGATTAAATTATATTAAGGTGTGTTAATTCGAAAACCATGCCGAGGTTTAGGTGTAATAAGCCGTATTTTAGAACTTGTGGTCTAGAAAACCTCATGATGATGAATATTTTTACGAAAAAGCTGCAACTTCCATTTGCGCTCGTGTGACGTCACTTGAGAAATGGCTGTTTAGAAATGTGTCCTTTGCTATCAAGATAAATTTATAATAATTTGCTTCCGACTGATTTGACAGCTGAATGACAGATGAGTAGACAGACAGAGACAGACCCCTTTTTTTGTCAGCAATTACACATCACAATCAGTATAATGCCTAAAATTCTCAAGTGACATCATATCGGACAAGTAAAATATCATAAAACATATCGTATCATAAAAAATAATGGTTAATTTATATACCAGAATAATGAAAACTATGCCCTAAAGTGACGTATATAATCTGAAAAAAATAAAAAAATGTTTTCAAACATCTTCAGTTAAAAGAACTTGTACATTATAGTTTCACTTTATTTATGTTTTCCCCCAACCGGTTTCGGATTTTACTTCATTTTCAAGGGAAGATTAAAATATTTCACTGACTCCAGGCACTAGCTTTGAGCAACGTAAACAATGATAATGTTGACAGAAAACAGATTCTATAATCTAATTCTATATATTAGAAGATGCTATTTTCTGTCAACATTATCATTGTTTACGTTGCTCAAAGCTAGTGCCTGGAGTCAATGAAATGTATCTTAATTAACATCTTCCCTTGAAAATGGAGTAAAATCTGAAACCAGTTGGGAGAAAACATAAATAAAGTGAAACTATAATGTACAAGTTCTTTTAACTCAAGACGTGTTTCAAGTTTCACCAAGTGCCGACAATCGCAAGTATTAATGTTTTAAAAATTCTATGCGAATGGTTTCTTATGGTTTTCTATAGAAGTATTCAATATATTCAATAGAGCATTTGGTGTAGTTTTTGGAGCATACACCGGAGGATACACCTTGTATATAATGAACAGAAAATCACTTGTACTATCTCACACATTTATTTAATACTTCCTGACCGGTTTCGCCTTTATGGCATTATCAAAGGAATTAATATAAGATCTTAATTACACAATAAATAGTTTACATCAGCCAGTGCGATCAATGACACTAATGACACTGACCTTGTATATGTTTAATTAAACTGTTTAAATGATATTATGTTTATTTTGCGAAATCCATCGCTATGAATACTCTAAATATAATTAGAGTGCATTACAAACTAGAAAGTATCAATCAGAAACAAACCCAAAGATAAGAATTTGAAAAAATTCCCCGGGCCAGGATTCGAACCTGCGACCTCTCGTTATCAAGACAAGCGCGCTACTAATTGCGCCACCGAGGTTCCTACCCGGACCGGTGAATTCTTCCATCATACTTGTCCACTGTTATTTTTGCATCTGCCTGATATACTAGCTTGTACTGCACATATAGAACGCTCACGAGGGCGTTATGTGATTTCACGCCCTGTTTTTAAGAAACAGATGGCGCTGTCGTCGCACAGTTCTCATTAACTAAGATTATGAGTTTAAATTGTTTAAATGATCTTTATTTTTGGGCCAAATAAATATCACGTGTGCTTTTTATTACAGATATTCTAACTCACGAAGTCGGTTAGCCTATGGTTGTAGTAGTGACGTGTACATATAAGGTGAAATTTAATCAACCGCCTGAATTTATACTGGAGAGTCGGTTAGTGATCATGTAACCGCTGGCTACAGGAATGCAGGGCTGATAGGATTTGACACGGGAGAATTGTGGAAAACAATGTGGGTGCACTGACCTGGTTGGAATGTTGTAGACGAGCCGACGAATGCGCTGACAATGTACCGCGTGGTGTACTCCTTGTCGGGCTGATGATGACAGGGCTGATCTTGGACAGGGATGTGCAGAATGTCTTGGAGTAATACACAGCACTGAGATGATCACAAGATACGGTAGATACGCGAGATTGGTTGTGGCGTCGCGAATGTGTGCACACGTATATTTCGATCGATGGTTGCGGCGGAACAGAGTGAGTGAGCCAACGCGCGGGTTGGCGCCAGCGCGCGAGTGCGCAGACGTGCGCCTCGGGAGGCGTCTCGAGCCGAACAGAGCGAGCGAGCGGCGCTCGCGCGCGCACCTCGAGCCGGCGCGCGGGGGGAGACTAGCTGTCCGCGCATGCGCGCGGATTCGTCACGTTGTAGCGTGAACATCCTGGGGGGGCCGGGGCTGCGACTCCTCTTGAGCTGAATCCAACGGCAGCCTGGCTATCTTGAACACAGGTCGTCGCAGATTTCCATGGGCTGTGTCCAGATCCACAACTTGGATCACTCCATCCTTGCCAGGCATTGTGCGGAAAATTCTCCCCAACTTCCATTGGAGCGGAGGCAGGTCATCCTCTTTGATGAGGACCAGTTCACCCACTTGAGGAGGGGAAGAAGGGGAGAGCTATTTGGAGCGGGTTTGCAGGGTATGGAGGTAGGATCTGGACCAGAGAGTCCAAAAGCGCTGAGAGAGCGCTTGAATGAGTTGAAACCGTTTAAGAGCAGATATGGATCTGTCGTCAAAAGACTGCTCAGGTAGAGCGGTGAGCGGACGACCAATAATGAAATGTCCGGCCGTGAGAGGTTCAAAGTCCGTAGGGTCGGATGAAATCGGGCAGAGGGGTCTTGAGTTGAGTATTATTTCGTGCAGAGCGCCGAACCAAGTTATGTGCTGATTCGCGAGCTTGTGAGTGATTGCATCATAGTTTGTGCCGCAGTCTGAGCGAATGAGAACTGGAGTACCGCGACGTGAGATAAAACCTAACAGGGCTCGTGCTGAGTGAAATTGAGTGTGATTGAGTGAATGTACGTCTGCTATTTCAAGTGATACGGTTGGCAACAAAATTGGTGTGTTAGTGACGTTCACTACACGTTGTGCGGAGTTACAAGAATTCTCTGTTGGAGTTGAAGTCATTGAGTGAAAATGAACTGAGTGTGTATGTGATGAGTGTGTGTGTGATGAATGTGCTGAGTGCTGGTTTCATTGAGTGAAAATGAGCTGAATGTGTATGTGATGAGTGAATGTGTGAGTGAAAATGAGCTGAGTGTGTATGTGCTGATTGAATGTGTGAGTGAAAATGAGCTGAGTGTGTATGTGCTGATTGAATGTGTGATGAGTGTGACTATATGTGAAAATGAGTTATTAAAACTTGAGCGCTACCAACTCCAACGTGCGGATAGCTTGTAACTTGCGCGGGCCGAAACAACAAAGGCCATGTTCAAACGGAACACGGAAAATAAACACGATAGAGAGAAAAAAAAAAAAATTTTTTTTTTTTTTTAAAAACAACCTGTATATGAGCTGAACCAACGTGGAACACCCTATATGTGTACCATTAACAATAAGATCAGAGATGAGATGAAAAAACAAATTGTTTACTATATTTGTGCTATATATATATATATACCCGGGTAAAAAAAAGCAGACAATAACACAAATAAACGGTCCGGCAATATATTACTGTAACACAAGATTACCGTAACATAAAATATCGGAAAGGGCTGAACTTGTTCACTAATTTAAACAACACTTGTAAAAATACAAACAGCTATGTATGCACTTTTCACTTTTATGTTATTTGCCTTGAAATCATGTGCCGACAATACGCGTTGTTAAATGTTAAATAAAAATTCTATTTATAGAATAAAATACCTACCTACTGCTTTGAGAGCGTAAACAAACAAAGAATGTATTTACCTAGCCGAAATCGGATCTAAATGAGCGAACAATCCAATGATGCTAATCAAGCTTTAATTAACGTAATAATACGTAACCGTAATAACGTGTGTACTTATGTACTCAACACACGTAACTTACGTATATATGTGACGTATATAAGTGCACGAAATAAAGCAAATTTATACTCGCACCAAAAAATATCTCGCAAGATACCTACGAAAACTATCTTTGACAATGGGCAGATGTACACCTCTCCGCGGGCAAAAATTGGGTAGAAATAGGTAAATTGGGTCGGGTCGGGTCGAGGGGTTTTAATAAAGAAATATAGTGGACTGTAATAAACAATTGGGCTGAATGGATGGGCCGGTTCTATACCGATAAATGGAATGTTCTAGGCGGCGGCGGTTCTAATTACCTACCCGCAATAGGTATTCGAGACCACAAAATATTTTTTGCCGGGAAAGGGGGCAAAATATGTAACCGGGTGAAAATGGACTGTAGTAAATCGACGGGGGCTGATTCAAACAAAGTTACGGGCCGGCGGGGGGGAGGCGGGGGGTGATATAAACCAAAAATTTTCCGCTCGACGGACCAAAATTTTTCTTGGATTGAAAATGTTTTACTACCGGCTCGAAGTGACCAAAATGGTCACTACCGGCTCGAAGGTCCAAAATTTTTCACTACCGGCTCGAAGGTCCAAAATATTCCGTAAACGGTCTCGAAGGATCAAAATTCGATCCGGCCGAAGGACCAAAATATAACCGCTGGCTACAGGAATGCAGGGCTGATAGGATTTGACACGGGAGAATTGTGGAAAACAATGTGGGTGCACTGACCTGGTTGGAATGTTGTAGACGAGCCGACGAATGCGCTGACAATGTACCGCGTGGTGTACTCCTTGTCGGGCTGATGATGACAGGGCTGATCTTGGACAGGGATGTGCAGAATGTCTTGGAGTAATACACAGCACTGAGATGATCACAAGATACGGTAGATACGCGAGATTGGTTGTGGCGTCGCGAATGTGTGCACACGTATATTTCGATCGACGGTTGCGGCGGAACAGAGTGAGTGAGCCAACGCGCGGGTTGGCGCCAGCGCGCGAGTGCGCAGACGTGCGCCTCGGGAGGCGTCTCGAGCCGAACAGAGCGAGCGAGCGGCGCTCGCGCGCGCACCTCGAGCCGGCGCGCGGGGGGAGACTAGCTGTCCGCGCATGCGCGCGGATTCGTCACGTTGTAGCGTGAACAGATCAGGAACAATGTTTAACGACCAGTAAGGTGAATATAGAAAAAAATAATTTTTGCTCCTATACTGCCTATATTAGGATTTGTAGTTGAACTAGTCCAGTGTGAATGGGAGCAAAAATTTTTTTTTACGATTTCCTAGAAATTGGTAATTGAACCTTGTTCCTGATTACTAGCCGAGTTTCCAGTATGAATTCAGGCGGTTGATTAAATTTCATCTTGTATAAGCGAGATTTGTGTGTGTTGCGCGTTTTAGCGCACACTAGAGAAAAACCGGTTACGTGCAACTCAGACTCACGTACCTAGGGTTCCGTATCGTGGATAAAAAAAAATAGTTTTTCATTTTGGTTTCGTGAATTTCTCAAACGCCATATTTTTCCTGTAATCTTTACGTAAGCACATATTACCATGATTTTTCTTATTTTTGGGTCCACCAGTTTTGGAGATAAGGGGGGGACATACATTTTTGTGTGGGTTTTCAAAGACTTCTCGAAGTCAGTGTCAGTAAATATAGTTAAGGTATATGTATATTTTTATAGTCAGATCTTTAATATGTACAATTTGATACCCATTTTGCTTTTTAAGGATTTTAATATATTTTTTTTCTTTTTTTATTGAAAATATTTTGAACAATTTAATTTTTTTGCTAATTTGTTCCAAATTTAAAGTCTTTATGTTTAACGGTGCTAAAGTTTTGAGGCCGTACGGACGGACGGATAACGGAGTCTCACCATAAAGTAAGGTTCGTTTTTTACCTTATAGGTACTACGGAACCCTAAAAACACGCACCTAGCACGCTCTACTACAACCATAGCCAAACTGACTTCGTAAGATGGAATATCTATACTAATAACAAAGCAAATAAAAGTGGTATTAATGTGTCCCAAAGGGAAATAAATATTCAAAACTTTGTTAACGTTAATCGAAAAAAAAAAATGCAGCATTTACAGAGATTAAGTAACATAACGTAAATTATACGTGAATCTGTATTTTGGGGATCCGCACAAAAATTATGAATAAAAAGGAACCCTTATGGTGTTAATCGTGTATCCGTCAGAATGTCTGTCACACTTTTCTCCGAGACGAATAAAACTATTAAATTGAAAGTAATCCCACTAATATTATAAATGCAGAGGTTTGGGTGTATGGATGTATGTATGTTTGTTACTCCTTCACGCCGTAACTACTTAACCGATTGGGCTGAAAATTTGCACAAATGTAGTTCTAGACCTGGAATAGTACATAGGCTACTTTTTATCCGGTCCAAAAAATACTGGCAGATTCTATAGAAAAACTTAATAAACGCGGGCGAAGCCGCAGGCAAAAGATAGTAGTAACTATAAAGCATACTTTACCGCATCTAGTAAGTCATGGCCTAAGTAACTTATTTTTCTACCCAAATATTATTAAAGTCCTAAATTTTCTAAAGTATACAATAACAATTATACAAATATAAAATATATTTGTATAATAATACAAGTTTTTAGATTTAGGTACATTTACACTTTAAGATTTTCATTTAATTTACTGAACTTTCATATCATTTATATTTGGTATAATATATGTATTTTGTCTATCCCCCTTTTACTTTTCTTATGTTGATAATTTCTTCATCACCCAAGGGTTGGCTGGAAGAAATCGCTTCAAGTGATAAGTCTGCTTTTTCCGTATATGTGTGCTAAAACACCTACTTGTGAACGAAATTTCAAGTTTCTAAGTCTACTGAAAGTGCCGTATAGGTTTTTATGGTGAGAAAATGGGTACAAAATTTATTATATTAAGGAGCAATTTTTTTTGCGTTGAGGAAGCTTGAATATTTTTAGCACAATGGAGCAGTAGACTTCTGTAGGAGGTATCAGTTTCAACTTGGCATCTCACATAGGGCTCGAGCAAAAGGATCTTGATAGACGAAAAGACAAGACAGAGGGACAGACGGACAACAAGGTGTTCAGTTATAAGGATTCAGTTTTTCATTTTAAGGTACGGAACCCTATTCCTCAGCACGCAGTTGGAAGCCTATAATTTATTTATTTAAGGAAAACAAACAGCTATTCTATTATACAATAAGGGTAATAAAGTAAAAGTTACAATAGCCTTACAAAGTTTTCACCTATAAGTAAAATTATAATCGAAACTTATCTAGTGTTGGATAGAAGAAAGCAAACTTCACACACACACACACACACACACCCTCACACACAGAGACAACTTAATAAAGTTGCAAAACGAGACAATAATCCAAACAAAACCAAAGGAACAGATCTTTGCGTATTATGTACAAGAGAAAGAATACGTAAATTAGGTTAGGTTATCTTTTACAATACTTAAAATTTAAATTAATAAATTGTTACATGTTTGAAATTACCATCTTATAAAGAGAAAAAATTATTTCATGGAAATAGAAACCTAAGCCAAATAAATTAAAAACAGGTACAATAAAATGGTATAAATTACTTAATGAGAACGTTGTTGAAATAATGTGGAATCCTTAAGATTCCAATTTCAATATTTTGGTCATTTATCACAAAACCTTAGTCACATAAAAGAGTAAGAGGACAAAATTACTCTTCTCAAAGATTTAACAATAGCACCGACATAAGCCTTTGATCAAAGTAAAATTCAACAGTAAAAGGTAAAATTAGGTTCGAAACGAAATTCCCAAGTTGTCACTCGAGATTACGAAGTTTGATGACGCACTTTACGAGACCATCGCAACTTTTAGACGTGTGGCTTAGCTCTTATTGTAAGTAAATTAAGACGAAATTATACCAACTAGTCAGTCTAAAGGTTGTGGTGGTTTACGTTGACGGATGGCGGGTGGTGACGAATGTGCTACAATCAAAACTTTGAAGAGATTCATTACAGTGAATTTTACCAGCAATATCACTTACGGGCGCCAACGCCTAAAAAGGTCAGACATAAAGAAAAGTTATGGAACTTTTTTTGTTTCATAAAAATTGCAATCAATATTTATTTGAGGTTATATGATTAATAGCGAAATGTATCGCTTTGGACACTCTAAAACACTGAATGAATTATCATAGATTAAATTATGTTACGGTGTGTTAATTCGAAAACCATTAGAAATGTGTCCTTTGCTATCAAGATAAATTTATAATAATTTGCTTCAGACTAAATTGACAGCTAGATGACAGATGAGTAGACAGACAGAGACAGACCTCTTTTTTTATAAGCAATCACACATCACAATCAGTATAATGTCTAAAATTCTCAAGTGACAAGTCATCGGACAATTCTTTAAAAAATCATAAAAAATTATAGTTAATTTATATACCAAAATAATGAAAACTATGTCCTAAAACGGCAAATTTTCTCTGAAAAAAAAATTAAAAAAAATCGTTTAGAAATTAAGCTATGGGAATTATGTACGATTTACTCTATGTTATTCGTCCAAGACTCTATGCTTGGACGAAATGGATATATTCAGGTCTTCACAATGTGTGAAAATCGCTAAAGTTTAAAGTTTTCTGTATAGACAACAGGGTGGCGCAGTCGTAGCGCAAGAAGCCTTGTAAGCTAGACGCCACAGATTTAAATCCTGGTCCGAGAAATAATTTCAAAATACTTGTGTTTACATTGTGTCTAATAAAATAATTTCACTTACTTGACATCAGTGGCGTGCACAGAACGTTTTGCTGGAAAAACAAACAATTGGTCAAGAACAACAAAATTAATATAAATATGAAAAAATTTAAATATCACTTTGAAAAAAAAAAAATTGTATGACGCCAGGGTAGACAATGTCTACCCTAGAGTGAAAATTTCCTATACAAACTTTTTTTTTTCAAAGTGATATTTAAATTTTTTTATATTTTTTTTATTGTTGTTCTTGACCAATTGTTTGCTGTTCCAGCAAAAAGTTCTGTGCACACCACTGCTTGACATGGGTTTATATACTATATACAGGCTGGAAAAAATTTAAGGGGCCTGGAGGGGAACTACCTTAAATATTTTAGTTAGCTCATTTTACTGAAAGGAAACATTCCTTTATTTTTTAAAAGAAACAAAACTGCATTCAAAGATATTCTGAAATTCGCTTGTCTCACCCGGGAATCGAACCAACTAAAAATTAAAAAAAAAAAACCTCGCTATTTTATCATACGAATCGGTAGGATTATTGTTCAGAATAAAATTTGTCTAATAAACATTTGGTCTTACACTCATTTTTTGTACGAGATACTCATGAAATTAAATATTTATTACAAGTTCTTTGTTAACAATACCTAGTACTGTTCACTTGTAACAAGTAATTAAATGACACGTTATAATTTTCTTATCTCTCTTACATCCAAAGACATCGTATGAAGTACAAGCTTGCTAATGTTAAGTGCCTTAAGTGCCTTGTTGAATACTTCAATAAGAAAATCGTTAAATGGTAATAATAAATGTATGCAGAGCACAATTACTTCTTGCACTAGGCGTACTGACAAAAAGTTTAAAAAAGGAACGTATTTTTTTTGCAACGCGGAGCAACAAATTTGAAGTTCGAACCATAACTTTCAACATTTTTAAAATCGATAAAAGTATTCGTTCGAAATTCAAATTTTGTTTTGTTTTGCTTTCATTCCGTGCTGTCATTGTGTAATAATGTCGTATAATTATTACTTTACAAGTGAACAGTACTAGGTTTTGTTAATAAAGAACTTGTAATAAATATTCAATTTCATGGGTATCTCGTACAACAGATGAGTGTAAGACTTTAGTTTAGTAGACAAATTTTATCCTGAACAATAATCCTACCGATTCGTATAGTAAAATAGCGAGGGTTTATTTTTTAAATTTTTAGTTGGTTCAGTTCCCGGGTGAGACAAGCAAATTTTAGAAGATCTTTAAATGCAGTTTTGTTTCTTTTAAAAAATAAAGGAATGTTTCCTTTTAGTAAAATTAGCTAACTAAAGGATTTAAGGTAGTTCCCCTCCAGGGCCCTTTCATTTTTTCCACTCTGTATATACAAAATTGAGCTTTTCTAATAAAATAAATAATTTTTAATGTACCAGGTTTTTAAAACGGACGAAAAAGTATACAATAATTCGGTCGTTTTTTTTTTACTTTAATGTGCAATTTTTTGTTTGTAATTTTGGGTACGTAATTTTGATGATACATATTTTCGTGCTTTTAAACCGATTTTATAAGTATTTTAGTATTTACAGGAAGTGACGTAATCATATTAGGTTGAATGGCCGAATCTCAGACCAATAAACCAATAGACAAAGGCTTGGTGCCGTCAAAACGTACTACCCAAAACTTCATTTCGACTCCTAATGACTCCTGTCCAAGTCACCAAATTATAATGTACTGTTACTTTTCTTAAGTGACAACATTGGCAATCCTTTGTAATTTGGTCGCGTTATAGCTTGTGTTTATGTTAGGAAGTAACTCGGCAGATTTTTAAACAAAATTTTATTTAAGTTTTGTTTTGCTGCGAATTATTGTATGGAAAAGGGTTGAAGATACAAGGACAATGTCCTGCTACGTGCGTGGTTGCCTTGTGGTTGCAGATCCCATTCGGGGAATAAAGAAAACTCGAACAGCAATATCAGTTTTAACAAGTGAGTAAAAAGTGATGTTTTCCGAGTAAATGAACCATAAAATGGAATTCCATCAAGAAAGACCGCATTTTACGACGTGTCGGTTTCATATAGTAACGTAAATATAGCTTTTAGAATAAAAGTAAATCCTAAAATCATTAAAATAAATAATTCCGTTTTGAGGTTATTAGTGAAGTCAAAACAGTTGTCGGTAATTTTACTGATTTTGTGCTAGTATGAGTATTGATTCAGCTTATTTTACTTAAGGTTCCCCAAAAATTAAGACATTCGTAAACGATGGTTTGTTGCTATTAGCTGGAGTTGGAAACAGCACAAAACTAATTGGAAAGTGCTCAAAGCCCTTCGATCCAGAGTGCTTTCTGAAAAGAACTATTGCGACCACGCTTAAAAGACGATGCGGTGCCCACCTTGAATTTACCTAGTAAAACAGAAGTTGTTTTGGTTGAATCCTTCACTACGCTCAAAATTCTAACTTAGAATCACGAGTCTTGCTCGAGATTCAAACTCGGCACTCGCAACAAAAATAAACTTTGCTCTCTTGTTGCACAAATTTTAATGCTTATTTTACTACTATCTGTTTAAAAATGACCAATAAGTGTAATGTTTAATTCTAGGATTTGAGGACTGCAATGGAACCATCAAAAGCCGGCTTTGTAGTGCGTAAATCGAAAAAATTCTTGCATTGAAAAAAAATTCTCCAAGCCCTGGAAGGAACTGCTAACAGCATGCCTCTAATGAGTGTAAAAGACAGAGGAGGGCTGACTAATCCATCAAAAAGCATTCAAAAAATCTACCAAACCACAGAGAAAATCCTGAGCGAGTTTGAGGATGTAGTTACAAAAAAAAAGTGTAGGAAAACCACAGCACTTCACATCTATGATAAACCAAATTTCACAAAGATTATTGGTACAGACAGACGTACTTGACGACCTACATGACCATTCGTTGGATAACTTCGTGTTCGACACGTATTTGAAACTTAGAATACATCACATGACGAAGGGAATTACTGCACCCATCGAAAATATAAGCTCATTTCTGACGAAAACAATAATTTTCAAAGGTCAATAAATACGTTTATTTTTGGCTGCTTTGTAAATCTTAATGACATGCGAAAATCAAACGTACTCACTGGAGAAAATTGAGAAATTAAACAACCATGAAGTTTAAAAGAAATAAGCTTCTCAATAAAACTATTAAATTATGCATTTTGTATGCGAAGGTCAAAATGTTATTTTTATTTTTGATGTTTTATATAATAATATGTAAAATAGTAATTCTGGAGTTTGCAACAAATTGTTTCTTTTATCCTCTGATTATTTTTCTGAGTTTTATTATTATTATCATTATTTCACAATTGTTTGAGAGGGATCCTTTTGAGTGTTAAGGAGGCTAGTTTTCATGGCGGCGCCTTCCTCTCAAAATATGTATTTTTAGTGGGTGTGGGACCGTGTGTGTGTGGATGTATGTATGTAAACGTGGTATTCTTAGTTTTGAAAATAAAGTTGATTATTTCATTCCATAAATATTTGGCAGGTTTCTCAATTTCATATATTATTTTATCTACTCCCATAAGGTAATTGCATCATCAAAATCAGTTTTATAAGTACCTATACTGTTTATCTGATAATATTACATTATAACACCGTGATTCTGCGCTGCTATTGGCCCAATTTACTATAACACCGCTAGAGAGCCAATCAACAACAGCGACGAGAAATAAGTCCCGACCTTATTTCTCAAGCCACGCCCACTTTATCCTAGTTGCTTCTAATTGGTACTCAAGGCAGCATTACCGGTCGATGAACTCGGGGTTCATGAACGAGTGTTCTTCTCATTTTTCGTGAAATTGTTAGAGGAAAATATGATTAAAATACGATATTTTTGATGCTCGTAGATTAAGTATTGTGTCAAACTGAACATAAATAGACATTTCGACACTTGTGCAAAACTATTACGAAACTCACTTAGTTCGTTTCGTTAACAAGCACTCGTGTCCCAATGGCTTAAATTATGTTACAATTGCACAAAATACTATGATAAAATCTATGTAGTTTTCTAACTGTACAACAATGTATTATTAAGGCTTTTTTTTATCCCAATCGATATCGATAAAGTCTGCAAACCGGTAGTCCGATACATGCCTAGTTTCAAGCGTTTGAAAGATAGGGCTGTAGCCGGCTTGAAATCGACGTACTGATAAAAATACTGCCATCTTGTTTTTTCATACGGAGAGTTGTATATGTGAAAGTAGCATAGCTTTACCATCCTAGGTTTCTGCTTAATTAGATTTTGTCTATTGGTTTATTGGTCTGAGGGCCGAATCCTTGTCAGACTTAAAGATGCGTTCAAGAAATATACGGTGTTACTACAAAACGGTGTTTAACTTTAGACAATGTTTAAATCTGTCGTTGTCACCCTTTCTTTCATATTGTAAAAGAGTGACAGCAACAGATTTAAACACTGTCTAAAGTTAAACACCGTTTTGTAGTAACACCGATATTGTTTCGTATTGAAATGTGTGATGATGACGTCACTGAAGGTCGAATGAAAGACACCATTTTTTTTTATTTAATAAAGGATAAATATAGGCATGCTTGTGAAACGATTTTCGAATCGTAAATATTAACGAAAAAAGAAGAGGTCAATTTCTTAAAACGAAAACATGACAGAATTTTTGATATAAAACGCGCTTAGTATTTGTTTATTAAGGCCAAGTCTGAATACTTATTGTTACATAGTCACTGTATTACCGAAGTTACAACCAAAAACAAAACTGCCATTTTCGAAATGCTATGAAGTATTCATTTTGTTGTTATAAATGTTTAAGTTATTATTATGAAATACAAGTAACGTTCGAAAGATGCTCAACTAAGAAATAAAGGTAGCATTGAAAAAGCATTATGCGATTGTAAAAAAAAAACTTGTAAATATTGGTATTTTTGTTATAAGAATAATTAATAAAAAAACACTTATTATGAAATACAAGTAACGTTCGAAAGATGCTCAACTAAGAAACAAAGGTAGCATTAAAAAGCATTATGTGATTGTAAAAAAAAAACTTGTAAATATTGGTATTTTTTGATATAAGAATAATTAATAAAAAACCACGTATTTTTATTTCAAAACTACAATTTTTTGTTGATTGTTGTTTGTAATTGTAAAAAATTATTTATGTTTATTAATAACATTTTTCTCAAACTAAAAAGATATGTCCTACCTTACCTATAAATTATGCTACGGTGTCGTCAACCCTGTTAGTCAAATTAAAGACTTTTTCAGGCAAGTGGTACACCAGGCGCGGGTGCCGCCCCTTCCCCTCCTGTGGACTGCAAATTCGTTTCCGGGTTTATTTCCGGCCCATTAACGTCTACTTGGGCGATAAAAAATTGGGCAAGTAAACGGCGTACACGACTTACAAGGCCTGTCGTAATTTTTGATATTAAACAAAGAAACGACTTTTGTTTCGGTTATTTCAGGCTTGATTTAGAAAGGTTATTCATATCAAAATTATTTATTTGTTTATTTTGTTTTGAAATGTTTTGCATACTAGTATTCAAATACGAAAATCCCAATATTTTAATAAATAAAAAAACAGGGTTCTCGTTTTTGTCAGAACCATTGAATAAGTCGAATGTCTGAATATAACTCGCATATGATTTATTGTTCTGAATCTTTTTGTTTGTCTTTTATTTATTTTTTATGGCTTGAATTGTACCAACGTTTGCTGCACTAGTGTCGCCAAATTAGCAGCTCGATGTTTATCGGTACGAATATCGACGGACAAAGACATTGAAATAACGTTCATGGGTAATTCTTCTTTAACTAGACCATAAATTTGTTCTCAACCTATATAAAAAAGTATTTTATGATTTATAAATAAATATATTTGAATTAGTTTTCTATCATGAAAAATAACAACATTCGCGAAATTTGTTTCTGAAATCATAACATATTTTTATGTATACCTTGAAATTTTTGTTCCTGATATATTTTATTCTTCTTCTTTTACTTCTATTCATACTTTGCAAAAGCCGTGACGTAGGAGCACTTAATCAGAATCTTAAATTGTTTTTAATTTATGCAAATAATGCTAGGTAATTAACAGTGTTTTTTAAATGTTCTTGTTTCTGGCTTAAATGACACTAAGTAAATTAACATTATATCATTGCAGTATAGAAACACAGAAAAAAAAGTTTATCTGGATGTGCGTTCTTTCTGCGTTTCTATACTGCAATGATATAATGTTAATTTATATCTCCTTATATGGATAAACCGCCAAGTGTTCAAATATAGAAATTTATTTCTATCATAGTTTTGACACTAAGTAATGTAAATTACTACACCATGTAAATTAAGAAACCTGACGCAAGGGCAAAAGGCTGTGTTACGACGCTCGCTGCGTCCTTGATAGGGGAAAGTAGGAGAAAATAATACTTTTCACATGGACGTGATTGTTTGATTGAAAAATCCTATGTTAAGTTTATAGCTATAGTAATTTTATTAATTCAACATTATGAAAGGCAATAATTAATACAAAAAAAATCCTAAAGAAATAATTATAGCTATCAAATTTATCTACGACTAAAGCATAATGGATTAAGGTGATATATCGTCCGTGCAAAGGTCCCCGTTACTCCAGGCGGAATGACCCGCAGTTCGAGAGGGAAGGATTTGGAGAAAATTGACAAAAAGGCGGTTTTAAATTAATACAAAATTAACTAAAATAGCTGTAAAAATTTTCATAACCAATAATTTATTTATTGTTAAAACCAATCTAGATAAGTACTTTGAAGTCTGTATGCTATCCTAATTTGTCAGAATATCAAAAAAAGGTTAAATTTAGATCTCATTTCAATAATTATTTCTTTCGAGTGAAATTCCTCCAATTGCGTTTCTGGTAGTCCAAAATCTAGAAGAAGAACCCAAAATTGTCATACTAATTTATTTAACTTGGAACTTCTTTAGAACATCAGATAAATAACTTCAAAAAGTGTCGACTTTCACGATATACCCTCTTAAATCGACCAAGCCGCATAGGAACAGTAGGGAATTCAAGCCAATTTTTTTTTATGTAGTTGTGTTGGTGGTATGAAACAGAAATATATTGCATACGCTGTGTTAGGGTTGATAAATCATATAAATTTTTTTCAATGTTTCAGGTTCGGCCATAAACGAGGCGTAGGCTTTAGAATGTAGCCTTTGGCGATACCAAGCCTCTTAAGTTTAATGAGTAAGGAGGCAGTATTAAGTGCGGTTTTACGACTGTTTACTGCCCATTTTTATTATTTCTAATCATGTTCTAATCCTAATAGTACCTCATAATGTTGCAAGTTGCAACACTGTTATACAAAAATAATTATTTATGAAACTGGTTGTACAGAGGTTTCCAAAACACACTTTTTCCAAATTATAATATTCACACAAGTGTTTAATGCCTAGTTTATTTATTATCCAATTCATAAAATCTTTGTAACATTTTTTATAAAGCCATCCTTAAACCAATCTGGACATACGGCATACAACTGTGGGGGACTGCAAGCAAGTCAAGCATAGATATTCTGGAAAGATTTCAGACTAAAACCCTAAGATCAATGTTGAAGATAGATACCTACGTATATATATAAGCATATTAGTATATAATACATAAGAAAGACCTGAAGTTACCTACAGTCCCTGATGAAATTAAACAATACAGTAAAAACCATCAAGATCGACTGAGTTGTCACTCACACAATCTAGCATCGGATCTTATCACAAGCAATGGCGTATGGTACAGTCGACTAAACAGAAAAAATATTTTAAACCTGCCAAATAGTTAGTATGGGCCTAGTGAGCAAACATACACTAGAAAGAGAAGCCAAGAAGATGGGGGTTGGTGGAGCTGGATTTGGTCGGCTGCCTGGATTCGTGCTGGGGGCTCGGTTGGTGAACCTTGTTCCTGGTCCCTGGCCGGGTCTTCGATTGATTGGATTTCACCTTATGTTATAGATTTTATATTGCTACATAAATTAAATAAACCATTAATTTAGTTCATGTACATTTATTATTTTATTACATATATATTTATAAGATTAAATTTGACTTGTAAAAGGTGTATTATGTATACCTACTTTACAAAATAAACTATTTGAATTTGAATTTGCTCACTCTGCACTAGTCACACAACTTTTAGAAATCATTGTAGATGGATGACAGAAGAGTTGCTTATTTCACCTGATAAACTACAGGTTGCAATGGTACGTACACAATTCAAGTGAAAAGTGAATGTCTTAAGCTTTTCTTGATTTTGCTCTGTACATGACAAAACCCAGCAGACCAAGGGTCCGATCACAAGTTAGACCATCATTCCAACCACTCTATCTACGTTCCAACCATATGCAGTCGCATACGCATATAACCGCGGGGGGTTTGGTGGTGCTCGCCGGCCCGGCCGGTATTGGCCCGTGGGCCGTAGTTTGAAGACTCTTGGTCTAAACCAATGGATTTTATGAGCGCCCATTTCATTAAGAGTCTCCAAAATGCCAAAAAGGAACTTTTTAAAGGATAAAGTTTCCTCAACGATATTGGAATTAATAATTTAACGAATCTCGAATCTTTTCAGTTTAATGCATATTTTACTAATTTAAAACGATTTATTGAAGAAAATTAAGAGAGCTGTGAAATTATTCGCGTTAAGATTTAAGATATTGAGATTTAAAACCTCAATAAAATAATTTTATTAACATTTTAATCTGTTATTAAACAGCAGCGGTGGCTCAGGTGTAGAACGCTGGCCTCTCAATCTTGAGATACAGGTTCGATCCCCGGTCGGGCATGCACCAATGAGTATTTCGGAATTTATGTAAATAGTATTTGTTCTTACTTGCTGAACGGTGAAGGAAAACATTGTAAGGAAACCTGCATGCCCTAAAAAGCGTGTTCAACTTGTGCCTGAAGTACGGCGATAGGGCTCACCACCTATCACGTTGGGACGTAATAATCGTCGGTGAAACGCGGGTGTACCGAGTATGGACTATAACTCGCATATCACAGTTCACATTCGAAACACCTCTGAGAACCCCTCGGGGATTCATGTCATGACGATATACAACGTGTAACAGAAAGGTGTAGCCATATTTGAAGAGCTTATTCAGTCAATGGTATAGAACAACTTTTCCTATGGAGCCAACCCTGAAATCTCAAAAAAAAAATCTGCCCTTCCATACATTTCGGCCGAGCGGCATTACATTTTTCTATGAAACAGTACAATTTTTTTTTTTTCGAGATACAGGTTTTGTTCCATTGTATAAGTTGTTCTATACCATTGACCGAATAAGCTCTTCAAATATGGTTACACCTTTCTGTGACACGTTGTATTAAATCTGTTGAATTCTCTTTATGGCCAAAGCAATAGTATAAAAATACGTATATATAGCCGACAAGATCGTGGTTAGAATTTATTTTATAGGCTAAAAGTTTTTCAGAGTAGCAAGAGAACAGTTTAAAGCGATACCAAAAAAAAATGGGGTTTTTCGAATCCATTTGCTCCACGTCATCTACGTATTTCAGTTTTTGGTAAATGTCTATTGAGTATTTGATTAAGATTCTTACCGAAGGAAAACGCGATTGGATGAAATTTTCTTGATAGAATTTAATTCCGAAAAGACCTCTAAGTTGTTTTATTTTTTCCTGTAATTCTGAAATCCTAACCAATTTCATTGTGAAATTGCATTCAAAATGTGGATATTATGTATTTGTCAAGTCTCCTTGAAAATCTTTTTGACAAAATAGCTTAGTACATTTTATATTAATAAAAAACCGACTCTGCTACTTTTCCACGAATCCGTCCCACTCGCACTGAGGGTTTTTTCGAATATGGAGTAACAGGGACGCTAAAACTTTTACATATACTACGGTCAAAGAACTAGAAAATACTTAATCCCAAAAATATGTAATAAGTATCGATGCTGTTGGATGCAAAAAAGGTGAAATGTTTGCCACTTCTAAAACAAAAAGGGGAACGAAAATACAAACAGAAATAAAATGTCAGCTTTCGGATGATTTTGTTGCAATAATTAGGTTACGTATAGCCATAAAAAAAATACATGTTTTTGGTTGAACTTTAAGGTATTCATTTTCCACAAACCACGTTAATCGATTCATATTTGTACTGTCAATGAATTTTTTTGTAACCCTCTATTGCACACTTCTTATCGATTTTGTTTCAGGTATCGCTTTCGCGATTTTGTTGTTTTTTTTTAATAACATTAGTGTGAATAATATCTATTCATTTTCCAAATACCACGTTATTCGGGTCAAAAAAAGCACCCCCTTTTTCCAAAAATACGTAAATCCACTGATGCAGTCAGCGGCAGCAAGATATTGTCAGTCTACGCCTAGCGTTGGCGCCCGTAAGACGTGGAACCTGTGCCCTTTTATGCAAGCTATAAATATCTTCCAAAACTACTTCAAAACACATTGAAATTAATTTTATAAAGTAATATTTCGAGGAGCATCATATTCCTGCCGTTAAAAACTCAACAAAATATGCGTATGAGTGATTTAGCTACATCGTGCCATAGTCATAACAACAAAACTGAATGAATTTGGAATGAATTCATACTTTTATGCGGGAAAATAATATATGTTACTCTAAAAGAATAATTTTGTGATCGTTATTGAAACCCAAATTAATTTACTTATACTTACTGAGATCTGTAACAAAGGTCAATGACCTTTTCGTGAAATTACCCTCTAGTATTGGCTCACCATTTCAGGTCCAATAAGTGAAGTTTTTTGCAAATTATATAGGTACACTTACTTGGGATAAATCGCCAAGCATTTAAAATATAGAAATTTATTTTGAAATATTTACAGTGCATGGCAAAATTATTAGATCGTAGATAATCCTGTCGGTACATGTTCAGGTTCTGTTACGCAAAATGAAAACAATGAAACTCTTTTAGGATTAATTTGTTATCCCTATGTTTGTCTGTCTGTCCGTTTGTCTAGACAATTTTTTCTGGGTAAAATTAATAAATACCAATATTAACGGCCCTCTATAGAGCTGTAAAAACATACTTTTGCCGTTTTTATTTATATTACGTTTTAGATTTTTACGTTTTTTTTTACGTTTTTCATACAAATTTTCTCACTATGAAAATGTAGGGATGAACACTTGAGATAATATTTTGCATTTAAAAGTCAACACAGAAAGGAATTGTTGAACAAATAATGTAAAAAATATGAAAACCATATTCATATTCATATTCTTTATTGTACACACAAAACATCATTTTTACATAGTACTTAGACACATCATGTACAGAGGCGAGCTTATCTCTAAAAAGAGATTTCTTCCAGCAAACCCGGATTGAAAAAAGAGAAGTAATAATAAAAAGTAGACATACATACGTGTACACTAAATATGTTAACACACCCTATGATTATAAATAACAACAATGTACCTACATAAATAATAATTAAGTAACTATTTAAACGATAAATCTATATATATATATAATATTTACAAAAAATAAGATAAAAATACACAACAATAGTTAAGATAAATATTGTGCTATCTACAGATACTCATGGAGTTGACTCTTTCACTCTGTTTTTAAAAACACCGAGTGTCGGACAGTCTCTAATGTTATGGGGAAGCGAATGGGGAACCGTGTTGTTCTATTCTAAAGGGATTAATTATCTACTTTTCAATGTGGCGATAGCTTTGTTTATTTTTTTCCTTGAATTATTTTTTACTAAGATAACAAATAGTTTAATACAAGGTTTTCCTTAAGAGGTCCCTTTACCCCTGTATTTTTCTTAAAATTCATACAATAGGTATAAACCGAATGTGAAGTCTACAGCTTATTTTCTTCATATCTTTTTCCATGAGTATATTCTAGTGACATCTAACTACGTCTCTATACAGCCCAAAAAGCAAAATTTGATAAAACACCATCATAATAGCTGTCAGGATATCGTCAATATTGCCTCGTTTTTACGCAAAGTTTAACAAGTTTGTATATTTTTATCTATACTGGAAATAAAAAAGAGAGACATACAGGCATCTTTCATGTTAAGATGACTAAGTTTACACACTTTGCTAAGTATAAACAATTACCGTTTCATGGAAAACTGTTTTGACCTGAAACCATTTCACAAATTCAATTAACTTATTTTGAATATCTTGTCATTCTGCACTTCTTGATGAGAAATACAATTTAAATAAGTAAAACTACAACTTTTAGTTAAGAAAACTTATAGTTAAAAGTCTGCTGTATGCATTAACATATTTTTAATTATATTACAATAGTAATAAAATAATTGGCTTATCCGTCGTCGTGATACCAGCCGTAAATTTCTTAAATAATCTGATATCACGCTTATGGAAAACCCAATTATTTTGAAGATACCATAATATCATTAAAATATGTTTATGCATATAGCAAACTTTTAACAATAAATTGTCTTAGCTAAAAGTTGTACTTTACCGTTATAATTATTTCTTAATATTTTGTTACAAATTCGGAGAAATAGCCCTTAAGGAAAACCTTGTATGAAAATATTTGTTATCTTTTTAACAAAGAAAAAAAAAATAAACAAAGCTATCGCCACATTGAACAAACAGTAAATTATTAATCCCTTTAGAATAGAAAGATATGGTTTTATATTTTTTACATTATTTGTTCTACAGTTCCTTTCTGTGCTTTCTTTCAAATGCAAAATATTATGTCAAGTGTTGATCTCTATATTTTCATAAGGAGAAAATTTGTATGAAAAAGTTAAACAAAAGGCCATAAAAACGTTATAATATGTATATTTTACAGGGCTGTAAATATTAGCATTTATTGATTTTACCCAGAAAAATTGCCTAGACAAACGGACAAACAGACAAACATAGGGACAACAAATTAATCCTAAAAGAGTTTTGTTTTTTCATTTTGCGTAAAGGGACCTGAACATTTCAAACTATGATACAAATAAATTTCTATATTTTAAACACTTGGCGATTTATCCCAAGGGTAAACAAGTGTCCCAAAAGTCAACGCTTTCCCTTAGAACGCTGGTAGGCCAGCTCATGACTGACCAGAATATCAAATTATGACCTCAGCAAAAAGTAGATAGTCTTCGAGTTGATGGTACTTTTATAAATTCGAATAGATTTTTGAGAGTCAAAGCTAACCAGTTCTAAATTCTAAGAATAAAATTTTTGTTGCGCAACTCTGAATAGTCATGCTATTGATAAAGTCAAAAATAAACCTTGAAATGCTGTTACATCAGGAAGAAAAATAAAAACCCAATTTATGAGCAATTTTTTGTAATTAGGTTAGTTCGATACCACACCCTGAAAAAAAATTCCTATGTTAGTTTTGCAAATTGTCTTAAATAACGGCTCATCAAATATTGTTTTTCAAATGATCTGGCAATTTCTGTGTATTACTTTTGATAAAAAAGTTATTGCTATTACTACCAAAGGAGCTGCGTATTTTTTTAAATAATTAGAATTTAGAATGAAAGAGTGGCGGGCAGTAAAAATATTTGACGTTCATTAGAAATGCCATTTAACACGCGTTAGAGTGAGATAAATAGTGACGCTATTTAAAATGAGTTGGAATGAGATAGTAACGCAGTTAAACGTGGTTGAATGAGAGAGGCATAATTGATATAGGCTACAGTGAGATAGATAGTGACGTGGTGCATTCCTTCTGAGAATATTTGTTAGTTTCCACTTTTTGTAATAACAACTTTAGTAAAAATTTTTTGTAAAGAAGTTTTTGGTCCAATTTATTTTCCCGCAAGTGTAAAACCAGCTCAACGGGCAAAAAATATTTAAAGAATGGGCAATGGTGACAATTAACCGTCACGATATTATTATGTATCTCTAAAGGAGTGTCTGAAATGTTCCGAGGGTCAACTGATAAATCAAACACTCAAAAAACCACTTTTAGCCGACCATAATAAATTTACGTCCCGATGTGATAGCAAGTAGGATCAATGCCGTGTGACGATGATCGAAATACACAAATAAATTAGATAAAATAAAATACGTATTACTTTTGACCCTGCCTCGTCCACTCTATTCGTATTTTTGCTATGGTGACGCGAGCTTAGAGACCGGGACGAATTTCCCCCCGCGCGCTATCGTAAAATAGAATAAGCCACGCCCGGAACTGGTTTTTGTTTTGGCTATGTCATACTCTTGTTGCCAAGTTTCTTGCCCGTTCTTCTTAGCAAGACTAATCGAATGGGCGGAGGTAGGCATGTATTTATATATGTAACCTATTACTATGTAATGTAGTATATAGGATGGGATTTGGTCGGCCGCCTGGATTCGTGCTGGGGGCTCGGTTGGTGATCATTGAACCTTGTTCCTGGTCCCTGGCCGGGTCTCCGGTGTGGGTTCGGGCGGTTGATTGGATTTCACCTTGTATAATAATATTTTACCTATAATTTTAATCGTATATATATTGCTACATAAATTAAATAAACATTTAATCTAAGTATTTCATGTACATTTATTATTTTATTACATATATTTTTATAAGATTAAAATTTGACTTGTGAAACGTGTATTATATATACCTACTTTGCAGAATAAACTTTTTGAATTTTGAATTTTGAAGAGTAATAGCTAGATAAGATATATAAAATGTAAGATATTGTGTTAGGTTTTAGAGAAAAATATGTAGAATAATAAGGTAGAATAGTAAAAGTGGAAGAGCGATGTCGCCAACAAACTACTCAGTAGTTTGGCGAAGATTATTATTTGTAACTACGAGTATCTATGATGTAAATATTATTTAGAGTGCATTACAAACTAGAAAATATCAATCAGAAACAAATCCAAAGATAAGAATTTGAAAAAATTCCCCGGGCCAGGATTCGAACCTGCGACCTCTTGTTATCAAGACAAGCGCGCTGATTGCGCCATCTAGTTTGTAATGCACTCTATAATATTTTCAATGCATGTGCTCGTAAAGGCCCGCTTTTTATGCATCAAAACCGAACAGAAAGTCGATTATTTTGCCCTAGGGCTTTATTATTATTATATTTTTTTTATTTATTTACAATGGTTGGCTAACCTGCCGCCTTTCCTGTGTACCATAGATGTTATACTTTTTTTTCCACTGTTTAACGGCTCTGGATACAGTCCTTTTGAGCCAATTATACTTTAAAGTTCAAAAGATTATATTTGTTTTCATTTCCTCACACTATGCATTGAAAAACGTAGTATGATACACGGGCGTAAGAGCAATAAATTACTCGGTTACGTTTAAAACACTCGCTACGCTCGTGTTTTAAATCATCCTCGTAATTTATTCCTTTTCGCCCTAGTAGCATAAACTACTATTAGAGTATTCATAGCGATGGATTTCGCAAAAAAAAACATAATCTTACCTATGATGTTTTGAAAAATAAATGAAAAAAAAAAACTTCGAAAAAGTAGCATTTTTTATCGTTTTCATGCCCCCCTCACCTTATCTCCGAAACAAGAAGCCGAAAAATATGAAAAAGGTAATTACTGATTACCTAAACATTATATACAGGAAAGGTATGAAAGCCCGAATTAACCTTTAGCAAGGTTTATATTTGGCAACCTTTATCCAGATAAACGTAACCGGTAAAATGTGTACGGACTTTTCATAGTTTGATCTTAAATTCCCACCCAATAACTTCGAATGGATTCGTACTCGACATCAAAGGCCGTTACATCGAATGTCACATTTATCAAAAATATATAATAGGATTCTGCCCTTTAGACCGCCGCCGTTAACCTTTGACCGGTGCAAAGGTTCGCTTACATCTTTCAACTCCAAAAAGGATAGTTTCACAATTCGCCATGTTCACCAGAAAAATTTTACTTGGTTTTAATATTTCTTTTCTTAAAATATAGTGATCAATTTAGTGATCAAGTTCAATGATTTTTATATTTGCATAGCAAGTGACGTTACTTGCTTCTCCAAGATATCCATACGAAAATAAGGATACATTTGACATCAATATTTATGTTTATGTCAAAGCATTATGGTAATGTGTGTACAGATCAGAAGGCGAGACTTGAGAATTGCGTTTGTGTGCGTGCACACCTACAGTGTAGAGAGTAAAGCGGCTTGAAGCGCGAAGCGTCCACTAGATCGGTTTTTGCAGTCACTAGTCGGCTCGTGTCACTAGTGTCACCCTGCCGCGCACTTCCCGCATTTCACCTCCGGTACCGATAGCAGATTGAAGCACGTTTAGTTGTTTCGATTTTTTTTAATACAAATTAGTGAAATAGCTCCTACACTGAGTACACAAAAACCATTGAGCAGCCAATCGAAAGAAATTGTGTTAAACTTGATAAAGTATTTTAAAGGTGTAACGCCGCTATTGATGCCCGAAAAGAACGAGTCATCATAAATATAGGCGATACACGGGACGGGAGTGAATTTCAGGTTGATGAAGATGCAATGTGAGGTGTAGAGTAACGATTATAAAATTTTAAATAAATAAAACTCTATATGTCATTTTTTGTCTGACTGTACATTTAGCGATCACTCACACTAACGCAATTCTCAGGTCTCGACTTCTTACCTATAATCTGGATCAAAGAGAAGGGAGAGACAGAGATATTACATACGTGATAAATTAGCAAATCTGTGATCTGTTTAGCAAATTCAAAAAATATATATATAATCTTAAGTTAGTTTGCTGCAGAAACCTTAGAGAGGTCTATACAGTTATGTAAGTGAAGAACATGGCTATGTCAATACAAAAAGCGATTCCTACACCAAACTATGACATGTAACAAAATAATTCTTATATTTTAAAAGAGGTTCAAAGAGAAATGTCGAAGTATATTTCACACAAAACAGCTTCATAACCTGAATTGTCTAGAAGTATCCGATTTACTCTTACATAATCCCCAATTAAAACAAAGCTTTCCGATCATGCTTATATATAATTAAGATGTTCCCGCCCGCCCGAGATTATGTAATGGGACGAGGCTTCACGTCACAAATATTGGGCGGAACGTATTGAACAAGAGATCGACAGATGCAACAGATCGAAAGACCTACATCATCTTTTTCTCAAATTTGTCCTACATTGCTTACGTTGTTTGAAAAAAGGTAACTCGTGTAACTTTAAGTAATTTACTAGTAAACTCGTCCTGAGAAGAGGCCCGAAAGCTGGTCTTGGGAAGCGCACATTCTACAATAGCTGGCAAAAACGTTGCTTGCCAGCCCATAAGCTTTTAAGGGTTCCGTAGTACCTAAGAGGTACAAAAGGAACTTATGGTGAGACTCCGTTGTCCGTCCGTATGCCTTATAAAGTTATAACTTTAGCACCGTTAAAGATAAAGACTTGAAATTTGACACAAAAATAGCATTAATTTGCCCACACAGAACAGTGTAAAAAATATATAATTGTTTAAAATATTTCCAATACAAATAAAAGAGAGACAATCCTAAAAATACAATATGGGTACCAAACTGTGGAATTTAAAGAGCTTATTCGAAAAATATATACCTTAACTATATTTACTGGCACCGATTTCGAGAAATCTTTGAAAAACCACAAAAAATTTATGTCTTATCTCTGAAACTAGTAAACCGAAAAATATCAAAAAACCGGCCAAGTGCGAGTCGGACTCGCGCACGAAGGGTTCCGTACCATTATCTATATTAAAAATTACCATTGTTGTACAGAACCCTAAAAATTACAATTATAGGTCATAAGCATAACTGGCCAATCACATAAAGCGATTTAAAAAAGTTAAAAATAAATTAAAAATAAATATTATTATCATTAAAGAGTTGATTGTAAAAATATAGAGTTTAGCTATATTTACTTGCATCTATTTCGATAAATCCTCGAAAAACCACAAAAAATGTATGTCCCTCCCCTTATCTCCGAAACTCGTAGACCGAAAATATGAAAAAAAGTCGATTATAGTTCATAGCTGGCCAATTACAGGAAAACTATAGCGATTAAAAAAAAGTTGAACACAAATGATAAATTAAAAAAAGTTAAATAAATAAAAATACAATATCGGTATCAATAGGTATTGAATAGCTGACTGTAAAAATATATAGCTTAGCTATATTTACTTTCATCTATTTTGAGAAATCTTCAAAAAACCACAAAAAGATTTACTCCCCCCTTATCTCCAAAACTGGTAGACTGAAAAATATGAAAAAATTCATAGTAATATGTGCTTCCGTAAAAATTAACAGAAAAAATATAGCGATTGAGAAATTCACAAAAACAAAATTCCAAAACAAAAAAAAACTGTCGAATTACGGAAGCCTACCAGTCTGACTCGCACTTGAGCGGTTTTTTTATTTCTATTTAATTTGTGTCAAAATGTAGTGACAGATATTTTTGGCTTAACACGTTCCTACTATGGTTTCCTGATACTGTCCATTCGACCATCCAAATATAGGTAATAGATCGGAAAATTATAATTTATAAAAGAAAACCGACGTTATTGATAGAGTTATTCATAATAAAATACATATTATGACAAGTAGAAATATGTGTGAGCTGTTGACGGGCTTTGCGTGTCTACACAAAAAAAAAAAGCGGAAAAGCAAACCTGATTTCTCGGACTGATAGTGGAGTCCACAGACCACACTCTGTGGTGGAGTCAGATCAGAAAACATTTTAGGATATTTTTGTACTATTTGTTGAGCAGTGAGGAAAAACTTAACCCTGAGAGGGATGCTCTTTATCGATTTAACAATAATAAAACAAAAGAACGCAGTCCAGATCGTGGCTTAAATTCAAACTTCGTATACTTTGTTGTCCGTTTGTCTGCTGTGTTTCAAGGCCCTTTTTCACAGCCACAGCTTGCATCAAGTTGAAATTAATTTCTAAATGTTACATGTTTGAATGTTGTATTGCTGTATTTGTAAGTATTGGTGCTTGAGTCTGCATTTTGAATGGCCTCATAAGAGTGTTTAGCGAACTGTGGAATATTGCAAATTATTATACGGTGAATGAACGTTCACCACTAATCTTCGTCACCACCGTCTTCTTGTACGAGTTCCACTATTTTATTTACTTAATTATTGCGACTAGTTTTGTCTATTTGACATCGTCGGGCTGATTGAAATTTCTCATTCAGCCCGATGATGTCAAATAGAGGAAACTAGTCGCAATAATTAAGTAAACAAAATAGTGGAACTTGTACAAGAAGACTTTTATTAGTGTCTGAATGAAGTTCCATCAAGGAGTTACACCTTACAGTATAAATTATTTTATTATGAACGTTCACCGTTAATATATCCATAAGTTGTTGTTTTGCTATCTATCTATGTATCATAATCTCCTATTTCACCCTAGATACGAGTAGCTTGGAGATGACTTAAGTCGTTATTTAATCACTTCTTACGAATCTTCAATATTCGGCTTCTTGTAAATGGCTCTTGGTATCAAAAATTGACTAAGATATATTGTGAAGTGGATACTTTTTTATTCGTATCTCAGAATAGCAACAGGCATGTTCGGAACTTATACGTCACTTCCGGAAAGACATTTTAACGAAAGATATTATTTTGATTTCCGATTGTTTATTATTGGGTTTTTTTCCTTTCTTATTTGTTACTAGTTATTATTCATGATAAGTTCATGCTGAAATAACATTCCTCCCCCAATAAGACAGTCTTCTTCAATTGGGCTGCTTCAAATTAATATATAAAAAATATCTACTAGATAAACAAAAAGACAAATAGCAACATAACTTCTTACGCATATTGTATTTTTTTTATTAGTAATACTACGATATGTTTCATCATGTAGTATTACAAGGCTGAGCTGAAAATCGGCGGCTGTCTGCATGTGTAGCTAGCTGTATGCCGAGCTTAGACCTTTTTGTCTTTTCACTTTTGTATTTATTGTTTTGTGTATATTTATTAGCACATTTGTAAGACAAATAAATTATCTTTTATTTTATTTTCTATTTTAAAGATTATTTTTCATTTTCTTTATTTTTTAGTAATAGTATGATGTTCTATTTCATTAATTATTTTTCTTTTTCTTTGCTCTTTATGTTTCAAGTTGTTTTCAAAATATCTAAACAATGTTATTATTATTAAACAATGTTAACAATGTAAGTATCGTTAGTTATATCATAGACTATTTATTAGTCTATGGTTATATGTAAGTTTATGTTATGTATTTACATATGTAATGTAAGTCGAACTTTTGATTGTAAACCTAAGTTGTATTTTGTTTTTGTGTAATATTTATAAAGCCATTGTTTTTCATTTTATACACCAATTTATGTTTAATATAAGTACTAGGCATCCGCTGAAAATCAGCGCCGTGGCCCTGTCATGGCATTAAGCTGAGCGGAAACCTTTTCGGTACATTCTGTGCTAGTTTTAAGTTTTAACTATAATTTTATGTAAATATTGCCCGCGGCTTCGCCCGCGTTAATTGAGTTTTTGTATAGTCATATCGAATCTGTAAATATTTTTAGTTTTAGTAGTTGACCTGACTTTGATTTGGAGTATTTAAAGTGTTTTTGGTTCTCATCATCTCTAATTTCATCGCTATGTAAAGTGTTTTTGGCGAGGCCGAAGATCAAGACACGTTTCCGTCTTTGCCGAGGCCGAAGCCCGAGCCATTTTGCAGATCGACACTATTTTTGTTTTCTGAATTAATCCTCGGAATGTGTCTTTGGCTGTCTTTGATAACTGATTTAATCCCCTAGTATAGCATGTTTGGCGAGGCTAAAATCCGAGCCGCATTTCCAGTCGACACTATCTTTTGTTTTCTAATTAATTTTAATCATCTGCTTAAGTATCTTTGGCGGTCTTTGGCGAAGCCGAAGGCAGGGCTGCGTTTCCGAAAGACACCATATTTTGATCTCTGAATTAATCCTCTGCTAAAGAGTCTTTGGTGAGAAATTTCCAAACGAAATTTTTTTTTGGTTACTGATTTGATATAAAAGTAGCGTATGTCCTATTTCAGGTCTAGAACTACATTTAAAGCATTTTCAGCCCTATCAGTTCGGGAGGTACGGCGTGAAGATGTGCATCACTTTTCTATAGGAACTTGACACCCAATTGCCTCTGAACTGATTAATGGGATAAAAAGTGGTCTACTATGTCCTATTCCAGTTCTAGAACTACATTTGTGCAAAGTTTCGCCTAATCGGTTAAGTAGGTACGGCGTGGAAGAGTAACAGTACATCACTTTTCTATAGGAACTTGACACCCCATTGCCATCCTATGGGAACTGATTTATCGGATATAAAATAGCCTTTGTCCTATTCCAGGTTTATAACAACATTTGTGCAGTTTCAACCCAATCGGTTCATCAGTTACGGCGTGAAAGAGTAATAAACATCCACCCATCCCAACTTTCGCATTTATAATATTAGTTGGATGTACCTAACATGAGAGGAGTGCATCCGCAAGACGAAAGAACATTAACTCATCCCTTAAATTTTGATGTACATCAAAACACTCATTTTCTATTCCTTTTATTGGACTTAGAAAGTACTTACGAAAGTAAACACACCCCTAATACTTGCAATATTTGTGAGGTACCTACATTGGGTCACTTCTAATTATATAGCCAAAAATACATACTGAAGACTTGGTAAGTAGTCAGTGACCCTTTTTGAGTAAAAACACAACAAAAACAATAGGTTTGCTATACTAATTGACTGGGAGTTGTTCTTAAATTTGTAAAGTAGGTATAGGGCACAAATTTTATTTTGTGTTTTTCGCTAAAAGGGTCATTGAACCTTGGTCTTGACCACTTACCGAGTCTCCCGTTTATACGGACGGACAGACGGACAGCCTAAATAACAAATTTAGTCATTTTACTTTGAAAATGAAGGACTTTCCAATGACAACTTCATCCCCCTTTTCACCCCTTCGAGGTTGGTATTATCACAAACGCTGAGACACGTATAAAGTTATTTTCAATTGTCAGTCTAAACACAAAATTTAAAGATCCTAACTTCGAAACAGACGAACTTTATAATAACGAACTTTCATTCAAACTTTCTTTTTTTTTACCGTCATCTAGACCTCGCCTAGCCCTTTTCTTAGAGTACCATGAACATGGGTCTAGCATTAGCCGTTTGGGAGATATGGGCCTGTAAAGTTTTGACACTTTCGGCAGACAGATCTCGTCCAGACCTTTTCCTAGACACCCATCAACATGGGTTTATATCCAGCCGTTTTGGAGATACAGGCCGTCAAAGTTTTGACATTAAAAAAAAACTTTTTTTTGGCATCCCGTGGTCCAACCCCTAGGGATGTACTACCTTCCGTTCCTAAAATATTTTGCTTGGATATAGATATATATAGATAGATAGATAGGTAGATAGATAAACAGATAGATTGATAGACAGATAGATAGATAGATAGATTGTTGATATATAGATCGATAGATATCTCAAAAGGAAAAAATGGAACCCTAATAGGACCACTTGTGTGACTGTCTGTCTGTCCGTCTGTTATAGCCGATTTGCACACATACTTTGAAGAATTTTCATGTCCACTATATTAAATTGCAAAATCGATGCAATTTTCGTAATTAATGTCCAAGAAAACCATAAAAACGACACCCATATTGATATTTACACATTTCAAAATTTCAACCCCATCGCACCCCAACAGGAAATGATGTTATTTCACGTTCACTACGTTGGATTTAGAAATCGTTGTTGTTTTCGTAATCAGCGACGCGATAAACCATACAAACGATACCCATGTTGATTTTCAGACTTTGTTACCCCATTTCCCCCTTTTAGGGGTTGAATTCTGAAAAAACCTGAAACACTTGTTTACTCATTTATGAATAGGAGTACTCCTGTGAAGTCTCGAATAAAATAGTCTAACTAATCTTGTTTCCCCATACAAACTTTGGACCCCCGTTTCACCCTCTTAGGGGTAGAATTTCGAAAAACCCTTTCTTATTCCTTGTTTACATTACAAAGGGATGCTTTGTGCAAAATTTCAGCTTTCTAGGTCGAAGGGTTTGGGCTGTGCGTTGATGAGTCAGTGAATGAGTCAGTGAATGAATCAGTAAGTCAGTCAGGACTTCTCTTTTTATATATATAGATTATGTACCAAATAAACATGATTCTATTCTATTCTTATTTGATCGATATAATACAAATTTTGAAATGACCTCGTAAACGAATGCGCCGCTATTAAGGGCCTTACTATTGCCAAATGGGTACTTTCTAAAGCCTACTCCTCGTTTACGGCCAAACCAAAAATAATGAAAAATATGTATTATGAATAATCAACTCTTAGACAACATATGCAACATTTTTCTTTTTCATACCACCAAAACTTCTACATAATTTTTTTTTTTTACTGAATGGTGTTTTTTGACCTCAAATTCCCTACTGCTCCTGAGTGGCTTGGCCGACTGGATTCATCTATGCTTTGATAAATAGATAAACTTTATAGCTATAAACACAACCTAAGATTATTCAATCGAGTAATCACGTCCAAGTGAAAAGTATAATTTTCTCCTATTTCGCCCTCTCAAGGACGTAGCGAGCGTCGTAACAGCCACTATGCATTGCGCGCTGATATGAACGTTATTTCAATATCGTTTCCGTTGATATTTGTAGTGACAAATATCGAGCTGCTAATTTGGCGATGGTAATCGCCTTAACACGAGTGATTGATTATATTCTGTTTGGCCTGCGTGATTGAGTAAAGAGGCGGCGGCATAAGAAGTATCCACTCAAATAAAAATAATTTACTGTTGTATTTCTGACACACGCAGATTTTTTTTATTCTGCTACACATCTGCTATGTATGGTTAAGCTGATATCAATGTTTTCTCAACAGCGGCCAAGCCAATATTCTCATTTAGAAATATTTTCAGCTTTGGAAACACTCCTACAACATCATTTATTTATTTATTTATTTATTAATCATACTTTCAATACCTACACACCCACGTACAAATCCAACTTTTCAATAGGGTAGAAGCGGCTATCGCTGGATGGTGGTCGCAGCGATTTGTTACATATTCTGTTGGTCTTTCATTTATCACAGCATTCAATTTTCAGGGCAATTAATCATTGAACAATACTGTCGGATGGTAGACCAGCGAATGTGAGAATGGAAGAGTAAAAACCGCTACCGATGCGTGCGAATAATACCTTTTCCATGCCACTTTTGACCCTTTCGATACGTTCAACGAATAAATAAAAACATTTAATCCGTACAGTTTTCATGAAAATAAATAAAACACTATGGCAGCTAAGCGGGATGGCTCACCTTTGTCTGTAATATGAATCCAAGCCACGATCTGGACTGAAATCTATTCTTTTAGCAATAAAGGTAAAGGTAGTTAAAAAAATTGTGTAAACTTACTATATGAGTTAAATGAGTTATTTCTTTTTTTATTTCTTACTTTCGTTTCGTTAATACGGAATTTTAAATTTGTAACTATTGTAAGTTGAATTCATAATTATAGTAAGTAAGTTCCTGAGTGCAGGGACTTCGTCCGTTAACAACAGACCCTCGCTCGCTTGACAACGAATTCGGAAGGAATTCGAAACATGTCGCGTATCGCGAAATAAATTCATGCAAGTCGATCCGTCTTTATACTAAAATACGGAATTTAAGGCGTATGACCACGCTAAATAAGCAACTCGATGTGTGTCGGTACAAATATCAACGGAAACTACATTGAAATAATGTTCATTTCAGCATGCCTTGAAAAGTGGCTGCTACGACAACCACTGCTTCTCCGGCTAGCGCAAAAGAGGAGACAATAATACTTTTCACATGGACGCCATTAACGAAAAAAAAATTTAATTTTTTAGATCTACAAATTTCCTATAATTTGGTGAAATAATAATTAAAATCGCTTTAGGCGTTTGGAAGGAGTAGGAAAATTCTTGTGTTAATCATGTAAAACTTTCGATGACTTTCGATTTTTTTTGTCAAAACTTACAATAGAAAAACAGTTTATGAAACTTGAAATTTATTGTTGACACTATAATGCCCATCATATATTTTTATGACAGTTTTTGGACCACCCGTGTGGGAGGAGTAGGCCTTCAAAGACAGGTCCAAATTGCAGTTGGCGTATCCATTCGCTTTAATTAAAATATAACAAAAACGTAAGGCTGAGCAACATTGATTTTATTTTTAGTTATCACCTAACAACTTGCAAGTCTAGTTCAACTCTGCAACTGAAGGCGATATTTTGCAAAGCGATTTTTGTGACTGGCTGCTTGTTAGAGGCAAAATCGTTTGTAGGCTCTACCGCACCGCCCGCCTGCCCCACTGGCACACCCCGCCCGCCTTCCATCTGTCTGTATTATCCTTCCAAATATTGTCTTATCAACTTTCCTCTCTATTGCGACGACATAAGGCCTACCTGTGGCTCTAAAAGTCTTGGTTGCGTAGTTCCATTCGTTTGTTTCTACTTCTACAAAGCGAACATGGTCGCCGGTTTAACTACCATTTTAATTGGCTTAGTTGGCTACCGTCTGCTATTATAACTGAACGCATACATCAACTACCTACAGAAATATCGAAACAACAAAACATTAACCCGTGAAGTGGGACACAACCACGATCGTGCCGGAAGTCAAGGCACGCCGTTTGAAAAACTGTTTCGAGCTAATAAATTTTTGGCCATATTTAATTTTTCTTACTACCATAAGATTATAGATACTTTAATAATTTAACTTACGACCTTCATTTGACCCTATGCTTTGGCTGAACAGAGGAATTTGTGACGTATGTCAAGTAACTGTCTCTTTCTTCTCTTTGACACATAGATTACACACCGTAATTTGTGACGTATGTCAAGTAACTGTCTCTTTCTTCTCTTTGACACATAGATTACACACCGTAAATTGTGACGTATGTCAAGTAACTGTCTCTTTCTTCTTTTTGACACATATATTACACACTGTAATTTCTCTGAGGCTTTGACACATAGAACAAGTACCAACTTTGACATTACCATAAACATCAAATTTGTAAAATTTTTCATTTATTTTATATTTTTAGGATAGTTAAGTTTTTTCGTTAATTTAATTTAGAATTTAAATGTTATTTAAGTTTTGTGTTATTTTAATTGTATATATATATATATATATATATATATATATATATATACAACGTGTAACAGAAAGGTGTAACCATATTTGAAGAGCTTATAAAGTCAATGGTTTAGAACAACTTTTGCTATCACGAAAAAAATCAGCAGTTCCATAGAAAAGTTACATAGCTATTAGCTACCCGATCAAAATGAATGAGATAACAGATGTTTTGTCTCGATTATAAAATTTTTTTTCATGGAAAGTAGTATGGACGGGTACTATCGCCAGTTTTCGGCTTCTGCAACTTCATCTTAACACCCTGTACATACATTCATATACTCACGCCTCTCTCCCAAAGGGGTAGGCGGAGACTACAGATTTCCATCTGCTACGATCCTGACACACCTCTTTCGCCTCTTCCACTTCCATCAATCTAGTCATACAAGTTCTTCTAATCCGGGTCTTCAATATCTAGACAATTTGGTCAGCATACGTTCTTCTACGGAGACCTGGTCGAGCTGTACCTTCGATATATGTATGTATTATAATTGAAATGTATAGTTGAGAAATAAAAAAAAAATATATGCATTTTAATAATATAAAATATACATATTTATATTAGGTCTTTCATTTTAAACGGAAAGTAATTGAGGAGGTGATTCAGTATCGTAAATACATCACATTCCACTGCAAAGCACTTTTTGTTGCGCGAACTTTTTTTCACTTTTCAGTACAAAGTGGTCCGATCAGCTGACTCAGTTTGTATGGACAAGTGAAGAAAAAGTTCGCGCAAAAAAAAGTACTTTTCAGTGGAATGTGATGTATTAACGATACTGATGAATCACCTTCTAAATTACTTTCTATTTAAATTGAAAGACCTTATATACGAGTATACAAGTTGAATTTGTGAACATCGTCCAAATTCATACTTGAGCCTTGGTAAGTGTCTAAGTGATCAGCATCATGAACCAATAACGATTTTTGTAAAATTCATTAAACGAAATTTCGACTCCCCATAGTGATTCACTCGGAACTGGGAGTGAATTAATTGTACGTAAGTATATACCCAAATACCCAAGTAGAATTATTTTCCCACAAAGACATCTTTACTCTGAAATGTTTTCGAACATGCATAGTTTTGCCATGCCCTATTAAGGCGTAATGAAGACAATAAAGAAACGGAGAGGTTTTTCATGACGATACATGTGATTATCTTATACTAGCGACCCGTCCTGGCTTCGCACGGGCATGTATTATACATATAAATCTTCCTCTTGAATCACTCTATCTATTTAAAAAACGCATCAAAATCCGTTGCGTAATTTTAAAGATCTAACCATACATAGGGACAGACAGACAGCGGGAAGCGACTTTGTTTTATACTATGTAGTGATTTATGATCTTTCCGAATTTATGCAAGAATACTTGCCCCTAATAATTACCAGCTTTTGTAAAATAAGTCTATATCTTTTTGACAAATTTTGCTCTGAATCCGTAATCTGTGTTGTGCAGACAGCCGCTCGCTTGCTTACACTCTCTCAGTTAATGCTCACTGCACGTCCTCACTGCCCAATGTTCTCGTCTTTAGTTGCACCCCTAAAATAGTCGCATGGGTTTCAACCATTATGACATAACTATTTTAAGAAAGGGAAATTATTAATCGAGCGGTGAAAAATATAATTAGTAACTTCAAGTGTCCGGAATAAATACCAAAGCATGCGACTAAAAATACTGAGTGAGCGAATTTAAAGTATGAAATCGAAAATATTTCACCAAAAATCAAAAACTAGGAGTGACGACGAGCAAAATGAGGAGGAGCGTGTTAGGTTTACATGTTAGATAAAATAAGAAGCCGAGCAAAACGGAGCGGAGCGAGGCGACTTCCCTGGTTTTATTACTTAAATAGAAAATTGTTAGCCTGAGAATTATTCAACTCAACTCAAATTTGTATTTTCAGTCGCGGTTTCAACATTTTTATTCACCCACAGTCTTTCGTCCACTTAGTATTTTAGTACGCTATATTCAGTATTTTTGAGACCTTAAATTTTAATTCATATTCGCTTGTTTAAATACTACCCTTTAAGAAATAGAGCAACGGTTTCAATGATAGTAGAAGCGCCTATCAAGCATGCGACATTTAGGTTTTCGGAATGTTTGTGCATAGTAAAGCAGATTCTTTAAAGAGGATTAAAGAGGTTACGGACACTAGAAAAAGTGCGAGTAAATTCACTACTGCAACAATAGCTCAGTAGACTTCACAGAATAAAACATCTGTACTATAAAATTTATTGAAAAAGGCGTTACTTTGCGGAAGTCCATCATGAATTTGTGGATATATTAATAATTTGCAATATTCCGCTAAACACTAATAATTGCAAATTATTAATAATATATCAACAAAATCTGTTCTGTATACACACTGTAAAATTGCTAGTTTCTATCAAATATACAATAATTTCTACGAGCGGTTAACAAAAGACACTGCGTCCGAGTCCCGAGTCGCAAAAATTTTTTTTTTTTAGTTTAACCCCCTTTCAAATGTGCACTCTTACGAGGGATACACTGTATATATTAAATATCTAAAATTCCTGAAAGGTGTTGGAAATTACGGTGCGGTAAACTGTATGCCCTAAAAAGCATATATTTGTGCCGGACGTATGGTGATAAGACTTATCTTCTATCAAGCTGGGACGTAATCATCGTCGGTGAAAGGAGTGAAAAAAATAAACTTTTAACAAAAAAATAGCAACCGACTTCAATAGTAACAGCAGTCATTCACTAAAAAGTTAATAATAATTCTATAAAGACCGATGCTACCGAAGCAACACTTTTGCCGACTTCTTTCTTCCTGAAACGTTATGTTATCTAGAAGTCGGCGTTCTTATATTGGTTTTTATGTTGCTATATCGTAGGAAATACGCCGACTTCTAGATAACATAATGTTTCAGGAAGAAAGAAGTCGGCAAAAGTGTTGCTTCGGTACCATCGGTCTTTATAGAATTATTATTAACTTTTTAGTGAATGACTGCTGTTACTATTGAAGTCGGTTGCTATTTTTTTGTTAAAAGTTTACTTTATTTCACATTTTTTAGTGTTGCTGGGTTAAATTGTGAAATATGGGTAGTTCTTGCAAACGTGGTTTTAATATGAAACGAAGTTCAAGTGAGTATAAGTAGCTATGTTTGAGTAGCTTCCTGCTATCAATCTCGAGTTATGTGCTGTCATTCGTTAAAGAGTTCTACGGTGATGAAGCCAAGATCGAAGGTCAGGTGGGTACACTGGCAATTTTCAAGCAATGCCCTGCAATGAGTACCATAACACAAACTGATTGCCGCAATCCAAAGTTATGTGCTGTCATCCGTTGAGGAGTTCTACGGTGATGAAGCCAGGATCGAAGGTCAGGTGGGTATTCTGGTAATCTCCAAGTAATACCCTTGAATTAGCACCCTAACGCAGTGATTGCCGCAATCTCGAGTTATGTGCTCTGATCCGTTGAGGAGTTCTATGGTGAATATGGTGATGAAGCCAGGATCGAAGGTCAGGTGGAAGAATGATGATTTTCAAGTAATACCTTGTAATCAGCACCCAGGGACAAAGCGATTACCTCAATTTCGAGAGGTATGCCGTCATTTTCTGAGGAGTTCCACTGCCTATCTCTGAAGACCTTCATCAGATCATGACCAAACCCAAAATGGAACCTACCTGGAAGTACACTCTTCCAAACAAAAAAAGAATTGTTCAAATCGGTTCAGAAATGATGGAGTTATGGAGTAACAAAGATAAAAAAAAAAAAAAAAAAACATACAGTCGAATTGAGAACCGCCTCCTTTTTGAAGTCGGTTAAAAAGGGTGTACAAGTACTGATTGTTGATATATGTCGTGATGATATTGTTTTTTTTATTACAAACAAAGTGCACATTCTTGGGTAATAAAGTTTACTTCAAAATCAACCATTATAAAACCATATTAAAAAAAAAGACATATGTACATACACATAATATATGGTGTACTATGCATAACGTACATATTACCACACATTTCTCCTCTCACACAAACATGCAGCCGCTCCTTAAAACAAAAATATATACACTTAATAAATAAATAAATAAAAATTACAACATATCATAATTATAACTATAGCTCCGGAATTAAGTAACTTAATATTTTTAATGTATACTGCATCCGCTTCTCTAATTGAAATCAGCGAAATATGTCAACTGCCATGGTACATACTAAAAACCAGCGCTGTTTGTAACTTTTTACATTTTACAGACAGCATTTGCTGAGCATGGATCCATTTTCCAAAACTGTATTGTATATAGTGTGTATATTAAATTATGTTATTATAAACGAATGAACTTCTACCGGAAACGGATATAGTCATTTCGATGGATATAGTAAAACGCCTTCATGATGTTTGTGTTGATTTGCGTTTTCGATCGGTTTATCAAAGATTTTCCGATTTTTGACGGCTTTTGGAATTCAATTAACTAACATGCCTTATATATTTTTTTCATATGCGTTTTGGTGTAATATTGAAAGAAAAACCATTGAAGTCTTATAAGGGCGTTCGAAAATATATTGTCTGTACATCTTGTGTTTTCGTTGTACGTGTCACACGAGAGCAAATTTATTTTGTTTTTTGTACCTTGGAATCCCTCGCCCCGCTCAGACTTCTAACTTAGAATCACTCGCTGCTTTGCAAATAACTATGCTTCCTCTCTTGTATAGTATGTAAGCAAAATTATATTTTTTCACATATTTATCAACATTCTACCTTTTACACACATAAAGGGGCCAAACCATGAAACCAAACGGGTCTTAGAAACGACACGCCTACATACACGTGCATGTTCATAAGTACGTTAACTCGTTACATACGGAGCTAGGCACAGGCTAATTCAATCCGTGAGAGACGAACTGAATGTTAACTAGAAGTTGAAATGAGCTCGCTTCACGACACATCGGGGCTAAAAATCATATCACGGAATATTCTTACGGTGAATTATTTATTACACCGTATATTTTCGGTTTTTATGAGAATACCTATTGGCCCAGTTTTCATGCTTTGTTATTAGAATACAAAAAGAATAACATAGGTTTTTTGCATGAATCTGAAATTATAATAGGCCCTTTTTCTTTTTGCACAATAATAAGTTTAACGCAGAAATCTTCGTGGTATTATTATGTTTTATGTGCATTTCATAGATGAAATATAGTGTCAACTGTCATGATGGCACGTTCTTGAACTTCAGACAACAAAAGGGGACACAATAAATTTTGTATTTTTGAACGAATTAATTTTAGTCGTTTTATTCACTTTTGATAAAACTTTTTCGTCGAAATAATTAAGTTACATCAATCATAAAAATTACGTCATCAACACCTTTTACTTTTATGTAGAACATTATTATGAATACTTCATGAATTTGTATTCCATCCATTCTTCCATCAGCCTGTTGTCGTCCACTGTTGCACATAGACCTTTCAAAGATTTCGCCACTCTTGGTGGTCCTCCTAGAAGAAATGCCCACGCACACGCGCTGGGCAGGTGGGCTGATGAGCGCGGTGCCGAAATCCTCGCATCAGTGACACCGCTGCCCGTCACCAGTCTGTTTTATATAAGGTCTGGCTAATGGGGATGGATATACCGCCATCAATCGGTCCCAGGCATGGTTAGCCACCTGTTTGTGCCTGTTTGAGAGCTGTCTTCTTACTCCCGGGGAGGTATAAATAAATTCGGGGGGGTTTTCGAGTAAGATGGTACCTCCACCATCTACCACCTACTGGTCTATAACATCAAATTGATAGTTTTACAGACTAGGTAATTATTTCATAAAATTCGACTTATGATGTGATCCTTTTATAAGCTATTCTGATCCATGCGAATTGATGTCTTGGAATTTGGAATTAAGGCGTATGACCACGCTAAATAAGCAACTCGATGTGTGTCGGTACAAATATCCACGGAAACGACATTGAAATAATGTTCATTTCAGCGTGCCTTGAAAAGTGGCTGTTACGTCAACCACTGCGTCTCCGGCTAGCGCAAAATAGGAGAAAATAATACTTTTCACATGGACGCCATGAACGGAAAGAAAATTTGAACTTAAATTTTTTAGATCTAAAAATTTCCTATAATTTGGTGAAATAATAATTAAAATCGCTTTAGGCGTTTGGAAGGAGTAAGAGAGTTCTTGTGCTAATCATGTGAAACTTTCGATGACTTTCAATTTTTTTTGCCAAAACTTACAATAGAAAAATAATTTATGAAACTTAAATTTTATTTTTGACTTTATAATGCCTATCATATATTTTTATGAAAGTTTTTGGACCACCCGTGTGCGAGGAGTAGGCCTTCAAAGACAGGTCCAAATTGCAGTTGGCGTATCCATTCGCCTTAACAAAACGTTGGGTTTTATTAGCTCAAGCATCCAATTTGCCATGGTAATATTTGACATCTCAAAACATATACGGGTAGGTATACTCACGCCTCTCTCCCCCGTAGGGGTAAGTAGGCATCCCTTTTTTTAATACAATATAAATTTAAGGATATTTGACCTATTTGTCTTTAATATTATTATATTATTATATATTATATAACATTTTTGTGGATAATTCTTTCTTTAATATTTATATATATGTATACAAGACCAAAACAAATTTAAATTGCATTTTTTAAAATATATTTTGACCTTATTGGTCGGCTTCAGTCATTTATAAATTATTTAAATATACAGGGCGTTAGGAAATTAGGAATTTAGGAATTTTTTTATATAAAAAAAATTAAACACGCTTAACATACTTTGTTATACCTATAGCAGACGTGGTTTAAAGGAACGAAGTACTTTTCCTAACAACCTGTATAGGTATGTATGTAAATCTAGTCTTAGTGAAAATCTTATTTGACAGATAGATAATATGTTGACAGACAGAATGATGGATGAGTAAAAAATACAAGTGGTTATAAAAAGTATTAATTAAATTACAAGATCTTTCGTGCTGGTTTCCATATATGTGTTTGTGCAGTAAATTTAGCGTTGCTTGTTCAGACCGGGGCCGTAGTGGGCACCAAGCGACCATATGTATGAGGTTTCCTATGTCCGGAGTTGATTTTCGGTCAGTGGAGGTGTGAAAGATTTGATGATGCTTGCAGTGAAACAATTGTTGAAAGTTTGTTAATGGAGTCGAGTGTGGACGGGAGTGGTTAGAGTGTTATTTGTAATTGAGTCGGATGTGTGTCGGTGTTATTTGAGTCTGATGTGGAGGGCGATTTTCGTTTCTCTTACGTAGAATGCAGTACAGTGTCTGCATTCTAGAAGGTAAACGCAGTTTTTTGTTTTACACAAGCTGTTTGGTTCTGCGTATTTTAGTCTAAGAGCTAGCGACCAAATCGGTCATGTGGCTTCAGCTGTATTGAAACTCCGTTAGCTACTTCCCTGAACAACCTTTTCCGATAATCATCGTGCTGGCAGGCCGCGGGCGGTGGGTGCGGGTGTAGTGGGGTGGGGAAAAAAATGAAAAAAAAATGTGGGCTCAGCGACTTTATTTTTTTTTTCAAACAGTTGCTGTGTACTCCCTGTGCACCCAAAAAAAAATTTAAATCGATCGGATGGTGGGAAGGGGTTGCCAGCGTTAATTAAAAGTACCAAGCCGCCGTGAGCCGTGATGATATCTGAGCCCACATGAAAATTATTATTATTTTGGTACTTTTAATTAACGCTGGCAACCCCTTCCCACCACCCGATCGATTAAAATTTTTTTTGGGTGCACAGGGAGTACAGAGCAAATGTTTGAAAAAAAAAATTAAAGTCGCTGAGCCCACATTTTTTTTTTCTTTTTTTTTCCCACCCCACTACACCCGCACCCACCGCTCGCGGCCTGCCAGCACGAAGATTATCGGAAAAGGTTGTTCAGGGAAGTAGATAACGGAGTTTCAATACAGCTGAAGCCACATGACCAATTTGGTCGCTAGCTCTCCGTCTATTTGTCCAGTGATGAGTGTTTATGGCGGTAGCGGTGTTAATTATTGCACACGTTTTGCATCACGGCTGAAACAGGCGAAAGGAAACTATGATATTTTATAAAAAAATGTAATATACTACCTGTAAGAAATACTTACTAGAATCAGCAAAGGAGGAATATTGGCAGGATAGGTACAAAACTAAACGTAAAGGTAAAATATTACAAGACAAGTTAGTAAGGGACGGCACGTGGTACCGAGAGTAAATGATATATATGGAAAACGCACAAAAGAATATATTATTCCAAAAATTTTCAATAGTATTCTAGATTCACCATTACCATTTAAATTTAGATCTCGAAATATCCTGCTTAAAAACATTTTTTGTCAAATTTGTAACATTGTTAATTTATTAATGTGTGAATTGGACTTGAATTATACAATATTGTATACTGCGTTGTTTGGGGTGCACTGAGTGTTATGTCATTGTTTTTGTGAATACTATTAGCTTGGTGATGTTCCATAAGATATAGATGTGCTCTGATTGGAAGGATTCTTTGTATTTTGTTAGTAATGATTTCTTTTAATACACAATCGACTTACGCTTGGTCACTACCACACTGACTCTGAAAGTGGGACAGTCAAATCTAGCGAAGCTTTAATCAGTCTGTCCTTCCAAGGATTAACGCAAAATCTACGGAAGTCTCATATTCATACTACGCAACCGCCTTACACATCTCCTGGTACGTAATAGATTACAGATTTCTTGGGTCAGAAAACCTCTTCAAATCCAAATGCTTTTGATAGTTCCTTTCTTCAGCATGCAGACACGGTACAAGGGGAGCAATGGGGGTGATTGTACCCCCTGAGCCACGAACGAAGTACAGAATTTTGACTTATTTCAAAGTTTTGTGATTGTCATAAACACTTCATGAGCAGATTTACAGAAATTGCCCCGTCTGGAGGCGCGCCTGTCAGCATTTCATCAATTTGGTTGGCATATGTTCTCCTACAGCGGTCAAAGCAAGTTCAAATTGGTCTCCATATTGTGGACATGTATTTTGTATGTGTATAGTTAACTCGTGTTAATAATAATAATATGTTTTTTTATTTCAGACCAATATAAAAACGAGTGTTTTTTACAGTCCATATTCTAACAACAATTCAATTTAAAATTAAAAAATGTCCAATATAAAATATAAAACAAAATACAATAAAATTAAAAAATTAATTTGCACTACTTACGTCTATTTATTTTTTGTTGGGGGCACGTTGCACGGACCTCCAATGATCTAAAATTAGGTTTTCGTTAATTTTATCAACGATCATCCTTAAGATACTATTGCCGGAGTTTCCAAGACGAATGATGCTATCCTGGATCTAAGCACAGCGAAAAAATCAGGCACTCTGGCCTCAGCGAACATGCCCGACGCGCTACAGTAGCGTGGTTGTCTCAGCAATATTCGCCTTGCATTCGTCTTAAAGGTGGTAGAGCTGATGCCGGGCTCGACTGTGGAGGTACCACCATCTTACTTGGAAACCCCCTCGAAGTAATTCGGGGGAGAGTAAGAGGACAGCCCACAGGCAAAAAACCAGGAGGCCCACCATGCCTGGGACCGATTGATGGCGGTATATCCATCCCTAATAGCCGGGCCTTATATGAAACAGACTAGTGACTGGCAGCGGCGTCACTAGTGCGAGGGTTTCAGCACCGCGCTCACCAACCCGCCTGCCTAGCGTGTGTGAGTATGGGCAATTCTTCCAGGATGACCACCGGGAGTGGCAAAGTCCTGCCCCTCTATTCTGTATATTTAGTTGCCAACTGGACTAGGTGCCTATCATCAAAAACATAGCTAAAAACTGAAACTTCAAAGTTGCTATTAATGGGCACTGAACTACTTACAAACTGTGTCGTCACTTCAAGTGCGAATATATCCTAAGATAATCGGAATTCGATAGTATATGTATGTTTTTGATGATAGACACCCAGTCCAGATGACAACTAAAGATACATAATAGGCCCTCTAGAAAGGCTTATGTCCAGCAGTGGACGAACTATATGGATGGATGGATAGTTAACTCCATGGCGTGAACATATTCGCATACTTTGAAAGAGAATCTTGGACGAAGCTTGAGCTTTTCCGTTACCTATTATAAAAAGTTTTGCCGCAAAAAATATTCTTTATCGTTCCCGCAACGCGTCTCGGCTCGCAACTGGTCCGCTGTCGGCGGGGAAGTATTGTAGAATGATTAATTGTTCTCTAAATTGAATTCACCGTGATAAATGAAATATCCTCACAATAGGTAATAAATTACGCTGACCCGCGTTACGTACAAGATGAAACGTTCTGAAAGTACCCTCCGATGTGGATGGATTATACGAATAAACAGAGCAGGTAAACAACTGGCCCGAATTTGCCGTATTGTTTCCAAAGTTCCATTCCATTTGGCTCATAAGCGTTATTGTTTGCCTACAGACGTAGCTCGGTCGGTAATAAAACTTGGAACAGACTAGTTAGCATAAACATGAGGGCGTTTATGATAAATTTAAATGTAGGTTGAGCAAATAATGCTAACATGAAACTCTAAGGGCCTTCGTAGTTGCGCTGGATGTTACTGGACCAGTAAGCAATTCATACAGCATATTACGAAACAAGATGTTTTTGAAACATTTGAGTATGATAATTGATAATACAAAACTCGTTTACGTTGCAAGAAAACGATTTTATAATAACAACGTTGTTAAAAATTTAAGGGCTTTAAGAATTTTCAAGCGGAGTTGGGAAAAATACCTTACGGAATTTCTTAATACCATCGTAGAAATTAACGCTCACCCAGTTTTCAATCTATTCCATTGCAATTGCAATATGAACCGTCCTATGAACAGGGGATCTAAAAATGTTAGGTTTCCGTGCACATAGTCTGCTATCTAAATAAATACAACAGTACAGGAGGTAATATCAGCAATGCAAGGACACTTACTATACTCTTTGCAGCAATGTATTCACATTGAGCAAGACATTGAGAGTTCTCTACAGAGTGTGTCACATAAGGACAAACCATATACTAAACCAGGCAATAGATAATAATGTGATGTGCCAGTCATTACCAACAAAAAAGGCAGATTGGGTGAATCATAAAATGATTTGAAAGCAGGATAGAGTCAGATTTTTTTCACACGTGCAAAAGAGACGGCATTAGAACAGAATCATAATGTGATTCATGCAAAATGGCCTTTTTAGAGGACCTGGTTCATTATCAATACACCAAATATATCCTTAACACAAAATATTTCATAAAGGCAAGTAGCTAAAGAAAGGCCCGAACGTGCCGGCAGACCAATACACGAGACCATCTGAAGCCGCTACATCGCTTTATCAAAGCGTCTCAGGAAAAGTTCTGGGTCGTGCATTTATTGAACAAGGCGACAAGAAAAACGACGCTTACAACCGAGCGCCGGCTGCACAAAATTGCCAACACTTTCTTCTCGCGGGAGAAAACTCCAGTTCATTATTTCCTAGAAAACAGCGGTCCTTACTGGCGTTGTGCGTGTTTGAGTACGGTATTTATCACCGGCCCGAGCTTATTCAATACGACCTTTTTGGCCCAAGGGCGAAAATGATTAATGGGTGACCCAATTTATTCATGCTTTCTTTTTACGTCAAACACAGGAGTTGCGATGCAGCGTGTTGAAATTCGCATCGTTGATCCGCGACGATGACGCGGTAGAATCAGGAAACGGTTATTTGTTTACTATGACGAAAGGGTTTTTCATATATATATATCAATGAAATATATATTTTTCATATAAAAAAGCTACAATATGTACGCATCATGTACTGTAATTGGAAAACAAAAGCTTATAATTATAACCTCAAAATAAGAACTTCTTATTCTGATATTATAACAGTACAACATAACCATTTACAATATGAAAGAAGTACCTCACACATTGCAATACTAATCTTTAACTGTCTACCAAAACAACTCGGTAATTGATGAATGTAATTTCAAGGTAAGTCTTTGAGAATGCAATGTGTGGTCTGTCAGCACACTTTTAATTTGTTTTAAAACGAGTTCTCATAGAAAACATACTTCCAAAACATTTAAAATTGTGATATTATAGAAAACTTTCCTGTGATCACCTATAATGGTTCAAACCTGTTGACCAAAAATCCATAAGTCGCGTGAGGTTTAAATCCTGTAGGGAACACATTGGTGTTGAGTTCCCGGAAGTACGGCGATATGACTAACCACCCATCATGCTGGATAGAACACAATAAATTGACAGGTATGGACTGGGACTATTAAGGTCTTGCCGATGCCGGGCTCAACTGCGGTGGTACCGTCAGCTCTAAAACAGGCACAACCAGAAGGCCCACCATGCCTGGGACCGATTAATGGCAGCACGGCGGCGCTCACTAATCCGCCTGCCTAGCATGTGTGAGTATGGGCAATTCTTCTAGAAGAACCACCAAGAGTGGCGTAATCTTGGAAAGGCCTACTACCAACTAGGCTGATTGATGGATGGATGATGGTCTTTCACTTCATAGTCAATGCACGGCTAAACTTCTGACAACAAATTTCACAAAAATTGTTATCGATTCATGATGCTGATCACTTACCAAGCCTCCAGTATGAATTTGGACGGTGATCTAAAAATCACCTTGTATATAGGATATAGTATAGAATAGTATATATATAAGAATATATATTCTACTTTCCGATGTTCCAAAAAACGTGTTCTGTTCGAGTCTTCTACAAAAAGAACAAAATTTGCAATTTGACACATCAGTTTTCGGTCACGATATCGGTTTGTTTGATTTGGTGAAAGTGTAAGTTTTGATGACCACCCCCTTTATCGATAGTTTGTTTTAAACTTATTTTAACATTATATCATTGCAGTATAGAAACGCAGAAATAAAAGTAAATCTGGATGTGAGGAGCTCTGAACCGGGAATCGAACCCGGGACCTCTCGCTTGCCGGGCGATTGCTCTAACCTCTGAGCTATCCAGGTCTCAACACAACTCGTGAATTTACCGATGTGCTTTCCCATACTGCAATGTTATTTATAGATACCCACTTTATAGTGAGCCACTTGGCGCCTAGAGGACGCTAGTGTATTCAAAGCTAGTCAAAGACCATTATGCCCTACCGTCACTTGTTACAGTATCGGGTAGTGAAGAATACACATTTCTCTTATCGAAACTATGACAGAAATAAATTTCTATGTTTGAACACTTGGCGATTTATCCATCGCAAGGAGATATAAATTAACATTATATCATTGCAGTATAGAAACGCAGAAATAAAAGTAAATCTGGATGTGAGGAGCTCTGAACCGGGAATCGAACCCGGGACCTCTCGCTTGCCGGGCGATTGCTCTAACCTCTGAGCTATCCAGGTCTCAACACAACTCGTGAATTTACCGATGTGCTTTCCCATACTGCAATGTTATTTATAGATACCCACTTTATAGTGAGCCACTTGGCGCCTAGAGGACGCTAGTGTATTCAAAGCTAGTCAAAGACCATTATGCCCTACCGTCACTTGTTACAGTATCGGGTAGTGAAGAATACACATTTCTCTTATCGAAACTATGACAGAAATAAATTTCTATGTTTGAACACTTGGCGATTTATCCATCGCAAGGAGATATAAATTAACATTATATCATTGCAGTATAGAAACGCAGAAATAAAAGTAAATCTGGATGTGAGGAGCTCTGAACCGGGAATCGAACCCGGGACCTCTCGCTTGCCGGGCGATTGCTCTAACCTCTGAGCTATCCAGGTCTCAACACAACTCGTGAATTTACCGATGTGCTTTCCCATACTGCAATGTTATTTATAGATACCCACTTTATAGTGAGCCACTTGGCGCCTAGAGGACGCTAGTGTATTCAAAGCTAGTCAAAGACCATTATGCCCTACCGTCACTTGTTACAGTATCGGGTAGTGAAGAATACACATTTCTCTTATCGAAACTATGACAGAAATAAATTTCTATGTTTGAACACTTGGCGATTTATCCATCGCAAGGAGATATAAATTAACATTATATCATTGCAGTATAGAAACGCAGAAATAAAAGTAAATCTGGATGTGAGGAGCTCTGAACCGGGAATCGAACCCGGGACCTCTCGCTTGCCGGGCGATTGCTCTAACCTCTGAGCTATCCAGGTCTCAACACAACTCGTGAATTTACCGATGTGCTTTCCCATACTGCAATGTTATTTATAGATACCCACTTTATAGTGAGCCACTTGGCGCCTAGAGGACGCTAGTGTATTCAAAGCTAGTCAAAGACCATTATGCCCTACCGTCACTTGTTACAGTATCGGGTAGTGAAGAATACACATTTCTCTTATCGAAACTATGACAGAAATAAATTTCTATGTTTGAACACTTGGCGATTTATCCATCGCAAGGAGATATAAATTAACATTATATCATTGCAGTATAGAAACGCAGAAATAAAAGTAAATCTGGATGTGAGGAGCTCTGAACCGGGAATCGAACCCGGGACCTCTCGCTTGCCGGGCGATTGCTCTAACCTCTGAGCTATCCAGGTCTCAACACAACTCGTGAATTTACCGATGTGCTTTCCCATACTGCAATGTTATTTATAGATACCCACTTTATAGTGAGCCACTTGGCGCCTAGAGGACGCTAGTGTATTCAAAGCTAGTCAAAGACCATTATGCCCTACCGTCACTTGTTACAGTATCGGGTAGTGAAGAATACACATTTCTCTTATCGAAACTATGACAGAAATAAATTTCTATGTTTGAACACTTGGCGATTTATCCATCGCAAGGAGATATAAATTAACATTATATCATTGCAGTATAGAAACGCAGAAATAAAAGTAAATCTGGATGTGAGGAGCTCTGAACCGGGAATCGAACCCGGGACCTCTCGCTTGCCGGGCGATTGCTCTAACCTCTGAGCTATCCAGGTCTCAACACAACTCGTGAATTTACCGATGTGCTTTCCCATACTGCAATGTTATTTATAGATACCCACTTTATAGTGAGCCACTTGGCGCCTAGAGGACGCTAGTGTATTCAAAGCTAGTCAAAGACCATTATGCCCTACCGTCACTTGTTACAGTATCGGGTAGTGAAGAATACACATTTCTCTTATCGAAACTATGACAGAAATAAATTTCTATGTTTGAACACTTGGCGATTTATCCATCGCAAGGAGATATAAATTAACATTATATCATTGCAGTATAGAAACGCAGAAATAAAAGTAAATCTGGATGTGAGGAGCTCTGAACCGGGAATCGAACCCGGGACCTCTCGCTTGCCGGGCGATTGCTCTAACCTCTGAGCTGTCCAGGTCTCAACACAACTCGTGAATTTACCGATGTGCTTTCCCATACTGCAATGTTATTTATAGATACCCACTTTATAGTGAGCCACTTGGCGCCTAGAGGACGCTAGTGTATTCAAAGCTAGTCAAAGACCATTATGCCCTACCGTCACTTGTTACAGTATCGGGTAGTGAAGAATACACATTTCTCTTATCGAAACTATGACAGAAATAAATTTCTATGTTTGAACACTTGGCGATTTATCCATCGCAAGGAGATATAAATTAACATTATATCATTGCAGTATAGAAACGCAGAAATAAAAGTAAATCTGGATGTGAGGAGCTCTGAACCGGGAATCGAACCCGGGACCTCTCGCTTGCCGGGCGATTGCTCTAACCTCTGAGCTATCCAGGTCTCAACACAACTCGTGAATTTACCGATGTGCTTTCCCATACTGCAATGTTATTTATAGATACCCACTTTATAGTGAGCCACTTGGCGCCTAGAGGACGCTAGTGTATTCAAAGCTAGTCAAAGACCATTATGCCCTACCGTCACTTGTTACAGTATCGGGTAGTGAAGAATACACATTTCTCTTATCGAAACTATGACAGAAATAAATTTCTATGTTTGAACACTTGGCGATTTATCCATCGCAAGGAGATATAAATTAACATTATATCATTGCAGTATAGAAACGCAGAAATAAAAGTAAATCTGGATGTGAGGAGCTCTGAACCGGGAATCGAACCCGGGACCTCTCGCTTGCCGGGCGATTGCTCTAACCTCTGAGCTGTCCAGGTCTCAACACAACTCGTGAATTTACCGATGTGCTTTCCCATACTGCAATGTTATTTATAGATACCCACTTTATAGTGAGCCACTTGGCGCCTAGAGGACGCTAGTGTATTCAAAGCTAGTCAAAGACCATTATGCCCTACCGTCACTTGTTACAGTATCGGGTAGTGAAGAATACACATTTCTCTTATCGAAACTATGACAGAAATAAATTTCTATGTTTGAACACTTGGCGATTTATCCATCGCAAGGAGATATAAATTAACATTATATCATTGCAGTATAGAAACGCAGAAATAAAAGTAAATCTGGATGTGAGGAGCTCTGAACCGGGAATCGAACCCGGGACCTCTCGCTTGCCGGGCGATTGCTCTAACCTCTGAGCTATCCAGGTCTCAACACAACTCGTGAATTTACCGATGTGCTTTCCCATACTGCAATGTTATTTATAGATACCCACTTTATAGTGAGCCACTTGGCGCCTAGAGGACGCTAGTGTATTCAAAGCTAGTCAAAGACCATTATGCCCTACCGTCACTTGTTACAGTATCGGGTAGTGAAGAATACACATTTCTCTTATCGAAACTATGACAGAAATAAATTTCTATGTTTGAACACTTGGCGATTTATCCATCGCAAGGAGATATAAATTAACATTATATCATTGCAGTATAGAAACGCAGAAATAAAAGTAAATCTGGATGTGAGGAGCTCTGAACCGGGAATCGAACCCGGGACCTCTCGCTTGCCGGGCGATTGCTCTAACCTCTGAGCTATCCAGGTCTCAACACAACTCGTGAATTTACCGATGTGCTTTCCCATACTGCAATGTTATTTATAGATACCCACTTTATAGTGAGCCACTTGGCGCCTAGAGGACGCTAGTGTATTCAAAGCTAGTCAAAGACCATTATGCCCTACCGTCACTTGTTACAGTATCGGGTAGTGAAGAATACACATTTCTCTTATCGAAACTATGACAGAAATAAATTTCTATGTTTGAACACTTGGCGATTTATCCATCGCAAGGAGATATAAATTAACATTATATCATTGCAGTATAGAAACGCAGAAATAAAAGTAAATCTGGATGTGAGGAGCTCTGAACCGGGAATCGAACCCGGGACCTCTCGCTTGCCGGGCGATTGCTCTAACCTCTGAGCTATCCAGGTCTCAACACAACTCGTGAATTTACCGATGTGCTTTCCCATACTGCAATGTTATTTATAGATACCCACTTTATAGTGAGCCACTTGGCGCCTAGAGGACGCTAGTGTATTCAAAGCTAGTCAAAGACCATTATGCCCTACCGTCACTTGTTACAGTATCGGGTAGTGAAGAATACACATTTCTCTTATCGAAACTATGACAGAAATAAATTTCTATGTTTGAACACTTGGCGATTTATCCATCGCAAGGAGATATAAATTAACATTATATCATTGCAGTATAGAAACGCAGAAATAAAAGTAAATCTGGATGTGAGGAGCTCTGAACCGGGAATCGAACCCGGGACCTCTCGCTTGCCGGGCGATTGCTCTAACCTCTGAGCTATCCAGGTCTCAACACAACTCGTGAATTTACCGATGTGCTTTCCCATACTGCAATGTTATTTATAGATACCCACTTTATAGTGAGCCACTTGGCGCCTAGAGGACGCTAGTGTATTCAAAGCTAGTCAAAGACCATTATGCCCTACCGTCACTTGTTACAGTATCGGGTAGTGAAGAATACACATTTCTCTTATCGAAACTATGACAGAAATAAATTTCTATGTTTGAACACTTGGCGATTTATCCATCGCAAGGAGATATAAATTAACATTATATCATTGCAGTATAGAAACGCAGAAATAAAAGTAAATCTGGATGTGAGGAGCTCTGAACCGGGAATCGAACCCGGGACCTCTCGCTTGCCGGGCGATTGCTCTAACCTCTGAGCTATCCAGGTCTCAACACAACTCGTGAATTTACCGATGTGCTTTCCCATACTGCAATGTTATTTATAGATACCCACTTTATAGTAAGCCACTTGGCGCCTAGAGGACGCTAGTGTATTCAAAGCTAGTCAAAGACCATTATGCCCTACCGTCACTTGTTACAGTATCGGGTAGTGAAGAATACACATTTCTCTTATCGAAACTATGACAGAAATAAATTTCTATGTTTGAACACTTGGCGATTTATCCATCGCAAGGAGATATAAATTAACATTATATCATTGCAGTATAGAAACGCAGAAATAAAAGTAAATCTGGATGTGAGGAGCTCTGAACCGGGAATCGAACCCGGGACCTCTCGCTTGCCGGGCGATTGCTCTAACCTCTGAGCTATCCAGGTCTCAACACAACTCGTGAATTTACCGATGTGCTTTCCCATACTGCAATGTTATTTATAGATACCCACTTTATAGTGAGCCACTTGGCGCCTAGAGGACGCTAGTGTATTCAAAGCTAGTCAAAGACCATTATGCCCTACCGTCACTTGTTACAGTATCGGGTAGTGAAGAATACACATTTCTCTTATCGAAACTATGACAGAAATAAATTTCTATGTTTGAACACTTGGCGATTTATCCATCGCAAGGAGATATAAATTAACATTATATCATTGCAGTATAGAAACAAAGAAATAAAAGTAAATCTGGATGTGAGGAGCTCTGAACCGGGAATCGAACCCGGGACCTCTCGCTTGCCGGGCGATTGCTCTAACCTCTGAGCTATCCAGGTCTCAACACAACTCGTGAATTTACCGATGTGCTTTCCCATACTGCAATGATATAATGTTAATTTATATCTCCTTGCGATGGATAAATCGCCAAGTGTTCAAACATAGAAATTTATTTCTGTCATAGTTTCGATAAGAGAAATGTGTATTCTTCACTACCCGATACTGTAACAAGTGACGGTAGGGCATAATGGTCTTTGACTAGCTTTGAATACACTAGCGTCCTCTAGGCGCCAAGTGGCTCACTATAAAGTGGGTATCTATAAATAACATTGCAGTATGGGAAAGCACATCGGTAAATTCACGAGTTGTGTTGAGACCTGGATAGCTCAGAGGTTAGAGCAATCGCCCGGCAAGCGAGAGGTCCCGGGTTCGATTCCCGGTTCAGAGCTCCTCACATCCAGATTTACTTTTATTTCTGCGTTTCTATACTGCAATGATATAATGTTAATTTATATCTCCTTGCGATGGATAAATCGCCAAGTGTTCAAACATAGAAATTTATTTCTGTCATAGTTTCGATAAGAGAAATGTGTATTCTTCACTACCCGATACTGTAACAAGTGACGGTAGGGCATAATGGTCTTTGACTAGCTTTGAATACACTAGCGTCCTCTAGGCGCCAAGTGGCTCACTATAAAGTGGGTATCTATAAATAACATTGCAGTATGGGAAAGCACATCGGTAAATTCACGAGTTGTGTTGAGACCTGGATAGCTCAGAGGTTAGAGCAATCGCCCGGCAAGCGAGAGGTCCCGGGTTCGATTCCCGGTTCAGAGCTCCTCACATCCAGATTTACTTTTATTTCTGCGTTTCTATACTGCAATGATATAATGTTAATTTATATCTCCTTGCGATGGATAAATCGCCAAGTGTTCAAACATAGAAATTTATTTCTGTCATAGTTTTTTAAACTTATTTACCCAATATTACACACACATAAGCATGTGTCACACAATAAATCTATAAGTTACTATATTTATGGTCGGACTTGTCTTGGGAGTCTAGATTTAGATTTTAGATTTATTTATTTGTTCCACCAACAGTATAACATACATAAAGCAAAAAAAATATTTAATTATATAACATTTGGACTCTTATGCATACCAATTACAGGCGGAAACATCATTCTTGTTACACCAACAGTTTTCTAACGAATATTATTAATACATCCTTGAGGTTTACAAAATTAGCAACTTAGCTACATTTACAATCCCGGCCTCCTAAAAAGAAACCTTTGATATCTACAAAATTTACAAGTACCCCTAACTATTTACAACAAAAAATAAATTAAAATTAAAACTAACTTGCAGTATTAAACTAAAAACTTTAAAGTCAAAATCAAATACAGTTAAAATACAGTTGGGCCTCGCTAATCCGGACCCCCGCTTATCCAGTGATCCCTGTAATCCAGACAGGCGGGCGGGGCGGCTTCGGGCAAATAAACTTTATTTTTTTTTAACTTCATGTTAAATTTGCAGATTTCTTACACGTTTGTATGTAATTCTCTACATTAGTAGTTTAAGAAACCTAAACAGCATGGGCTCAACACGAGAGCTGCTGCGCAAGGGAAATATGAAACTGTAAAAGTGAATAACTATTTTGGCAAATTCCAATGTTATATAATGAAATGCCTATTCATATAACATCTGAACAAAATAAAAATAAATTCGCGAAGTTATATAAAACTTACCTTTTACAAAACATGAAAACATTGACAGATTAAAATAGCATTTTATTATTTGCGAATAGATACGCCAACTGCAATTTGGACCTGTCTTTGAAGGCCTACTCCTCCCACACGGGTGGTCCAAAAATTTTCATAAAAATATATGATAGGCATTATAGAGTCAAAAATAAATTTTAAGTTTCATAAACTGTTTTTCTAATGTAAGTTTTGACAAAAAATCATCGAAAGTTTCACATGATTAACACAAGAATTCTCTTACTCCTTCCAAACGCCTAAAGCGATTTAAATTATTATTTCACCAAATTATAGGAAATTTTTAGATCTAAAAAATTTAAGTTCAAAATTTTTTTTGTTGTTCATGGCGTCCATGTGAAAAGTATTATTTTCTCCTATTTTGCGCTAGCCGGAGACGCAGTGGTTGTCGTAACAGCCACTTTTCAAAGCACGCTAAAATGAACATAATTTCAATGTCGTTTCCGTTGATATTTGTACCGACACACATCGAGTTGCTTATTTAGCGTGGTCATACGCCTTAACGTACCTAACTACTTATAATTTAGTACATAACTATCTAATTTATAGAAAAAGAAGTGCGACTCCCTCCCCACAGACAAACCAAATTTCTACTTGGTTGTGTGGGATGTATTTAGATTAAGTTATCTTTGAAATAAATAAACATATTCATTCATTCATTGTATGTATGTATTGTCTGTTTTGTTTGTCTCATGTTACCCATGTATTTTAATGCCATTAAAATATTGCAGACCACAATCCAGACAACTCGGTAATCCGACAAGGGCCTGTTTTTTGCCTATCCGGATTAGCGAGGCCCTACATAACTAAAACAATAATTTCATTCTTGACCCTGTAGAAACAACAATACCTTACCTCGTATATGATCCAAGTGTATCGTTGAAGATATCTAAAGTTTTGTCATTTTCATTAAATTTCTTGTTTAGACTGTTATATGCAGCCAAGGGTACAAACATTACGATTTTATAAATGGAATACACAGTTTGCTATGCTTTTGCTCATTATTTAAGTATATTAGCGGAAATAAATAAACAATTAATTAATTTTCAATGTAATTGCTCGTAAAGGCCCACTTTTTATGCATCAAAACCGAACAGAAAGTCGATTATTTTGGCTTTATTTATTATTTTTTTTACGAGAAGAACGGCTAACCTGCAACCGTTCCTGTCTAACGTATCGGCACCGTTGTCCGACTAGGCTCCTGTATGCGACCGCCCAGTATTTTTGAAATTTGTAACAATATCCCGCGTCAAATAAGTGAACAATTGCTCGTCTCTTATAGGCCAATTCTTAAATTACCGATGAATCATGATTGGTTCTAATTTCCGCTACGTTCAATTTTGTTATTAATTTTGTTGTCACTGTGCATCGGTTTAGTTCGAAGTCGAGCTTTGCGGAACGTAAAAAGTTTGTGGAGGTTGTTTTTAATTTTTTGTTTGATTCTGCATATTTTGGTAAAACTGACATATTTTTTCATGTAATATAGGGTTCCGTTCATATATAAATGCAAGATTTTTTAGGATTGATAAAATATTAATAGTCTTATCATCTTTTCTATTTCGGTCGGAATCAGGAGATCCGGTAAAACGATTGTTTCCAGATACCGTACAGTGGACGGTATCAGGTGTTTTATAGACTTTCAGACTTTTGTTAATTTTCATTATAAATTGTGGATAAAAACTATAATTTGAATATACACATATTTTTGTGACATATACATTTGCTTAATATCCTGATTCCGTCCTAAGTTTAGACTTTTAGATTGATTCATAATTTACTTAAAACATTCCGTTCTTTCTCAAATGTATTGGGATATTAAATGTACGTTAATGGTTTTAAAAAGTTATTTTATATTAAAAATTGACATCTGAGATATTATTATAAAATTTTTAATGACTATATATGTCTTTAAATTTCTATAAAGCTCACTCTTTTTTTTCATCACATTGGATAAATAATTAAAACACATAATTATTGTAATTGGACGGTAATGAGTGGTGATAAATTCAGTTTTGCTTGTTACCGACCACAATAAATATACCATAAACCGGAGTCTGGTCATCCGTTTGTGTATCAAGACAAAATTTTAAAGTACTTGCAAAAAATGTACGGTGCTCAAAAAGAGTGTGTTTGTATAGAAAAATACAAATAATGAGCAACAAGTAACACCTGTCATGAATTTATTTTAGTATGGCCTCAGGAACAAGTGTCACAAAAAAAAAATGAAACTGGTATTGAAATAAAACAACACATTACACAACAAGAACCAAACTGCTATGAAAATATGATGATATGAAAATAGCAGTTTATACAAACAATTGTGGAATCTTTTCAGTTTCAGTTTAAAGGAACATAGAAAAACCTCACCAAATGAAAGAAAAGAATGTCAAGTTAAATATGGAATTAATTATTCAGTACTTTTAAAGCTCGACCACAATTATAAAGTTGGCAGAATAGTTCCTAAAAATGAAACAATTTATTCCATGTATTCTGTAATATTATAGAAACAAGATAGATAAACCTAAACCTAAGAAAAAAATTGCCACATAAATTGAAAAAAAAAAATTTGTAAAGCAAGTTAAACTTATTGAAAATGAAGACGATGTTTTCAAACTTTTTATTAGCAAGGACTGTAATTATTTTAATTTGTAAATTTTATAAATAAAGTACAAGCTCTTAACCTTTTCTTTATCTTTGAATTCTTAGAAGTTACGAATTTCATTCATTAATTACTCAAAAAGAAAAAAAAACACCATTATATTTAATCACAGTTTAAAAATAAAGAAAAAATCGAAAAAATAAGTAAAATAACATAAAAACTTGATTGAATAGTTATAGACGAAAAGAGAAATATCATACGACATATATAGGCGTTTGAAGTTAGAAAACTGCTGGCATCTATTGACATAAAAATATAAAAAAGTATATTTTAAATCATGGTTTTTAAAATCCTGATGACGACCCCACTGAGGGGTCAAATATAGCACCTATAACTATTTAATGAAGTGTTTATATCTATGTAAAATAAAACATACAAATAATAAAAAAGCCGTTCAACGGTATTATACAAACAATATTTTATTAACATATTGAAATAAGATAAAATACACTTGGCCAAACATATGAAGTTTATATTGATAGCGACGAACATGAAAAAATGTAAAATATATACTATTAATAAAAGTTAATTAAAGCCTAAATTAAAAAAATTATTAATTGAAACAAACCATCTATACATTTTGATATCTCCAGTAACTTTTGACCCTATTTTTATGAGATAATGGCATTTTTGGCAATTTTTTGAATGGTGGTCGGAAACGGGTTACTTGCTGGACGGTATCAGGAAAACTTCAACTAAGCGGTCGGTAACTGGAGCTTTTAAGAAGGACAGGCAAACATATTAATAATATTTTTTTTTGTATACTCTGACAACATAAATATTGATAATTATACTTTATAATGAAAGTCTCAACAATAAGGTTTAAAGTAAGCTATATAAATAGTTTATAAATCAGTTTACGTTTATCTTTGGACGGTTTATTTGAAAAAAGGGCGAGAGTGGTCGGACTTGGGCGCATTTACGTTACTCTCTTAACGGCTCTGGATACAGTCCTTTTGAGCCAATCATAATTTAAAGTTCACAAGATTATATTTGTTTTATTTCCTCACACTATGCATTGAAAAACGTAGTATTACTCGGTTACTTTTAAAATACTCGCTACGCTCGTGTTTTAAATCGCCCTCGATTTATTCCTTTTCGCCCTTGTAGCATAAACTGCTATTAAAGAACGATTACGGAAATGTATTTAAATATAATATTTATACACAGACAACTACGGGTATATATTGTATCCTTTGAGATAAGATATACGTTTTTTAACGGAAAAACCAGCTTCGTAATGTCCCATAAAAACTTAAAGTTGGCTGGCGTCGTAACATAAAGTTTTACAAGTACCTACATTAAACTACATTCCAGTTAGGGCGAGTACTCATTACAAGTTGCCGTTCGTTCAGCGGGTTCCGTTGTTTGTTTCGTTCTGCCTCGCTCGCGCAAGCCAACAGGGTTCCCTTGGAAACAGAACTTATATGAATAATTATTTTTAATTGAATTTGAAAAGATGAAAAATTTTTAGAATCAAATAATCAAATTCACTAGGAGGAATGAGACTGTTGTGGGCCTGCGATGGGGCTTAGTGATATCTTGGACGAATAAACTAGGAATAATATAAAGTGTTACGATGAACCAAAATGTATCAAACCACAGATATTTTTCTCGATTTCTTGTTTTTTTTTACGTAAAATTGTTCGTATAACTTTCCGTGAAAAAAAAATCAAGAAATTGAGAAAAAGCAATATGTGGTTTGATACTTTTTGGTCGAGTAGCTATGTTACTTTTCTGTGGAACAGCTGTTTTTTTTTTCCGTGATTCGAGTGTTGGCTCCATAGTAAAAGTTGTTCGTTTGGACGAGTACTATCGCCAGTTTACAATAATGAGAGAAATGTTTTTCTAATATGACGTAATCTAAGAATTTCCTTATTTTCTGGAACTTTAGGTTAAACTTAATCTTTATACATATATATATAATTATATGTTTATTTATCCATACAAGATAACATTAATTTATGCAGCCAAATTCATACTGAAAACTCGGTAAGTGCTCAGTATCAAGATTAATAGGTAAATACTTTAAGACGGAGCGCTGTCAACATTGAAGTGAGGCCGGTTTTGTAAACATGTGTGCTCTTAGTGAGTGTTGCCACGTAGTAAAAACTGAGACACACTGTGCATGTGTAAGTTTTAAGACGTGTACGAACACGAAACTGTCTCACTTTTCGCCTGCTTCACCCGTTACAAGGAGTGTGCGCTCCTTGAAACGGGTGAAGCAGGCGAAAAGTTGTTTTTATTTCGTCTAAGGGTTCGATGAACCTTTTTGTGAAAAACGCATAGCCCAGCCCCGAGTCAATTACTATGGGAGGAGTTCCGTGAATATTCGTGATGATAATCACTTACCATGTATGAATTTCGCTGCATAAATTAATGTCATCAACTCTTCCAACCTCGGCCTTTTCCAAGGACAGTTCGCTATTGGAGTTTAAATTTCTTGACGGAACTCTAAAAACTGCTTTTAATTCAACTATCAACTCACTAAACCCTTAACCTGAATGAAATATTATTTGAACTTGAAAATCATAGGTTCGAGTCGGCTCCAAGCCGCACCGGGCGTACAGTGGGTAACACTATGTATCGAGTAACACGTTGTGCACGATTCGGAGATGTAAGGAAGAAAGAACTACATCAAAATCACAGAACTATTAATAAAATGAACAGGGTTGGCTGCGCGCAACGAGGAGCATTTTGTACAAACAGCAAAAAAAAAAACTGATGAAAAATAATCACGTTTATAAGTAACAAGTAGGCTATGCGAGCACGTACGCGTCGATTAGATAAATTTGACAGATATAATCGATAAATTCTAAACGATAACCCTTATTGCAATGCAATAAGAGTTACATTTTATTTATCGAATCGATAGCAAGTTCATGCTAGTACAAGGGTCCTACTACGTTCGATACAGTGTATCAAAAGGTGCAGGGTTTATGCGTCCTATGTTGGTACTAACTTGAGTCAGCCTGGAAGATCGAAAAAAAATTATTCAGCATCGTTTTCAGCAAGATGTGACCAATTCATCAGCAATACAAAACAAAAACCTTATTTATTTTGATGTAGTTTTTTTTCTACACAACGACGAATTGGTCCCTTCTTGTTACTCGATACATAGTGTTATCGACAGTACGCTCCTAGTCTTTCAGGAATTTTCACACTTTTCGTTTTAAATTACTCGTATACGAAGCAACTCCCTAAAGTAATTAGAATTTTTCCAGAGCGACGGTATTGTGCTTGAATTTTACCGACGAAAACTTTTAATGTGATTTTAATAGAAATCCCATTTGCGAGTGCGATGTCTTTTTATCATAATTTTACGTTTCATCCGTGGAATTGCGATTTTCTGCTACGCCGGATGTCATAACAATTTTTTTTTTATTCACTGAGTTTTGTAAGGGTTCCTTCAAAAACACTTTGAAGCCTACGCGAATAACATTACGAAATCTTAAATTACGTTACATTCTTTATACACAACTAGCCTTTTGCCCGCGGTTTCATTCGCAAGAATGTAATTAATGGCTATGTCCCTAACCAACTGCCTGTCCCCAGGTAATAAACCCTGGCTACATAACATATGTCCAAGTGAAAAAATTAACTAATACAACAGTGGCAGATTTTTTAAAATCAGATCAGTTGGGTAGGTCCAAAGATCCTACATACAAACAAACAAACAAATTTTACCCTTTCTAGCGTAGATATATATATGTCAACTTTGTCAAGATTTCCACGAAGTATACTTCCCGTATTATAGGTATAATTCCCGCAAATTGCTAATGCGCTCGGATGTCATTTGTTTTCGGCCGCTTAGTACCGTTAGCATCGCTGTCGAGTATATTTTGTTTTTATTATATAGATACATTAAATGGCGTCGTCGTTACGCGCAAACCTCCATACAAACGCTGTCACCACATTGTGGGGGTTCTTTGGAATGTTATTATAATATTTTAGGCTGAGTCCATTAACATTATCTAGATCTATGTTTAAGTCGAACTAAAAATCGTGAAATTTGAGTCATATCTTCACAAACATAGTAACGGTTTTTTACCAAAAGTGTAGCCGGATGTACTTTTATTGTTTTAGATAAAATCAAAATCGAAAATGTAATCTAGATTAAATAATAACTAAATATAATGTTTAAAGACGTCCACGGTCTTTCACCAAATTTTCAATTATGCCCGCGACGAAATCGGTACGATTGTATTGTCCTCGCAAGTTTCATGAAGCGTGCACCTTATAGCGCAATGAAACAACGTGACGTTTGGCCACGCCCACAACTGAGTTGGTCGTGTCAGTTTGTCTGTTCTTAAGGGGCAGGTAGTCGCCAACGACCTTGAGTCGACCTACGTCGGTACCAATATCGACAGAAACTATACTGAAATAACGTTAATATCAGCGCGCACTGCATTACGTCGTCGCTGGGTCCCCGGATAGCGCAAAATAGTAGAAAATAATATTTTGCACATGTATGGAAATAAATTTCCGTAGATGATTTTTCGAAGCAATATTTTCCTTGTATTTTAGTGCAAGAACCATACAGAACCATTATTGATTTCAAAGAAAACAGCTTAGTCTAAAAACAGCTTGACTTTGAACAATATTTTCACGCTGTTTTGTAAACGCGAGAATAATTTCCTAAAATCAAGTTGTTTTTTTATGGTTTAAATAACAATATCTATTTATTACTAATAAACGTCTATAATTTTTTTTTTTTTTAAACATATAGTCAAAATGGTTTTCCATATTTGGTTACTTTCGCCTAACCATCAAAAGAAATATGATCTTGAAAATTGTAAGATTGAAAACTTGAGATTTTTGTACACTTTCTTGAAATAAACAGTTCTTAATTATTTTTATTACAATAGCCTACATTTTAACTTCTCTCCATTCGTCTTCTTTTCACCCAATTTCACCCTTCCTTAGTACCCAATACTCTTCAGATATTATTGTGTTTTATACCATATTTTTCTTACTTCAGTTTTGTTATTTTTAGTTTATTTAAAGTTAAAATATTGGTTTTAGCCACTACATAATCACGAACGTAATTTCGTCGGTTCGACCTAAATTTGGACTGCCACCAGGCAAGCCTGGTGACAGCCAAAAAAAGAGGTAAATCTGGATAAAGAAACCGTATATTTTAACTTTAAATAAACTAAAAATAACAAAACTGAAATAAGAAAAATATGGTATAAAACACAATAATATCTGAAGAGTATTGGGTACTAAGGAACTTATTAAATCAACACAAAAATTTTGCCTAATTCGTCTTATTTAGGATTTTGTTTTCCTTTAGCTTAAACGACGCATTTGTTCACAAAATAATGGATTTAAATTCGGATATCAAAACTAGTTTATAGGATCCCAGAAACTAAGATTTCACGGAAGTTTTAATAACTTCTAATCCGAAAGAAAACGTAATATTAAGGTGTTAAGAGCAATCGTTATCTAGCTTTACACTAAGGAAGAAAAATAATTGATGCTGGATATCCAGACTACTGGATGTTAGGCTACGGATACTAAAAACCTGGTAAGGGTCTCTTCGTGACTTGGGTGTTTCCAGTCTTCCTGGGAGTAGTCGATGAAGCCAAGCCGACTTCTGTTTTAATACCGGAAGCTTTAGCTCACCAGGGTACGTGGTCCTTATATCCGGCCTCAATAGGTACAACATGGAATGAAATGAAATGGGGAAAAACTGGGAAGAACCCTTAAAAAAACCTGAAGGGTCGCTGTAAAGAAATAAAACAACAGCGTCAAGACATGCTTATGAAATCAGGGAAAGGAAATTAACGTATTGGAAACGGGACAAAAGGGATTTTCATGTGCTCTGTTTCGTGTATAATATCGTGTATATTTGATATTTTAAATTTATTGTGGCAAATTTCCTTTTCCTTGTACCACGATACCCTTTGATATGAGAAAAATAACAAAAAAATCTGACAAGATATTCCAAATATTCGAATTCGAAAATTCAGCAAAGCAACCAACGATAAAGAAAGACTAAAAATATATGAAAAAGGTTGAATACTTGTAGCGAATGCTACACCGTACACTAACTATTTTTTTTTGTCCTTTTGTAATTTTTAATTTAGAATATTTTATATTGTTCTTTTTTAGTAATTAATTCACACATAAGTAACTAACAATTTCACAAATATTTTTTTGGCTCTCTGTGTCACTTGACAGACAGTCTGTCTGTCTTTAATCGTCTATTTTTGCAAATTGACCGAAAATAAGACACGTAAATTGTTGTACACATATAATAATTGGAAATACTATTTTATTCTTATCAACAAACTACATTTTAATAATTAACGAATAGCTCTGAAACGGTCTTTCATCAGAATCTATTTGCACTGCTTAACAAGTTGCAGACACAAGTACACCAAAACAATTCCAGTCAGCGTAACAAAGTTGGCCCAGAAACTTGGTCCAGAAATGCATTTGGTTGGAGACAGAGATACACACGTAGCTGTTTGGTCCAAAGTATGCTTCATGCATATTCATGCAACGTTAATTGTTTCACTTGGTCCATACCAGTGCTGGCTTAAGGGCGCAAAGAGCGTTTGCCTTTGTCTCTATCTTTTTCTTTGTGTGTAAAGAGTGAAGAAAATAACCAAATTTTTGCACTTTTTCCATGTTTTTCGTTCTTATTTTCATCATATTGAATAAAATTGAATAAAAAACGATCGTGTATAAACGCTTCAGTTATCTATGAACCTTAGAATTTCTAAGCTATGAACTATATTTTAGTAAATGAATCATCATATCAAACTACTTATTTATATAAAAAGTAGGGAAAAAGTGAAAAAAATTACTCGAAACTTTGCGAATTTATTCTATCGAGCCAACTTTATCAAATCGTGTTTCCATCGTGTATACATATACGGTCTAGTAGATATCCCCAATAATACCAATATATTTCCCTAGATTTTAATTTAATTGTTTACTACTTCAAAAAAGGGTTATAAAAACGTGTTTGTGTGTGTAAAAAGCTCAGTACTGTTGATGGCCCAAGCGCCCTAAACCTGAACATTGCAGCTTGAATTTTTCTAGCCATAACCGCACAATATTGGCAACATGTCAGCAGAGAGCACAGAATATTGTGGTTTATTAAATCCTAAAACTACATTACCAAGTTGCATAAAACTTTTTTATTATTTGAAGAAAAATGAGCCCTGCTTGCTTGCTTTACAGAGTACTGATTATATTCGTCAGTAGATAAAATACACAGGAAATGAACGTTATTTATTATAAGTATTATATTTCCTTGATATTATTAAAAAGACTTATTTAATTTGTGCAAATTGGTTTTTAAATTGTTTTGTCGCCGCAGCTTCGGGAAGTCGCCTGCGGGCCTCAATATAAGGGAGATTAGAGATTTTATTGAGGCACAAAGCTCCCTAGGGCTGTCTCTGGATAGAACGTGCAAATAGGGTATAAACGCAACCTCCCTCTGTGATGCAATCTCTAAGGATGCGCCGACAAATGAGACTACACTCAATTTTTAAGGTTCCGTACCCGAAGCACAGTATAGATTACTTACCTTTACTGTGCCCGAACGTGCCAATTAAACGGGACCAATATTACTAAGCCTCCGCTGTCCATATGTCCGTTCGTCTGTCACAGGGGTCTACTGATGCAGGTGAAATAGGTAGCGCGTAGAAATATTCACAGAATACTTGTAACTATGGCTTTTATCACGGCAAATAATACAAACTACTAAAATTTTAAAACCAAGAGGGGCTCCCACAAGGAATCTCGAAAAAGTACAGTTTTTTTAACGTTATGCCGGATTGTGAAAAACCCGCCTTTTTCTAATTAATCGAAACAGAACGCTTAAATTCAAAATTCAATCAATAGTTTATTCAACAAAACCTTATTACCAATGTATTGTGTTTGTTGCCATCGCAAAGTTTCCATTGGCTTCTGTAAATTAGAATATATTTTTTTTTAATTGAAATTATTTTCTTAAGAGTGTTTTTACAGCCGGATTGTGAAAAGCCCGCCTTTTTCTAATTAATCGAAACAGAACACTTCAATTCAAAATTCACTGAATAGTTATTCAACAAAACCTTATTACCTATGTATTGTGTGTAATTTTCAATTTGGAACATTTTGAAATCTTGATTTACAGAAACCAACGGAAACTTTGCGAATGCAGTATACACAATACATAGGTAATAAGATTTTGTTGAATAACTATTGAGTGAATTTTGAATTTAAGTGTTCTGTTTCGATGAATTAGTAAGAGGTGGGTTTTTCACAATTCGGCTGCGAAACCGCTCTTTAGCCATGCCCTCTTTAGCCATGCCCTCTTTACCCTTCTCGCTTGTGATTGGTCTAGCTAGGGTATTTATAGGTACATAATAATTACATGGTCTCAGGTATCATGACGAGTATCATGTCAATATCATGACGAGTGTTCGTTTTCTCATTTTTCGTGTAATTATTAGTTAAAATATTACAAATACTGTCACGCGAAGACGATAGTTTTGATGGTCGTATATAAACTATTGTGGCCAACTGGACATAATTAGACATGGGACATTCACTCCATGTCTCACTTTATGTCACAGTTGCACAAAATACTATTATGAAAATGGTTTTCCTTTAAAAAATAGGTATGCCTTAAACGATAACACCAAATTGAAACTACTTTGGCTTATTTTTCTTACAGGTCATGGGGCCCCTAGGCGGTGGCGTCGGGCCAATACGCAGTTGCATTTTTTGCCTGTATAGTAGTCCAGTAAATGAATGATTTCAGGTCAAAGATACACTAGTAAAATCATTTCGAAAGAATGGTATTTTCATATTTTTGACTCCCCCCCCCGGAAGAATATTTATTTCTTTATACATTCCCAAAATAATCAGATTCCTGATCTTACTAAAATTATTCTTAGCCATGGTCTTATTAATGTAGTTAAATTATGAAAAATATTTATCAGAGATTCAGTAAGTTGAAGTGGCAGTGGGCTGGCCATATTTGTCAACGACACGATGGCCGTTGGGGCCGAAAGACGTTGGAATGGAGACCACGTACAGCAAAGCGTAACGTAGGCGCCCGCTGAACCGACGACCTGAAGGACGTTGCGGGTAGCGGCTGGATGAGGATGACGCCAGGACTGCCAAATATTGGAGAGGCTTATGTCCAGCGGTGGACAAAGACAGGCTGATGGATGGATGGATGGAGATGCTTTTGAATTTGAATTTCAACGTGAAACGACTTTTAGTTTAACCGCATGCAACGAAAACATGCATGATGTGCATTTAATTTATATATCGTAAGAGCAAAGCAGCTTTTACTCAGGTACTCATGACTCGTGCCGCTAGATGGCGCCAGTGCCGCGTAACACATTGCGCAGTTTGAGCTAAAAATGATGCATTTACTTTTCACGTTAAACCAACGATCGTGTTGCTGACTGACACAGCCCCACCCATTTTTTATTTGATTCGTTTACTGATTATTCCCAATTTTTACCCAGTTTACATTTAATTCAACCTTCTCCATACAAACATTCTTAGATTGATTGGACTATTATGAATAATCCGGACTAGGTTCGAGTACTCGACTACTAATCCGGAGGTCACGGGTTCAAATCCCTGAGGACCACATTTGTGTTCGATCTACGTGTTTCGGAAGCTGTGGATCCAATTTGTGTCAATATATTGCATAAGATCGGTTTTGGAAACGGGCCTCAACTGAAAATCAGCGCAGTGGCTTGCCTCTGCATTATGCTGAGTTGAGGACCTTTTCCACTACCAAAGCACTTACATTATTTATTAGATTTAGTTGTGTTTTTCTTTTTTCTTTTTGTATTGTAAAATGTGTATTTTTTCTTTTCTTTGTTGTGTAATGCTGTGGAAATGAAATTAAGAAGTTATCTATCTATATATCTATCTATCTATCAAAGTACAGCGATAGGGCTCACCAAGTCACCACCCGTGTCGCTGGACGTATTAACGTCGGTGAAATGTGGGTTAGACAGTCCTCTGAGAACCCCTGGGGGCTTCATGTATAGACGATCTATTTCTTTATTTACTGGATAAAAAGAAGAAATAAATGTGGTTTTAAGCAATGCTTCTAAACGAAATTAAATTGAAGTTTTAACGGGGAAGAAAAATGTTTTATGAAGTCGTAGACAAAGACAATATAACCACTTAGTCGTAGATAGTTAGGAATTAAGTTCAGATTCCTGGAACAACTTATGGAAAGCTACACCTCCCGGAATGCTGGGTAACTATATTAGTTTTTGGGTAGAATGTTTCCACAAACCGCCACTTTCTATTATTTCAGGATCGCGCTCACTAAACATTTCAGACTCTTGAATAGAATGTTTTATTTTCTTACTGGCGTAGAATTTTAGGGTTTCAAGCCGCCAACGACCTTGAGTCGACCTGTGTCGGTACAAATATCGACAGAAACTATATTGAAATAACGTTCATGTCAGGCGGATGGATACGCCAACTGCAATTTGGACCTGTCTTTGAAGGCCTACTCCTCCCACACGGCTGGCCCCAAAACTTTCATAAAAATATAATATGATAGGCATTATAGAGTCAAAAATAAATTTTAAGTTTCATAAACAGTTTTTCAATTGTAAGTTTCGACAAAAAAAATCGAAAGTCATCGAAAGTTTAACATGATTAACACAAGAATTCTCTTACTCCTTCCAAACGCCTAAAGTGATTTTAATTATTATTTCACCAAATTATAGGAAATTTTTAGTTTTAAAAAATTTAAGTCCAAAATTTTTTTTTCGTTCATGGCGTCCATGTGAAAAGTATTATTTTCTCCTATTTTGCGCTAGCCGGAGACGTAGTGGTTGTCGCCACTTTTCAAGGCACGCTGAAATGAACATTATTTCAATGTCGTTTCCGTTGATATTTGTGCAGACACACATCGAGTTGCTTAATTAGCGTGGTTATACGCCTTAAGAGACGTCGCTGGGTCTTTGGATAGCGCAAAATAGGAGAAAATAATACTTTTTACAAGGACGTGATGGGCGGAAACATTTTTTTATGCATAATTTTTCAAAACAATATTTTCCCTATATTTTAGTGCAAGAACCATGCAAATGCCATAATAATAATAAAATAAATAACCAATTTTACTAAATTTTAGTCTAAAATCAGCTTGACTTTGAACAATATTTTCATGCTGTTTCTTATACGCGAGATAATTTCTTAAATAAAGTTGTTCTTTATAGTTTAACTGACAATACAAATTTTTCATAATTTTTAAACATACCGTTTAAAAGCAATAACTTAGAATCAATTGAGTCATTTTCGGGTGACCCTGGGAAGGCGCCTTAAATGTGCTAGTTTCAGCTAGGCACCCGGTGCATTTCTTTATCCTTGAGTTCTTTGTTCTAAAAGCTTTTCCTAGATACGAATTATGTGGATTTAATCTTTTCTCTCTTAAGGCCTAGTTTACACGAGTAGAGTAGGTAGTAGAGTACTAATATAATAATATCACTAGACAGAATAGTGCTAAAGATAGTAGCGGATAGAGTAGAGTAGATAACGCCTGTGGTAAATTAAAAAATCTTCAAGCACCATACATGTTTGTTGTCAGTTTGTAATTTTAGGTTTGTTTGTTTTGTTTTTGTTGTGCTTTTGATCTTGGGTTTTTGTAAATGAAGTGCACAGAATTGAAAACTATAAAAATAATTGAACTGTTTGTGGAATACCTAAGTCTAATATTAATTTTAAAAACAAGCGCAGTGTCTTTAGATATTGTGAAAAGTATAGTAGCAGATCTTGCAACTTCATTCAATAATATGCTTATTAGATTATATAAACTTCTCAAACGGTGAAGACATGAAACAGCGTCCATTGTCTATTTTTCTGTCTTTCCTCTTAAAATAGCACTACTAAATAGCATTAAATGTAAGCGGTTACTAGACGAAAGCGAGTAGAGTACAGTATTCGGATAAATAGTACGCTAGTAGCTCTACTTCTAACTAGCCCAAATGTAAACCCTGCTTAAGCACTAGGTAGCACAAAAGACATATACTTCTCTAAATGTAGTTTTTAATCCGTTTCAAGTAAGCATCAAAACCATATCTTGTTAAAATGCAGCCAAATCTCATGGCCATAAGCAATCAAAAATTTGAAGATTTAATGTAAACAAAATTTAATGTTTTCTTCTATTTTAATCAGTCTACCTTGGAATTATGCAGCTAATGGAATCCAAATATCTTTGATCCAAATATGCTTTCTAGAACTAGTTTAAAACTAAATATCTTGTAAAAACGCTCAGAATTCCTTGTTTTTTAAGGATGCCTATTATGTAGTGATAATACACAACAAAATCGTTTCAAGAAGTTTTTCGAGCCAATTGAATTGCAGATGCTAGGCCCGCCAGGGCTGGAAATATATCTTGAGACATTATTATGTATATATATATGTTATGTATATATTTATAAAAAAAAAAATATTAAGAGCTTTCTAGAACTTAAGATACAACTTACAACCAACTCCTTTGATGGCCGTGATTAAGTGAACAAAAGACGAAGTCAATGAGTTTTAAATAGTGATAAATTTACTAAGATACATTATAATTATTTACTTATGCAATACGTACAATATTACGTGTCAATTATAAAATAAATCTAAAACGGAGAAATAAAACAAATAAAGAAACCTTTCTACACTTCCTGAAATTTTCTAAATGTTTAACAAGGTGACTTTTTGATCATCGTCCAAATTCATACTGGAGGCTTGATAAGTGATCAGTATCTTGGATCAGTAACAATTTTTGTGAAATTCGTAAAATTAAATTTCGGCTTCCCATATAAATTTAGTTCCAGTCCCGAGTGAATCACTATGGGGAGTCGAAATTTCATTTTACGAATTTCACCAAAATTGTTATTGATCCATGATACTGATCACTTACCAAGCCACCAGTATGAATTTGGACGATGATCAAAAAGTCAGCTTGTATATGCCCACAGAACATTATATGCCGCTGTTATTTTGTACAATCCAGTAGCATGAAATTGAAAATCTTTCACCAAAAAGTCAAAAATAAGTATGACGACTAGCGGAGCGAGGAGGAGCGTGCCAGGTTTACATGTACTAAACACATATTGGGAGCCGAGCGAAGCGGAGCAGATATATACGATAACAGAATTACGATATAATGATGATAAGGTATGATGACGACATGTAGACCAAGATAGAAGGGAAAAAACGTGCCGAATTATTGCGAAAACAGGTTACGGCAGCGCCTTCCAAGCTGGACTTGGAGGGGCTACAAGCAACTTAAAAATTAAAAGCTGCCTGTGATCTAACCTTTAAAATGTCTAGTTTACTATCCAAGCCTTGCTGCTTTAAACTTGTATATAAAATACTGAGCCGCTTCTTGAATTCGCTTCTACTACGGTTGGATTTGACTTCTATAGTACAACATCTACAAAATGATTATGATTGCTGAATATTTTTAGGTCAAGTCAAAAAATCCAGAGCTGAACTGTTTAAAGTTTTTTATTGTGTTAATTTTAGGTCGTACGTCAAAAATACATAAGTACATGAAAAAAAAACATGTTTATCCAAACTGTTCTTTTTAGTTTTTTTTTTGTCTAATATATTAAACAGTTATCAAAAATTTGCAGCTGTCAGTTCACAATCCAGTATATTACCAGGAACCAAAAACCGTTATCATTTAAAGCGATAAAAGAGGCAGCTATACCATATTACGTACGTTTCTATAGGTAGAGCTGATGTAGAGCTATAATCACTTCTTCGGACTGTCATACCTCTTAAGTTGATTAATATGCTCCAAACACAGGGAGTGAAACTCTGTTAGAAAAGACGAATATCAAGCTCAAGTGTAGCTGTAAATGTTTAGATATACTCGTACAGCAAAGGTTTCGGCGCCGCGCTGCGTCGCACTTACCAAACCGCCTGCCCAGCATGTGTGAAAGAGTATGGGCATTACTTTTCTTTTAGGAGGACCGCCAAGAGTGGTGAAATCTTGGAAAGGCATATGTCTAGTAGTGGACGAACCAGGCTGAAGGATGGATGGAATTTTAAATGAAATTATAAAATACATTTTAATAAAAACATAATTAATTATTAAAAAGCCTACAAAGTATTGCATATATTATGTGCAGTAGTGATAATTGTAAATAAATTATAGTGATAAATGTCTTAAAAATGAAAAAATTGTAGTGAATCTCTTTACGTTAGACTATTGGACCTAGCTATCTAAAAGCACTGCCATCTCTTTACGTTGGACTGTCGGACCCAGCTATCTAAAATCACTGCCACCTCTTTACGTTGGACTGTTGGACCTAGCTATCTAAAAGCACTGCCATCTCTTTACGTTGGACTGTCGGACCCAGCTATCTAAAATCACTGCCACCTCTTTACGTTGGACTGTTGGACCCAGCTATCTAAAATCACTGCCACCTCTTTACGTTGGACTGTTGGACCCAGCTATCTAAAAGCACTGCCATCTCTTTACGTTGGACTGTCGGACCCAGCTATCTAAAATCACTGCCACCTCTTTACGTTGGACTGTTGGACCCAGCTATCTAAAATCACTGCCACCTCTTTACGTTGGACTGTTGGACCCAGCTATCTAAAGTCACTGCCACCTCCTTACGTTGGACTGTTGGACCCAGCTATCTAAAGTCACTGCCACCTCTTTACGTTGGACTGTTGGACCCAGCTATCTAAAGTCACTGCCACCTCCTTACGTTGGACTGTTGGACCCAGCTATCTAAAGTCACTGCCACCTCTTTACGTTGGACTGTTGGACCCAGCTATCTAAAATCACTGCCACCTCTTTACGTTGGACTGTTGGACCCAGCTATCTAAAAGCACTGCCATCTCTTTACGTTGGACTGTCGGACCCAGCTATCTAAAATCACTGCCACCTCTTTACGTTGGACTGTTGGACCCAGCTATCTAAAGTCACTGCCACCTCCTTACGTTGGACTGTTGGACCCAGCTATCTAAAGTCACTGCCACCTCTTTACGTTGGACTGTTGGACCCAGCTATCTAAAATCACTGCCACCTCTTTACGTTGGACTGTTGGACCCAGCTATCTAAAAGCACTGCCATCTCTTTACGTTGGACTGTCGGACCCAGCTATCTAAAATCACTGCCACCTCTTTACGTTGGACTGTTGGACCCAGCTATCTAAAATCACTGCCACCTCTTTACGTTGGACTGTTGGACCCAGCTATCTAAAGTCACTGCCACCTCCTTACGTTGGACTGTTGGACCCAGCTATCTAAAGTCACTGCCACCTCTTTACGTTGGACTGTTGGACCCAGCTATCTAAAATCACTGCCACCTCTTTACGTTGGACTGTTGGACCCAGCTATCTAAAGTCACTGCCACCTCCTTACGTTGGACTGTTGGACCCAGCTATCTAAAGTCACTGCCACCTCTTTACGTTGGACTGTTGGACCCAGCTATCTAAAGTCACTGCCACCTCTTTACGTTGGACTGTTGGACCCAGCTATCTAAAGTCACTGCCACCTCTTTACGTTGGACTGTTGGACCCAGCTATCTAAAGTCACTGCCACCTCTTTACGTTGGACTGTTGGACCCAGCTATCTAAAATCACTGCCACCTCTTTACGTTGGACTGTTGGACCCAGCTATCTAAAGTCACTGCCACCTCCTTACGTTGGACTGTTGGACCCAGCTATCTAAAGTCACTGCCACCTCTTTACGTTGGACTGTTGGACCCAGCTATCTAAAGTCACTGCCACCTCTTTACGTTGGACTGTTGGACCCAGCTATCTAAAATCACTGCCATCTCTTTACGTTGGACTGTTGGACCCAGCTATCTAAAAATACTGCTGCCTCTTTACGTTGGACTGTTGGGACCAGCTATCTAAAAATACTGAAGCCTCTTTACGTTGAACTGTTGGACCCAGTTATCTAAAAATACTGCTGCCTCTTTACGTTGGACTGTTGGACCCAGCTATCTAAAAGCACTGCCCCCTCTTTTAACACTGCACAACTTTTATGCAATTAGATGTAAATTACTTACATACATTTTGATAGTTATAACATAAATCAAGCAATCATTTTAATTTGTGAAAAGCCTTTCAGATTCAAAAGGAATTGTTTGATAAAATCCTGCTTAATGCGATGTCAACGTTAAGTACCCGATACTTCTTACAAGAACATACATAAAGCTACACAATATAAACCCTATATCCGTTCCCCCAGTTTTCTGGTAAACTCCACATAGCTGTGGGTAGCAACGTATATACGTATATAAAAGCCCAAAACAACCGCTTAGGGAGGCCTAACACCGGGTATCTATCGCGCAGACGTTGAGCGAATTACCCGAGGATTACTAACTTATTTCATTAAGAACTTTGTGCAAGCGAAATGTTATTTTGGCTAAATCCCTGAAGTATTATCTCGATGATTGCGGCGGGATCTTGTTATCCAACACTGATTTATTTCTTCTAGAAGCGATTACTTTATTTATCGAGCGAAACGGAATAAGGTTACAGTGAATAGAGCATCGATGCGTGATAAATTGTCGATGGAAAGTGGATTTACAAATTGACTAGCGTTGGCTATCGGTACAGCTCCCTTAGGGTTGGGATGAAAGTTGCTGTAGGTACATTACCACGACTAAAGTAAATTATACGCATGGTTGAACTCTTATTACTCTTAGCAATATTGACCAAAGTTGATAAATAAAGTATATACAGCGTGTACTAGTAGTTCTAAGTCAATACATGTAAATATTTCTAAATCACAATTATGACTTTATACTTCCTTATTTTTTTTATCCTTTGTTCGCTTAGATTTTGTTTTGGCATATAGTATCTAACGAGGTGACTATCCGAGATAAAAATACAACCTTAGTAATATTACTTTAAGGCGATATGTAAAAGTTTTAGCGTCCCTGTTACTCCATATGCGAAAAAATCCTCAGTGCGAGAGGGATGGATTCGTGGAAAAGTAGCAAAAAGTCGGTTTATATTAATATAAAATGTACCAAAGTTGCTATCAAAATTTCGTTTAACCAGGTCCTAGATACCGTTAAAACGCATCTAATAAAATATAGCTGCAGTCTATATGTCATTCTAAATTGTCAAACGAGGAGAATTGGTGTCGAAAAGGACTTCAATTCAATAAATATTTCTATTGAGCCGAATTTCTCCAATCGCGTTTCTGTTTTAACAGATTCCTAGAAAAAGAATCCAAAAATAATATACTTTTTTATCAAAATAATTCATTATTTACCGAAGCAGATATGCAAGTCCTTAAAGTGTCGTTTTCTTTTTCCGTAGCGCCTTAATAGCCCGAATAACAATCTGCCCCATTGCCACTTATCAACAAAATGCAAAGTAACTTTGCTTGCGGAATATTCATTTTTATATCGCAGGGAATACGCCAACTTCTAGATAACATATGTTTCAGGAAGAAAGAAGAAGTGTTATTTCGGTACCATTGGTCAGTAGCACATACTCATTCTAAACTTTTTAGTGAATGACTGCAGTTACATTTGAAGTTGATTACTATTTTTTTGTTAAAAGTTTATTTTATTTCACACTTTTTAGTGTTGACGCGTTAAATTGTATACAACGTGTAACAGAAAGGTGTAACCATATTTGAAGAGCTTATTCAGACCATGGTATAGAACAACTTTTACTATGAAGCCAAACCCGAAATCTCAAAAAAAATATCTGCCCTTCCATACATTTTGGCCGAGCGGCATTGCATTTTTCTATGAAACAGTCGATTTTTTTTTCGAGATACAGGTTTTGTTCCATAGTAAAAGTTGTTCTATACCATGGTCTGAATAACCTCTTCAAATATGGTTACACCTTTCTGTTACACGTTGTATATATAATAATTAATCCTTCGAAAATAAAAAGTAATCCTAAACTTTTTTTCACGAAAGAAGTCCCCTGTCTAAATAGGTGCTCTTATTGACAAGCACTAAATACGAAAATTCCTTGACATGTGGAATTCTTTCCTTAAGTATTTAAACATGAACACCGCTGCAATTGGTGGTATTGGCAAGTTGTTGGAAAAAAACCAAAACAAAAAAAAACTTATTTTTTGTCGGTATTTCCATGAATCAAGCAAAAAATACAGAACGGGTTTTGATGCAGTTACCACTGAGTCATATGGATTACAAAGAAATAAGGAAGGGAGATCACTGTTCGGTAACTTACTCGTATTATCGAACTTAAAAACTGGCATTCTTTTTATTTCAGGATTCCCAAGGGACTACAATGTGGCCGCATTATCTTCTTCCACGCGGATGAAGTCGCGGGCAACAGCCAGTAGCAAATAAATTATGTATCTTTCTGTTGTCAGATTGTCAGACAAGAACTAGCTGGTTGTATGAAGTTGACTAGGTGCTGTGTTTAGGGGTTATTACTAGATAGTTTTAAAATAAACTCAATTTCATCTTTCGGAACCTACGTCCTTAGAAGTAAGTATATAGTTGCGGCCCAGCATTCGTTCCTTAGCATTTCAATTTAACTACCATAATCTTTCTTTGACAACAACATTATTGCCCAACATGTTTTATGATCTAAATATTTACGGGTAATAATTTCTACTGCTTATATCTCTTGTCTGTCGACTGGGCCCATGTCCCTTTTGTCCCATTTCAGTGATTGAGGGCCTGTTCGATTGATGGGCCTATTTGCGAGAACGACAAGCGACTTTCAGCCTTATACCCGCCGTGACACACATTTGTTTACAAGACAGTAAAATGTGTAGTCTCTTTTACTTTCGACATTTTCTGAGAGGACCTTAGAATAAAGATGGGGACGATAAGCTCCTATTTGTTTGGTTTTGTGTTTCAATTCATGAAAGATATTTGTGTATCTTGTCTGCTAAGAGTGTTGTGTACGATAGACATATTTTTTGAAAAACTCAGCTTCTTTACCTTTTTTCCATTTTAGTGCTCATGTTACAGGCAGGGGTTTTAAAAAATGTGTTTTATTTAATTAACCGCATGGTTTTACAAGCCACAATCACGTTCAATATTTATAGTTCTTCAATTAATATTCAATTCAATTGAATTCAATTTATTTTCATTTAAGTGGTTAGTATTACAAAGAGGAAAAAAAAACTTAACCTAAGGTTAGTACAATACAGTAAAGAGCGTGAGTTTATATAAACACATATTTGTAAAAACTAACAGTGAACACAATATAAATAGGAATTATGTCGGCTCCCAGACTAGTTTTTTATTTGTTTTATTGAGAACACACATTAGCTAGTAGAGCTTATGCCGAGCTTGACTGTGCAGGTACCACCAAGTTATTGGGGGAGAGTAAGTAGGCAGCTCTCAGGCACAACCAGGTGGCCCACCATGCCATGTGTATCCATCCCCAATTACTGGTGACGGGCAGCGGCGTCACGGTGCCAGAGTTTCGGCACCGTGCTCACCAACCCGCACGCCCAGTGGCATTTTTCCAGGAAGAAACAGTGGACTGCTTGTACGCTCGTAGTGCACGGATCTATCTCTCTATCGTTGTAAATATTTTCGTGAATTGCGCCCGCGCAATCTGCGTGGAGAGGAGCACCTTTCTTGAGAGCGCCTGAGTCGTGGTGCCCTCTCTGTACTATTGAACCCGTCTTTCCACTATGAAAAGGGGTATGGGAACTGGCATTCGCCACGATTCATAGGTTGCACGCGTCTTACCCCCACCCGCCGCTCATTCACAATGAGTGGCCAAAACACCCCTTCTCAGAGCTCAAACTCCTTCGGAAACGAGGAACCGCAAACCCAGGAAGCCCAGGAGCATTCCTTGCGACCAGAGGGCCTATAATGTATCTTTAGTTGCCAACTGGACTAGGTGCTTATCATCAAAAACATAGATATACTATCGAATTCCGATTTTCTAGTGATATTTTCGCACTAGAAGTGACGACAAAGTTCGTAAATAGTTCAATACCCACTGAGGGCAATTTTGAAAGTTCAGTTTTTATCTATGTATTTAATAATAAACACCCAATCCAGTTGGCAACTAAAGATACAGAATAGAGGGGCAGTTGGTTATTCGACACCCAACGAAGCCTCCACCTCGAGCCGTGCGTTACTTTGATAAAAATATTCTTGTCATAAGTTTTCACTAAGGAATTAACTTTGTCTGTCCTATCTAGGAGTAAATGTGGTGCAATTTTGAAATCTTGTTTTCACATGTGTGTCAGTGTTTTACAAGCATTTATTTTTACCTGATGCACAAATTCGACCTAAATCTTGCATAAATAAAACAAAAAGACTGCTTTCCGAAAGGAAATCACAAAATGGTAACACGCAGTAAAAAATAATGAAATTATGATGATTGACTCGATCTTTTTATTGCGTTCTCCTAAATATGTCCAAGAATATAATATTACCTAAATATGTCCAAGAATATAATATTACCTAAATATGTCCAAGAATATAATATTACCTAAATATGTCCAAGAATATAATATTACCTAAATATGTCCAAGAATATAATATTACCTAAATATGTCCAAGAATATAATATTACCTAAATATGTCCAAGAATATAATATTACCTAAATATGTCCAAGAATATAATATTACCTAAATATGTCCAAGAATATAATATTACCTAAATATGTCCAAGAATATAATATTACCTAAATATGTCCAAGAATATAATATTACCTAAATATGTCCAAGAATATAATATTACCTAAATATGTCCAAGAATATAATATTACCTAAATATGTCCAAGAATATAATATTACCTAAATATGTCCAAGAATATAATATTACCTAAATATGTCCAAGAATATAATATTACCTAAATATTTTATACATTTGTTATACATATGTAACTTACTTTTATATTGTGCAATGCAATTCGACATGAATTATTCTCATATTTTTTTGAAGTGAAAACTTTTTTAGGCACGCTGATCACTTCTTTTGTGGGCACTGAACAATACTGAGGCGTCACGCTCGGCTATGTATAACGCTCGTTGGGGTAAAGTCGGTTTGAGTCGATTAACCTCGCCTTTATGAAGTTTTCACTTCTGTCGTGTGGTCTTAAGCACACCCCGTTTTTTTGCAACAAAACTTTATATATTTTCTAATTTCAAAATTGTACATTTAGTTAAGTTAGGTTTAGATTTAGGTCTTTTCTGTAACGTCACATAATTTTATATTTTTTCTTGTTATCTCTCTGAGGAAAATGTTGAAGGGAGTAGATTTAACTATTTGTTAACAAAATTTTTGTTAGTTCCTTTTAGTTATATCTGCAGTTTACTTCGTTGTTTTTCCCTAAATAAATAAATAAATATATAAATATAAAAACATCTGGTTTATAATTTTACTATTTGTGAATTTGTAATTTTAGTTAATTAAAAGTTAATAATATAAAGGTAAAAATGAAAATTTTACCCAAGATATATTTCGGGCCCCACTGGGCCCGGCATCAGTTGAGAATCTTATATCTCGAGTAAAATTTTCATTTTTACCTTTATATTATTAACTTTTAATTAACTAAAACTACATTAAAAATCTTATAAAAAAGAGACAAATATATATTTATCAAAATGAATTTGTAATTATTATTATGTTTTTTTTTTAATACTATCTACCTGCATAATCTGTTGATAATTTTGAGTATGAGATGGGGCAAAAACAGAAAACGCAAAGCAAGCAAAAAAAAGCTACTGAAATTTCACATTTACCAAGCAAGGAAACAGATGAATGAAAATGCTAATTAGCATTAAGCTCGCCTATGTACATGTTTTTATTTGTGCAATAAAGAATTTTTAATAATAATAATAATGAATATATACTATAAACATTGTTCAACCTTGGCAAAAAGGCTTTGTTACAAAATATTATATTGTAAAAATCTAGCCTTTCACTTGGATTATTGAAAGTCAGAAATTCGGACGATTTCACAAAAATCTTTAGAAGGCACCGAACCCTACCCTACCCTTACAAGTAATCGTTCGATCCGTTGCCTTTCGTTTATTTAATATCTATCATTTCAAACATACTCGTTCGAGGGTTCCGTGAATATGAGTTGTCGAACTACCCACATTACCATCAGCCACACGATGCTCCTCGCGCTTCTACTCGCCTCACTCGCTACACTTCTCTCGTCGCCATGCACCGCACGCAAAAATCAACCGTACGCGCTTCTCTCAAGAGCGCTCGACGCGGATGCGATTTATTCATAGTACTTCTTTGGGACTGCGTGCGCGTAGCGCGAGCGTGTGGCCGGCTACTTGTCGTCATATTACCAGGCCTTTGACTCGCGCACAAAAACCGACAAAAACGAGAGCGATGCAGGGCAACCCGAGCAGCAACATGAGCGGCAGCGTGAGTTACCCCTCGGCCATAGCTTCAGGCTTCGAGAGGCGCGCCAAGCGGTTCTTCTTGCGACGGCGCCGGCAGAGAGAACAAATGTATGAAGTTGTATAGGGCCGGCCATGGGTCGCATCTCGCGCGTCTTGTCCGGCTTCGAGTGACTTGCGCTCTCTCGACGGTGGTGTGCGGGGAGGCGGTGAGCCGCGCCAGTGATCGAGCGCATAAGAAGAACCTAGTGTCGAGCGCTTTGAGCGAGCGAGCACGCTATACATCCGATGCGGTCAATGGCGCCGACGGGTGTCGTAGCAGGGCAAAGCCCGTCGCAAAAACCGCCTGGAAGCGCAGCAAGAAGCGCCGCCAGAAGCCTGAAGCTATGGCCGACCGGTAACGCAGCCACACGACGTGCCTCACCACTTCCCTCACCATTTCCCTCGCCACTCGTCGAGCGTGTGGCTGAGGCAAGTTATTTCGATTTCTAATCGTCCATCACCGGTAAGCCAATACACTTGTAGCAACAAACTTTGCTTACAGGATCCCTTAGAACCTTAAAAACGTATAACGAAAATGTCTGCATAATTATACGTCATCATCATGATGCACAATGAGCTGTTTCTGTCAATGTAGATGTTTAAAAGGACGTTTCAATTGACACCCTAAGGTAGCGTTCCTAAACGCCTGGATAAATGTAAAATTTAAACTGTCAAAGTGAATTTTACATTTCTGATAAGGTTTATATATACTACTAAACTATACGTTTTCACTCGGGTGGTTGTGGAACGGTTGGCAGTTAAATATTACATTTACCCGGGCGTTTAGGAACGCAACCTAAACATGTTCACACCGAGTGCATTGGACAGGTTGGTTTCTATTTTTATATACTTAACTTAGTTATATATTAGGCACACCCGGCAGTGCCCGGCACCAATATTCGCATAGATCCCGTTTCTCGCGATCGCGTGGGACTTTCCTAAAATCAAATCTCAGTGGATGTCCACGTCATACAAAGGAACATACAGTTCAAATTTCTGTTCTTGGTTTAGGTGTTGATAGATCAGTCAGGCAGTCAGTCAGTCAATCAGAGTATCATTCTATGTACTCGTAGTAATAATAGAAACTTGAGAGATAAAACTTAAATAACTTGCTGGCCTTATAAAATTTACAGTAAATATTTCGAAAAATTTTTCACGAAATTCACGGAAAGAGTGAAATGGTCGAAACGCTCTACACATTTTTGTGTGCTCGTATCACTCAACGAAGCCAAAATTGCGAAGAAATGGTAACCTTATCCAAGATTCCCACCACGTCTCTATGACAAACTTTGCGCAGTTGACTCAGCACTGCAGTGGTCGAACAGACAGACAGAGACCTAAGCCTCACTATGAGGGTTTCGATTTGCGGAGGCAACCCTAAAAAACTCTCGTAAACTCTTACAACTAATCGGTCGGACTGGTCTCTATATAACTCATGTCATACATTGGGTTCCGACGAACTTGAGTAATATTTTTTGTTTGACAAATGGGCGCGGTAACGGCACTTCGCAAGTTTACCTCTACTAATGCCCGCGCTGCTTAGTGATTTATGAAAATGCCTAACTTGATTTTTAGAGTTCCTTCAGAATTGAAAACCGTAGTGTTTTTGTTCCTTTGTCCATGTTCTGCCTGTAACCGGTTGAAAAACTATTAAGTTAATCGAACTTATACAGGATGTTAATATGAAGTTGCGGAAGCCGGAAACTGGTGGTAGTACTCGTCCATACCAACAACTTTTACTATGGAGCCAACCCTCGAATCGCGAAAAAACAAATCAGCTCTTCCATAGAAAAGTTACATCTACCCGACCAAAATGTATGAGACAACTGGTATTTTCTCGGTTTCTCAATTTTTTTTACGAAAATTAGTTCATATGGACGTATTCTATCTACAGTTTCCGGCTTCCACAACTTCATCTTAACTTCATTTGTCGTCCTAACAACGACACTCGTCTTGATAATGCCGAAATTGTATCGGTGAAACGGTTGGCATATAGTCAACAACAATCACACGTGAGTGTTCAAGCCGTTTATAATAATTCATCTTAACATCCTGTTTATAAGGTGATATTTAATTATGTAGCCAAACTCATACTGGAGACCTAGTATGTGATCAGCATCACGGATCGATCACGCTTCTTGCTAATTTCGCACAATAAAATGTTGACCGCCTATATAGTACAGTAGCCGTCAATAGAAATTGTGAACTATGTAAACAAAGCGCCATGTTGTCTTTGTCTATGAATAGGTGAACTATCTAGAGATGGGTAAGTATGTGATTAAAATATGTTAGGTGCTTAATTAGTTTTCTTTATTTGATTCATCGCTAAAATATTCTGATGAATCGCTAGTCAAATCGCCCACGTTAATTACAAATGGTTCCGTCACAGCGTTGTTGGCCGTATCTATTATCTCATCCAGTTCTTTCATTTTTTCTTCTACTTTTAGGACATGAGGTACACATTTTAGAGCATCGCTGGAAGATCACACAGCTCTCGATAGAATCACACACACGTTTATGTCAAAGATTATGAAGTAACGCTGTTAAAAAAAAATGACGGAATAAAATAACATCACGAATAATATAGGTTTATATTCAAATAGATTCGTACATCACCAATTTTCAAAGACAATACAGATTCGATGAGAAAAAAATATGACAGCAATCTCGACGCAGTACAGAATTGACTATTGATTCTATGATTTTCCGTAATTAACTGGTGATTATTGAATATTTCATGATGAAATACAGTGAATGACTGGTAAGACTCGATGCTTCATGATTTGGAATAATGTTCAATGAGACTCCGTGACAGAACCTTGAGAAAAATTGAGAAAACGGTTTGTTTACATAGTCCACAATTTCTATTGACGGCGACTTTAGACTAGGGAATGGGCTTGCGTTTGTAGGGTACACGAAATAAATAATTGAAAAATTTCTCAGAAAGGGTGATTGAATCTTGATATTGAGCACTTACCGAGTCTACAGTATGAATTTGGCAGCATAAATGAATGTCACCTTTTATATTGAAGGTGTATTTATGAGCATTCCGAAAAGGTTTTTAAACTCTAAACTTTCGTTATTTTTTTTTACAGATACCTAATATAAAAATTAAGGATAGTTATAAAAGCTCCGAAAAACTTAATTAAAAATGAGGATGTTCAGTTTATGAATGTTACTGCTTTAAGGCGATACGTAAAAGTTTTAGCGTCCCTGTTACTCCACATGCGAAAAAACCCTCAGTGCGAGTGGTACGGATTAGTAGCAAAAAGTCGGTTTTTTATTAATATAAAATGTACTAAGCTATTTTATCAAAAAGAGTTTCAAGGAGACTTTACAAATACATAATATCCACATTTTGAATGCAATTTCACAATGAAATTAGTTAGGATTTCAGAACTACAGGAAAAAATAAAATAATTTAGAGGTCTTTTCGGAATTAAATTCTATCGAGAAAATTTCATCCAATCGCGTTTTCCTTAAGTGAGAATCTTAATCAAATACTCAATAAACATTTACCCAAAAATAAAATACGTAGATGACGTTATAGTGGAGTAAATTGATTCGAAAAAACCCAATTTTCTTTTTTTTTGGTATCGCCTTAAGGTTTAAGGTTAAACGTCAGTAGCTTATCGCAAAGTGCATAACTTAAACTTGTTTTTCTTGTTTAGAAATTTAAAGTCAAAAAGCATTTTGTCTGTGCCATTTGACGCCAATAGTTCAGTATTAATGAGGTTTATAAAGCAAGAGTTTGAAATTGTATACATAATCAGTCAGTGACAAAATAAGGGAACTTTGACTTGAGATATTTCGTAATCAAATATAGGTACAAACTTGTAATTTGGGGTCAGAAGTAGGATCAGTAAGTATTCTTGGTTACTGAAATTTCAGACTTCTAGCTTTACCCACAACGAGGATACAGGGGGGTTGAAAGTGCCGTGAGTTGCTTCAAGAAACGGATGGTACGGCCGTTCCGCGTTTTTTTTTTTTTTGCGAGACTCGGCGGGGGCACTATAGTGCCCCCAGATTAGTCATGATCTTCTCAAAACCAACTTATAATACTGTTTCAACATTGTTTGGACAAGATCATGACTACATGTGCATTAAATTTCAAACTTATGCTTTATAAACCTCACTAATACTGAACTATTAGCGTTAACTGCCACATACCAAATAGTTTTTAAATTTTTAGCTTCTAAAAAAATTAAGTTATGCACTTTGCGCTAAGCGACTGACGTTTAACCGTTTTACTAATCTACCGAAACTTCTGTGCTAATAAAAGTATAAAACTACCGAATGAAAAACTGAAAATTCCGAAAAACTACTGTCAGCTATTTTTACCGTAGATCTCCGATTTTTTTTTGTATGTCATGAATTCTGTTAAAACTAGAGACCTCGCGTCGCTTCGCTCGACTCCTTATTTAATTTCGGAAGTTCAGTAATTTATTCGCCGATTCATTATTTAAACCAGGTGGTCGTGAGAAATTTTAGTTTGCTATATTAAATTTATTTTGTCGGTAGATGTTACACGGTTAAATTTGTATATTTTTCGATAATTAATTTTGCCGCTGCTCAGATAGTATAACAGTGTGCAGCAGTTCGCTGCGATTTAATTTGTTTTTCGGAGGCTTTATTATTATCCAAAATTTAATAGCAAAATGGTAAGTCTTAAATTACAACTAACCACATGCTAAAGAGGAATATTTGTATGTTAGTGGTAGAAGTAACAGTCTGATTGAAGTAAGAATACCTGGCCCCGTAGTATAATGTTTAATCGCGCGCGACGCAACTTAGTTGAATCACAAGAACGACGAGCGTGACACGATGTTTTTGCGATTAAACAGTATGCCTGCACGCACCTCGCCCCGGTGATTCAACTCGCATCGATTAAACATTGTGCTACGGGTCTAGGATCAGAAAAAGAGAATGTACAGCTTTTTCCATTTATCCGATTCCACTTATTCCCCTTATTCCACTATTCCAAAATCAAAAAACACTTCTTCCAAAACACATGTCTTAATTTAAACCTGTTACAGTTTCTAAAATTTCTGCTACATCTCATGGAATGGTACATAAGTGGTGTAAGGGTAGGGACTAATATCGGACTAGCTCTCCCTTACAGAAGGTACTCGTGATCGACCGATACCACGAGTCCAGTGTGCCTTGGCAGGATAATAGTGGAAATGAATTGTTAATTGTTATGTTAATAATGTTTAATTAATTAAATATAAATGTAAATGTTATTGCAAGAGAAAAAGGAATATAAAATGTTATGTTATAAATAATGTTAATGTTTATGAGTGGCACTAAACCAACTGACGTTTCTACAATTCTTTAGGCTTAACAATGTGTCGCTGGCAGTCATATCGTCATCCGGAAGGCACTAACTTGTCCTCAATACTTGCGGGCGCTGTGTTAGCAACCTTGACTTAAGTAAACTATGTCAATAGGAAATAATTATTAGGAAATGTTAATAAATAATAGATAATCTAAATGTGTGGACAAAGTCCGTACAAGTGGTTCATTGAATTTCGTTGTGATCGTACCAACGATGCAGAGCGCCCAGGAAGGCCGATTGAAGTCACCACTGAAAGTATCGTAAACAAAGTTCTTGATATTGTTTTGGCAAACCGTCGAGTGAAGATACATAGCATATGGTTCAATTTTATAAGCACTTCATTACTACGCCTGGTTTGTCTGAATACTTCGCGGTTTTGACAACGGTTCATTCCTTGATGCATCCATCATCAGCCTGTCTCCGTCCACTGAATTGGCGGTCCTCCTGGAAGAAATACCCATACTTCACACACTCTGAGCAGGTGGGTTGACGCTGCTTGTCACCAGTCTGTTTCATATACGGGCAGGCAATTAGGGATGAATATACCGCCATCAATCGGTCCCAGGCATGATGGGCCACCTAGTTGTGCCTATTTAAGAGCTGTACCTTACTCTCCTCCTAATAACTTCGAGGGGTGTGCGAGTAAAATCGTGGTACCTCCACAGTTGAGCCTGGCTTCAGCTCTGCCACCTATTCCTTGGTGTTGCACAATAAATATGATATTGTCTTTTTAAGGCTATCTCTTTTTTTTCGACTTCCCATCATTACCCGTCTTTTTCAACAGCAAAAGCTTTTATAGTTACGTTACCCATAGTACAAGTAGAAATTGAAAATGAATGAACAACGTGCTATGCAGTGGCGCGCGTAGAAGTTTTTTCCGGAAAAGCAACCAAAAGATCAAGTTTGACAATGAAAAACATGAAAAAATTTAAATAACACTTTAAAAAAAAAGTTTATAGGAAAATGTTCACTCTAGGGTAGACAGTGCCTATGGCGTATACAAACTTTTTTTTTCAAAGTGTTATTTAAATTTTTTCATATTTTTTTATTGTCAAACTTGACCTTCTGATTGCTTTTCCGAAAAAAAGTTCTATGCACGCCACTGATGCTTAGCACATATTTGCATTTAAGTTGTATCCGCTTTTGTTTTCATGATAGCTTCTGAATGCCATCATTTACGTGACTATTTGGTATTTAATAATTCATTAAACGTGTAATAGATAGATAGATAGATAGATACATAGATAGATAAAACATTTATTCACTATTACAATACGTACACAATTCACATTCAACACAATTAAACATTTACATTAACAATAAAAGACACGGAACAAGTTTTAACAATAACAATAATGAGACAAATACTTAATTATGGACATATTACAATAGTAAAAGGGCTCCGACTCAGTATTTGCTGCAAAGATTTACAATGCAGCACTGATCATTCTGCCGGAACCGTGGAAGAGCGACGTGCTGAACTTTTAATTTTGTGTAACTTAATTAAGAAATAAATAATATAGTATGTAAAGATATATATGGTTATATAATATTTATGTGAGTGTAATACTAATGAGTGAATATTATATTTAATATATTTATGTAATATGGTATGAAAACAAATTAAAGTAATATGAAATAAAAATAATAATAAATTAACAAAATTTGTACTAAAATAATGCACCACTGCTTGCCTTAATGGGACTTTGCTACAGTAATTCTTAGGAAACACAATAATTACTCATTAAGGGTCCGTTTCGCCAAACATGCTCTCGCGTTTGGACAATTTAGCATATTAAAACGAAATATTTTTAACAAATAAAATTTGTGTAGGTAGTTGAGGGGTTGAACTACATTATAATTTTTCAAATTTGACACAAGCATCACAATCATTGAGAAAAAAAATCGGAAAAATCAGTAAAATCACGGAAAACGTAATTTGGCTTTGGAACTAGTATGATCAGTCTACTGATCTAACTACAAACTAAAATATTTTTTTATAGAGCAAAGAAATGAAAGTAGCCTAGTACAGATTTTTATTATTTTTTATTTCCTTTCGTTATTTTAAAAGAAATACTCAAACATTCTACATTTTTCCTGTACAGAAAAACTACGCAAAAAGAATTTGGAATATTGTGTATTTCTTTTTAAATAACAAAAGGAAAAAAAAAAAAAATTATATGAATAAGGTACTTTGAACTCTTTACGTAAAAAAAATATATTTCAATTTGGAACAAAAAAAACATTTTTTTTTCTGTTTGCAACGCTAAATTACATTTTTCGTGATTTTAGTGATCTTTCCGATTTTTTTTCCCGATGCTTGTGATACTTGTGTGAAATCTGAGAAATTATAATGTAGTTCAACTCCTTAACTACCTACACAAATTTTATTTGTTAAAAATATTTTGTTTTAATATGCTAAATTGTCCAAACGCGAGAGCATGTTTGGCGAAACGGACCCTTAACTTCAACAAAAACGTATCTTACAACACATCCTCTTAATTTTGCCATAGCACGTGCTTTGATCTTCTTTGAAACAAGAAAATGTATCACCAATTTGGATTATCGGATTAACTCTGAGTGACAATTGAACAATTCTTAATTTCAAAAAGTTTTTTTTATTAATGCGCTATTTTAGGACATACGTATAGTTTTCATCATTTTGGTATGTAAATTAACCATAATTTTTTTTATGACTTTTTAGGAAATTATCGGTTATGACGTCACTTGAGAATTATAGACATTACGTATATACTGATTGTGATGGGTGATTGCTTATAAAAAAGTGGTCTGTCTCTGTCTGTCTACTCATCCGCCGCCGCGATTTCAAAATAACTGAAGTTTGCGTGCGCGGCATCTGATTAGAGCAGGATAGAGAGTTAAAAAACAAACGCGTTAAAGTAGGACTGAATTTTAGCATTTTGCAGCCCCTTAACATAATTTAATCAAAGCTCACGGTCCCAATCGCGACTATCTAATCTATCTATAAACTGTGAACAGCAAACGTTGATACTTCTACGTTTCCTAGAAGTAGCTAAGAGAATTACAATCTTACATACTAAACATTTTGATTTTCAACTATTCACGCAGGGTTATGGACGATTATGTAATAGTAGATTATGCACTAAGGCAGGGGTCGGCAACCGGCGGCCCGCGGGCCGCATGCGGCCCGTGTACCTCTTCGGTACGGCCCGCAACTACTGCATGATAATTATATTCGGTAGTACATATTTGAGTGAGCAGATTTTCCATTCTGAACTATCCAAAAAGCAAGCATTGTTTTCGGTTAAAGAATGCACAATTAGACGCAATACTGCGCATTTCCACATTTAAAATGCAAGTCAAATACAAAACCTTGTAAGTTAAATAAATGCAGCCGCAAGAATCGCATTAATTATTTTGTTAATTAATACTTAAAATGTTTGAAACTACAATAAATATGATACTCGTATTTATTTAAATACAAAAATGAGATGCGGCCCTCGCTGATCCCATGGTAACATTTGTGGCCCTCCTATATCATAAGGTTGCCGACCCCTGCACTAAGGGAATAAAGCAGTGTCTTACGTCACGGGCGGCATATTGAACCCTGAGCAAACCCTGAGCGTAACGAGGGACTCTAGAGTTAACTCCTGAGCGTAGCGAGGGAGTTATATATAGTCCTGAGTAAAGCGAGGGGTTCAAGCTGCCCAAGACAACGACAGGCTTTATTCCAGAGGAGCATACTCTACTTTTCACACCTTCTGCGAGACAATAAAAAGCTCGACATTTTTTATCAACATTAATAATTCAATAAAATTCACTGACAATCACAGCACCAAACACTGTCTTTTGTTTCACATTCTTTGTAAACGCTTTTTTTCTATTTGTTGAATTCCGCTTATGATGGCCAGTTCGATTTTCGAACAATAGTTATTTATGATATTAGTGCGGTAAGTTGGTTTTTACAAACGAGTAGACGAATGTAAGCTCGAGACAAAGTCGAGGGCTTACTATAGTCACGAGTTTGTAAAAACCAATTTCCGCACGTGTGTCATACAACGTTTTTCAACACATTTGCGAGAAAACAGTACAATAGTTAATGAAATAAACTTTTTCATTGAACTATTTTTAATAGCAAATAAGAAATTATACACATAGGTCACTACTCTTGGAAAGAAAGTAATTCATTGAAGTAAGCCATTAAAACATTTTCAGAGAATGATTGAGTATTTCTTTGAGTCTTCCATGATATAAAATTATTGTAAGTCATTAAATAGCGCTCTCGCGATTCTGGCGGCAACAGACCATTTTCTGCAATTTGCGCCTCATTCATGATATCAGGTGGAGTAGATTCGTCACTTGAATTCATATTATTATTTTGTTTATTATTCGGAAAGTCGCAACAAACAATCTTTGACGTTTCTAATCTGATATGAAAATGGGCTAACTCATGGCTAACTAAAATGCAAATGGCGCCACGTGCATGTGGTGAAAATTAGAACTACATCTTTCGTTTTATTTTCTCTGTAGTATTAAAGTGAGACAGACGTATTGAGCAAAAGGGCTTCCAAGGAGCTTCGGTCATTCAGTCTATTTATTCTCGTAATGTGAAACTCCTTGGTGGAATTCTTATAAATGTTTTATGGAAATTAAAAAAAAACCGTAAAGGATACGCACAGCGCTATACAACGGAGGATGAGTGATGATGTACAACCCGGTCACATTATCTCGAGACCTCGCTGGAATGCCGAACCACCCGCCCCGTTCTCCTTTCACCTCCCCGCGCTCTGTATCTGAGCGCCGACGCGACGTGACGTCATCGACGCCAGGTCTCGAGATAATGTGACCGGGTTGTAGGTGAGAGTACCTATTTTACCGCACGTTCCATTGTATGGTGCGTAATGTTTAACTTTCGAACAATGTATACAGGCTTTGTAAATGCATTTTTTGAGCAAATGTGTTGAAAACCTCTTTACAATCCCATATGGGCATTTGTTTTCCACGAGTTTCCACACGAATTTGACGTTCCAAATTTAAATCACTTTAATCCCTAGGGATTTTCATATAACTTTATATCCCTTGAGATATAATGCGTTACTTTACGTTGAGGTTGCATGATATCTAATTGGACATTGTCGAGCAGGTGGTGTGAAAAATAATATTAAATTTTAAAAACATTGACTGATGGGTTCAAGTGTGATGAATACCAGTACTCATTAAAATGTGGCAAGACCTTTTACTCCGTTAACATTTTTTGTAAAAGAAAACAGGTGTTCTGATTTAGTGAACCTATTAAAACACAATAGATAGTTAAGTCGTTCCATTTATGAGTGCAAATTATATTTTCTTCACTATACCGGAAAATTCGATTTCAAAAATGCGCTGCTCGAGCGCATATACAAACAAGGTGACTTTTTGATCATCGTCCAAATTCATAATGAAAGCTTGGTAAGTGATCAGCATCATAAATCGATAACAAGTTTTGTGAAATTCGTATGATAAAATTTCGACTTCCTATAGTAATTCACTCCCAGTCCTAAGTGAATCACTATGGGGAGTCGAAATTTTATTTTATGAATTTTCCAAAAATCGTTATTGGTCCATGACGCTGATCACTTACCAAGGCTCAAGTATGAATTTGGACGATGTTCACAAATTCACCTTGTATATGTTCCGCAGCAAAGACCCCCTTGAAAATTGATAACCTTGTCATTTGTATGAAGTACACGTGCAGTATTGTATGCTAGGGCTGCCACAACGTATACATTTACTAGGTTTTTGTTACCGTTATAACTTAACCGATTACAACGACGCTTACAGCACCCTGAGGCTCCACATTAAACCCTTCTGACCTTGCCACCACCGGCTCGGAAACTTTGTTCAATGATAATACGTTGACTTGCGTACTCCATGTTCTATAGTTATGGGGTTAAAGCGATATGTAAAAAAGAGGTGCTTCTTTCTTGTGTATTTCATAAAATACACGGAAAATTATAATCACTTTCTGGTATATGCATTTTAACTATATATATATACCAGGGTTTTGAAATTGAGAAACATTTTTGGATAAATTTTCCTCGATAGAAATAATTGTTGAAGTGAGGTCTGTTTAGAATAAAATGTATATTTCGGAACGTATCCGACAATGGTCTATATATTTTGTCTATGGACTTGGAGCTGTAAAAAGACGAGGGACGTGGACATTTTTTGGTATAGATCGCGGACGATTTAATAAAATGTATAAATGATAAGGGAAATCGGTGCGGACATCGTAAAGAACAGCAGGGGGTCAAAGGCTGACGATATTTTGGCGTGAAGGCCACTATCAGTGTATTTCCTGTGTGTGTGTGACATAACCTGAACACGCGGTGTGCGACAAGTGGACTTGTCAATTACCATTTCTTCTGGGTTCGGATGCATCCCGGGGTAGGAGGGTCGTGTTTAGATTCATCGTGGAAGGTGATCTACGTGTCACGGCACCGACACGCCTTGGAGTCTACGTGGAGGGTCTTCGTGCGAGGATCAGTGGATGACGTCATCATACAACTGTCTGGTAGGACGTTTTATATTAAATATTGTAGAATATAAGATACTTGTATACTATAAATCTGGGACAGCTTATGGGCCCCTGTTCCAGCTGCAAGTATCACCCTTTAGCATACAATTAGTGGTGTCTGAGCGTGGTTATGGAATCCTCGCACCAGTGACGCCGATGCCCGTCACTAGTCAGTATTACCAATTTTTATATGCTACAATTTCTGGTAGCAACGAGCGTTTTTTATCAAACAAGGTCTTCAAACACACTTTTTCTCCTCGTTTGACGAATAGGAACCATATTATACAGAACTCAAACATATTTTATTAGATGTGTTTCAACAATATTCTAGAGATTTGATATTTGAAATTTTGCTAGCTATTTTAGTTTTTTTATAACAATTATAAAACTAACATTTTTCACTTTCGCCCTGAATCTGCCCCTCTCGCACTGAGCGTGTTTTTGCTTGGAGTGACAAAAATAAAATTCGCATAGCCTCTTAAGAGAAACTCCCAAGTAATTATGATTTTGATCACGTACGAATAAGTTCTACACATCACTGCTGACACTCTGCTACGCGACGTGGCGTAGTACGAGACTACTTTTATCAGCTACGCCACCGTAGCAAGACATTCAGAAATATTATATTGATTGTGTAATAAAGTACATTTTTAGGGTTCCGTACCCAAAGGGTAACCAACGGGACCCTATTACTGAGTACCAAGGAGTTTTATTTAATATTGCAAGATGTCGTTCCATCAAGAAGCAACAACAATCACCGTCAACTACTATTACTAAGACTCCGCTGTCCGTCTGTCTGTCCGTCTGTCTCTCCGTCTGTCTGTCCGACTGTCACCAGGCTGTATATCATGAACCGTGATAGTTAGACAGTTGAAATTTTCACAGAGGATGTATTTCTGTTGCCGTTATAACAACAAATACTAAAAAACAGAATAAAATAAATATTTAAGGGGACTCCAATACAACAGACATGTTTTTTTTACCGTTCTCCTTTTTGTTACTATCCCTATCTCTACTAATAAAATAAATCTAAAATATGGTTTGGTTGATTGTTATCGTTTATACATCAATTAATTCTCATTCTCAACCAATAAACGCATTATTGCAATGAATTTTTTTGCGGAATCAATTGTGCCATAGACTACTTTTTCTCTAAGTATACGTAAATCAGCCAGTTGTACAAAAACAAAATCCACACCGGCAAAGCCGCTGGTAAAACACTGGAAAACAGTGGCGTGCACAGAACTTTTTGCTGGAAAAGCAAGCAATTGGTCAAGAATAACAATAAAAAAAAATATGAAAAAATTTAAATATCACTTTGAAAAAAAAATTTTTGTATAGGAAATTTTCACTCTAGGGTAGACATTGTCATACAATTTTTTTTTTTTTCAAAGTGATATTTAAATTTTTTCATACTTTTTTTATTGTTGTTCTTGACCAATTGCTTGCTTTTCCAGCAAAAAGTTCTGTGCACGCCACTGCTGGATAATTAATATTTTCAAAAGGCTTCATAATAACATTGCTTTTAAATCGAAAACTTACCCAGCAGTCTGAAAAAACGCATAAAAATAAAAGTCGTATTCCTACAAATCGAGCTATAAATTAACCATCAGGGAATATGTTATGTGAGCAGTTTTATTGCAAAAATAAAAGCATCGTTATGATGCCAGCCGCAAGATTGAAATCAATTATACATGCATTCCGGGCCAGTGGTCTGAGTAATGCACTAGTAACGTCCGTGTATGAAGCTGTGGATGCGCTGGACTTGACGCTTTGAACACATGCTTACGTTAAACTACTTGACTGTATGTACATTAGGGTGGGCCGAAATTACACTTTTTTTCGAATTTCATATTGTAACAGAGAAATTACTTTGAAGCGGCGTAATAAAATAATTAGTTTGGCCATTCAACGTGGCAACGCCGCCAGCCTTTTGGGCACCCTTTCTAACGACGGCAGCGATCTGGCCAGTATTTTCTATTTATTAATAATTATTTTAGGTTTACTTTGTTAGATTTTTTATTTTTAGGTCATCTTTAGTTAAATTTTTTAATGTTAATTAAGTTTTTAGTTAAGTTTAATCTCCAATGAATGTATAAAAGCTCAAATAAAAAGTATATATTAGTCCACTACAACATCTGCCCTCCACCTTGATTCAAAATTTTACAAAATGCAAGAAAAGAAAAATATTTTTTCCTTTTGTATGTTTTTTGCAGCCTTATGTCATTCGTCTCTTAACATATCTGAAATGAAAAAAAACTATGTAAATTTACAGAATTTCCTATTTATGGCATTTTTACAAGATTTTTCTTTCGTTCGGTCTCAAAACACGACATAATCTTTATGACCCATTTTTTGCTGTATTGCTTACCTAAGGCTAACATGAAAAAAAATTAAGATGACAATGTTTTTTTTTTTAGTTTTATTCAAAGATGTAACCCAATATATTTTTTATTATTTGGGCTTTTAATAGATCACTTCAAAGTTATTTCACTTAAATAATATGAAATTCGGTAAAGAAGTAATTTCAGCCCACCCTAATGTACATATGTCAATTTGTTTAACAATTACATTGCACAATGTTAACAATGTCGTAAGTTAGCTTTGATCTCCTACCTGCAGCATTCCACCAATCCTAAAGGTAATGTTAGGTTATAGTATCGAGATTTTGTGACTATATTATAATAGGTCTTTGAAGTTACCGAAATTTTCTATGAAATTGCCGAAATTTTCTTACAGATTCATGAGTTCATAGTTTCTATAACTCAAAAGCTATTTCTATTATTTGTTTTTGTTTGAAAGTTGATTTCAAGGTTTTACTTTAATAAATATATAATATGCCTCAATTATCTTTTTATTTAGAATTACACAATATAGCTTTAAATATATACAATAAAAAAAGAAAATTTAAAACTTGCAATATATTTCGACCCTTAGTGGGCCGTCATCAGTCAAGCTTTAAAAAAAATAACAAATATACCATAGTAATAAAAAATAAAATAAATAATAAATAAATAATAAAATTTACATCTACGTAATAAATTTCCTTAACCCTAGTCAAAATTCGAACAAATTACGGAAAAAAAAGTCTGGTATTTCAGGGAGCGCAGATATTTAATAAGCTGCCAAAAACAATAAAAGAATCAAAATCTTTGCCCAAATTTAAAAAACTATTGAAAAATTACGTCACTACCAATATTAAAACAATTATTAAATAGAATATTAACAATTATCTAAAACTTAGTTACTAAGTATAGGTAGAACATTAATTATTAAGATGCTTGTTATAAAATTGATGGGCCAAGTAGGATTGTTAGCTTGTAACTATTTACTTGTTTTAATAGTTTTAGACTTTAGTATACATATCTGATGTTATAACTGTTGTGTTTGAGCACTACAATTGTCAGCTTGCACTGGACCCACTGGTCGTGTTATATATTTAACTTTAGTATACATATCTGATGTAATAACTGTTGTGTTTGAGCACTACAATATGTCAGCTTGCACTGGACCCACTGGTCGTGTTATATATTTAACTTTAGTATACATATCTGATGTAATAACTGTTGTGTTTGAGCACTACAATATGTCAGCTTGCACTGGACCCACTGGTCGTGTAATATATTTAACTTTAGTATACATATCTGATGTAATAACTGTTGTGTTTGAGCACTACAATATGTCAGCTTGCACTGGACCCACTGGTCGTGTTATATATTTAACTTTAGTTAGATATTATTAAGTTCTCATTTTAAGTGAATATATTTATTCTTATATATATATATATATATATATATATATATATTCTTATGAAAAATAAAGAATCTTAAACCTAAACCTATTTCTATCTAAATAAATAAAATTACTATTTCTTTAATAAAAACTTTTATTTTGATAAAAACTTATATTAAAAATTAACTTATGTTATAATAAAAACTTATATTATGATAAAAAACTTATATTATAATAAAAACTTAAAATTATCAAAAATACAACTCCTTTTAAAAAATGCCATTCAAAGATCCAGTAATCGTTTGTAGGCAGACCGATACCAACAATCCTTTGTAAAAGAAACTCTTTGATGTGAAAGAGAAAGCTCAATTCCATGGAGGATTCCGAACGAAGAACAATTGACTAAGGCTACTGGCGTAATTGGAAAAGCTTTGAATACGAGAGCCCAATGAGATTCAAATTAGGTACATGCTTTTGCCATTCTTTTAATTTTCGACTGTTGTGATTTAAAAAAAACCGACCAAGTGCGAGTCGGACTCTCGCACGAAGGGTTCCGTAACATTATCTATAAAAACGGCAAAAAAAACATGTCTGTTGTATGGGAGCCCTCTTAAATATTTATTTTATTCTGTTTTTTAATATTTGTTGTTATAGCGGCAACAGAAATACATCATCTGTGAAAATTTCAACTGTCTAACTATCACGGTTCTAGAGATACAGCCTGGTGACAGACGGACAGACAGACAGACTCACAGCGGAGTCTTAGTAATAGGGTCCCGTTGGTTACCTTTTGGGTACGGAGCCCTAAAAATGAACCGTCAGAGCAAGTTCCGTGCTATATGACGTCAATGATTTCAAAACTTTTGAAATCATTGCATGAAGTACTATAAACGTCTAGTACAAGCAATAACTTGATAATTCATAATATCGAGAGATATTGGTGTTCGCGAACACATGAGGCCCAAAATATACCTCATTCGAGACTCAATGAAATAAAACAATAATAAAATAATATATTTTTTCAATGCAACTGCTCGTAAGGCTCACTTTTTATGCATCAAAACCGAAGAGAAAGTCGATTATTTTGCCCTAGGGCTTTATTATTATTATTTTTTAATTTATTTACGAGAAGTTGGCTAACCTCGAACCCTTCCTGTGTACCATAAATGTTAGGTATACATTTTTCCACTCGCTACGCTCGTGTTTTAAATCGTCCTCGTAATTTATTCCTTTTCGCCCTTGTAGCATAAACTACTATTTTATAAAATACAGTTTAAGGGCCTTTTTATTTTTTTATATGTTATATTCCACAAAAATATAAATACTTAATTAAATGGTCAGTGGGGTCAAAATATAGCGCCTAAAACAATTTAATTAAGTATTTATATTTATGTGGACTATAACAAATAAAAAATTATAAAATAAAAGTTGTTTATATAACCAAAGATTTAACCAAAAGCAAATTAACAATTCAGTGATAACTACTTATTTAAACATTTTCAATGCATGTGCTCGTAAAGGCCCACTTTTTATGCATCAAAACCGAACAGAAAGTCGATTATTTTGCCCTAGGGCTTTAATATATATTTTTTTTTATTTATTTACAATGGTTGGCTAACCTGCAGCCTTTCCTGTGTACCATAGACGTTATACTTTTTTTACACCGTTTAACGGCTATGGATACAGTCCTTTTGAGCCAATTATAATTTAAAGTTCACAAGATTATATTTGTTTTCATTTCCTCACACTATGCATTGAAAAATGTAGTATGATACACGGGCGTAAAAGCAATAAATTACTCGGTTACGTTTAAAACTCGTAATTTATTCCTTTGCGCCCTTGTAGCATAAACTACTATTAATATGTTCTGTAAAACATTAGGCATGTACCAATGTCTTAAAGATGTGTTGTGTGGTCTGTGGCTACAGGCTCATGCACCGCCCTCTTTTTGCATGTGTACTATAATTAGTGTGCGTCGGAAATATGATTATGTGTGCCGTACTTATAGTTTTTGGGTTTATGTCGGTGAAATAAGTGGCAGGAAACGAGGAAACATCTGAACACAAACGTGTACAGTAACAGGGCAATTTTAAAAATAACGTCTGTGGGCCGAAATATATTTTGAAAATACTGAAAACTGTTATTTTTGTTGTTTATGAAAAGCTTTAAATAGGTAAATATAAATATTTATTCCATTTTGTACCAAAAAACTCTAGCTGCGTTTTGCCTTGAATATATGTATATACATATAATATATACATATAAGGTCTTTCAATTTAAATGGAAAGTAATTTAGGAGGTGATTCAGTATCGTTAATACATCACATTCCACTGCAAAGAACTTTTTTTTGCGCGAACTTTTTCTTCACTTCTCAGTACAAAGTGGTCCGATCAGCTGATTCAGTTTGTATGGACAAGTGAAGACAAAGTTTGCGCAATAAAAAGTACTTTGCAGTGGAATGTGATGTATTAACGATACTGAATCACCTCTTAAATTACTTTTTATTTAAATTGAAAGACCTTATATATTATGCAGGTCTAGTAGGTGAAACCCGTTGCGTTTGGGGGAAAGCATTTTTTTTATAAACAATTGCCGTTTTTCTCGATGAATGTACATTTCTTTAAAAATCTGTGAATGCAGAAGTAAAATGCTAGGATTAGTCTTCAAAAGCCGTTTACTTATTAATTTAATATTTCAAATCAAAACGTACACAGACTGCATAGTTCATTATGATCAGTAGATTATGTATTCAAATATTATAGATATATTATATATTAGGATTAGTACATCTGTAAAACAAAGCGCGGAATCCAAAATGAAGACTACCAGTTCTCATAATCATGTTCCGTACAATCCCGTCTCGTCTAAAAGCTCATAAGGCATGGTCTAAAACTTGAAGTCGATTCGCTCATCGCTGTGTCGTTCAGACAGAGTGGCCGAGATTCAGCGCACTCCTACAAAAGCTAACAAGTTTCTGATTCTAAGCTGTATTCATATTGCATTGGTGGATACAGGGAGGGGCTATGGAGGCTATGCCCCCGCCCCCCCCCCCCCCCCCCAAAACACTAAGGTATTCCATACAATCGGCTTGATTTTTCGATTGGGTGCACTTTTACTAGAATAATACTAGCATGATGTCTATGACTTTTACACAGCTTAGGTATATTCGAAAATAGTAATACATTTTTACAAATTCTTAGAACCACTAGCTACCAACACCGCGGCCACATTCACTTGGGATCTGGATATACATCGTTAGAAATGCAAACTAATACCCCGTAGGCGTTGAATTTCCAAAAACGCTGAAGTACGTTTAATTTTTTTATTGTTAACGTACAATTTTCATGGTTTTATTTCAAAAAGTAATGGATTTCCGTTACAAACTTTCACATTTTTATTTCACCCCCCTTCCTCCCATCTTGAGATTAATTAACAAATAAAAACATTATAAGACGTGCAATTAAACAAAGGAATTGAAAATGGCGGCACAAAATAACCACTTATAACCACTTACAGAAGGTTTACTCCGCATAACTAGCAAAACCAGGCGCACGCACACATAGACGCGTAGAATACGTACGACGATCTCGGAGATAGTCGGGTGAATGCCAATACGAAATTCTGCCGAGATCGTCATACGTACGCGTCTATGCATGTGTGCGTCTATTTTCACTCCGTCGTCGAGTCGGCCTTCTGTAGTATATATTTTGTGATGGCGGCCTGTACTTGTGTCTACATAGAATTGTGATAGAGTCAGCATAAAAATGTACATATCTTTTTTATTATTTTTTATGAGTAACGTTTTATTTTTTATACCTTTTACATGTTAAGTGTGTACAAAACAAACAAAGTATTTTATCACCTTATACACTATTTCAATCCTCATTTGATTCCTCATTTCCGAGGACCCATAGTTTGTAATAGTAATAATTGCATGGGAAATACTTTTGTTTTATGTGTGACATTTTGACTCTAGGCCTGAACGTTGTCAGAATGCTCCCCCCCCCCCCCAAACTAAATCTTGGATCCGCCCTTGTCATATCGAAAGATGCTAGTACTGTTCAGCATCTTAGTACACCTCAAGGCAGCTCATATTTCATCCCCGTAAGTGTTATTATGATGATGCAGGTTTAGATAAGGTACACCATTATTATATGGACTGTACTTTATACGAGTACATTGGGAACCAGTTTAAATAACTTTGACGCCTGTTTGAAAGCACAAAGCCATTGTTGAAAACTACATTTAACTTGATATTCAATACATTTTCTATAATTAAAAATCTCTTGCCAAGACTTTAGATATTAATTTCAGACGTAATTAAACTTGTCTGGTAATATTATTCTGCTTGGTGTTTTATGTCCATGAATTGAATTTAATTATCTTACAAGACGTTTTGTGAAATTTTGTAAAATTTTAAATACAGAAAACAAGAGCTAAAGGTAAAGTTTAAAATAATGACTCTATTAAATTTTAATTTCAATGAATTAAATTTTATCGTTAACTAAAATCTAAGAAAAAAATATGAGAGAGATTTTTCCTATCCTTTCTACCACATTTTTTCATTTTTTTCTTTTTATGTGTCATCTACATATCGTACAATCGGCATTTACAATTTGCCTAGGCATATCGAAATTCTGTTAGAAATACTGAGGGTCGCCTCTTCCTTATTATGTTCTGTAGTCGCCTCGCTCTGCTCCGCTATGCTGGGCTTTTAAAATGTATTTACATGTTACACGCTCTTCTTACCTCCGCTAGTCATCGCACCTATTTTTAACATTTTGGTAAAGGATTTTAGATTTCATACTTTCCAATTTGCCAGACTTGGCAGAATTTTTAATTTACATAGTTTAAGTATATTTTTATTTTATTTTAGTTTTGTATCCTGACTTATCTTTATGCTCGTACAGATGACTAAATAAATGAATGAACAATGTATGGACGAACACTATTACGAGTTTCCGGCTTCCACAACATTATCTTAGCATCCTGTACATTACACGACAATACGTGTCGAAAGAGACGTCATATTTATAACAGGGCACAGCTTCAACGTCCCTTTGATCTAGATACAACATTGTCAATTGCCAGCAGGTAGGTAGATGAGGGAAGCCGTTGAAATCAAGAAACATAAAACTTTCAACCGAGAAAATGGCTTCAAACAGTCGAGTACTTGGAATCCAGTGATCGAGTTGTGCAAGAGCAAGGCATCGTGTGATTTCCGAACGGACACCGTCAGTGTCGTGTGTAGGTCGGTAGATGAAGAAAATTCAGTCGTCGCAGCAAGTAATAATGAACGACAGGGGCGGAGGGTAGATCGTTACGCTTCTTAGCCTGTCGTGTCAACCAGTCATCCCGCGACCATGGCAGATGTAACTGCCGAAAATTCTAGAAAATATAAAAACCAAACACGGTGAATCCCGTACTTCTAATAATGTTTATAGTGACCGTGTAAATTTAAAATCTTATCTAGTTAAATATTGTATTGCAAATGATCATCTTTTTCGCATAATTTCAAAAGTTCTTAAATATGATCAGTAAAACATGTTTAAGGCGATTACCTTCGCCAAATTAGCAGCTAGATGTTTGTCGGTACGAATATTGACGAAAACGATATTGAAATAACGTGCATATCAGCGTGCAATGCATTGTGACTGTTACGGCGCTCGCTGCGTCCTTGATAGGGCGAAATAGGAGAAAATAATACTTTTCACATGGACGTGATTGTTCGATTGAATAATCCTATGTTATATTTGTAACTACAAAGTTTATCTATTTATCAAAGCACACATTAATTAAATCGACTAAACCGCTTAGGAGCTGTAGGGAATTCAAGCCAAAAAACACCATTTGGTTGCTTTTTTTTTCATACGGTAGTTTTGATGGTATGAAAAAGAAAATTGTTGCATATGTTGTCTTAGAATTGGTAATTCAAAATACATTTTTTTCAATATTTTTGGTTTGGCCATAAACGAGGAGTAGGCTGTATAAAGTACCCATTTGGCGATACCATCGCAGATATACCAGGTGTGTTGTGACAAACAATAAAATTATGCAAAGCTTCCAAATTAAGGGTATGGTTGATCCGAGATTGAGCAACTCATTTTGCATCAAGTAGAACTGAACTCTATGACGTTCTATTATTGTTTAAAATAGCGCACTCTAAGTCGTGACTGTTACGACAACCGAAATATCACGCGCTCTCGAAAAACTGTGTTTTTATTAAATAACTCTGCTTCGGGTTGACATTAAAACACGATTTGTTCAAACTAGCTAAATATCATTCAAAATTTTTTATAAAGAAACATCTAACTAAATCCTGAAACCGATACTCGAGAGATAATTAATATAATGTCTCAAAGCAGAAAAATAGATGTTTACAAAAGATTTCATTTACAGTAAATATATAAATCAATTGACGTGGTTTGTTCAAACTTACTTCATAAAGGTTAGGAGAACATGGTTGCATTTTTTTAATTACTGTTGGTTTGTTGAGTATTGAAACAATCATCCAAAGTCTGTCATTTAATTTATATTTTCCATATTTCCCTTTAAAAATAACTTAATTTCGGCGAGTATATGGAATCCTCTGACCAACTCTATAGCCCCTGTAGTATGGCGCTCACCTACTAACCGAGAGGTCGTGAATTCAACCCTCGCAGTGAACATTTATTTGTCTTTGGTCTGTGTGCTTCGAAAGGCCTGTTATAATCGTCAGTAACTGAACAGTTAAAGTCTGAACAGTTACTTGCAAATTTCACAGTTCACACTTGGGAAAATCTCTAACACCGTCTCGAGGATTCATGTAGCGACGATACGTTTCTAATGCTTTTATACAAAATCGTCCTCTTTTAGACCTTCCTGGAAAAGATCTCTAAACCTAGGAACAATAGGTGAAATCAAGCCGCTTAGTATTCCATGCACGGAGCATCGATCCACCTAGTTTTCCTATCACGACAATCAGCAGCCTCTAAGGACTCTCCAGTCCAATAGCAACTCCACTCAATGAAAATCAATTGAGGCCGATGAGAGCCCAGTCCTTAATAGCTTCCGTCGAGAGGATGCTATTACGATATCATATCCGGTACCTTTGACCGGCGGACTGTCGACATTTTGTCTTTTGACGGCGATATTGCTTTTTCTATTCATTTCTCGTTCGTGGTCGGGTTGTCGGTGAATAGAGATTTATTGCTGGTCGATTTTATTTGTAGTTCGTTTCATTTGTAGTGTCCCATTAAGAGGCCCCTTATCGCTCGGATTCATATAAAAGGTAAAATTTAATGTGAAGTCAACAGCTTATTTTCTTCATATTATTTTTTTCATTCGTATTATCTAGCAACATCTAACTACGTGTATACTGAGACTAAAAAGTAAAATATGATATATATTGCCTTGTTTTTAGCAAAGTTTAGAAAGTTGTATAATTTGTATCTATACTGGAAGTTAAAAAAACGAGAAACACAAACGTCGTTCATGTAAATTAGACTAAGTTTATACAGTTTTGTATAAATAAACAGAGACCGTTTCAAGGAAAACAGTTTTTACCTGAAACCATCAACCTTTTTGAATATCTCGCTATCTTGCACCTCTTGATGAGAGATGGGTCGGAGTGCAATGTGGGCGGAACGGAAACATATACAACGTGTAACAGAAAGGTGTAACCATATTTGAAGAGCTAATTCAGTCAATGGCTTAGAACAACTTTTACTATGGAACAAATATTGTATATCGATAAAAAATATTACTTGCTTCATAGGAAAATGCAATACCGCTCGGCCCAAATGTATGGAAGTCGTTTTTTTTTTTGAGATTTCAGTGTTGACTCCATAGTAAAAGTTGTTCTATACCATTGACTGATTAAGCTCTTCAAATATTATGGTTACACCTTTCTGTTACACCTTGTATAAAGATGTGTGCAACGTTTCATTGAAATCATAGCCATCAAGACGTCACAAATACATAAAACATTTGTATGGCAGCTGAGCGGCATGGCCTACCTTAATGATGCAACGATGAGTTAATCTTGCTTACGTATTATGGGTTTGATTCCGAATTTTAAGGGGCTGCACTATGCTAAAATTCAGTCCTGCTCTAACGCGTTCGTTTTTTAACTATCTATCCTGCTTTAATCAGATTCTTCTTCAAAACTTCAGTTATTTTGAAATTATGGCTACCTTATCACATTAACCATAATTTCTTTATCTAATAAAGATGGTTTTTTTCTTGTTAGTATCTGCGTGTGTTGGTTTCGTTTCAATCGGTTTTGAAACACGGAAACTGAATCTCTTTTTTCGTGGAATTCATGCTTTTTTAAAAGTAATATAATTAATAGAAGAGTGAAAGTATGTTTATATATAAAGTGTTATTAATAATTGCCTTGAGTCACAAGACACGCCATATTGAATCCAATACAAAACTGATGTTTAGCATTGTGGAGCCCCTTAAACAAAAATAGTCATATTCCTAGAGAACTATGATATCGAGTATAAAATACGTATGCGATGTCTGAAAGAGATCGCTTCTTACAAAAGTATTTTTTTATGTCGAAAACTATCACTCATAAAATTTACTCATAAGTATGTGTCACTTGAAATATAAATATCTGTCATATAAAAATATCATCATGTCGATATTCTGACTTAAAGCCATATGGTCATAAAATTTAAAACTGAGACCACTATGTTTCGGTATTCTACGATTTTTCGGGATTTCTTACATAAATTCTATTAAAATAAAATGTTGACTTACGGAAAATAAATTAATATTTTACCAAAATGGTGCCATATTCCAAAAACGACTGAAAATAAATCGGGATCTTTTACCGCAAATTTCTCGTGCGGCCGCAGGTGACCGCAAACGTTATATACTCGTATATATTTTTGGCTAGAGGATCACTTGATTATTCATAATATGAAAGCCAAACCCACTTTGAAACATTTTGACAAAACATTTTTAGTTTTTATCATCCAGTTCGATTTATTATTATTATTTTTTCTTTTTCGTCTTAGTTATTTTAGTATATTTAAATAAAGATTATATAATGTAAACCCGTTATTGGCCTATGTTTAGTTAATGTTTTTCTGTGTTATTGTTGTAAATTGTGCTGTGGGTTTTGTAAAATAAATAAATAAATTAAAAAAAAAGTGTGTTTGTCTCCATATAAAAATAAAAAGTTATTTTTTTATCTCGAAAACTATCATTTTGCAGAAATTTACCAATTAGTATTTGTCACTTGACATATAAATATCTGTCATATAAAAATCATCAGGTCAGTATTCTGTCTTGAGGCCCTATGTCAAAATTTCAAATTGGGATCATTGTGCGTCATAGCCGTTATACTAGGCTTCAAATAGAGAGCTTGAACTGCTGGTGACTGTACTTAGTTTCATTACAATATACAACCGAAACTATAGCATCAACCTGTGCCCGACTCTACAGTCAGCTATATAATAATAATAATAATAGCCAGTTGTTTGATAAAAAACGCTCGTTGCTACCAGAAATTATAGCTTATAAAAAGTGGTAATACTGACTAGTGACGGGCATCGGCGTCACTGGTGCGAGGATTCCATAACCACACTCAGACACCACTAATTGTATGCTAAAGGGCGATACTTGCAGCTGGAACAGGGGCCCATAAGCTGTCCCAGATTTATAGTATACAAGTATCTTATATTCTACAGAATATAGTATTAAATGTCCTACCAGACAATTGTATGATGACCTCATCAAGTAGTCCTCGCACGAAGACCCTCCACGTGGACTCCAAGGCGTGTCGGTGCCGTGACACGTTGATCACCTTCCACGATGAATCTAAACACAACCCTCCTACCCCGGGATGCATCCAACCCAGAAGAAATGATAATTGACAAGTCCACTTGCCGGAAGCCGCGTGGACACAGGTTATGTCACACACACACAGGAAATTCACTAAAAAGTGGCCTTCACGCCAAAATATCGTCAGCCCTTGACCCAATCATGTTTCTTACGATGTCCGCACCGATTTCCCCTCTATTAAGCCCTTAATAACACATTTTAAAATCGTCCGCGATCTGTACCAATGTCCACGTCCCTCGTCTTTTTTTGACAGCTCCAAGTCCATAGACAAAATATATAGACCATTGTCGGATACGTTCCGAAATATACATTTTATTCTAAACACAGTAGTACCTATTTTTTATTATTTCACTTGTATCTAGACACATGGCAGTGTGTCAAGGGCCGAGTTCACAAAAGAAAAGGCCGGCACACCAGCCGTAGTTATATGACACGTAATACGAACCATTTCGAGCTACTTTCGACGCTCCTATAATAAAAGGTCGGCTAGGCAATCCTAGTTCATACAAACGAAATACCAAAACCATTTTTATATCATAAATATTCTTAAGGTAGTGTGTATTTTGTTCCGATTGCATTACAGAATATCTAGGTTACCAAATATATATTAAATAAGAACACTGATTTAAACATGAAATATGAGAAAAATATGCTTTCTATGGATTCATATAAATGTTTTATATGTCGTCTTTAAATCAGTGTCCTTGCAAAATATATATTTGGGAACCTAAATATTCTGTAATCCAATCGGAATAAACATTTTTATTGTATTTTGTTTATATGAACTAGGATTGCTCTGCCGGCCTCTTAAGGCGAATGACCACGCTAAATAAGCAACTCGATGTGTGTCGGTACAAATATCAACGGAAACGACATTGAAATAATGTTCATTTCAGCGTGCCTTGAAAAGTGGCTGTTACGACAAACACTGCGTCTCCGGCTAGCGCAAAATAGGAGAAAATAATACTTTTCAGATGGACGCCATGAACGGAAAAAAAATTTTGAACTTAAATTTTTTAGATCTAAAAATTTCGTATAATTTGGTGAAATAATTATTAAAATCGCTTTAGGCGTTTTGAAGGAGTAAGAGAATTCTTGTGGTAATCATGTGAAACTTTCGATGACTTTCGATTTTTTTTTTGTCAAAACTTACAATAGAAAAACAGTTTATGAAACTTAAAATTTATTTTTGACTCTATAGTGCCTATCATATATTTTTATGAAAGTTATTGGACCACCCGTGTGGGAGGAGTAGGCCTTCAAAGACAGTGTAGGTTTAGTGTTGGTGGTGATAACTATATTTCACAATGAAACCACTTAACAGTTCAGGTAAAATGTCTATTCTGAGGTTTCACAAACTTGTTATAAGTCCACACAATAAAACACCTAACTATAAGAAGGAGTAAACAATAATTTTAAGCACGTAACAAAGCAAAGCAAAGCTAGCGGCGGCAGGCAAGTAAGTACGTGTCTACGACGGCAGAAGCTGGAGGCGAGACTGCAGGTCCGCGGCCCGTGCGCGGTGCATCGCTCGTTGCAGTCCAAGCGCACGCTGGTGCATGCCTGGCCCCGCGGACTCCTGCGGTAGGGGGGTGCGCGTGCACACCAAGCAACAGGTAGGCGAGGCGGCGGCCGAGGGTTCGCGAAGTATATTTGTTACGCGGTCCGTGCGGCGGCGCCCCCCTGGTCACGCGGCTGGCAGCGTGTTCGGCTAGTGGACGCTGCAGCTAGGTATGTACTCAGGAACGGAGCATCACGACTTCTGCGGCGTGAAGGGTAAGTCAGTCCGTCCTGTTTAAGCTATAATTACTTATATATTGTTGATATTATATTATTAATTATATATTGTTGATCTTATATTATTACTTATGTATTTATAGTTTATATTGTTTATTAAATATAATTACTTGTATATTTATGTATTGAATATAATATTATTTATAATACTTTTATACTTACTTACTTAGTTTAGTTATGTATGTATATTGTATGTTATATATGTAATAAATTGTAGATAACCGCTACACCACTCCCCCGCGGAGACCGTCACTACGGGCGATAGTAATCAGGGAATCGTATCTTCCGGCCTGAGCGGGTTGTGCGGGTTATCTCTTGTGCTCTTTCTTTGTCTTTCTCTTTTTCTGTTTCAGGACTTCTTTCATCTCTCTCCACATCTTTGGATTTATTATTTTCACAGGGTTCCTCCGCACTGCTGAGTATATATGCTGGTTTTAGGCGGTCTACAGATACTGTCGTCGGTTTCCCTTTTATTTTAATCTTGTAGACCTTGTCTCCTCGTTCCAGGACTTCATAAGGCCCAGTATAAGCAGGCTGTAAGGTGCCACGTAAGGCGTCATCCCTTACGAAAACATGCTGAGATGTAGACAAATCTTTAAATATGAATATCTTATTCTGTCTATGGCGTGATGCTGGTGATGGCTGGAGTTTTTCGGCAAACGATCTTAGTCGTGTCGTGTACTCTGACATATCAGCTGTGCTACGGTAGTCTGGGCTGAAAAATTCGCCAGGTAACCGAAGGGGTTCGCCATAAACTAGTTCAGCGGCTGATGCTTGTATGTCTTCTTTGTAGGCGCTTCTTATTCCGAGCAAAACTAAAGGGAGTGATTCTGTCCAGCTGCTATTTGCGTGACAAACGATTGCTGCTTTTAGCTGTCTGTGAAAACGCTCAATAAGTCCATTGCAGGCAGGATGATAGGCTGTTGTTCGTTTGTGCTGGAATCCTGCTATTTTGGAAAGCTCTTCAAAAAGATTCGACTCAAATTGTCGTCCTCTGTCTGTCACGATGGAAAACGGTGTTCCAAAACGTGATATCCAGCCTGACAGGAGTGCCTTTGCAACAGTTTCTGCTGTGATGTCGGGTATGGGGATAGCCTCAGGCCATCGCGTGAATCTGTCGATGACGGTAAGACAATATCTATTACCCTGAGAGGTAACTAGAGGTCCAATAAGATCTATGTGAATGTTCATGAAACGAGCGCGAGGCAACTCGAAAGTTCCCATTGGTGCGGAAACATGTCGAGAAATCTTTGCGCGTTGACACTGAAGGCATGAACGTGACCATTCTTTGCAATCTTTGCGAATTCCTGGCCAAACGTAGCGTTCTGCTACTAACCTTGCAGATGCCTTGGCTCCAGGATGGCTAAGAGAGTGGAGTGTATTAAAAACTTGACGTCGCATTGGCTTAGTGATGAACGGTCTGGGAGTGTGAGTGCTGACGTCGCAATAAACATCTGTTTTGCTTCCAGGTAGTCGTATTATCTCCAAGCGAAGCGAAGTTTGTCCTTCTAGAAACTGTTTGAGTTCCTGGTCAGAAGTTTGAGACTTTGCGAGTGCGTTGAGGTCGATCGGAGCGGTCAATTCATCAACACGCGACAAAGTATCAGCCACAACATTGTCTTTGCCTGAAATATGGCGTATGTCTGTGGTAAACTGAGAAATGAAATCTAAGTGTCTGAATTGTCTTGGTGAACAGTTTTCTTTCTGTCCGTGAAATGCAAAACAGATGGGTTTGTGATCTGTATAGATGACGAAGTCTCTTGCTTCCACCATGTGTCTGAAATACTTGATGGCTTCGTAGATTGCAAGGAGTTCTCGATCATAAGGTGAGTATTTTTGCTGTGATGGACTCAACTTATGAGAGTAGAATGCAAGAGGTTGCCACCCATCATCTTTCCATAGCTGAAGTACCGCGCCCAGAGCTGTGTCACTCGCATCAGTGACTAAAGATAGCTTGCTTTGACAGTCTGGATGTACAAGAAGAGCGGCGTCGCATAAACTCTGCTTACAGTCTTCAAACGCTTGTAAAGCTGCTCCTGTCAAATCAACCGGGTGATTGCCTTTGACTGAACCAGTTAATAGAGCATTGAGTGGTGCTTGAAGTTGGGCAGCATGTGGAATAAATCTCCGATAAAAATTAAGCATACCCAGGAATCTTCTTAACTGCTTGACGTTTTTGGGTGCTGGGAAATCTCTAATTGCTTGAACCTTCGTCTGTAATGGCTTAGTTCCCTTGGCTGATATGCTGTAGCCTAGAAACTCGACTTCTGACACTCCAAAAATACATTTCGACACATTTATGACGATTCCATACTCTGACATTTTTGAAAAAAGAATCCGGAGGTGTTCAATGTGTGTATTTTCGTCGGGAGAGTAGATTAAAAAATCGTCCAGGTAAGTGTAACAGAAGTCTAGACCTCTTGTCAACTCATCTACGAATCTCTGGAATGATTGACCTGCATTGCGTAATCCAAACGTCATAAATGGGAATTCAAAGAGTCCGAATGGTGTGGTAATCGCTGTCTTCGGTATATCTTCAGGATTTACAGGAATTTGGTTAAATGCTTTTACCAAATCTATCTTAGAAAAGACGGTGTTGCCAGCTATATTATGGGTAACGTCGTGAATGTGACGAATTGGGTACCTGTCTGGCACGCTGCGAGCATTCAACATCCGGTAGTCTCTACAAGGACGCCATTCGTTGTCCTTCTTTGGCGCGAGGTGAAGAGGGGATGCCCATGGGCTCTTTGAAGGTCGTGCTGTACCGTTCTGCAACATAACTTGAAATTCGGCTTTAGCAATTTTCAACTTATCGGGAGCTAGGCGTCGTGGATTACAAAATACAGGAGGGCCTGGTGTTGTACGGATATGATGAACTGTATTGTGTTTTATGACACGCTGCGTACCTGATGGACGGGTGATATCAGGAAAATCCTTCAAGATGTCGTGATACTTGGAGTCTCCGGTCAATATCTTCACTGAAGATATGTTGTCCGAGTGACGTGCTAGCGTAGCATGTGTTGTGAGTGTCGTGGTATTGTCAATAAGGCGTTGGTGTCTGCAGTCGACGATAAGGTTGTAATATGACAAGAAGTCGACACCGATTATAGCCTTCGTGACGTCAGCCACGATGAAACGCCAGGTGAACTCACGACGCAACCCGAGGTTTAGTACCAGGTGTGCGTATCCATAGGTGTCAATGGTCGAACCGTTTGCCGCTGAGAGTTGGTAGTTCGTCTTGGGACGACGTTCTCGAAGAGCAGACCGAGGAAAAACGCAGAGATCGCTACCAGTATCAACGAGAAACTGCATTTTGGAAGTATGGTCTGTGACAAACAAGCGACCAGATGAATTGTTGGGGCAATCGTTAGTCGCCATTATCGACCGCCCTGAAAGTTTTCCGAACTGTAGTCGCAAGGTTTGACGCATTTATTCGCCCGGCTGCCAAATTTAGAATGGTACCAGCACTGCGGGAACTTCCTGTAGCTTGACTGCGATCTGTTTGATGCTGAGCGGTTGCGGTTTTGCGGTCTGCCTCTGGATCTGGATCGGGATCTTGATGATGAAGCCATTGTGTCTACTTTAGAAGTGAGGTTTTGCACTTGCCTGGTAAGTTCCGATATTTGTCTTGACATGACGTCAAATGAGCTTCCAGGTGTTGCATGTGAAATGGCTGCCACTCTTGGGATATTGGGCACAATGTCGTGGATCCGGTCTGCTAGTTCAGCGAGCTCTGTCAAGGTAGCTTTCGCTTGTGAAGCAACAATTGTTTGAATGCTGCTTGGCAGTCTGCTTGTCCACACAGTTTTAATAAAGTGGTCGGGCATACCTGGTCCTGCTAGGTGTTGCAGTTGACGTAGGAACTGTGATGGTTTCCTATCACCAAGCTCTTCATGCTTCATCAGCTGCTCGACCTTTTCCTGGTTAGTGGCCGACACACGCTTGATTAGCTCGTCCTTCAATGTGACGTACTTGTTTGTGTCTGGGGGATTGCTAATCAGGTCGTCAATCATGTTAGCATACCGCGGCTCAAGCTGTGACGTCACCTGGTAGAATTTGGTATCGTCGGATTTAATACCGGAAATTATGAATTGCGCCTCAAGTTGTGCAAACCATATATGGGGCTTTTCCGGCCAAAACGGCGGGACACGTACTCCAACTCTGTACACTTCCGCTGGCGTATGAGATGGTGCAGTGGAGTTGCGCTCTGTGTCTGCACTGCGTTTAATCGTTGGATCGACATTGTCTCCGGCCATCTTACTTCAAAAACAGTAAATAGGTACGTACTTTTGTCCAGTGTACGGGGTCACCAGTGTAGGTTTAGTGTTGGTGGTGATAACTATATTTCACAATGAAACCACTTAACAGTTCAGGTAAAATGTCTATTCTGAGGTTTCACAAACTTGTTATAAGTCCACACAATAAAACACCTAACTATAAGAAGGAGTAAACAATAATTTTAAGCACGTAACAAAGCAAAGCAAAGCTAGCGGCGGCAGGCAAGTAAGTACGTGTCTACGACGGCAGAAGCTGGAGGCGAGACTGCAGGTCCGCGGCCCGTGCGCGGTGCATCGCTCGTTGCAGTCCAAGCGCACGCTGGTGCATGCCTGGCCCCGCGGACTCCTGCGGTAGGGGGGTGCGCGTGCACACCAAGCAACAGGTAGGCGAGGCGGCGGCCGAGGGTTCGCGAAGTATATTTGTTACGCGGTCCGTGCGGCGGCGCCCCCCTGGTCACGCGGCTGGCAGCGTGTTCGGCTAGTGGACGCTGCAGCTAGGTATGTACTCAGGAACGGAGCATCACGACTTCTGCGGCGTGAAGGGTAAGTCAGTCCGTCCTGTTTTAGCTATAATTACTTATATATTGTTGATATTATATTATTAATTATATATTGTTGATCTTATATTATTACTTATGTATTTATAGTTTATATTGTTTATTAAATATAATTACTTGTATATTTATGTATTGAATATAATATTATTTATAATACTTTTATACTTACTTACTTAGTTTAGTTATGTATGTATATTGTATGTTATATATGTAATAAATTGTAGATAACCGCTACAACAGGTTCAAATTGCAGTTGGCGTATCCAATCGCCTTAATTGGAAATGAATTAGTTATGGGGGCGTCGAAAGTAGCTTGAAATGGTTCGTAGTACGTGTCATTTATAACTACGGCTGTTGCGCCGGCCTTTTCTTTTGTGAACTCAGCCCTGGACTCACTGCCGTGTGTGATCATGCCAAGTGAAATAATAAAAGGGTGCTAATCAAAAATACTGCTGGCTATTGTTATTATTATTATATAGCTGACTGTGGAGTTGGGCCCTGGTCAACGCTCTTAGTTAGACATGGCTAGTTACAATTTTGCAGACATGTTTAGTTCCCCCGCAGCAAGTACCAAAAACCCTAAACTTTACAAATGTAACTTTCGTATTACTTTTGACGTCCAAAAATCACTATTTTATCACTGATTATCTGACTGAGTCACTTCTTCTTCTAAGCGTGTCAATGGCATCAAATTATTATTATTTTAAACCTTTCCGGACCAGAAAGAGGCCACTGAGTCACTAATATAAAACCTAACTTCTTTCACTTCCTTCGTGACTTAGAAACTTGAAATTTGTTATAAAATTTTTGCATGAAAGTTGAAATATGAACAGAAACGAAAAAATTCAAAAAAATCTTCTGTATACATCTATATAAAATGGTAAACTGTCTGGGTAATATATCAACGCACAGCTCAAACCGCTGGACCAAGAGACGTGAAATTTTGCATACATACACCATAAATATAGTGTAGGCATCCACTAAGAAAGGATTTTTGGAAATTCTATCCCTAATGGGGCAAAATAGGGATGAAAGTTTGTATGAAAGTCCGTCAATTTCAAAATTAGGATCTTCAAATTTTGGGTTTAGGCTGACGATTGAAAATGAATATATATGTGTCAAACAATAAATATCAAACAATAAATATATGTAAAAAGAGAAGTCGTGACTCACTCAGTGACTGTAATTTATAATGAAGTTTTCTTTGTGCATTAACAATAAATAAAGATTGATGGATGTGGAAGATGCGACAGTGGTGTGTCAGGATCGTAGCAGATAGAAATCTGTAATTTCTGCCTGCCCCTCTCGGAGATATGCGTGAGTATATTTGTATGTATGTAATGTACTGAATCTTCGTAGCGCGCTGACCGACTGCGCTCGAGCGTCCAGTCACAGACACAAATATAAAACACTAATAAGTACGCGCGCATGCGCGTCGCGAGACGTGCTCACTGAAATGGAAACAGTGACGCAAGATATGGAAAAAGAAAAAATATGAATAAAAAACACGACTTCGCAATAGACGACGCCACCTTGACACCACTTGCCCTTGACTCGTGAAAACAGCCGTTATCTGAAGTTCTGTCAATGTCTTTGGACGCGAGTAAACTTATTACCGCTTTTATTTATGGTGGAGGGACATGAGCGTAATGAACGAATAATACTGCATTTAGATATTCTTGTATGAGTAATAATCATAAAGAAATTGAATCGAGAACAAATTTCTTCTTGTGCTTTTTTCTGTTTGACAGTTGTCTGCGTGTGTCTCTGTCTGGTAGTCGGTGATGACGGCCCCCTCTCTAAAAATATATGTTTGGTGGGAGTGGGACGGAGTAGACGTCTGGTTGTCTGTGTGCGCGGGAGGGTCCTTTTCGGACTAAAATAGTTGTTTACTTATTTCTGAAAATAAAGTTTATTATTATTATTATTTCATTCCATTTCACTGATATGTATATGTTTATAAATTGTCTGTAGCTCTAATAAACTGGAGAATGCCAGCGACTTTGTTCACATTGATTTGTGGACCAGTTTTGCCCGTCGGGAACGCGTTTACGACGCAAAAGTTTACACCCCGTGTCAGGGGGTGAATTTTGAAAATTTCCAAACTTCATGTTTATTTTGAGCTATTTTGGCTGTGTGTCGTCTGTCAGTCAGTGAAAATGAAAATGAAAATATATTTATTTAACACAAACTGATTTTTACAATACATACTTAAATTAAATTAGTCTAAATTTAAAAAGTGTGATATATATTATGGAATGAGTTTACTTAAAAACAAAAACTTAAATACTCCTAAGAGTACTAGGATTATATAAATAATTAATTCTAAGAGATTATAAATATAAACAAAAAAGTATTAATTACTATCGAGATATATTTCGACCAACCAACCACCAATTATATGTCAAATAACTATTTTTGTAATTCGACTGACGACGACCACAAGTTGGTCGAAATATATCTCGATAATAATGAATACTTTTTTATTTATATTTATAATTTGTTTAAAATTATTAAAAGCTAAAAAAAGGCTTTAAAGTAAGATATTTGACAGAGGCTGTTCGTTTTTTTATAAATTTACGGGAACGCAAATGTCGAAAAACGACGGGGATAATTGTCAAAAAGTCGGTTTTAAATTAATTCAAAATTAACTAAAATAGCTACAAAAAATTCCATAACCACTAATTTAGGTGTAGTTAAAACCCATCAAAATAAATATTTTTCAAGTCTGTATGCTATTCTAATTTGTCAGAATATCAAAAAAAGTGTAAATTTAGACGTGATTTCAATAATTATTTCTATCGAATGAAATTCCTCCTATCGCGTTTCTGATAGACCAAAATCTAGTAAAAGGTCCCAAAATTGTTATACTAATTTATTTTACTTGGAACTTCATTAAAAGAGCAGATAAATAACTTCAAAAAGTGTCAATTTTCACGGTATAGCCCCTTAACTGTGAAAGTCACATAATTGTTTTTTATTTATTACACTTTTTGTACCTTTACAAACATAATTTACAACACATTTTCACATAAAAGACAGACATTGTGTACAAAGGCGGCACTTATTGCTAATAGCAATATCTTCCAGGCAACCTTAGGGTGGAATGGAAAAGATGTTAACGATAAAAGGGTAGCGTTAACGCTAGAAAAAAATATATACGAGGTGACTTTTTCAGCATCGTCCAAATTCATATTGGAGGCTTGATAAGTGATCAGTATCTTGGATCAGTAACAATTTTTGTGAAATTCATAAAATTAAATTTCGGCTTCCAATATAAATTCAGTTCCAGTCCCGAGTGAATCACTATGTGGAGTCGAAATTTCATTTTACGAATTTCACAAAAATTGTTACTGATGCATGATACTGATCACTTACCAAGCCACCAGTATGAATTTGTACGATGATCAAAAAGTCATCTTGTATATTATAATTATAAATATAGTAAATGCTCGCGTTTATTTCGTTTCTCCTGATCCCGCGGGAATTTCGTAAAATCCCTTCTCAGCGGATGTCTACGTCACATACAAGGAATTTAAAGTCCAAATTTCATGATCCTAGGTCCAGCCGTTTGGTCTAGGCGTTAATAGATCAATCAATCAGTCAGTCAGTCAGCAAGCGAGTCAGTCGGTCAGTCAGCGAGGCACTCACCCCCGGTTTCTGAAAGGCCAATCAAAGTTAACAATAGATTAAAAAAACTTTAACCGCAAATAACGCTGAAAATAAAGCATATAATGAAGTCTGAATAGTGATGAATCAATAATTAACTTGGTTAATTTTTGATTTCAATGTAAAATTCCCACTTTTTCTGGCTTAATCCGCAGATAATTATTTTTTAATCTACTGTTAACATTGATTGGCCTTTCAGAAATCGGGGGTCAGTCAGTCAGTCAGATAGACAGGACTGGTGATTTTTGTTAAGAATAAAGTGCAATTTAAAATGACATAAACTAGTTATTCAGTATGAATATGTCATAATAGTTTCAGAGCATGTCATAGCTACGTGATAAATCTACCTCCATTGCATAATATTACTTACCACACTCAAGGTTAAAGTCCGTAGCTTAGCAAAAAGTGCATAACTTAACTTTGTATTTCTTGTTTGGAAGCTAAAATTGAAAAATGTTTTGGTATATGGCAGTTAACACTAATAATTTAGTATGAGTGAGGTTTATAAAGCATGAGTTTGTAATTTAATGCACAATTAGTCATGTTCTGGTCCAAACCAACTTAAAATACTGTTTTACCTTGGTTTGTACCAGATCACGACTAATTGTGCATTAAATTTCAAACTCATGCTTTTTAAACCTTATAAATACTGAATTGGTCTTAACTGCCTCATACCAAAATGTTTTTCAATTTTAACTTCGAAACAAGAAACACAAAGTAAAGTTATGCACTTTGGGCCAAGGGACTGACGTCTAACCTTAAGGCGTCCTTCCCACCGTCATCCGAAATTGACTCTATTGATAAAATGGCATGTTTAAAAATTATGAAAAAAAAATTATATTGTAAATAACATCATTGTAGGAAATTATCCTAGCGTATAAGAAACAGCATGAAAATATTGTTCAAAGCTAAACAATTTTGAGGCTAAAATTAAGTAAAATTGCTTATTTCTTAAAAACTACTTATGGTATTTGTTTGGTTTTTGCACTAAAATACGAGGAAAACATTGCTTAGAAAAATCTCGTCCATGTGAAATGTATTATTTTCTCATATTTTGAGCTACCCAGAGACCCAAATGTCAATAAACCGGCACGCAGAAAATCTTTAGCCAACTTTAATATTATCTTCGCGATACACGCAGCGTTTATAAAATTACCGATTTCCCTTTATATACCTTTTTTCTTTTTTAATGATTATAATGAGCGTTTTTCTCGTTGTTTTTTTTTTCTTAGTTCTTAGCTTTCCTCCAGATGTCGTTGTCCATGTCACCATAGACAAAATATGGTTCGTAGCAATCAATGTCAAAGAGGTTATAAGTTTGTTTGGAATCCGTGAAAATTTTGTCTTTGATACTGTTGCTAAAGTATACGACAGTGCCATCTAGGAATCTTAAAAATTTGACATAAAGAAAAACGCTCATTACATAAAAAACAATAAAATAAAAAAAAATGTGAGATATATTTCGGGTCATTCGGGCCCGGTGTCAGTCACAAAGGCCCGAAATATATCTCACATTTTTTTTTATTTAACCGTGTTTAATGTGACTATTAATCATTCAAAAAGACAAAAAGTCAATATTCAACCTTCATATACCTGTTATCCCTGACATTGGTGTCGATTCGGCGTAACACGACTTAACTTATTTGACAGGACTAACCTTATTTTAAGCGTCCTGTCTTTTCTTTCTTTATCTTATCTTCTCTTGTTAAATCGTGTTACACCGAATCGACACCATTGAGCTCCTTATTTTGCATCAATTAGAACTGACTTCTATGACTGTTTTAAATAGCGCACTCAAATAACACGTTTTTCACTCAAAAAACGTTCGTAAAGTGAAATTTTTAAGAAAGTATCGTTTAAAATACTTACTAAAGTACCTTTTCCTTACTGTCCTGCAATTTTCATATAATTCGGTTATGTAATTTTTTTACGAAACGAGAAGAACTTGAAAAGTCTACTAAGTTAATTTTATTTTTTTTTTCGATTGACAACGTGTAAAATCACGTATTGAACCGTTATAAAACGGGGAGGATGTGTCTGAAATTTTTCAGTCATATAGATAATATCACAACTCCGTGGTTTAAAATGAATTAGAATAGAAACAATATCAGGATAAGCCCTCCTCGCATATTACTTAATTGTTACGCTTTATCAGTGTATAATTTTATCATGAAATGTCTTCGAGTAATAAAAGCAGTGGTAGCTTAGTCGGTATGACGTCTCTATCTTAGTCGGTAGGACGTCTCAATCTTAATTGGTAGGATGTCTCTATCTTAGTCAGTAGGACGTATCTATCTTAGTCGGTAGGACGTCTCTATATTAGTCGATAGGACGTCGCTATCTTAGTCGGTAGGACGTCTCTATCTTAGTCGGTAGGACGTCTCTATCTTAGTTGGTAGGACGTCTCTATCTTAGTCGGTAGGACGTCTCTATCTTAGTCGGTAGGACGTTTCAATCTTGGTCGGTAGGACGTCTCAATCTTAGTTGGTAGGACGTCTCTATCTTAGTCGGTAGGACGTCTCTATCTTAGTCGGTAGGACGTTTCAATCTTGGTCGGTAGGACGTCTCAATCTTAGTCAGTAGGACGTCTATATCTTAGTCGGTAGGACGTCTCTATCTTAGTCGGTAGGATGTCTCAACCTTAGTCGGTAGGACGTCTCTATCTTAGTCGGTAGGACGTCTCTATCTTAGTCGGTAGGACGTCTCTCTCTTAGTCGGTAGGATTTCTCTATCTTAGTCGATAGGACGTCTCTATCTTAGTCGGTAGGACGTCTCTATCTTAGTCGGTAGGACGTCTCAATCTTAGTTGGTAGGACGTCTCTATCTTAGTCGGTAGGACGTCTCTATCTTAGTCGATAGGACGTCTCTATATTAGTCGATAGGACGTCGCTATCTTAGTCGGTAGGAAGTCTCTATCTTAGTCGGTAGGACGTTTCAATCTTGGTCGGTAGGACGTCTCAATTTTAGTTGGTAGGACGTCTCTATCTTAGTCGGTAGAACGTTTCAATCTTAGTCGGTAGGACGTCTCGATCTTAGTTTGTAGGACGTCTCTATCTTGGTCTCTATCTTAGTCGGTAGGATGTCTCAACCTTAGTCGGTAGGATGTCTCTATCTTAGTCGGTAGGACGTCTCTATCTTAGTCGGTAGGACGTCTCTATCTTATTCGGTAGGACGCCTCTATCTTAGTCGGTAGGACGCCTCTTCTTAGTCGGTAGGACGTCTCTATCTTAGTCGGTAGGACGTCTCAATCTTAAGACCCCCATTCTAATCGTGCCGGTATAGAATGCACCAATACGAATAACTTGTGCATAAATATTGTATACTTAAATTACCACTTGCTAATGTAGTGAAGAAAAACACTGTTAGTTAAACCTGCATTTCCTAAAGGCGTACGTATATTTGTGCCCTAATTACAGCGATGAGGGCTTACCCTCTATCCTATCACAATGGGAAGTTAAAATCGTCGGTGAAAAGTGGGTTTTACGAGTGTTGACTGAACTAGCACAAGGCCCGGAAACACCTCTCACACCCCCTTGAGAATGTGATGATATATTTTCTTATATCAAAATTGTTTGCATCGAAGAGCAGAAATCAACGGTTACTTGATTAACACCCTGTATGAATACGGAGAGTATGTATTCCCACGGGAAATACTTAATAGAAGTAAATGGTACCGTGGCCACCCACGTCTAACAATACCAGTCATATCTTTAAACATACTCTATACCTATTCATAGTACCAACCCTAACCCGAAGAATACTGAAAAGGTGCCAAAAAGAGTTTATTTTTGGAAATAACGGTGAGCAACACAGGTCTACTACACGGGTTTAGTTCTACGAGTAGAGTACAGTTTTGAGCACGCGTTGTGAACTAGATCACATCGAGAGCAAAACAAAACGCACGACCTCCACCCTGCACCCTTGACATTAAAACAACAGTACTATTGGCAATACTATATAAACTAAGAGAAAACAGTGGACAAGCATCATTTAGCAAGCATTGCCCAACAGACACGAGTGCAAGTGAAAATGAAAACACTAGTGGTTGTTTGTTTAGTGGCGGTCTTCGCCGGTGCCATAGCGAGGGATGTGCGACAGAAGAGGGATGCCGACTTGGTAGCAGCAGCGTCCGACCATTGGGAGAAAGGGGGTGGGGCCGAACACCACGGCGATCACCATTCCGAACACGGCGGGCATGGCGAAAAGGGCTACAAGGGACATCATGAACACGACCACGGCAAAAAGGGACACTCAAACCACGAGGGTCACAAGGGCCACTACGACGAACACGGAGGCCACAAGAAACACCACCACCACGACGACGGCTACTACGACGAACATCACCACGGAGAAAAAGGGGAAAAGGGCAACGGTTTCGAAGAAAAAGGCCATTACCACAAAGGACATTCCACGAAAGGCCATCACGGTGTGCACAAAGTAGACGAGTTCAAGAAGGACAAGCACTTCCACGACAAACACGGTGAATCAGGTTTCGAGGAAGGATATGGTGGTCATCACCATGAAGGTGGTTACAAGAAGGGCGGACACTTCCACAAGGGACACAAACATGGCGGTCATCATGAACACGAACACGGCAAGAAGGGGCACCATGAGAATGGAGGGCATCACCATGACCACAAGGGACACCACGAAGAGGGAGGCCACGATGAGCATTACCATCACCACGAAGGCCACGGCAGCAAGGGCGGCCATGAAGACCACAAGGACTGGGGCTGGAAGGGACACTAATTAATATGTTTATGTAAAATTTATTTTTGTTATTGTTGATATTTTTGTGATACTAAAATAAACGATGATTGGTGCTATTTGGTTTTGGTCCGAATTTGTGCGTCTTATTTTTTTGAGTTTAATGCAATGTATAAGTAGGTAGACAGTATAGGCATATATGTGTGTACATGTAGTACAGGGTAATAATATATTGTAAATATGACTTTTGAATTACTACCTTCAGTGGCATATTACTAATAGGCATTGGCCCAATGCGGCCGAATTGTAAGAGCGACCCAGCGGGTCTACCTCGTAATTCTGATTTTCATCAACATCAACTTGATATTGAAATTTTACGTGCGTGCGATGACGCCCGCCTAGCATGCCATCTCTTTCGCACGCACGTCAAATTTCAATCTCAAGTTGATGTTGATGAAAATCATAATTACGCGGTAGACCCGCGATCTGACGAGAAATATAGATAATTCAGATTTAATTGACTCCTTTGCAGCAGAGCCGTCTGAAGAAAGGTTCTAAAGTATCAAATAAATTTTATTTTAATATATATCGTTCCATTAATATATTTAGCATTTTTTTCTATAATGATTTATTTAATTTATGTAAAATATGTGAAGTAATGGCAGTGGGGCAGGGCGGTGGGGGTGGCCAGATGTAAGTGTGAATAGGCCAGTGACTTTATTAGTTATATTTTATTTATTTATTAATCACAACAAATCTGCACATAACGTAAAAAAAAACGAAAAGAGAGAAGCTTTTAAAATTTTCTTGTTTATTAGGCTCGAAATTATTTGTTAATACATGCTCTAATTCCTGTAGCAAAACAACAACAGTTCATATCAAATAATTATTCTTCTTCATATGAAACATCAACCCTGACCTTTTTATATATAGATGAGAAATATCCTTGACTCACCGAAACTTTCCTCATAGGTACTCGAAACTTTGGCTGTTCAAACATTTGTTTGAAGGTACATATCTTATTCGTGGTTGTTTACGGCAGCAAATGTTACACATATCTGGGTAATGGGCATATTCAAAAATGTTGACTGCAGGTAGAAAATTTTGTGTCAAATATTTTTTGCCATATTTTAAGTAGTTATATACTTAGTCTATACCTAGTCCTGCCATAAGTTCTGTTACTGCTTTTAAGGAGAATTGGAAGGTTCCAAGGAAACCCTAGAACATATCGATCTATATCCATAGGATAGAGTTGCAGATTTTGGTTGTCAAAATACGAATGTATTTTGGATTTATGATATTCCATTGATATGTATGAAGATGTGATAAAAGTTTATGCTTGTGATAAGATAGGAATTTATTTTTATTTTTTATTTAAGCAATAAATAATAAAATAATTTAAAAACTCGATAGAAAATAAAAAATGCTTCTAAGACATCCATTGGGCATGATTTGTTCATATGATGCTGTAAAATCTTCTCAAAAAAATATTCAAAGCCATGATTTTGTTTTCTAGCTTTAATCCTCAACACAAATTCGATTTGTAAAATTTAGGATTAAAAAGGTATTCTTTATATAAGACCAAAATCCCAAATTATGTCGCGTATTTTAAGATAAGTTATTTAAAAAATAATAACCTATGAACAAAATTACAAAAGTCTTTCTTATTGACATTTTATGTAAACAAAAGACACCAATATTGATAGACCCACTGCGTCTTTGACTTTATGCCGTCAGTTTCGTTTCATTTTTGGTCAGGTAATATGTTCACCTTTATTTGATACGAAACTGACGTAACGAAAATATCTTATTTTTATTTTGAATTTTTTTTTTATATAAACTATTTTTCGCAGCGGTACAACTGAAACAAAAATATGTTCCAAAAACAATAGGTTATCTGAAATTGAAAGTTAAAAACATAATACCACTGGTTATCTTTTTAAATTGTGTAATATATGCTGACGGAAAAACTGCGAAAATCTTACCTAACGAACAACGCGTCTGCTTTGATCGGCTGCTACTTCAAACTGCTAATCGAAATGGAGGCCGTAACAAATTTTTTATGGTCATAATGTAGCTATTTCTTCATATTTCCCCAAAACATGACAAAATTCTCTTAATTTCGTGAAAAATCACCGTAACTAAACCTGACCTGTCAGGTTTGACGGAACCCTCGGAACATGCTTCCAATTGATTTAATAGTATTAAGCTGTTTTAATTTTACTTTTACTACTTACTTACAATAAAATAACATCTATGTGCATTTCACCACCAACAGCAAATTTTATTTGTGAGATCAATGTTACTTGATATATTGCCCTCCAAAGAAGTCGTAATGAAACTGGGTCAGTACTGGACGAAGAAATTACTCCATTTTGTTTATTTTCTATAAATGTTTCTGAATAGGTTTTAATGGCAAAAAAATGTCTACATAATTGTCTATACAACGTGTAACAGAAAGGTGTAACCAAGGGCTTATTCAGTCAATGGTATAGAACAACTTTTACTATGGAACAAAACCTGTATCTCAAATAAATGTTTTTACTGTTTCATAGAAAAATACAATGTCGCTCGGCCGAAATGTATGGAAGGGCAGATTTTTTTTTAAGATTTCAGGGTTGCCTCCATAGTAAAAGTTGTTCTATACCATTGACTGAATAAGCCCTTCAAATATTGTTACACCTTTCTGCTACACGTTGTATAATAGAAAATATTACAATTTTCACTTTGGTGTTATTGGTTAAGATTTTCGTAAAATTCAATTTAAAGCTTTGGGACAGCCAAAAACATTAAGTGCGTCACTTTTGAAAAAAATGACAAATACTCAAAAAAAAATTCACGATAGATCTTATTGCCAGTAAATAAATACGAAAATGCCTTAATCCGAGGGACTTCTTTCGTGAAAAGAACTTTACTTGAAGTTTTCTTTACTGTCTAAATGCACTTTTGTTTATTCTAAAAGTCTAAATACAGCCAACAGTCGTTTAAAATCATATACTAGCTAAAGTCTCCTCTGAGTTTGGAATTCAAACTTTCAAACTAAAACAAAGTCCATAATTACCCAACACTTGAAAGCTTTTACTGTGTTTCTATATTTGAACCGTGTCTAACCTAACCTGTCTAATTAACGATTAATTGAGAAGTTCTTCTTGATTGTCTTGATTCAGTAAGGGAATTTTTGAATTCAGCAAATATATTTAAAAAAAAACGGCCAACTGCGCATCAGACTCGTGCACAAATGGTTCCGTATCACCACACAACACGGGTACGGAACCCTAATATATAATCTGTGATTATGGTAAATAATTCCACTTGCAGTTATTAAGGACAAACTTAATTTGACACTTACGATCTGTTAAACTCTATGTATGTAAAGGGTCTCATGAAGTTGGTCATTGCTAACTTCCTAAATACTTAAATATTTGTAATTTTTAGATATTTTTTCTATGTGAGTGCTATGAGACCTACTTTTAAACGAAATTTCAAGTTTCTAAGTCACTGGAAGTGCCCTATAGGTTTTGATTCCCTTGCGAGTGTCAAAAATGTGTATAAAATAGATTATGTAAAGTGTAATAACTTTTTTTGTCGTCAAATTAGAAGCCCATAAAGCGGTTGACTTCTGTAGGAAGTATCAGTTTCAACTTGATACTCGTATGTCATTCAGGGCCCGAGAAAAAGGGTCTTGACAGACAGACAGACGGACAACAAAGTGATCCTATAAGGTACGAAACCCTAAAAATAAAAAAATCCTATGTTTATAGCTATCAAGTTTAGCAATCAAAGTATAAACGAATTATATCAACCTCACGGTTTTAAAGTAGCTAGAGAATTTGTCCTTATTAAATTGAAAAGATTGTTTTCGATATTTATTTTGTTCGGAAGTAGGTACTACAAATGATAAGTATGTACCAAAAATTGTCTAGGATTTGGCGATTCTTAGCATATTTTCTTTACATTTTTAGTTAGTATGTTTGTCCGTCTGCCAATACCCATTTGCTCAGGCCCCATGTGAGATACCAAGTTGAAACTAATACCACCACAGAAGTCTACTGTCCAATGGTGCTGTAAAATATATCAGTCTTCTAATAACTCTACTTGAAAAAAAGTTATTGCCCTTTATTGAGTGTGCTGCCATCGTAAAGTTTCCATTGGTTTCCTTTAGAATTTCAAAATTTTCTGAATACAAGATTATACATAATACATAGGTAATATAAGGTTAAACTGAATTTTGAATTTAAGTGTTCTATTTCGATTAATTAGAAAAAGGCGGGTTTTTTTTAAATCCGGCTGCGAAGCCGCTCTTAAGATTCCTTTTACAATAGTTTAGAGATAGTGCCACAATTAACGTAAATTATAACTATATTTATCCCAGTTTCATTAAGTTGCTGCTATTCCCTAGATATTTACACAAGGAACGTCGGAAGCCAGAAAATACGGATCCAGACAGTTTTTGTTTTACAGTTTTTCTTTTCAGACAATAAAGCTCCAAAGTAAAAAAATAACTCCCGCAAGTAATTAATTAAAGAAAAGCATGAAATTTTGATACACTAATTGGGTAATGAATAAAATAATATGCCTAAGTTTAATAGTAGTTTATGCTACAAGGGTGCAAAGGAATAAAATACGAGGACGATTTAAAACACGAGCGTAGCGAATATAATCTTGTGAAATTTAAATTATAATTGGCTCAAAATGACAGTATCCAGAGCCGTTAAACAGTGTAAAAAGAATTATTACATTTATGGTACACAGGAAAGGCTGCAGGTTAGCCAACCATTGTAAATAAATAAAAAAATAATAATAATAAAGCCCTAGGGCAAAATAATCGACTTTCTGTTCGGTTTTGAAACATAAAAAGTGGGCCTTTACGAGCATTTGTATTCAAATAGTAGTTTATGCTACAAGGGTGCAAAGTAATAAATTACGAGGACGATTTAAAACACGAGTATAGCGATTATAATCTTGTGAATTATAATTGGCTCAAAAGGACTGTATCCAGAGCCGTTAAACAGTGGAAAAAGAATTATAACATTTATGGTACACAGGAAAGGCTGCAGGTTAGCCAACCATTGTAAATAAATAAAATAAAAAATAATAATAAAGCCCTAGGGCAAAATAATCGACTTTCTGTTCGGTTTTGATGCATAAAAAGTGGGCCTTTACGAGCACTTGCATTGAAAAAGATTTTTTGCTAGGTTAATGAAGGACACGTATTTCAATATGTGTACTTAAATAGTTCATACATTCTGTATATCCGTCATTGGAATATACTCAACAGACCGAGCTTTAGCACCACAGAACATAGAACATTTAGCACAGTCGTAATGTAACGGGGAAAATATAAATAGACGAAATATGCACGTTAGACCTGTATACCCAGTGTATATTTTCTTTAAGTTCATTGTTCTCGAGTCTACAAAACCGCAGCAGAGTGCCAGGAATGTTAGAGACAACCGCTGCCCCTGTATAATTGTATTTTATTGTGAACGTGAACAGGCTCTATTTACTTGTCGGGCACAACTAAATAATATAATTTATTTAGTTGGCGAAACTCAAAACATAGGTTAATTTAGTGGTTTACTAGTCTATATGAACAACTGTTTGTATGGGAGCTAAGCGAAATTCTTAAAATTTTGTTTTCACCTTTCCATACTGGACCAGTCAGCTGATTGGGGCAATTTGTATGGGAGGAAGAGAAAAAAAGTTGCGAATTTCGCTTAGCTCCCATACAAACAGTTGTTCATATAGACTAGTACTACTTATGTTTTGAGTTTGGCCAGCTGATATTATTTAACCTTATATAAAATCGAGACACTAGAAAGGGACAAAATTCACGGGTAAGAGTGAAATGGCGCTCTACACACCTTTGTGTGCTCGCGTCACTCACACGAACGCCAAAATCGCGAAAAAAATTATGTTATTCGATTCCTTGGATTGTGACAATGATGAATGGCATAAACCTCAGAATAAGGAGGCATAAACCTTTAGAATAAGGAATATATTCTGAGCATAAACCTTAGAATTTATTCTAAGGCATAAACAATATGGGTTTGGATCTCAGAATAAGGAGATAAGTGATAATTGTTCCGCGTTTCAGAAACGTCAGATCTGTATGGCACGTCTAAACGGCCGTTCGTCCTGTTTTGGATTTGCAAAAACGTAACATCATGCAACATTCAATATTTATTATATTTTCATCGGGCGGAGCCACGGGCACATCTAGTGATATAATAAATATGAGTCATGCTCCTATAAATGTGACAAACAAAAGATGTGTTTGTTTTTGATTTCACACCCCGCAAATGTTTTTCATTGTTGTGTAAAATAATGTTATAGAATACTTCTGAAAATATGTTTTCGGGATGAAATAAAATTATGTGTGAAGTTTTTATATAACTTTATCCAACAGTCCTAGGAGTACAAAGAGTTTGGGACGCAAAAAAGGGTTCTCATGTGTACATACGTAATACCAAAAAACATCATATGAATAAAACTCAAACAGTGTATTAAAACATATTGAAACGTGTATGAAATATATTCAGGGTTTTACATAATATAATGAGGGCATATTTTATCCACTTGTCTATCTGTCCGACTGAAACATAACTCAAGAATAGCTGGGCATAATAAATGTGCAAAAATATGGAAAATGCCTACTATACGTTAAATTCTGGAAATGAGAAAATTAGGAATTAAGGGTGATGCGACGGAACGCGTTTCCAGACGCACAAGTTTTTTTTTTCTTTTTTATACAAAAATATATATCAAATGAATGTGAATTATGGCTCTACGTGACAACCGTTTAATGTCTTTTATCTACACTCATATCGTAAAATCCTGATTATGAACTCAAAATAGTGCACTCAAAATAGTACACAAATCTCTTATACAGAAAAACAATTATTTAAAAGAACAGTTTTCTTAACAAAATAATGCTTATTAATAACTTTTTCGGCTATAAAAGTACAGTTACACGAAATTGGAAGGCAAACGGAACTTAGCCCATATAGCCATATGAATGGTTTGAATGCATGTACATTTATGACCAAACCCATGCTCTGTGGACTACGAATGATTTTAATCATGGTAGAATTCGTGACCGCAACCTTGTGTCACATGCTCGGTGAATTGCTGACTAGATTTTGTGCTTTATTTATTAATTGAATATTTATTGCTTTTTGTTTGATTAAAGTTTTATTCTGGGCAAAAATATCTGACAGCATATACTGAGCAACAAAAATGACGAAAAATTTGTTGATCGAAGACTTTTTATTAATATATAAGGAAAAAAACAACGAATTGAGTTCGTTGAAGGAAAACAAACGAATCAAACATACGGACAGACAGACGGACAACAAAGTGATCCTATAACGGTTCTGTTATTTCATTTTGTAAAAACTATCCACTCATAAAAAGCGTTGTCTATTAAAACGTTTTTTGCAATAGACAAGATCTAAATTTACAAAACTTGTAGATTCTGTTCAACGTACGGAACACATTACAAACTTTTTTACTGATGTTATTTTTATCTACTCCAAAATGATATCTCACAACTCCGTAAGGAACACACTAATATGTAACTTTCTAACATGATGTTAAAGTACATATCTCCTCGACTTTGAGCAACAAGGGTAACAGAAATTGGCATAAATTTCATATTCTCAAAGAAAATGACAAAAGTTTACACATTTAAACCTGCGAAGAGGCAAGAACGTAAGCTTGAGTAGCTTCACGTTCAAATATGACTTTCATGTTAATGGAGCATTGTACTAGCTAGAACATTGTACGTGGAATATTGTTTGCCATCTTCCATGCAACAATAATGAAGATCAATACAGCGAGGAGCGCAATTTCGAGGCACTTGTTATCTCTTCACGACCCAATAAACAGCAGTATCACCACAACCGAGATGCTTTTAACCAATCGATCTGCAACCTTGGCTCTCTCAAACAACAATACCACTGCGGCTGTAGCTTGGTATATAAAATCATTTTCAGCGGTGCAGTTATCATTCTGCAATTGCACAGCGGTGGTTTAACAATGAGGAGTAGTTTGTTAGTGATATGGGGGGTGGTGGCGCTTGCCACTCTGGCTTGTGCTCGGGAAATCCGGGAGAAGCGAGAGGCCGACCTCGAGCCTGCGGCCTCGCATCATCACGAAAAGGGTGGCGGCCACGAGCACCACGAACATCACCACCACGACCACGGAGACCACGACCACAAAGGGCACAAGGGCCACCACGAGCACCACCATGGCAAGCACGGACACCACGACCATGAAGGACACAAAGGACACTTCGGTGAGCACGGCGGCCATAAAAAGCACCATCACCATGATGACGGATATCATCATCATCACCATCACGGAGAAAAGGGTGAACACGGCCACGGCCACGAAGAACACGGCCATTTCCACAAGGGACATGACACAAAGGGACATCATGGCGTCGAGAAACACGATGAGTTTAAAAAGAATAAGCACTTCCACGATCACCACGGTGAAAAGGGACATAAGTCCCACCACGGCGGTCATCACCACGAAGGTGGTTACAAGAAGGGCGGACACTTCCACAAGGGACATAAACACGGCGGTCACCACGAGCACGAACATGGCAAGAAGGGCCACCATGAGAAGGGAGGGCATCACCACGGCCACAAGGGACACCACGACGAGGGAGGTCACCACGAGCATCATCATCATCATCATGATCACGGTCACAAGGGTGGCCATGAAGATCACAAGTCCTGGCACCACAAGGGCTAAGCTTCACAAATGGCGCAACTAAAGAATTTGTTACTTGTTTTGTTATGAACATGGTTGTTGTTTTTATATTTTTTATACTACTCAGTAAATTTTTTAGAAAAAAATTATTGGTACAATTGTTTTATATTGATATAAACTTCCCTGTTTTCATCTCAAGAAGGAGTAAGAAAAAAATTCTTACTGCTACGATCCTGATACACTTCTTACTCTTGTTCAAAATTCATCAAATGCACCACCCACACCCACACATGAGGCCATGCGAATTTTATTTTGTCACTGTCACTCTAAGCGAAAACACGCTCAGTGCGAGAGGGGCGGAAAAAAATGTTAGTTTTTTCATTTTTATAAAAAACTAAAACAGCTAGCAAAATTTCAAATATCAAATCTCCAGATATTGTTGAAACACACCTAATAAAATATGTTTGTGTTCTGTATATGGTTCCTATTCGTCAAACGAGGAGAAAAAGTGTGTTTGAAGACCTCACTTCAACAATTATTTCTATCGAGGAAAATTTATCCAAACATATTTTCCAATTTCAATAGATTATATGGTCAAAATGCATATACCAGAAATTAATAAAAAAAAACCGTGTATTTCATGAAATATAGGTTTAAAGATACTTTATTCTTATTAAAGACAATATGTCACTTACATAAGAAGAAAATACAAAAAAGAAGCACCTCTATTTTTTTACATATCGCCTTAAGGCGTTTTAAGATGACATAGCTCATGACGTTTACTAACAGCAGACGGGTCTTCAATCAAGCTAATAATATATTTTTAGGGTTCTGTACCTTAAGAGGAAAACAGAACCCTCATAAGATCACTCTCGTGTCCATCCATCCATCTGTTACAGAAGTTTTTCTCAAAAACCATTGGTGCGTAGGAATTTGAATTTTGGCATAAATTTAGTTCTGGGCAACGCGCACGCTTTGATTTTATTTAGAATTGCTTACTTGGTACGGAAACTGATCGCTTACTGTATGATTGGTACGGAACCTGAATTGTGCGAGCTCTATTCGTTCCTTGCTGTTTTTTTTAGGGTTCCGTACCCAAAGGGTAACCAACGGGACCCTATTACTAAGACTCCGCTGTCCGTCTGTCTGTCCGTCTGTCCGTCTGTCACCAGGCTGTATCTCATGAAACGTGATAGTTAGACAGTTGAAATTTTCACAGATGATGTATTTCTGTTGCCGCTATAACAATCAATACTAAAAAACAGAGTAAAATAAATATTTAAGGGGGCTCCCATACAACAGACATGTTTTTTGCCGTTTTTATTGATAATGGTACGGAACCCTTCGTGCGTGAGTCCGACTCGTACTTGGCCGGTTTTTTTTTTTTTTTGATAAATTACATACTTATTTAAAATACAAAATAGATAGATCGATAAATTCTTTATTATATTACCATAGGCTTCTTTTATGTTCAGCCGATGAGGGAATACAAAACGAACATAAAGATATTTGCAATGTCATGCACGAAATTATTTAAAATATGTCATACAATATAATACAATGTCAAACTCGTAAAATTGGTATCAAATTTTTTTTATTTTCATGCCAGGTGCTTTATACGAGGCTTTTCAGATAAGATACCCAACGAATTTTATTTTTGTCACTGTCACTCCAAGCGAAAAATCGCGCAGTGCGAGAGGGGCGGATTCAGGGCAAAAGGGAAAAAAGTTGGTTTTATATATATTTTTTTTAAACTAAACTAGCTAGCAAAATTTCCAAAATCGAAAATTTAGGTATTGTTGAAACCCATCTAATAATATATGTTTGAGTTCTATACATGGCTGCTACTCGTTAAACGAGGAGAAAAAGTGTGTTAGGAGACCTCATGTCAACAATTATTTCTATCGAGGAAAGTTTATCCAAACATGTTTTCCAAAATCAAATCCCTGGACTATATAGTCAAAATGATTATAATTTTCCGTGTATTTCAAGAAATACACAGAAAAGAAACAACCGTATTTTTTTCACATATCGCCTTAACTTTGATACTCAAGTCGCTATTTAACTAATAAACTAAGAGGCTTCACAAGCAAAACTGCCTTTAGAGACGTTTTTGAATTGCTTTAAACTTTTTATATAAATATTACAAAACTTCGAAAAAAATATATGAGATTTATGTATCCATGTCTCATAATTGTGATGTTTTAAAACCTTTAAAGCTCTAACTTACAACGAGTAAATAAATACCTTAATGCTTTAAAATGGTTTAAAAAACTGATAAAATGTTTAAACTTTAAAAATTTATAAAATTTAAGGATAATACTTGAACACAGACACGAGCAAAACAACAATCTATCATAATGACGTTTAAAACTTTTAAATATCAATTTTAACATGTGCAAAAAGTATTATTTTCTCTATTTTGCGCTATCCGATGACGCAGTGATCGTCGTAACAGCCACTTTGCAATGCACTCTGATATGAACGTTATTTCTATTTTGTTTCTGTTGATATTTGTACCGACACATTTCGAGCTGCTAATCTAGCTTACTGAAGCCCCTTAAGAAGATGGCATACCCTAGCAACTTTTTTTATTACCCGTCCAGCACAATAAGTCCTACGGCAAAGTTTATTTGCTTGTCATAGAGGCGATTATATGTTGGCTCTTTGGCCTCTTTTTCTTGAACGCGTAATACTAGTGATCACGCAGCGAAAAAACAAATTGGTGTGTTTTTAGCTAATACTGAAAAATTTTGTAGGGAAAAAAATATTGAATTTAGGTGATATACCTTCATATTTCTATTACCTATTTTATGAAAAAAAAATCAAGTTGATTTCTTAACCGCGTTCTTGAAGCGAACGTTTGATAACCAAAAAAAGAGAGGGTGCAAAACATTTTTTTTTGACAAAAGTATAAATCTTAGTACATTGTTTATACGTAACATCCCTAGAGAAAAGATTAATAAACCAAATATATTTTTTTCAATACAAGGAGAGTCCGAATTTCTTCAAACGAATCCTAGATAGACTGGAGTTGGTCATGCTCTAGGCTCAGGTACAGGCTTAAAAGTGCAGTCTGCATCTCGCTCGCTTGAAAACGAATTCGGAAAATATAAAATAGTATCGGTAGATAAATTTCATCATTACATCATGGTATACTCAACTGATGGTGGGCCTAGATCGGACCCGAAATATATCTTGAGTTTTTTTTTATAATAAAAATGTATTTTATTTAAATTAACAATATTCATTGCTGCGTTATAAAAACGCAAAAAGTAAAGTAACTCTGGATGTGAGGAGCTCTGAACCAGGACTCGAACCGGGGAATTTTATGTAATTATACAAGGTGACTTTTTGATCATCGTCCAAATTCATACTGGAGGCTTGATAAGTGATCAGTATCTTGGATCAATAACAATTTTTGTGAAATTCGTATAATGAAATTTCGGCTTGCCATACTAATTGACTTCCAGTCCCGAGTGAATCACTATGGGGAGTCGAAATTTCATTTTACGAATTTCACAAAAATTATTATTGGTCCACGATACTGATCACTAACCAAGCCTCCAGTATGAATTTGGACGATGATCAAAAAGTCACCTTGTATACATATATTAAATATATAACGTGTAACAAAAAGGTGTAACCATATTTGAAGAGCTTATTCAGTCAATGGTATAGAACAACTTTTACTATGGAGCCAACTCCGAAATCTCAAAAAAAAATCTGCCCTTCCATACATTTCAGCCGAGCGGCATTAAAAAGTTATTTTTTTTTCGAGGTACATTGTTTGTTCCATAGTAAAAGTTGTTCTATACCATTGACTGAATAAGCTCTTGAAATATGGTTACACCTTTCTGTTACACTTTGTATATTCATAAAAATTAAACAAGAAGTTCATAATAGTAGTTTATGCTACAAGGGCGCAAAGGAATAAACACGAGCGTAGCGAGTGTTTTAAACGTAACCGAGTAATTTATTGCTTTTACGCCCGTGTATCATACTACATTTTTCAATGCATAGTGTGAGGAAATGAAAACTAATATAATCTTGTGAACTTTAAATTATAATTGGCTCAAAAGGACTGTATCCAGAGCCGTTAAACAGTGGAAAAAAAGTATAACGTCTATGGTACACAGGAAAGGCTGCAGGTTAGCCAACCATTGTAAACAAATTAAAAAAATAATAATAATAAAGCCCTAGGGCAAAATAATCGACTTTCTGTTCGGTTTTGATGCATAAAAAGTGGGCCTTTACGAGCACATGCATTGAAAAAGTATAAATATATTTTTCTACCAATCATTATATCTGGGATACAGTATCACAATACGCAAGTGTGATTAAATTCATGAGAACTGAACACATGTTTTCTTCTGATGACTGAAGTGTTCAGCTCAGATATGTTTTACCTGGATGGATACAATATTTACCTTGTATTTTGTTTACGAATATTATATCGAGTATATTTTTACTTAGAGCATATAATATGGTCTAAGTATTTTTTTACACGCAAGTGCTCGTAAAGGCCCACTTTTTATGCATCAAAACCGAACAGAAAGTCGATTATGTTGCCCTAGGGCTTTATTATAATTTTTTTTTTATTTATTTACGAGAAGTTGCCTAACCTGCAACCTTTCCTGTGTACCATAAATGTTGTACTTTTTTTACTGTTTATCGGCTCTGGATACAGTTCTTTTGAGTCAATCATAATTTAAATTTCACAAGATTATATTTGTTTTATTTCCTCACACTATGCATTGAAAAACGTAGTATGATACACGGGCGTACGCGCAATAAATTACTCGGTTACGTTTAAAACACCCGCTGCGCTCGTGTTTTAAATCGTCCTCGTAATTTATTCCTTCTCGCCCTTGTGGCATAAACTACTATTATAATGTTTTACTAGTTGTGGTTTTTAGTCATTTTTCATAGAAGAGCTCATTCCGTCAATCGTATAAAACAGCTCTTACCACGAATCCAACACTGAAATTGCTAAAAAACATCAGCCCTAAACGTTTTTCGTGATTTTAGTGATCTTTCCGTTTTTTTTCTCAATGATTGTGATACTTGTGTCAAATCTGAAAAATTATAACGTAGTTCAACTTCTTAACTGCTTACACAAATTTTAGTTGTTAAAAATATTTTGTTTTAATATGCAAAATTTTTCAAACGCGAGAGCATGTTTGGTGCAACCGACCCTTAAAGAAAATAAGGAAAGTTGGTTTCTGTAAATGAGAATTTCAAAAATTTTGAATTTAAAAATGTTTTACGTTCTAATTTACAGAAACTAATACAAACTTTGCGATGGCTGCAAACACAATACATAGATAATAAGGTTTTGTTGAATTAGTATTGAGTGAATTTTGAATTTAAGTGTTCGATTAATTAGAAAAAGGCGGGTTTTTCAGAATCCGGCTGCGAAGCCGGTTCTAATTGCTCATTATTTACTCCCACCCGATCATATGTATCGATCCGCCGTTCAAAATAGTTCGTTCCGTGAACGACCTACCTATTCTGTATTTTTATAGAACTCCGTGATAAAATTGAAACGGCGTCTATCTGGCCGTCTATCCATCTGTATATGTCATCTGTCTGCGAATCACTATGACAATACAATACACAATACCATACAATACACAATGCACACCAAGAAACAAGATTTTATTACATATTTTATAGAATATACGAGTAGTAAATGCTCCTACTAGTATACGAATTTTTCATAATTGTCTTAACTGGTGGATGCCTTTAATTAAGAAAACAAATAGCTGTATACATTTTAAGATTATTCCATTTAAGTAAGTTTATTGTATTTCTTGTTGGTGTTCCTAAATAAATAAATAAATAAATAAAAATAAATAAATAAGATAATAGTTTTAATTTATAGGTAAGTTTTTCTTAGTTTTTTCTTAATTTAGTTAGGTATAATTTTATCTTTTATATTTATATCAATTTATAGGTAGTCTAGTATTTTAATGTTATTTAAGTTTTATATTGTTAAACAAGATAAATTGACGATCAAGAATAAAGTTTTAAATCTGCACTTTCCATTTAATGTTTTAAATTGCTTTGTGAACATTATTTTATATTTTTTGATTCAGAAAAGTCACCAATTAGTTACTACAATAATAATGTATTCGAGGAAAGTGTAGAGGGAGTATATTTAATTAAACTATAATCTTTACTATAATATTGTGTCTATCCGTAATTTACTTCAGTGTATTTTCCATGAAATAACTAAATAAATTTCCAAAGTAAAAGCAGGGTTCTGTTGGCGGTTTTATCGCCAAAAATCGATCTCTTCTAGGCAACCTTTCAGTGTTTATGTACTATGAATGTATCATGGTGTCCATTCGAACATTTTTGATTATCAAACTAAATAATTATAAAATATTTTGAGGCCAGAAAAATGTTTACGTTAAAAAAGTTCATTATTTAATTTCCTTATACTAATTAAGCTGAAGCGAAGACGAAATACAAACAAATACCGTGGCTGTTGAATCTATTTATAGACGAATGTTTACATAATTTAAAAGAGCTTGAGTGTGGTCTGAAGTAAGGGGAGTCATATATTAAATGCCTCTTATACGCCGATGACCAACTTCTCCATAATTATGGATGATGCCTTTTAAAAGAAACGAATGAAAATTAATGTAGGAAAAACAAAGGTTATTTTGATAGAGAAGGAGGAAGCGGTGACTTAATGCAAGGTTATAATTGAAGAAGAGGAAGTTTGTCTACCTGGATTGTCTATTTACGCGCGATGGAAAGTGTGGCGGTGAAATTGAAAGAAGAGTGAATGCGGGAAATAAAGTGAATGGAGCCCTGCTGTCCTTAATGGGCAGCCAAAATGTGAATGTTGGGTGTGGCAAGATAAATATCAAAGTAGAGTGGAATCCAATCCAGATACGAATCTTGGTAGCGTAGCGTGCGCGCCGCCTGTCATGTAAGCAGGAGGTTGCAAGTTCAAATCCTGGCCGGAGGAATTCTTTCAAAATATTTGTTTGTATTAAATGTATGTCTGATTGATTTCTAATTTGTAATCCATCCATCCATCCATCAGCCTAGTTCGTCCACTGCTGGACATGAGCCTTTCCAGGACTCTGCCACTCCCGGCGGTCATCCTGGAAGAATTGCCCATACTCACACTCGCTGGGCAGGCGGGTTGGTGAGCGCGGTGCCGGAACCCTCGCACCAGTGACGCCGCTGCCCGTCTCCAGTCTGTTCCATATAAGGCCCGGCTATTAGGGATGGATATACCGCCATCTATCGGTCCCAGGCATGGTGGGCCTCCTGGTTTTTTGCCTGTGAGCTGTCCTCTTACTCTCCCCCGAATTACTTCGATGGGGTCTCCAAGTAAGATGGTGGTACCTCCACAGTCGAGCCCGGCATCAGCTCTACCACCTGTGTATAGTTTGTAATGCACTCTAATAATAATTATAGTACTTAAAGCGACGGATTTCGCAACAAGACATTTAATCTAAGTAATTAGTACATAATAATGTGTATATTTTTACAATAAATTATAATTGATATAGTACTGTAACATATAGCTATTAGCTAGGCAATATGTTAGGTTTAGGTAAGGCTAGGTTTTATAGGTACGTTAAAGGACTATTTGTTCGTGTTTAATTGGCAATCGATAATCTTTATGGATCGACATACGTCGCATTGACTGAATTATTTAGGTGTTTTCCAAAAATAAATACAGATCGAGTATAAAAGATCTTTAAGACAAAACACGAGCAAGATTCCTTAGTGAGTCCCATCGATGTGAAGGTGGCTCTCCATAAAGAAGATTCCTTAGAGAGTCCCATTGATGTGAAGGTGGCTCTCCATAAAGAAGATTCCTTAGAGAGACCCATTGATGTGAAGGTGGCTCTCCATAAAGAAGATTCCTTAGAGAGTCCCATTGATGTGAAGCTGGCTCTCCATAAAGAAGATTCCTTAGAGAGTCCCATCGATGTGAAGGTGGCTCTCCATAAAGAAGATTCCTTAGAGAGTCCCATTGATGTGAAGGTGGCTCTCCATAAAGATTCTTTACAGAGTCCCATTGATGTGAAGGTGGCTCTCCATAAAGAAGATTCCTTAGAGAGTCCCATTGATGCGAAGGTGGCTCTCCATAAAGAAGATTCCTTAAAGAGTCCCATTGATGTGAAAGTGGCTCTCCATAAAGAAGATTCCTTAGAGAGTCCCATTGATGTGAAGGTCGCTCCCCATAAAGAAGATTCCTTAGAGAGTCCCATTGATGTGAAAGTGGCTCTCCATAAAGATTCCTTAGAAAGTCCCATTGATGTGGAGGTGGCTCTCCATAAAGAAGATTCCTTAGAGAGTCCCATTGATGTGAAGGTGGCTCTCCATAAAGATTCCTTAGAGAGTACCATTGATGTGAAGGTGGCTCTCCATAAAGATTCCTTGGAGAGTCCTATCGGTGCGAACGTGGTTCTCCATCTATAAATATTCCTTCTAGAGTTTTTGAAGAAATACAACGGTGAGTGCTCTACGAGATTTAGAGCTTCCCTCCCTTAATGTATACATGATAATTAGGAAGAAAATAGAAAAAAGAAAATATACAAGAAGTTAAAACAAAAAACAAAGTGGTGTAATTCAACAAAATCCCTACGAGATCCCGAGTAGGCTGTGTGCATATCACAGTACCTACCTACACATGTTAGATTTTTTTTCTTTCTCTTTTGTAGTGACAAAAAGTTTTACAATTTACGTCCTTTAAAATGGCAACTGGTAACCGTAGGGTCACCTAACAAAACTCTTGTTTAGTGCGTAATGTAGAAACTAGATGGCGCTGCATGTCATGTTCATCGCGATATCGTTTGATTAGTTCCCATCACGTATATTTTTATAAATTATCTGACCAAGACAGCTTAAAATTGACATTTTCGTAACTGGTAATTTTTGAAGAGGAGTAACTTCCCTGTAAAATCACAGGGAAATTTTCCTTTGTAAACCTCCACAACTTATACCAAATTCAAAGAAAGAACATTGTGTATTGTATTATATTACCAACATATTTTGCAAGAAAAGAGCAGTCAGTAATTGCATCATACAATATATTTGTTAATCATTTCTTTAGTTTCTTCTCAAATAATCAATGTTCGCTGCCCATTCCTAATGACCCGGTGACAGTATAATTCTAAAAGAAAATTCCAGCTTTACAATACAACAAACTCCAAATCACACTCTTTATACGTGCGTCAGAGATGGACGTATGCCTGACCGATAAACGACCGATCGAATCTTTTTGGGAGTGCCGGGCCAGTTCAGATTTAAAAATGTATTTTCGCCGTAGTTTTAGGGTTACCATATCTCAGGATTTGTCCTGAGATTTAGGATTTTTAGGCTCTTCTCAGGATTGCGGCCGGATTTTGGTAATCTCTAGAAATCTCAGGATTTTTGAATTTTCAGTAAAACAAGAGTAGGTTTTTCAGATCTTTTTATAAAAAAAAAAAAACTAATAATAATCTTCTTCATATAAACTAATTTTAAAATCAACTTTCGTCATTTAAATTTCACAAATAAAATCAGCACTTAAAGTCTGTGAAACCTATTCTAATCATTAATTTTATCATATTTATTTTGCGATGATACTTTTTAATTAAACTTTCTATAACACCGCTCTATAAAATTCGAGAAAATCTCTGGATTTTTCAATGGAAATCAGACTTTTTCTCCGGACTTTTAAATTTTCTATCTGGTGACTTTCATTTTCAAAGACATATCACGAGACTCAAACAGGCTCGACTGCGGAGCGCGGCGGTGGCGGCCCGACTCACCCAGGGGGCCTAAAAAAGGTCAACTTGGGTGAATCATGAAATGATTTGAAAGTAGGATAAAGTCAGAGTTTGTTCATGCGTGCAAAAGAGACGGCATTACAACAGAATCATAATATGATTCATCCAAAGCGGCCTTTTTAGAGGGCCTGGTCCTCCTGGTCCTGACTCTATCCTACTTTCAAATCATTTCATGATTCACCCAAGTCGGCCTTTTTAGATCCCCTGATCTTCCCGACTTAGTAAGTGTCGTTGTGTCAGTGCTGTGGTTCGTGCGTACGAGCACGTACCGGCCGGCAGACACGCACACATATTAGCCGCGCTCGGTACATTTCCTTGAAGATAGCCTACTATTCTGTTTTTACTGTGACTCTGCTATTTATAGCTAAGTTTCACCTGCACCTCAAGTAGATACGTGGTAATAGGCTTGTTTAATAATAAGCCTATTACCGAATAAAATTTTAACGAACTAAAATTTTATGTAAGTACCTATAAACTCGCTTCAAAATTGACGCCACCATTTATGTGCGCAGGTGGGCAAGGCTTATATTTATGTGTATTACGTTGATCAGTCTTGCGCTGCGCGATAGTGCGCCGTCCGCACCAGTGAGTACAACAAAATCATAACAAAATGCCGGGTTGCACTGTGAAATGGAGCATAAGCAACTCGAGCAGATACTGCAAGAGTCATAGCATCATTTTTTTATGCCTGAGTATTCGAAATTTTCATAAATTTAAAAGGAACCAAAAATTCTAAAAACGAAATAACCTTTTAAACGATTGACACATTACCACGTATAGTGCTTTTTACATTTTCGTATTTAACACAATAACATAAAGACTACGACTAGGTCCATTCTTTTCGGACCGACTCAAGTCTATGATTGACTGGAATCGGAATGGCATGATAATCGCTAGCCAATCATATTGCTATTATCGTAGTGAGCAAAGTACGTGTAGTATACTCAAAATCACACACAACTTCCGTGTCGTGGGGCCATAATCCTAGGATGGGATGTACTGAGATAGATTTCCATAAAATTTTAGTTCGTTGCTGTAATGTAATTGAACTTTTATTTTTGTTTTAATATTTATCTAGCTTAGACTTAGTTAGCTATCCTTTCTGACTGTTTGTTTACCTCTTCCAATTAGCCTGACGATGTCAAATAAACGAAACCAATAGTGGAATATTCAATAGTGGAACTCTACAAGAGTAAGTTAAATCCGTTTTTAAAATATTTAAGAGTATGACATAGCCAAAACAAAAACCAGTTCCGGGCGTGGCTTATTCTATTTTACGATAGCGCGCGGGGGGACATTCGTCCCGGTCTCTAAGCTCGCGTCACCATAGCAAAAATACGAATAGAGTGGACGAAGCAGGGTCAAAAGTAATACGTATTTTATTTTATCTAACTTATTAGTGTATTTCGATCATCGTCACACGGCATTGATCCTACTTGCTATCACGTCAGGACGTAAATTTATTATGGTCGGCTAAAAGTGGTTTTTTGAGTATTTGATTTATCAGTTGACCCTCGGAACATTTCAGACACTCCTTTAGAGATACATAATAATATTGTGACGGTTAATTGTCACCATTACCCATTCTTTAAATATTTTTCGCCCGTTGAGCTGGTTTTACACTTGCGGGAAAATAAATTGGACCAAAAATTTCTTTACAAAAAATTTTTACTAAAGTTGTTATTACAAAAAGTGGAAACTAACAAATATTCTCAGAAGGAATGCACCACGTCACTATCTATCTCACTGTAGCCTATATCAATTATGCCTCTCTCATTCAACCACGTTTAACTGCGTTACTATCTCATTCCAACTCATTTTAAATAGCGTCACTATTTATCTCACTCTAACGCGTGTTAAATGGCATTTCTAATAAACGTCAAATATTTTTACTGCCCGCCACTCTTTCATTCTAAATTATAATTATTTTAAAAAATACGCAGCTCCTTTGGTAGTAAAATAGCAATAACTTTTTTTTCAAAAGTAATACACAGAAATTGCCAGATCATTTGAAAAACAATATTTGATGAGCCGTTATTTAAGACAATTTGCAAAACTAACATAGGACATTTTTTTTCAGGGTGTGGTATCGAACTAACCTAATTACAAAAAATTGCTCATAAATTGGGTTTTTATTTTTCTTCCCGATGTAACAGCATTTCAAGGTTTATTTTTGACTTAATCAATAGCATGACTATTCAGAGTTGCGCAACAAAAATTTCATTCTTAGAATTTAGAACTGGTTAACTTTGACTCTCAAAAATCTATTCGAATTTATAAAAGTACCATCAACTAGAAGACTATCTACTTTTTGCTAAGGTCATAATTTGATATTCTGGTCAGTCATGAGCTGGCCTACCAGCCTTCCAAGGGAAAGCGTTGACTTTTGGGACACCTGTTTACCCTTGGGATAAATCGCCAAGTGTTTAAAATATAGACATTTATTTGTATCATAGTTTGAAATGTTCAGGTCCCTTTACGCAAAATGAAAAAACAAAACTCTTTTAGGATTCATTTGTTGTCCCTATGTTTGTCTGTTTGTCCGTTTGTCTAGGCAATTTTTCTGGGTAAAATCAATAAATGCTAATATTTACAGCCTTGTAAAATATACATATTATAACGTTTTTATGGCCTTTTGTTTAACTTTTTCATACAAATTTTCTCCTTATGAAAATATAGAGATCAACACTTCACATAATATTTTGCATTTGAAAGAAAGCACAGAAAGGAACTGTAGAACAAATAATTTAAAAAATATAAAACCATATCTTTCTATTCTAAAGGGATTAATAATTTACTGTTTGTTCAATGTGGCGATAGCTTTGTTTATTTTTTTTTTCTTTGTTACAAAGATAACAAATATTTTCATACAAGGTTTTCCTTAAGGGCTATTTCTCCGAATTTGTAACAAAATATTAAGGGGAACGAAAATACAAACAGAAATAAAATGTCAGCTTTCGGATGATTTTGTTGCAATAATTAGGTTACGTATAGCCATAAAAAAAATACATGTTTTTGGTTTAACTTTAAGGTATTCATTTTCCACAAACCACGTTAATCGATTCATATTTGTACTGTCAATGAATTTTTTTGTAACCCTCTATTGCACACTTCTTATCGATTTTGTTTCAGGTATCGCTTTCGCGATTTTAATGTTTTTTTTTAATAAAATTAGTGTGAATGATATCTATTCATTTTCCAAATACCACGTTATTTGGGTCAAAAAAAGCACCCCCTTTTTTCAAAAATACGTAAATCCACTGATGCAGTCAGCGGCAGCAAGATATTGTCAGTCTACGCCTAGCGTTGGCGCCTGTTAGACGTGGAACCTGTGCCCTTTTTTGCAAGCTATAAATATCTCCCAAAACTACTTCAAAACACATTGAAATTAATTTTATAAAGTAATATTTCGAAGAGCATCATATTCCTGCCATTAAAAACTCAATAAAATATGCGTATGGGTGATTTAGCTACATCGTGCCATAGTCATAACAACAAAACTGAATGAATTTGGAATGAATTATTATTTACTTATAATTTCCTCTTGGCTGGTTGACGTTTCGGGGAACCCAAGAGCTGGCGCATACTTTGGACAACGCCTTAGTTTGGCAATCCAAAGAGGAAATGCTGCCAGCATTCTGGGAACCCTGCCACAAGACGGCGGCGATCTGGCTAACATTTTTTACTTAGTTTAATTTTACTTTAGGAGACATTTTAGTTTTATAGGTAAATTTGTAAGGTTTAATTTTAGTTTTATTTCATATTATTTAAGTTTTTATGTTTCTGTTAATAAAGAAGCAGCGTTATTCATACTTTTATGCGGGAAAATAATATATGTTACTCTAAAAGAATAATTTTGTGATCGTTATTGAAACCCAAATTAATTTACTTATACTTACTGAGATCTGTAACAAAGGTCAATAACCTTTTCGTGAAATTACCCTCTAGTATTGGCTCACCATTTCAGGTCCAATAAGTGAAGTTTTTTGCAAATTATATAGGTACACTTACTTGGGATAAATCGCCAAGCATCTACAATATAGAAATTTATTTTGAAATATTTACAGTGCATGGCAAAATTATTAGATCGTAGATAATCCTGTCGGTACATGTTCAGGTTCTGTTACGCAAAATGAAAACAATGAAACTCTTTTAGGATTAATTTGTTATCCCTATGTCTGTCTGTCTGTCCGTTTGTCTAGACAATTTTTTCTGGGTAAAATTAATAAATACTAATATTAACGGCCCTCTATAGAGCTGTAAAAACATACTTTTGACATTTTTATTTATATTACGTTTTAGGTTTTTACGTTTTTTTTTTACGTTTTTCATACAAATTTTCTCACTATGAAAATGTAGGGATGAACACTTGAGATAATATTTTGCATTTAAAAGTCAACACAGAAAGGAATTGTTGAACAAATAATGTAAAAAATATGAAAACCATGTTGTTCTATTCTAAAGGGATTAATTATCTACTGTTCAATGTGGCGATAGCTTTGTTTATTTTTTTCCTTGAATTATTTTTTACTAAGATAACAAATAGTTTAATACAAGGTTATCCTTAAGAGGTCCCTTTACCCCTGTATTTTTCTTAAAATTCATACAATAGGTATAAACCGAATGTGAAGTCTACAGCTTATTTTCTTCATATCTTTTTTCATAAGTATATTCTAGTGACATCTAACTACGTCTCTATTTAGCCCAAAAAGCAAAATTTGATAAAACACCATCATAATAGCTGTCAGGATATCGTCAATATTGCCTCGTTTTTACGCAAAGTTTAACAAGTTTGTATATTTTTATCTATACTGGAAATAAAAAAGAGAGAAATACAGGCGTCGTTCATGTTAAGATGACTAAGTTTACACACTTTGCTAAGTATAAACAATTACCGTTTCATGGAAAACTGTTTTGACCTGAAACCATTTCAAAAATTCAATTAACTTATTTTGAATATCTTGTAATCTTGCACTTCTTGATGAGAAATACAATTTCAATAAGTAAAAATACAACTTTTAGTTAAGAAAACTTATAGTTAAAAGTCTGCTGTATGCATTAACATATTTTTAATTATATTACAATAGTAATAAAACAATTGGCTTATCCATCGTTCGTGATACCAGCCGTAAATTTCTAAAATAATCTACTATCACGCTTATGGAAAACCCAATTATTTTGAAGATATCATAATATCATTAAAATATGTTTATGCATATAGCAAACTTTTAACAATAAATACTAGAGGGTAATTTCACGAAAAGGTCATTGACCTTTGTTACAGATCTCAGTAAGTATAAGTAAATTAATTTGGGTTTCAATAACGATCACAAAATTATTCTTTTAGAGTAACATATATTATTTTCCCGCATAAAAGTATGAATTCATTCCAAATTCATTCAGTTTTGTTGTTATGACTATGGCACGATGTAGCTAAATCACTCATACGCATATTTTGTTGAGTTTTTAACGGCAGGAATATGATGCTCCTCGAAATATTACTTTATAAAATTAATTTCAATGTGTTTTGAAGTAGTTTTGGGAGATATTTATAGCTTGCAAAAAAGGGCACAGATTCCACGTCTTACGGGCGCCAACGCTAGGCGTAGACTGACAATATCTTGCTGCCGCTGACTGCATCAGTGGATTTACGTATTTTTGGAAAAAGGGGGTGCTTTTTTTGACCCGAATAACGTGGTGTTTGGAAAATGAATAGATATCATTCACACTAATTTTATTAAAAAAAAACCAACAAAATCGCGAAAGCGATACCTGAAACAAAATCGATAAGAAGTGTGCAATAGAGGGTTACAAAAAAATTCATTGACAGTACAAATATGAATCGATTAACATGGTTTGTGGAAAATGAATACCTTAAAGTTCAACCAAAAACATGTATTTTTTTATGGCTATACGTAACCTAATTATTGCAACAAAATCATCCGAAAGCTGACATTTTATTTCTGTTTGTATTTTCGTTCCCCTTAAGAAGTCTTTTATTAATATTAAACTTAATCTGGTTGAAGAAAAATATAATATTTAAAAAAATGTCACGACATGAATCCCCGAGAAGGAGTCTGGGTCGTGTTCATAAACTAGGGGTCGCGACACGGGTACCAATGCCATCTCTGTTGCACTTGTTGAAAATTATATACGCTATCCTGTTGTCACTTGTTGGAACCTGATGAAATTGTTAATTTATGAACGGCTATCTGAGATGTTTCTGAGTATGGACTGTGAAATACAAGTGGCTATTACGTCCCATACTGGATGGACTGGGTAATGCTCGTTATATTTCGTGCACAATATACTCAATTTTAAGGGGCTCCACCATGCTAAACATCAGTTTTGCATTGGATTCAGTTCCGTCAATGTAGATGGTAAAAATTAAAAAAAAAATATGGCGTGTTTTTTGATTCACGAAAATGATTAATTCATAAATAAACATACTTTCAATCCTCTATTAATTATAATAGCTACTTTGAAAAAAGCATAATGTTCATGAAAAAATCGATTCAGTTTCCGAATTTAAAACCGATTGAAACGAAACCAACACACGCATATACTTACTAGAAAAAACCCTCTTTATTACACAAAAAAATTATAGTTAATGGCCTAATGTACCCGTGATTTCAAAATAACTAAAGTTTTGCGTGTGCGGCATCTGATTAGAGCAGGACAGACAGTTAAAAAACAAAAGCGTTACAGCAGGACTGAATTTTGCATTGTGCAGCCCCTTACGGCTTCCCTCAATGCCAACAACCTTGAACTGAGTAACTTTGTAAACATTTTATACGGTAACTATAGAATTTTTAATAGAAGAAAAATACATAGTAATTCATATGATACAAATAGTGATGTAGATTTTCCTGAGTTTTATTTTAATATACAAAGAAGTGAAGTACCCTTATTTCTTGATTTTTTGTCCACCTGTTACAATATAACTGCTGCAGTTTTATCGAAACATTATAAAAATTTATAAACTTCTAGACCAAGGCTGGCCAATAGATTTTCCAGGTGAGCAAAATTTTATAGACTGTGGCGGCGCCGGGCCACCACTACTACTTTTTTCACAAGGTAATTTATACACAAAAAAGACGAAATATGCTTTAAATTTACTTTATTTGTAAATGAAATGAAATAACATATTTCTTTTTATTTAATGTGAGCTGTGAAGTAGGTTTTCCTGATAGTAATTTATCGGCTAGCTGGCCGACCGAAGTGCTGGCGGGCAAATTCAAATGCCTTGGCGGGCCACTTCATGGTCCGCGTGCCTGGGTTTGGCCGGCCTTGTTCTAGACGAAATAATATAAAATTATATGATCTTCTCAGTTCTTGGAAATTAATTTTATTATATTTTCGCACTTGTTAGCCGCAGTGACTAACGTAACAGCCATGGTGCAGTGCGAGCTGATTAGAACTTTATTTCAATATGGCTTTGTTCGAAATTTCAACCTCACCTTCGAGTTGCAAATTTTTCCGACGAAGTCACTTTCGACAAAAAAAAACGTTGCCATAAAACTTAAGCACATATTATAATTGAAATATTCATTTTCCATATCATACTTATACGAGTATGCATCCTAAATATTATCCCTTTTAAATTCTGTTAGGATAGAAACTTTAGGAATAGAGCGGTGTGTATCCCTCTGTGCGTTAGTAAAGCTGACAGAAGTGCGTGGGGTAATGCGCTGCGTAGCCGGTCGGCCACAGCTTCAGGCTTCGAGAGGCGCGCCAAGCGGTTCTTCTTGCGACGGCGCCGGCGGAGTAAACAAATGTATGAAGTTGTATAGAGCCAGCCATGGGTCGCCGCTCGCGCGTCTTATCCAGCTTCAAGTGACTTGCGCTCTCGCAACGGCGGTGTGCGGGGAGGCGGGCGGTTGAAACAGTGATCGAGCGCACAGGACGAACCTAGTGTCGAGCGCTTTGAGCGAGCGAGCGCGCTATACATGCGGTGGAAGGTGCCGACTGGTGTCGTGGCAGGGCAAAGCCCGTCGCAAAAACCGCCTGGAAGCGCCGCCAGAAGTAACGCAAGTACAGATGTTTTATTCTACAAAGTCTACTCACCTATGGTTGTAGTAGTGCATGCACACGCACTTTCTCTGGTGTGCGTAACCTCGGGTGAGCTTGCAAGACGCGTAACACACACAAAACACGCGTCACTAGTACAACCATAGTCAAGTCAGAGAATATAAAGTATTAGCCAAGTAGACTTTGTAGGATCATCTGTACTAAACGTCTTATCCTAATATGGCGGCCGCAGTACACCAACATATACCGAAAAAAACTGCACTTGATGATAAAAGCATGCCACTTTGCACAGTTCTTGGCAAGGCCCCTATCGTTGATTTGATCCGAAGTATTTTCGTCCGTCGGGGATGAAATTTTGGGGGGGAGAAAGTAAAGAAAAAAAATACGTTATTAAGCGAAAAATACGAAATATTATTTATTATTTAACGCCCCGTATAATTCGCAAAATTAGGTATGGTGGCCTAAATAGTCGTTCGTGATGTCAATACTGACTGTTTTTGGGATGTTGATTATGACTGTGGAGTCCTTTTATTTAGGTCACCATACCAAATTTTGCCAATTAAACACGATGTTAATTTCTCCCCCCCAAAATTTTCCCCCCCGACGGACTAATTTCAAAATACGTCGGATCAAATGAACTATAGACATCTTGAGTTAAAAGCACTTGTACTTGTAATCCCTGCAAAAGCTTTTTATTTTATAATAGTTTATACATATGCATATATAATCATTGAATGTAATTAAGATACCAGTTACCTACACCTCTATATACTCAACACTCTTTTAACTCTCGTATTCTTTTTTTTTTCACCGCACAGTCTTTTTTTTCTAGTTTTATGATTTATGCGCCTTCTGCAATTTATTTAATAGAAATTTGTATATTTTTTTGTCCTAGGTGTACGCTGAAAAACAGCGCTGTTAGTTTTTTAATCTAGCAGCACAGCTGAGCGTGCCACTTATTGCCAAAAGAATAAAGAATATTAAATCAATGACATAGTATTTCTTTTAAGTTTGTTTATTTTAAATTTTGTTGTAGTAAGATTGTCTCTTAATTTTTTATATGTACGCTTAATGTTACGCTTTTTTTTTTTGGCAATAAATCTGTTTTCTTTCTTTCTTACTTTATTGTAAATAAAGTGAAACTACTTTATAAGTGCTTTTCACTCAAGATGTGTTTCAAGTTTCACCAAGTGCCGACAATCGCAAGTATAAATTTTGAACTATAGACGCCTTGCCAACAACTGTGCAAAGTGGCATTCTTTTATCAACAAGCGCAGTTTTTAGGGTTCCGTACCCAAAGGGTAACCAACGGGACCCTATTACTAAGACTCTGCTGTCCGCCTGTCTGTCCGTCTGTCTGTCCGTCTGTCCGTCTGTCACCAGGCTGTATCTTCTTCTTCTTAATTCTTTATTGCACAAAACACAGTTTAATGTACAACAGGTTGACTTAATGCTAGAAGCATTTTCTCCCAGTCAACCCGACAGAAAGTACAAGAAAGTTACAGAGGCGGCTGTGCATAAAAAGGCTTTACAATTTTATATTTTTAATTAAACAACAAATAAAACGTTGAAAAAAATACATGTACCGTGATAGTTAGACAGTTGAAATTTTCACAGATGATGTATTTCTGTTGCCGCTATAACAACAAATACTAAAAAACAGAATAAAATAAATATTTAAGGGGGCTCCCATACAAGAGACATATTTTTTTTGCCGTTTTTATAGATAATGGTATAGAACCCTTCGTGCGCGAGTCCGACTCGCACTTGGCCGGTTTTTTTTTACGTACCGCGGGCACCAATAATATTTTAAACAGAAATCTGTGTAAGTGTATATCTTTTGTAATTTTATCACTAACATTATGGTGAGTGTCTACCATAACGAGATAGATATAAACGAGTTTTTCTCGTAAAAATCAAAGTGATTTCTTAGCTTTAATACAGGGTGTTTATTTGTTCAGCAGCTTCTGTCTTGGGGTAGGTTATTTTCATGATACTGATGACGAAAAAAATACAAAAAAAGTGTTTTTTTTTTTTCACATATTTAATTACCATATTTTGGGGACGGCTTAAAATGCCTGGTGTACGACACACATGATAAAATTGACTCAGCACTGGTGCAGCGGCAGCAGGGTGGCGTGGGGTACCAGGGTATGTCGGTACTAGCACTTCGTGCCGCAGTGACTATTTATCAAGAGATTTTTAATACAAATAAAAAAGAGCATACATTATCTTCTTTTTTACGTGGTATTTTTTTTTGTATGCCGTTTTTCGGAGTGAGCGTCATGAACATAACCTACCCTGTGACGGAAGTTGTTGACTAAATCAACAACCTGTATGTATTTTGATATATATTTATAAATATATTATATTTAACTTTTACGAGCTTTTGATTAGTACTATTATTAAAACAATTAAAAAAACTTATAACTCGATATATTTCGGCCCTCGGTATGGGGCCGTCATTAGTCGAATGTAAAAAAATTTGTGACATATAATTTAGGTATCATAATAAAAAAATAAAAAGTAAAAGTGACACTTGTAAACAATTTTAGTTTTAAACTGTTTTCAAAAAAATAATAAAGTAGGTTTCTCTAAAAATGATGTTGGTTATTTTTGATATTATTTAATCACTGCTCTTCTTGGATGAAGGATGATGGTGGTTAGGTGGTTGTGTGATGTTGTTGATGTTTTTACTTGAAATTTTGAGCGGTCTAATTCGTGGGTCGGTCGGGTCATGTCTGTCAGTGCTGTCTGATGAGTCCAGGTCCATAATGAGCACCAAGTGACCAGATATATGACGTCTCCCAGGTTCTTAGGTCTATGTCAGTTAATATATATATAGTTGATATATATTTCGTGTTCAATATCTAAGGACAACATACAGTAAACGCACCATCAATTCTGGCTGTCAAGCCATTGATACACTGCTAAATACGGTCTCCGGATGCCACAATGAGAAGTACACTCGGACGGGAGGCTGGTGTAATGTTACGTTAAAGCTTAATGACCCGAAAGAAAAAGCTCGTAAGGAATAGTGAGATGTGAAAAAGACTTCCGGCGGGGAATCGGAGGCCAAATGGTTCTTGTGATCGCGAGACCGGTGTTGGGGGATGGTTTATTTTTTGTCGTCCTAGTAAGTATTGAAATAAATATAACGTGAAAAAATATATTATCAAGAGATGTCAGAGGTAACCCCAAGTGTGAACTGTGAAATGCAAGTTACGGTCCACACGTGGTACACCCGCTTTTCAACGACGGTTACCCATTTGTGCCTGGAATACGGTGATAGGGCTTACCATGGACACAAATGGACCAAAAGATTAAAGTGCATCCCGAAGTACGCAGACGAAGGATTGAATATTAAAGTGATATATCGTCCGTGCAAAGGTCCCCGTTACTCCAAGCGGAAAGAAATGCAGTGCGAGAGGGACGGAATCGGGGAAAATTGACAAAAGGTCGGTTTTAAATTAATACAAAATTAAATAAAATAGTTATGGAAATTTCCATAACCAGTAATTTAGGGATTATTAAAACCCATCTAAATAAATATTTTTGAAATCTGTATGCTATCCCAATTTGTCAGAATATCAGAAAAAGTGTAAATTTAGACCTCATTTGATTAATTATTTATATCGAGTGAAATTCCTCCAATCGCGTTTCTGATAGTCCAGAATCTAGAAAAAGGTCCCAAAATTGTTATACTAATTTATTAAACTTAGGACTTGGTTTGAACAGCAGATAAATAACTTCAAAAAGTGTCGATTTTGACGATATACCCCCTTCCCGAAGTACGCAGACTGATTGAACCCATGACGTCAGGATTAGCAGGCGATCGCTATACCACTCCGCCACATAGACAGTTATGAAATTAATAGTTTACAAAAATCGATTAAATAAAATTTTGCTGTCGGGTTGTTGAAAACAAATCACAATTATTAAATAAGAACAATACTAAGTAGGTACTTCAACAAAACCTATTTTAAAAAAAGAATTCAAATGAACAGAACTCGTAGCGTGTTCGCGTGACAAGCAAAAAAGCTTTCATTGTTTGCTAAAAGCTAAAAGAGCATCAAACTTTTAAGCTCTTTAAATAGATTCCATTGGAACACTCAAAATTTTGTTATTCCTTTGCACTATAATTTTTAATTGGGTTAAAAAATTCATGTATGTATAGCACGGAACATTGTTCTGTGGTGTATAGCGATCGTACCAGGATCTTTGGCTCTTCGTATTCAATGAGTCAACGACTGGATAGGACTTTTACATATTTTATTCTTCTTTTAGCAGTTTCATTGTAAATGTAAGGGACCTAATGAACCCTGCATTAAGAGTCCGTTTAAGATCAGATGCATATCTTTAAATTACCATTTCACATTGTGTAACTGGATCAATCGGTTGAATAAAAGTAATATATAGGGCTGATCTATTCATTTTAGAAAAAATGCAAAAGCTTTAACTTCGCTTGATGGAAAAAAAATACGAAGTTACCACTAAATTTAATGTTTTTCAAGTGTCAAAGGGCCTTCCTCAAATCATACAGCCTTGAAATTTGTATTAAAAATAAGTGAACAATGACCTTGTCTACTCGTCTTAGAATATTTTAATAACTTCATCTAGAAGCAGAGTTATTAAAAGCTCCGTTTTTGGCGAGCGCATGCTTCTTGGTGGTCTAAAAGGAAACGTCATAGAGTTTAGTTCTGATTGATGGAAAATGAGGTGCTCAATCTGAATTTATAAGACTTCATAAACTCAAACAATCTGTACAGCTCGGGACAGTTCCAGGATAGGAATCTGCTCAAACATCAGCTCATATTTTGTTTTGAGTGATTTTGACTTTTTATTAAAACGCGATTTACTGCAATCAATACGACATTAAGACTCTACATGAGCCTAGAGCAAGAACAACGCTAGACTTTCTAGGACTCGTTTGAAGAAATTCAGACTCTCTTTGTATTGAAAAAAATATATTTGGTTTATTGATCTTTTATACTTTTGATCTTTTTTACTTTTGTCAAAAAAAAAAGTTTTTCCCCCCTTTTTTTGTTTTCAAACGTTCGTTTTAAGAACGCGGTTAAGAGATCAACTTGATTTTTTTTTTTCATAATTTAGGTAATAGAAATATGAAGGGATTCTACTTAAATCCAATATTTTTTTCCCTACAAAATATTTCAGTATTAGCTAAAAACACACCAATTTGTTGTTTCGCTGCTTGATCATTAGTATTACGCGTCCAAGAAAAAGAGGCAAATGAGCCAACATATAATTGCCTGTATCAAAATCAAATAAGGTCTTTGCCATTGAACTTATTGTGCTGGGCGGATAAAAACAAAGTTGCTAGGGTAGGCCATCCTCTTAAAGATCCATAAATAATCGAGGGCATCAAGCTGAAAGGGCGTATCTACAAAAATATAAAAGTATCGTCTAGCTATTTATAAATATTTTCCTTTAAATTTAAAAATGCTTTTTCACGTCGTAGACTTAGGCATAATAGTACCTATAACCAGTGGAGCAACCTCTACTTTTTCAGTACATCATAGAGCTAATAAATATGGAGATTCAACCAAAGAAGTCGGTAATACGCCTTTTCAGTTTGATGCCATCGATATTTTCGATTGCCAACTAATAACGAACAGTTATTCAACCTAACTATATCACCTAAACCTATTACTTAGTATATAACAGTATAATAAAAGATAAATATAGTTTGTAACAAATAATAGTACATAAAAAATATATATTTATGCAGGTTTCCTTACGATGTTTTTGTTCACCGTTTAGCAAGTGGTCAGTACGAAAAAATACTAGGCACATAAATTCGGAAAAACTTATTGGTGCATACACAACCGGGGATCGAACCTGGATCTCAAGATTGAGATGCCAGCGTTCTACCCCTGAGCTACCGCTGCTTTAGTTACAAATCTAAAAAATACACACATATATTACAATAGTCACAAATAGATACTTCTGTAAAATAATCAAATTGACCCGTTATTGCGCATACATTTGTTGCATTAAGATAATCGGCACGGTTGGGAATATCAATCAACTCGATTGCCATACGTTATACCCAATCAAGATGCGTGGCACATGATTAAGGTTATCCAGATGGGCAGACAAAGGATTCAGCATTTAACCGAACAATCATGGTTCTAGTATTCAATTACATTTCCCTACCCATTTGATATTAGGTGCAAACCTATGAAATTTCCGTTTTGTAGAGAGAATTTGAATAAAACTTAATTTTAAGTACAAACATTTTTGCATTTTTTATAGTTATGAAAAACCCAAATTTTATATATTTTTTTGTTTGTATGAATGAGACAAGGAAAGTGCATAACTTAACTTTGTGTTTCATGTTTAGTAGTTAAAAATTGAAAAACATTTTGTTATGTGGCAGTTCACGCCAATAGTTCAGTATTAGTGAGGTTTATTAAGCATGAGTTTGAAATTTTATGCACAATTAGTCGTAATCTTGTCCAAACAAAGGTAAAACAGCATTTTAAGCTAGTTTTGAGAAGATCATAACTAATTGTGTATATACAATTTCAAACTCTTGCTTTATAATCCTCACTAATACTAAACAATTTTCGCCAATGCCACAAAAGAAAATGCTTTTCAACTTTAAATTTCTATTCAAGAAAAACAAAGTTAAGTTATGCACTTTGCGCTAAGCTACTGAGGTTTAACCTTAAGCTAACAGCAACATTAAGGCGATATGTAAAAAAATAGAGGTGCTTCTTTTCTGTGTATTTCATGAAATTCACGGAAAATTTTAATACATTTCGGGTATATGCATTTTGAGTATATAATCTAGGGTTTTGAAATTGGAAAATATGTTTGGATAAATTTTCCTCGATAGAAATAATTGTCGAAATGAGGTCTTCAAACACACTTTTTCTCCTCGTTTGACGAATAGGAACTATATACAGAACTCAAACATATTTTATTAGGTGTGTTTAAACAATATCTAGAGATTTGATATTTGAAATTTTGCTAGCTATTTTAGTTTTTTTATAAAAATTATAAAACTAGAATTTTTCGCTTTCGCCCTGAATCCGCCCCTCTCGCACTGAGCGTGTTTTCGCTTGGAATGACAGTGACAAAAATAAAATTCGCATAGCCTCTAAAATTTATTTTAAAAAGAGTCAGTTGTAAGAAAACATTACGAATCTTATCATGGAAATGGATGGCATACAGGACGAACTGTTTTTGAAGTTTTAATTTTAGTTATCAAACTGAAAACAAAAACAAAATTGAATACAAAGAAAACCTTGAAATCAACTTTTAACCAAAAAACAAATAATGGAAATAGCTTTTAAATTACAGGAATTATGAACTCATGAATCTGTAGGAAAATTTCGGCAATTTCATAGGTTTGCACCCAAAATTAATTAACGGCCGAAACCATCATGTCCATATTCGATAGTATTATGTTTACGATATTATTAGAGCAAAGGGTTCATGATCAGTTAAAAAACGAGTGAGGCGCCATTGTCCGAAAGTTTGACCTTGACAGTCAATGGAGAGATCAGACACCGTGTCGCGCCGCAGTCTGTTGCTCAATACAAGACACGAAGGAAATTTGCAGTGTCTATAAAACGGAAAGAGATTGCGAAGCAATATCACTGCAATAACAGCTCCAGTAACGGCAGTAAGTAGCAAAACAAACATGAGGGCCTTTCTGGTGCTGGGCTGTCTGGTAGTTGCGGTGGTGGTGGTGACCGGCCGAGACATCCGACAGAAACGGGACGCGGACCTCGAACAGGCAGCAACTCACCACGAAAAAGGTGGCGGCCAGGAACATCACGGCCACCACCATCACGAACATGGGGGAAAAGGAGAAAAAGGGTATAAGGGCCACCATCACCATGAACACGGCAAGAAGGGACACCATCACCACGAGGGCCATAAGGGACACCACGGCGAGCACGGCGGCCATAAGAAACACCACCATCACGATGATGGACATCACCACGAACACCACCACGGTGAAAAGGGCGAGAAAGGACACGGATTCGAAGAAAAGGGGCACTACCACAAGGGACACTCTACGAAAGGACACCACGGCGTACACAAAGTAGACGAATTCAAAAAGAATAAGCACTTCCATGACAAGCATGGAGAGTCTGGATTCGAGGAGGGTCACGGAGGCCATCACCATGAGCATGGGCACAAGAAGGGTGGACACTTCCACAAGGGACACAAACATGGCGGTCACCACGAGCACGAACATGGCAAGAAGGGACACCATGAGAAGGGAGGGCATCACCACGACCACAAGGGACACCACGAAGAGGGTGGTCACCACGAGCATCACCATCATCATCATGATCACGGCAAAAAGGGTGGACATGAGGACCACAAGCACTGGGGCTACAAAAAGGGACATAAATAAACTAAGAAACCTAGTTCACAGTTATTATTGTTTTTTACTGATAAATACATACTCGTAGTTATTTGATCTCGGCTTTTATTTCATTTCCTCTCAGATTGTTTGCATTGTTTGCAAATAAGGCTACAAATCCAATATAAATAATCGCAATAACTGATGACCCAATTTCACTTATTATTCGTTCCAAATAACACGAATTTTCCAGTTTACTCGTGTTTTTTTAATTTTATTTTCAATTAACTATACCGCTGTAATTAAAATTCAGTTCAGAAAATAACTGAGCTTGCTCATGTACGTAAGGTTATATTATTCTGTCGTTATCCAAAAAGAAACAATCTGTGTCATTGCGCTACTTTGGAGACTATACATGTAAGTATACAATGCCACTTTCTTGTCTGTTCAGATTTATCAGAAAGAAATGCAAGTTGAAAGACACAAAAGTCTAACTAAATAAACGAGTATAACTAAGGTAGGTATTTTAATAATCTATTAACATTAGACTTCTATTGTTGTAATTTTTTGCGTTGGTAAACGTGTTAAACGAATATATGCATCGTGCTCAATCAATAAAAAAACCGGCCAAGTGCAAGTCAGACTCGCGTACCTAGATTCCGTATTGTAGATGATAAATTTAATTTTTTATTTTTTTTCGTGAATTTCTCAACCGCTTTATTTTCCCTGTAATCTTTACGTAAACACGTATTACCATGATTTTTTCCATATTTTTTGGTCCACCAGTTTTGAAGATAAGGGGGAGAGGAGGACATACAATTTTTTATGGTTTTTCAAGGATTACTCGAAATAGATGCAATATGCCAAACTATATATTTTTACAATCAGCTTTTCAATACCTACAATTTCATACCCATATTGTGTTTTTATAAAATATATTTTTTATTTATTTTACTTCTTTTTTTATACTTTTCATTTGTGTTAAATTTTTTTTAACCCAATAAATTTCATGAACTTGGCCAGTTATGATCTATAATCGACATTTTTTTTTCATATTTTTCGGTCTACTAGTTTCGGAGATAAGGGGGGGAGGCATACATATTTTATATGTTTTTTTTAAGATTTACCGAAACCAGTACCAGTAAATACAGTAAAAGTATATATTTTTACAATTAACTTTTTAATGTCTACCATTTGATACCCATATTGTATTTTTAGGATAACTTCACTTTTGTTTTGGAAATATTTTGAACAATTTCAAATTTTTCATTTTACACCGTGATATGTGGGCAAATGAATGCTATTTTTGTGCCAAATTTCATGTGTTTTAACGGTGCTAAAGCTGTGAGGCTGTGGCATACGGACGGGCGGACGGACAGACAGACGGACAGAAAACGGAGTCCCACCATAAACGTTCCTTTTGTACCTTTCCTTTTTCTTTTGTTTCCTTTGGTACGGAACCCTAAAAATTAAAAAAGGCTACTTGGAAAACAAAAATCATTAAAATTTAACAATCAAAAAATATATCTTGGAAATATTCGACGAGTCCAACTCCCAAAGAAAATAGCCCACATACATAAGTCTATCTTTCGAACTGAAATGGGTTTGTAGAAAGTTTTTTGATTTTAATAGATTTTGATTTTATGTTATTTGATTTTATTTGAAATGGGCTTGTAGATGGTATTTTTGTAGGTTTTTGATCTGAAATAGGCTTGTAGAAGCAGAACCACACAGTGTTTCCCGAAAACTTTACAGAGAAGACAATTAACCTTTTTTAATGCGGATTTGGTATAATAATTTTCATTACTTATGATTTTTTTTGCAAACTATATTTCTGGCACAAATATTTAGTAAATCTTTTAATACAGCACTTATTATCTAATTTCAAACTTAAGCAATCTAAAAATAATACATAAATTACAAAAGTAACCTCAAACCGTATTGCAAAATCAGCTATGTTAATGTGGCTCATTGTAAGATAACAAAAGAGGGCTTCAAGATATTTCAAAGAAAATTATAAAACTGAAGCAGATCCAACATGACAACACCTTTCCCGTACTCCACACATCAATCATATTTAAGCCGGTTCTCCCTTGTTCTAAATTTCAAGTAAAAGGCTCTTTGTGTCGAAAATTCAGGTGGAAAATTTCAAGATTCACAGCGAAGCATGAACACACTCGAGCTACTAGGAGCTGATGGGTCTAGCACATAAATCTGGCACGAGGTGAGGCGACACTAACCACTCACTCTCTCACTAATTACTCTAAAAGCTTTATCAATGGAAAGCTCTCATCTACCTTTCCTCAAAGGACTAAAATTGCTTCCGTAAAATGAGCAACTTGATGTAACACACTTAGGTAAGAGCGCAACATAGTCCCTCTAGGTCACAAAACCTGGTGAACTGTTCCTCACTTATCTTGAGCCATCACAAAGATGTAACACAGGATGGTGACTGGACCAAATATGCATGTGACCTAAATCTGAAAGGCTAAACACCTGCGTGGTATTGATTCGGTCAAGTGTAGTACAATAAGGCTTTCAGGTTGTTGTTTACGTAATCTCTTATTTTCTAGTGCTTACTGACAGCATCTTGACAGCATTAACTATATATAATAATATGTCAGATTTTGACATAGGTACGTTTTATTGGATTGTTTGCTTGATGATGGACTTGCACAAAGGAACGCCTCACAAGTGTGAACTGTGAAATGTAAGTCACAGTCCAGGTACACCCGCGGTTCACCGACGATTATAACGTCCCAACGTGATGTGTAGTGAGCCCGATCGGCATACTTCGGGCACAAATCTTTTTAGGGCATGCAAGTGGTAAGTAAAAACAAAATACTATGCACTTAAATTTCGAAAAACCCATTCGAGCATGCCCGACCGTGGATCGAACCTGGATATCAAGATTGAGAGGCCACATTCTCCTCTTGAGCTACCACTGCTTAAATTTAATATAATAGTATTTACACATGAAATTGCTGAAATTTTCTAACAGATTCATAAGTTCATAGTTCCTGTAATTCAATAGCTATTTCCATTTTTTATTTTTTGTTTGAAAGTTGATTTCAAGGTTTACATCTACGTATGAAATTTCGTTTTTATTGTCAGTTTCTAATATATATTATAATGTGTACGAAACGTGAGAGTTTAAAGTTAATTGTCAGTTTCCGTGATAAGATTCCTAAAATTAAGTTTCCTTAAAATTCTCTATAGAAAACTGCAATTTCATATGTAAAGACCTAATATTGTATATATATATGTAACGAATATACATCTAGTGATAAAACAAATCTTTTATTTATGTTCGTGTGTCGGTCTAGTAGTAAAATAAGCGTCCCTTTTATTAAATTATTTGTACATAAAAAGTGCTGAAAATGTTCAGCAAATAAACAACCATAAAGTTCTACTCTTTCAGTTGCAGAGCGCTTCCACTTCGGAAAACATGTGCACGGACATAGAACTTACAGTGAGTATAAAAACATGTCGACAGAAATCATGCCCCATTTCGTAACTAGCTCTAGGCAGCCTTTCCGAGCGGAGCGTGTATTCTGTTATTTTTTAAGGAAAATCTCATTCAGTGTATGAATTATTCCAGTGTGCAGTGAGGTGTTTGCCGCAACATGCCGGCCACGTATTTCATAACTCGTCGACGACGTAGTCGTAGCAGCCGCTTCCTTGATATATGTATGGACAGGCAATTTTAATATCTCACCTACACTCTTCTCGAAGCGACATGGAATCGGTCCGCGCGGGCCTTCACCTATATTACAATAATTCAATTTTGGTTTCGGGTATTGGCATCCTTTTGCGAGAGCTTTAGCTTTGTTATTTCATTATTAATCTTTCACCTGTTTATATGCCAGGTGTATTATTACATGCTTCGAAACTTGAGCATAATGAAAAACTTTTGTTTTGCGACTTTCTTGATTACGCGAAACGTTATGAACTCCCGTACAAAATATGAATGATAATGATACCCACTAGTAAATTACTATGGGAAAATATGATTTTAAATGTTGTTCAGACTGATCATTAGAATATACAATTTAAAGCAGCTTACAGATTTATCCTGCACAAGAAGCAGCTATTGTTAATTTTTCTGTTAAGTACTTTATTGATTTATATAAAAACTGCTCACCTCAATACGTGTTATGATCGGGAAAGCCGACCAGTTTCAGCAGATTTAGACTGCCTTCATCTGGGCGAGTAAAAACGTTTACGCGACGACGTTACGCCTCACACTGTGGAGTGTGAGTGTGAGGCGTAACGTGGGGTGTGAGTGTGAGGCGTAACGTCGTCGCATAAACGTCTTCACTCACCCAGATGAAGGCAGTCTAAATCTACTGAAACTGGTCGGTTTAATAAAATAAATCGGTTTATAAATCATGAAGTATCCTCAAGTCTCATTTAATTCTGTAAATATTTTATTGAGATAAAAAGTTGTCAAAATTACGAGTGACACAAAAGTTCGTTTAAAGACTTGTCTTTAAATCTTGAAAGCAGTCTCCATATTAATCTAAACCCTCTTAGCCCCACTCACTTTATCACCCGTAGAGTCCACTTTAAAACCATTCCTTTGTCGTCATTCAGTAAACCCTTTAGATTTATTTTAAGCCCCGGCTGTCCGCAAGCACGAGGAAGGTGCTCCGCATTAATTACTTTTACAACATCCTCGTAACGAAGGTGCTACTGGTCTGAAACTAACAGAAACTGAGCGGGAGCAAAGTCGACCTAAAGTCGTTCAATGATAAAACTACGTGCGGCGCGTAGCTAGCAAGGACTTTTCGTAGACCTGCTACGCCGTAGCACGGATGCAACTACGTATGTAACGCGTCAATGTACAATATTGACTTCTTTATGGGGAATGGGTCTACGTAGAGAATATTTTTTGTTGATTTTTAACCTGTTATTATAGATTAACAATTCAAGAACAATAGATTTTATTTTATTTTATTTATTTACAGTAAACAATTCTGAAAATTACCATATAAAAAATATAAGTATTTAAATCTCACACGAAACGACAATCACATAACACAAGCAACAATAAAAAAGTAAGAGCGCAATCACGGCTTATATATAAGGTCTTTCAATTTAAATGGAAAGTAATTTAGGAGGTGATTCAGTATCTTTAATACATCACATTCCACTGCAAAGTCACCTTTTATATATAAGGTCTTTCAATTTAAATGGAAAGTAATTTAGGAGGTGATTCAGTATCGTTAATACATCACATTCCACTGCAAAGTCACCTTTTATATATAAGGTCTTTCAATTTAAATGGAAAGTAATTAAGGAGGTGATTCAGTATCGTTAATACATCACATTCCACTGCAAAGTCACCTTTTATATATAAGGTCTTTCAATTTAAATAGAAAGTAATTTAGGAGGTGATTTAGTATCGTTAAAACATCACATTCCACTGCAAAGCACTTTTTTTGCGCGAACTTTTTTTTCACTTCTCAGTACAAAGTGGTCCGATCAGCTGACTCAGTTTGTATGGACAAGTGAAAAAAAAGGGGGCGCAAAAAAAAGGACATTTCAGTGGAATGTGATGTAGGTACTAACGATACTGAATCGCCTCTAATTACTTTCCATTTAAATTGAAAGACCTTATATAATAAAAAACAGGAGAATTCTCACGAGTTTTATTCGATTGAACACATTTTTGACATTTTTAAACCGATTATTTATTAGTTATTAGGTTTACTGCGAAGATAGAATTTGTTTTTTTTTTTTTTCTGAAGGCAGATTACTGAATAACTTTAAAACAATTTGTCATAATAGTTTGAATAGAATATAAATATATAAATAAGCAAAATTTAAATAATTTTTAATAAAAACTGTTCTTCATACATAGCAGGGAAAAGCTTCATATTGAAAATTGGAAATCTTTTGTTGCATCGATACAGCGAGTCGTACAAAGTAGAGATCTCAACAATGTCGATGTCAGACCCCCGCAATATCGGGAATATTCAACGGGCAATAACTATCTGTGATACTGTGCCGATCGCTTCACAAAGAAAAAGTTTTGAGCTTGAAATAAACATGAAAAACATTTATTGATGAAATCGTGGATGTAATACATGCAAACAGAAAATAGTAGTTTATGCTACTAGGGCGAAAAGGAATAAATTACGAGGACGATTTAAAACACGAGCGTAGCGAGGAATAGTGTGAGGAAATGAAAACAAATATAATCTTGTGAACTTTCAATTATGATTGGCTCAAGAGGATTGTATCCAGAGCCGTTAAACAGTGGAAAAAAAAAGTATGACATTTATGGTACACAAGAAAGGCTGCAGGTTAGGCAACCATTGAAAAAAAATTAAAAAATAATAATAATAATAAAGCCCTAGGGCAAAATAATCGACTTTCTGTTCGGTTTTGATGCATAAAAAGTGAGCCTTTACGAGCACATGCATTGAAAACTTATTTACAAGAGCACACAATTACTTAGTTATACACAGTTTACAGAATATGATAGAGATGTCCTTCATAGCTTATTAGCAGAGATAGGATAATCGGATCGATATATACCTAAAGTTAGAAAAATCCGTGAGAAAGTTTGTAGGTGTGGAGTCGGATTCTTAAAATATTATTTTTTTTGATAGTGAAAGTTACTCAAACTAAGGCATTGCTGAAAACGTTACGATGATGTACCTTATACTTAATAGATGTTACCATAAATTTATATTATTTAGAAATTGTATACAATTCCTAGGAAATTTATAAAATGCGAAGCTGATTTATCTATTTGTTTATTTTATTTTATTTTTGATCGGCCTTCTGTTTTGCTTTTTGCTTTGTTCGGCCTAAATAAGCTTGGCATTTTATAAATTTCCTAGGAATTGTATTAAATGGCTATTTTTTTTTATTTATTTAGTTTTAAAGTTTGTCCGACGATAACTCGAGTATCGTTGATGGGAACGTCATGAAATTTGATAAGCGGCTAAATGAAACAAAAATATTTTTTAAGTTCGAACATCAGCCAAATTGGTTAGCGTTGGTGCAGGTGCAGGTTAGCTTGATAAAAAACACTTCCGCGCGACTTAAGCCGCGTGCAAAAGCTAGTTAAGGCGCTCTTATCCCAAAATCAGTAATTTCAAAGTCAAATAGAACTTTCAAATATTGTCTAAAACTTAAAAAAAAAAAATACGCAATATAGTTCGAACCTTTATCTAGGTCTTTCACGCATGTGTTACACGATCAGATAAACTTTGCTCGATAGAAATAATTCACGAACACAACATGTAATAAGACCTTTCAAATCATGCCATTTCCATAATTCCACTCTTTTATTAACGAAACATATCTGGTAATATTGCTCTTTAAATTTTCTAGGTCGACCACGTAAGTGGGTTTTAATAAACATATCCCTTATTTTTAAACAATTTAAAAACCGATAAAAACAACGAAAAAGTACAAAAGTGTGGTTATTTTCTTTACTCCTTACACTTAAAGAAAAAGACAGAGAGTCACTCTTCTGGGATAAGAGCGCCTTAACAATAAAGAACCTACATATACAGTCGTTCGTACGTAAATACTTTTTCAATGCATGTGCTCGTAAAGGCCCACTTTTTATGCATCAAAACCGAACAGAAAGTCGATTATTTTGCCCTAGGGCTTTATTATTATTATGTTTTTAATTCATTTGCAATGGTTGGCTAACCTGCAGCCTTTCTTGTGTACCATAGATATTATACTTTTTTTTTCCACTGTTTAACGGCTCTGGATACAATCCTTTTGAGCCAATCATAATTTAAAGTTCACAAGATTGTATTTGTTTTCATTTCCTCACACTATGCATTGAAAAACGTAGTATGATACACGGGCGTAAAAGCAATAAATTACTCGATTACGTTTAAAACACTCGCTACGCTCGTATTTTAAATCGTCCTCGTAATTTATTCCTTTGCGCCCGTGTAGCATAAACTACTATTGTCGTACATACATTTATAACATGTGAGGTTATTAGTAGAACACCGCAGGAACTATTACAAACTCCTAACCCGGCTTCCCTTAAATATAACAAATGCGAAGCTGTTTGTTACATACGAGTAACAGCTGAATCGACATGTGCTTACCTGGGAATTGATTGTTATACAACTTGTAAATGAGTATTCAGTTGTGACTAACTTGATGTCTGCACGTCGTGACTTACATTTTGCCGTTCCGTTGTTCGGTGTAATAAAACACAAACATCCAAAATATCTATTTGATAAACTGCTTAGTTTAGTCTTAGATAGTCTTCTGATGTTAATAAATATTCCACTAGGGCATCTGCATATCTTTTGATTGTTCCCAGACTACAACTTTTGGTATCATCTTGCAATCGTTTGCATTTGGCTAGTAACCCTCGCACTCGACTCCCTGCTCTACCTGAGTAAACCAGACAAGTTTACACGAGTAAAGTAACTGGTAGAGTACCAGGGACAAAAACGCTGCAAGCTTATTGTAAACAGGTACAAAATAGTACTAATAAAATATATAGCTGGGAGAGTATAGTGGATAGCGCAGGTAGGAAAGTAGTCGATTAGACAGTTACTCTACAGACAAAATGTAAACTCCGCATAAAATATAACAGCTAAGAAATTGATTGCAAGCAAAATCATAGCTCTAATCCATTTTAAAAGTCAACTTGAAATTTTGAAATGTGAAATCAGGTGTTTTATGTGCCCGACTGTTGGGCAAAGATCTCCGCTTGATGAGTCCACACAACCCCGTAAAATGGTGGACGACTTACTAACCATCCAAGACGATTAGGCCAATGAGCCAACCAATAATCACATCTATTAAAAGCTAATAAAGTCTGCCAGTGGTCCAATGATAATATTTTTATTTATGATATTATCATTCAATTTTATATAATCCTCATTGTGTTGGACGGTTGAGTTATTTTTGCTGACGGTCAAACAACCAGACAGAAATCGAAGCGTCGATATTAACAAGGATTCCAGATTTTTAAGAAACTTCTTCAAGAAATCTGGTTGTACATTCTATCTAAAAAAGCTAAATTGAACAAATGTACAAGCGCTTTTACTGTTCACGTATTCCCAAACTTACGAGTACGGATATTTCAAAACCTAAGTACGAGGATTGAGTAAATAACTAAAGTGCTCAGAGAATTACAGTTTAATTTGAGACCAGGAGTTAAAACGTTGAGTTTCAGTCGTTTTCAGGGAAGCTAACTGCCTTTTAAGCTGAAAAGTCTCGTTAGCGTGGACATACCATGAATTATTTAGTTGTAGTGGAACAGATTCGACTCAGTCTCTGTATTTGGTAACGTCAACTACCATTAATTTCAACAAATGTCAGTTCATTGTTTAATTTACTTAAAATAGTAACAAAATAATTTAATTAACAACAACTAAAATAAAATCACAGAAAAACACTCGGCAAGAGTTCGCATTTGGCACGTAGCCGATAATGTTCGACATGCCCAGTGGAATGATTGCATTAATCAACGTGGTCAGGTCAGTGTCCCTTTTTGTAGCCCCATTTCTTATGGTGAGCGTGGTCACCCTTTTTGGCATGGTCATGGTGGTGATGATGGTGGGAATCGTGGCCGCCAGCCTCCTTGTGTCCCTTGTGCTCGTGGTGGTGGCCTCCCTTCTCGTGGTGGCCCTTTTCTCCATGCTCCTTATGGTGGTGGTCGCCGTGGTGATGTCCCTTCTTGAAGTGTCCTCCCTTTTTGTGTCCGTGTTCCTCGTGGAAGCCACCGTGTTTCTCCTCATGCCCTGAATCACCCTCTTCGTCGAAGAAGTGCTTGTCTTTCTTGAACTCGTCTAGCTTGTGAACCTCGTGGTGGCCTTTAGTGGAATGTCCTTTGTTGTAGTGTCCCTTCTCTTCATATTTGTGGCCTTTTTGTCCCTTTTCACCCTTGTGATGTTCAGCATGATGTCCGTCGGCATGGTGATGTTCCTTTTTGTGTCCGCCGTGGTCGTCGTATTCACCTTTGTGGTGTTCCTTTTCGTGATGTCCCTTTTTGCCTTCCTCGTGGTGATGATGGCCCTTGTATCCCTTGTGGCCCTTTTCGCCATGTTCATCGTGGTGATGGGCGTGGTGTTCTTTTCCTCCTCCTTTTTTGTACTCGTGGTTTTTGGGAGCTTCCTTGTGTCCAGTGGCGGCTGGCTCCTGGTCTAATTTGACGGGTGGCTCCTGGTCTAGCCTGGCGGGTGCAAGTCGTCGGGCATGCACCGCGACGAGGATCGCTAACATCCCTAGCGCAAAGGCTACCCTCATCTCTGTTGGTGGCCCGGTATTGTCACCGCAAGCTATCTAGTACAGCTGTCATCGTTGTCTTCGCTAGCAGAGCGTTTTATATAGAAAGTTGTGTAAGCTGGCTGCTTCGCTCGACGCTGTAGTGTTGCAGCATCCCTCTTGGGGAATCTACCGATGCTCTGTCAGTGCTGCCTGGTAGAGACGTTTTTTTTTTTAATGTAAGCTATATTCTTTTAGCTAGAGCAATTTTAAAAACTAATTCAGTTCAAACAAATCCAGAAAGATCAAATCAAATTTTGATTTGTTGAAACGTTAGCATAATAAATACGAGTGAATAAAATGTGAAATAATTATTGTTCTAAGCGACTACGAGGTCAGGAACCTAAAACTAAAAGCCCCGACCTTGTGAAATTATACAATGAAGTAGATTCTGAAATTAATTTTGTTGAAATGACTTAATAATAAGAAACCCAAAATTTTGCAACGTAATTCAGCCTTTATTACCTCGAAATACAATTTCTATTGGTTTTTTTATTGAAATAACCATTTTGTTTACAATTTAATTTGACAGTGCACTAAAAGTAAAACTAAGCCATCACACATAAGCAACATTGATAAGTAGGTAATTAATAAAAAAGATACAGTATTTTATGCATTGATTTTGAAATTAAAAATGATATATACATAATCGCAAATAATTCCAAAACAAGAATCACAAAAGCTACTTCTTCGAAGGCTGCATCTCACCGCTTTTCATGAATTATTGAATTCAAGGTTTGAATTTGTTGAATAATGGAATTTCGATACAAACTTTTTAGAGGATGTTTTCCATAAATGTTAAATCACACGAATTTTTTATTTTAAACAAAAAGGCTAAAAACACTTTTAAATTTTCCATACAAACTTTCATCCCCTATATCCCCCTTATTCATTTAGATGATGATTTTCCAAAAAAAAAAAAAAAAAAATACGTATAGGATGATGAGAAGATTTTACGAAACCCGAAAACTGGCGATGGTACAGTACTCGAACACACAAACAAACTCTAGTGTAAAAAAAAACGAGAAATCGTGAAAAAAAAGTATTTGTTTCATACATTTTGTTTAAGTAGATGTAACGTTTCTATTTCACGATTTGATTGTTGGTTCCATAGTAAAAAAGTTTTAAGCGCTATAGTTGCTTGATTAAGTAATTATATTTATGTAAAGTGCAGCATCCAAAAAATATAAAAAGCCCTTATGCGGTATTTTGTAAAAAAATATTTTATTCCATAGTAAAAGATGTTTGTATGGACAAGCTATCGCCAGTTTCCGGCTTCGGCAGTATCATCTTAACACCCAGATGAGGCTGAATATAAATAAATTTTCGTGGTTTAAATTATTAAACTAACGGACTTAGAAACCAAATCTCCTAATTGTCCAACTCCCTTAGTAGAGGTTAAAGGCCGATACACACCGGATGCGTACGCGTGTCGTTGTGCGTGGCAGCAACAGTTGTTGTCTGAAACCAGACTAACGCATTGTGCACGCAATACAATATAACTTGAGCTGCCACGCACAACGCCACGCGCATGCATTTGGTGTGTATCGGCCTTAATTGTCCAAAAAACGCTGAATCGCTTAAATTTTTATTGCCAACCAAAAGACTTAATTTCATAGTACAAAAATGTTGAATTCCCCATACAAACTTTCATACCCAATTTACTCCATAAGGGGTTCAAATTCAATCCATTCTTAGCGGCTGCCTACCCTACCTGTCAAATTTAAGGACTATATATTTAGTCGCAGGGTTATTGTCAAAACAGTGACATTATAATTTTACTACTGAATGGAATACTAAAGTCATTTCAAGGTAGGTTTTTGATAGCTTAACTATTATAAATCCCGGTTCAGAGCTCGTTACAACCAGATTTACATTTCTTTTCCGTTTCACTACAATGATAAATTTAGCAATGATATAATGTTAATTTATTTCTATAAACTATCGGATTTTGCAATCTCACGCTGATATACTCAGTAAACTTTTATTTGACAGTAAAATAATTAATTTAAGAATAAATTGTCTCGAATTTTAATAAGAGAAAATAATTATCCACCTTCCCGGCGGCCTTACTTTATTACTTATGTACGTAGTTACTTGTTGTTTTTACTGTTTAACTTAGATTGTTGCTTAGCACACAGATTATATTCCATTTTTCGCTATTCCATTTTACTAAACATTGTTTAAGATTTCCCGTCACGAAATAGTTTATAGATTCTTTTGACAGGGCCACCCAGCGTCGCTCGTCGCTCCGGATGAAAAATGAGTCCGACAAGGGTTTCCTTGTTTTTAATAAAATAGGTTACCGTAGATCTCATCACCTTCCATCCTTCCATTTCAATCCATTCAGTCTCCGAATAAGGACTAGTATTTACATCCATTTATTTACGGTTTTTGCTACAACATAAGTAATACATTAGAACTTTAATTATTTACATTTAGCCAACTGTATAAAATTCAAACAAAGACATCTTTTCATTTCTTTTTCTGAAATTTTCTAAGTATGTATTGTCTACTTGATTAAACTCTATAACTTAAAACTATATAACATAAACTAATTAATAAAACTACAGTTGTCTATTGTATCTTCAATAAACATTCGGTTTATGAGAATAAATTCCTTCTAACACACTGTAAATGTGAAGTCCTTTGTATATAATTGGTAATTAATTACACCGGCCTGAAAAGAAAACAAGAGAATATTATTTAAGAGAATAAATTTTCCTTGTCTCAGCAAAAGGTACCGGATTTGTGGTTTATCATTTTCGTTTAAAGGTAAATAAAAAGGCCGGCTTAATTATGTTATGTATTGTATTGTTCTTAACTATACTTTGCTAGCATATATGTATATTGTGTAATATTACAAAGGCTCTTTGTGGATTTCTAAAATAAACTAAATTAATTAAATACTGAATGGGAGATAAACGAAACCAACTACTTACGTACAATGATGTAAATCGTTGATAATACTACTATTTCATGCATGGCTGAATAAACATGGAGCAATCAGTAGATGCTGTGTGTAAATATTTAAGGCGCTCTTATCCCAGAAGAGTGACTCTCTGTCTTTTTCTTTACGTGTAAGAAGTAAAGAAAATAACCACACTTTTGTACTTTTTCGTTGTTTTTATCGGTTTTTAAATTGTTTTAAAATAAGGGATATGTTTATTAAAACCCACTTATGTGGTCGACCTAGAAAATTTAAACAGCAATATTACCAGATATGTTTCGTTGATAAAAAAGTGGAATGCTGTGTTCGTGAATTATTTCTATCGAGCAAAGTTTATCTGATCGTGTAACACATGCGTGGAAGACCTAGATAAAGGTTCGAACTATATTGCGTATTTTTTTTGGAAGTTTTAGACGATATTTAAAAGTTCTATTTGACTTTGAAATTACTGATTTTGGGATAATAGCGCCTTCAGATTTAGAGAATTCTGTATCGAAAGACTTGATATAGTACGCATGGGTTCGATTTTGAGGAAGAGTTGTGAAACACCGCAAAAGCCGGTCGAGATAACGGGCGGATCCAGGATTTGATTTTGAGGATGGCATTCTGACAGGGGTTATCACAAAGTAAAAAAAAAGTTAGTTTGTAGGCGCTTTATACCTTTTGGCAAACCTATCTATACCTTATATACATATGCTGTGTAAAAGTGCACCCGAATCGAATCAAAAAGTCGAATCAAATGTATGGAATTCCCGTGTCTTTGGTGGGGGTTTTGCCCTCATGCTCCCCGCCCCCCTGAATGCGCCAATAGTCGAGAAACGTTTTGGCAAACGAAATGCTCTTATCGAGAGCCATTCGGAACCACTCAAAAGAAAAACTTTATCGAACCCTCGGCCGAGTGCCCCTGCTAACTCTACCGATTGGGAAACATTATCAATTGCAGTTCGACTGCAAGTAACTGTAGGAAACGGTCGATTGCAACCACAACTAATTCGATGGCCACAGATGTAGGCCGATCTCGGGCAGCGTCCTACTTTCTCAACATTGAATTACTTTGTCGGGGGCTGTTGACGACAGAAATAACGCTCCGCCCAACGCTGTACGCTTTACGTAATTTTGTTTTCGAAATTAAACGTGCTGGTGACAGATTTTGTCATTGAAAACTGTCGGAAAATAATGTAAACGACGAAAACACGCTACCGTTGCCTCATATTACTTTCGAAGCTTTTGTAAAAGGCAAACTTTGTAAAACAATATTTTAATGAAAACAATTAATCACAGTCAACAAAAGATTATAAGACACCTAAAGCGTCCAAACAAGTAAACCAATTAATTGGCACTATTAATTGGCGTAAACTATCATAGTATTTGGTATATAGGTACTTATTTATGTCCCTTCTTGTAGCCCCAGTGCTTGTGGTCCTCATGTCCGCCCTTCTTGCCATGATCGTGATGATGATGATGATGCTCGTGGTGACCTCCCTCGTCGTGGTGTCCCTTGTGGCCGTGGTGGTGCCCTCCCTTCTCATGATGGCCCTTCTTGCCATGTTCGTGCTCGTGGTGACCGCCGTGTTTGTGTCCCTTGTGGAAGTGTCCGCCCTTCTTGTGTCCATGCTCATCGTGGTGGCCTCCGTGGTGCTCGTGGTGTCCACCTTCGTGATGCTTGTCGTGGAAGTGCTTCTCTTTCTTAAACTCGTCGTGTTTGTGTACGCCGTGGTGCCCTTTTGTCGAGTGTCCCTTGTGGTAATGACCCTCCTCCTTATGTCCGTGGCCCTTGTGTCCCTTTTCACCGTGATGGTGTTCGTGGTGATGTCCGTCATCGTGGTGGTGGTGTTTCTTGTGGCCACCGTGCTCGCCGTGGTGTCCCTTGTGGCCTTCGTGGTGGTGGTGTCCCTTCTTGCCGTGCTCGTGGTGGTGGTGGCCCTTGTATCCCTTGTGACCCTTGTCCCCGTGGTCGTGGTGATGATCCGCGTGGTGCTCGTGACCTCCGCCCTTGTCCCATTTGCCGCCATGATGGCTGGCGGCCGGCTCCAGGTCAGCATCTCGCTTCTCCCGGTTCAGGTCTCGGCAGCTGACGTATGCCAGCGCCGCTAGTGCCACGCAGCACAGGAGTAGCGACCTCATGCTGAATGTTCCAGACAGACGGAAGTGGGTTGACTGATACTTAGCACTACGAATATCATGTTTTTATACTGATAGAGCCTTTGATCAGTATTGTATGAAATTGTGTAAATAACCAAGGTTGCAACGGTGTCTTAGCGCTGGTTGCAGTGTTGCGCAGTGCAGCATGGCCCGCACCACCAGATGTCAACAGAATCCAACAATACGTCGAAAATAAAACAGAAAAGGTTCGCAAGACAACGCTAAATAAAACAGCATCGGACATCGGAAGTAACGAGATAAAATCGAATTCGCTATACAAAGCTACAAAGCATTCCTAACCACTTCTCCTGGATGGATGGATGGCCAGTATTAGTTTCATGAAACTGTAACAATATTCCCAAAACTTTTTGGCTCTAAAATAATAATTAGTAGTAAGGGAATGTCCAATTGTATCAGAAACATGAAATTTTGTTCACAAGTAGGTCTACAGCACACGTGTAGGAAAAATTCCGAAAATTACTTGAATTTTATTACTCAAGAGGATATTAAGAGCCGTTCTGCAGGCGGATTGTGAAAAACTCGACTTTTTCTAATTAATCGAAACAGAACACTTAAATTCAAAATTTGCTCAATAGTTATCCAACAAAATCTTACCTATACCTATATACTATAAAAATTCAAAGTCCTGACTGACTCATTGACTGATATATCAACGCACAGCCTAAACCGCTGGTCGTAGAGACTTGAAATTTGGAGAGTGTATTCTTTGCAAAGTATAGGTATCGACTAAAAGAGTTTTTCGAAATTTCTCCCCTAGCAGCTGTGAAACAAGGAGTATGGAAGCGTCGTTAGTTCCGATTTTGGACACAACCAATCCACAAGATCCTTGTAGCACTGTACGCACTGATATGTAACAATAGTATTTATACCACATAGATTTCAGCACATACACAACACACGCACACAAACCCTCATACACCCTCTCAAACCCTCATACACCCTCTCAAACACATACACCAACTCACCTTTCTCCTACTAACAAAAGCACAAAAACAATGTAACAAGAGAAGAACGGTCCCTCCTAATACAGGTTATTGTTAGCTTAAAAGGAGGGTCCAAAGAATTGTAAAAATTACTTGTGTATAAATAAAATTTGTTTTTTTTTTTTTTTTTGTATTAGGCTGATATTGTTTTGACTTTTTATGGTTTCCGAATTCTACTATAAACAAGTTAATATCATCAAGAAAGTTTGACTTATTGATGAACGTTAATAAATACCAATAATTGTTTTATGTTTATGATTGTGCTTTTGTCTTTTGTGTTTTTGACTTTTTATAGCTTTCTTATATAATTGAAAATACAAAACTACTTATGTACGCCATTGCATAGCAGATCATAGAAGAAACAAAATTTATACTGACACCATTTGCACATATTGTTCACCAAACAGAGATGATTTAATTTGAAAAAAAATCAATGAAATCCACGAAATAAAGGTTGCCCAGGTAGGTACTGCGAATTAAAAGTGCTAAAACACTACAAATCTGCTATTGGCCAGAATTAATAACAGTAGAAGATAATAAATAGCTATACAACCATAAGAATAAATCACGGGACGTTATATTTATAGAAACAGGTAAGTTCGAGTAGAAACATTAATCAAGGGAGCACAATCCATCAAAAGCCCTAATGAACATCTCGTAATAGCATGCCCATGTCCGCTGATTGCTTCCGGAGAATAGAGAAATACACCAGGTGTTTTTGGGTATCCAACAAAAAATGGAAACCATTATAGGAAAACCTCCTTGTCTACGTCCGAGAAGTAAATCGAAAATGGCTGGCTAATTGCACGTTTTGATAAGGTTTACACAGGGACCACGCGGAATAAGGAAAAAATACAGACCTAACTAGTCTACCTACTTTAATCATCGAATCCCCGAGTGGGTGAAAGGCATTTCCGAGTATTAAAATTGTGAAAATACAATCGCAGTCCACATTCGTACATCCATATCTCACCATCACATCGACAATAGCTTTCACATGGGCGAGGTTTACTGAAACAATTTTAATATTAACACATTTTTTTGGCAGCAGAGAGGCTTAGAGGGAGACAACCTGTTACAAAATATTGAAGGGTCTTATTTTACATTTATAGATTTTGAACTTAATATTTTATCTTTTAGCACTTGTACAGTAGTTTCACTTTATTTATTTAGTAGGTATACTCTACTTAATTCTATTTTCTGTCAACATTATCATTGTTTACGTTGCTCAGTGCTAGTGCTTGGAGTCAATGAAATGTATCTTAATTAACATCTTCCCTTGAAAATGGTGTAAAATCCGAAACCGGTTGGGAGAAAACATAAATAAAGTGAAACTACTGTACAAGTGCTTTTAACTCAAAATGTGTTTAAAGTTTCACCAAGGGCCGACAATCGCAAGTATAAATTTTGTTAATATTTTATGAAAAATCTATTAGGTTTTTATTTAGAAGTAATACACATATGTATGTAACTTTATATATATAAGGTCTTTCAATTTAAATGGAAAGTAATTTAGGAGGTGATATTCCACTGAAATGTACTTTTGCTGCTGTATATAAAAATCTGTTCTGCTCCAACACTTTTATTTTAACTAGGCTGCGTTCCTAAACGTCAGGGTAAATGTAAAGTTTATTTCGTAAAAGTGAAAGAGATAAGACTGAGACAGAATCTATTTAGTAATCGTTTTGGAACGGCCACTTTGTAAATTCTGTTTATTTACGTGGCAAAGGATATTTTTTTTATATATGTGTCAATATTAACGAAATAAAATGGCTTTACAAGTCATTCATTCCGAAGAATTCTATAATCTACCCAGAAACCAAAAATTGGCGCGTAAAGTTATGACAAATGTCAAGGTGAAAATTTACCCCTGAATTTACGGCGTGTAAAATTTAACTGTCAAAAGTGAACTTTACATATCTGACAAGGTTTAGGAACGACTTTGAAAATTGTTCGGAGCTGTTCGGAGCTCTTCGTTTTTACTCGGTTGGTTGTGGAACGGGTGACAGTTAATTTTTACCTTTACCCCGGCGTTCAGGAACGCTACCTTTGAATGTAATGTCAAGGTATTATTATAATTTTTTTAGGTTTGCATTTTACAAATATTTTCATTTCTGAAAAAATCTGTACAAATTAAATATATTCTCACCGTTTTAACTGAAATAAGTATTACATCATGCTACCTACATTTTCAGTCGGTAACTAAAAGTAGAATCAAAAACCGGAAATAGGTACTCGTCTATAAATACGAAAAACTTTAATTCGGTATGGGAAGTCTAAGCCAAGGAGTGCTAATTCCAAAACCGTTTCGAGATAATACATTATTTGGCCATATTTCATTATTTTTGCGGCAAATTAACTAAAGATTATAGATATTTTTAGAATTTAACTTATGACCTTCATTTGACCCTATGCTATGGCTGAACACAGGAATGTGCCCTTTGGCCATCCACATATTAAAAAGTGAAAAATATTTATGAATCAACCCATAATACCCATTTCCATCAACGTTAGCCAACATTTTGCATAATACGTAACAATATGATTTTCTTAATGCAACATTTTGACAACGTCCAATATACACCCACACACACATAAGTACTGTCTCGTCCTCAGAATAAGGAATACAATAGAAACCTGGCTAAAATAATACGCGGAGAAAGACACCTATCCTTGATTTTCTTACGACATTCTAGTGCGTTATGCGGATATGTATTAGTTTTTTCTTAATTAGGTAGGTTGTCACTAGTTCGTTGCTTTGCTAGTGATGGAACAATGTCTATTTTTCACTACGATAAATAAACCAAATCGAAATGAACCGCGACCAATCTGCTTACCACACATTATATCGCATCAAAGTGTGAAAAAAAAGAGAATGCAGGAGGCACCGACCTTTCTGGTGACATCCTCTTGCTTTGGAAGGAGTTAATAGCAAAGTGGTCTCTGTCTACCCCAGTGGGACACATGTTATATTGTGTAAATAAGGAATTAATAAAAGGATATCTTTCGTTTAACATAATATTTTTATTAAGTACAAATTACTATATCGTAGGCAGGTAGGTACATAAGTTAAGTCCAAAATTGTGCTTGTTTCTAGTAAAAAAAAATGCTGTAGCTTGTACCAGAGATATAACCGTAAGCTATTTAAGTGGATACTTTTTAAGTCGCCTCTTAACTCACGGTAGAACTACCCTGTCAAAGTACTTTTATTGTCAACCACTAAGTACGAAAATGTCTTGATCTGCGGAATTTCTTCGTGAAGTCGATCACGGCAGTAACGTGAACGAACAGGCCTTTCAGAACGATTTGCGAACATAGAAGTGTGCACTTTTCTACACCACAGACATCCATAGGTACTGGTTCTGTTGAATAAAATTGAAAAATTATCGAGTTAATATACTATAGTATAGTACAAGCACGTACCTACAAACAAGATTGATGATGCAATTATACATAATTATTTAAAGGTTACCAATGTGTCTGTTTCTGGTAAATATAACGTCGGTAAGGCATCTGCTTTTAAACGTCTCCATTTTAAATTTTCGTTTGGTCCAAAAGAATCCGACGTAAAGTGTTTCGAACAAATATGACTGCTATTTTTAATTGCCCAATTTGGTCAAATTATTCGTCTAAGCCATTCACTTTTTAATTCTTCCCTTTTTGGAAATATGTAACAAAAAAATATAGCGATATTTATTCGGCATTATTTTTCTTTTAACTCGCGCTGCAATGAGGGATTTTCTTTTCTTTTTTTTTACTCTTTCCTAGTCGCTGGATAGATGGCGCTGAACTTGGTAAGTTACTGCAAGGAACGGAACATCACATAATTTTTTGATTATTGCACTTGGATGTAATTTTGAGATCGTAAAACGAAACGTACATAAAAGTAATTAATGTCATTGTCACATCACATCACAATGACATTTTGAAAATAAATAAATAATAACAACAAGGAAAAAGAAAAAAATAATTAGCAGTCTTTTTATGAGTTTTCTACGCCGCCGGAAAGAAAATGTCCCAAGAGAAAAAGAAGAGAAGTCTGTGCCTTGTGGATTTGTATAAAAATGGAGGCATACATCTTTTTCCTAAAGATGAAAGTCGCAAAGCGCAATGAGTACAAGCCATGGTACATTTTAAACCTGGACGGACCATAACAAAGCATTCGCACATAATATGCTCAGCACACATGTCATCAACCAACGAGCGTATGTGACGTGACGTGACGCAATGTTTTTTTTTCCAATCGTTTTGGCTTTGGCACCTAGTAAAGTAGTCAGTTCAACACCATCCACAGAGTTCTTGGAAACTATGTTTTTTTTTTAATACTCAAAAAGAAAACCTCTCATTAATCTTTATGCACGGCTGCCGCGGGAACCAATGTTCGATAGTTTGCCACACGGACTTTAGTACATCACTATTCGAAAAAACATAACCTCTCATAGTCGGCAGAAAATCTATATAAAACAGACAAATATCGGTGTAGAATTGAACACGAGTATGATTTACAAGAACTACTATTATTGTTACTGAGTTTTAGGTATGATCCTGCAACTTATTAACATAAAAACTATCAGAACTCACCGATGAAATGATATTGCTTCATTGTTGTTTTCTTTCCTTCCTGTATGCGATTTACAGCCTTCAATCGCACAAGACATTTTATTACAATGTTAAAAAAACAATCAACACAAACAATAATAAATCACACTTTCACGAATTTTGAGAGGAAGGGCACCAAAATATTTAATTTCTCTCGGTGAAGCTGTAAACTTTCGCAAAATGCATTAGACATTTCGATGCCACCAAATTAAGATGAGATGCACGCTACGAACGATATTACAACACAACGATACAATGATGAGACATATTTAATTTGATGGTATTATAATTTTTAAAATACATCCAAATTACATCCATCTGACATTTGTTTGGTTCAATCTAGTGACACACCAGGAAAAAATATAAAGTAAGTGCGGTCCGTCGTTTCATTCACTCGTACACAGGAGTAATTTACGTTAGATGAGTACAATGGCTAATGCCCAGTTCTTATTTTAGCCAGGCTTCTATTTGTATTCCTTATTCTGAGGTCTCGTCCTTCCTTCTCTTTGACAGTTGACACCAGTGGTGTTACACTTACCACTTACCTTTACTTTCGGTATCGATACTTTTTATCCAAGTAGGTGTCGGTCGCTCTTAACAGATTTAAGTATTTGATGAGACGCCTACGTAGGTAATTTAGCTTTTATTTATTGAATTTAACAACTTTTTTTCAATTAAGAAATTTTAGTTTTGTCGGCACCAAACCAAAAACTAAAGCTTTTAACGTTAGCAGTACTATCACAGTTTTAAAAGATTGTATGGTGCATGGACGTTTTACCAGAATATTTTGGCCCAGGACGGTGCTAAAAAAAAGAAGTCTACAAATATTTTAGTTTTTAAAAGCTAGCACGACAGGTTACAGCTACACGAAACCGTTTATTGTGGAAACATCTTGAAAATTAGTTTTCTTTCTTTACACAAGTAAATAAGTAAGTTTTTGTCATTACATGTAGAACCACATACCTACTTGCTTAATGCTGTTTTTATTTGCGTCTAATCCTAAAAAACTGGTACGAGTAAGTATTGATACTTTTTGTTCGATAAAGATGTTGCATTACTACATCCCTAGCGCTTGTCATATGTCAAATGTTTTTTTTTTTTACTAATGCAAAGGATAATGTTGATTAAGCCTTAAAGAAACAAATGACGTCACAAGTAACGAAAATATAAAAATTTATAAAAAAATATTGACTGCATAAAACTGAAATTGCTTTAAATTAAGTTCATTAAATAGTCTATATTTTACGAAAAAAAATTTAAATCGAATGTCGTCTGCCTGGTGAACATGGCGTATTATATAAAGGGCGGCGGTAGCTCTGAGGTAGAACGCTGGCCTCCCAATCTTGATATCCAGGTTCGATCCCCGGTTGGGCATGCACCAATGAGTTAGGGATCATTCAACAATTACGTGATCACCGGATGGGGGGGGGGGGGTCGGGTGCTTGTATATACATCTCGATTATTTGATTATTTGGGGGGGGGTTCCGAGAATAAATAAATTATATTTAAATATTTACGTCCAATTTTGAAGTCTATTAATAATTTTATCTTCTTAATAATTTTATTTAAAAATGACAGACGTAAATAAATATTAAAATGTGTAGGTACATGTTCCTGTCAAACGTAAATTTACATTCCTGTTTAATTTGTTCCTGTTAAACGTAGATTTAGATTGACAAATGACGCACCCTCTTCCAAAATTTAGGTCATTTAGACCCATAGAAACATGACATACGTGTCAGTGCTAATAAACATTTAGGTCATTTAGACCCATAGAAACATGACATACGTGTCAGTGCTAATAAACATTTAGGTCATTTAGACCCATAGAAACATGACATACGTGTCAGTGCTAATAAACATTTAGGTCATTTAGACCCATAGAAACATGACATACGTGTCAGTGCTAATAAACATTTAGGTCATTTAGACCCATAGAAACATGACATACGTGTCAGTGCTAATAAACATTTAGGTCATTTAGACCCATAGAAACATGACATACGTGTCAGTGCTAATAAACATTTAGGTCATTTAGACCCATAGAAACATGACATACGTGTCAGTGCTAATAAACATTTAGGTCATTTAGACCCATAGAAACATGACATACGTGTCAGTGCTAATAAACATTTAGGTCATTTAGACCCATAGAAACATGACATACGTGTCAGTGCTAATAAACATTTAGGTCATTTAGACCCATAGAAACATGACATACGTGTCAGTGCTAATAAACATTTAGGTCATTTAGACCCATAGAAACATGACATACGTGTCAGTGCTAATAAACATTTAGGTCATTTAGACCCATAGAAACATGACATACGTGTCAGTGCTAATAAACATTTAGGTCATTTAGACCCATAGAAACATGACATACGTGTCAGTGCTAATAAACATTTAGGTCATTTAGACCCATAGAAACATGACATACGTGTCAGTGCTAATAAACATTTAGGTCATTTAGACCCATAGAAACATGACATACGTGTCAGTGCTAATAAACATTTAGGTCATTTAGACCCATAGAAACATGACATACGTGTCAGTGCTAATAAACATTTAGGTCATTTAGACCCATAGAAACATGACATACGTGTCAGTGCTAATAAACATTTAGGTCATTTAGACCCATAGAAACATGACATACGTGTCAGTGCTAATAAACATTTAGGTCATTTAGACCCATAGAAACATGACATACGTGTCAGTGCTAATAAACATTTAGGTCATTTAGACCCATAGAAACATGACATACGTGTCAGTGCTAATAAACATTTAGGTCATTTAGACCCATAGAAACATGACATACGTGTCAGTGCTAATAAACATTTAGGTCATTTAGACCCATAGAAACATGACATACGTGTCAGTGCTAATAAACATTTAGGTCATTTAGACCCATAGAAACATGACATACGTGTCAGTGCTAATAAACAGCAAACATTTTAAGCCTGGACGAAGATTACGTAAACAAGGCGAGGGGGGGGGGGTTAGAAACAAAAGATTACGCTGTGATCACATAGGGGGGGGTAAAAAAACGGCCAAAAATGATCACGTAATTGTTGAACGATCCCTTATGTGCATAGTACTTTGTTCTTACCACAGACTTAGGATATACATCCTAAGTTCTTACTTACCACTTGCTGAACGGTGCATGTTCTAAAAAGCATGTATTTGTGGCCGAAGTACTGCGATAGGGCTAACCAGTCACCACCTATCACGTCGGGACGTAATAATCGTCGGTGAAACGCGGCTGTACAGAGTGTGGACTGTGACTTGCATTTCACAGTTTACGCTCGAAACACCTCTGACACCCCCTTTGGGGATTCATGTCGTGGCGATATATTTATAACTATGAAGCCATCCTTGAAATCACGAAAACGAAATCAGCTGTTCCATGCTTGATATAAGGATACTTAAAATATATCGAACAGATGATATATTTTTTTGGGATGTTTGTATAAAACGTGTAACAGAAAGGTGTAACCATATTTGAGGAGTTTATTTAGTCAATGGTATAGAACAACTTTTACTATGGAGACAACCCTGAAATCTCAAAAAAAAGCCCTTCCATACATTTCGGCCGAGCGGCGTTGCATTTTTCTATGAAACAGTAACATTTTTTTTCGAGATACAGGGTTTGTTCCATAGTAAAAGTTGTTCTATACCATTGACTGAATAAGCTCTTCAAATATGGTTACACCTTTCTGTTACACGTTGTATACGACTTGAAGTAAGTTAAGTATATACTATTAATTTACTCAGTGACCACTGGTCAGGCACGGCGACTAAAAGTTTTGAAGCTGCTCGCGAAAACTGGGAAATTCAAATAAAAATACTCAATACATTTTTGCTTAGTTTATTAAATATAATTCAACAACAAGAATGATTACAGAGCTAAATATATTTAAATTTCTTTTACTTTGTTATTATCTATTGCTACAAGTTACTAACTGAATTCCATACTCAAGAGAGTTAAATTTAAAAACTTTGCACGAGAAGGCGGCATTACCCGGTCCGCTAATGGATTTTTAAATCATTCGCAATTCATGATAATAAAAACTACGCTTATTTTACTTAAGAGGCCGGCGTAGCAATCCTAGTTCATACAAACGAAATACCAAAACCCTTTGTAAATAAATCATAGATAGTCTTAAGGTAGTGTGTATTTATTCCGATTGCATTACAGAATATCTAGGTTCCCAAATTGCTGATTTAAACATGAAATGTGAGAAAAATAAGCTTTCTTTGGAAATTTTAAATTGCTTATTATGTCGTCTTTAAATCAGTGTCCTTTCAAAATATATTTTTGGGAACCTAGATATTCTGTAATGCATTTGGAATAAATACACACTTCCTTAATAATATCTATGATTTGCAGATGGTTTTAGTATTTTGTTTGTATGAACTAGGGTTGCTCCGCAGGCCTCTTAACACGCGTTAGTTAAATTCTTAGTATGCACAGATCACGTGTAACGTATTAGTAACTGGAATTATACCTAAATATTTCGATTTAATTCGTGTAATATTCAATAAATCACAATATCAACTTTCAGTTGAAGAAGAAATTAAACTAAAGGAACAAAACTTTGAAGTAATTCACACGTGTCACAGACATACCTATTATTATTAAAATTGAAAACTAAATTCTGCCTATAAATGTTAAATTGTACTGAGTAATTCTAAGTATTTAAGAGGCCACAAATGTTTCAAGGTGTTATTCATTACATTGATCCGAATATATCTCATTTAAATACAATATAATACATATGTTTAGGTGTCGTTTTGTCCACACGTGCATGTGGAAAAAGCAGCACGCTGCAATACTATGTTTAGTGAGCACATTCGTAAAAAAGTTGTGAATATTATTACTTCAACACATGCCTCGTCGCTGCATGTTAAAGCACCAAGTATCGACTATAACTTTTTCCCAGATATTTTGTCCCCATTTGGAAGCACAATGAATAGTGTTCAGTAGTTCCAATTATCCAGGTAAATCGACCCATTATCACAAGTAAACGGCGTTAAATCGTATAAGTAAACATTTATTTTCTTACGTGCTAACAACTACTTAAAGCTATGAGAATTCATCCTTGGTGTACCCCACTACATTATTAACTTACGGCAAAGATGATGCGTCATTCTATCTAAAGATTCAATGCATGTTAGTAACTTTTGTTAATTACAAAAATATATACATTTCATAATAATAATAATCATAGAAGAGGCCGAAATTTTTCTGATTCACTCCAAAAATCCAACTAGGGCGATCGTATTTTTAACTTGCAAACCCTTTTGCTGGATGTGATATAAATCTTGCATCAGTCCAGTCAAGATACAATCAGTCACATAATATCATGATTAAGAACCGCGTATAAGTTTGACAATTCAATATACTAATGCTATAGCTTAATACTAATAAATAACTAAATTCATCAGAAGACAATGAGAAGACCCAATATAATTTACAACATCACAGATTTAGTATGCCTCGAAAATACATCCAATTTTTTTTTTCTATAGCCTCAAAAAGCGGAATTAACGTTTTAAAAAAAACTGTTTTTCGAATGCATTCCGTCTTTAGTCAACGAAACATTTGTTTTTTTAATTTCTTATGTGTTATGTTATGTGTAAGCCCCTGTTTGGTCTAGTTGAGATGGAAGCCGCGCTCGTTGGTGGCGGCTAACAGCCGTTCCCGAAGGACCTCCTTGCAGGAATACTCTGGTAACTTTAGGTAATGGACGCAAGTGTTCACTGACGGGTAAGAACCGTCGCCGGCGTCAACCTTGGGACAAACAAGTTTTTATATTAATATACTGGTACAGTAGCCTACCTATACTAACCAAGGGATGGAAATGACAGTTTTATACGAGATAACTGGGGATCTAAAAAGGCCAACTTGGGTGAATCATAAAATGATTCGAAAGTAGGATAGAGTCAGGGTCTTTTTACGCGTGCAAAAAAGACGGCATTAGAACAGAATCATAAAGTGATTCATGCAAAACGGCCTTTTTAGAGGACCAGCACGGATGTAACACTGTTGATTTCACCCGAATTTGACTGCTTTTCATTTAGATTTGAAGAAAAGTAAACAAAAGACAGATTTTTTTTCAATGCAAATTAGCAATTTAATACGTTTTCCCAACTTTTTTCCATATTGCTTCTTCACTCCTCATTCTAAAATTAGCGATTGTTACTTGGTGCCGTTGTTCCGTTTATTTCTATATTTATTCTATGAAAAAGACACGGAAGTAAATTACAGACAGACACATATTAAAGTAAAGATTATAGGCTAATTAAATGTACTTCCTCTACGCTTTCCTCAAATACATTATTATAGTAGTAACTAATTGGTGATTTAAGAGGATGATGACGCGAATATAAATAAATATTTTTTCCATTTTTTTTCTTTTGTCTTTCATTTGCCTGTCAATCATCCACTTCATTTTATGACATTTAAACATATTATATTAATTTTACTTAATTCCACTGACGCCGACTTTACAAGTCGAAATATATCTGGAAATAATTATTATAATAAAGTGTTTTTATAGAAATATATAGTGTAAACTGAATAAAAAAAACAAATAAGTTCTCTTTAATATTTAATTTAAATATAAATAAAATGATGGACTTTGGATCATTTTATTGCAATAATCAGGATACATATGCTGACGAAATTGGCGACATACTGAAGAAGGACAATGTCAAAAGTACCCGGAATAGAAGAGCTCGTATGACTAGATTGATAGATGTGGAAAATGTGAAAGAGGTGTGTCTGGATCATAGCAGATGGAAATCTATAGTCTCTGCCTACCCCTGTGGCAGACAAGCGTGAGTATATGTATGTATGTATGTAATCAGGATACCCAATATAGCTGTACTAAAACATGAAGCAAAGTCAATAATCTACGAGTAAGTATTCCATTTCATGACTGGATATTCTGCTTTCTTCTATTGTTAAAAAAATACAAATGGTAGTACATATTACTTCTTCACGACACGTGTACCCGAGGGGTGTCAGAGGTGTTTTCCAAGTGTAAACTTCAAGACTGCAACTCATACTCCACACTCGGTACACCCACTTTTTACCGACTATTTTGCGTCTTAAACGTGATGGGTGGTAAACGCTATCGTAGTTGGGGCACAAATGGACTAACAGCTTAACTAATATTTATCGTGCATTCCGAAGTACACAGACCGAATACAAATGTATCCCACGGATATTAAACCCGCGAACCCTGGATTAGCAGTCAAGCGCTTTACCGCTCGGCCACAGAGAAGGCCAAACAACATCTGAATTATTTTATAACTACGTAGGTAAGGTCCAAGGCAATCTTCATACAGACTTGTGGGAACCAATAACGACGACAGAAGTATTATTATTTAATGCTGTTACCTTTTTCCACACGTTCCATCAACTTTACACCCGCGAATAATCAGTTTTTTTACAAACAAACTTTTTTAGAATCTAATTTTGTTATTTAAAACTTTTATAATCCAATGTATGAAAGTTTTAGATTGCAAAATTAGACTGTTAAAACATTTTGTTTTTAAGAAAAACTGAAAATTCGCAGTTGTAAAGTTGATGGAACATATGGAAAAAGGTAACAGTATTAAATAATAATACTTCAGTCGTCGTTATTGGTTCTCACAAGTTTTTTATAAAAACTACCCTGGACTATCCACCTTAAGGCGAGAAATTGGGTTTTAAACGGTCACTGTCATTCCAAGCGGAAAAACGCGCAGTGAGAGAGTGACAGATTTAGGCCGAAACAGACAAAAGTAGCTTTTTATTTATATAAATTTAAATAGCTAGCAAAATGTCCAATAACAAAATTAAAGATATTATTTAAAACTATCTAATAAAATATTGTTGAGGTCTGTAGACTGTATGTATGTTACTCCCATTTGTCATTTGAGAAGCTGTATCGATGAAGACCTCATTTGTCATTTGAGAAGCTGTATCGATGAAGACCTCATTTGTCATTTGAGAAGCTGTATCGATGAAGACCTCATTTGTCATTTGAGAAGCTGTATCGATGAAGACCTCATTTGTCATTTGAGAAGCTGTATCGATGAAGACCTCATTTGTCATTTGAGAAGCTGTATCGATGAAGACCTCATTTGTCATTTGAGAAGCTGTATCGATGAAGACCTCATTTGTCATTTGAGAAGCTGTATCGATGAAGACCTCATTTGTCATTTGAGAAGCTGTATCGATGAAGACCTCATTTGTCATTTGAGAAGCTGTATCGATGAAGACCTCATTTGTCATTTGAGAAGCTGTATCGATGAAGACCTCATTTGTCATTTGAGAAGCTGTATCGATGAAGACCTCATTTGTCATTTGAGAAGCTGTATCGATGAAGACCTCATTTGTCATTTGAGAAGCTGTATCGATAAAGACCTCATTTGTCATTTGAGAAGCTGTATCGATGAAGACCTCATTTGTCATTTGAGAAGCTGTATCGATAAAGACCTCATTTGTCATTTGAGAAGCTGTATCGATGAAGACCTCATTTGTCATTTGAGAAGCTGTATCGATAAAGACCTCATTTGTCATTTGAGAAGCTGTATCGATGAAGACCTCATTTGTCATTTGAGAAGCTGTATCGATGAAGACCTCATTTGTCATTTGAGAAGCTGTATCGATGAAGACCTCATTTGTCATTTGAGAAGCTGTATCGATGAAGACCTCATTTGTCATTTGAGAAGCTGTATCGATGAAGACCTCATTTGTCATTTGAGAAGCTGTATCGATGAAGACCTCATTTGTCATTTGAGAAGCTGTATCGATGAAGACCTCATTTGTCATTTGAGAAGCTGTATCGATGAAGACCTCATTTGTCATTTGAGAAGCTGTATCGATGAAGACCTCATTTGTCATTTGAGAAGCTGTATCGATGAAGACCTCATTTGTCATTTGAGAAGCTGTATCGATAAAGACCTCATTTGTCATTTGAGAAGCTGTATCGATGAAGACCTCATTTGTCATTTGAGAAGCTGTATCGATGAAGACCTCATTTGTCATTTGAGAAGCTGTATCGATGAAGACCTCATTTGTCATTTGAGAAGCTGTATCGATGAAGACCTCATTTGTCATTTGAGAAGCTGTATCGATGAAGACCTCATTTGTCATTTGAGAAGCTGTATCGATGAAGACCTCATTTGTCATTTGAGAAGCTGTATCGATGAAGACCTCATTTGTCATTTGAGAAGCTGTATCGATGAAGACCTCATTTGTCATTTGAGAAGCTGTATCGATGAAGACCTCATTTGTCATTTGAGAAGCTGTATCGATGAAGACCTCATTTGTCATTTGAGAAGCTGTATCGATGAAGACCTCATTTGTCATTTGAGAAGCTGTATCGATGAAGACCTCATTTGTCATTTGAGAAGCTGTATCGATGAAGACCTCATTTGTCATTTGAGAAGCTGTATCGATGAAGACCTCATTTGTCATTTGAGAAGCTGTATCGATGAAGACCTCATTTGTCATTTGAGAAGCTGTATCGATGAAGACCTCATTTGTCATTTGAGAAGCTGTATCGATGAAGACCTCATTTGTCATTTGAGAAGCTGTATCGATGAAGACCTCATTTGTCATTTGAGAAGCTGTATCGATGAAGACCTCATTTGTCATTTGAGAAGCTGTATCGATGAAGACCTCATTTGTCATTTGAGAAGCTGTATCGATGAAGACCTCATTTGTCATTTGAGAAGCTGTATCGATGAAGACCTCATTTGTCATTTGAGAAGCTGTATCGATGAAGACCTCATTTGTCATTTGAGAAGCTGTATCGATGAAGACCTCATTTGTCATTTGAGAAGCTGTATCGATGAAGACCTCATTTGTCATTTGAGAAGCTGTATCGATGAAGACCTCATTTGTCATTTGAGAAGCTGTATCGATGAAGACCTCATTTGTCATTTGAGAAGCTGTATCGATGAAGACCTCATTTGTCATTTGAGAAGCTGTATCGATGAAGACCTCATTTGTCATTTGAGAAGCTGTATCGATGAAGACCTCATTTGTCATTTGAGAAGCTGTATCGATGAAGACCTCATTTGTCATTTGAGAAGCTGTATCGATGAAGACCTCATTTGTCATTTGAGAAGCTGTATCGATGAAGACCTCATTTGTCATTTGAGAAGCTGTATCGATGAAGACCTCATTTGTCATTTGAGAAGCTGTATCGATGAAGACCTCATTTGTCATTTGAGAAGCTGTATCGATGAAGACCTCATTTGTCATTTGAGAAGCTGTATCGATGAAGACCTCATTTGTCATTTGAGAAGCTGTATCGATGAAGACCTCATTTGTCATTTGAGAAGCTGTATCGATGAAGACCTCATTTGTCATTTGAGAAGCTGTATCGATGAAGACCTCCTTTCAATTATTATTTCTATCAAATGAATCGCGTTTTTGTATTACAGAAATTTAGAAAAATCTAAATATATAAAACAAAGTCGTGTTAGTTACACCACTTATAACTCAAGATCGGCTGGATCGATGTTAGTTATCTCTTTTTTTATGTATTCTTATCCGCTCCGAATAGCAGAATAAGTAATAAAATATCGGATAAGTTATCGAATAACAATTCATTAATTAATTAATTTTACGAATGCAAACAGCATGTGGTGCCATCCGTTGACAAAACTACGCATATAAAAGAAACCTATTTATCTAGCGTTCTGATATCATTAAATAACATCTAAACCCCAAGTTTTAAAAATCGCTTAGTTATTCCAAGAACTATTATTTCTGCATATATTCAATACCCTACGCTAAGCCTAACAACGGTACTGAAACTACTACATGGGTCCCTGCCATTCTTTTTTCGCAATGGCAAGCAATAAAAAAATCCTAAATTAAGTTTAACTAAAGTTAACACGATATTATTAGACTGTTAGGCGGAACGAAGTTCGCCGGGTCAGCTAGTGTTTCATAAATTCATCAAACTGGTAGCTTCATCTGGAAAGCAGTCAAAACGTTCGTATTCCGGTTCAGAGCTCCTCACATCCAGATTAACTTTTCTTTCTGCGTTTCTATACTGCAATGGCATAATATTAATTTATACGAACCATGATTTTCGAAAGTAGACCTTGCCTGCATTGCTATAAGAATTGTTTTCCACAATTTCACTGTTACGTAACCCTGTGACTAACAGGAACAGAGTACTGTTAAGGACGCATTTTCAAAGTGACGAAATGACCAGAATAAGAGGCCGACTATACTAAGTTGACAACTACGTATAATCTGAGTTACTAAGTGAACTAAACCTTAATACATACAAGATAAGATTCTCGCAAACTTACTGAAGTTTATTTAAACTGTTTCGAATTTTCTTTCACATTAAAATTTAAACGCGAAACTTAAGGGCCTTAATATCGCCAAATGGGTACTTTCTGAAGCCTACTCCTCGTTTATGGCCAAACCAAAAATGTTATAAAAAATGTATATAAATTATCAACTATACATACATATGCAACATTTTTCTTTTTCATACCAACAAAACTTCTTTATGAAAAATAAACTCAACCAAATGGTGTTTTTTGGCTTGAATTCCCTACTGCTCCTAAGCGGCTTGGTGGATTTAATTAATTTATGCTTTGAGTAATAGATACATTTGATAGCTATAAACATGACATAGCATTATTCAATCGAAAAATTACGTCCATGTGAAAAGTATTATTTTCTCCCATTTCCCCCTATCAAGGACGCAGCGAGCGTCGTAACAGCCACTATGCATTGCGCGCTGATATGAAATATGTCGTTTCCGTCAATATTCGTACAGACAAACATCGAGCTGCTAATTTGGCGACAGTAATCGCCTTAAGTGGAGATGGGCGGGACATCTGGCTAGACGGGAAGACGGACGGTGGACTAGGGCAGTTACAGAATGGCAGCCGAGGACAGGAAAGCGTTCAGTGGGTAGATGGATGGCCGAACGCGACGGCGAGACCATCAGGGCTATTGTTGGGCAATGGATGAAAGAGAAAGACGAAAATGGCGTAGAGAAGAAGAGGCCTATGCCCAACAACTTAACATTAGTAAAACGATTCGGAGAAAAATCGATCGAGGGCCGCATGCCTTGCACGAAATAATTGTAAAAGGTAAGTGCCAAAATAGGTTATTTCATTGCCATAAAGTTTATGGTTACGATGCCTAGACTTCATAATCACCGGGCCGCTATAATACACTCAAATTATAATTCACGTCGACACAATTATTAAATCTTCTCGAAACTAAAGCTGTTAGAGCAGTAAACAATAATTATGTTATATTCTCAAGGTGACTACTAAAAGTTACCAGTTTCAAGGACATTTTGCGGTCTATTCACTAAGAGCTATTCCAAAAGTAAGGTTGTACTTACTTGAAACATACTAGGTTTTATGTAACATACTAGGTTTTATTAACATACTAGGTTTTATGTAACATACTACGTTTTATGTAACATACTAGGTCTTCTTAACATACTAGGTTTTATGTAACATACTAGATTGTATGTAACATACTAGGTTTTATGTATCATACTAGGTTTTATGTAACATACTGGGTTTTATGTAACATACTAGGTTTTATGTATTATACTAGGTTTTATGTAACATACTAGGTTTTATGTAACATACTAGGTTTTATGTACATACTAGGTTTTATGTAACATACTAGGTTTTATGTCACATAAAACATGGTTTTATGTCGTGCCCGCTGGACTGACGATCTGAAGGACGTTGCGGGTGGCGGCTGGATGAGGATGACTGAAGACCGCCGGCGTAATATGGGGGAGGCCTATGTCCAGCAGTGGACGAATATAGGCTGATGGATGGACTAGGTTTTATTTAACATACTAGGTTTTATGTGACATACTACTTTTTATGTAACATACTAGGTTTTATGTAACATACTTGGTTTTATGTATCATACTAGGTTTTATGTAACATATAGGTTTTAATGTATCATACTAGGTTTTATGTAACATACTAGGCTTTATGTTACATACTAGGTTTTATTCAACATACTAGGTTTTATGTAACATACTAGGTTTTATGTATCATACTAGGTATTATGTAACATACTAGGCTTTATGTTACATACTAGGTTTTATGTATCATACTAGGTTTTATGTAACATACTAGGCTTTATGTTACATACTAGGTTGTATGTAACATACTAGGTTTTATGTAACATACTAGGTTTTATGTATCATACTAGGTTTTATGTAACATACTAGGCTTTATGTTACATACTAGGTTTTATGTAACATACTAGGTTTTATGTAACATACTAGGTTTTATGTATCATACTAGGTTTTATGTAATATACTAGGCTTTATGTTACATACTAGGTTTTATGTAGCATACTAGGTTTTATGTAACATACTAGGTTTTATGTATCATACTAGGTTTTATGTAACATACTAGGCTTTATGTTACATACTAGGTTTTATGTAACATACTAGGCTTTATGTTACATACTAGGTTTTATGTAACATACTAGGTTTTATGTAACATACTAGGTTTTATGTATCATACTAGGTTTTATGTAACATACTAGGCTTTATGTTACATACTAGGTTTTATGTTACATACTAGGTTTTATGTAACATACTAAGTTTTATGTGACATTTATGATTTCGTTCGTATCAAACTGAATAAACAAGCGCAACAAACGTTCGTTTGCCCTTAAATTATTCAATAAAAAGTCCCTAACAACACGTTTTATATGACTCGGAATACGATATTCGTAATCAAATTTTATGAGCTTATTTTCACGTCTGACTTGTTTGATTGTCGGTTGGTCACTTTTTATTGTTAAGTGGCCCCTTCCCGCACAGCTGCCAAATAAATGCTTTATGTGTTTGTGACGTCGCGATAGCTTGGATCTCAATGAAACTTTGCACACATCTTACATGGCCCATCTCTCATCGAGAGGTACAAGATGGCGAGATATTCAAAAGGCTTCGAATTTGTGAAATGGTTTCAGGTTAAAACTGTTTTCCATAAAACGGTACCTAACTGTTTATTTATAGAAAAGTGTATAAACTTAGTCTTCTTCACATGAACGACGTCTGTATTTCTCTTTTTTTATTTCCAGTATCGATCAAATTTATACAACTCGCTAAACTTTGCGTAAAAACGAGGCAATATTCACGAAATCCTGACAGCTAATATTATGATTGTGTTTCATCAAAATTTTGCTTTTTGAGCTGTAAAGAGACGTAGTACACTATTGTCAAATAGACTAGATGTGATTGTGTTCTGTCAAACCTATAATTGAATATTTTACTTATTATTTTATTTTTAATATAGGTATACTTATGACATATACAACGTGACTTTTTGACCATCCTCCAAATTCATACTGGTGGCTTGGTAAGTGATCAGTATCATGTATCAATCACAATTTTGTTGAAATTCGTAAAATGAAATTTCGACGAATTAGTGATTCACTCGGGACTGGAACTGAATTTATATGGGAAGCCGAAATTTCATTATACGAATTTCACAAAAATTGTTACTGATCCAAGATACTAATCACTTATCAAGCCTCCAGTATGAATTTGGACGATGATCAAAAAGTCACCTTGTATATAGGCATCCACTGAAAATCAGCGTCATGGCGCTAGCCATGCTCATGACACATGCTGAGTGTAAACCTGTTCAATATTATTATTAGTCTCTAGTTGTTAGTTTTACGTAAAAATGTGGAAATACCAAATAAAGCTATTCTATTCTATCCTAGTTACATGTCGCTAGATAATACTTACAAAAAAAATGAAGTAAATAAGCTGTTGACTTCACAATCAGTTTTTACTTTTTGTAAAAATCCAGGGTATCTTAAGGACTTTTTAAGAAGAAACAGTACAGTCCAAACTATAATCATTATAATAATTATCCTCTTTAATATAAAACGCAACTTGTGTCTATATGTATCCATGTTACTAAAGTAGTCACAATGTAATAGGTCCGTTTTGACATATGTCATCGCAACGTATCTATGGATGTGAACCATGCAAATCGGTAACTAGCTCAACCGATTCTCACGAGAAATCGATTCAAAATAGTTTGTTATTTTTTTGTTAAAATAGTAGAGTTTGTTATCGTTTGAAATATTTTCAAGTTTATTGGTTATAATTTCCAGAATAAACATAATTGCCGAAGTCAACGTGAAAGAAAATATAAAAAGTTCAAAAGTAAAGCCTAAAGTCACAAGAAAAAAACACTAAAACAAACGGGAGCACAACGACTTACAATATGGTGATAGAAAGATATTTCGGGTGCTAAAACCAGCTTTAAATTTTTTTTTTCTCTACGAAAAGAATCTGAAATGGAAATTCTTACGTGCCAGTAATATTTTGTAATGTTGTACTTCACTGACCTCAAATTAGATAGAGGTCTGAGCGTTGATAGATATAAAATACTGGCCAGTAAGAAAAATATGTAGGCTTCAAGAAGAAAAAATTGCTCCATGCTTTATAAAAAAAAATACTGCCATATTTCTTACCAGCCAATCTGTCTATTGATAGGATGATTTATGGAAAACTGCCTGTAAACCAATTCATTAATAAAAAAAATGGGACTTTAAGCAATAAATGCATGTTTTTTAGATATATATATTTTGTTTTTGTAAACTATAAGTTTAAAAGCTAAGTGGTATGTAACATTATTTAGCACAATTATTATATTATATTTTTCGGTATACGCGACACCGTTACAAATACATGCAAATGTTCAAATCTAAAAAGTTCATATTTGCAAAAAAAAAAAAAGGAAATTTAAACTTGGCTTATCTGGTTATCTGGTTACAACACTATTATTAAGAAAAAATTGACTGAGAATGTAACTGTTTTTGAGACATTGTGTAGTAATTCAAAATTGCATTTTATTTTGGAATATGCGTGAAAATAGTACTTGAAATATGTTCCGTAATAATTAAAAAACGTTTATTTATTTTCTTTAAACCCAATAAGTTAATAATTATTTGTTAACCGTTTCATTTATTACATGTAAAGTTATATTCTATGGTCGTTCTTATCTGTCAAAACGGGCCTCTTATTTTGTGGCAACTGTAGGTAATTTAATGAGGAAAGTTTTTGGTTATGTATCACGCTACAACGGGATTAGATTGAGTGAATTTGGTAGATTTTAAGTTTTAAATAAAGAGAGTATTTTATTCAGAAAATAAAAACTGAAAAATGTATTTATTGAAAAAACAAATGTTGAAATCTGATCTCCAGTATTTTTGATGCGGGGGACTATTACGATATAATTAATTATAGAATCTTGTGAACAAATATGACATCTAAACAGACCAGACACTCATCACTCAGTACAAACAATCAGATTTTACTTTTAAGGGCGGTATCACAGCCGGATTGTGAAATTAAATTAATTAAAAATTAAAATCGTTTATTTCAGAACTGGGTTCCATAAAAATAGAAAATAAAAAACACAACATCATATTACACAGAAAAGAAAAATACAAAAATGTCACAAACAGTATGTCAATAAAAAAAAAATGACAATAAAATTAAAATTAAAACTCGTAGAAAATTAGTATAAACCAATTTTGATCATTAAACATTATTTGACGTGTAGTGTCGTCCAGTGATGGCTGATAGGACACCCGCACCTACCTCCCACTACCTTAATACCCGCCTTTTTCTAATTAATCGAAACAACACTGAAATTCTAATTCACTCAATAGTTATTCAACAAAACCTTATTACCTATGTATTGTGTATACTGCATTCGCAAAGTTACCATTGGTATCTGTAAATTAGAATTTCAACATTTTTTTCAATTCTAAAGTGCGTCTATCATTTTAGTGCTATCACAGCGAACATTGAATTCAAATTCAAATAGTTTATTTTGTAAAGTAGGTATACATAATACACGGATGGACTTTTGAGATGGACATTATTATACACAGTGAACGAAAAAAACATAGAAGTCTGATTAGAGCTGAAAAATGACCCCACGGCGCCATACAAAACGCAATTTTGTATGGGGCTCCAATAGCGTTCATTGTGTCTTTGAGTCAGCCAATCACGGCTGAACTAGTGTGGCATGACAACAGTCGTTTTTAGGGTTCCGTACCCAAAGGGTAAGGGTCGGGACCGTGATAGTTAGACAGTTGAAATTTTCACAGATGATGTATTTCTGTTGCCGCTATAACAACAAATACTAAACAGAATAAAATAAATATTTAAAGGGGCTCCCATTACAACAAACAGAATTGTTTTTTTTGCCGTTTTTATAAATAATGGTACGGAAGCCGGTTGTACATCAGCAACACAAATGCTCAGTCCTGTTTCTTACTATAGCGTCGGCGCTTACTTAATAACGGCGCGATTTTATAATAAATTTATGCATCTCCTATTGTTTTTATTGCATTCTAATGCAATACATAATGCAATTCTAATGCAATTCTAATGCAATTCTAATCCATATACAGCACTATACAGTCAATACGTCTGTAGATCGTATAGATCGATCAAAACAAAACAAAACAAAACATCGCAGTGATCGGCTGGCACTCAAACACTATTACTTCACTAATATGCGTCCTAACAAATCGTTTCCTAACAAATAGTTTATATTCTTTGACTGTAGCTGACTAACTAAAAAGAGTGTTACCTTCCTGACGACAGTGAGCCTCGGATGTAGGTTGGCCAGCCCGCCGGGCGGCAGACTACTGCAGCCGGTGGCGAACTGGAGGAATGCCTTGCGCTCACGCCACGACATCTCCACTAGCACCTCCACTAGGCGAAGGAATCCGGGGCTGGGGGAGCAAAATACAATTTAGTGTTTAGATAAAATAGAATATAATATTCGTCTATTTATCTGCCACAACACAATTACATAATAGAGAAAATATAGAGGCAATCAATATACGGAAACAAAACAGAATAATAAAATAATAAAATATTTTTTTTTAAGTATTTAAGTAATAATATTAGTATTTTCCTTTTAATTTAGTTATTTTCTTTTTAATAATAGTTAGCATGCTGTGCGTGCGCGCTTTTGGGTGACAGTCTAGCTCCTAACCTTTGTAATTATCTATTGTCATATTTCTGATTGTAACCTGTTGTGTACGCCAAATAAAATAAATAAATAAATGTAATTAAAACTAACAGAAGTCATGTATCGCAGCAAACAAAAGGGACAAAGACACAGCATATGCTGTAGTCTTACAAAGTAGGACCGACAGCGCTGATTTTCAGTCCGAGTACAGATATATGAAGTATTGCACGAGTGTTAAATATAGAAAAAAATAGTCGCGCGACCGTCCCGCGGGGCGACAGACGTTGGAGGAGGCGAGGTAGCTTCAACTGCACTGCAGCGTGCGACTGTGTCGGTGACGCACGGTTGTACGCGCTTCCCTTACCCCCACTTGCCTCTCGCTGACGGCTAAAACCTCGTCCCCGCCAACGTCCATCACCCCGCGGCATGTTTGAGCACGATCTTGTTTGTCTATAGTCAGAGTTTACAGGCACAATATAGACGGTCGGCGCACAGTTGGTAACCCTATGTCATAAAGTAACAAGATGTGACCAATTTGTAGTAGTGTAGAAAAAAAACTGCGTCAAAATAAACGGGGTGGGTTGCGCGCAACCTCGAGCGTTTTAAAAACATTCGATAAAATCACGCTAACGTTTGTAGCAACATGGGACGCGCAAACCTTATTTTTTAAGTACCTTTTGATACGCTCTACCGAACATAGTAAGGCCCTAATTGTTACTTATAGACGTGATATTTTTATCAGAAAAGTTGTAATGTTTTAGCTGACAGCTGACGCTTCAGGTGCGCGCAGCCAACCGTTTATTTTGATGTAGTTTTTTTCTTCATAACTACGAATTGGTCAGATCTTGTTACTCGATGACATAGGGTTACCGACTGTCCGCTGACAGTCTAATACTGCATAAATTCACAGCTGATTGTTTTTTTTTTCACTACTTTAGAAGAATTCTACTTAAAATTGCGTCTTATTAGTAGCAGTTAACTTACCTGTCTCGCGTATATCCAAGCTTAGGCTCTGTGTACTGCAACAAATGTTCTCTGGTCCACGCTGGGCCCCTCTCTCCGCACAACAATAGCCTCAATTCCGAAGGCGAGAAGGCCCTTAGTCGCCTGGGAGGGAATACACTGGCGAAACCTTGTCGGAACGCGGCCGTTTGGTTGACTAGTCCGTCGCGCACGATCCAGAGGGCGCTGGCTGTCGCGTACTCACGAGCGTTTTCTGGTCGAACCTATGAAATAAAATATTTATTTTTTATTTTTACAAATTATGTCAAATTATGCGATGCGATGCCATAATATGATGTCAAGATGTGTTGTTTTATTTTGAAATAATTTTATTTCAGTGTTTCGATATACACTAAAATCTGTGTATTTAAGACACAGATCGAGCTTTCGATAAGATTACTTATTAACTTATTATATTAACTTTACCTAACACGGGTATGGAAAAAAATGCGTTTTTATACCCGTGTCAAATAAAGTTACAGTCAGCTTTAGCTAGACCAAAGACATTATACAGGGAACTAGACTGTGCACTACGACACAAAAAACGAGCCGAGCAAGAAGGGCGCAAGCACTCGTTTGTCCCTTTTTTACTAATATGACCACACGTTTGGTACTTGATTATATATATATACACATATGTTTATACTGGTAACTCGTAAAACAAGGACACATGAGTGCTGAGTGCTCCTCTCGCTCGGCTCGTTTTTTACTTGAATATGCCATCATAACAATAACAACCTTATTTGTAAGACAATAAAATCTAATTTAGTTGAACGAACATTAGACAGTGCAGTCTAGGTCTCTGTATAATGTATTTGAGCCAGACAGGCTCTTATTAGTAGCAGACAGACAGTAGGTAGAGTACAAACCTCGATATTCTCGCCCCCACAGCACAGCGGCTGCACAGCGACCCTCGAGTCACCGTGACTGGCCACGTGGGTCATACTCAGCGATAACTCTTCGAAAGTGGCGCCATCTACGGTGATGCCGCGAACCCGCTCGTCTCTGATCTCCGCGGAGATGCAAGTGTCCTCCATTATCGAATCATAATCGTTCGCCGCCGTTTTGACTTGCTCAAGGAACCTGTGTGAAAATATATAGAGGTTAAGTTTACAAGTTTACATACGATGCCAATCTCCGACATTCAGCTTTAGGCAAAAAATAAAGTACAGTAGTACCATGTAAATAAAGCGCGTAGGAATCTTCGCTAATCTTCAGCAATGGTCGTATTTCCGAACGCTTTCAATATAATCCATTACAGATAGGGTCAGGGTCATGTTTGATACCACTTATGTATATTGTAACACCCTATATTGTACAACATGAATGCAATAAATATTTAAATTTGATAGTGGACGTCTGGGATTTGGTCAGCTATAGACAACCAATATGACACCGATTTTTTGCAAATATTCTGTGCAACTGTAACATCATTTATTTGTTGATGAAACGAACGAAGTGAGTTTCATAATAGCTTCGCACGAGTGTCCCAATGTCTAATTATGTTTAGTTGCACACAATACTTTATCTACGACCATCAAAAATATCGTCTTTATGTATAATATTTTCAATTAACAATTTCTCGAAAAATGAGAAGAACGTGCTTCGTACGGTAATGCCGACTTGAAGGCCGATCAGGATAAAGGGGGCGTGGCTTAAGAAATAAGGTCGTGACTTATTTCTCGTCTCTGTTGTTAATTGGCTATCTAGCGGTGTTATAATAAATTGAGCCAATCGCAGTGCCGAATCGCGGTGTTATAATGTAATATTATAACATCGGATAAACAATGTAGGTACTTGTGAAACTGCTTTTGATGTTACAATTACCTTATTGCAGTATGGGGGTAGATAAAATTACTTTATTTATTTATAATATATATATTTTTTTCTAATAAGTTTCCAAATTCTAGTGCAATGTTCATACTCTTACAAATTACGATTCGGCTTTTTTCAAGAACACAAAAACTGGCGAAGATTTTGTTGCGTATTACATATATGTGTGGTAGATCTATACAGTTACCTGTGTCTGATGGGGTCGACCTCGTGCAGATCGTCCGCTGTGAGCTCGTCTCCGCACATGATGCGCAGGAACGGCTCCGACAGCGGCAAGTCTACTAGTCGTCCATCTTGGAGGACCTAAACAATTACATCATGTATTCAGTGCCTTTAGGGAAACTAAATCAAAAGACGCCATGCGTCGTTTGATTTATAACTTGGAGTATTTCAAACTTCGATCGAAATCACTTTGAACTAGGTCTTTCATTGAATTAGAAACAGCTCTGGTAGTTATTCTCATGTATGTAACCTGAGTCAGTGGCGTGCACAGAACTTTTTTCCGGAAAAGCAATCAGAAGGTCAATTACGACAATAAAAAAAAAATGAAAAAATTTTAATAACACTTTGAAAAAAAAAAGTTTGTATGACGCCAGAGTAGGCACTGCCTACCCTAGAGTGAATATTTTCATACAAACTTTTTTTTTTTCAAAGTGTTATTTAAATTTTTTCATATTTTTTTTACTGTCGTACTTGACCTTCTGATTGCTTTTCCGGAAAAAAGTTCTGTGCACGCCACTGACCTGAGTACACTGTTTGCAAACTCGCTCGCTGAAAGCGAATACGTAAAATAAAAAAACCAAACTGTATGTAATATTCGTTTCATCATTTGAAGATGTATTCATAGAATATCATAGGGTCGTGGATTTTTACATGATCTTGCTTAAAATCGGACTCACAACTGACGTGGATGGTATTTTCAAATGTTTTTAGCAGAGAATTCCCATAGCTTAAGTCCTAAAAGTTTCTTTTTTTATTTATTACGCCATTTTAGAACACACTTTTCATTATTATTGTATATAGGTATAATATGATCATTTTTTTAATGATTTTTTAAAGAATTTTTAGATATGAATTCACTTGGAGCATTTCAGGCAAATTTATACCGATTGTGATTTGCGATTGCTTATAAAAAAGTGGTCTGTCTCTGTCTGTCTTCTTATATGTCATCCATCTGTCAAATCAGTCAGAAGCAAATTATTATAAATTTACCTTGATAGCAAAGGACACATTTAATTTTGTAAACAGCCTTTTTTTCAAGTGACGTCATAAGTGACGGAAGTTGCAGCATTATCGTAAAAATATTCGTCATCATGATGTTTTTAGATCACAAGTTCTAAAATACGGCTTATTAAACCAAAATCTCGAAATGGTTTTCGAATTAACACACCTTAACATAATTTAATCTAAGCGAATTGAATATTGATTTTCCACACAAACGTTTATTTGTTAAGGGCAGCGGCTAGGCTTAAAATCTAACGCATTCTAACGTTTTTCAATACAGGTTAAACCTTAAATTCAATCGAATGACTCCCATGGATTGATGTTGCCGTTTACCTTAGCGAGGAAGACTCCCAGGAACCAGAAGTATTTGCTAACGTAACCGCAGACGGGGGAGGCTTGCGGTAAGGGCGCGGGGAACAGACCCAGCGACCGCGTCACGTAGTAGCCGGCCGGTTTTTCTGAAAGACGTAATAGTTACAGTTCGGGGCAGGATAGGCGCGCGTCAAGTTTGCTGTCTGCTGTTAGCGTTTCGCGGGTGTTTCAGTTGATCTGTTTCATCGGTAAATTGTTTGTTTTAATTTAAAGACACTTGTCCATTTGAACCCTGTATACAGGATGTTAAGATGAAAATGCGGAAGCCGGAAACTAGCGACAGTACCCGTTCATACGAACAACTTATACCGAGGAGCCCTCTCGAATCACAAAAAAAACATTAGCTGTTTCATAGGAAAGTAACATAGCTACCCGATCAAAATATACAAAACAACAGATTTCTTTTTCTCGATTTCTCAGTTTTTTTTTACGGAAAGTTGTTCGTATGGACCATAGTATGATAAAACAAGGTATGTTCCTTGCTGATTTGGATCGGCCCAAGCATACGTCATCACGCTATGGGCGGTTCTCAACTTTAAAAGTCGGGAATCATGGAAATTTTTATGTCATTAGAAATAAATTACTAGGTAGCATGTGAGACTCGCACTATATCGATTTTATCAAGAATGAATAAGACAAATACTCTAAATATTATTAGAGTGCAATACAAACTAGAAAAGATCAATCAGAAACGAACCCAAAGACAAGAATATGAAAAAATTCCCCGGGCCAGGATTTTTTCATATTCTTGTCTTTGGGTCTGTTTCTGATTGATCTTTTCTAGTTTGTATTGCACTCTAATAATATTTAAGTATTCATAGCGATGGATTTTGCAAAATAAACATAAGATAAATACTCTTTATTGTACACCAAAGTAAATAAATCAGATAAAATAACAAACTTATGAAAGAAAGTAACAATTGGCGGCCTTATCACTTATAGCAATTTCTTCCAGAAAACCTTTAGGTGGAAATTAATTGTTGGAAAAAAATAACGCGAAGGTGGTGCACAAAATAAATAATAATAATTAAATGGATAGCAAATACCTAATATAAATACACAAGTATAACATTGTACATACAAATACATAGAATAAGATAAATATATATAATATATATAACAAAAATAAATAATATAATACGTAAACCTAAAAGTAAATTAATATTAGTAGCAGAAGTGGGGATTTAACAAACATTTACGAAGAAAGAAAATGATCCTTAAGTAATCTTTTGAAGACAGGCAACGAGGGAGCACGCTTAATAGCGATAGACAAGTTATTCCACAATATGACAGCTTTAACAGCAAAAGAATTACCATAAAAATTTGTAGTGTGAGATGGAATTGCTTAAAGTAAATTTTCGGAGGATCGTAGAGTACGCTCATGGGTAGAGTGCAGGAATTTAAAGCATTCTTTTCAATGCATGTGCTCGTAAAGACCCACTTTTTATGCATCAAAACCGAACAGAAAGTCGATTATTTTGCCCTAGGGCTTTATTATTATTATTATTTTTTAATTTATTTGCAATGGTTGGCTAACCTGCAGCCTTTCCTGTGTACCATAGATGTTATACTTTTTTTCCACTGTTTAACGGCTCTGGATACAATCCTTTTAAGCCAATCATAATTTAAAGTTCACAAGATTATATTTGTTTTCATTTCCTCACACTATGCATTGAAAAACGTAGTATGATACACGGGCGTAAAAGCAATAAATTACTCGGTTACGTTTAAAACAGTCGCTACGCTCGTGTTTTAAATCGTCCTGGTAATTTATTCCTTTTCGCCCTTGTAGCATAAACTACTATTAGGATATGATGGAGTATCAGCATCAATGTTCAAAGTATTCGTAAAAGCAGAAGATATTACCATCAGGCGTGGCGAGGTGCTGGGGCCCCGGCGAGTCGTCGGGGTGCGGCGCGTCGTGCACCCACATCTCTAGGTCCGCCCGCTGCAGCTCGGCCGCCACCAGCGCGTAGAACTCGAGCGTGGGGCCCAGCCCGGTGCCCTCCTCGCCGGCGAACTCCACCTCGAGGACGGACTTGCGGCTCGCGTGCACTCGCATCACCTGGACAATGGACGATACTATCAAATAATAATTTGGCTAAGTGCGAGTCGGACTCGCGCACAAAGTGTTCCGTACCACCACACAATATGGATACGGAACCGTAAAACATGATAAATTACAACAATATAGATTTTAAAAATGGTACTTTTTCAAGGTTTTTTTGTTATATTAATTTTGTTGTTTTTGGGGTTTCGGATATAACTTTTATTTTATTTATTTTTATTATTTGCTGTGATAGAGGCCATAGTTTCTTAAAATTTTTAATTTGTATAGTGCAAAAGATATTCTGTAATGTTATACAATTTTTTCTGAATAAATAAATAAATAAAAATAGTAACATACTGTGTGACAATTTCACGGCTGAAGATGTAAACCCTTGTGACGGATAGACACTATTATTGTACACAGAATACAGGAGCTCGGCGCGACAAGGCGACAGCGTGTTGCCGGCCCTGGACAAACGTGTTAAATACCTGCATAGCGGAGTGCAGTAGGTCGGGCTGTCGTGGGATGCGTACGCGCTCGTGTCGCAGCCGTCCCATGCGGAACTCTGTCGCCTCGAGCTCGGCGCGACGAGGCGACACCGTGTTGCCGGCCCTGGACAAAGATAACATCCATTTTATACTTATAGAAATCGCTACCATTTTTAAACAGTATAGAACACGAGCCGCTGGCCTCCATACTATCATGCACTGGAAAGGCGGCTGTCAAATGATTTTGAAAGTGTCTAGCCTGCCACCAGCGGCCGTTTAGCAAAATAATATATTCTGCCACTAGCGGCAGAATAACAACAGTACATTGTTCACCGAGGGAAGAAAGGGGACGATTACCAACGAGGGTGTAGTTTGAGGCCCGAGGCGAAGCCAAGGGCCTCAATACACACGGGTTGGGAATCGCACTTTCTGCCGAGTGATACATAGTGCTTTATACTACACCTGCGAGGAAATAGTATAATTTTACTTTTAATCAAGATACAATAAAAGAAACCGACTGACTCGCGTGCGATTGTCACTTTTTATTTCCTTCTTATTTTTTATTATGTACAGGAAAAGCAAGTGGCCAGTATCATTTTTCGAGTTTTAAGTACGAGTTCGCAAAATAATGCTGGCCACTTGGCCACTTGCTCATTCTTTGTTGTTTAAAAAAAAAACAGCACGTTAACAATGAATTTTCATGCACTTTTTCCGCCCGCATATTTGTATGACAGTAATGACGTATTTTCTGCATCGTTTTCAAAAAAGTAAGAAGGTACTTTCCGACAAGACAAGACAAGACAAGATGCGTTTATTCATGAATGTAGGTAGGTAGTAATACATTTGATCTTAAAGATAACTTATGTGCTCTACACTCTGCCGAAAGGCGTATGAATATAAAATTAATTAACATAAAAAGGTTTTTTAACATAAGCATGCATTCATGAGATGTAATTCGATATGTAATTAATAGGCAGTCGGGTCTCAGCCTTAGGCTTAACTTATAAAGAAAATAATTGTATTTTAATGAAACATGTCAAAGATTTGAACAATTACAATAACAAATATCTATGTCACAATATAATATTAGATTGGTTTATCATTAATAAACTCTTTCACTGTATAATAACATTTTTCAGTTAAAAGATTGAATAATTTATTTTTAAATACATTTATACTGAGATCTTTCCATGTTTTTGGAATTTTATTAAATAATTTAGGGCCCATGACAAATATACTTCTGTGTAAAAGTTCTGTTTTGTATTTATTGATGCATAATCTATCCTGATTTCTTCGGTTTCTCTTTTTTATATCAGATACCTTTGTAAAAAGATGAATATTTAATTTAACAAAAATACATGTCTCGAATATATAAAGACCAGGCAATGTTAGAAGTTTTAGTGACTTAAAGTGTGGCTTGCAACTTTCAAAGGTTTTGAGCCCACATATGGCCCTAATGCACCTTTTCTGTGCTTTGAATATGGTCTCTTTTTCTGTGCAATTACCCCAGAAAATAATTCCAAAACGTAAAACCGAGACGACATACCCGTGATAGGCAGTTAAAACTGCTTTACGTTCAACAATTTTCGTTAATTTATAAAGAGCGTAAGCAAATTTGCTTAGCTTAATACATAGACCGTCAGAATGCTGTTTAAATGTCAGTTTATTGTCAATAGTCAATCCTAAAAATTTGGTCAAATTTACCTCGTCAACAGCATGTCCATTATAATTAATATTTAAATTGTCAATTACACATGATCTTTGATAGAATTGCATTATGTTTGTCTTACCTACATTAACTATTAAATTATTATTATTCAGCCAGTTAATTATATTATTTAGAGTATTGTTTATGTCATTTTCGTATGAATTTATATTATTACATTGAATTATTGCGGTACTATCGTCTGCAAATAAGACCATTGGTTGCTTTGTGCAATTGGGAATGTCATTGATATAAATTAAAAATAGTAATGGTCCAAGTACGCTCCCTTGTGGGACACCACATAATACTGATCTTTCGTGAGATTGATAAGTTATTTCCGTTTTAGTAATGGTGTTAATTTCAGTAACTTCAGTGCACTGTTTTCTATCTCCTAAGTATGATTTGATTAAATTTAAAGCACTGCCTCTGACGCCGTATGATGATAATTTTTCAAGTAAGAGTCCATGATCTACAAAGTCAAACGCTTTTGTAAGATCCATAAACAATGTACATACTGGGTTTCTTTTATCAACGTTAGGCATTATAGCTTTGAGCAGATCGAAAATAGCCATATTTATGGAATAATTTTTCCTAAATCCCTTTTGCTCTATCGCTAAGATGTCATTTTTATTAAAATAGATATAGAGAGCCTGGTATATAACCTTCTCAAATATTTTTGAAAATATGGGTGTTTTCGCTATAGGTCTATAATATTTCATATCATGTTTATCAGTGTGTTTGAAGAGTGGCCTTATGACATTTATCTTTAGTTTGTCAGGGAATATACCTTCATTTAAACATAAATTTATAATATGACTCAGATGTGGTGCTATTTCCTGGATGACAAATTTAATAACGATAGTCGATATTCCATCAAATCCTACAGTTTTTTTGTTTGCAAGTGTTTTTACAATTTTTACTATATCATCTGGTATAGTTGGTGCCAGAAAAATTGATTTTAGATTAGGTTTGAATGTTTGGTTTAAATGTGTTTTATTTGAAGACAGATTTGCAATTTCATCTATAAAAAAGTTATTGAATTCATTTGCAATATGTTGGGGATCTGTAAGAACTGTGTCATCCTTTTTTATTTTTGCTATTGGTTCCTTTGGAAATGAGTTTTTTGAACCACTTATAACCTGCCAAGTTGCTTTAGATTTGTTTTTCGAAGTATTTATAAAATAATTATTTTGTGCCTTTTGTGTGAGTTTTATTATCTTCCTTAATCTATTTGTATACGTTTTCAATTTAATTTTGTTAGCTGTATTAGGATGGCATCTGAATGTCCAAAGAAGTTCACGTTGTTTTCGGCTACATTTCTTAAGTCCTGGTGTTATCCATTTTGGCTTTTTTCTCATCGTCATTTTTACAAGTTTCGTTGGAAAACACAAGTCATAAATAAGTTTAAAAAGTTCTATAAAGGAGTCATATGCAGCGTTTGCATTTGATGCAGCATATAAGTCGGAAAATGACAAGTTTTGTAAATACATCCTAAATTTTATCAAATTTTCAGTGCTGTAGTCACGAATTTTTTTTCGCCACGTGTTAAATTTACATGTCTTTTGTACAGGAAATTTTAATACTTGTGCAGTGTGGTCAGATAAACCCATGTGAATGACTACACCTTTACATCCTCGAGACATATTGTGGGCAAAATTATCGATACAGGTGCCACTTTTGGGCCTAGTAACTTCTCTTATTTCTAGTTTAAGGTTATAGCTGTGGAAAAAGTTTTCAAAATCAAGAGACATATTATTTCTCTTGAGAATATCAATGTTAAAGTCGCCAGCTACAATAATTTTATGGTTTTTAAATTTTAAGTACACAATTTTAAGAATTTCTTCAAGTTTTTCATAAAAAAGTTTTAGGTACATTTTGACCTTTTCTTTTTTAGGTACCCTATATATACATAAAACTACGGTTTGGTGTGGTATCAATTCAATACCACAACATTCAATAACATCTCTTATGGATAATTTAGGTATTTGTGGTATTATTTTATATTGGAGGCCTGCTCTTACGAGTATGCATGATCCCCCCCTCTTTTTAGCTTCTCTTGAAAAGTGGACTGCTAGTTGAAAATTCGGCAAAGTTATTAAACCTTCCTGTCCTGATTCTACAAAATGCTCAGTTACACATATTACATCTATTGACATATCTTTTTCTGCAAGTTCTTCAAGATATAGTGTAAAAGTATCTGACTTTTTGATGAGACCAGCTATATTTTGATGTATTATGTGCAGATGGTTAAAGACGAAAAAAATCATCTTTTTTAATATTCGTTTTTTCTCTATCGGTATTTTTATTCTTGATCTCTTGTCTTCCTTTTTGTTCAGTCTCATTTGTTTCGGTGTCATTTAGGTTTAAGCTTGTTTCAGACTTTAGCATCTCATTGTAAGATTCGTTGACCAACTTTATTTCTTCTGTTGCTTTTTTGAGAATATTAAATACACTAGTCATTCCTTTGCCGTTTAATGTTCCGTGTCGCCCAGAAAACATAGTAAAGTCATATGAAAGCTTTGCATTCGTATCCAATAAAAAGGCGTTTCGATGTGTTAATATGTCAAGGTATAACAGTTGATTGAAGGATTCAATTCGCCAGTTGTACATCGTTTTGTAAATACCGCACTTATATGTTGGCAGGCAAACAATAATGTTTGTATGATCAATGCTCTGTGTTAACTGCCTGATCAATACAACAAGCTCGAAATAATCATTGGTTTGTCTAAAATCCTCTTCACCAATCATAACAATGCAATAGTCATTAAAAGAGTACTGGTTTAATTTATCTTGCAGTCCTGCGAAAAGTTGTTTTATTCCTGCATTTGGTGTGAGAAAGTGACAGATGTTGTAGTTATCCGCAAAGGTACTTTGTGCTATCTTAATTATGTTATTATGTTTATTGCTTGTTATTAAGCAGAGCATATTTTTCTGTTCTGGGACACTTTGAATTGTCTCCTTGTTTGTATGTATTTTTTTTTTTACAAATAGTACTTTGGTGTCATCGTATTTTTGGTCTCCCTCTTTGTTTGAGGTATTATTTAAAGTTGTCTGGCCTATATTGACAAGATCACGATTTTGCCTATCCACTGTAGGCGTCATAGCTGCTACATTATGTTCCAACGTGTTTATTGCAGCAGCCTTAGATGTGCTTTTGCTAGGTGTGAGGAAATTATTCCCGGTAATTTTTTTATATATATCATTTTCGACCATTAGCTCTTTTATATGTTTTTTCAGGGCTAGATTTTCTTTTGTCAAATAAGTTATTTCGGTTTTTGACACTAGTAGGTCGTGGTTTAATACTTTTAATCTTTCGTCAATTTCTGGTGTAAGGCATATTTCATCTTCCGAAATATCTGGGACGGTGCTGGTTGTTTCATCTGTAGATTCATTTTGTGTTATATTTTTATCAAATGTATCCTCATTTAAATGAGTTTTTGTTTTAGTCTTGGATCCTCGAAAAGTAATGTTTTCGAAAAAACTCATTTTCCGGAACAATAAAACACAAAAAGTTAACCCGGGAGCGGGGCTCGAACCTACGACGTTATTATTAAGCGTCTGAGTTAGGTATCACTCTTATCCGCTCGGCCACTGGAGGTCTTGATGAGATCAACGAAATCCGTGTATATTTTACGTGGATATTTTGACCGTTAGAAATTAATGACTCAGCTTCAACAGAGTTCCTTTGTATCACTATCTGCATGAATGTCACTCGCGGTCAAATTTTAGTGATTGTTGTGTTTACATTTTTGTTGATATTTCGCATAGTTTTAGATATATTTTAATTCTAAAATCACATTTTTTTTGCCGGTTGTTCAAGTTATCACTGTTATAAAACACTTTGATGTAATGACACTTTTAACCACTTTTTCAAAATATAATTTACGGAGAGAAGTATAACACGTCTGTTGATGTTGTTGTTGTTGCTGTTGATTCAAGCAGCAGGTGCAGGCAGGCAGGCAGGTCCGAGCAGGTGTAGTATAAAAATTATTTCACAATAAAATTCTACCACAAGTTTATGATTATTGAAATGTAAATATATGCCTAACTCCGCCCATTCGATTAGTCTTGCAAAGAAGAAGGGCAAGACCGACTCAGCACACCCCGACTCTACACAGTCTTTTGGCTAGTACCCCTAGAGTGTATATAAAAAGCCGAAGGTGCAGGGAGGGCAGGGAGGGAGGACTGTAGTTCATCATGTCTGAGTATAATAATTGTACTTCGCTTGGATTAATTTATGTTAAGGTGTGTTAATTCGAAAACCATTTCGAGATTTAGGTTTAATAAGCCGTATTTTCCAACTTGTGGTCTAAAAAACCTCATGCTGATGAATATTTTTACGAAAAAGCTGCCACTTCCATTTGCCTTTACGTGACGTCACTTGAGAAATGGCTGTTTAGAAATGTGTCCTTTGCTATCAAGATAAATTTATAATAATTTGCTTCCAACTGATTTGATAGCTGGATGACAGATGAGTAGACAGACAGAGATAGACCACTTTTTTTATAAGCAACTAAACATCACAATCAGTATATCGTCTAAAATTCTCAATTGACATCATATCGTACAATTATTTAAAAAATCATAAAAAATAATGGTTAATATATATAACAAAATAATGAAAACTATGTCCTAAAATTACGTAAATTTTCAAAAAAAAAAATGAAAAAAGAAAGGAATGTTTTAGAAATTAAGCTATGGTAATTCTGAGCATACCGTTGCCTATCGATGGCGCGATCCCGTTGCGCTTGCAGCCACACTATAGTCCTCGAAGTACCAAACGCTGTGCAAGCGAAGAACATCTGCCTGGTTTCTAGGGGGAACAGGAACGGGCACCAGTCGTTCAGTTGATGACACCTGGATGAAAATATTAGGTAAATGTTAATGTTTCATAGGTACACTAGGTTCCATCAAAGTAAATTGTCTTGATGAAGGCAGTCTAAATCTGCTGAAACTGGTCGGCTTTCCCGATCATAACACGTATTGAGGTGAGCCGTTTTTATATAAATCATGAATTATCCTCAAGTCTCATTTAATTCTATAAGTAAATTGTCTTTTTAACTCCGATACTGCAATAAGGTAATTACAACATAAAATGTGATTTTATAAGTATCTACATTGTTTGACCGATGTTTTAACATTACATTATAACACCGCAATTCTGCGCTGTTATTGGCCCAATTTATTATATTATAATACCGCTAGAGAACCAGTCAACACCGACGAAGAGAAATAAAACCCGTCTTTATTTCTTAAGCCCCGCCCACATCTCTCGTCCTTGCTTCCGATTGGTCTCAGGCAATGTGTACATTGTACATACATACTAATTCCATGGTCTCAGGTAGCAATATCGTAGCATGACGAGTATCATGACAATATCATGACGACTGTTCTTTTGCTCATTTTTTGCGAAATTGTTAGTTGAAAATTATAAACAATGTCACGCGAAGAGGACATTTGATGGTTGTAGATAAAGTATAGTGTGCACATAGACATAATTACACATTGGGACACTCGTGCAGTCTATTACGAACTCTCATTTTGTTGAATGTAAGTAAACATGTCGTGTTTTGTTTTTTTTTTACCTTGATAATAAAGCTTTTTCTTTGTCTCTCTCTCTCTCTTTCTCTCTCTCTTTCTCTCTTTCTTTCTCTCTTTCTTTCTTTCTTTCTTTCTTTCTTTCTTTCTTTCTTTCTTTCTTTCTTTCAACAATTTATTAAATGTCAGTTGGGTATACACATAACCAAAAACTATGCGAAAAGGAGAGAGTGACAGTGACACTCTTGCACGATATTTGTAAAGTTTGTGCCACTTACCACCGCGGCGTGGCTGCAGCGGCTAAAGTCAGCGGCTCCTGCAACTGCTGATGCAGCTTGTTTGTCAGCTTGGTAGATAGGAACGATGTAGCGGAGAGCGCGGGCGCCGCATTTCTGAGTCGACGTAGGACACTCACGCACACAGCTACGTTGTCCGACCCGTCAGACCCTTCGATACCGGATTGACCTGGAAATAATTTTGTTTATTATAGCTCTCCTTTGAAGCAGAATTTGGAAAAAAAAGCAAATTTCATTAGATCTATTATAATTTGGAAAAAAAAGCAAATTTCATTAGATCTATTATATTTTGGAAAAAATCATAGAAATAGTTTATTATTCACTCTTAAGTCGTCTATGCTCTATTGTTATGCGTAAAAAGCGCCATGTTTTTAAAAATATGTTTCATTTCTAGTCAAACATTCGTATAAATATAGAAATACCAGCACGTCAATATATCTTCGTGAAAATTAGTTTAAAACACTGACCTCTATACCACTGGACTGGCTGTCCAGTACAAATGACATATCTAATAAACTGCCGATTTGAAGCGCTACCGGTGAAATTCCCATGGACCATTTTTGACGCGTTTTGATTGACATCACATCACCGTCGACTTGCGCACATCGCAAATTTTAGTTCCATGGAACTTCGTAGCTGCCTACAGCGCCACAATGGCGTTAATCAAACAGGCACAAAAATGATTTGACAGCCGCCTGTCCAGTGATCAGTATGTAGGTCAGTGATATAAAACAAAAGTGAACAAACCCGGGTCACAAGGCTCTTCTTCTTCACTATCACTCAGCGTAGCAATCGAACTTGTAGTCTCGGAGCCCTCGATCTCCTTGTATGTCACTCTGAAAAGGACATTCCGGTTTTTAAAATTGTTGATCGTCCGTAAATTTAACCTTTATCTTGACCCATCATTGATAGTCAATAGAAATCGTAAACGAAACAAAAAACCGGAACCCAGCCGCGTAGTTGTTTCATCTATCGATCCGCTGCTTAAATCAAAAACTGTATTACCATATAGGCAACCCCTCATATTTCTTTTTTTAAATTCAACAGGGTTTGAAAGTTTGTATGGAAATTCGTTATTTTTGTAGTAAAAACAATGTTTAGTTTGGACTTTTGGATGGAACTTAACAATGACTTGACTCGGTGTTTTTTGAAAATCATCCCCAAAGATGGTAAAAAATCGTTATTTTTGTATTTGAAACCGTGAAAATTGGATACGAAGTCGCGAGCAACAGCTAGTATAACATATTGCTGAAGTTCCATATACAATTTTCAAACTGCAGTACCGAAAATCGTGCATCATATACCACGTACAGTTCCCAGCATATCTGTTAATAACTTACGTGTAAATGTTATCCCTATGCGTTTCGCTGCCGTTATGCATGGCATTGAGAGCATGGACGGCACGGTAGATAGTCCACGAGGATTTGTCCAACGGCAGCGACGCGCCGTTAGCGCTTAGCACAAGTTTGAGCGCCGGCAGCCGAGCGCTGGGAGAGTTGCTCGTGCCGGTCGCAGCTGGCGCCACCTCCGTCTCGAAGTCTTCGATTTCTAGCCCACCGGTTAGAGGGATTTCGAGATCTGATGGGATATTAATCATAAATTAAAAATGGTCGTCATGACGCGACCAACTCAGTTGTGGGCTGGACCAAATGTCATGCTGTTTCATTTCGCTGTAAAGTGCACGCTCCATGAAACTTTCAAGGACAATACAATCGTGCCGATTTCGTCGCCGGCGCAATATTCAAAACTTGTTTCAGGGGAAACCACATTTTGGCAAGACTGTGGGCGTTTTCAAACATTATTTTTGGTAATTATTAATCTAGATCACATTTTCGATGTTTGACCCGTATTAGTTTTTTTTTATTTATCGAAAACAATAAAATCACATTCGGTCATTGAACCTTGTTCTTGATCACAAACGGAGTCCCCAATATGAATTTCGACGATCACCAACAGACATCGTGTATCTTTAGAACCTCGCTTGCTGTCCGTCTCCTGACAGAGTACTAAAAAATAAATTTAAGGAGACATTAAAACTATTCATAATTTTTCATACAACTAACCGGTAGTCTGGTTTAGATTGGTCCGTCCGGGCCGTGGATCGAACGCGGGAATGAGCGCCGAGAACTGCCGCTTGAGTACATAGTCGTCGTCCCAGGGGCGGCGGGGTCGTCCCGCACGTCCCACACCCGCGCTCACCGCCTCCAGCGCCTCTTCCTCCATCAGGGAGAGAAGATTGCGGGACACCTGCATCATTATTAGTGACTTTAAGTGGTGAGCTTTATCGCCGTACTTCGGGCATAAAAATACCCACAGCTTAATAACAGACATCATGACGCGACCAATTAAATTGTGGGTGCGGTTAAAGGAGACGGTCAGAATCGGCCTTAACCGCGTACATGAAATAAATTTATACTATAATTTTTGTTAGATTTATTCGTAGCTAGTTTCACTTTTATAATAACACGGACGACACATATATTAAAATAAATAAGTAATGTCGCAGCCGGTCATGAGAGCGAACACCGAACGAAATGAAAGCGCGCGCCATCTACCAAGTAGTCCACAAACTACGCTTGATAAGAGTCATGCGTGACGCAATCGGCAGTCCCAGCTTTTTATTTCACGATTCATGCTTTTCTTCTGGATTTTGATAGAGATTACATTACGACTGACATTCGAGCATGACCCTTTTATATATATCAGAATCATCGTGAAACATTGTTCAAACGCGCTTAAGTTTATTTTCGCAATGCCATATGAAAATAACCTCAAAATAAAAACGATTTATCATAAAAAGTTATTAAAAGATGGTGTCCGTTTTAAATGGATAGTCAAACCGTGTTATTTTAAATTTGTTCTTTATCATTGACCACAATATATTTGTGTACTCTCTTAAGGCATTTTGCTTATGGGGAACTGACCGACTCCTTTGTCGATATAATATGCACGCTCCACGAAACTTGCGAAGACAATAATTACAATACTCGAAATTGTAGACTACAGTGGTTGACAAAAAGTGTACAACTACCTCCTGGTACGCGTTATCGTTCTCCTTGTCACTGTCAAGTCCGTCATCTCCTTCCTCATCGTCTTCTAGCTCGGCGAGCAGCGCCGGCGCACGACACGACTCCAGGAAGTCTTCTAGCGACACCTGCCGGGAAACAGAAGAAGTAACTACTATACTGGGTGTTAAGATGAAGTTTCGGAAGCCAGAAACTCGTCTCGTCTATACGAACAACTTTTACTACGGAAACAGATCGCGAATCGCGAAAAAAAAATCAGCTGTTCCATAGAAAAGTTACCGGACGAAAATTTTGAAACAACTGATTTTTTTTTCTCGACTTCTCGATGTTTTTTCACGGAGAGTTGTTCGTTTGGACGAGTACTATCGCCAATTTCCCGCAACTTCATCTTAACACCCTGTATATTCACGATGTACTCTACTTTCAAAGTTAGGCTGCGTAGCGTTTTAAGCGTCAAATGCGTCACTTTGTTGACGTGATTTGTCATTCCGTTATGTCAAAGTGCATCGACGCGTTTCATGTATAGAAACAAATCGGGACAATTTTGATGCAAATTTCGATTGTAATCATATTTGGAATGACCTTTCTACGTAGTTTTGTTTAACTACAGCATAACATAACCTCGGTAATCACGGCCTATAAAGCTGGCTCCAATTTCACAGCTAAAACTTACACTTAAATTAAAACTTGCTAAAATCTTCCAAAAAATGTTGAAACATGAATGACAGCTGTCAAACAGACTGCATCAGTCGCATCAGCCCGTGGGCAAAAGCGGTTCGAACAGTTTGATGCGGTGTTTGCATTTGTTACGTTGATAATAAATAAATCGCATTGATGCAGTTGATGCAGGAATTTGAACATTTTAACGCGCATCGTTATGCCGAGTTAAGCGAAGGATTACAGTACAAGCTATGCCTTGTCCAACAATCCTATGGTTCTGGATAAACGGCTTGAAAATAAAGTTTATTTGACTGGTAACAAGATTCTTGGAAATAATAATAATAATAAATAAACAGAAATCGAATATAATATTGTAAATGTAGCTTACCTGCTCACTCTCGCTCGAGGTAGAGGTGAGTGAAAGAGTGAGAGCATTCTGCGCGTTAGGAGCGAGCGAGGGGTAACTCTGAGCGGCCGAAAGTAGTCCTCCAGGAAAATTACTGGACAGCGCCAGTCTGACTAGGCTGTGAACATAAATATACATTGGAGACCGAAAACAAATAATAGTACGGAACCCTAAAAAGCAGCTAGCTGTAACCGTAAATTATTTATGTATACAATATAATACTTCTTATGTCGCCTCTTTACGCAATCACAGTAGTAAAATCAATGGCGGCCAGAGATATCATAATAATATGCCAGACGTCAGTGATGGCAGCGCATTCGCTTACGATGTATTTTTTTTTATTATTATGATAAAAAAGAATAAAACTAATCATCGTATCAATTCGTATCGTACCGGAAGTGACTTGTACTGTATTTTTAGAAAACGATACTTCCGACATAATGCAACTACATATGATTGTCATGGTACGAGGGTCAGGTCACGAGCAGTCAAAGACCGGCGGCTCCTTTTGTGTAGAGAGATGAGACAGTACCATTTGACGCAGCGGCAGGTAATATATAAGTTCTGAAAATGCTCTACAAGAGGTGCAAACAAATAAGTATCCACTTAAAAAATTGATAGCAACCAAGTAATAAATAACTGTTCCTCTAGCACAAGGGTCTCCAAACATTTTAGGCTAGATTCTAGCAGCTATAGGAACAGTTATTACTCTTAGCTAGTCTAGCTAGACAGAGAAACAATGCTTCATGAACTAACCTGGGGAACAGACTATTGGAATGGTTAGAGCGGTTGGCCCGCTGAGGGGCGGCGCCGCGGCCCGCCCCGCCCGCGCACCCTGCCGCGCCTCCGCTTGCACGCGACATGCCCAAGGACTCGAGCAGACGTGCCGCTCCCTGGGGAACAAACCTATCGTTTAATATACAGAGTATAAAAAGACTGCTACCTTTAAATAAAACCACATAATCTAATCATCAAGCCTTTGGTAAGAGACCACGTCTCAGCGTCGTACGTCATCCCTGGAAGGACGCACTGGTTGTAAACTTTAGCCTTTAATCACTGCGGTATTGGCGACGTAAATATGTGACGCAACTTCCCGAATGCTGCCCACCCTAAGCAAATTCTTCTGTCAGCCTCGGAGTCGAAGTTGTTTTTACACAGCTGGATAGCTTGACCCAGGTAAACATATTTTTGAACAACTTCGATGCTGACATTGTCGACGGTTACTGGCCTTTGGATGACATGGCAGTTGAACATGACCTTAGTCTTATCCAAGTTCATCCGCAGGCCCACTCGTCAAGTCAAGTCAAGTCAAGTCAAGTCAAGTCGTCAAGTCATATCACAAGATATCCGTCAGAGATCGAAGATGACCGACATAGCCTGCCGAATCAGTAAGTTGAAGTGGCAGTGGACTGGCCATATTTGTCGAGGACGTGATAACTGTTGGGGCCGTAAGGCATTGGAATGGAGACCACCTACGGCAAAGCGCAGCTTAGGCCACCCTTGTGCCCGCTGGACTGACGATCTGAAGGACGTTGCGGGTGGCGGCTGGATGAGGATGACTGAGGACCGCCAAGAGTGGCGTAATGTGGGGGAGGCCTATGTCCAGCAGTGGACGAATACGGGCTGATGGATGGATGGAATCTAATCATCATACTAAAACAACTCTCTGAAGTAAAATACACGCGCAAAACATCGGAGAAAGATATTCAACTGCAACTTAAAACTCGCAGGAGGAAGGTCTATTTTAGAACGCTGCGCGTGAACAGCAGTTTCACGGACGATGCTGCCTCCAAAAACGCCCGCATCTCGTTGCGTTCGCGCATTTTTGTTTGAAACTCGAATATTCTCCAAATTAATTCAAATTCAAATTCAAATTTATTTATTTACAGTTTAAAAACAAAGATTGGCGTTCTCTAGTCCCCACAGTAGGATTCCCTGGGTGGTGGGGACTAGCTTCCTTTACTCGTCTCATAAATTTGGTGTTCCATGCTGCATTATACAAAATCAAAAACACAGATCTTAGCTATAATAAATTACTCAGTTACCATTAATTACATTAAATTTAAAATTATAATAAATTGATTAAAATATGAATTTACATCTAATATGAATTATGTTACTGAATTAAAATTAAATAAAAATTAAGTTAAAAATGTCAATCAAATTATAAATTAATCACAGAATTAAGATAAAAAAAAAATATATATTATTAAGATACAAAATTAGGATTACAAAATAAAAAATAAAAATAAAGTAATAATTAAAATAAAATAAAATTACAGTTTGAAATTAATGGTTCACGCGGGTATGTTATTTGAGAAAAGTGGTTCAGTTTGATCAATAGAATAAGTAGTTTAATTTAAAGGTAGCAGTCTGTTTACAGCCAGTAGATGAATCAAATGATTCGCCTTACATTTCATTAATTCGTTTACATTTTTTTTTATGTACATAGTGATGCAATTTTTACTTATGTTTTGTATATTTATTTATTTTTATTCTGATTTAATTTTAATTTGGTATTCTTATAATTTTATATGGACTAATATTATAAATATTTTAGTCTGAAATAAATGATTTGATTCAGTACGAGATCCACCGTTGACTTGCGTTCCCGGATGCGAAAATACAAATGCAGATGCGGCACAGACGACCAGTCTGTGCCGCATTACCTCGCTAATGACTTAGAGAGCAATAGTTCGTCCGAACCCAGCTGCAACATAGCGGTCTGTAGTGCAGCAGCATTTGTTTGTGTAAGGAATTGAAAGTGTTGATTCAACAGAGACAGACACCTAAAAAGAAACTATGCAGCATTAACTTGTGAATTATTTTATTATGATTATTTATTATGTTGTTAATATGTCATACATAATGTGTGTTGCGTGTTGTGTGATAATATTTGTTTGTAGGCAGTAAAAAAGACAACTGCTGTAAAATTAAAACGTGTTATTTTTAAAAATGTGTAGTTATTGAATTAGGTAAACTAACAAGTATTTTCATATTATATCATGAAAAAAAAAGTGATGTGGCCTTAATGCTTTTTTTTGCGTCAGGTCGATTAAATTTAATATTTTCACCGATGTTGTGTCTGTGTCCTTTCTTAATCTTTGCTTCGGTGTTGCTAGGACGTCCACTTTATATCCTCGAAGAAGACTTTGTAATGTTTCTTGTCTTTGCGACGAGCAATAGATGTGGGTTGTACTTTGATCCGTGTACCTACTCCTTTGACAATGAATTTTCGCAATTGCATGCAATTATTTAAATCATTTACGCTTCCCGGGTACTGAATAAACTTGGGAGTTTGGGATGGTGGTGAGAATGATCTTATAATTTAAAGTCTAAGTTTTAAAGCCTATACAAGAGACGGAAACAAACAGAGAACATATTTCAGGGATGTAGAAAATCGTAACTTTTTAACATTTCTATACGGAGTAGCCATCACACTGACAAACAAAGCAATAGCATGTTTTCTCTTTTGTCAAAATCAACAAAAGTTTACAAACCTAAAGATGTTCGTTATTTTCTGCACAAGCTCACAAGCTCCAATCGACTCTGTATTCTACGACATTGTAATAGAGCATAGTTTAGAAGGTGTACCTGTTGTGTGAGGTCAGGCTCGCTGGCGCTCATATTTCCAGAGCCACTACCCGCCTGCCCACTCTTCTTGTGGTCTCCATACTGCCCGTCACCGCTCTCGTTGTCATCGCACTAGACAAACGAGAAAATTTACCCGTTAATATTGACCTGTAGACATTGTAGCTGATGCTGAAGGCTTTAATTTTAGTTTTAGTGCTGTCAGAACTAAAATTATTCGAAGGCAATTTAGCTTCTGTTCCCAACATTTAAAGACTATTTTGCAATTATCAAAATTTAGTGTTGACGGCACTAAAACTAAAATTAAACCCTTCCGAAACGGCTTTATAAATGAACAACACTATGGCTTTTAATATGTGGTCTAACTAAAAGATAAGATATAAATATTAAATTAGGACAGGCTTTACATCCGTTTAAAGTTGCAATTTCGAACTGTCAATGTCTCCATCCCTCATCTGTTTGTAATTAAGTTATTCTGGATTTATAAACATCAAGATGTGAATAAATATATGAGGTGAAATTTAAGCAACCACTCGAATACATACTGAAGATTCGGTTAGTCATCAGGAATACGGTTTAAGGTTAAACATCAGTCGCTTAGGGCAAAGTGCATAACTTAACTTTATTTTTCTTGTTTAGAAACGATTTAATGCACAATTATAGTCATGATCTTGTCCACACAAAATTTAAACAGCATTTTAAGTTGGTTTTGAAAAGATCATGACTAATTGTGTTTGTAATTTCAAACTCTTGCTTTATAAACCCCACTAACACTAAACTATTGGCGTCAATTGCTACAAACCAAAATGCTTTTGAATGTTTTATTTCTAAACAAGAAAATCAAAGTTAAGTTATGCACATTGCGCTAAGTTACTGTCGTTAAACTTTAATGATCCTTTTCTTCGAAACAATAAAAAAAAATACTGAAATAAAAAATAACCGAAAGGTTTATCTCGTGACGATGGCAAGAGGCCTGATGGGATGACATTAATCCCATGGAAGAATGGCAGGGCATTGGTGTGGGACGCAACGTGTGTCGATACTTTAGCGCCGTCCCACACCGGTGGTGTAGCCGCGGCAGCGGCAGAAGGAAACAAGAGGCGCGGGTATGCAGGCCTCAGTTTAGACTTCATATTTGCGCCTTTTGGCGTTGAGACCTTCGGTCCGTGGGGTCCAGAAGCAAAAATCCTTTTCAAGGAATTAACTACGCGGCTGGTCGACGTTTGTGGGGACCCGAGGGCTGGCGCATATCTTGGCCGGAGAAAAAGTCTGGCCATACAAAGAGGAAACGCAGCATGTTTAAAAAAAATACTCGCATATATATTTTTTATTTCTAATTTTACCTCAAAGGTCATTTAACATTGTTGCTGATCCCTAATAGAGTCTTCAAGTATGAATTCGGGAGTTTGATTAAATTTCACCTTATATAGGTATCATGTTTTTTTTTTACCTTTAATTAAAACTAAATAATGAAAAGGTTGCTCATAATTAAGTCCAATAACCTGAAAAATTAAATGAATTCCGCATACATGAACATGTTAGAACGCACTTACACCAGTCAAGCAGGAAAGAAGCATGCTCATGAAAAAATCGGCAAAAAGTATATAATAGATGTAGATGCATCGAACTACATGCAGCCTTCGAAAGGCCATCACTAAACTCTAAAACCTTGAAAAGCCATTGAAATATTAAGGTTTCCACTTTGAGGGTTTGTAATTTAGGAGTTTATTCCGTAATAATGTGCCATAACTCCATTGTTATAAAGTTTATAATGTGTTCCAGTGATTTATGTACCTGCTTATAGCGCCAGTAGCTCGCCCGAGAGCAACGTGTTGTCCAAGTTGTGCCCTACTAAATTGTAATAAAGTACAGTTTGGAATAAGCTCGACAGGTGTGTACCTGTATGTGATGCGTGTCGGCGGGTCCCCGCAGCGACTGCAGCAGACACGCCGGCAGCGCCAGGAGCTCGCCCGAGAGCAACGCGTTGGTGCTGTTACGCGCCGCTTCGTCTGAGTTGTGGCCCTCCTGTGTAGCCCCCACAACCCGGTTAGAATGGACACGTTAGGGCGTAGCCATAATTTTTTTCTGGGCTTGGCCAGATTTCAAGCCACCGCCGCCAACGACCATAGACAGTTGAAATAGTCAACAAAGTTATGGAGGCAGTAAAAGTATTACAGTAATTAAGCAAACTGAAATTTACTCTTCTATCATGTTAGTTTTTAGGGTTCCGTAGTACTAAAAGGTCCAAAAGGAACCTTTATGGTGAGACTCCGTTGTCCGTCCGTCCGTATGTAGATAGACTTGTAATTTGGCTCAAAAATAGCATTAATTGGTCCACTAAACAAAAAAAAATTGTAATTGTTAAAATTATTTCCAATACAAAAGAGAGAAAAAAAATTAAAATTATCCTAAAAATACAATATGGTTATTAAATTGTAGATATTAAATAGTTAATAGTAAAAATATATACTTTAACTATATTTACTGGCACTGTTTTCGAGAAACCTTTGAAAAACTACAAAAAAAAATTTGGAATACAAATGAGAAATATAAAAAAGTAAAATAAATAAAAAATACATATTTTATAATAATAAGATATGGGTATCAATCAAATTGTAGGTATGAAAGAGCTGATTGTAAAAATATATAGTTTGGCTATATTTACTAGCATCTATTTCGAGAAATCCTCGAAAAGTCTCAAATAAATGTATGTCGCCCTTATCTCCAAAACTGGTGGACCGAAAAATATTTAAAAAACTCATGGTAATATATGCTTATGTAACGATGTAAATATTGTAGGAAAAGTATAGCGGCTGAGAAATTCACGAAAACAAAATGATAAAATTCCCAAAACTGTCGAATTACGGAACCCTAGGTACGCAAGTCTGACTCGCACTTGACCGGTTTTTTTATTCTGGGATGGGCCAAAAGGATTTTAGGGTGGGCCAGGCCTAAGCCCTCTTATACTATGTCGCACATTATAATTATACTCCTACAAATAGAATACAAGGTTCTACCACAAAATAGATACTACCAGAAGGCAAACTCGACGACGAAGCGAAAACAGACGCACACATGCATAGACGCGTACGTATGATGATCTCGGCAGAATTTCGTATTGGCATTCAACCGAGTATCTCCGAGATCGTCGTACGTATGCGTCTATGTGTGCGTGCGCCTGTTTTTGTAAGTTATGCGGAGTAAACATTCTGTAAGTGTTTATTATGTGGATCTACCGTGTATAATCTAAATAGTATACTTGTACAAAGCTGTTGGCTGTGCATAAACAACAAAAAAATCATTAATTTAACTATAGATAGCAGATCAATATACACGCTAAAAAAAATGTGTGAACCAAGCCTGTGACGTGTCCATACAATCTTTATAAAACTTTAAAGACGCATTCAATAAATTCTAATTATTTTCGTGTCCATTCTAAAACAGGCTTAAATAAAGTGTCTTGCATTCCCAATATTGCGTGCAGGGCAAAAATTGCTCAAAAAAACACCCTTTTTAGTATGTCCACATGCAAACCCGCTATGGGCTAACTTATCTATGTACAAAAATTCACTATTTACAGCGAAAATAGACCACAAATCTCTTCAAATAAGTTAGTATTTCATTTTTAAATTAGTCACTAAAACCCCAAAAATATAGTAAAAATAGTGACCTCTTGCGAGTTGGATTCTGGTAACGGTTCCTTAGCTGGGTACGGTTTGGTGATGTCCGTTATACTGGCGGGGCCCATCTCCATGTTTGTGAGAGAGTTGTTACCGAGGTCTGCCATACAGTTGTTGCCTTCGGAGCCTAGCGTCAACGATTCTACTATCGTTGTGAGATCTGTGGACAAAGTCAATCAATAAATCAAAATGTCTTCATTTATAGTTGTTTTAGGGAAACAATCAGAAAATTAATTTTGAGATACATCTTGTGAATGTTAAGACAAAAACAGTTCTTATTTCACCAAGGGGCCGTCCATATATGACGTTACTAGCTTCTGCCCGCAGCTTCGCTCGCGCTGATTTGGTTTACATTTTCCCGGCAGAAAAGTAGCCTATATCACTCTCCGGCCCATAAACTGTCTGTAAAAAAAAATCACGTCGATCCGTTGATCCGTTGTTCCGTTGCTGCGTGAAAGAAGGACCAACCAACAAACAAGCTTTCGCATTTATAATAGGGGTACAGATTTGAAATTAGGGAGGGGCTCTAGTCTATGGAAATGGACGACCCCTAGGACAAATTTTTTTTTTTAATCAATGGTCTTTTTATAGGTTGGATTTTAGTCGCTGAAAAAACGAAAATTTGTCTGGTCTGTAAGAACATCGAGGATTTCGACACCGCGCTCACCAACCTGCCCAGCGTGTGTGGGTATGGGCAACCCTCCCCCCCCCCCAATGAATTACACTCCCAATAAATGGCCCCCAGTTCCCGGCAGCTCCACTATTCCCGACTGACGTTGCGGGCGGCGGCTGGATGAGGATGACTGAGGACCGCCAAGAGTGGCGTAATATGGGGGAGGCCTATGTCCAGCAGTGGACGAATACGGGCTGACGGACGGACGGAAGAACATCTTTTAACATGGAGCCAACACTGAAAAGCGAAAACATCAGCTGTTCCAATGAAAAGGTACCTACTTGACCGTATGGAACAACTGAATTGTTTTTTTACTTTTTTTACAAAATCAATCAGAAAATAAATATTCAGTCATAATATTGATATTCACCCATATTGATATGGTGCGTGGAGTTATTGATGGCTGAAAGATCTGTGGCGTGTGTAGGACGTGCGCGAGTCATGTTGCTCGCCATCTCTTCCGATGATATGTTGTCTGCTGATGAGGCTTGTTCAGTCGAAGCTACCGACACCTATCAGAAAAACAAACATTTCAATAATATTGACGCTGGTATAAATAACAGATAGGCTGAAATATATACGAAGAACTAAGAGAAATTAAAGAGTCGTTTGACACGGGCGATGCGTCCGCAGCGATGAAGTGTGCAACGGGTTGCAAAGAGTTATAAACTACCATTTCGCCTCTATGACAAGGCTCTCTGCGTCGTATTCGTATACAAGCCACAAACTTATCTGCTCCGGTGGCGAAGACTGTCATACAGTGAATATAGAAGCCATTTTTGTTAAGCCCACTAGAACAAATAAGTTTGTGGCTCTGTCGGTTATCTGTCAATTTGACAGGTAAAAATTGGCAGTTGCATCGTGTGCGTTAAATGTGACAAATCTGTTGAATTTTTTCGGGGTCCAGCAGTTTAGTCTTACACATTCGTGTAATGCCATTCAATCGGACCTACTCCTCAAGAGCTATGTCACAAACCAGGGACTGATCAACCGCTAAATAAGGGTACCCTAAAATTTCAGTATGACGTCATACCGTTTTATTACGCGTTTGAAGCTCAAGAAAGTTAGGGTTAAGGTACCAGTATATAATTCCAGTACCAAAATGCGAAAACGGTTCAGTACCGAAATGCGAAAACGGTTAAATAAGAGTAGAAAGTATTTGGTTACATTAAACTGTACCGAAATTCGTATCTGTGATAAGATAAACCGTTAAATTTGTACCGAGAAGAATCCTTGCTGCGAACAAATTGCCAAACACTATAATAGGGTTAAGATAAAGGAGATTCAACTAGAATGGGTTGCCTTTAGAAAACTGGAAGATGTCTAGAGCATAAGTCCCGCAATGTCTCAAGACCAAGACATTCAACCAGTGTCTTGCCTATCCTTACTTATGGTGCCGGAACATGGAGGCTAACTAAAGCTCATATCCACAAAATAAAAGTGGCGCTTAGGGCTACGGAGCGAGCCATGCTAAGCATCTCTCTTGTGGATCGCCTACCGAATGTCGAGATTGCACAACGAACTAGAGTCGAAGATGTCGGTTAACGAATCGCGAGACTTGTGGAGACTGGCGGCACATCTGGCTAGACGGGAAGACAGACGGTGTACTAATGACTAGGACAGTTACAGAGTTGCAGCCGAGGCCAGAAAACCGGTCAGTGCGTAGACCGATGGTTCAATGAAGAGACAATATCGTCAGGGATGTTTGTGGGCAATGGATGAGGCTGGCAAGAGACCGACAAAAATGGCGTGGATAAGAGGCCTATGCCCAACAGTGGGTGGATGTGGGCTGAATGATGATGATGATGATTCCGTTTTAGACGGAACATGAAGGCTGAACTACTAACGAAGCGGAATTGTATTTAGAGACCTATTATGATATGAACTTTCCGTGTCATCCACACAATTTACCTGATGATCTGTAGCAGTGGCGTCGGGCAGGCTCGGCGTGGAGTGGCTCTTGCGTGAGGCGCGATGGTCGTTGCTCTGGTACCCGGGTAGCCCACTGACTACCTTCAGGTCGAACTTGCCTTCCGCACCCATGCGATACGAGTTGCGGCCACCATGGTCCCACCTGCAAGAAAACAGATTATAATAACTTTCAAGTTTCCTAACAATTCAGAATTTTACAAATTTATTTGACATATATATACTCACGCCTGTCTCCCAGAGGGGTAGGCAGAGACTACGATCTAATACGATCCTGACAGACCTCTTTCGCTTCTTTCACATCCATCAATTTAGTCATACAAGCTTTTCTATTCCGAGTCATCCATCCATCAACCCGTATTCGTCCACTGCTGGACATAGGCCTCCCCCTCCCTCATTCCGAGTACTTCTATTTATTTAGTTTAAGAAATTAAGTCCTGAAATAACTGACCTGACATCGACCCATCCATTATGTAGGTCAGACGTCAACGTGCCCATTGCAGGCTGCGGTCCGTCCTGATCGCGCCACTTCCAGTCCGGTCCTCGTACCACGCGCGCCCCTGCGCAAACACCACGCCCCCCACGCGCCCAGCGCCTCGCCCCGCGCCCCGCCGACGTCGCCCCTCCAGACGCAGGCCCGCCTGACTTTGGCGTACTTTCGCACACGCTTATTACCTGGTGATAAGACATATGAATTCGTTAGATAGGATTTTATAAGACTAACGTCGGGGGATGACCACTGTACTACAGGAACTGTTTTCCCGATGAAAGGATAGCAGTAAAGGCGTGGCAAAAAATTAAGCCAACGCTTATATCAAGATATTACCAAGATTATGCATACATCTTTATATAATTTTCCACTTCCTCTCATTTCAAGGAACTTGTTGATCACTGAAACTTAACATTGCTCAAAAGCTGCACTGGCAGGATCACCATGTTATGTTGTTTGTGAAAGAGTCAACGAAAGAAAGTAATTTGTCAAGAATCAGAAGTCTGACGAACTTAATGATTAGTTTAGCATGCAAGATTATACACAAAACCACACAAAGAAAACATATCATCACGACACGAATCTCTGAGGGGGTGTCAGAGGTCAACTGTAAAATGCATGTCAAAGTGTGACCTTGGCGCACCCGCTTTTCATCAACGATTATTAATTGACGTGCCTTCCGAAGCACGCAGAAATTACTGTGCACCGCGGGGATTGAACCCACGGCCTCTGGGTTAGCAGATGAGTGCTCTACCACTCGACAGAGGTGGTCAAGATTATGCAGGAAATAAATTGAGTAATAAACCAGCCAAGTGCGAGTCGGACTCGCGCACGAAGGGTTCCGTACCATTATCTATAAAAAAGGCAAAAAATCACGTTTATTGTATTCCCATACCCCCTTAAATATTTATTTTATTCTGTTTTTTAGTATTTGTTGTTATAGCGGCAACAGAAATACTTCTGTGAAAATTTAAATTGTCTAACTATCACGGATCATGAGAGCCTGGTGACAGACGGACAGATAGACGGACAGCGGAGTCTTAGTAATAGGGTCCCTTTGGGTACGGAACCCTGAAAAGCGATTAAAACTTACAGTGCCATAGATCTCGAGGCCAGACAGTGACAGGTAATGGCTCTGTCCGCTAGCGTTCTTCCCGTTTTGTTGCACCCGCAGGTATCGGTACGGCACGTCGCAACGTACTCGCCACGTGGCGGTGCTGCCCGGCTCTTGCAGCGCTTGGTCCGAACTGTGAGAGAGCAGCGTCGTCCATGTCACACCGTCCATTGACATCTGGAATATTCATAATCGGAATAAAGCGCCCATATTTTCGAAATCCAGTCACGATTATAATGTTTTTCATATAGGATTATCTTCCTAAAAGTTCAGTGTAAACAATAGCAGTAATGTTACTTGTCAAAATCAAATCGATTTTTTAAGTGTTTTTCATTTTGAAACATTTTAAAATGAATGTAGTATTTTTTTTCCCTAGTAGTAAGAATTGATTGGAAATGTATGCGTGCAACGAAAACTTACATATGTCAGGGAACTCATGCTACGTAAAAAACATTACTGCTTTCTGATATGACTTCATTTTTTTATTTAAATAAATTATTACTTATGACGCCGCACGCAATACTGACGCTCTATTAGAACGCTAAATATAGATCTGATATAAGGCTTCTTTAGACTCCATTAATTCGTAATTGCGCTTCTGATCAGTTCAGAGTTAACCGCTTGTCTGTTTAGTCAAGAGTCGAAACAATTCGTTTCATTGTTATTTTTTAGAACGCAGCCCCTGCTTAGTTAATATATTTGTAAATACAGATCGAATATTTATCATGCAACGTATTGTGTAATCAAAATAATCGGACCGAAGTTTCATAAGCGGCGTGCCTGTAGTTGATCTGACTTCAAAACTACAAATTTAGGAAAAAAATCCTAAAACAAACCTGGAAAAGCCAATTCCTGAGTGCCGAGCGGCCGTATCCGCGAGCGTGTCGCAGCGTATACGCCGTCGGTATCAAATGTAGGCCGAGATCCATCGCAATGAATGCCCTTCTGTCATCATTCGTGTGCACGTTAAGGGGCTCCGGGGACCTGGAAGTGGTATTTGTGAAATATCTTGTTTAAAATTAGCGAAACATGTTATACCACACCCTATTTTAGTTTTTTTTAAGGGTTCGGAAATTGGGCAAAAACAGGGTTCGGCATTATCTATTTGGATGATGATAATAATAATTAAACTATATGAACAAAATACATACCACTTTTTACTTTATAATATGAAGAGTAATAGTAGTTTATGCTACAAGGGCGCAAAGGAATAAATTACGAGGACGATTTAAAACACGAGCGTAGCGAGTAGTACGTTTTTCAATGCATAGTGTGAGGAAATAAAACAAATATAATCTTGTGAACTTTAAATTATAATTGGCTCAAAAGTCCTGTATCCAGAGCCGTTAAACAGTGGGAAAAAAGTATAACATTTATAGTAAACAGGAAAGGCTGCAGGCATTATAAATAAATTTAAAAAAAAAAGCCCAACGGCAAAATAATCGACTTTCTGTTCGGTTTTGATGCATAAAAAGTGGGCCTTTACAAGCACTTGCATTGAAATATAATATAAGATCATTAAAGATAATTGCTGTAAATTTTTTTAGTGACTTCAGAATAAAATCATGAATTTCAAGAAAAACTCTAGAAGAGCATTGCCGCATTATCATTATTGTGATTTAATTAGACCTACAATAACAAAACATATTTCAGACCCATCACAACACATGAAACAGCATTATAAAAAAACGGTTTTCCGATACGATTTGTAGTTTTTCCACACTACGTGAAAATGTTGCAAAAAAAAGTCAAAAGAACTGAGGTTTCCCGGGCGCGATAGTTGAGTAGAGCGAGATAGACGGTTAAAAAACAAAAGCGTTAGAGCAGGAGTTGTTTCCAATGAGCGCTGACCCTTAATTTCGTTTGCAATGTCATTAAGTTTTTCTAGTCCAGCGGTGTTATTGTGTGTCTTTCAATCGGTGTCCAACTACCAAAAATGTACAATTGTAACTGTCAAACAATCGAATTCCGATTGTCTAAGGATAAGTTTGCATTTGAAGTGACGTCACAGTGCGAAGCGATATCAATATCCACTGAAGGCAATTTTGACAGCAGTATTAAGATGATAGGAAGGAGGATATTTAAGAGGCGATGTCAAGTCGAATTTTCAATTTGATGGAGTTAAATGACAGTGCGGAGAAGAGACGAAATTTTTACGAGTAAAGGAGAAGCATTATAGTACATCTCGCTTACTTGCAGAGCGCCATCCCTTTTATAGGCTGTCACTTTACTCCATTTAATAAAAAAAAAAACTCGACTTAAGATGAAATTATTTTTCCTAAGTAAATAGAAAAGTTAATGTTGTGTCGTACAGCGGAGATCACATCAAACTATACACTTATTGTACTAAATTAGCTCCTATAGTGAAAGATATAAGAAAAGCACAAAGTGTGTACATGTATATGTGATCTCCGTCGTACCAAGAGGTTACATAAATTTTGAACTAGTTTCTTCGTATACCTCGATAGAACATCTTCGGCTCTCCCGTAAGGCAGTTGCCGTCCGTCCGACGACCACACGCCGACTAGTCCGTGCGCACCCGGATTCACCCAGTCACAAGTGCCGCCATTACTTCCGATGAAGTATAGAACGCCGTTTTCGTCGAAATCGTGCTGTGAAAACAAAGCATTCTTTTTTTGAATTCTGTGATAGCTTTTTATTAATTTGATTAAATGTTGTTACATACTATACACACACATATGATACAGATCACTTATTTGAGAAACCCCATAAGTGCCTGGAAATGAAACAAGAAAAATAGATCATATCTACAACAACATAACTTATATTATCCAGTTGCCATTTCAATTGACTGAGGTTATTTCTCAAATAAGTGATTTTACTTGTGTATGTGTGTATTCAGGTCACTTCGCGTTCGTCACATGAATAAGGTAGCAAATATTTATATCAATAAAGTTAGACCAAATAAAAAAAATGAAAAAAAATAGCCTTTATTTCTGAGCATGTGTGCGTCTTAGGTTTGTTTTACATTAATATATTATATTATATACACATATTTTCAAAGTATATATTTGTCTTAAAAATTGATAATATTTTTTAATGATTACATACATCTTAAAAAATGTAGTCCTTTAATTGTTATAATTTTCTTATTATTTATTATTTCATGCATCTTAACTATTATTAACTTATACCTATTATTAAAATCATTATAAAATTAAATTTAAATCTCAGCTGCCCATTTCTGAGCAAAGGCCTCCCCCATAACTTCCCATTCTCTTTTATTATTTGTTTTTCTATGCTAGGTTGGTCCGGCTTCTTCCAAAATATCATCTCATTCTTTGCCTTCCTACAGATCTTCTTCCATCTCTGGTATACCATTCGGTTAGATCTAATACTGACTTCATAATGAATATATCTTTTAATGTGAATCGCCTTGAGATTTGACATATTCCTTTGTGAATAATAAATATCCTCACTAATCGTGACCATCATGGCTCAAGGATTCAAGCCACGATCTTGCCTACATACTATGGTTTAACTTTTGTGTTAGCCCAAATGAGATTGATAAACTTGAATTTTGTATTAGGTAAGTGATTAACTACCTACTTGTTGATTTTTTTTAGCTATGAGATTTTATCATGTACTTACCTAATTGATATGTTTGTTTCTTATATGTGAAACGATGATTTCAGACAATAATTGTATAATATTAATAGAACTCTTATAAGAGCATTTATTCTATAAAAAAAAATCTATGTTTATGTTTTGTTTAGTATTAAGTTAAATTTTTGTGTACCGAATATGGCAAAGCATAATCTCATATTATAACAACCATTTACCTATGTTTATACAAAAAAAGATTTTTGATTCTGATTCTGTTCTTTGCCAAAGAAATGAATTTGCAACAGCACTTCTTAAATCAAAAATTCAAAATTCAAAATTCAAAAAGTTTATTTTGCAAAGTAGGTATATACAGGATGGAAAAATTTTAAGGGCCCTGGAGGGGATCTACCTTAAATCGTTTAGTTAGCTCATTTTACTGAAAGGAAACATTCCTTTATTTTTTAAAAGAAACATAACTGCATTCAAAGATATTCTGAAATTCGCTTGTCTCACCCGGGAATCGAACCAACTAAAAATTAAAAAAATAAACCCTCGCTATTATTTCATACGAATCGGTAGGATTATTGTTCAGAATAAAATTTGTCTAATAAACATTTGGTCTTACACTCATCTGTTGTACGAGATACTCATGAAATTAAATATTTATTACAAGTTCTTTGTTAACAATACCTAGTACTGTTCACTTGTAACAAGTAAATGAAACGTTCTAATTTTCTTATCTCTCTTACATCCAAAGACATCGTATGAAGTACAAGATTGCTAATGTTATTTATCTTAAGTACCTTGTTGAAGACTTCGTTAAATGGTAATAATAAATGTATGCAGAGCACAATTACTTCTTGCACTAGGCGTACTGACGAAAAGTTTAAAAAAGGAACGTATTTTTTATGCAACGCATTTTTTGCAAATAAACAAATTTGAAGTTCGAACCATAAATTTCGTTCGAAATTGAAATTTTGTTTTGTTTTGCTTTCATTCTGTGCTGTTATTGTGTAATAATGGCGTATAATTATTACTTTACAAGTGAACAGTACTAGGTATTGTTAATAAAGAACTTGTAATAAATATTCAATTTCATGGGTATCTCGTACAACAGACGAGTGTAAGACTTTAGTTTAGTAGACAAATTTTATCCTGAACAATAATCCTACCGATTCGTATAATAAAATAGCGAGGGTTTATTTTTTTTATTTTTAGTTGGTTCAGTTCCCGGGTGAGACAAGCAAATTTTAGAAGATCTTTGAATGCAGTTATGTTTCTTTTAAAAAATAAAGGAATGTTTCCTTTCAGTAAAATGAGCTAACTAAAGGATTTAAGGTAGTTCCCCTCCAGGGCCCTTTCATTTTTTCCACCCTGTATAATACACGTTTCACAAGTCAAATTTTAATCTTATAAAAATATATGTAATAAAATAATAAATGTACATGAACTACTTAGATTAAATGTTTATTTAATTTATGTAGCAATATATATACGATTAAAATTATACGTAAAATATTATTATACAAGGTGAAATCCAATCAACCGCCCGAACCCATACCGGAGACCCGGGCAGCGACCAGGAACAAGGTTCAATGATCACCAACCGAGCCCCCAGCACGAATCCAGGCGGCCGACCAAATCCCATCTTATATACTACATAGTAATAGGTTACATATATAAATACATGCCTACCTCCGCCCATTCGATTAGTCTTGCTAAGAAGAACGGGCAAGAAACTTGGCAAGATCATGTCTTTTTTTTTAACATAAACTTATACTATACATCAAATTACTTAAGGGATAAGAAAATACAAGACAGCAGGAATTCAGGTTAATGAAAAAAGAAAAACATATATATCTTTGCCTACCTGTCTCATATAGTCTATTTCCATAAAATAGCCTCTCTATCGTCAATACTCGAACATTACACTTACATCATAGTTGAACAATCTCGGTGCCTCAGCCAATAACTTCTGAAAGAAGGTGAAAGTCGTACGCTCCATGTCGTACCACTGCCGCGCAACCGACTTGGCGAGGAACCGCTCCAGTTGCCGTACGGTCGTCAACGCCTCTATTTTGAGGTTCCGGGGTTGGTTGCCGTTATTGGAGGGGGGCGGGGTACCGCTTGGGTCTTCTCTCTCTGCAGCCCTTTCTACTCGCAACCTGCGGATGTTACACAAACGGATACATTAGATTTCTTAATGAAAATAGAAGAAAATATAGGAAAACCGGCAAGTGTGAGTCGGACTCGTGCACGAAGGGTTCCGTACCATTATCTATAAAAACGGCAAAAATAACATGCGTGTTGTGTGGGAGCCCCCTTAAATATTTATTTATTCTGTTTTTTACTATTTAAATCAGTGTTCTTGTTTAATATATATTAGATATTCTAAATAATCTCTAAAAATCTAGATATTATGTAATGCAATCGGAATAAATACACACTACCTTGCTTGAGAATATCTATGTTTTACAAATGTTTTTGGTATTTTGTTTGTATGAACTAGGATTGCTCCGCAGGCCTCTTAACGTTACTTCCGAAGCTCGCAGACCGAACGTGTGCCCCTACAGATTTGAACTCGCGACCTCTGATTTAGTAGTCGAAATATTTCAACCATTAGACCACAAATTTATCGTCAATTGGTTCGAACATCTCAACCACTAAAGCAAAGTTTTATTTTTAGACCCTAATTAAGGAAATGAAATATATTTATTTATGTAGTGTAGGTATAACAAACACACTTATTAAAGGTCAGTTTTAATGTAATATAAGTAATTGGTATAATATTATATGGGTATAGGTAATAGTTTTATGTCATAAATAATAATATGGGGAAATAAAGGGTGGGTTTACCTTTATTTAATTTAAAAAATACACTTGAATTAAATAAAAATATAGGAATAAGGAATAAATACTATTATAAATATATATGTAATACATATAATAAATATATACCTAACTCCGCCTATTCGATTAAGGCTCGTGATAATTCATAAAATCTATAGGTAAACAGACGCCGCGGGGAGCTCTCTCTCTCACTCTCTCAATGCAACGTAGGCCCGCCCCCGCGCCCCTGTAGCGGTCTATACTCGCCTGATTCTCTTGGTGAGAGCGTGCAGACTAGTAGCTTGCGGCGCGTCCCCCGTCGGCGCGAGCACCGGTAGCCGCTCCACACTCTCGAGCACGGCGACAAGACGCGCCGCGAGGCAGGCGCCGTCCATAGCGTTGTTGCTCTCTGCCCACTCGCGCACCACGCGCTCGCGCTCGGCCAGCTGACCCGGGGCGTCTGGACATTCAGTTTGATAATGTATCCACGAAAAGAAGTACTGTCAATTTCACCGACGATTTCTACGTCCCAACGTTTAGTTTCTGTCATAAAATACATGCGTTTTATGATAGTTTCATTGCAGTATTTTCCATTACCGTTCAGCAAGTGGGACGTATCAAAAAATGTATGCAGATAAATCTCAAAAACCTCAGTAGGTACTCGAACAGCAGGATGTAAAAACAGATGACAAGATATCGACATACTAAACTGAATGGATAGCGCCTCTTTGATAATGAAATTTAGAAAATTGATATCCAAAAGCCTTTTTTAACCAAACCAGTTAGCAGAAAGAGAACGGCGTTTTCTCCACCGAAAAGAATGTACCTCTTAAGTTAGAGATAGTGGGTTTTTGATGACAGACGTTAAAACGTTATAAAAAATACCAAAAGACAGTGTTCTTAGCGTTTTGATTAATTTCGTTATTCATCTTTTGTTTTTTAGGTATTTAGGAAAACTTGGCGACTATAATTATGTTTTTATGTATTAAAACGAAATAAATAGCAACATTTAACGTTATCGTACGCGTATATGAAATACAGCAACGTTATAAACCGATAAAAATTGGTCTTTACACATGAAACTGCCGTTTTCTATATAGAATTTGATGGAAACTCAAATTAACTAGCAAATAGTACTAACAATTTTGCATTTTTTTTACGAATTACAAATCTAAATTATGTAATTTCTTTTGTGTACGAATGAGACAATATTAAGCTAACAACCACATTAATTTTTAAAAAGTGTTAGCTGTAAAAAATATTACGAATCTTAACCATGTTAATGGATGGCATTAAGGACGAACTGTTTTTCAAAATTTAAGTTTGTTTATCAAACTGACAATAAAAACAAAATTTAATACGTAGATGTAAAACCTTGAAATCAACTTTCAACCAAAAAACAAATAATGGAAATAGCTATTGAATTACAGGAATAATGTTTTTATATTTCATAACGTAAGCGACGTTATCTTCAATAACGTTTTCTAGTTATAAGGTTAGTTCAAGGTATGCTTGGCGTGCAACGTTCGCGAGTCATACATTCTTCCCCAACTCTTCACTTACCATTTGGTTGCTGTTGTAATACTTTCAGCAGAGACGGAGCAATACCAGAAGATTGCAACTCATAAGCCGACAGCAATTCATCTCCACACAATAGCTCTGTCAGTTCTGTCAAGGCGTTCTTTAGATCGTTTTGCCAGTCTTCTGTAAACAAACATTTCCAAGTTGAATATACTCCGTTCATTATAGGTTGATTAGAATGACAGGTAGAGTTTTACGCTTCTTAATAAAACGTTGTAGTTTTAAGTTCCAGTGCGTGTAAATCGATGAACTGACAATATCTGTCATTCTAATTACAGAAAATCATTTGGTAACAAGAATGTAACTATCTTCGACAACCTATCCTGTATGTGTATGTATATATATATATATATATATATAATTTATTGTGTATTCATTTACTGAATATGTATTGTTATATTTATTTATACTATGTAGGCATGTATATTTTATGTAGTTTGTTATTATTTTTAACTAATTAGGTATCTACTATTAATTTAATCTTGTTTCTGTATAAGTATTATCGTCCATGTAAGGGTAGGGACTAATATCGGACTAGCTCTCCCTTACAGAAGGTACTCGTGATCCGAACGCGACGACCGACCGATACCACGAGCCCAGTTTGCCTTGGCAGGATAATAATGGAAATGAATTGTTAATTGTTATGTTAATAATGTTTAATTAATTAAATATAAATGTAAATTATATTGCAAGAGAAAAAGGAATATAAAATGTTATGTTATAAATAATGTTAATGTTGATGAGAGGCACGAAGCCAACTGACGATTCTACAATTCTTTAGGCTTAACAATGTGTCGCTGGCAGTCATATCGTCATCCAGAAGGCACTAACTTGTCCTCAATACTTGCGGGCGCTGTGTTAGCAACCCTGACTTAAGTAAACTATGTCAATAGGAAATAATTATTAAGAAATGTTAATAAATAATAGATAATCTAAATGTGTGGACAAAGTCCGTACAGTCCACAATATGAATATCTTATTTATTTCAAATATCCTTATCACCTTTATATAGATCACCTTTTATAAGAAATCTCATTATTGAGATAAGCACGCCGTTGTACATAACTTTTATTATATAATTTAGAATGAAGCTTTCTGTGTGCAATAAGAATAAACATAAACATAATTTTTTCCTCCGCAACATTTACAGTATCACATTTGACTTACGTTGCGGTTGCGTAGCAGTCTTCTCCAAAATAGCTAGAACATTTCTAAGTCTCGCGACGGGAGGTCTCGGTTGCCTGGTCGCCGCACCCGCAAGATGGCGGCTGTATAAGGCCCGAGCTCGTTCGCAAACCTAGGAATAACAGAAATAAAGTCAAGCGTACGTCATATACACAGTTAAGGTCCAGTAGCATAGTGTTTAGTCGCGCGCGACGCCACTATTTGAATCACAAGTGCAAGGAGCGTGACGTACTGTTTAATCGCAAAAACATCGTGTCACGCTCCTCGCACTTGTGATTCAACTAAGTCGCATGGCGCGCGAATGAACACTATACTACGGGCGCAGGTCCAATTAATATAGATTTCACTGCTTCTCCCCGGGTTTTAGTTTGTATCTCCACCCAAATGCCAGCTTAAGAGGCTGCACAATGCTAAAATTCAGTCCTGTTCTAACACTTGTTTTTAACTCTCTATCCTGCTCTAATCAGAGGCCGCGTTCGCAAAACTTCAGTAATTTTGAAATCGTGACTACATTCGGACATAAACTATAAATTCTTAATGTAATAAGATGTTTTTTTCTAGTATGTGTCTGCGTGTGTTCGTTTCGTTTCAATCGGTCTTGAAATATGGAAACTGAATCGCTTTTTTCGTGAAATTCATGCTTTTTTGAAAGTATTGTAATGAAAAGAAGAATGAAAGTATGTTTATTCAAAAAGTGTAATTTATAATTGTCGGAGTCAAAAAACACGCCATATTTTTTTTTACCATCTACATTGACGGAACTGAATCCAATGCAAAACTGATGTTCAGCGTCGTGGAGCCCCAAAATCGACCCATACGTTCTTAATTGCAGAAGTGTGGACAGACATCGAATCTTCGCTAAACGGTTTCCATATTTTTGAAAGAACCCTAAAAATTCTATCGATATGTCGCAGGCAAACTGTAAAATTTCGCCTCAGTTTCGTCGTCAGTTTCTAAACGCTCGCTATTTTGCTATTAGAAGAATCATCGTCAAATAGTAGAATTCGGCATTTTCTAATTTGCCTCGGCATGTAGGAATTCTGTTAGAAGTACTGAGGGCCGCCTCGCTTCGCTCGGCTCCCAATATGTACTTACATGTAAACCTAACACGCTCCTCCTTGCTCCGCTCGTCGTCGCACCTATTTTTCAATTTGTTGGTGAAAGAACAAATATTTTAGAAAAAAACGAAGTCGCTTCGCTCTGAATTCAAAATAACGCCCTCGACGTACAAAATATTACTTGGGCCAGAGTGATACTACTTTTCATTACCTATGAAAAAAAGAAAAAGCTATGAGTACCTCATCCTCTAAAAAGGCAGCTGTGTATGAATTATATTATGGTTCTGTTCTAATGCCGTCTCTTTTGCACGCGTGAAAAAACTTTGACTCCATCCTACTTTCAAATCATTTTATGATTCACCCAAGTCGGCCTTTTTAGATCCCCAGGTATTTGTGTTTATAATTGTTTAATATTATATTAATATGACTATCAATACTCTAACTTATTTCTAATTACTAATTACACTAACTTACCGAAGACTAGCATGAACATTTCTCACAAAAAAGAAATTAAAAGAAAGAAGAATATTCCGCTATCCTCTAAAGCTAATTGTCGCTCGAATTGATGTGATGAAAAATAAATGGAACTGATTTTTTACCTGAGCTTTCAAGGCTTCGCTCTTAGCGGTCGCTCGAGAACGATTCTGATTGGACCCCTGATTATTCGCCGCCACAAGCCTCCTGTCCGTCCATCCACTCGCTAGTTCTGGACCCAAAAATGTTTCAGCCGTAAAGGTGTGCTTGGTCCCTCTGTTAGATTCGAATATGAAACCTGGCAAGTCTTCTCTTAGTACTGTGGTTTGTTGCTGCCCATCTGTATTGTGTATTTGTAATTCTTTCTCTCTGAAAAGAAACGTTTTGTATAGATTTTCATGAATATTTCAAATCAAATCATTGTGTGGGAGACTACATAACTATGTCCTGACAAGGGCGGATCTAGGATTTCATTTTGGTGGGGGGGGGACATTCTGACAAGGTTCTGGTTTCGGGGAGAATCACAAAGTACAAAATAATGTTTTTATTTGTTAATTTATCCGATAAGGGAGTGTAAACTAAATTGTACGTTAACCATTGAAAAAATTGAACGAATTTCAGCGTTTTTAAAAATTCTACCCGTTTTCATGGTGGGTAGCTAATAATTCTAAAAATGTGCATATGCTCAGTTGCAACTGTGTAAATGTGCACTGGAATTGAATCCAAAGATCAAGTCATATGTGTGAAATTCCAAGGTATTTTGGGGGGGCATGGCCCCTATTCCCCCCCTGTATACGCTAAAGTGATCGGAGGATAGCAGACAATTAAACACACACGGTGTAACTACAAAACGGTGTTTAACTTTAGACAGTGTTTAAATCTGTTGTTGTCACTTTTTTACGATATGAAATAAAAGGCGACAACAACAGATTTAAACACTGTCTAAAGTTAAACACCGTTTTGTAGTAACACAGACAGTCCTTATTGTTTGTCTAAGTTCAACCTTTATCACTGAGCCAATGTGAAATACTTATAGAATTGCCTTTCCACTTTAGTACTTAGAACATAGTAATCATTTCTAGGTACTTCTAAATTCTAAATTCGAAGTGGGGCGATTAATGGTCCTGCACGGACTCTCCGCTACCGTGAGTATTGTGCACTTCCCCCCCGGTCAGTCACCCTAGCCAGACTAGCTCTTTAAAATAGAGCCGAACGGCATCGACATGCTGACACAACTGATTCAGTGAAGGGAAGCTGGAGCTCATCATCGTCGCTAACCCTACTTTCGTTCTTATTTCCGCAGTGACGGGGCAGTGGAGAAGCACGTGCTCCACCGTCTCATCCTCGTTCATGCATCCCCTACATAGCGGGCTATCCATGGCACCCGTAGTGTAGAGATGTTTATTTAATTCACAGTGACCTGTTAGTAGGGAATGCAATCTCGGTATACCGAGATCTCGAAATACCGAGATCTCGCACATATATTGCAAGATCAATCACGCATCGTTATCAGTGCGAGATCTCGCAAAATTTGCGAGATCAAGCGGCAGCGCATATTACAGATGCAGGGCATTGACAACACTTGAATTACTTGAAAAAAAGATAAAGCTTTGGATTTGCTGGATCGAGAAGACAATAATTGCATTTTGCATCATAAAATCAACATAATTTTGTTGAAATTGATGACTACAAACATGGAATTAGAACCTTGTCCGCGGATGGGCTAGCCTATAGGGTATATAAAGTAAAAACACACGTTATATTTAAATAAAATCATATACTCTACTCAAACTAAACACTAAACAAATTTACCAAAAAGCATAACAAAGCAAATGAGAAAAAAACACATGCCCATACAACATTTACAGTTGGTTTTTAAAGTTATTACGGAAAAAAAAATTGCGCTGGTATGTTTTTTTGGGAAAGTTTTTGAGTATGATCAGTAGAATAATATAATTAATTAAGTGTGTAAATACATCCCTTTAATTGGATTGATATCTTGTTTTAATTTTTTTACTAACCAGTAGTAGAAACAATATTTTTTCGAAAGAATTTTAATTAGTGCAAGATCTCGCTAATACCGAGATCTTGCGAGATTGATTTTTTTAGGTGCAAGATTGCATTCCCTACCTGTTAGTATACTTACCATGTTTAGTTTTAAAAGGTATTCTAGGTACTTACACTTTGCACGATAATGCCCAGTTGCCTAGTATCAACTTTGTTGGTCCCGGTTTTGAAAGTATTGGCTGTGGTATTGTATTCTTCACGGATGCTCTTGCTCTTTGCAGTTTGTCAATGAATTCGCCTCTGTTTTCTGTAAAAAAAAAGTTGTTTGAACAGGAAATGATGCGGTAGACAATCCGATCATTCGATCTTTCAATGCATATGGCATCGATTTGTGTGCACTTTCACGAGTCATAGAACCGGTTCGAAACAGCGACAGGCTCACCAGCACTGACCTCTAAATAATATTACCACTGGACTGGGTGTCCGGTATAAATGACAGCAAATAAACTGTGCGGATTTGAAGCACCACGGCGAAGTTCCCGGAAACCATTTTTGAAGTTTAATGCAGATGCGTCTTCTTATCGTAATAACACAAAAATTATTTGTACAAGTATAAGAGGTCAGTGCTCACCACCCATCACTCTGGAACGTAATAATCGCCGGTGGAACGTGGGTGTACCAGTGTGAATCTTGATTTGCATTTCACTAGGAAAGATGTCAGACACGCACGCTCTTGAGATTCATAACGATATTTTTCTATTTTCTTTAATTTAAAACAGTTACAGCGCTACCAACTTATCAAGCCTGCGAGCCAATTTAAATTGACTTCTATAATGGGTTTAAATGGACAGGTATATGTCCAGCACAAAGGGACAGGACTAGTTTTTGCACGCGGCTGCGTCCGCGTTGAAGAGATTTTCATGAAAATAAGGTAAACAAAGGAACATGGTTTTTCGAGCCTTACGACTATATTGTCACATTATCAGATCCAGAGGGCCTACTCCGAAGTGACAAAATTCGATCGAATATCGTTCGGGCGTTTATCCATCTCTATCACACTCTATGCGTGCGTCAGTGATGGACATATGCTCGGACGATAAACGAACGACCGAATCTTTTTGGGAATGCCGGGCCTGGTCACCATATTTTACAAAATTACCCATCACGATCGAAAAAATACTCCCAAACTCGAGAGGTCTGCTGTTGTCCTTTGAGGAGATCCCGTATCCACCTTCCGGTACCATCATCAGACCCTGGTCACCATGTTTTACCCAAGTAATAAACAAAACCAATTAAAGAAGCCGAAACTCGAAGGGCCCGTTATATTACAGGACAAAAACAACACCACACATAGGAAGACACCTATCAAATACACCCGGTATTGATGACGTGACTGTCAGATAAGTTCGCTGCGCTGTAAAAAGTTTACCGGAGTTATCAGTCTGATGCTCGGGGCTGCCGCTAGAGTACATGGTAGCTAGCTTCCCGTCCAGCAGGAAGCGGAACCAGCCGTTGCTGCCAGCGCTGAGCTCTAGCGCTGCAGTGTCGCTCCACACGTAGAGGGCGTCGCGGCCGCGGCACACGGCCCAGTCCGCCCACAGGTAGCCCACGCCGGAGGAGAGGGACGTCGCGTCTTCGGAGTAACCTTCGAGTAACGATACCGATTTAAAAAGGTAAATTATAGAGCGCACGGATAAGTCGGTCTTCGCCCGCGACGATACAGGGGCGCAGGGGCGGGCTTTTGTTGCATTGAGGAGTAAGAGATACCCTCTCTCTCACAAGCGTACCACCCGCTGATCGTGCTATTCCCTTTGTAGTCGTTCCCCGCGTGTCTGTAACGATGCGGGCGAAGACTCAGACTTAACCGGTTTGCTTTTAGCATTGCATACAGGTTTGCCTTCAGCATTGAATTTTCGATTCTATTCGGGTGCACTTTTACACAGCAAATATATATGTTGCAGTCAAAACTTTTGACTGCGAAAATCAGTCAAAACTAGTTTTGACTAAGTTGGTCTGAAGTAATTTTGATTAAAAAGTATTTCTGGGTTGTCATAAAAAAATAACCACAAAGGTCAAGTTCCGCGACTTGCCATACCTAACCTTCTAACTTAACCTACCGGCTTTTTTCTGCGCTGCAGGACATCCGAAAAACTAATTTTGCCTGCGAATATCAGGCAACACGTTTTGACTGACTCATTCTCGCAGTCAAAAGTAGTTTTGACCAGTTATGACTTTTGACTGTGACATATACAAGGAATAAATAGGTTTGCCAAGAGCGCATCAAGCTTAAAGCGCCTAAGAACTTGTTTTATTTTTGTGGTTAACCTAATCAAATCCTAAATCCGCCCTTGGCCTATAGTTTATAGAACGGACCTATTCTCTAGGCAGTTTTTAGTAGCGATAACGACCACTTTTTTCATAAATAAATAAAGCGTGTTGGCTACTTTAAGAAAGAGACGTCAGACCCAATTCCCATAGCTTAATTTCAAAAATGTATTTTTTTTTACATCGAATGTACCCCGTTTTAGGGCATAGTTTTCATTATTTTTGTGAATAAAAGCACCATTAATTTTTTATGATTTTTTAAAGAATTGTCGGCTATGACGTTACTTGAGAATTTTAGACATTAAACTGATACTGATGTGTGATTGCTTATAAAAAAGTGGACTGTCTCTGTCCGTCTACTCGTCTGTCATCCTTCTGTCAAATCAGCCGGCAGTAAATAAATTTTTATAAATTTATCTTGATAGCAAAGGACACATTTCTAAACAGCCATTTCTCAAGTGACGTCACAGGAAGGCAAATGGAAGTTACAGCTTTTTCGTAAAAATATTTATCATCATAAGGTTTTTTAGACCACAAGTCTTATTAATCCTAAACCTCGAAATGGTTTTCGAATTAACACACCTTAACATAATTTAATCTAAGCGAATTAACCGAAAAAGCGCACGTTTAACACATGTTTGTCAACGAGTTATGGCACGCTATGAAATTTAACAGGATGAGACAATAAGTAGGTTTTTTGTTGATAATTATATATTTTTTTTCTTACATGCCAAATAGTAACCTTTATAATATACAATTGAGTTACTTTCACCCCAAAAGCCCATACAAATTAAATTCAAAAGCCATAGCACTGTTCAGTAACCGTCTTCAATTATACACCAATCCGCAACGCGTATCTCACCCATATCGCCGCAAGTCCTGTCCGGATTGGTCGGATCGCCGGAGAAAGGTTGCGCGTCAGCCAATGCCTCCACTTTACTGAAGACGCCGAGCCTCGCGAACTGTTCCAAGTATATTTCTGGCGCCTTCACCATTAGCTCCTCAGCGATTCCAATCACGATCAGATGGCCGTCATCGTCGTCCTATTGATTACATTTCGTATATTAGTATTTTAACCTGTAAGTTGCTCTCAGATGCGGCGCGATGTTAGCTCATTCAATTCACAGTTCCATACAAAGTGTTTTGGTAGTGAAGTGTACAGAACGCGCTATTTTTTTTGCCGGCCCGAATTTAAGCCACTAAATATTCATTTGCAGAAGGTTTACTCCTAACTAGCGAAAACAGGCGCACGCACACATAGACGCGTACGTACGACGATCTCGGATGAAGTCGGTTGAATGGCAATACGAAATTCTGCCGAGATCATCATACGTACGCGTCTATGCATGTGTGCGTCTGTTTTCGCTCCGTCGCGTCGTCAAGTCGGTCTTCTGGTAGTATCTATTTTGTGGTTAGGCTCTCTGCTCTCTCACTCTTATTTTTGGGAATAGAAAAGAGAGAGACTACAGAATCATACTCTTACTTGAATATACTCAAATAATGCTCGTAAGAATTTTCGCCACTTTTCGGCAAAGGTCGTATTTCCATAACAAACTGTACAAACGAGCAGTGGCGAAGATTTGTATGCGCATTGTATCATAAGGATGCATATAAAAGTCAGATTGAGCACCTCATTTTGCATCAATCAGAACTGAACCCTATGACGTTTCCTTTTAGTTTAAAATAGCGCGTACTCAGCCGTGTTACGACCACCAAGGAACACGCGCTCACGAAAAACAGCGTTTTTATTTAAAAACTCGGCTTCTACCTATATATAAGTTAAAAATTTTCTAAAATGTTTAGACGGAGTTATTATTAAACGGCCGCTTTTGGCATAAGTTAAAATTTTAGCTCATCAAAGACGTTGTCTATGAAAACTATGCTATTTAAAAATAGTTCATTGCTTTATCCAAGCATTTACTTCAGCAGATTTTCAACAATTATTTTAGTAAGTAAATAATGTTTTTTTTTTTTCTAAAGTGGCAGCACTTTCGCAGTTTATCGCCTTAAACTGATTGATCAAGTTACACAATGTGAAATGGTAATTTGAAGTTGTACATCTGACCTTATACGGACCCTTAAGGTACAAGTCTGTTCCTGTGTGAAAGTGTTTTTTGTGTACACTGTACAGGTTATAGAATAAAACTGGTTCAGTATGATAAGCAGAACATGTGGTTTACGTTGTGTAACACATCACTTACTCACTTTTACTTTGTACATAATTATTTAAATTTCGAACGATTTATTTACATAATATATCTTTGCACATGTGTTCTTTAACTTGTAGCATAAGCCAGCATCGCGCCTCATCTTCGTGCTCAAATCATTTAGTTGTTGGAACACGCTGCATAAATAATAGGTCTTTACATATGAAATTGCCGAAATTTTCTTACAGATTCATGAGCTATTTCAATTATTTGTCTTTTGTGTGAAAGTTGATTTCAAGGTTTTACATCGACGTATTAAATTTTGTTTTTATTTTCAGTTTGATTATAAAAATTAAATCTTCAAAAACAGTTCGTCCTAAATACCATCCATTTATTTCCATGATAAGATTCTTAATATTTTTTTACAGATGATTTTTTTCAAAAATTTAATTAATGTTGCTGTTGCTCAATGTTGTCTCATTTATACACATAAGAAATCACATAATTTGGATTTGTCATTCTTAAATAAAAGGCAAAAATGTCAATACCGAAAATTAAGTTTCCTTCAAATTATCTGTAGAAAACAGTAATTTCATATGTAAAGACCTAATACATCAAGGGATATTATCATAGACAGTAAAAACAAACAGATGCAAGTAAATTTCGATGGTGTGATGTTTAAACGAAATGTTTACAGAACGAGATGAGAGTGATCATACAAACATGGCGTCCAAAACTAAGCCGTCATCATTGGCTCAAATATTAGTGGAAACAATGGCTAGCGAAACATAAGCTTGCGTTCAATGTTTAATGAAACTATTTTGAGAACTGTACAATATTTAATTGTGATGCGTTTCACGAAAGGGTTTAATTTTATTGGCATGCCGTGACTTCATTAAGAATCCATACAGAGACAAGACGAAATTCAACCAACTTCAAATTTAAAAACATTTTCTTTCTACTTATTTTCTTAGTGCCAATGTCTCAATAGTCTCAAATCCAATTTTCGCAACTTTAACACATATATGAAATAATATTTTACCGGGTTTTACGAAAATATTTTTATCTACTTCCATACTACAATAAGGTATAATACTACCGCAATTCTGCCTGTGATTGACCCAAATTATTATACCTCCGCTAGAGAGCCAACGACGAGAAATAAGTCCCGCCCTCTGTTCTTGTCCTTGCTTCTGATTGGTTCTCCAGCGGTCTCAGGCGGCAATACCGTAACAACGCACCCAAACCTTATGAACGATGTTCTTTTTCTGATTGTTAGTGAAATTATAAGTCGAAAATATTATTAATAGTATCACGAGAAGACGATATTTTTGATATTCAGATAAATAATTGTGTTCAGCTAGACATAATTAGACATTGGAACACTTGTGCAGTCTATTACGAAACTCGTGTCCCAATATTTCTCATGATGTCACAGTTGCACAAAATACTATGAGTCTACCTGCGGTCTTATTTACTAATAAATAACCGCGACGAAATGAAAAACATCTGCGTAAAATCCGGTATAACATTATTAAATACACCAATTTTTGAAGAATCTAAGGACTATTCTCCTTGATACTAGTAACTCTACAGCCAATGTTACTGTCGGCCAGTACAAGAAGCTTAAAACCACACCGTAGTGCTTACTTCATATTACAAGCCACGCCAAAACAATTGCCCTTCAAATTCTTTACCTTTCAAGAGTTAGGTAGCGTTCCTAAACGCCTGGGTAACTGTAAAATTTAAACTGTCAAAGTGAATTAAATTTCTGACAAGGTTTATATAAGGTTAAATTAAATTAGTTGAAGAAATTTGAAATATATGTAGACCATGTCCATATGAACAACTTTTTCTACTAGGATTGTGCAAAATTCTTCAAATTTGTTTTCACCTTTCCATACTTTACCAGTCAGCTGATCGGGACAATTTGTATGGGATGAAGTAAAAAAAAGTTACGAATTTCGCTTAGCTCCCTTAGTTTCGCCAACTAATATTATTTAACCTTATATACTGTACGTTTTCACTTGGGTGGTTGTGGAACGGTTTACAGTTAAATTTTAATTTACCCGGTCGTCTAGGAACACAACTTAAATCGACCGCAAAGAATAGATAAAAGTTTCGCGAGCAAAAAAGATAGAGATACATAAAGGTAATTTATTTTAGCGTGCGGATTTCAATAGAGGTTAGCTCTCCAGTCTGGTTACAAACTTCTTGGGCCAGTAGGTATCATCTGTATGGACAGTATGATATATTAGGTAATGTCCATCACACCATCGGAACGTTACCGCGGGCGGGCGGATATAGCGGCAGCGCAGGAAGCGCGGGGGCTCACTGCGTAGCACCGTGTCCCGACCCTACACACACATTATTGTATACATGTTTTAACGTTCTAAATTATTGATACTTGTCGTTGTTGGTTCTTGATGGAACATTTGAAACATCTTGTCAATAAAACACATTCTTGGTAACTGTTCCACTTTATATCTATATTACACTAGCGACCGGTTTCGTTATAATAACATCGTCAGGCTATTGGATACGAATCATGAGATGGAAAATGTATTTCGTCTTTGTTTACATTTGTGATGTGATGACAAACATGATTTAAGGGGAACGAAAATACAAACAGAAATAAAATGTCAGCTTTCGGATGATTTTGTTGCAATAATTAGGTTACGTATAGCCATAAAAAAAATACATGTTTTTGGTTGAACTTTAAGGTATTCATTTTCCACAAACCACGTTAATCGATTCATATTTGTACTGTCAATGAATTTTTTTGTAACCCTCTATTGCACACTTCTTATCGATTTTGTTTCAGGTATCGCTTTCGCGATTTTGTTGGTTTTTTTTTAATAAAATTGGTGTGAATGATATCTATTCATTTTCCACATACCGCGTTATTCGGGTTAAAAAAAGCACCCCCTTTTTCCAAAAATACGTAAATCCACTGATGCAGTCAGCGGCAGCAAGATATTGTCAGTCTACGCCTAGCGTTGGCGCCCGTAAGACGTGGAACCTGTGCCCTTTTTTGCAAGCTATAAATATCTCCCAAAACTACTTCAAAACACATTGAAATTAATTTTATAAAGTAATATTTCGAGGAGCATCATATTCCTGCCGTTAAAAACTCAACAAAATATGCGTATGAGTGATTTAGCTACATCGTGCCATAGTCATAACAACAAAACTGAATGAATTTGGAATGAATTCATACTTTTATGCGGGAAAATAATATATGTTACTCTAAAAGAATAATTTTGTGATCGTTATTGAAACCCAAATTAATTTACTTATACTTACTGAGATCTGTAACAAAGGTCAATGACCTTTTCGTAAAATTACCCTCTAGTATTGGCTCACCATCTCAGGTCCAATAAGTGAAGTTTTTTGCAAATTATATAGGTACACTTACTTGGGATAAATCGCCAAGCATTTAAAATATAGAAATTTATTTTGAAATATTTACAGTGCATGGCAAAAATATTAGATCGTAGATAATCCTGTCGGTACATGTTCAGGATCTGTTACGCAAAATGAAAACAATGAAACTCTTTTAGGATTAATTTGTTATCCCTATGTTTTTCTGTCTGTCCGTTTGTCTAGACAATTTTTTCTGGGTAAAATTAATAAATACCAATATAAACGGCCCTCTATAGAGCTGTAAAAACATACTTTTGACGTTTTTATTTATATTACGTTTTAGGTTTTTACGTTTTTTTTTTTACGTTTTTCATACAAATTTTCTCACTATGAAAATGTAGGGATGAACACTTGAGATAATATTTTGCATTTAAAAGTCAACACAGAAAGGAATTGTTGAACAAATAATGTAAAAAATATGAAAACCATGTTGTTCTATTCTAAAGGGATTAATTATCTACTGTTCAATGTGGCGATAGCTTTGTTTATTTTTTTCCTTGAATGATTTTTTACTAAGATAACAAATAGTTTAATACAAGGTTTTCCTTAAGAGGTCCCTTTACCCCTGTATTTTTCTTAAAATTCATACAATAGGTATAAACCGAATGTGAAGTCTACAGCTTATTTTCTTCATATCTTTTTTCATAAGTATATTCTAGTGACATCTAACTACGTCTCTATACAGCCCAAAAAGCAAAATTTGATAAAACACCATCATAATAGCTGTCAGGATATCGTCAATATTGCCTCGTTTTTACGCAAAGTTTAACAAGTTTGTATATTTTTATCTATACTAGAAATAAAAAAGAGAGAAATACAGGCGTCGTTCATGTTAAGATGACTAAGTTTACACACTTTGCTAAGTATAAACAATTACCGTTTCATGGAAAACTGCTTTGACCTGAAACCATTTCACAAATTCAATTAACTTATTTTGAATATCTTGTCATCTTGCACTTCTTGATGAGAAATACAATTTCAATAAGTAAAAATACAACTTTTAGTTAAGAAAACTTATAGTTAAAAGTCTGCTGTATGCATTAACATATTTTTAATTATATTACAATAGTAATAAAATAATTGGCTTATCCGTCGTCGTGATACCAGCCGTAAATTTCTTAAATAATCTGATATCACGCTTATGGAAAACCCAATTATTTTGAAGATACCATAATATCATTAAAATATGTTTATGCATATAGCAAACTTTTAACAATAAATTGTCTTAGCTAAAAGTTGTACTTTACCGTTATAATTATTTCTTAATATTTTGTTACAAATTCGGAGAAATAGCCCTTAAGGAAAACCTTGTATGAAAATATTTGTTATCTTTGTAACAAAGAAAAAAAAATAAACAAAGCTATCGCCACATTGAACAAACAGTAAATTATTAATCCCTTTAGAATAGAAAGATATGGTTTTATATTTTTTACATTATTTGTTCTACAGTTCCTTTCTGTGCTTTCTTTCAAATGCAAAATATTATGTGAAGTGTTGATCTCTATATTTTCATAAGGAGAAAATTTGTATGAAAAAGTTAAACAAAAGGCCATAAAAACGTTATAATATGTATATTTTACAGGAATGTAAATATTAGCATTTATTGATTTTACCCAGAAAAATTGCCTAGACAAACGGACAAACAGACAAACATAGGGACAACAAATTAATCCTAAAAGACTTTTGTTTTTTCATTTTGCGTAAAGGGACCTGAACATTTCAAACTATGATACAAATAAATTTCTATATTTTAAACACTTTGCGATTTATCCCAAGGGTAAACAGGTGTCCCAAAAGTCAACGCTTTCCCTTGGAAGGCTGGTAGGCCAGCTCATGATTTACCAGAATATCAAATTATGACCTCAGCAAAAAGTAGATAGTCTTTGAGTTGATGGTACTTTTATAAATTCGAATAGATTTTTGAGAGTCAAAGCTAACCAGTTCTAAATTCTAAGAATAAAATTTTTGTTGCACAACTCTGAATAGTCATGCTATTGATAAAGTCAAAAATAAACCTTGAAATGCTGTTACATCAGGAAGAAAAATAAAAACCCAATTTATGAGCAATTTTTTGTAATTAGGTTAGTTCGATGCCACACCCTGAAAAAAAATGTCCTATGTTAGTTTTGCAAATTGTCTTAAATAACGGCTCATCAAATATTGTTTTTCAAATGATCTGGCAAATTCTGTGTATTACTTTTGAAAAAAAAGTTATTGCTATTTTACTACCAAAGGAGCTGCGTATTTTTTTAAATAATTAGAATTTAGAATGAAAGAGTGGCGGGCAGTAAAAATATTTGACGTTCATTAGAAATGCCATTTAACACGCGTTAGAGTGAGATAAATAGTGACGCTATTTAAAATGAGTTGGAATGAGATAGTAACGCAGTTAAACGTGGTTGAATGATAGAGGCATAATTGATATAAGCTACAGTGAGATAGATAGTGACGTGGTGCATTCCTTCTGAGAATATTATTTAGTTTCCACTTTTTGTAATAACAACTTTATTAAAAATTTTTTGTAAAGAAATTTTTGGTCCAATTTATTTTCCCGCAAGTGTAAAACCAGCTCAACGGGCGTAAAATATTTAAAGAATGGGTAATGGTGACAATTAACCGTCACGATATTATTATGTATCTCTAAAGGAGTGTCTGAAATGTTCCGAGGGTCAACTGATAAATCAAACACTCAAAAAACCACTTTTAGCCGACCATAATAAATTTACGTCCCGACGTGATAGCAAGTAGGATCAATGCCGTGTGACGATGATCGAAATACACTAATAAATAAGGTAAAATAAAATACGTATTACTTTTGACCCTGCCTCGTCCACTCTGTTCGTATTTTTGCTATGGTGACGCGAGCTTAGAGACCGGGACGAATTTCCCCCCGCGCGCTATCGTAAAGTAGAATAAGCCACGCCCGGAACTGGTTTTTGGTTTGGCTATGTCATACTCTTAAAGGCGTTTTGTTCGTGCATTTATGGAAGCGTTCAACAAAATATTTTTATTTATTTATTTATTTACGCTTCCATAAATGCACGAACAAAACGCCTTTAAATCATGTTTGTCATCACATCACAAATGTAAACAAAGACGAAATACATTTTCCATCTCATGATTCGTATCCAATAGCCTGACGATGTTATTATAACGAAACCGGTCGCTAGTGTAATATAGATATAAAGTGGAACAGTTACCAAGAATGTGTTTTATTGACAAGATGTTCTAAATTAGAGCTGACGAAGCCGCCTTGCTAATTATCGCGTCAATTCAAACAGTAATTAATGAATAACCATATAGTGAAGCAATTTCTGAAGGTTTCTATTTTAGTTTCAGTACTGTCTAAATGAAATTTTCTTCATTGCAAACTAGCTCTTAAGTATTAAGAAAAGAAGATAAAACTAGCGTGAGCTGACATACTAAATTATTACGGTTAGCATATAGTCAACACACGTGAGTGTTAAAGCCGTAAAAAAGCCGTGTAAAGTGTATGTTATCGAAATTACTTTGGAAAATTTTGACAGCATTAAAACCTTCAAAGCCTTCAAAATCTGCTTTAGTATATATTTCTTTGTTCTAAATGTAGTACCGGGTGTAAACGAACTGCTATCTTTTTATGAAACCACATACATACTCTGGTGATTATACCAAATAACTTTGCCAAAGAAATATAAAGGTGAAATTTCAAAAAAAATATGGACCGCCCATTCATAATTATAGTAGGTGTTCAAAGTTCGTATGGAGAGGAGAACAATGTTAATATTTATTTGAAACTAAGTGTTGCGCGAGACTTTGTCCACGTAGAAGATAATGCGGCCACAGTGTAATCCCTTGGAAATCCCGCAGCAAAAAGTTACCCAGTTTTTATATTGGATAATAAGTTATCGAACAGTAATCTCCCTCCCTTCTTTCTTTATGATCCATAGCTCACTGCCGAGGATTGTACAGTGGTAACCGCATCGAACCCGTTCCGTTGTTTTTGCGTGATGTATGAAATACCGATAAAAATTCCGATTTTCTTTTTCTATCACCTACACCGCAATTTTTTTGGAATGTCAACAATGGACAGACTGACACAGCTCTTTATTTACAGTTTTTTTTAATAGAATTTAATATACTTAGCTTTAGAATTTTCAGTTACTATAGTACCTAACATGTTTCATCAAATAAGGATCACCATCTGTTATACAATTGCTGCAACTAAATTCACTCGACACACCAGGTTCTACTCTTTTATTATATGTATCGATATATTGATAGTTATAAATATGTGGTTTCAGTAAAAGATACCAGTACAAATACATCCTGTATAGCAAACAGATTATACATCAGCACATTTTGACTCTACACTTTTAAATCTCAATTAGGCCAGTAGTTTCTGATAATTTCTGCACATTGATTGATCATCCCGTGACCATGGCAGATACAACTTTGCCGAAAATACGGGAAAATATAAAAACTAAACACGGCAAGTCCCAGCATTAATTTATCAGGAATCCAGATTCAGAAACCCATTAAATTCTAAACCTATAATAAAATGTAGGCAATTAAAAAAATTGTTTAATCCAAAGCATGTTACTGCTATGTAAGGTCTTTCAATTTAAATGGAAAGTAATTTAGGAGGTGATTCAGTATCGTTAACACATCACATTCCACTGCAAAGTACATTTTTTGTGCGAATTTTTTCTTCACTCGTCCATACAAACTGAGTCAGCTGATCGGACCACTTTGTACTGAGTAGCGAAAAAAAAGTTCGCGCAAAAAAAGTGCTTTGCAGTGGAATGTGATGTATTAACGATACTGAATCACCTCCTAAATTACTTTCCATTTAAATTGAAAGACCTTATATTCTGATGGAAATAAATGTATTGTTTATTGTAATGTATCAGTACAAGGTAATCTCACCAAGTTATCAATGACGGCGGCTAGCAGCTGCGTGAGCGCGTGCGCGGTGCGCGCGGTAGAGATGCGCGGCAGTAGACGCGCCGGCGTGTAGTGCACCATTTTGCGTACCAGCGAGAGACACGCGCGTCGCACGCCCGCTGACACCGCGCCGAGGTACCGCGCGCAGAACACCGGCACCAGCCGTCTGGGGTGAAAACACAAAAGTGGTAAGCATCGAACAACTAGCCCTGAGAAGGAAATGCCGAACCGAGACCGATTTCGCTAACTAATCGGTTTTTGCATAGACTTGATATATGCATCTTACTCCCACTTACCAGCGATTCTCTATTTCTATATTTTCTATGGTGTTGGCTTAGCCGATCAGAGCGCGTGAAAGCGTATTGAAAGTTGGCGAATTTGTTTCGAAATAACCAAGTGTCATTGCACCTCTTTAGGTGGTAGTTTCTCTATGGTGATAAGTAACCAGCCCAGGCACGCATACTAAGCCCATTTCAGTGAGCGTAATAATAATAATAATATTTCTTTATTCGAGTAACAAAAAGAACTCATTGTGTTAGTTATATACAAGGTAGGCTTATTTATCTAGGATTAGTTAATAAAAATATTAATACAAATACAAATATTAAATAGTAATGAATAATGAAGATACTATACCCTCTTAGTGTATGTGTCTGGCTACATATTATATATTTTGCTGACTGTATTTGTATCAAAGATACCGGACTACAACAGACTATGAATTTATGTGGTTTATTGTTTCATGTACTATGATTTGTTTGTGAAAATCTGTGAGTTTAGTACTATACTATATATAATTTTAATTTTTTGTACTCTCATTATCGCCTTAAAGTAATCTTTAAAAGTGCACCGAGCTTTTACACACACAAACACGTACTTATAACCCTTGTTTGAAGTGGTAAACAATTAAATTAAAATCAAGGGAAATACATAAGTGTTATTGGGTATATATACTAGACAGTATAAACGATGAAAACACGATTCAATAAAGTTGGCTCGATAGAATAAATTCGCAAAGTTACCTCTTTAAGAGTAATTTTTTCCTCTTTTTCCCAATTTTTTATATAAATAAGTAATTTGATATGATGGTTCATTTACTAAAATAAAGTTCATAGATAACTGGAGCGTTTATACACGATAGTTTTTATTAAAGAACAATAATTATGAAAATAACAACGAAAAACATGGAAAAAGTGCAAAAGTTTGGTTATTTTCTTTACTCTTTACACATAAAGAAAAAGATAGAGACAAAGGCAAACGCTCGGTGCGCCCTTAATAAAGAGGAGACGATGCGCCCACGGGAAAAAAACACTCATGGTGGTGGTGATACAGTCGCCTAAGTGAGGTAACCAGGCATACAGTCCTCCCAAAGTGATAATGCGCATACAAATCTTCGCCATTGTTCGGCAAAGTTCGTATTTCCTTACACTTTCTATACAATCAATACAGTCACGTGGACGTCCGGTCGCTCGGCTATAGATTTGTATGCGCATTATTACTTTGGGAGTACTGTACATAGTATAGCCAGTATAGGCCTGGTTATCTCACTTAGGTTTCGACCATACAAGGCACGGAACCTGTCACTCGGTATCCTCGCCACCCAATCAAAATACCGATACTATATCCAGCACTCACTCCAAGTAAATAGGCGCCATCTCCTTGTCCCCGGTGTCAGGGAAGTCGTCGGTGTTGGACGGGGAGGGCGAGTTGCCGACCACCAGCCATTCGCCCGGACACTGCAGGATCGCTGCCACTTCTCTGTGACCTGAGCGGACATGTAGAATAGAATATAGAATAGAATTTATTTCGCAAGAAAAGAGTACAGTACAGTACAGTACATCCATCCATCCATCCATCAGCCTAGTTCGTCCACTGCTGGACATAAGCCTTTCCAGGACTTTGCCACACCCGGGGCGGTCATCCTAGAATTTCCCATACTCACACACGCAGTACAGTACAAGTTACAAGAATTTATAAGCTTAAAATCTAAGATACACGTAAAGTACTAATAACAGATGTACGCTGTTATCCTAGATAGGATTTTTACGCCTGTAGTAAGAAAGTGTAAAAGTGGTTGCGTCAGATTTCGTTCCCAAACGCACAATTTATTATTGCTTGCGTTATTTTTGAATAAAAAGTATTAAATGAATGAGATTTATGGTAAAACGCGACAACAGTTTAATGTTAATTATGCTTTTCTTGCTTTTCTAGCAAACAAATAAATAAAAAAATAAAAAAAGTTATGTTATTTTATACATTACTTTGTTAATGATCCTGCACGACAACTTTAATGCAATAAAGTACATAACATTGCTAAAAAACCCTAATTGACATTTATTTACTGTCGCGTAGTGACATTAATCACATATATTTATGCTTTTTATTTAAGAATAAGGAAAACTATAATAATTAACATTATATCATTGCAGTATAGAAACGCAGAAAGAAAAGTAAATCTGGATGTGAGGAGCTCTGAACCGGGATTCGAACCCGGTTCAGAGCTCCTCCCATCCAGATTTACTTTTCTTTCTGCGTTTCTATACTGCAATGATATAATGTTAATTTATATCTCCTTGCGATGGATAAATCGCCAAGTGTTCAAATATAGAAATTTATTTCTGTCATAGTGTTATAAAACTATAATCCTTTTTGCGTTTGGCAACGAGCCCTGACGCAAACAGCTTAATACCAATCTGTAAGTTATGACTGGCTACTTACTGGTTCTTATTACGGCGTCGCCCTTTTATGACGGTCTCCCTTTTATTTTCACAATTTTCTTTCATATTTAAGTAGAAGCAAATGTACTTACTTTTTCTCTTTTAGCGTTGAAACTAGCTATCAGAGGCAAAGGAAAAATACAGTAAAAAAATTCAAATGCTATTACCTATGTCTATGAAAGTAGATTTTCAGCCCAGAGTGCGTGATTCATAGCAGTTAATTTTTTTGCGTTAAACTAAAAACTGATAGATAGACCTTAATATTCGACAATGATTAATTCGTGGCGTTACTGAGAAACGGGCCTTGACGAACGGACAGACAGACATACGGAGAACAAAGTGATCTATAAGGGTTGAGGTATGGAGACCTAAAAAGCAAATGCACTAGTAACCTTGGTCGTGTCTCTCTCTCGCCTTGTCCAGAGGCGTCTTGCCGTCCTCGTCACGCAGGTCCGCGTTGGCGCCGTGTCGCAGCAACACTTTAGCTATCGCCGGACGGCCGAAGCACGCTGCGTAGTGAAGCGACGAACTGCGCTGTCCGCGGTTCACGTCCGCACCTACAAACAAAATACGTCATTACAATATATACCCAGCGGTGATAGCTCAGGCGTAAAACGCTGGCCTCTCAATCTTTAGATCCAAGTTCGATCCCCAGTTGGGCATGCACCAATGAGTTTTTCCGAATTTATGTGCATAGGATTTGTTCTTACTTACCACTAGCTGAACGGTGAAGGAAAACATCGTAAGGAAACCTGCATGCTCTAAAAAGCGTGTATTTGTGGCCGAAGTACTGCGATAGGGCTAACGCGGTGAAACGCGGGTTTATCGAGTATGGACTGTGACTTGCATTTCACAGTTCACACTTGGAAGACCTCTGGCGCCCCCTCGGTGATTCATGTCGTGACAATATATAACTTTTTATAATATATCCCCAAGAAGATGATAACTAGACCTTGGCATTGACTCCATTTTATAAGGCCAAGCAAAACGAAATTCACCTTCAAATGCTTAACCTTTAAAGAGTAACAGAGACAGCGACACCTCCAAATAGAAAAAAGAAAAAGAAGAGATACATAAACGTGCGAAGGTTTTGAGGGTGCGGATTTCAATAGAGGTTAGCACTGCAACTCCAACTTTAGTTATAAGCTTCTTGTATATCTCCGACGATTTGTCAGGGGTGTTTACGAGTGCGGACGGTAATAGTTTTTACGTCCGAACGCGTCGTCCCTTATCGCCGTACTTCGGGCAGAAATCAGCAGGTTTACCTCGAGTGTTTTCCTTCAGTTTTCAGTAAGTATACAAACAAATACTATGCATATAAATTGCGAGGAACTCATGGTGCATGCTCAACCGGGCAGAATTCCATACTGGATTTCATGATTGACAGTCCGGGCTTAAGGTTAAACGTCAGTCGCTTAGCAAAAAGTGCATAACTTAACTTTGTATTTCTTGTTTAGAAGTTAAAAATTAAAAAAACATTTTGGTATGTGGCAGTTAACACTAATAGTTCAGTATTAATGAGGTTTAAAAAGCATAAGTTTGAAATTTAATCCGGTCCAAACAAAGTTAAAACAGCATTTTAAGTTGGTTTGGACCAGATCATGACTAATTATGCATTAAAATACAAATTCATGCTTTATAAACCTCACTCATACTTTTGCTAAGCGACTGACGTTTAACCTTAACGACTTCGATACCGCAAAAGATTTCTAATGCAAAAAATATATATTAATTTTAGTAAAAAAAATAATGTATATTTCCTGTATCAAAAATTATATGAATTTAATATTTCATCACAATATAATATTTCATCACAATAGTGTCGATTCGCTTTAACTTATTTATACTTGGTTGGGAGAAAACACAAATAAAGTGAAACTATAACGTACAAGTGCTTTTAACTCTAGATATGTAACTTATTTGACAGGAGTCGTAATTTACGGTTAGTCCTGTCAAATAAGTTAAGTCGTGTTAGACCGAATCCGCACCAATATGTACCAACATTCACATCAAACAGGTGCCTAAAGTAAAGAGGCCATCATCACCATCAACCTACTGCTGAGTGTAGACCTCTTTTTTGCGCCACCCTTAGCGGTCTAGAGCCAATCTCATCCATTGCTTGCCAGCCATCTTCGCAATGTCATCTGACACTCTGGCTAGTGGTTTGCCAACAAGTCGATGATGCTCCTTTCTAAACCGCTAGTAAAGATGTAGCACATAATCGTATGCATCTTTTACAAACCTTTTTCGCAGAGGAATTCGACCATCTCTTTTGTGCCGAAAGCGGCTGCCCAATTTAGCAGCGTTTGGCCGACATCATCCGTAAAATTTACGTCAACCTGGAAAATTAACAACAAATAACTATCAAGTTTAACTTCATCATGAAAAAAAGAGACGATCCAAACTGTACACGATGTGAGAGAGAAGAGGACCTCCTACACTTAGTCCTCGAGTGTAAAATCAACGAACAATGTAGGTTGGATTTCTTAAATGAAACTCGGTGCTCTACTGGCGATTTTCTCTTCTTTCTCCATCAAATCTTAAGTTCAGGGTTCACGGCCGAATATAGTGATAGATTCGTAAGTTTCATAATAGACTCACTGAACCTTAGATCTGAATATTATAAAAATACTCATAGTAGTAATCACAACTTTTTTACACATCATACAACATTGTAATTATTTTTAAGCCGAATTAATCTTAAGATGTATGGCTTATAGATAAGATTATAAAAAAAAAACTATCAAGACGAAAAAAAGACACAAGACACAGGTACAAAATAGATACAACCAGAAGGCCGACTCGACGACGAAGCAAAAACAGACGCACACATGCATAGACGCGTACGTATGATGATCTCGGCAGAATTTCGTATTGGCATTCACCCGAGTATCTCCGAGATTGTTGTACGTACGCGTCTATGTGTGCGAGCGCTTGTTTTCGCTAGTTATGCGGAGTAAACATTCTGTAAGTGGTTATTTTGTGACACAGGTGTTCATTGCAAAGATACAAAAAGCACTTGACGTTTCAACCAGAAAAATATGAACTCAAATTTAAATACGGTCTTTGCATTCGTTGGTATAGAACTAGTTAAGATTCTATACCTGTCCACTCTTGACTGCAGCCAATAAGGCGTCAGTGTCCTTCCCACGTATACAGTCGATCAGCTGACGATGCGACTTGTCCCCGCGCGCGCCCGCCGCACCCCCCGCACCACCTGCAGCACTGGACGTAGACCCCGCCGTTGATGGTCCTTTACGAGCTGACGAGCTGTAACCACGTCATAAAATTCAAATTAAACAAAACTTGGGGTCTATTAGTGCAGATACGATATGCTCAGAAATAAAATACAACGTAAAGTCACAAGTTATAATAATCGGTAGTTCTAGAATGCTTGCCAAAGTCAATACAGGTGATACAAATAATGTTATATTTGATGAAACCGTCATTCCCTTCACTGATACTGTAAAAAACTTGGGTGTTATATTCGACAAAACACTGTCTTGGGCACCTCATATTGAATCACTTAGTAGAAAGATGTTTGGAACCTTTCACTCACTTAGACGCTTGCAGAACTTTCTGCCCATTCAAACGAAAATTATGTTAGCACAATCCTTCCTTCTTCCAATTCTCGATTATGCTGACTCTTGCTTCCTTGATCTCACTGAAGAGCTTGCTAACAAGCTTGAGCGCCTTCAAAACCTGTGTATACGTTTCATATTTGACCTTCGTAAATATGACCATGTCTCTGAATTTCGCACACAGCTAAAATGGCTCCCCATTCGTTTTCGTAGATATACTCATATCCTCTCTCTTCTCTTCACTGTTCTCAACAATGCTTCCGCACCCAATTATCTACGGGAACGTTTTAGCTTCTTTTCTGATCGAGGCAGATTGCAACGCCCTGTCAACCAGAAAAACCTGTGTATACCTACACATAAAACTGGTTTTTACTCCGACTCTTTTACCGTGCATTCTGCTCGACTATGGAATCGTCTACCTGAATCCGTCCAAACCTGTCGTACTTTAAACACCTTTAGATTTAAACTTAAAGCTCACTACTTAAGTGAGCTTAACTCCTAACTTATCAACTATTTATTCTTGTGCATTCCTTATAAAATTATCCGTGATTTATTATGTATGTGTAAATTTGTGTATTTAGTTGTGTATGTCTATTTTTCATATTGTATAATTGTATTGTGTAAGTTTATGTATTCGTTTATTTTAGCGTTAGTAATTAATCATAATGTACTCATGTAGTCTATTTTACATTTACATGCTCCCCTCTATTTGTTATTTTCTCACCTTGTCTTTCACCCAAAGGTTGCCTGGTAGATATTGCTATTAGCAATAAGTGCCGCCTTTGTACAATATAAATGTTTTTAAGTGTCCTGTTTTTATGTATTCTGTAAATGTACATAAGTGTAATAAATAAATAAATAAGTAAATATCACCTACAAGCAGTACGAATTAACTGTGCACCTCGCGCTGTGACGTCATTTGGACGGTACCGTTTGCAAAAAAATGAGAATCATGTTGAAAAATATTAATTATCATTAGCCTTTTAGGTTATCCTTTGAATGTATAAAGAACGCGTTGTATGACGAAAGCATGCGATCTACAAATATTTTTGTATGTAATTAGTAAATGCGACGCTGCTACTCCTTGGACACAATTTTATTTAAGATGCATGCAATATAAGAGTCCTTGCCTCACTATGAATTGTCTTGCCCATAATGTTGTTGGTACAACCAACAGGCTTCACTAACACGTCGAAAAAGTCCAAACTTAACAAAAACGACAATTCACAAACTTAACAAAGCAATAACTCAACAGAAACAGTAATAACAACAGGGGATTTAAAACGAGAGACGCGCAACGGTAACAAAGATGCTATCGCTACTGAGCGCTTGCGGCGAATGCGGGGTGCCACGCGGGGCAGCGGAAAAGGGGTCGCATTCCAGCGGAGTGCACAGTTGATTCTTACGGGTTGTACATGCAAAATTAAAATTAACAAATCCATAAATAAAAAGACCACTAAATATCACTGAGCTGAGCACAGCTCCAGACGCACCAAGTGTGGTACACTCACGTGAGTATGGCGTGTCGTCCCTCACAGAGCAGCACTAGCAGCAGATCCACGAGCCTCATACACTCGAGGCACCAACGTTCGTCCGCAGACACCGCCGCCTCGATCGCTGAGCACAGCTCCAGACGCACCAAGTCCTGACAACAAACCCGGGGTTTATGTCATATAAGAAATTCGTAAGCATTTGTTTCGTCCGCAAAAGGGATAATTTATTGATATTTTGTGTAACTTATTGTCCTGGTAGCTTCTTAAAGTGTTTAGAAGAAGAACCGAATAAATGGAATGAAATGAAATATATTTATTTATCTAATGTAGGTATAACAGATACACTTATTACAGGTCAGTTTTAATGTAATATAATTAAATGATCTATGTGTATATGTATAGTTTTATGTCATAAATAATAATATGGTGAAATAAGCAGGGGAATAATAAAGGTTAGGTTTACTTAAATTTAATTAAAAAAACACACTTGAATAAAATAAAAATATAGGAATAAGGAATAAATAATATAACATTCTCTTACAAACATCTATCATATAACATGATAGATGTTTGTAAGAGAATGTTAGAGAGAAGTATGAAAGTAAGTGCTTTAATTCAAGAACTATATTATTGTAATGATTTAGATTTATCTGTTATGTTACAATAATTTTGAATAAACAAATTTGAAATAAAAAAAAAATTGAAATTTGAAATTTGAAATTATAAATATATGCAATACATACAAAAAATATAGAAACTTAGCAAGATCAAAACAAAAATACACAAGGATGTAGGAGTAAACAATACCTATGATGGGGTTGTTTAGAGAGCATCGTTTGCTTGAATGCAGAATTGCATTTTATAATTTGTCGTGCAAACAGCATGGCGGTAAGGCGCGTTCGATAAGCTCATACGGTTCGATTAGCGAAGCGTGGTCCTTTACAATTTTCATTTCATTTATTTATTTCACAAGCAATATACATCGCATTTGAATTTTATACATAATAGAACAAACTAATTAAAAGATAAAAAACTCATTTCTGCAATAAAATACAAACTTGCAGTGGATGACCACATAGATGTTAATTTATAATTGTACAATTCGTAAATATTTTTTTATATTAATTTGATTTTTGTTTTTTATTTAACATTTTTATGATATTGCTCTTGGTGTAAAAGCTGAGTTTAAATTTTGTTGTAATGCTGTTCAATTTATTTGTATAAATAATATTAATAATAAAAATAAATGGTGTGTGGCAACGTAATGCAAAAAGAATATTGTCACTCCAGGCCCCGTAGCACAGTGTTTAATCGTGCGCGACGCCACTTAGTTGAATCACAGGTGCGAGGAGCGCGACACAATGTTTTTGCGATTAAACAGTACGTCACGCTCCTCGCACTTGTGATTCAACTAGTGGCGTCGCGCGCGATTAAACACTATGCTGCGCGCGCAGGTCTCCCCATTGATGTCGTGAGAGGCGACTACGGGAATTATAAAAGGTACACCAACCAGCGATGTCGTATAATAAATATTGCTTTAAAATGTATCTACCCAAACACAATATTCACACTAAATTTGAACTTAGCTGCCATAGAATGAAATGAATTACACCCAACAAAAGTGCCTATAATCGTTTGATTCCATATTCAGTAGATGTCCACAAAAAGCGATCTGGCCAGGTCAAGTATTTTGGTCTCACGTTAATAACCGATCTATTGCTGTACAACAGTGGTTCCCAAACTTAAATTAACAGCAATCCAAATCTTCAATTTGAAGGCCCACTAAGATTTTGTGAACATAAGAAAGAGGTGAAGAATATTCATCTTTAAATTAGCATAATTTATCCGTGTAGCTAAACTTCCGCCGGCGGATTAACATTGTATGTTGGTCTGAATTTAAATTTCTTCACGACCCACTAGAAACCAGCTTGTGGCGGAAAGCGGCCCACACTTTGAGAAATGCTGCTATACTATGTCTATGGACTCACATGTGTAATCTGCGCAGAACCCCGACATAGCGTGGACAGTAGACTGACGGTAGTGGACACGGAAGGGGACGGACACTTGTCCTCTCCGCTCTCCGCACTGCCGAGTCGACGCACTAGCTCCTCAATAAGACCTTCAAAGGAGAAGAGGATGAACTTATTTATTTACTGCGTTTTTTTTTCGTTACATTTAAGATTTTTACTCGAAAAAAATGTCAACATTATCATTGTTTACGTTGCTCAGAGCTAGTGCCTGGAGTCAGTGAAATATTTTATAGCACACCGTGCGTAAAATGCCGACTTTACGCACGCGCAGCACTTGTACTATAAAAAATTATACGAAACTCGTGCGAGAAACTTTTTCTCGACTCGTGTGATTGCAGCACTCGCCTAAGGCTCGTGCCGCAAACTCACACTCGTCAGAAAACGTTTCATCGCTCTCGTATCGTAATGTACTATTAATAAACATCTTCCCTTGAACACAAAAATAATCTACCATATATATATTATTTTTATTAAACCGATTAACATCGGTCATATGAAGTTGTGCAGTTGACATTATACGGATTCTTGAATGAAACTGTTGAAAGCGTACAACGTACCATGTTCTGCGAGCGGCTGCGGGTCGGCGTGCGCACGCGCGAACCTGTCAGCGAGCGAGGCGAAGCAGCGCAGCGCCGCATCCGCCACGCGCGTGTCCGAGTGACGTAGCAGCGCTGACAGTGACGACACCGCGTCGCCCACTCGCGCATCGCCCGGCTCCATCTTACCGCATACCCTGGACAAAAATACAGTTTTATATTACTTTTTATCTACTCCATCAGCCCGTATTCGTCCACTGCTGGACATAGGCCTCCCCCATATTACGCCACTCTTGGCGGTCCTCAGTCATCCTCATCCAGCCGGTACCCGCAACGTCCTTCAGATCGTCAGTCCAGCAGGCACAAGGGCGGCCAACGCTACGCTTTGCTGTACGTGGTCTCCATTCCAATGCCTTACGGCCCCAACGGTCATCACATCGGCGACAAATATGGCCAGTCCACTGCCACTTCAACTTACTGATTTGGCAGGCTATGTCGGTCACCTTCGATCTCTGACGGATATCTTCGTTCCGGATTTAAGCCATCAGAGATATCCCAAGCATAGCCCGCTCCATAGCTCGTTGAGCAACCTTAAATCGGCGGATCAAGCCTTTGGTAAGAGACCACGTCTCAGCGCCGTACGTCATCACTCCCATACTGCATTCAGGTAATTACAACATCAAACACGGTTTTATAAGTACCTACATTGTTTGACCGATGTTATGATATTACATTATAACACCGCTAGAGAAACAATCACAAGCAATAACGGTCTTTCTTAATTTCTTAAGCCACGCCCCTTTACTCTTCTCGCTTCTGATTGGTCTCAGGCATCTATCTACATACTAATTCCATCATGACTAGTATCACGACAGTATCATGACGAGTGTTCTTTTTCTAATTTTTCGTGAAATTGTTTTTGGTGGTTGCAGATAAAATATTGTATGCAACTAGACATAATTAGACATTGCGACACTAGTGCAAATCTATTACGAAACGAAGTCCCAATGTCTCACATTATGGCACAGTTGCATTAAATACTATATTCACTAGGATAAAAATCGCTAGCCCATAAAGTGGGAGAATAAAAGCAGCCTAGTTGTTAATCAGTTTGTTCAGAAACTCCCGCAAAATCTACGGAAGTAGGTAATGGACGAATGACTTATACTACGCAATTACTTGTATCCATAACCATCCTTGCGCATCTCATAACGTCATTGGTGGTCATGTCGTGAGGGCTGTGGCAAGCTATTTGAGATTTATATACAAGACTCGTCAAATCATTTTAAGTTAGGTCTTCTAGTTAACACAGTCTTTGCTAAAAGGCATGTATCAATTCTATTCACACTCATGTATATACTTGGACACAACGAACACGGCGAAATGCAACGTATCCTTGTGCGTGGTGGCGGCGGCGTCATGTTGCGTGATGAAGTGCAACACTGTGGGCAGACCGCCCCCCTCCCACACCGCGCCCGCCTTCGCGTGCTCACTAGCTCCAACACCAGACCCACTTACCTGGATACAACAGACATGGCGGAGTGCAACGTGTCCTTATGCGTAGCGGCGCCATGTTGCGTGATGAAGTGCAACACTGCGGGCAGACCGCCCCCCTCCCACACCGCGCCCGCTTCGCGCGTGCACACTAGCTCCAACACCTGATAAATACCCGTAGGTTTTGTGTAAATAAGATGCCAACATAACCCAATCACCCTCAATCCTCGTGAATGTAGTAACTATTTGTAACGTGCCCAAAAGGAAAAGTGAATAGTGGATAGTGTAACTATCGAATGATAAGATTAAGTTTAATTTATGTTGAACCAGCTATCAACCCCAAAAAACCAGGGGTATTACTTTTTTTAGTTATTAAAGTAAGTATAAGTATACCTTCTGATAATTTGTAATCTCTTAATTTAATAAATTTATTTATTTTCATTAATTTAATTTATTTTAAAGTTCTAAATAGTATTAATTTTTCTTTTATTTATGTATTTCAATTAATCTTATTAATATTCTATTTTCCAATAATTGGTTTTAGTTTCTGTGTTATTTACCAATGTATTTTGCATGTCTTAGTACATAACTTTTGTATGGCTTTATTGCAAATAAATGATCTTATCTTATCTTATCTGAAGTGAAAAGATTGTTCGATTATAGCTTGGACTCTTTTTAATTAAGTATAAAATTCACTCAATAGTCAATTTTAAATTCAAACATTTTGAAATCCTTATTTCCGGAATATGTAAATAATAAATAAATAAATCTGTGACGTGAAGCGTATGTTCGTTGATATACCTTGATGCACTGCTCAGCGAGATCCTTGCTAGTACGGTTGTTGGGGTCGACGGTAAGCAGGCGGTTACAGATCGCCTTCACGGCGCCCTCAATAGCTACGATGCGTCGCGTGCATTCAGCTGCAACATGGTATTTTATTTTTGTTACGCACAGCGTTATCTATCAGATAACTTGCTTATTTACCTAGTAGTTTGTTAAACTTTTTGTATCGAGCTTCATTGATAGAATCATAGATGGCGCTAGAAGTGCCGAAAATGTATGAAATAACTGTTTTTTTTTTCGATTTCTCAATTTATTTTCATCGATCTTGTTGTAGCGAGCTCCAAGTAAACGCACGTATAGAAATAATTTTCTTTTATTTCGGTCACACGATATACAATTTTATTTGGTATTACATACACATACAGTTTTAATGATAATACAGAAGAAATAAGTACAGTAAATATCGCAAGTGACAGAAATCCACCGTTACACAATATACAGTTCACCATTAAACGAAAACATACATGGGGTGACTTATTCTAGAGAAGTAGGTTTCATCGCAAATAGTTGCGCTTAACAAAATCATGAGCACACATACATATACATATACGTATCTATGTATATATAAATATAGTAAAACACGTGTAAATAAACTATAATATATAAATAAACGTGTTATAATAAATAAGAAATGAATAATCACTACATAGTATAAAGAAAAGTCGCTTCCCGCTGTCTGTCTGTCTGTCTGTCCCTATGTATGTTTAGATCTTTAAAACTACGCAACGGATTTTGATGCGGTTTTTTTAATTAGATAGAGTGATTCAAGAGGATGGTTCATATGTATAATACATGCACATAGAACAGAGAAACACTGATAATTTTAGAGGATAAAGACATTCTTATAAATATATATATAAGTTATATATATTATAAAGATCCTGTAAGGGCACATTTGTATTTAGTCTACTTGCTTCGGAAGGTACGTGAAGCTGCCGGTTTGTGCCCGAAGTACAACAAGCTGAGACGTAATAATAGGCGAAACGTGGGTGTACGTGTGTGAACTGTGACTTGTTTCGCAGGCCATACTTGGAAATACCTCTGGCATATTAGGGGATTCATGTCATGATGATTCATAAAAGGTTTTGTATTTCTAATAGCAGACCCGTATTTGGTCACCTGGCCGTATTCGGCACACTAAATGCGTGACAATGATAACTTAGTCACCCAACTTAGCTGATATTCTCATACATTTACAACCAAATAATAGGTCTTTACATTCATGAGTTCATAATTCCCGTAGTTCAATAGTTATTTCAATTATTTGTTTTTTGTTTTAAAGTTGATTTCAATATTTTACATCTACGAGTACGTATTCAATTTTGTTTTTATTTTTAGTTTGATTATAAAAATTAAATCTTCAAAAACAGTTCGTCCTAAACGCCATCCATTTCCATGATAAAGATTCGTAATATTTTTTTATAGATGACACTTTTCAAAAATTAAATTTTTGTTGCTGTTAGCTTAATGTTGTCTCATTCATACACAAAAAAATATATAAAATTTGAATTTTATATTCCTAAAAAATGCAAAAATAGTACTGAAAATTTGTTTTCCTTAAAATTTTCTATAGAAAACGGTAATAGGCATGATAACTAAAAAAATCTAATAAGTCCGTCAGTTAGATTATCAGAAAATATTGGACACGTATTTTTTTTTTTTGTCAATTAAACAAAAAATTACGAAGATATAGCCCGCTAAAGTTCAGCGTGACGTCAGGCCTAAGTACACTTTTTACCTAAGCGTGACGTCACCAGCCCCCACTCCCAAACTTTTGAAGTTTATCTCTGCCATTTTTTGTTTGATTGACAAAAGAAAAAATACGTTTCCAATATTTTTTGATAATCTAAATGACGGACTAAATAGAATAATATTTTGTTTACCCTGTCATCTCCGCTATTCGAGCCTTCTTTGGAACTGTTACAACAAGATCCTGATCATTTTTTGGCTCGATTAACAACCATGGATGAAACGTGGCGTCAACATTACGATCCAAAAACAAAACAGTTTATGACTTGGAAAAGACCATCATCTCCAACCCCTGAGAAATTTATGGCGAGTCGCTCCGCCGAAAAATCACGGGCTCTCTTTTCTCGGAAAATAAAAGGGGTGGTCATGATAGAAGATGTCGACCATGGAGCTACTGTTACGGGCTCTATGTATGCAGAACAAGTAAAAAAATTGCGCAACGAAATTCGCGAGAAACGGCGAAGCAAACTAGCAAAAATTGTTTTGTTCCATCAAGATAATGCCCCGGCCCACAGGTCCGCCGTTGTCATGGCTGCAATTCGAGATGCTGGCTTCGAAATACTTGAGCATCCTTCATATTCACCCGACCTTGCCCCTAGTGATTTCTATCTATTTCCAAGATTGAAGAAGCAACTGAGAGGACAGACATTCGCAAATGATGAAGCAGTAGTCGCTGCAGTACAGGAATTTTTAGGTGCTCAGGACGAAGAGTTTTTAAGGAAGGAATTTTAAGCTTAGAAAAAGATATCCCAAATATATTATGCTAAAAGGTGAGTTACCGGCAACATACTCATTCTCACTTTTTATTGAACACCCTATTTAGTCATATTTTCCACGCACCTGAGACATCCAAGTAGTAGGTGATAGCCCTCGCAGTGACCTCCAATACATTGTCGGGAGCGCACTCGTCCAGGAATATCTTGCAGAGAGCAGGCAAGAACGTCCTTGGTGGGCAGCTGAAAGTTTACAAGTACATAGAATATAGAAATATGTACGTACATACAGGTGTCGTTAAGATGATGTTGCGGAAGCCGAAAACTGGCAATAGTACTCGCAAATACGAAAAACATTTCGTAAAAAAAACTTGCGACATAGAAAAAAACGTCTGTTGTTTTATACATTTTAATTGGGTAGCAATGTAACTTTTTTATGGAACAGGGTTGGTTCGATAGAAAAATTTGTTCGTACGGACGAGTACTATCGCCAGTTTCCGGCATCCGCAACTTCATCTTAACAAGCAGTATAGTATGATTGGAATAGCCGACCAGTTTCAGCAGGTGCAGACAGCCTTCATCTGGGCGAGTCAAGACGCTTACGCGACCTTACGCTATCCGGATCACCGTATTAATGTGAGCCATTTTGTTTAGAATGTTTAGATCAAGAAATATTTATGTTATGGGCAAGAAGGGGTAAAATTAAGTTTACCCAGGTCATAATTACAATTACCCTAGCTCTTTGGGTTAAGTCCGAAAATTCTGTTTAACTCGTATAGACGTAGGTCTGTCTACCAACGCTGGTTGGATAATTTTAGATGTTGCAACATGTAGTGCTCCGCTCCGCTAAGCTCCCGAATTTATGATCACCAACAACCAACACGCTTGTCACGCCTAACTAAAATAGGAAGGCAAAAAAAAAACAAGGTGTATGACAAGGTTGCTCAATCTCCCTGATCCTCAATATTTCATAGGAAAATTTTGGAGACCTCTACAGAAAGCATAACCATTTTAGATATTCTAGATCAGATGCGCCAATAATGTAACTGCTGCAATAATGGAAAATAGAAACAAATAAGAATAATTATTCAACTTGATAATAACCAATAAAAAATTCCATGTCTATGTCCATTAGACAACCAGTTATGATTCATCAGTCATCCTCATTCTTTTGTCATTGTCAAGTCATCCTTTTGAAACTAATACACAAAAAGTTATCTGGTAAGACTTTATTGCCATATTATAGGTATTTAATTTGAAAACAAAAAGTAGTCTTTGGTACCGATTCGGTGAAGCACATTTTAACTTATTTGACAGGACTAAACTAAATTTAAGCGTTCTGTCCTTGTCTTTTCGATAAAGAAAGAAAAAGACAGGATGCTTAAAATAAGGTTAGTCCTGTCAAAATAAGTAAAGACGTATTATGCCGAATCGATACCATTGTCGATCTAAATTAGGAGTTCTCGTAGCATACGAAAAAACTTACTTGAAGGTATAACCTGCAAATTTTTTTGCACATATACGAAACATCTTTTTGTAATTCTGTTCCAGTAAGAGCTTAATTAGTATTCTTACATTAAAGTCATACTTTACTTACGTAATTAGTATACTGTATTTTTTAAAGAAGCAGGATTTTACTCTGTTATATCAAACAAGATGACCAAAAATTGCATTTTTTAGAGCGAGACGGAGAGTCTGGGGCTGACAAGGTCTTAACCTTTAATAAAATGAAAACCAATATTGATAAGTCGTTAGCTCACTATTATAGGGTTCTATGTAAAAAGAATAGGAATAATACAAGGTTCTTTGTGACAATAGCTAATGAATGACACATAGAACCTTGTGTTGTTCCAATTTTTTTTAATATAGAACTTTGTAATAGTGAGCCAACGAAGTGCAACACAGACAGTTCAAATCAAAATCATGAAAATAAATGATACAGTAATTAATAGAACAAAACAGCTTTCAATAGGAACCTGGGTAGCATCATCATCACACGAAACTCAATATGTACAACTGATATTAAGACTAGAATTACAATCGCTAAGCAGGCTTTCCACAATAATAAACAGATTTTTACTTCAAAAATTTTCACAGTTATAAAGAAAAAGTTCATTAAACCTATATTATCTGTGATAAAATCAAACATAGAGCACAGTGTTATATGACCATGACAAAGAGAGATAAGAAAGGATTGAAGCAATTGTAGAGAATTAGTTTGACCAAGAAAACAAGTATCATGCATGACATATAGAGATAAGAAAGGACTGAAGCATTTATAGAGAAGTAGTTTGACCAAGAAAACATGGACCATGACATAAAGAGATAAGAAAGGATTAAAGCATTTGTAGAGAAGTAGTTTGACCAAGAAAACATGGACCATGACATAAAGAGATGAGAAAGGCGTGAAGCATTTGTAGAGAAGTAGTTTGACCAAGAAAATAAGGACCATGACATAAAAAGATAAGAAAGGATTGAAGCATTTGTAGAGAAGTAGTTTGACAGAGAAAACAATCTATAATGAAGTGCTCAAACAAGTTAAAGAGAAAAGACAAATGTCATTGAAAGGAGGAGAGAGATGTTTGGGGGGTACCTACTTAGGCATGATCCTTTGATCAAAGTCATAGTCGAGGGGAAAATAGAAGGAAAAGGAGGAAGATGCAGTTTTAAGTTTCAAACAAGCAAGCATAAGCATGATAGATTTAACATGAATATGTGATTATAAAGGAAGTTTCATATTCCTATGGAAATTCCATTTTAATAAACCTCAATTTTAAACAAAACTAATTTTGTGTCAGGCTGGCATTTACTAGGCCCCCCCATAACAAAACCCTAGCTATGACAATGATGATGCCATAATATAAAGTTCAACCTACTATACATATAAATAAAGTTGCCTATGAACAGCTAGGTGCCTCAATAGACAACTAAAGTGCCTCCAAAACCACAAAAGACGAAAAGACCTTGATAGACAGGTAACAGGGTCCAATACTATTGAAGATGACCCAGATTCTCTTGAAAGTAAACAATGACAAATTTATAATTAAATTATTGAGAAATCATGCCTATTAAAACAATCAAGGCTCACATTTACACCAGACTAGGTATTCTCTGTATGTCAGTGAGTGCTTGTATAATTATGTATTTATTGTATTTTTTTTGTTTAATTACTGTAATGTTACAATATTTATAAATAAATGTCCAAATATCAGTAATGTATCTGAAAGGTTTAGTTAAGAAACAAATGATTATATTATTATAATTATATCAAAATTTGGTAATTTCACATGGCATTATTCTCTTCTGAAGCAAACCTTGCACTTACAATATTGTCTTACTTACCTCTCAAAGCACCTATCAACATTGTCAGACATGAGCAGCAACATACAGAGCTGCTCAAGAGCAATGAGCTGCATGTCCCGCTCATCGCCCTGCCCTGTCAACAGCCACTCCAGCAATGTCTCTGGATCTACATCTGCCATCTGGAATATAGTTAATGTGCAGCTGATTTTAACTAGCACTAGGCTGTCACAACTGCGATTACTACAGGTAACTTGCAGTGGACTCCAGAAATGGTAAGGAAATTAATCTGTAATCATTAATCACAATCCATTGTGGAATTGTGTAAGAAAATCGTTTTCATTTGGCAGCTTAAAACATATGGTTTTAATTGTCAAACAGGTTAATTTGTTTAGTTGGATAGCCATTTAACAATTGAAACCGTATGTTTTAAGCTGTCAAATGAATATGACTTTCTTACGCATTGCACCCCAGCAGCCTAAGCATGAAAACATCTACATATTATTGCATTTGAAACTAAACTTAGGTTGCCATACGTAGCTTTAAGTTCCGCTACTGTCCACTTGGAGCGGTTTCCCAGATTCCATATGATTTTGATGTAGTTTGAAACGAAACTATACAGAGGTGTTTTCATGCTTAGGCTACTGGACTGTGATTTATTGTTTTGACAACAAAGAGAATTAATTAGTAGAATTGTTGGTTATTGATGAAAATTGATTTACAATAGACTTCTAGCATGATTGTGCCTCTAGTGCTTAAGTGTCTCTTGCCACTTAATTGGGTGAGGGTTAACACAAATATTTTGTTTTTCATGCAAAGATATCTGTTCTTTGTTGTTTGTTTTTTTTTTCTTGATTATTAATTAGTTATCTATCTTTATCAATGTAAATAGCCTAGAAATGAGTGGCTATTTCATAATATTATTATAGTAACAATAAATTATTCAATGCAGACTGACGATGACCTAATTATAGGCTAATGAAGATTGTTTATCTGATAACAGTATTGTACCTACTGTAACAAAACTGAGGTATTGGATAAATTACCTTCTTGCGGTCTAGATTCCACTGGTAATCCTGCAACATAAAATGTTATATTTACACAGTTAAATAAATAAGTATATTATGTGCTCAAAGGAAGATGATGAAATTAACAATTTCAAAGTAGGTTACTCACGCTTGAAAGATTTTCAAAGCAAATTCATTTTCGTGAATGCCAAGTAGCTGAGATGTTTAATCTATTATTGAAAGGGACTTCACAAGCATGATTTTAGTTCAATGAACCTAAACCCACACAGTATTTTTGGCAAGTCTTTACTTTTTGAATTCTAAGGAATATTTTGACCAATGTCAATGAATGATTACTCATAAACATCTTCAACTTGACCAAGAACCATTCTGTAAGACTCCAAAGTAGGTTACATACACCATTTTAAAAATCACGGAAGTAGATGGGCCTTTCTCTTTTATATTGCAGTATGTACGTAATAATAAACAGAATACCACTTTGTTATTAAGCAAATGTATATGATTCTGGTAATGATGAAGTACAAAATTAACACTAAATAATAACAAAATAAATGTTTGAGGACAAACATGAAGGTGAAATATGACTGCGCTACTTACTCAATTAATCATAATCGGCCCTGTAACACAACTCTATCTGCATCAAAAAAGAACAGCGTATTAACTTAGGCCTCGTTTCAAAACAATAAGAATACTTTTCAATAATTACGACGCAATTCCGTAATCTTTTTGCAGATTTTTGTCGAACAATCAATCGTAATCGCCATTTATTTGGAAAATTCATAGACAACCACAACCACCACAGAGTATGTGTTTTGTGTAGACAACCGCTTTTTTTTTAATTTATTTTTTTCTACAGTGTTGTTCTTCCGTTTTTTCCCGACATTGCAGAGAATAAATTAAGTCATTGCTTGTAACATTAATAATAATAATAAATTATAATAATCATAAAAATCTTCATTTGAAAATAAAATGGTTGCATTTACAATTTCCTTTTCTTACTTAAATGGGTTTGCAATTTATACATGTACTAAGTATAACAGAAAAGAATGTAACGCGCTACTATCATAGGTTGTTAGCCGCCTCGTTTCCTGGCAGAGAAAAGGGGCAAAAGAGTTTTACAAAAAAAAATAGAGTAGTTTAAGTATAATTTAACTTTAAGTATTCGTTAGTAGCGTGTGTGAGATGATGTAAGATTATAAAAGGATGAGTTTGTGTTTATGTGTAAGTGAGTTATGTGTTGAGTTATTATGTGAGCATGTGTTGGAATTTATATTTTGTTATTCGGAGGTCATGAAATTTTCAGTGTCATCGTATGTTTTATTTCTTAAGAATGAAGTTAACACGTTCTTGCATTCAAAATTCAAAGTATTATATCATTGGCAATTCTAAATTAATTTTATTATATAGCTAAGGACTAAGATAAAAAAGAAATCTTTTTGTGAAATTATAGTATGGGCGTGGTGTTGTAAGAATGCGATCTTTTCGGCGCTTGTTTACTGTAACATAAGGTGTTATACTGTGTTGATGTGATGAAGGATGGTGTAGAGGATAAATAATTGTCTAATGTTTAGGACCTAAACGTGTTTATAACAGGTCTGTGGTAGGGTAGCGAAAAGGACTGAAAGCTGCAACTTTTAAAATAGCACGGTAGGCAGTTTCAGACAGCAAATGTAAAATTATACAAATGTCTCTCAAGAGATATGATGAAATATTTATTTAGTATTTCCTAAAGAATTTTATTATTATTCGAGGTGGCCACTGAGGCAGCCTTCTTTTATTTGATCAGTGGCTGCCTCTAATAATAATATAATTTTTAATGCACAAGAAAAAAATCGTACAAAGACGAGCTTATTACTATTTAGTATTCTCTACCAGCTAACCAATAGTAATGGGGAAGTCGTTGAGGGTAGTGCCATAACGTCAAAAAATTATAGCTTACCAATTTAAACATATGGGTGTATACTAAAATAGATAAAATAAAAATCAGACAGCTGACTCACTAAAATATCCGTTTCGTTGAGTGTGATGCATATCATGCAGAGATTATTTTAGCAAAAGCTATTCAAAAAAAATAAAATGCACATTTACAGATATTTATCATGTCTTTATTTTAATAAATATATATTTTAGATTTCTTCTTATTTGTGTATGTCCTAGTTCTTCATGATAAAGAGCCTAACGTTTTGTGAGAGGGTCCATATACAGGCTGTTCTAAAAGTCAACGTTAGATGAGTCTTTCCAGAGCCACAGCTACAGGATTCCATATTCTAAGATTATTATTTTTATTCAAATGACTTATATCTACTTTAACTAAGGGATAAGAAAATACAAGACAGCAGGAATTCAGTATGATGAAAAAAAAAACATATATAATCTTTGTCTACCTGTCTCATTTAGTCTATTTCCTTTTACAGTCTATAATTAATTAATATTTACTCCTTAGAGTAATCATAAGTTAGAAAATAATTATACTACTTAATTAAATTATAACCTAATATCATGACAAATATCATTATCACTGCAACACCATGCTTCACCATCATCCAAATATTCATTTATTTTATAATATGCCTTTTTCAATAGGCCCTGCTTAATATACAGTTTAAACTTATTCTCTGACAAAGAAAAGACCTGCATGTAAGGTATGTGCATGGGCTCAACATGATTTAAAACTTCTACTGCTTATGTGCCATAAAGCCTAATATGCTCACCAAGTAGGACCATGCCAGTTTAATATGATATGTTCCAAGTGAATACAGAATATACTTTCAATTTACTGGAACATGTCAAGAGCAGCGGGTCTACCACGTAATTCTGATTTTCATCAACATCAACTTGAGATTGAAATTTGACGTGCGTGCGACGACGCCCGCCTAACATGCCATCTCTTTTACGTTAAATTTAAATCTCAAGTTGATGTTCATGAAAATCAGAATTACGCGGTAGACCCGCAGGTATATTGCTCTGGTTACGCAGAAACAGGGTCAAGGTAGGATAGCCGGGGGCTAACTTCAACATCTATCACTATCGCTTTGACTTGACTCCTTTTATTTCTGACGGTTCACATAGCATTTCATTCCTAGAAATACCTTTTTTAAAAAGGACGCATGTGTCTGAATTTGCGACATACTAAAGAAGGCCAATATCAAAAATACCAGGAAGAGCTTGTATGTCTAGATAGATGGATCTGAAGGTGAAAGAGGTGTGTCAAGGCCATAGCAGATGGAGTCTGTAGTCTCCGCCAACCCCTTTGGGATACAGGCATGAGTATGAGAGTCTATGTAGTGTAGATGATGTTTTTATAGTGTAGGGGTACGTTCAGTCGTAGCTACGTAAGGAAGGGCCGCGGTGCAAAATTAAATTTAAAAATGTTGTGAGCAAAAATTGCGCTAGTGCGTTTAGGCGTCCACATAATAATGGTTCCCACAAGCTTGGATCCATACAGTTAGAATCACTGCTTCTTTAGAAAATCTGCAAAATAAAGATACAGTGAGCGTAGAAAATAACAAATAATCACAATTTAAACATTACACCGTAATTGTGAGTACTGCTACATAAATAATAGTTTTTATTTCAACTCGATATGATAGATATTTCCAGAGTTATTACAATATGAAAACTAATGAAACATTGCGCCGCACTATAAAATTCAAACCTCGGTTCCGTCAGGTCAGTAAACTCGTGACGTCACGTTTGCCTCAGTGTAGTCTGTTGTACGTAGAGAATCGGTCGTTTCAAGTGTTTTCAAGTGATGTCATTTATAATGGAGCACATGTTTTGACCGTGATCAATGCGACAACTTGCCTATGACAGATACTATTACGTTTATTATACGTTTTTAGGGTTCTGTAGTACCTGAGAGGTATAAAAAGGAACCTTTATGGCGAGACTCCGTTGTCCGTCCTTTCTTTCGTAAGTCACAGCCTGATTACTTTAGTACCGTTAAAGCTTTAGCAGCTATATTAATAATTGGTATTTCCAATAGTAGACGTAAAATAGAAGTATAATGCGGTGGTATAGTCATCTTCGAAAATTACGTCTTTTACAATTTAGTGGCAACACTTTTTGATTCGAGATTTTTTTGTATTTTTTCCTGAATTAGGGCATTATTTGATAATATTTGGACAAATTTGTACTTACACGTATAAAATAATGTTATTTGCTCCAAAATTGCAATTCGGCATTTTTGTGGGAGATCGTTTTGCATACAGTGTATTCTGAGAATGAAGTGGAACGCGCGTCAACTAGTTTTATACGGTATGACTACCGGTCTCATACGTTTGGCAGAGGGGTATGCTGCTCATACGCTGTCCGGTTGTTTAAATGGTCTAAGACTACGCTAGATAGCATATACAAATTCAGCGCGTGCGAAAGAGATGCTGTTAGGGGTGCGAGGTCCGACGATCACAATGAAAGTAGTCCTTGAACGTCTGTGACAATCAGACCCGGGATCGTCCATGGCCAATTGTGTGGAGGAGCCTTTACCCTCAATGTGAATGCATCCAAACTGCAAACAACCAAACCAACCATAGACAAAAAAATGTCAGCTGACAGTTGATTGACAGCTGTCATTAGTTCGTTTCATTTTCATTTGTTGTGATTTTATTCGAGGAAGAAAATATTTTTCTATCCTCTTTTATCTCAGCAATCTTCATTAGAAAACATCAAATACCTAAATAAAAAATGGGTCCTAAAGCTGGCGGTGATTCAATGAGGGTTAATCCAGCTGTATACAAGGATAAAAGCAAGCCTACCGATATTCGGCTAAGCAACATAGCTGCCGCAAAAGGTTACACCTGCTATTTATTTTCCTATTATCTCTGTGTTTATGCAGTTTTGCTATGTAACTTCAAGAGAATTCTGCTTGAGTTTCGTGTAAAATTCATAGTTTATTTAATATATAAGACATTTTAATATTACACTAGCGATAAAACATATCACAACTAAATGTTTTTAATACTTTTTACGCTGTTAGGATGGACACTGGCTTAGCCAATTACCTAGCTTATTAGGCTTTTATCTTCTCTGTTATGTGGAATAATAAAATAAGGTTTCTTTCTGCATAACCTGTGACAGTTTTCTGTGTTTTCTTTGCAGCTGTAGCAGATGCTATCCGCACCAGTCTTGGTCCCAGGGGCATGGACAAGATGGTAAGTTGATAAATGGTTCACCATCTAACTCTTGTTATATTGCACTAAATTTTCCTGTTATTTCTAAAATGTTATGTTTCACTTTAATTCAAGTTTAAATTTTTACTTTAAAATTATGTTTTGCTTGTCCTAACGTTGTATTTGATGTTTATTTCAATCTGAAATGTTCCTCTTTTCTTAGTTTTACATCTGATATTTATATAACCAAGAAAAATTCCACTTTGTGTGGCACAAACTTTCCAGTATGTCCATAGTATGCTTGCATTGTTGTTAAAAAAAAACAAAATTTCATCAAACCATGAACAAAATAGCTTTGGTTATTAATGCAAAGGTGGAATATGTAAACGGAAAACTGATCTAAACACATTAGATACCTACCTAGAAATCCTTCAGACAGACAGCAAATTTCATGCCCTGTTTGGATTGTGAAGCATTGAATTATGATAAATGTAGATATTTTGAAAGACATTTTATGAAACAAAACTTGAAGATTCTTTACGGAATTTTTTAGTTTGTTATATTTTTTTATTTTTTAAAGAAGTAGGACACATAATTTTTTAGTAATGGGCGCTTTTTTTGCACTTGACCCATATGTGGTTATTTTGAAAGACATTTTATGAAACGAAACTTGAAGATTCTTTATAAGCAGTCAAAGTTAAATGCAATATGACATATTATAAGAATGAACTAAATAAATATTGTGATTAATTATGAATCTTTTGTGGCTTTTTTTGTTTAAATATTATTATATTATATTGTGAGTAAACATGAATACTTATGTGAGTAAGCATATAATACATCCATTAACAAAAGAAATATATGTATTTAGCAACATGAAAAATGCAGAGAACACAGTGGAGGCAGTGGCGTGCACAGAACTTTTTGCTGGAAAAGCAAGCAATTGGTCAAGGATAAAAATAAAAAAAAAATGAAAAAATTTAAATAAATTTGAAAAAAAAATGTTTGTATAGGAAATTTTCACTCTATGGTAGACATTGTCTACCCTGGCGTCATACAATTTTTTTTTTTTCACAGCGATATTTAAATTTTTTCATATTTTTTTATTGTTGTTCTTGACCAGTTGTTTGCTTTTCCAGCAAAAAGTTCTGTGCACGCCACTGAGTGGAGGCAGGTGGTGTCGCTGGGTATCAGACTATCAAAGCCCTACTGTAATACCTTATCTGTTTTTAGATCCAAGCTGCCAATGGTGAAGTGACAATCACAAATGATGGTGCTACTATCCTGAAACAAATCAGTGTGATTCATCCTGCTGCTAAAATGGTAATTTTAGTCATTATTTGATAATGAAATATTCTTAGAACTGTTTACAATATTTTGGAACATTTTATCAAACAACAATTCTGGACTTAAGGCACAAAAAAAATAATTCTATGCCTAGCTAGTAAACTTTTTTTCTATCTTTCTTTGTGGACCACACATATAATAAAATCATGTTGTTCACTCTATTCTAAGACATTTATTTATTTAATACATTTAAAGTACAGCTTCATAGAAATTTAAATCTAATATGCTATACCTACTAAAACAATTTACAAATAACAAATAATTACACTATACTACTCTTTTTTGCATCTTTCTCACATAACCTCAGATATTCATGAAATATGTGACATTGTTACTTATCTGTATAATCTTTCATAGTTGGTGGAGCTGTCCCGAGCCCAGGATATAGAAGCTGGTGATGGCACAACCACTGTGGTTGTCATTGCCGGAGCTTTGCTTGATGCCTCTGAAAAACTTCTGCAGAAGGGCATCCATCCCACTGTCATATCTGAAGGCTTCCAGAAGGCTCTACAGATTGCATTACAAGTAAGGATGTTTTACTGTTAGTACTATAGCTTAATGCCTTCCCAGTCTTTGTGGGGGGGAGGGAGCAGGAAAGAATATGGGACCCACAAGCTTATCACTCCCTGTTGCAAGACAGACCTTGGGTGTATGCACAAAGAACTTGGCACAATAATCAACAGTTTTGTGGATTGATTGGTTTATTATTTATTATTATTACACACATTACTGCATAGAGGAGCTTGCATGGTGAGTATGATAGATTTGAAACAGTTGTGTCAGGATTATAGTGGATGAAAATTGCCTTTGCCACCCCTCTGGGAGACATTACAAAAAAGCTGACATAAAAAAAAAAATCTGCTTTACATATTACTTATTGTAGAAAACCATTTTGAAATATGTTTTTATATTTTAGGTTGTGGAGAGCATGTCCACATCAGTGGACCTGGCCAATGAAGATGTCCTCCTGAAAGCTGCCGCCACATCTCTTAACTCCAAAGTGGTTTCACAACACTCCACTCTGCTGGCCCCCATTGCTGTCCAAGCCATCCGTGCAAGTAAGCAAGCAGTCTAGTGAAGGAGTAGACTTCATCTGCTCCTGACACATCTCTTTTGCTTCTTCCATATTCATCAATTGGCTCATACAAGCTCTTCTATACCATATTTTAGTTGCTTCTGGCATCTTTTTCAGTTGTACACATAGTTCTGCCATACACTCTGTCTCTATATCAAATATCTACCCTCATATTCTATGTACTTTTTTACATGACTTATATGAGTAGCAGCCGACCTCGTCTCAACCATGTCCCTCATACTGAAATAAAACCTAAAACTCAGTGCTTATAGTCGGAGTGCAGGGCAGCAATTGTGATGAGAAATGTTGTTTGCATTTGTGCTTCAATGTCACTAACAATCAAGGCTGCGTTCAGTTTGATCGCCTGCTCATCACTGACAGTAGGATAGCATGTACAGTTCAATGCGTATAAAAGAGATGTCATCATGATCGCTGGCGCTGGGCATTGGCGGGCAAACAAACTGATCTCAGCCCAATATTTGTTATAGAAGTATTTTCATTGATAATGTCATTCAATTTTTGCGTGTTGCCTTGATGTGCCTTAGCTGATGCATAACTGTACACTTGAAATCTTGTCTGCTTCAGTAATGGAGCCAATCCCCAACGGTGTGGGCGCAAGAGTCGACCTTCGAGATGTGAAAGTGATCGAGCGAGTTGGCGGAACCGTCGAGGACACCGAGCTGGTACAAGGGCTGGTGGTGCCTCACAAGTCCTGTAACGTGAACGGGCCGCACCGCATCGAAAAGGCTAAAGTCGGGCTTATCCAGTTCTGTATCTCTCCGCCTAAGACTGACGTGAGTTATTATCATTGAGAGGAAACAAATCAAAGTAGCCTATAAGATCATAAACTATTCCGTTGCAAAGGTTTCATAATCATCATCTGTTGTTTGATTGCAGAGTTATTAACGGAGCTCAGAAAGGGTGTGCTATTCTTATGTCATTAATGTCATGTGTAGATATTAATATGGATACACCCTGAAAATAAATATTAAAACAAAACAAAACTTTATTCATTATGCTTTAACTATGATGACAATGTATTGCAAAACAAGTACTGTCTAAGCCTTTTTATTCTTAAGTATCTGTGGAATTGTTTGATTTTGGTTTGATTTTCAATCCATTTTAGGACTGTTTTTTCTTTAACTTACGGCATACTCCAAGATTTTTCTAATTATTATTTATTTATCTGCTAATATTATTAGAAATTGAGAATGTATAAGAGACTTGATTGACACTGACTTCGAAGTATATACCAAAGATAAAAAACTTCAAAGTCACATCCTTGTGGACATATTATCTAAATAGGTTTGCTTTAATATTAGTTAAAACTGCCTTCCCACTTAAGCGGACTACAACAGAGCTGTGCAAAATCATTTTATTAGTAATTAAATTACATATGGGATCACTACCATTTAATGACAGGGTATGTCCATGTTATGCAAACTCTCAAAACAGCACACCCTTTCCGAGCTCTGGTTATTAAGTATAAGCTAACAATAAAAAACAACTTTTGGATATATAATTTAATTTTGAATGAATAATGGCTAGAAAATGATGCGTTGAACTCTTACAGTATGGATGCGTATTTTTTATTAATTTTCAAGTTCTATTTGCTGTACCTAGTAAAAGGCAACTAAGTTTTAAGTTCATAATGTTTTGTTTCTTTCCATCATTTGCTGTACACTTAGTCTGCATAAACAGTTGAATTTGAATGTGTGAAGACGATATACCGATGGTTAAGTACCAAATGCTATCTTACATTTTATCGATTTTGAGGTTTTAGTGGGTACCGATCTAGCAACGCTTTTATTGCACAAGGTGGCGCAAAAGTAATTTTTGCAGATGGCGCCAAATGTCACTGTGCTTTGACATTTATGATGTAGATATATAGAGAATTAGTTGTCAACAAGTCATGGAGCGATACACACCTCGAGAACGTGGAATTATTGTTAGTGCTTATTTGACACATTTTGATCTTCCGTTTGGCCATTCAGATCGCCAAAACTAACAGCACCAGACTTCTTCCTTTGGGGCTTTTTAAAATCTCGCGTTTACCACAACAAACCACGAACTTTGCAAGTCTCGAAAGATAACATTTAAGAATAAATCGCCAATTTGGAGCCAGATAGCCAGATGTTTTGCAAGCAACAGCTCAAAATGCCGTAAAACGAACGCAATTATGAGCGGCAGTGGCAAGCACAGAACTTTTTGCTGGAAAAGCAAGCAATTGGTCAAGAACAACAATAAAAAAAATATGAAAAAATTTAAATATCACTTTGAAAAAAAAATATTTGTATAGGAAATTTTCACTCTAGGGTAGACATTGGTATCGATTCGGCGCAACACAACTGACAAGACTAAACTTATTTTGAGCGTCCCGTCTTTGTCTTTTCGATACAGAAAGAAAAGGACAGAACACTTAAATTAAGTTTAGTCCTGTAAATTAAGTCAAATTGTGTTGCGCCGAATCGGTGTTATTGTCTACCCTGGCGTCATACAATATTTTTTTTTCAAAGTTATATTTAAATTTTTTTATATTTTTTTTATCGTTGTCCTTGACCAATTGCTTGCTTTTCCAGCAAAAAGTTCTGTGCACGCCACTGTGAGCGGGAGGTGATCATTTGAGCCATATAATTTTTTCCAATTAATGTCAGCAATTTTACACTTTTAAATAAACTTTTTATGAAAACCAACCTTTTTTTTTTCATTAATAACAAAATGGCAGCCACATCAAATTATGACAATACTTTTGCGCCACCTTGTATTAGGAGCTTTATGACTGCTGCTGTATGTATGTGACAGCGGCTTAAATCGTAATCTAAAACGAAAGAAAGGGACAATTTTATCTCGCTTACTCTTGTAGTTCTGCGTTTTCTCCATTTCCGTAAGAGTATATACCATTCGCAGATGGACCACAACGTGATCGTGTCGGACTACGCAGCGATGGACCGAGTGTTAAAAGAGGAGCGCCAGTACATCCTCAACATCGTGAAGCAGATCAAGAAGGCTGGCTGCAATGTACTGCTTGTGCAGAAGTCCATCTTGAGGTATACTTAGTGACGTTTTATTGCTCTATGGGGCCGGACCTAGAAGATTGAACGCTTCAAAATGAGGTCCGATTTAATTTACACTTGATTTGAGTAACAAATGAGCGTTGCCGCCTCTGTGGGTTTAAATTTCAATCCATCTTGAGGTGTAAGATTGAATGTAGTAAAATATGGTCCGATTTAATTTTCACTTGATTTGAGTAACAAATGAGCGTTGCCGCCTCTGTGGGTTCAAATTTCAATCCATCTTGAGGTATAAGATTGAGCGTAGTAAAATGAGGTCCGATTTAATTTACACTTGATTTTAGTAACAAATGAGCGTTGCCGCCTCTGTGGGTTCAAAGTTCAATCCATCTTTAGGTATAAGATTGAACGTAGTAAAATGAGGTCCAATTTAATTTACACTTGATTTGAGTAACAAATGAGCGTTGCCGCCTCTGTGGGTTCAAATTTAAATCTATCTTGAGGTATAAGATTGAACATAGTAAAAAAGGTCCGATTTAATTTACACTTGATTTTAGTAACAAATGAGCGTTGCCGCCTCCGTGGGTTCAAATTTCAATCCATCTTGAGGTATAAGATTGAACGTAGTAAAATGAGGTCCAATTTAATTTACACTTGATTTGAGTAACAAATGAGCGTTGCCGCCTCTGTGGGTTCAAATTTAAATCTATCTTGAGGTATAAGATTGAACATAGTAAAAAAGGTCCGATTTAATTTACACTTGATTTTAGTAACAAATGAGCGTTGCCGCCTCCGTGGGTTCAAATTTCAATCCATCTTGAGGTATAAGATTGAACGTAGTAAAATGAGGTCCAATTTAATTTACACTTGATTTGAGTAACAAATGAGCGTTGCCGCCTCTGTGGGTTCAAATTTCAATCCATCTTGAGGTATAAGATTGAACGTAGTAAAATGAGGTCCAATTTAATTTACACTTGATTTGAGTAACAAATGAGCGTTGCCGCCTCTGTGGGTTCAAATTTAAATCTATCTTGAGGTAAAAAATTGAACATAGTAAAAAAAGGTCCGATTTAATTTACACTTGATTTGAGTAACAAATGAGCGTTGCCGCCTCTGTGGGTTCAAATTTAAATCTATCTTGAGGTATAAAATTGAACATAGTAAAAAAAGGTCCGATTTAATTTACACTTGATTTTAGTAACAAATGAGCGTTGCCGCCTCCGTGGGTTCAAATTTCAATCCATCTTGAGGTATAAGATTGAACGTAGTAAAATGAGGTCCAATTTAATTTACACTTGATTTGAGTAACAAATGAGTGTTGCCGCCTCTGTGGGTTCAAATTTCAATCCATCTTGAGGTATAAGATTGAACATAGTAAAATGAGGTCCAATTTAATTTACACTTGATTTTAGTAACAAATGAGCGTTGCCGCCTCTGTGGGTTCAAATTTAAATCTATCTTGAGGTATAAAATTGAACATAGTAAAAAAAGGTCCGATTTAATTTACACTTGATTTTAGTAACAAATGAGCGTTGCCGCCTCCGTGGGTTCAAATTTCAATCCATCTTGAGGTATAAGATTGAACGTAGTAAAATGAGGTCCAATTTAATTTACACTTGATTTGAGTAACAAACGAGTGTTGCCGCCTCTGTGGGTTCAAATTTCAATCCATCTTGAGGTATAAGATTGAACATAGTAAAATGAGGTCCAATTTAATTTACACTTGATTTTAGTAACAAATGAGCGTTGCCGCCTCTGTGGGTTCAAATTTCAATCCATCTTGAGGTATAAGATTGAACGTAGTAAAATGAGGTCCAATTTAATTTACACTTGATTTGAGTAACAAATGAGCGTTGCCGCCTCTGTGGGTTCAAATTTCAATCCATCTTGAGGTATAAGATTGAACGTAGTAAAATGAGGTCCAATTTAATTTACACTTGATTTGAGTAACAAATGAGTGTTGCCGCCTCTGTGGGTTCAAATTTCAATCCATCTTGAGGTATAAGATTGAATATAGTAAAATGAGGTCCGATTTAATTTACACTTGATTTTAATAACAAATGAGCGTTGCCGCCTCTGTGGGTTCAAATTTAAATCTATCTTGAGGTATAAAATTGAACATAGTAAAAAAAGGTCCGATTTAATTTACACTTGATTTTAGTAACAAATGAGCGTTGCCGCCTCCGTGGGTTCAAATTTCAATCCATCTTGAGGTATAAGATTGAACGTAGTAAAATGAGGTCTGATTTAATTTACACTTGATTTTAGTAACAAATGAGCGTTGCCGCCTCTGTGGGTTCAAAGTTCAATCCATCTTGAGGTATAAGATTGAACGTAGTAAAATGAGGTCCGATTTAATTTACACTTGATTTTAGTAACAAATGAGCGTTGCCGCCTCTGTGGGTTCAAATTTCAATCCATCTTGAGGTATAAGATTGAACGTAGTAAAATGAGGTCTGATTTAATTTACACTTGATTTTAGTAACAAATGAGCGTTGCCGCCTCTGTGGGTTCAAAGTTCAATCCATCTTGAGGTATAAGATTGAACGTAGTAAAATGAGGTCCGATTTAATTTACACTTGATTTTAGTAACAAATGAGTGTTGCCGCCTCTGTGGGTTCAAATTTCAATCCATCTTGAGGTATAAGATTGAATGTAGTAAAATATGGTCCGATTTAATTTACACTTGATTTTAGTAACAAATGAGTGTTGCCGCCTCTGTATGTTCAAATTTCAATCGGGCACATTTGTGCTCGGTCTGCGTGCTTCGGAAAGCACGTTAAGCTGTGAGTGAGTCCATATTTGTGTCCGTAGTACGGCGATACTGCTCACCACCCATCTCGCTGGGACGTAATAATCGTCGGTGAAAAGGGGTCGCGCGAGTGTGGACTGTGACCTTCATTTCACTGTTCAGAATCGGAAACACCTCTGAGACCCCTTTAAGAATCTATGTCGTGACGATGTATTTAAAATGAACATTAAAATAAATAAGTAAGTAAATTAAAGTAAAATTTTATTTGTTTAAACATGCGTTTTAAATAAATATAGGTCTTATTACATCTTTTTGTTATTGGGTACAGCACATTTTACCGTAATATATAGTATGCAAATATTGACTCTTAAGAAACTAACATGCTATAACAGAAGTAAATTTACTTATCATGTGTTATTATTATTATGATATATAATAATATATCATAATAATTATTATTATATTCGTTCACAACCATTATGTTATTCGTGAGAACCTTGGAAAGTTATGTTTTCATTCAAATAACATTAACTTGTCTAGAAGCCATCCGTGTTACTACAAAACGGTGTTTAACTTTAGACAGTGTTTAAATCTGTTGTCGCCTTTTCTTTCATATTGTAAAGTGGGGCCCGAAATATATCTTGAGTTAAATTATTATTTTTACCTTTTTATTATTAGTTTTTAATCAACCAAAACTACATATTGTAAAAGAGTGACAGGAACAGATTTAAACACTGTATAAAGTTAAACACCGTTTTGTAGTTACACCGCATGTGTCTATCTTCTTTTTAAATGTTTTTATAGGCAAACTTAAATTCTGATGGCATTTTATTAAACATTGCCAGCGCCATGCCGGTCATAGTATCAGAGCATGACGAAACACAAAGTTGTCCGTCAGGATTATGTAATATCTGAACGCCTCTGCAATCACTTCTCTTCTTTGATAATATCTAGTGACGTGTGGTAACGCGCGTCTTTTATTCGTATGTGTTATAATCAAAACTGTCAAGTGAATTTCCACGAATTTACGATGGGGTATACAGTTTTCTCGGCCTTTTCCTTTACACCGCAACTTCTCTCCTCAGAGACGCCCTCAGCGACCTGGCCGTTCACTTCCTTGACAAGATCAAGTGCATGGTCATCAAGGATATCGAGCGTGAAGACATAGAGTATGTGTGCAAGACCCTCGGCTGCCGACCCATCGCCTCGCTTGACCACTTCACTGCAGAGAACTTAGTGAACGTGGACCTGGTGGAGGAAGTGAGCGAGCCATCTGGCAAGTACATCAAGGTGTGTACAATATCTATGCTAGACTCTCGGCTGCCGGCCCATCGCCTCGCTTGACCACTTCACTGTAGAGAACTAATTGAACGTAGACCTGCGCCCGTAGCATGATGATGCGCGACTTCGTTTGTCACGTGTTTTTATCGCGCACTTCTAACCAAAGTAAGTGATTGGGCGCGATAAAACGCTTGAAAAACAAAGTCGCACATCATCATGCTACGGATGCTGGTGGAAAGTGACCGAGTTTTTTGCCAAGTACCAAAGGCGGCTAATAAGTAATTTACCTAAATATGAAAGAAAACATATACCAGTGTGATATTTAATAATTCATTTGGACACATTCACACATATGCAGATATTTTGACGCAAACATACCGATCGAAACGAACTTAACCATTGCCTCGAGATCAGCCGAACACCCTCACACACCCTTAGACATCGAATTGTTCATTTAATGTTTTTTTTCTCATTCTTTTTATTGCATGCCTCAACTCTGTTTTTGTCCCTTTTACTCATTGTTCATATTTGTTTTAATTTTATAACTTATTAGCAAAGATTTCAAAAGTTTAGATGAGCTCTGGCACCTAAAATCTTCTGCATTGTTTTTGAATGCGTGCGTTAACATAATGCCGACGCGCGTACTCTTATGAGTGCGCAATCTGTCTACCTACGGTCAGCAAACTGATCAGAATACTAAAGTTGTTAAAATGGTTCACTTTTAGTGCACTTAAGGCGTCCAACTATTATTGTGTTCAGTTGAGCACTGATTCCAAACGTGTGAGCGCAACCCATTTAAAAGGTGGAAACATTTTGGTGCTGTCATAGTACGATAAGGGCTTATCCTTACTTTTTAAATCTTTGCTTATTAATACGTAATTGGGTTTGTCTGTATTATCATCATTTCTGTACTTTGTTAAATTGGTATATTTTGTGGGTATCTATTATTGGGTCTATGTGTACTGTTTTATATTAAAATTGTATTGCTGTTGATGTCCTGAATAAACTAAATAAAAAAATAACTCGTGTTCCCCAGATGACGGGGTGCCATGGCGGCGGACACACGGTCTCGGTGCTCGTGCGCGGCACGTCCGGCGCGGTCGTCGCGGAGGCGGCACGCTCTCTGCACGACGCGCTCTGTGCCGTGCGCTGCGTTGCGAGACGCCCAGCCCTGGTGCCCGGTACGTACATCATGTCAGCGTGGCATTGTGAAATCCGATAGATTTTAATTTCACGTGTTCTGGGGCTCTACCGCGTAATTCTCATTTGTATCAACTTCAAGCAAATGCATGCGACATTCAACGCGTGCAAAAGAGATGGCATGTTAGGCGGGCGTCGTCGCACGCACGTCAAATTTCAATCTCAAGTTGATTTTGGTGAAAATGAGAATTACGCGGTTGACCCACAGGCTAGTTCTAAAATTTATTAATCATAAATTATGTATGTATATTTTGTTTAGGTACCGTAATATATATATATATATATATATATATATATATATATATATATAAATATATTATTTAGGATATATCTTTTGTAGTACACGTATGTATGATTACTTATTTTAATAAAATTTCCCTTTCCCGCTTAGGTTTGCTGGAAGAAATCTCTTTTTAGAGATAAGCTCGCCTGTGTACATATATTTTAATGTATTAAATGTTTTAACTGCTTTTCTGTGTACATTAAAGAGTAAAGAAATTATGATCTCGCAAGGGAAATTATAAACTATCGGATTTTACAATCTTTCGGTGACACATTTAATGAGTGAAGTCTGACTGTCGAGAAATAAACAGACTGGAGTGCTAACCTATATTGAAAGCAGCACGATAAAATAAATTACACACAATTATGTATGAGACACGTTAAGATTGTCAAGAGTACACGAGTGTTGATGGTTCTAGTCACATACCATACTCCCGAACACATCAGACACCCGCTTTGTAAGTTTTTTTTTTCTAATATTGTGTCAGAAGTGAAGTTAACTTTACGGTTTGCTTCGCGTATACATATTGTATATATATATATATCGCGTATATTATAGTATATATATATATATATATACAGGTGTTAAGATGAAGTTGCGGAAGCCGAAAACTGGCGATAGTATTCGCCCATACTAACAACTTTACGTGAAAAAAAATTGAGAAAGATATCAGTTGTTTCATACATTTTGGTCGGGTAGCTATGTAACTATGGAAAGCTATGTTTTCTATGGAAAAGCAGATTTTTTTTTCGCGATTCGAGTGTTGGCTCCACAGTAAGAGTTGTTCGTATGGACGAATACTATTGACAGTTTCGGCTTCCGCAACTTCATCTTAACACGCAGTATACCTAGATACATATTTAACATATGTAAAAATTCATTGTAAGTATAGATTTGTGTCGTGGAAGTATCATACTTAATATATTATGATAGTTAAATGATTTCATTGCCCATTAAAAGTGCTGCAGCTTGGGGACATTTTATGTAACTTAGACTGGCCAGTTGCCGGCTTTAAATACCTAATGTAGAACCGAGGCCGGGCGGTGAACGGCTCTTAAATAAAAATTTGAAAATTGAATTGTAAATGTTATAAAAATCCAATGCACATTACAGGCGGCGGCGCGCCCGAGGCGGCGGCGGCGGCGGCGTTATCCCGAGCGTCGATATCCGCGCCCGGCGCCGACCACTACTGTCTCCGGGCGTACGCTGATGCTCTAGAGGTGGTGCCTTACACGCTCGCCGAGAACGCTGGTAACATTTTCTCCTGTCTTTATCTCTTTATTTAATAAACTAGCGATCCGCCCCGGCTTCGCAATGCTGATACTAAATATACTACAGTATTTAAGGTACTTAATTGGATAAGGATTAATGCTGTATTGCTTAAAATCGCTTCGTAATAAGCCATTATTTCTCGTAAAAAGTAAAGGATAAAAATGGTTATTGTTGGTTATCCCTAAGAAACTATGACAGATAAACCGGCGTATATTCTCTGAAAAAAAAATTAAAAGAAAATCATAACAATCTATAAAAGTATGCTGACTGACTGACTGACTTAACAACGCCTAGACTTAGCGGTTGGACCTAAGAACATATAATTGAGAATTATATGTTCATATGAGAACATATAAATTGGGAAGAACGGGATCCACGCGAGCAACGTTGCGGTTCGTTCGCTAGTTAATATCATCATCTTTTACATTTACAAAGCATCATATTTTTATTTATTTAATAATGCTCTGAACACTACATGCAAACTAATTGAAGGTTATGAACGGCGAACTACACGACCGTCAAACAGTTTTTTACTAGCACGGTGTGTAGTTTTCGACCCTTGATACCCGTTAATAATTATGTGCATTAATGTCTAATGTATTTAAGTATATTATCTTGGTTAGCAAATTAATTAAATGTATATACAAATAAGTTAAGATAGCCCTAAGTAATATAATAATGTAACGTACAAAAATACTCCATTATGTACTTTTCCGAAATAAATTCATTCATTCGTTCATTTTGACTTTATCGCTTAACCTTTTAAATTCTCACTATCGCTAAAACAATACATCTCGGTCCAGATTGTGGCTCGAATCAATATTTGCAGATCAACCCATATAGGTGTCATGATTTTATACTAATGTCCGTATATTCTCAGGTCTGAACGCGATCGAGACGGTGACGGAGCTGCGCGCTGCGCATGCGACGGGCGCGGGTGGGTGCGGCGCGGGGGTGAACGTGCGGCGCGGGCGTGTCACGGACATGCGACAGGAGCACGTGCTGCAGCCGCTGCACGTGACCGCTTCAGCGCTGCAGCTCAGCACTGAGACCGTGCGCGCTATACTCAAGATTGATGACATTGTAAGTGTTTGTTCAACGAACTCATAGAGAAACTACCCCATGACACTTGGTTTGTTTGAAATAAATTTTTTCAATGCGCTTTCATGCGCTCTGATTGGCTAAGACAACACCACAGATTGGTAGAAATAGAGAATGCCCGGTAGTGAGATGCATATAGTCAAGTCTATGCAACATCACTAATTAGTTGGCGAAATCGGACTGTGAAATGTAAGTTTCACCGACTTATTACGTCGCACAGTGATCATCTGTCCCAGCACTTCGGGCACAAATATGGACCCACAGCTTAACGTGCCTCCCGAATAGGGTTGCCAACTCTAGGAATGAGATTTTCGGGATTTAATGGAATAAAGATCGGGACAACCAATATAAAATCTGGACTTAAAATAATATAAGTCTCTGTGAATGTTTTTGAATAATAATCACGAACATATTTATTACTTACCTTAACTAAAATTTAGTCTATGCTAAAATTAAATTATTGTACCGATTCGGTGAAGCACATCTTAACTTATTTGACAGGACTAAACCTAATTTAAGCGTTCAGTCCTTGTCTTTTTGATAAAAAAAGAAAAAGACAGGACGCTTAAAATAAGGTTAGTCCTGTCAAATAAGTTAAGACGTGTTATGCCGAATCGATACCAATATCTGATATTGAACTAAACAAATTACTATAAATTTTTGTTCTTAAATGAATATTTGTTTTGGTATTTGGCACATTTTATACATCTCCGTACGTAATCAAAAAATTTAAATCATGTTGGTTGAATGAAAATTTGGTAAAGGTTGAAAATCGGGACAACTAGCGTCCCGCCAGCCTCGTCGTCGGGACACGGGACACAGGGGCCTGATATCGGGACAGTTGGCAACCCTACTTCCGAAGCACGTAGACCGAACACTTGTGCCCCTACGGGATTTGAACACGCTATCTCCGGAATAGTAGTCGAGTACTCACCACAGAGGCGGTAAAGAGTCAAATGTGCGCAGTAATTAAGACGCGATGGGTAAAGAAACAGACGATTGGTTTTATGATTAAAATGTTCGATGACCTCACAATTAAAAAATAATTTGTTTGCGGCGAATGAGAAAAACCCAGCACACGCGTTTCTAAAAAAGTGCCATTCGAAAACGGTATCAGACACGCAAAATAGCAAAAGGCTGATGATTGGTTCTTACATACCGTGTGTCCGACCGTGATTGGCCGACTCGTAGAAACAATGAAAGCTGTTGGAGCCTTCGTCGCGATAATAAACTGTCTAATGTAGTTTTCGTAGAATAATTTTTCAGCGCTTATGAGACTTCTGTTTTTTTTCATTCGCTTTTTGATTGTGGATGATTTTGAAAGCTTTTTAGTTTTAGACCAGTCAAAACAATATTTTTACAAAGAAATAAGCTTTCGTTACCTCGGCCTAGTTTGCAAAAACAGGGATTTAATTTTTGACATTAAATCTAGCCTTCAGAATCGGCTTCATTAACGGGGATCGAGTAGAGTCCGGTGCAAAATGCACAACTTAAGATTGTTCTTATTTTTGAATTAAATATATTAAATAAATGTAGGTTAGGGCCACTCACTCCGCAGCCGTTTATATTTTCGCGCCATCGTAGTTCATGTTGGCATGTTGTTATAATTTTTACTATTATTGTTAAGTTGGCTATTGTTTTTTTTTTTAAAAAAGAGAGATAGAGAGAGACGCGGACGGATAGGTGATGATGAGTTTTGTTTTAAAGATATACGCGTGTTTCCATAAGAAGAACCCCTTACATAAATGTAGTTTATGGCAATTCCTGAACATAGTTTAATGTCAGTTAGGCTTTTCCGGAAAAATTTCGTTATTTTATGTTTTACGTTGCAAATGAATAGACATACCAACTTGAAACACGCTTTTAAGTTGGTGTCTCAAAACTAAAATTTTGCAAGGTAATTTAGCTTTTATGGAGTACTATTTTGCAATGAAGAAATTTTAGTTTTGATAGCACTAAGGCCTTTAAAATCAGGCGTATTGATGTCGATTCGGTGTAGCACATCTTAAGTTATTTGACAGGACTAAACTTAATTTGAGCGTTCTGTCCTTATCTTTTCGATAAAGAAAGAAAAAAACAGGACGCTTAAAATAAGGTTAGTCCTGTCAAATAAGTTAAGTCGAATTACGCCGAATCGACGCAATTGTGTGTTTGTTTTGGTTCTTAACTGTAAAAATAATTTGTTTCAGATAAACACGATCAACTAGCAACACCTGCACACCTTTTGTTGAAGTATTACTTTCTTCTATCTAATATGAGCTTACCAAGTGTATCAAAGAGTCAACATTACGTTTTATGTTCGTACAGGGCTCAATGTTTTAATGCTGTTTCAAAACGCAATGTGATTGCATTCACACACACATTATTTGTTAGGTTAATAGAATGCTAGCTAGCTATTAATTTATGTATGAATTTAATTAAAAATAAATAACTAATTACTAATCACAATGGTTTTTTATTTTAATAATAATAGATGTTTGATTATTATGATGATGGACGGGACCTACTTGCGAAACGGATTCGGTGAAGCACATCTTAACTTATTTGACAGGACTAAACATAATTTAAGCGTTCTGTCCTTGTCTTTTCGATAAAGAAAGAAAAAGACAGGACGCTTAAAATAAGGTTAGTCCTGTCAAATAAGTTAAGACGTGTTATGCCGAATCGATACCAAATTGTTTAGTTCCGACCTATCGTACAAATTTCACAACTTACAACAGCCCAGTACAAATGGCGGACATTCTCGGAGTTTCGGCGAGGAAGGGGGTTTGCGCGTGGGGATACTGTGCAGGCAGATAGCCCTCATCTTCACGTACGCCTTTTGTACTGGCCCGAACCGACTAACTTGTCCAGATCTGCCACAGCACAGATAGTATAATACTGCCACAAGGTATAATGCGCTGGCGCATAGCCGACCGGCCGGAAGTGCACTATTTTGAAAGCGTAAGGAAATACGACCTTTACCGCAGAGTTGCGATGATTCCTATGCGCATTATTTGTATGGTACAGTGGAGATCACATCAAGCTATACACTTGCAGTACTACATTAGCCCTTATAGTGATGGATATAAGATAGGTACAAAGTCCAATGCCTATGGCTTGATGTGATCTCCACTGTACTACTGTAGTTACTGTCTTGCTTTGTTTTGAAAAAAGTACTTTGTTAGAAAAACACTTGCATCACTACATTAATCCCTATAGTGAAGGATATAAGATAGGTACGAAGTCCAATGCGTATGACTTGATGTGATCTCCACTGTACTACTGTAGTTACTGTCTTGCTTTGTTTTGAAAAAAGTACTTTGTTAGAAAAACACTTGCATCACTACATTAATCCCTATAGTGAAGGATATAAGATAGGTACGAAGTCCAATGCGTATGACTTGATGTGATCTCCACTGTACTACTGTAGTTACTGTCTTGCTTTGTTTTGAAAAAAGTACTTTGTTAGAAAAACACTTGCATCACTACATTAATCCCTATAGTGAAGAATATAAGATAGGTACGAAGTCCAATGCGTATGACTTGATGTGATCTCCACTGTACTACTGTAGTTACTGTCTTGCTTTGTTTTGAAAAAAGTACTTAGTTAGAAATACACTTGCAGTGCTACATTAGCCTCTATAGTGAAGGATATAAGATAGGTACGAAGTCCAATGCCTATGGCTTGATGTGATCTTCACTGTACTACTGTAGTTACTGTCTTGCTTTGTTTTGAAAAAAGTACTTAGTTAGAAATACACTTGCAGTGCTACATTAGCCTCTATAGTGAAGGATATAAGATAGGTACGAAGTACAATGCGTATGACTTGATGTGATCTTCACTATGGTTACTGTCTTGCTTTTTTTTGAAAAAAGCACTATGTTAGAAAGGCACACTTTGCAAGAATATTTTTCCCGCGGCCTACCCGTACGAAGTTTAGGGGTCAGAAATACATTGGTTGAGTAAATGATTTAGAATTTTGTTTATTGATTCTTAAATTTAATAAATTAAAACTATCTCTGATAAGGATGAATTTGATTGGCAGCCTTGATGTTGGTCTTGATAGTAGACGGAGCCTTTGGCATTGTGGATGCTGAAGGACCCATCTGCGGTGATGGACCTCTGGGGCCCATAACTCCTTGGCCCCCTACTCCGGGTGGCATTTGAGGCATGCCAGGTCGTAGGCCCTTTCCTGTTCCTACAGCTGTTACTAGAGCATGGGTGTCTGTTAGGTTGTGTGTCGGCTGGATCCCTGGATGAGGAAAAAACATTTAGAAAGAAGTTCTAAATCTTTATTTACAGGTCATGTAAACTTTTTACACTGTTTTGTTTGGATAGATAAATAATAAATTTTTCAAAACATACCTGAAGCTCGCATAGATTCTCCTTCCCAGTTTTCTCTCTCTTTAGATATGATTTCCCACACATGACTTACAACTTTTGCAAATTGCGCTACTTGTTTCTGAAACAAAAAATGAAATGGCAGTGATCTGTGGCATGTGCATATTATAGTTATCTAATGTGGACAGGGGAGTTTGTAGCAATTTGAATTTAAGCAGATACTTAGATTTGAAGTAACCCCCTTAGAAATGTTGAAAGGATTTTTTTCACATTTATTGATTTAGAACTTTTCTTTATCAAGTTTATAACTAGAAAGTCAGACCCAAGGTCAATTTTTCGTTCACATAAATACAGTAAATCTCACGGTGATCGCTTTTCCTTAAAAAAAAGGGACAGCATAAGTCCTGCGCAGAAGTGATTTAGGTAGCATTCCGAAACACCTAGGTTGTCCGATGAAGTAGAAGATATTACTATCTGTCAGATAAAAGTAGCTCAATGCTGGTTCCAAAACCACAAATGAGATTGTTTTGGAACAATCAAACCCGAGCAACTTTTCCTACTGACACAACCAATACTTCGCTTAGCTAAAATTTCCAGGAATATATTGCTCCTGTCAAAAGCATGATTCTTGAGGTGATATGATTATTATACGTTTACATGGATATCAAAAATTACAAAACATGAACTGAAGTGTTAAACATTTGAACACATCTCAATCCACAGATGAGAACTATTCCTATTTTCTCACCTGGAACAACATTTTTATTTGAATTTGTTTCTTGTTATTTCCTAGTCTGAAATTTGATAATCGGTAAAATTTCTTTGTAATTATATGTACAAAAATGATTTATTATAAAACCTTTAAACATTTTCGTCTTCCCGCCAAACTTTTCTCTTGACATACTACTCTATGTCTGTTCCAAATCTCACCAAAGTTAGTCCGAAGACCGGTTAAGACCGGTTAAGTCCTTTAAGACCGGTTCCAAAACATATTGCTCACCCGACTAGAATTGCTCCGTAATAGGGGTTTGGTTTTGGAACGCTACCTTGAATAGACCTACTGTCACAAAAAAATTCTTAAAGTAACAGGTTTATAGTCTGTTATACATTTTACTGTCATATAACATTACACTTATAGACAATGTATGAAAACTAATAGTGTCACAGTAGGGTAAACGAATGGTTTAACACTGTCCCTCAACATGTTAAATTACTTATGTTTTAATTTATCTAGGTACTATGGCCTAGATTTCATTTAATGTTGATAAGGGTGCACAACTTGTTTCATACCTGTGCTGTATCAAATGAAAGAGTGTTAGCCTTTTGATTGAACTGTTGTAATCTATGTTCAGCTTGCGGTTCAGGTTTAGTTCTAAGCAGATCTGGGACAAGATCGTGCGTGCACGCCGGCACTCGGCCCTCCGTCAGCCGCGCCAAAGCTTCATCCCGCTCACAGCCTAGCTGCAAGGGCAAAACCACTAGCGACCGCAGCTGCGGCGCCACCTCAGCTTGCAAGATTTTACTGAGTCCTGTTAGCTGTAAATGGTATATCATTAGGAAATCACATTTAGCTTTACATAGGTGAAGTGTGCGTAGGTTTCTCTAATACGTACATGTCCAGATAGAATAGCGTAGTTATCGAGAAAAGTAGGCCAATTTATGGTTTCATATTCAGTCTCTAGTTTGGTAATAAGAGCTTGTATGGCAGTTTTCAGGTCGATTACTCGGTTGGAGATAGCTTGTAGAATCGCTTCTTGTTGCTTTTCTTCTCTCTGCATTTTAATTTTCTTGTTTTTGGCTGATAATGTGTGTGACTAAATCATATAGTTCCGCCAGTATCACGTCATAAACCAAAGCACTGTATTGATGAAATATAATTTCGAGGAATTTAGTAGGTATCAGAATAATAAGATAAAACTCATAAATACCCTACCACTACCCTCCTGACTGACCCCCGTTCATTAAACAAAACTTTCGTCAGGTTCCAACATTGAGAGCAGGATAGCGTGTACAATATTCAACGCGTGCGACAGAGATGGCAATAGAACCCGTGTCGCGACCCCTAGTTTATGAACGCGCCCTACGGAATCTGCTGCGGATAGGGATGTAATTGTCGACGTGACGATATATCGAATATAATATCAACGCAAAATGTTCGTTATTTTATTTTGAATGAATCCTTGTTGAAACGTGCCCTGTCGTTACCGAGCAAAATTATAAAAGCGCCCTTTGGCAGTCAGACCACCATGTCTCGGCAATAAATTTAATTTGGAACCAAGGTTTTTTTTTAAATGAGCTTACAGAAAATCCCTCATTAACATATAAGCTACTAAAATATATAATATTGGCGCCTTAGAACGATAAGAAGAATCGATATTTACGAAACTTCGATAATAATGTCGATATAATTATGTATCAATATCCTAATTGAATACATCCCTACCTGACATCAAAACAATGGCTAAAAGTCTTTGTACCAGGCCACAAAAATACAACATAACTCAGACTCTGAGCAACATAAGAACGTCAAAACCATCGACAATATTTTTACCAAATCAATTTAGCCAACATTACAAAAAATATATTGTTGCGTTCATTAAGAGCTTGGAAGTGACTCAGTTGCCGGATCTGGCAATTAGGATGAGTGCCGGAGCCGGCATTTGAAACAGCTGCCGGAAGCCACGTTACGTTCGTTTAATTCTTCATTTCAGTTCAGATAGGTATCGAATAGCTGGTGTCATAGACTTAGAATATACTGGCGTAAGTAAGGACTAAGTCTTCATTGCAATGAAACATGTGTCAAATCTGTACCTATTTTTTCATTTTTATTTGTAATATATAATAGGATTTATAAAAAATTATGTAGCCTAGGTAGGTATTTTTTTAATATTTGGATAATGATTAATATGTCAAATGTTCAACTTTGTACGGGTTTCTCACGGACATTTAAAAATCCTTTGAAAGTTAGGGATGAATATATTTCCGGTAGACTTATAGGTACCTTACCTAGGTATCTAAATAACACAATGTTTCTTACTGACGGCAGCGCTAGTAGCAAGATTCGTTTCGATTCGTAAGTCACGAGTTTTATCATGCACATCGACCACAATAAGAATATGATTGGTTGATGTGCGTGATAAAACGCGTGACAAACAAAGTCACACGTTGCTGTGCTACGAGTGCTGGATACCATTTACAAATTTAACGTGTGCAAACAGAGACGATAGGTCGATGCGTGCAAAAGAAACCAAATTTTAAAAGAACTGGTAACCCTGTTATGGATCATGAACCCTTTCTAAGCATGGACCACGGTAAAACTCTTAGATTTTAGAATTATGATCGAGGTTATAAATTTAATTCTACTTTTTCACTGACTTTAACTAATCATACAACATCCACCAGTACTACAGTGTAGGAGCCCATTTCATACTCTATTTAAATAATAAAACACTTAGTCATTCATATAAACAAATCTTAGAGATCACTTGAAATTCGACGCGGGTGGCGATCGCTCGAGGGCAATAATATCACGTTCGCCCATCGCTCGGGCGGTTATTTCATTGTACGGATGAAAGGGCCTATCTGCGCTCTTTTTTAACTTGTTTATAGTCAAGGAAATCATTTAAGTACGCACTGCAAAATTCGTGTCGATGCTTTCAGATAGATATGTACAGTTTTCGCAAAATGTGAAAAAACGCAGTGCGGAGACTGCTTCTGAAGAACAAGCAAGACTTGAGTGTGAATGACTCGGCAGTGGTTATCAAATCATTATAAACCACTATTTTCCAGGAACTTCTACTTTGACTATTTTCCACTTATTGTACGAGTCTTACACCCTCAGAGCTCAGAACAATAATGAACAATGATTATCAATAGTTATTGTTCTGAGCTTACACCAAAAGAACAAATTGACACTTGAATGGTTTGTTTGTTCGGTTCATTTACGTAGCCAACTTACCAACGATAGCTGAGCGTGGTAAATCTGATTGTTTTGATAATCACACCCATTATCTGAGGTACTGGCCACTTATGTGTAGCCAAACTACGTTTTCCCGCCAAAAACAAAATAAGAAAAAATCCAAAAATACGACGCGCGCGCGTTTGCTTGCCGCCATTATTTTCGAAAAAAGTTAGGATAAGATTCTTATTTTGAGGGATATAAGTAGGTAAAACCTAATCATTTGCATAAAATGGACATCACTAATATAAATAAAGTCGCAAGCAGGAAGCGAACAATCGCAGGAGCTGAGAAACTTTGTGAGAGAGTTTCGCGTGAAGCAACTAAAATTATAAAATTGAAGGTAATTTTCCTTTAAAGGTTTTGTCTTAGAATAATTTTTGTTTATTTAATAAATAAAAATTTTACTTGTACTTAAGCATACATAATACTTTGTATAAACTTTATTATGACCATCCGGTTTTACTGTACCTACTTTACCACTTTTATCAAGACAAGTAATTAAAAATTCTGCATTTATTTGCAGGTTGGCCAAGACACAGCCTATTGGGACCTCAAAGAAAAGAAGCAGCAACTGGAGAACAATCATGAAAAACTTCAGCAGAATATGGTCGATGTTCAGATGCAACATGAAGCTATCTCCGGTCAATATCAAGATGAGCTGCGTTTGAGGCCTGAAACGTTGAACAAGTTCGTATCTTATGCCTTATGGAGCGTTCATAAACCACGTAGTTTCAATATGTCCTCTTTTGAAACTCTTCATCCCCTCAAGTAACCTACCGTGGCTTTGCCTGGACCCCCTCCCGGTCGGACCGGGTTCCATACAAGGAGGGTGTCAAACGGGACCCCCCTCCGCTGTCTGTCTGTCTGTCACAGGGATCTACAGCTTCAGCCGTAATTTTTGGGGTTCCGCAGCCTAAGGATTTTGTTACATTTAATTACACATTTTAAGGTTTTATTTTGAGAGTTAATTGACATTTATTACGCTATTCTTATGTTTATTATATTTTTTATTTTTCCGTTACATCATTTAATACGACATACAAAAGTCTCTTTTATTGGTAATTTTCGATGATACTGGTATCCCTAAGAAGCCAAGAAGTTTTGATGACTTACCCACATACCTATATAATTTTGATCGCTACAAAAATAATATTGGTTTTTACAGCACGTAGTTGCAGTAGTTCGGAAATAAATAAATAAAACCCCTTGAAAATGAATTAATTATTCGAAACCGGTTGGGTGTATAATATTAATTAAATATGTGAAATAGTGTACAAGTCAGTTTTATTAAAGTTGTAAAACTTCGTTTGTATAATTTTATTAACTGACATTATACCTAGGTACGTAAGTACGGTTGCGTTTCATATAACCGACTGAATATAGTTAAGCACCGCTTAAATTTCATTTCTCAAATGTTAAATGGGAGTAAGTCGTCGTTGATAATATTCACGAAAAAATATGGTAAATAATGAAAACTACGAAGCTCAGACACCTTCCCCCTCTAAAAAAATCACGTGGTATGGACAATCCCATAAGGATTGCAAATTGTTAGGTAACTACTAGAAAAATTAAAAACTCAAAGAACTTCCTGTACAAGGTACAAGGTTCTGCATACAAGGTGGAATTTACATAGCTTTTACTACTTACACCATTGACGAAGGTCAATGACTTACACAGGCATTTATTTTTCAAGATAGTTTAACTACCCACACTTGCACAGACTTTTTGTTTCGGTACTACCCTCTATATGTCATTTGTACATCATAATTATTACAATCATTACCGTAGCATAACGTGTGAAGGGCTGTTGAAATTAGGCATAATATTGTGCAGCATAAATTGCACGTGTGGCAAATCTTAAATGACGTCACAATTACAAAATGAATAGTAATGACTCACACCTTGTGAACATCAGTGAATATATTGAACAAATACTTGGCAGGTTATCTAGCACCCGAGAGATATGTGACGTGCTAGAAGACTACAGCGAGCGTCTAAAAGAGACCTTATCTCGATGCAAGACGGACACGTCAACGTTGGTGGAAGCGTACCAGAAGTCGGGCCAGTTTGTGAAGGATTTAAAGGAGAAACAACTGCAGGCTGATCAGAAGAATTGTGCTGTCATTAACAGTTTGAAGGAAAAAAGTAAGATGAATTATTTGTCAGTGGTTTATTTGTCACACTAAAGTATATATTTTTGCACGAAGGAGGAAACTGATAGTTTGTGATAGTGGGAATTGCAACATTCAAAAGTTCGCGACAGTGAGGTCAATGTGAAGTGGCTCATGCACCACAGGAGTCAAAAGTATATATCCCACTATCACGAACTGTCAGTTTCCTTTTTCATGAAAAAAAATATATTTTACTAGCCTTTCGCCCGCAGCTCCGCCCGCGTTTATTAAATCTTTGCCCCGTTTTCGGCTTGGCGGTTATTTTATCAACACTCCTTATAGTCTATGTTGACCATGGTCACTACGATAATAATAAAGAAAACCGCATCCAAATCCATCGAATGGTTCTCGAGTTAAAATGGAACATACTCGTACACGTACATAGATACAGACAGACATACAAAAATCTAAAAATTTTAGTGTTGGCCTCATTACAATACTAATAGTAATAACCTATTTCATTTAAAATTTCGCAAAAATATTCAAAGTACAGACACGTCCTTTTAGCTACTTTATTATTATCATAAATCAGGTGCAATATTAAGAGGAGGCCTTCCTTTTTCAACAGTTTTTGAACGATTATACTGAATCAACCACAAACGCAATCAATATGAAACTTATATACAGTGGTGGACATATAATTAGAAACAGTACATAAAACTTAGGTAAGCACAGAATGAACTATCGTTATGAGTAAAAAATATACAGATTAAATCACTATTAACTATGCCAGAATGCCAGAACTAAATATTAATTTTTAAGAAATTTAATTACCCGAACATAATTTTACATAAATAATTTGAAACTGATGACTTTAACACGTTAATAACTTTGATTTTTATTTACCTCATTTCTTTATTACCTCATTTCTTTATTGTTTCTAATTACTTGTCCATGACGGATGGTACTGCAAATGTCGTTTAGTTGTTTGTACGTAACTAAATATCTAAATGGTAGTTGTAAACTCGGATACTTATTTGTTTTTTAATGAATTATAAGTTGCTGAACGTATTCTATGCATTTTGTTGTTTTAATTTCCAAAAACAAAAGTTTTATGGCAATGTGGCTTGTATAATGTGAAATACGTCGCAAGTGTTTCTAATTATATGTCCACCACTGTATATGTTTTTTCAAACCTTTATCTTTACGTTGTAAGTAGCGTTACCTCATTGGAAAACTTTCGATCGATACATTTTATTTTTGAAAATAGTCTCTTTTTGTGTTTTTTTGGTTTTGTGATTAATCCATTTGATTTTTACGTGTCATATGTTACTATCAATACGAAAATCTTGTTTATTAAACGTTGTAAGTTCAAAAATGACTTAAATGCGATATTGTAATTTTAGTCGATTTTAATCTTAAAATTAGACTCGTTCTGAATCGATTCGCGCGCATTTTGGCGCACGCGATTTTAAACTTTATGAAAGTTAGTCTACGGGTTATAATTGCAAAGCCGCTGTGCGCCTAAGGAAGGCCTCGTCTTAAGAGCCTCTCGGGGCATTATAAGAGCGGTATCGCAGCCGGATTGTAAAATACCCGCCTTTTTCTGATGAATCGAAACAGAACACTTAAATTCTACTAAATGAAAAAAAAAATTGAAATTCTAATTTACAGAAACCAATGGAAACTCTGCGAATGCAGTATAGACAAAACATAGCTAACAAGGTTTTGTTGATTAACTATTTAATGGATTTTGAATTTAAGTGTTCTGTTTCGATTAATTAGACGAAGACGGCTATTTCACAATCCGGCTACGATGCAATAGTAAATGAGCATGTTTATGTGCCACCTTTTATCCTATACTTTATCCTTTTTCATAGATAAACTAATAACTGGTCACAGTAACCAAATGGCTCAGTTCTTCGAAACCTACAAACAGCAATCGATTGAGCAAAATAACGAGCTCAAAAACAAACTGGAGGCGACAGAGTTGCAACGTGACGATCTCGTTAAGATAGCCAACGAGTTGACAAGGGATCTGGATCAATACAAGCATTCTATGGATATGGTTAGATCATTGGCGTATTTTAAGATTTGGCGCCAGGACATGTAAGGTTTACTGCCCCATAAATTAATGAGAAAAAAACAAAAATATTTTGATTATAAAATGAAGTAAAATGCAGCAGTGTGTTTATGTGGGCTGAGAATGGGAATAATTTAATGAATGAAATAATAAAAATTATTAAAAAACACGCCTGCCAAATGCACTAAAAAGTAATTTCTATTTTTTTCATTTTATGGCTGTTATGTTTTACACCCTGTATATATTTATAGCCCATTCCACTCAGGAGGCTATAAGGATTCTAACGATACCACACACTTCGAAATCGGTTCAAGCGTTAAGTAGTTATGGTGGAATTAAGAGAAATACCCACATGAACCCTGAACACATAACACTCCTTTTTTTGGGGCAGTCGTGTAAAAACTAAAAACTTTTATTTTTAGGCCATACAAAAAAATAAACACCATTTATTCCGTCCATCCATCCATCAGCCCGTATTCGTCCACTGCTGGACATAGGCCTCCCCAAATTACGCCACTCTTGGCAATCCTCAGTCATCCTCATCCAGCCGCCACCCGCAACGTCCTTCAGATCGTCAGTCCAGCGAGCACGAAGGCGGCCTACGCTGCGCTTTGCTGTACGTGGTCTCCATTCCAATGCCTTACGGCCCCAACGGTTATCACGTCGGCGAAAAATATGGCCAGTCCATACAATTCTTAATTGTTTTCCGATGGTTAAATTGGTTAAAAAAAATTATTAACAGATTTTGTCAAGTCAGCTTCTATATTAAAAATTGCTAAACTGTTCTTCGCTTATATGGGAACGTGGAGACGTGAATAAATTGTTTTAAAAGAACATATTTTTTCTAGTAGATGATTCGCCAGATCAATCAGTTATACTTTTTGGAGTTTTATGGCATTCACATCCATAATCTTAGAAGTAAAAGGTATTAAGTGGAAAGAAAACCATTTTCATTTTGTATATTTTGAAATATCGACGTGTATTAGTTGAAAATAAAAATATATCATTTTCGACACCTAGTTGATAGGCATTATTTGTTGGAAATGATTTCAAGTATAACCCCTTTCAAGGAATAGGTCAAATTTCAGAGCACCCTGTCTGTATATAGCGAAAGGAACTTCAACCACCAACCGGGTGTCTCACGACATCTCGCTTTTTTTTCGTTGTGTCTCATAGTCATACAAGATAATGCCCGATCCATAATCATAATTTGAGAATCATAATTTGCAGCTTTTTCTGAAAAAATGGGAAACTATAATGAAGCCTCCATATCTGTCCGTCCGTCCACGGTATAACAAAAAAAAAACGGGTATAAATACTTAGACTCTTGTCATTTGTCATGCATGTCCTACCGGGGAAAGCTCACCTGACCCACATTGTGCTCTTATTAGCTAAAAAGGCAACAAGGATTAAAAGGGAGTCTTCGGGATTTTCCTCAAAAGTTCATAGTTCATAGTTTTCTTACATTGGGATGCGCGGAAAAAAGGAACATATTCAATTACATTGCATACAAAGATCTGCTGTAGATATTTTGCACGTACTAATCTTCGCCATTGTTCGTATTCTCGAAAACGAGCCGAATCATAAATTGTAAGAGTAAGTAGTATTTGGAAATGTACTAAAGAATAAATAAGAGTCAAAGTAATTTCAGAAAGTGTGCAAAAATTCGGAAGCTTGTGTCATTTTGGCTGTCTAGGCACAGTATATTGAGATAGGCGACCGAAAGTGAACAATCTATCATGCGTGGTATAGAAAGCGGAAAAACGAATACAGAAACACGACCTTTGCCGAAGAGTGGCGAAGATTCCTACGCGCATTATTTAAGGGTCCGTATAAGGTCAGATCAACACCTACTGTCCGTGCACTGTACGTGTCAGATGCACAACTTCAAATGACCATTTCACATCGTGTAACTTAGTCAATTGGGTTAGTAAAAATAATATAGATAGTAGACTATAGGGCTGATCTAAACATTTTTAGAAAAAAAGCAAAAGCTTTAATAGATAGCTAAAGGTCGATAGAAAAAAAAATAAAAAGTTACCTCTCAATTTCATGTTTTTCGATTGTTAAAATAAAACGGCTTTGAAATTTGTGTTAAAAATAAGTGAGCAATAACTTCGTCCAAACATCTAAGAATATTTAAATAACATCATCTAGAAGCAGAGTTATTAAATAAAAACGCAGTTTTTCGTGTGTGCGTGTTTCTTTGTGGTCGTAACTGCCACGGCTGAAGGCGCGCTATTTTAAACTAAAAGGAAACGTCGTCGAGTTCAGTTCTGATTGATGCAACATGAGGTGCTAAACTGTACTTACTAATTACAAAACGAATTTTAATAGCCCTTCGATAAATACATATTTTAATCTAATAATTGTGGTATTTGTTAACAGAAAGACAAAAACATCTTAAGCCTGCAGAACGATATGAAGAGATTACTTCATGAGTACAATTCTCAGTGCAGCGACATGAAGAGTATCATTTCGAAACTGGAGAAGGAGTAAGCTGTTTTATTTTATAAACTGGTGTAAATAGGCTGGTCCCGTAAATGGTTATATAATTTGTTTTAACGACTCCCACACTACATTATGGTAAGTACTTACATTGTTTGACTGATGTTATAATTATAACATCATAACACCACAATCTGCGATGTGACTAGCCAAATTTAATATAACAACGTTATAGAATCAATCAAAAGTGACAACGAGTAAAGAACGCTCTTTTTCTCATTCTCTCTTCTGATTGGTCTCAGGCATGCACATACTAATTCCAGCATAGTCTCAGAACAACACTGTATTATGACGATCTCTGTTATAAATCCGTAATGACAAATATCATGACAGTGTTCTTTTGCTCATTTTTCGTGAAATTTAGTTGAAAATATTATAAATAATGTCACGCAAAGATGATAATTCTGATGGTTGTATTGTGTGCAACTGAACGTAATTAGACCATAATTGGGACCCTCGTGCAGTCTATTACAAAACAAACGAACGTTGTCTCACATTGGTATCCATTCGGCATAACACGTCTTAACTTATTTGACAGGACTAAACTTAATTTAAGCGTTCTGTCCTTGTCCTTTCGATAAAGAAAGAAAAAGACAGGAATTGGTATTTTGTCTTTTATATTTCTTAATATTTTGTTACAAATCCGGATAAATGTGGACAGAAACGTTTTATATTTATCGACGCAACCATCCCTATTGTATGCAACCAGACTTAACAACTTCCTTATTATGAACCGCGACGTATTCGACATAATTAAAATATCAATAGTGATGTGATAGGAACTAGTGTTTTTCCGTGGGCTCCTTGATGATTGAAGCATGGGAGGGGTGTCAAAAATAATGTTGACAGTATTTTGGTTTTTTACAAAATGACTGAAATGTAGTGATGTAGTACATTGTTACAATCAGCCCATAATTAATGCCGTTTCATTTTGTTACCCCACACAATAGGCCACAAAAAAAAAACATGCGAAAAAAATCATGACGTTATAAAAACAAAATATGGATCACTTACAAATATTATCACCATTGATATTCTTATTTCAAACTTTAACGAAGCCATTGACACCTCTCCACTACTTCAATCATCGAGGAGCCTACGGGAACTGATTTTTTTAATACTTGCACTCAGGCTGTACAGGCATTAACATTTATCAGGCTAGCAGAGAGTAAAGAAACAGTAGAGTCTCTCAAGAAAGCGCTGACCAACCAGGACGAGTTCACAGCAACGATGTGTGACCAGAAAAACGTTCTACACGAAAAAGTGGCTACCCTTGAAGAAGAGAGCTCCAAATTGTATGATGAGATTACTGTTCTGAAGAAGAAACTAGAGGTACTACATTGAGGATAAACCATGATTATTGCAAAACGGGTCACTTCAATAACAATTTTTGATCGGGATAGCCGACCGTTTCAGCAGATTCAGAAGGCAGCCTATTCAATCTATCCGGATAACTGGCCGGTATTCGTTTGTAGATAGATTTGCAATAATCGGGTACTACATTATTTATTTATTATAAAAATATTACTATTTATAAAAATAAAATTAATTATTTATAGTAAACTAGCGGACGTTCCGCAGCATTGCTCGAGTGCAACCCGTTTCTCTCGATCCCTTGGAAATTTCCTGAAATCCCTTATTAGTGGATGTCTGCGTCAATCAAGGAACCTACAGCCCAAATTTCATGTTCTTAGGTCCAGCTGTTTGGTCTGGGCGTTGTTAGATCGGTCAGTCAGTCAGTCATGGTATTCGTTTATGGATAGATTATTTGGGAATGCATTGTCGATACAAAAGTTGACACCCCGTTTCATCCCTTTTAAGGCTGAACTTCGAAAAGTCGAAAAGTCCTTTCATGTGCACCTCTACCCCCTTAAGGAACATAATGTTCTAAATTTCATGTTTCTATCTTCAGTGGCTTAAGCTGTGCTTTGTCTGTCATTCAGTCAGTCACGGAACTGTGTTATACAGTATGTTGATTTGGTCAGCAACTTCCATCGCAGGATAGGTTGTGTTCACGATGCTTATTCCAAAAAACTGCAAACAAAATAACATATTTTAAATTAACAAAAAAAAAATAATACATAAAAAGAAGATATGCCCTTTTTTATTTGTACTAAAATTCTCTTAGTAAATGGTCACTGCGTCACGAAGTGCTGGTTTCAACATACTCGGGTACCCCACCCCACACTGCCGCCCCCCTCCACCAGTGCTGAGTCAATTTCATCTGTGTGTCGCACTCTAGACACACCCCCGACACTTCATAGTGAAGGCTCAAGTTATTTACCTAAACTCTAACGCGCGCATCTGGCTTGTCCGCACACGCTTGTGTGTGTGCGTGAGCTAGTCTAGGGCTGGCAGCAATCGTGTGAGCGTCGTCGCCCGAGAGGGACACAATATAGGTCAGCAACTTATGTGATTCTCTTCTTAAATTTTAGCGTAGTCCAATTTCTGGTTCCCCGTGGATTAATCTGTATTAAAAAAATATATGTATATATATATATATATATACAAGGTTAAATTCAATTAGTTGGCGAAATTTGAAACATATGTAGAACATGTCCATATGAATAACTTTTTTTAATAGGATAGTGAAAAATTCTTAAAATTCGTTTTCACCTTTCCATACTGGACGAGTCAGCTGATCGGAGCAATTTGTGTAGGAGGAAGTGAAAAAAAGTTAAGAATTTCGCTTAGCTCCCATACAAACAGTTGTCCATATAGACTAGTACTACCTTTGTTTTGAGTTTCGCCAAATAATGTTATTTAACCTTATGTATATAAATCGTTACGATCGTAATGCCCCGGGGGGTGTCGGATGTGTCCCGAGTGTGAACTTTGAGATGCAAGTCACAGTCCATCCACACTCGGTAAACCCGCGTTTCACCTGCAAATATTACGTCCCAACGTGATGGGTGGTGAGCCCTATCATCGGCACAAATACACTCTTTTTAGGGCATGCAGGTTTCCTTACTATGTTTTCCTTCACTGTTCACAAGTGGTAAGTACCTATTAGCAAATACTATGCATATTATGTAAATTCTGAAGAACTCATTGGTGCATGCCCGACCGGAGATCGAACCTTAATCTCAAGATTAAGAGGCCAGCGTTCTACCCCTGAGTTACCGCTGCCTTTTCGTTACTTTAAAAGTAAATATATATATATATATATATAGTATGCCTAAGCTTAGTAGGTACCTATATAGTTTCGTATGCATAAATGATCATCATATAATGAACAACTACTCAAACATAAATTTTGGAAAAAAAATGAAAACTTTTTAAAACATGGAAAGTTATAAATACTGATTTTATTGTTCCAAATGCGTTACTGAACGAAATTGTAAGGTTTGATCACGCAATTCTAATTTTTGAAAAAAGTTTTCCAGGCATCCATAAACACTGCAATAACGCACCATACTGATTAAAAATCAGTATCGTGATAAAACTTTGTAACAAAACACGCGCGCAGCAAACGAGTGGTAATCGAGCTCTGCCTGATTCCAGATTTCCACTAACTTGCGGGGGACCGCGGGGGACGTTAAATTCGCGCGGGGAGGAGAGTGTCGCTTCTTTACGTAGTAATACTTTATATTCTCTGCTCTAGGCGTCTTAAACCGCCCCCAAAATATCGGAAATAAATTAATGAAAAAAAAATTTTTTTTTTCGTTATCAGAAGTTGCTGACCAAATCAACAGCCTGTATATGTCACAGGTAAAATTGTCAGAGCCGTGAAAGTGAAATTATAATTTCACGGATTTGACAATTTATCTGCGACATAGACACCTATAGGTCTTGGATTTTTTGTTTTGGTTTTATTATTGTCAAGTGGCTTAGTGAAATTACCGTTACCGAGCGGATAGAAGCACCAAATTTAGTACGAAGGTACCTCATGGTCTTGGACGAATAAACCAGGGGACGAGAAACGCAAGAAAAATTTATGAAATCCAAAGATTTCAAAAGTTTAGATGAGCCCTGGCACCTAAAATCTATTGCATTGTTTTTGATTGCGTGCGTTAACATAATGCCGCGCACACTTACTAACTTTGACATCCATCGGTATCGCTTTCAAAGGTAATGTGATTGGCTAGAAATTACGTGACACATCATTTCCAGCCAATCACGCGTATCTGCTTTTGAAAGTGATAGTATTATAATATATATAATCGGGTCTACCGCGATCAATTTTTACCTTTTTACGAAAAGGGGACGCCCGACGTTTCGAGACAGTTGCATGTCTCGTGGTCTACGGGAAACTGGCAAGTATGGCGAGGCGCAGTGATGAGATGCAGGTGACGACCGAAGTATTTTCCTTGTACCCGCAAAAACACTTTAGTCTTTAAAATTAATTGTTATCTTATTCACGCACGGCACACAACACTCACAGTATCCGGAGATGCACTAAGAGAAGAAACCCGCGATTTAAATTTCCCGATGACTGGACTCCATGTGGGAGACAATTTGAAACCATCTTCCCTATTGAAATTATTTGGATGTTTCTTGATTTCAATCGCTTCACGCACAATTCTAGGGTAGTAATGGCGATCGGTGGAGAGAATTTTCGGGTTATGCAGTTCTATCCAGTGGTTGGTCCCGGATTCTAAAAGATGTTCTGCTATCGCTGATTTGTACATCTGCCGGTTTTTCACAGCTGCTATGTGTTCCTTGACCCTTTCCTGTACGCTACGTTTTGTTTGGCCAATGTAGGAACTTCCACAGCTGCATTTTATCTTATAGACACCTGGATTTTGAAAAGGAATCACATCCTTTGGTGTGCGTAAATGGCTTGCCACTTTGGATAACGGAGTATATACAGTCTTAATGGAGTATTTATTTAATGCTGTTCCAATCTTATCCGTAATACCTTTGATATAGGGCATAAACGCTGGTTTTCTGTTAACCTCAGGACACTTTTCCTTTTTTGGTCTTGGATGTCGCCTCTTCATCTGATATCCGTTTTGTCTGAGTACCTCCTGAACATGTGACAGCTCATCCTTAAGATGGTCAGGGTCACAGAGATCATGTGCTCTGTTTGTTAGTGATGTCATGACGGATTGGATGTGACGAGGATGGTGGTGTGAAGAGGCGTGCAGGTATCTATCTGTGTGTGTTGGTTTTCGATATACAGTGTGGGCCAGAGAACCATCAGATCTCACCATTAATTTGACATCAAGAAATGCCAAAGTTCTGTCACATTCCATCTCATACGTAAAGTTTATTTTTGGATGGATGGAGTTAAGATGATCTGCATACTGTTTTGCTTCCTCGTTACCCCCCTTGAGAATGCTAAATACGTCATCAACATATCTCTTCCAGAGTCTGATTGTTGAGGGACCGGTACGTAAAGCCTCCTCCTCAAAATGTTCCATCCAGATATTGGCGAGCACCGGAGCCACAGGACTTCCCATCGCCACACCATCTATCTGGAGAAAATATACTCCGTTATCCAAAGTGGCAAGCCATTTACGCACACCAAAGGATGTGATTCCTTTTCAAAATCCAGGTGTCTATAAGATAAAATGCAGCTGTGGAAGTTCCTACATTGGCCAAACAAAACGTAGCGTACAGGAAAGGGTCAAGGAACACATAGCAGCTGTGAAAAACCGGCAGATGTACAAATCAGCGATAGCAGAACATCTTTTAGAATCCGGGACCAACCACTGGATAGAACTGCATAACCCGAAAATTCTCTCCACCGATCGCCATTACTACCCTAGAATTGTGCGTGAAGCGATTGAAATCAAGAAACATCCAAATAATTTCAATAGGGAAGATGGTTTCAAATTGTCTCCCACATGGAGTCCAGTCATCGGGAAATTTAAATCGCGGGTTTCTTCTCTTAGTGCATCTCCGGATACTGTGAGTGTTGTGTGCCGTGCGTGAATAAGATAACAATTAATTTTAAAGACTAAAGTGTTTTTGCGGGTACAAGGAAAATACTTCGGTCGTCACCTGCATCTCATCACTGCGCCTCGCCATACTTGCCAGTTTCCCGTAGACCACGAGACATGCAACTGTCTCGAAACGTCGGGCGTCCCTTTTTCGTAAAAAGGTAAAAATTGATCGCGGTAGACCCGATTATATATATTATAATGTGTACAAAACGCGAGAGTTTAAAGTTATATAAAGTGATAGTAGACAATAAGGTCTCATCTATTTTACTGTCATTTCCAACAATTGACTAGGCTTTAAGGGTTGGTTGCGCCAAATATGCTCTCGCGTTTGGACAATTTAACATATTAAAACAAAATATTTTTAACAAATAAAATTTGTGTAAGTAGTTAAGAAGTTGAACTACATTATAAATCGAGAAAAAAAAATCGGAAAGATAACTAAAATCAGGAAAAACGTAATTTGGCGTTGCAAACAAAAAAATTTTTTTTTTCGTTCCAAATTGATTTTTTTTTTTTTGCGTAAAGAGATCAAAGTACCTTATTCATATAATATATATTTTGAGTATTTCTTTTAAAATAACAAAAGGAAATAGAAAATAAAAAAAATCTGTGAAGGCTACTTTCATTTCTTTACTCTATAAAAAAATATTTTATTTTGTAGTTAGAATAGTAGACTGATCATACTAGTTCCAAAGCCAAATTACGTTTTCCTTGATTTTATTGATCTTTCCAATTTTTTTTCTCGGTGGTTGTGATATTTGTGTCAAATCTGAAAAATTATAATGTAGTTGTTCAACTTCTTAACTACTTACACAAATTTTATTTGTTAATTTACATTACGATACGAGAGCGATGAAACGTTTTCTGACGAGTGTGAGTTTGCGGCACGAGCCGAAGGCGAGTGCTGCAATCACACGAGTCGAGAAAAAGTTTCTCGCACGAGTTTCGTATAATTTTTTATAGTACAAGTGCGGAAAATGCCGACTTTACGCACGCGCGTGCGTAAAGTGGTCATTTTACGCACGGTGTGCTATAAAAATATTTTGTTTTAATAAGCTAAATTGTCCAAACGCGATAGCATGTTTGGCGCTACCGACCCTTTAGGCTATTATGTAATTATTTCATCACCATTCATTTCATCATCTGTTTCAGGAGTTTAATAAAGCCAATGACATTTTGGTGCTCGATGTAGTAACTCGTGATGAAGCTAACCGATCACTTGAAAAGCAACTAGCTGAAAAAAATCAGGTAATCCGTACCCCTATTAGAAATGCGAAAGTGTGTTTGTTGGTTGTTAGTTTGTCCTTCTTCCACGCAGCAACGGAGCATCGAATCGACGTGATTTTTTGCATAGGATAGTTTATGGACTGGAAAGTGACATAGGCTAATTTTTAACCCGGGAAAATGAAAACTAAATCGGCGAATTTACTCAGGTGGCGGCTTATGAAAAATGAATAAATTTGGAAAATACTTCATTTCACATAAACAGTATTACAATTGAAGCAGCATTCAGTGGCTCCCAGACTAGACCATGGGGAGTCTGTACTATGGGTGCCGATGATTGTTATTTTTATTTTTATACAAAAATGAGGTTTAAGGATCGATTTTTAGGATTTGTAACAATATAATTGTATCAATTCGGCGTAACACAACTTAACTTATTTGATAAGACTAACAAGCGTCCTATCTTTTTCTTTCCTTATCGAAAAGACAAGGACAGATCACTTAAATTAAGTTTAGTCCTGTCAAATAAGTAAAGATGTGCTTCACCGAATCGGTACCATTAAGAAATAATTATAACGGCCACAACAAACTTTTAAAAAGATTTTTTTTTTAACTAAATGTTGTATTTCGGCCGTTGTATTTATTTCTTAATAATTTGCTACAAATCCGGGGAAACGCCTTTTAATTAATTTTATTTAAGGCATTTGAACATAGTTTAATGTCAATTAGGCTTTTCTAGTAAAGTTATGTTATTTTATGCTTTATGTTTTAAGTGATCCTGCTCAACAACTATAAATACGCTTTAAATTTGTTGTGCAGGATCATTTACAAAGTAACGCATAAAATAACACAACAAAAGTGGTCGCTTAAGGGTCCGTATAAGGTCAGATTGAGCACCTCATGTTGCATCAATCAGAACTGAACTCTACGACGTTTACTTCAAGTTTAAAATTGTGCTCTCTCAGCCGTGACTGTTACGACCACCAAGAAACACGCGCTCTCGAAAAACTGCGTTTTTATTTAATAACTCAGCTTCTAGATGATGTTTAGACGGGGTGATTTTTCACTTATTTTTAATACAAATTTCAAGATAATTTAAGTAAGGCCCTTTAACTATCGAAAAACTTGAAATTTAGAGGTAATTTCGTGATTTTTTTCCATCTAGCGAGCGTATCTTTTGCGTTTTTTCCAAGATATTTAGATCAGCTATAGTCTACTATCTACTATCTTTATTATTTTTATTAAACCTATTGACCAAGTTACACAATGTGAAATGGTCATTTGAAGTTGTGCATCTAACCTTATACGGACCCTTAAGGAGCCACAGAAAAGAAATCGACACATTTTAGAGCTTGCATTTTTTGATAAAATAGTAATATTATTTTTGGCATATTTTTCTAGGGATCTGTTGAACATAAACGCGATTGAAGAAAGGCTCGACAAAAATATTTATTGAAATGAGGCCTTTTCGACACCTTTTCTCCTGATTTTACAATTTGGAATTACATATGGACTGCGAATATTAGATCAGATCAGAATTAAATCAGTTTTAACAGTATCTAGGACCTGCCCCTGTATTCTGTATCTTTAATTGCCAACTGGACTAGGTGCCTATCATCAAAAACATAGCTAAAAACGGAACTTTCAAAATTGCTTTTAGTGGGTATTGAACTATTTACGTACTGTGTCGTCACTTCAAGTGCGAATATATCCTAAAACAATCGGAATTCGATAGTATATGTATGTTTTTGATGATAGACACTCAGTCCAGATGGCAACTTGAGATACATAATAGGCCCTCAGGTTAAATTAAATTTTGATAGCAACTTAAGTACATTTTATATTAAGGCGCCTCTTCCCAGCGTCATCCAAAAATTGCTGTTGATAAAAAAAAAGTGCATAGCGTCCATGTGAAAATAATAATAATTTTCTCCTATTTTGCGCTATCCGGAGACCCAGCGACGTCGTTATGCAGTGATGATATGAATGTTATTTCCAATATAGTTTCTATCGATATTTGTACCGACACATATCGACTCAATTTCGTTGGTGGCCAGGTAGCCCCTTAATAAAAAACCCACTTTTCCTACTTTTGCCCGAATCCGTCCCTCGCGCACTGATGTTTTTTTCGCATATGGAGTAACAGAGACGCTAAATATTTAAATATCACCTTAATGCTGTAAAATAAACTTTTTAATCAAAAATAAGAATAAAAATCACAAGTTTTGCGTTTCGGAACGTGATTTGTTGCATCCACATTAAAAGGGGCCCTTGGTAATAATGATCTGAGTTAATTGAAATAAAACCTATTTTCAGCTCCTCGAGGTGGCTGAGAAACAAACAGAAAGTTTAACATCTCAACTGGCGACATTGAAAATTGAAAAAGATAGTGTCCTTACCGAGCTGACTAAGGCTACTGAGGATGTTCAAGATAAAACTACTAGTATTGAGCAGCTGAAAGCTGTTATTGACAACTGCCAAACCAAAACCGCTGAGCTGCAAGAGGCTTTGCAACAGTGCAGGTAAATAGCAAATATGTAGATAATAATGCCCATCTCTGTGGCAGAGTGGTACAGTACTCGCCTTCTAAACCAGAGGTCGTGGGTTCAATCCCCGCGGTGCATATTAATCTGTATTCGGTCGACGCTTCGGAAGGCACGTTAACGTTAACTACCCATCACGTTTGGGATGTAATAATTGTTGGAGAAAAGCGGATGTATCAAATGTCGACGGTGACTTTCATTTTCACATCGATTCAAATGATGAATAGTCAAATAGATTCAAATAGATGGCGTTACCAGTAACAATTAGAATAATAAATATTACAATATTTTCATTACTTTGCTATTTAAAAATATTTTATCTATATACTCCCATACTACAATAGGGTAATTACAACATCAAAAGCGGTTTTATAAGTACCTACATTGTTTGGCCGATGTTATAATATTACGTTATAACATCGCAATTCTGCGCTGATATTAGCCAATGGCCAAATTTATTAGAGAACCAATCACAAGCGATAACGGTCCGTCTTAATTTCTTAAGCCGAGCCTTCTTTAAACGTTCTCGCTTCTGATTGGTCTCAGGCATGTCATACTAATTCCATGGTCTCAGGTATCAACACCGTATCATGACAATATCCATATTATCCATGACGAGTGTTTGTCCAATTTTTCGTGAATTCTTGGTTGAAAAATTGTAAGTAGTGTCACGTGAAGAAGATATTTCTGATGGTTGTAGATAAACTATTGTGTGCATCTGGACATAATTATACATTGGGACACTCGCGCAGTCTATTACAAGCACTCGTGTCCCAATGTCTCACATTATGTCATAGTTGCAGAAAATACTATTGTTTCATTTCAGAACCACTAACGAAGAGAAAATACAGGAACTAACCATTACTATAGAAACCAAACACAACGAAAACACGTCAAAAGGGGAAACAATCTCGAAATTGATGAACGAGATCAAAATGTGTATGGAAGTGCGCAACAGACTGGAGACCAATATAGACAAGATGAAGAGAGAGCTTGAAGTAGAGAGAGAGAAAGGACAGGAGAAAGAGACGGAATTCCTGAGACAGGTTGAACACCATGAAGTTGTTGTCAAGGTAAATTAATTTAAACAAATCCAATTAGGTTGTTAATTTGATAACGTTTTTCCTTCAAACAGGGTGTTCTACCAAGAAGTTTATAACCACTTATAACCTACTGGAGCACTTGCTACCTACAACAAGGCCACGCTAAGAAATTTGACCTTCGAATTTTGTACCTTTTAAGAGTAACAGAGACAGCTACACCTTGACCCACTGACCTCCATTAGTATAGAGATACCACGATTCATGAGTAATAAAGATAGAGACAATATTCATATATCCAAGCGGTGGAAAGAAGCCTCGGCCTGCTAACTCACTCGATAGGCAATACCCGTTTCCGCCGTTCCGGAAAAAAGTTCTATGCACGCCACTGCGAGGCATATACAACTTGTAACAGAAAAGTGTAACCATATTTGAAGAGCTTATTCAGTCAATGGTATAGAACAAGTTTTACTATGGAACAAAATCTGTATCCCGAAAAAATATTTTACTGTTTCATAGAAAAATGCAATGCAGCTCGGCCGAAATGTATGGAAGGGCAGTTTTTTTTTCGAGATTTCAGTGTTGGCTCCATAGTAAAAGTTGTTCTATACCATTCACTGAATAGGCTCTTCAAATATGGTTACACCTTTCTGTTACATGTTGTATAATGCTTTTCTCAAACAATGTAAAGCAGTAAGAAAAGCGTTTGCAAAATGACATGTAATTTTTTGTTAAAACTACGGGGGTCGCCTCGATTCTCATATAAAACTATGAGTCGCCGAGATAAATTGTCACAGCTGATGGCGAATTCAAAAAAGAAAAGGCAGGTGGTGTGTACTCTTCTATTTTTGAACAGAGTTTTCCCTTACAAATTTGTGTAGGCCGCACAGCCTTTCAACCGCTATCACGACCAGATTACAAACCAAAAACGGACACAATATTTTGATATTATATTTAGCATAATTTATTAAAATAATATAATTATTACATATTCATTACTAATTAAGAAAATGTATTTAAGCGTGCGGCTTTCAATAGAGCTTAGCACTCCAGTCCGGTTATAAACTTCTTGTGTTGTACCCATGAATACTTAGACTATGGCGGTAACCCTCAAACGCGAAAAAAAAATAGCTGTTCCATAGAAAAGTTCTTTAATCTTTATTGCACATGAAAAAGAAACTTCAATATCAACACTATTTAAAACGAAAATAGTTGTATAAACAAAGGCAAACTTATTTCTATAGAAATCTCTTCCAGCCAATCTTCGATATGGTGAAAAAGTAGTGTTCAATTGTTTTATATTTATTTTTAAACTAATTTCAAGTTAATACGCCATTTTAAGAAAAAGGTTATCATCTTACCATCCTGTGTAAAAGACACCCTAGGCTTTGCTATATTTTAAATATATTTTTTCTTTTTTTGATATGTTCCAGGATAAAGAGAAAGAACTTTCAAAGCACATGTCTATTATCATGGAGCTGAGAGCCGAAAAGGTGAGTATATAGTGTGTCCCTCGTACAAGCACATCCGAAAAGGGGTGAAACTAGACCTTATTTTATCGACAAAAAAAAGTTTTTTTTTTTTAGAAAATATTTGTTTTATAAATTTACGTTTTAAATTTTTTTTGCCTACCTTGGAGACTATGTATAAAATATGTCATAGCTTTTGATCTATCGCGAGTAATGCAATGAAATAAAACTGTTATAATCCTTAAGAATACACGTTGCATACAAAATCAAAAACAAAACATAATCAACTACCATTACCATAAAAATAAAATATCCTAAAAGATTATTTCTTTAATTTTTCCGTCTTTTTTTTCAGTAATAGTCAATTTTTTTCAAAATAATGTCCCCATTTTACTACACTTTTATTCCTATTTATCATTGCTTATTCTATTATCTTTCTAACAAACAAAATACAACGTTCTATCATAAATACAATATTTTCTACGAGCGGTTAACCAAAAGCACTGTAGGCGGAGTATTTATCCAAGATAAAAAAAAAACGAAAAAAAATTTTTCATTGTTTTTATCGATATATTTAGATCTAGTTTCACCCACTTTCGGATGTGCACTTGTACGAGGGACACACTGTATAAAATATAATCTAGAGTTCGTGAATTAAAAATCACCTTTGCTATCAAAGACGGCACGGGAAAATAACAAGAGTTTATAAAAGTTGGTGTTGAGGACCGACTCCGCCAAACATGCTCTCGCGTTTGGACAATTTAGCATATTAAATCAAAATATTTTTTACCAATAAAATTTGTGTAACGGAGGTGAACTACATTATTACTTGTCAGATTTAATACAACCATCGAGAAAAAAATCTGAAAAATCACAAAAATCATGAAAAACGATGGAAAAACGTAATAAGCGTTTTTCTCGTTGTTTTTTTTTTCTTAGTTCTTAGTTTTCCTCCAGATGGCGCTGTCCATGTCACCATAGATAAAATGTGTTTTGTAGCAATCAATGTCAAAGTGGTTTTTCTTTTGTTTGGAATTTGTACATATTTTGTCTTTGATTCTGTTGCTAAAGAATATGACTTCACAAATACATAATATCCACATTTTGTATGCAATTTCACAATGAAATTAGTTAGCATTTCAGAATTACAGGAAAAAATAAAACAATTTAGAGGTCTTTTCAGAATTAAATTCTATCGAGAAAATTTCATCCAATCGCGTTTTCCTTCTGTGAGAATCTTAATCAAATTACATTTACTCAAAAATGAAATACGTAGATGACGTTATAGTGGAGTAAGTGGTTTCGAAAAAAAAACTTTTTTTTGGTATCGAACACATTGATGTGTTTTCTTGTTCGCTGAGCGAGTTCACAGGGGCCATATTTAGTATATGTACTAAGTAGTAATTAAGTAATAGTGTCAGTACTTAAGATTTGTATATGTTAGTTTAATGATATATTTATATTGTTTTGTGAAAATTTAGAATTACTAGACTAACGAATTAGGCAATTCTGTAATGTTAGTTTTTTGTTGTTGATAATAAACAAATAAATAAAAAAAAAAATTTTTTTGTTTAATAATAATTATTTCTAGGAGGAACTCCATGAGAAAATTGCGGGTATGCAAGGCACAATAGACAACATACAAAGGGAACTCACCGGCCGCATGCTTCAACCACCGCAGGAGCAGCCCGAACAAGATGACAACGCCGTTTCACTTATACCGGTCAGGAAGCAAAAGGTATACATAATAGTAGTTTATGCTACAAGGGCGCAAAGGAATAAATTACGAGGACGATTTAAAACACGAGCGTAGCGAGTGTTTTAAACGTAACCGAGTAATTTATTGCTTTTACGTCCGTGTATAATACTACGTTTTTCAATGCATAGTGTGAGGAAATGAAAACAAATATAATCTTGTGAACTTTAAATTATAATTGGCTCAAAAGAACTGTATCCAGAGCCGTTAAACAGTGGAAAAAAAAGTATAACATCTATGGTACACAGGAAAGTCTTCAGGTTAGCCAACCATTGTAAATAAATTAAAAAAATAATAATAATAAAGCCCTAGGGCAAAATAATCGACTTTTTGTTCGGTTTTGATGCATAAAAAGGGGGCCTTTACGAGCACATGCATTGAAAAAATACTAAAATTATTAAGATTAAGACTTTGGAAACTCTAAATAATATAAGAGTGCATTACAGGACCAGTGGCGGTACCACTGTAAATATCAAAAAAGTTTGCCAGACTTGTTATTTTCGGGAGAAGGTGAGATCTTTCGATGGGCGAGGTGTAATTAGGGTTACCAGATCAGAAAATAAGTTTTCCTGAAAAAATCCCTGACTCAACAATAAATTTTCTGACATTTTGACAAAAATGTATCGTATTTTAACTTACTTACGTGTAGTCAACTTTTTTTTTCGTAAAATTTGTATTTTTTTGTTTTAATCTAAGTCAAATTATCGTAAAAATTAGAAGATTAAATCCGTCAGCTGTGAAAGACTGGAAGAACTGAACAAAATTTGCTGTTTTGTGTTTGCAATTCAAGCACAAAATGCTAACGTCGAACGAGTGTTTTCATTAATGGATGCGCAGTGGACAAAGGAGAGACTGTTCATAGCTTCTGTTAAGGCTCTACTGTAGACACAGGTTCAATCTGAAGAACACATCATGTGAAGAGTTTCACAAAATTGTTATGAAAGACCAGCAGTTTCTGAAAGCACCTAGCAATAAAAAGTACGAGGATCAGATGAATAATTAATTAATCAGATTGGTTGTTAATTATTAGATTTCATTCCTTGATTATAATTTAATTTCTTATGTTTTTCTCTTTTCTTAAAATTCCTGACAATTTCCAATTTTCCCTGTTTCCCTGACAGACATCTAAAATTCCGGACACTTCAGGAAAATTCCTGTCATCTGGTAACCCTAGGTGTAATGCCCGAGTAAAACAATGTAAGCTTTTACAGCACGTACGTTAAAATATCCCGGACAGAGTTTCGCTAACAAACAACTGAAGCACTCCTAGTAAGCGAACTCGCTTGTACGCACGGGCCCGGGCACGCACTCATTCAAATCATAATAAGCCAATTTCCATAGTAACTACACTCATACACTTACAAACCGCCGCCATTGCTATGCTTTAGCTGCGACTCCTTTTTTTACGCTCGTGTTACATAATACTATTTCTGGGGCTTGTGCAAATGTGTTTTGTTATTAAATTAAATTAAGTTGGCCAAATAGAGGCGTCTAAACGTTAAAAATTAATTTAGTTTATTGAAGTTATTTATAGATATCATAAAGAAATATTTTCTAAATGTATTTCGGCGCACTTTAGGGCGAATCAATTTCGAAAATATTTCTTTATTATTATTATTCTATTCTATCTATAAATAATTTAAATTAATTGAAAGCTCAAGTTTCAATATACAGGATGGAAAAAATTCAAGGGCCCTGGAGGGGAACTTCATTATATCCTTTAGTTAGCTCATTTTACTGAAAGGAAACATTCCTTTATTTATTAAAAGAAACAAAACTGCATTCAAAGATCTTCTGAAATTTGCTTGTTTCACCCGGGAGTCTAAAAACGGATAACTAAAAATTAAAAAATAAACCCTCGCTATTTTACAATACGAATGGTAGGATTATTGTTCAGGATAAAATGTGTCTAATAAACATTTGGTCTTACACTCATCTGTTGTACGAGATACCCATGAAATTGAATATTTATTACAAGTTCTTTATTAACAATACCTAGTACCTAGTACCTATTTGTTTCTAATTAATTTTTTAGAACACGAGACCATCGGAAATTATCCGAAGTGCCGTCCCGACCAGACGTCAACCAGAAGATCCAGAAAGTTTACTGTATACAATATTTAGTGACAGCAGTATGGACAGTAACGCTGTTGAAGTAAGTATACTTGGTCCTTCAAACCGGATACAAGCAAACTTAATTCATTAGAAAAATTCAAAACTCATACAAAAATGCAAGGCCGGTGATAGCGCTACGCGGTTCAACTACTCCGTGCAGCTTTTAGTGCATGACAGTCGCTCCGTGTCAATCAACATTTCCACTAGCTGTATATGCAAATCTCTAATAATATAAATATACTGGGTGTTAAGAAGAAGTTGCGAAAGCCGGAAACTGGTGGTAGTACTCGTTCATTCGAAAAGCTTTTACTATGGAACCAACCCTCGAATCGCGAATAAAAAAATCAGCTGTTCCATAGAAAAGTTACATAACTACCCAACCAAAATGTTTCTTTTTTCTCGATTTTTCAATTTTTTTCACAAAAATGCCAAAGTCGGCCGTTTTTAGCAAAAGTTAAAATTTTAGCTCATCAAAGACGCTGTCTATGAAAACTATGCTATTTAAATTGGGTCATTGCTATACTATCTACGAATTTACTTGAGCAGATTTTCAGTAACTATTCTAGTAAGTAAATAATGTTTTTTTTCCTAAAGTGGCAGCACTTTCTTAACATATAGACCGTTAAGCTAAAAGCATAGACAAAAGCATATTATGCTAAAAGTAAATATACATGGAGATCTCGCGAAACATGCGAGACTTTGAGTTAAGGCGATTACCATCGCCAAATTAGCAGCTCGATATTTGTCAGTACGAATATCAACGGAAACGACATTGAAATAACGTTCATATCAGCGCGCAATGCATAGTGGCTGTTACGACGCTCGCTGCGTCCTTGAAAGAGCGAAATAGGAGAAAATTATACTTTTCACATGGACGTGATTGTTCGATTGAATAATCCTATGTTATGTTTATAGCTATCAAGTTTATCTATTTATCAAAGCATAAATGAATTCAATCGGCCAAGCCACTTAGGAGCAGTAGGAAATTCAAGCCAAAAAAACACCATTTAATTAATACATTTTTTCATGTAGAAGTTTTAGTGGTATGAAATAGAAAAATGTTGCATATGTTGTCTAAGAACTGATTATTCATAATACATTTTTTGATTATTTTTGGTTTGGCCATAAACGAGGAGTAGGCTTTAGAATGTACCCATTTGGCAATAGTAAGGCCCTTAAGGGGAAAGATGAGGCATATACCTATAGAAATGAAATGACATACTTTGGATGACTTCCTTGTGGGAAACCCAGTCATTAAAAAAATACGCCTATGTTCTCCTAAGTTTATGAAGTATGTTTGAAGAAAACACGTAAAAAAAAAATCTTTTGCAAACCTCTATTTGACGAATTTTAGACTTTATATTGATTTTCTCTAGAGTATCGACTTAAGGATTTAGTTGGTTGTTGTCACGGACCAGGCTGAAACTAACCCAATCAACTTTATTGTGTCTATGCATTGCTTCTCTGTGTACATACCGTGTACACATCTGTCAAATTTTAGATTCCTTGTTGTAATGCTTATAGTTCCAACTATAGGGTTTTTAATCATAAAATTAGTTAAATTTAGCTTAGTCGAAGTACTAAATAACTTTACAATTGTTTCTTACAAAACACTTTATTCCACCAAAAAACACAGAAAAAAAAACTTCAAGTATATACAACTTTTTCAAAGGCAAAAAAAGCTTCTCTCATTACAATTTTCAAATTAAATTAAATTAATAAGGTTTTAATAATATCATTGATATCTAGCTTAACATAAATAAATATAACTTTGGAAAAAAACAAATATAACCATTTTTTCCGGTGGAAAAAGAATACAGCATAGCGTTTGACTTCGAGAAGTTTTATAAAATTTGTTCCAGTAGTTTGAACAAATTGTGTTTTTATTTTAACCAGAAGCGGAGTTATTTAATAAAAACAAAGTTTTTTGAGAGCGCGTGATATTTCGGTTGTCGTAACAGGAACGGCTACAATAATAAAACGTCATGGAGTTTAGTTCTACTTGATGCAAAATGAAGTGCTCAATCTCAGGTCACCATATACTTAATAGGAAAATTGCTGTGTTCCCGTATCTTGAGGTCCTTTTGAAAGTCCTTTAGATCTTATTACGCAAGGTTTAACTTTGCTAAAACAATATACAGGCGAGCAAAGCGTCATCAATGTCATTATGTTTCCAAATTTTTGATTCCAGTCGACGGAAGTAAATCGTCGCTTTGAAACTGTTTCACGCGGCCAGCACTTGCCACCGTTGCCGCTGTCTAAACTGAAACGTCGTCGTGTACCGCCACAAACTGAAGAAACTGTACCTGAATGTGAAGATGTAAGTTGAAGTTTTAAATAGAACAAAACGTGGCAAATTAAAAAAATCACTATATATGGATTCGAATTTGTAATAGTACAGGAATCAAATGGATTTAACCAAGAAGTTTACAAGCAGATTAGAGTGCTAACCTCCGTTGTCACTGTTTCTCCTGTATATTAACGATTTGCCAAAAATCCTAAATGCTATTAGTGTTCTATTTGCTGATGATGTGTCCATAAATGTCCATAATACTAGAAACAGAAAAAATTGTCCATAAAAACTTACACCTATTTACAAAAAATAAAGACGTACACGTACATAGTAAAAACACAACATGAAATAAAAAATGAGTTCAAAAACTAAAACCCGGCTACTGTAATATCACGCTCTAAAAAGTATGAAACAAGAAAATATTCTCATCTGAAATTGTTATGTACAAACGAATCAATATTTATCGTCTATTAAATAAACAACTTACACCTAAAGCTGACGAATGTATTGTTTTTTAGGGTAGGTGGCATAAGACCACGGCTATCCTCTGAACATCACTATGAATATTTATTAAATACATTGAAATGTGTTACGCGTAAGTTGTTTATTTAATAGACGATAAATATTGATTCGTTTGTACATAAAAATTTCAGATGAGAATTATTTCTTGTTTCATACTTTTTAGAGCGTGATATTACAGTAGTCGGGTTTTAGTTTTTGAACTCATTTTTAATTAAAATTATTTTGGGGATATAATTTCATGATAAAGCCTATGCAGAGCCGCTTTACATATAAATACGTATTTATTATATATATATTTTGGGAAGGATTGGAGTGAAGCTTGATTTTATAGAAATTATTCCCAATTATCGGGTGCAGGCAAGCAAAGCCGCAAGCAACAGCTAACAATATATATTTTTTGAAATTTGCAAATTAAGCCCTTTCATTTGATACCCAATACGGCATAATTAAGACATTTTTTTTAGTTCATGACTTTATGCCCTCTAGAGGGCGCTTTAATCAATTTAATATAACGTCACGTACCCTATAACCAGCGAACGATCAAGACGCTTCCAGCGATACCTCATTTGTGAAATTATGATAAGTAGTTTAGAAGATATGAGGGAACAGATGAACATTCATACATACATACATTCCGGTCAAAATCATAACCCAAGAGGGAGAGCTTCGCCGTAGTCGGGTAAAAATAAACTAAAATTACCATTTTCAAGACTACAGATGTTTCAAAATAGTCCCAATGTCAATATGATAAAAGTAAATAATAAGGTCCCTAACGATATTAAAACTGAAATTAAAGACAACACATTTGCCAACCGACTACAAACATACCTAAAAAGTAAAAGTTACTATACAATGTAGGAACTTTTAACCGAAAAGTTATAATATTTCACTTACAATCTGGTCCTCTAAAAAGGCCGCTTTGCATGAATCATGTTATGATTCTGTTCTAATGCCGTCTCTTTTGCACGCGTGAGAAAACTCTGAGGCTATCCTACTTTCAAATCATTTTATAATTCACCCAAGTCGGCCTTTTTAGATCCCCTGGTCTAATATAAATAATTGTTGGTTAATGATCTTTATTCTCATAAGAACATAGTTCACTTAAAATGAGATTTTGCTTAGATAACATTTAGTTTATTCTATGATTTGTCGACAGTGTACATATGTTGGTAGGTAATATTTTACTTTAAAACACGTTTGTTGCAATGTAAGTTTTGAGCTTAGTTTTAAAAGTAGATATCAATTCACATTCTTTTATGTTATTTGGTAATTTGTTATAAAGTTGCACTCCACCATATAGTAAATTTCTTTTTCCATACTCAGTCCTTGGACAATGTGATTTTAGTATATTTTTTCTTCTGAGATTATGTTTAAATGTTCTTTTCTCCAGGTTAATTTCTGTATGAATTTGTTTTTTTAGAATTTTTCGTATAAGGATACAAGTATTATATGTGTATATTTGTAAGATTTATAATAATTATAATATGTAAAATTAACGTCATAATTGCCAGTGATAAACACAAAAATACTTTAAATTATTGAATTTATTGTTATTTAATGTATATATATCAAAAATAAAGTAATTAATTTATGTAAATTTTATGTCATGTAAATTGTAATTATTTTGTATCTTTATTTTTTAAGCATGCACTGCAACAACATTGCTATGCCCTACAAGGGGTATCATGTAATTGAACTTTATAATACATGTTATTATTAATAACGCCAACTTGTACTACATGAATGCAATAAGCGAATTATGAAAACCACACGCAGGATAAAATAAAAAAAGTGTCTACCGTACCACTAGTGGTAAACTAGCAAATCGAAAGTTAATATTGCCGTTTGCGGCAAGCTAGTAATATTTATTTACTATTTTGCCGACAGTTACGTCATTTCGTCGTATATCTTCGCTTGATTGGATGCTTTCAATATCGAGTCGTTGGTGTGATGGGTAAAAGCACTAAGCTGTAGTAATGAGTTAGGGTTCGAAGCCACTCGTCAGAAGATTTTCGTTTTTTGCTATTTTTTGTTGGTGTTAGGTTTACGAAAGTCTTTTAACAAAAAGTCAAAAAGTAGGTGCGACGACGAGCGAAGAGAGGAGGAGCGTGTTGGTTTTAAAGCCCTGCTGCCCATGGGACACAACAATCCTATTAAGGTCAGCCGTTTAGCGCAAAGTGCATAACTTAACTTTGTTATTCTGGTTAAAAAATAAAAATATTAAAAGCATTTTAAATAACATAAGTGAAACAAAAGTTTGATGGTTTCTGAGATATTAAACATTAAAAAAAAATTGAAAACTTCTTCCCGTCCATAGTTTTTTTGCTGTCATTACTTTATTTTTACAATAGTTGTTAAATTAGTTTGTCATTCTCGCGCCATTTTTTTTTTCATAACGATAGGCCAAAGTTTAAATATTTTTTCAAGTTTACACAAAAACTGAAAACGAAGTCCTGCCATTTAGATTTCGTGTAATTATTCGATAATATTTGGTAATCAATACATGACAGGTCATTTCCAAATAATATTTATAAAAAAATAATGCCTAAACTGAAAAATAAAGTAGTGACAGCCAAAAAGCTGGGGACGGGAAGAAGTTTTCATATTTTTTTAAATGTTAAATCTCTCAGAAACCATCAAACTGCTATTTTTCAAAACACTGTATGAGTCATACTAACATAACCTTAAAGGATTCTTGCTTTTGCTTTGATTGAAACATTAAATATTTATTTGCAGGCCATATCTCTGTCACAATTGAGGGGCGAAGTAAAGAAAAGGGAGAACACTTTCTTTAGAACAAAAAGGCCAGAAAATAAATTGAAGAAATTCAAAGGAATTCCCGATTCGAACCTTTAGATTAAAATAAAAAAAATCGGTCTAATGTAATATTCCGATAGTTTATAATAAGTAGCCACTAAACATAACAATACATTGGTTAATTTAACTACTCGGTTTTTCTTTGCGTTTTATTGTACTGTTAAGTTGTCATTTTTTGTTGATGTATTCTAAGTTTCTGATTGAAATTGAATGTTGATTAACTATAGTTTGATTGAAGATGATTATTGTAATAAATGTGTTGCTTTCTTCTTTCTTTCTTCTTTCTAATGAAATTGAAGTACAAAATTATTACTTTTTGTTGCACACATAAACATAAATTATACATAAAATATATTTTTTTAAATTGTTACGGTTATTGTTAAACATGATAATGATATGTATGTAAGAATAATGTATGTTTAATGATTATACGAACGACTGTGTTCTTGCCACAAGGTGCCTGAAGGTTTGTTTAAAGATCGATTTAAACAAACTATTAGGCACCTTGTGGCAAGAACAGAGTAATTCTTATAATCATAAAACACTACATTATTCATAAATACATATAAATAATGAAACTAAGAATACACCAGTCTTTCAGTCTACCTTCGTTGGTGACTGCAATTTGCAACATAAATTAATCATAAAACAACATATTTATGATTCAATATATATTTTGAAATTTTTACGGTTATTATAAAACATGATAAATGATATGTATGTATGAATAATGTATGTTATGTTTAGTGATTATAAGAATCACTGTGTTCTTGCCACAAGGTGCCTGATGGTTTGTTTAAATTGATATTTAAATAAACTATCACCCTCCTTGTGGCAAGAGCACAGTAATACTTATCATAATTAAACACAACAAACATTATTCATACATACATATCATTATCATGTTTTACAATAACCGTAACAATTAAAAAAATATATATTTTATGTATAATTTATGTTTATGTGTGCAACAAAAAATAATAATTTTGTACTTCAACTTTATAACAATAATAATCAACTTTAATTTTTTGCGGCTGCGTTCCGTAATTAAAGTTTGTTACAAATATCTACTAAATAAATAAATTAAAAAGTATGTATTTATTGTTATTTATCTTGAAAATTCTGAAAAGTCTGGAAGTTCTAGATTAAATTACTGTGAAGACATTTCTTCTTTTTCTTCTTACAATTATAGATTCTTACAACGATATTACGAGAAATTACACAACACTCAAAAAATTGCTCCTTGCTAAAAAGTTTACAAATAATGGAATTCGGGTACATCCAAATACAGACCCTTAATGATAATCTGATCTAAAATATAAAAAGCTATTTTTGGAAAGAGAATATTAATTAAATACGAGTTTAAGTTTTGTCGTTTGAAGAAAAAAAAACTAGAACCTTATAGTATCTACTTTTTATTGTTTTACAAAATATGTATATTCATCATGTAGTTTAATACACTTTTCCATTTGCTCAAATCAGTAATAAACATTTATTCCACTCCAAAGTGTCGGAGTTCAATATGGCTGATTTGAAAACATCAACTTCTTCACCGGACTGGAACAATTGACCACGAAGAGTTTTCTTAATTTTAAGAAATGAAAAGAAATCGTTAAGGCTTAGATTAGGAATGATGGTCACAAATTTATACGTTTTCCTGCTTCAAATACTCAATCGTTTGACGAGCGCTGTCTGAGCTTGCGTTGTCATGGTGAAGGATGATGCGTCGCTTTGGGTTAGATTTCCGAAGTTCGGCGATGACTTGTGGTAGGTAATAAAAAACTGTGGTAGGTAAAACGAAGTGGTTATATTGTCTTTGGGTATACCCATAGGATTAGGCTATACTGGCGTAGTATTTGTAGCCACTATCTTTGAAGTGCTTCAAGAGCGAACAAATTTAGTCGGCTTTGGCTCGTCTTGGAAGAACCAGATTGTGGATTGTTGTTTGGAATCAGGACTTTAGGCATATATAAGTAGATCCAAGATTCGTCAGCACGGTGATGTCGTAGATGTGATTTGACTCTCCTCGGTTGAGCCTTTGAAGAGTTTTCTTACACCATCTGAGGCGGGCCGCCTTATGGTAGTCGGAAAGTAAATGCGGGATCCAACGGGAAACTAGCTTTCTCACACCAAGCGCCTCATGCAAAAGCGCCCTAAAATGCCTGATAACGCCTCTGTCTCCCCATATGTCACATCACGATATTCGAGGATCAGTTGTCTCACAGCAATGATTTTATCTTCAGTGAAGGCGGATTTTGGACGTACTTCACGAGATTTGTCACTAAGACTGGTATGCCTACGCTGGAATTCTAAATACCAGCATTCATTCAACAGTCCTCAGACATGGGGCTTTATTATGGAACTTCATCATGGGGTTTCATGATTTTAGCTCTTCGAAACACTGAAGTGGTGTTAGGCAACGAACTAAAAAAATCATGGAAGCATAAACTGGCTTAAAAATTGACGTCGCTATTTATATGCTAAGGTGGGTAGAGCTTATATTTATGTGCATTGCGTCGATCAGTCTTGCGCCGCGCGGCGCGCCGTCCGCACTAGTAAATAAATCAAAATTATATAAGAGGGAGGAACAAAATGCAGTCTTGCATCGTGAAATGGTGCAAAAGCAACTCGAACAAGCATTGCAAGAGTGATGGTATTAGTTTTTATGCGTAAGTAGTCGAAATTTTCATAAATTTAAAAACAAAACTCTAAAAACGAAATAACGTTATAAACGATTGATTGACACATGCTTTTTACATTTTTGTCTTTAATACAAGACAACGATAGAGTCTAATTACCTACCTGAAGATTGTCATCTTCCACTCTTCCACATCAATGATAGTCACGGACTGAAATTAATGGACCTAAATATATTAAGGTTGCAGATAATTATGCAAAAAAATGCCGTAGTGTGAAATATTTAGGTCCATTTTTTTCGGTCCGACTCAAGTCTATCAAAACTATGACAGAAATAAATTTCTATGAACACTTGGCGATTTATCCATCACAAGGAGTTATAAATTCTATCATCAATCAAGTCTATCATTGGCTGGAATCTGAATGGCGTGATAATCATATGCCAATCATATTGCGATTATCGTAGTGAGCTAACTACGTATAGTATACTCAAAATCACACACAGCCTCCGTGTTGTGGGGCCATAATCCTAGGCAGGGATGTATAGGTAGTACTGAGATAGATTTCCATATTATTTTTAGTTTGTTGTTGTTAGGCCTCTTCGATATTTTCCTATATTTATATTATATATATAAATATAGGAAATATAGGATATTTTCCTTACATTGTCGTACGTGCCCTGATTCAAAACAACGCTGTGACTAAAAATTGTATTAATCCTAATTCTTTCAATTGTTTTGATATTCAAGTGTGTGTCGTTGTCATTTGACAACAAGGCGCCTCTTCCGAGCCTCATCCGAAAATGACTTTATTGATACAATTATATATCTTAAACGATATGTTTAAAAATTATGAAAAAAAAAAATGTAATTGTTAGTTAAACTATAAAAAAACAACTTTATTTTAGGAAATTATTCTCTCGTAACGGAAACAGCATGAAAATATTGTTTAAAGTCAAGTTTGTTTTTAGACTAAAATTAAAATTGGATATTTCTTTAAAACCACTTATGGTATTTGTATGGTTCTTACACTATAATACAAGGAAAATATTGCTTAGAAAAATTATTTATGGTATTTTTTTTACGACTTCCATGTGAAAAGTTTCATTTTTTACTTTTTTGCGCTATCCGGAGACCCAGCGACGACGCGACGTCGCGTCGGTCGTTATGCAATGCGCGCTGATATGAACGTTGAATAGTAGAATCCGATATTTGTACCGACATAGGTTGACTCAAGATCGTTGGGAGCTACCTGCCTCTAGCTTTGCGTACATATCTTCCGAGGCAGTGTTGCCAGACATACTGTATGTACAGTAGATTTACTGTTATTTAACACGATCTACTGTACACTGTAGCACTTAATAAAATACACTGTAATTTTCTAATGCCAAAAGTCACATACGTTTTTTGAAAATGGCGAAAAATATGAAAATTAATGAATTCTGCTGTAATTTGGTCCCGAACAATGTAATTTTGAGCCCTCAACACTGTAATATCAGTTTCCTCATCTGGCAACACTGGTCCGAGGCAACGAGAAACCCAGATGTAAATTCCTCCAATGGTCACCCATCCAAGGCCTGAAAGTGACAATACGAGCATTGTGTAACCATAGATCGATGATCATGCGGTGATATGCTGCTACAGGGCGCACAAACAAAAGTCCATTTTTGATGCTTGTCGGAAAGATAAAAACAAAATAAACTACAAGTATTTTATAAAAATGCGTTTATTTATCCAACATAAAGATATTACGTTTTGAATTAGGTACCCCACCCTGTAGAATTTCTTCAGTTACAGCACAGCGGTCTTTGATCACGATCATGCCCAGAAGAGTAATATATTCTTTGATTTTGCCGGTCCATCCATCAGCCCGTATTCGTCCACTGCTGGACATAGGCCTCCCCCATATTACGCCACTCTTGGCGGTCCTCAGTCATCCTCATCCAGCCGCCACCCGCATCAACGTCCTTCAGATCGTCAGTCCAGCGGGCACGAGGGCGGCCTGCGCTGATTTTGCCGGTAGTGTATGATTAATCATATTAAAATCAATTGAGTATTAATAATTCTACTGGATAACTACTTACTTAAAATAAAGTTTTAAAACTAGAAAAGGACACAAATGGACTCATAAACATAAACATTATCCTAAAATAAATTTTAATTATCGCCTTATTTTTGTGACGTGATCGGGTCTTTACTGGTCAAAGACATATTCGACTCTGCCGACAATTCGCTTCTTGCCGAATGTTCTCTTTTGGAATCTTCGGTTTGCTCGGGAGGACTGACTGGGTCATAATCAGTTTTTGCGTCTATGGAACTCTGGCTGGTTGACTGTTTAATAATTTTGTCTTTTTTTTTTTGCATCGTGGGCGCTGATCTTTGGCTCGTAACTGATCTCTGTGGGTAAGAACATGATTATAAATATATGAGCGTATGAAAATAACAATTGTCAGTAATTACAGGAAGATCTAAACCAGGGATTTTCTCTACAAAATTGGAAATAATTACTTGGAAACTGTCAATCAAATACGTGACCTTGGCGTTTTACTTGACTCTAAATTGATATTCGAGCTCCATCCAAATTGGAGACATCATAAAAAAACAATCGTTAGGATTTATTCTTAGAGTGGCCAAATACTTAAAAAATAATCTTATTCAGTCTACCAAAGTCAAAATTTGAATATGCCTCAGCAATATGGAATCCGGGGTTTTACATTTATATTCAGAAGGTTGAAATAATCCAAAAAAGATTTGTACGTGGCTCATACTATCGTTTCATACATAACCGTTTGTCCTACAGTAAACTTCTTGTTACTTTCGGGCTGATGTCTCTTACAGATTGGAGACTCAATTATTCTTCTTTGTATTCTGCACTTTACAATAAACAGTTGTGGCCTAGTAAACAGTTTTAAACGCTATATTTCGACCCCTCAGTGGGGTCATCATCAGGCGAATTATTCTTATTATTATTCTTAATTATTCTTCGAAACAGAATACAAATGCCCAGACCTCCTCAGTCAAGTTAATTTCCAACTCCCCAGTCTCCGTTATCGTAGTAATAGACCTAAATTCCTCTTTTATCTCGGAAGAACTAGAACTCATATTGGAAAAAGAGCACAATGCATGTGCAAATATTATTAAATAGTTAACTGCTCTCGTAATAGCTATAAAAATAAACTAAAGAAAGCGTTTATGAAAAAAATTGAGGTATTGTTCTTTTTGTAATTGGTTATTTTCAGTTTGCAATTTTTTTTTTTTTTAGTTTTGCATGTGCATGCTGTTGATTTTAACTTAGTTCGTATACTAGTTACTTCAGTATTAATCTAATATTGTCATCAAACATTTTATCTATTACTTCTTTCATCTGCTTCATTTTTATCTTTTTATCTCGTTGTATGTAATTTGTGAGGATATTAAGTATATGTCGTGGGCAGATCGTAAAGTATGAAATCGAAAATCTTTAACCAAAGGCCAAAAATAGGTGCGACGACAGGTGTTAGGTTTACATGAAAATAAATTTGGGGAGGCGATCGAAGCGAGGTGACCCTCCTAGTTTTAACAGAAATATATGCTTAACGCTCAAACCTCATCAATGGGAATGCTTCTGGATTGATGGCTGCGTACAGAAGAACGACTATGTTGACTCGCCAAAGACTTCTGAAAAAAGTATTTAATTCATTTTTCATGTTCTCCAATTTATCAAGACTATTGATAGAGTAGCCGCCGCGCCGACTGGGTCCTAGTTAGGGAATGCAATCTCGGTATACCGAGATCTCGAAATACCGAGATCTCGCACATATATTGCAAGATCAATCACGCATCGTTATCAGTGCGAGATCAAATCTTGCGAGATCAAGCGGCAGCGCATATTACAGACGCAGACGAAGGGCATTGACGAAACTTGAATTACTTTAAAAAAAGGTAAAGCTTTGGATTTGCTGGGTCGAGAAGACAATAACGGCATTTTGCATCATAAAATCAACATCATTTTGTTGAAATTGATGACTACAAACATGGAATTAGAACCTTTTCCGCGGATGGGCTAGCCTATAGGCTAAATAAAGTAAAAATACACGTTATCTTTAAATAAAATCATATAGTCTACTCTACTGTTCACACTAAACAAATTTACCAAAAAACATAACAAAGCAAATAAAAAAAAACACATGCCCATACAACATTTACAGTTGGTTTTAAAGAAATTATGGAAAAACAAAATATTTGCGCTGGTATGTTTCTTTAGGAAAGTTTTTGAGTATGATCAGTAGAATAATATAATTAACTATTATAAGTGTGTTTAAATACATCCCTTTAATTGGATTGATATCTTGTTTTAATTTTTTTACTAACCAGTAGTAGAAACAATATTTTTTCGAAAGAATTTTCATTAGTGCAAGATCTCGCTAATACCGAGATCTTGCGAGATTGATTTTTTTTAATCTTGCAAATACCGAGATTGACATTTAGGTGCAAGATTGCATTCCCTAGTCCTAGCTAAAGCCAATGTAGAAATTATAGAAAATAAAAATCTAAATTTTTTACACGATAGCCCGAAGGCCGACTTATCACCCAAACTGGCAACGCACAACACTGTACCGCTAGCGATACCAAACGATGCTAAACCTTCTCGAGTTACCTAGCAAAAAAAAAATACTTTCCATAGCTATTTCCACTTTTTCAACACTTTTTTTGTATCTTGCGGCCGTGTGAGTCGCATGTTGGCCCAAGTGCCACATTGTATCATAAATCCAAAGCGCTACGAAACAAGCGTAGCTGGTACGTGGCTTACGTGTTAGATTGTAAAGTGTCTACACACAAAAGCCCGCCGATGCGCCACCGACACAGCTCCGGCTTTCTTTTCCTTTTTCCAAGCCAAGCCGTCGGGCTGTTGCTGTCGGCGGGTTTGGTGTGTAGACCCCCGTAGTGCTACACATTAGCATACATTCGAAGTGCTACGATATTAGCGTAACTGCGGCGTGGACCTACGTGTTAAGTTGTAGTGCTACACTGTAGCAAACATCCTTAGTGCTACGATACCAGCGTAGCTGCTGCGTGACCTACGTCATAGTAAAACCAGAATAGTAGGTTAATTCACGCTCCGTACGAGACTTAAATACCAGAGTTTGCAGGGTTGTCCCTTCTTTTAGTTTCGTAGCTAATGAAAAATTAGTTAATTGACTAATTGACAATTGTAGCACAGCTATGATCATAGGTACCTATGTTAAATGCGAACAAAGAAAATACGGTTTACATTTCACATTATTATTTATATATACCATAAATTGTGTACTCAACTTTCTTGTTGAGTAGGTATTGAGAAGAACGATAATTCTGGATTTGAGGAACTGTTATTGAGGCATCCGAAGACAGTACAATATGTTCGATTGCGTGCTGTCGACATATTTGAAGTGGTCGGTGCCGCGCGGCGTGGCGGCTTGTTCGAAAGACTTGACTGAGCACGACCGCGGCGTGACCCCGACTAGCGCCTATCTTGCATGCTAAGATATTGCGTTTACTGTTGTGTGCGTACTAGCACGCACACTGTTCTGGGTTTACTATGCCTACGTGTTAGATTGTAGTGCTACAGTGCAGCATACGAGTACTTTCAAGGCGCTACGATAACAGCGTAGCTGCTTCGTAGCCAACGCGTAGCAGTATTTTATTTACACGTAAATCTTTATAGCGATAATTCAAGATAGCCGCGTAAGTTTTGTGTCGAGTCTGATTATAAAGTAACAATTTGACACATAAGGGAGCCTCCATGAGCGGTGTTAACTGAGATACATCAACCACTGCAAACTCCAAGCGCCGATTATCAATTGTAACATCTGCGTATCGTGTATCGACGTGGCATAGCACGAAGATTCGTGACGATATAGATGCAGGAGCATTTCGTCATGAATACCTGTACTGGGGGAGTGATATCTGGCAGTTGCGTAGTATCAGTTAGTTAGCGACTTCTGTAGATTTTTGTGAAGTCCCTGGAAAGACTGATTAACGCCTCATCTGCTGTCACTCTCCCACTTTCTGGGCGAGCGCGCTTCATCCTAAGTCTTATCGACGATCGAAAATAAAAAATATATTTTTTGTAGTTCCTATGATTACAAATGACCATACTGATCAACATGTTTTCTGTTATGACCATTTAAATAACGCAAAAAAAAACCTCCGATGAAATGTACTCGTAGTTTGTATAGAGAAGCAATACATGATATTGTGGAAGCCGGAAACTGGCGATAGTACTCGTCCATACAAACAACTGCTTGTTAAAAAGAACAATCAACGTACAATCAGTTGTTAAATACATTTTGGTCGAGTAGGTAAACAACTTCTATTGAGATTTTTTTTTGCGATTGGTGGATTGTTTCCATTGTAAAAGTATGCACCACTGGTCCAGGACCAGTACTATTGCCAAAGTTACTGAAGACTCGGCAATTGCTCAGTATCAAGGTTCAATTACCCTTTTTGTGAAATTCGTAAATGTTTTTTTTTTCATGTTCCCTATAAACGCAAGCCCAGCCCCAAGTCAACCACAATGGGAAGTCAATATTGTCCTATTTTAGAAAAAAGTGTTATCGATCCATGATACTGATCACTTACCAAACCTCCAGTGAAAATTTGGCTTCATAAATTTATGTCATAATACAGGGTTATAAAGGATCACATTTTGTGAAAAATCGCCAAACAAAACTTGTTCAGTATGATCAGTAAACCAGTTTTGTATTACATAAGTAGTACACCTAGTATAACAAGTAGTAGCACTAGCATGCAACCCACCGCCATGGCCTGCTCCACCTCATCTTCAAATTGTTTCATTTCCTCAGGAGTTAGGATTTGCGCCTGAAGACTCCGGATGCTTACGGCCACGATGTGCTCGATCTCTTCATCTGGAGCTCTGATTCCCAATCCTGGGAAAATTATGTAAATAGTAGATTAAGGCGATATGTAAAAAAATACAGGTGCTTCTTTTTTGTGTATTTCATGAAATACACGGAAAATTTTAATAAATTTCTATATAAGGTTTTTCAATTTAAATTGAAAGTAATTTAGGAGGTGATTCAGTGTCGTTAATACATCACATTCCACTGCAAAGTACTTTTTTTTGCGCGAACTTTTTCTTCACTTGTCCATACAAACTGGGTCAGCTGATCGGACCACTTTGTACTGAAAAGTGAAAAAAAAGTTCGCGCAAAAAAAAGTGTTTTGCAGTGGAATGTGATTTATTAACGATACTGGATTACCTCCTAAATTACTTTCAATTTAAATTGAAAGAACTTATATAATCTAGGGTTTTGAAATTGGAAAACATATTTGGATAAATTTTCCTCGACAGAAATAATTGTTGAAATGAGGTCTTCAAACACACTTTTTGTCCTCGTTTGACGAATAGGAGGCATATACAGAACTCAAACATATTTTATTAGGTGTGTTTCAACAGTATCTAGAGATTTGATATTTGAAATTTTGCTGGCTATTTTAATTTTTTTATAAAAATTATAAAACTAAAATTTTTCACCTTCGCCCTGAATCCGCCCCTCTCGCACTGAGCGTGTTTTCGCTTGGAGTGACAGTGACAAAAATAAAATTCGCATAGCCTCTTAACTCACCGAGCGCGAAATGAAAAAAATCAATCATGTTCCGTGAGTCTTATAGTTTGCTTTTCTGTTAATTACTGTAAACAGTATGGACGAATGTGACACAAATATATGTATGAATAATTTTGCAAGTAAGAGTAGCCATTGATTTCTGTCCAAATTTTTTTCTGTACGGCTTTAAGGGGTCAAAACTTTTTTTTAAACTTATATGAGGGCCCACATTGAAAAAATGCATTGAAATAAAATTATCGTTTGTGGCTCGCTGGGGCCCCATGCGACCGCATTGGTTACATTGGCGTAACTACGCCACTGGTTATATAACAGTTAAAAAATTCGAGAAGCACTGTGGTAGCCTTATCGTTTCTATCGTAGCTAAAAGACACTTCGTATTTCTTACCTTTAATATCTGCCACCACCTCTTTAACGTTGATGCTGTTAATGACATCAGTTGTTAAAGGTATTTTTTCTTCTACCAAGGAGTTCACAAGACATGCCATTGTTTCTGCCGTTTCTGCAACAATTATGCCTCAGATTAGCCAATACCTGTCTAAGCCAATACCTTACTTGGTGCATAGGTTTCATGTATTTCATGAAATCAATGTAATTCCAAATGTCATTTCTAGTCTTGTACAGCGACTTCAGCAGCCTGCACCTGAGCAAAGATGCTGGAGTCGTCTGATTCCTCAACAGCAGTTTTTTTGTCGGAGACCCGACCCAGCGCTGAGCCATTTCTAGTGTATCAGCTGTCTTCTACGTTAATTAAGTATGTCAGCGACATCAGCACAGCAACCTACATCAAAGCCGACATGGCTAGAGCTACACTGTCCCTTAACGGTTGTCTCATCACAAATCTATCTCTAGCTGTCTTCTACAAATTACCTATGTCAGTGACGTCAGCAGCCTGCATCAGAGCTGAGATAGCTGGAGCTAGGCGGTCTCTTAACGGTTGCCTCTCATCGGAGACCCGGCGCAGAGCTATCTCTAGTGTATCAGCTATCTTCGGGTGCATTATCCAAGGACCTTCCATTGCTTTCGTCTGTATGGTGGAAATTATAGGCATAAGGTCACTTTTGATTTTGTTATCACCAAAGGTCAAAAAAGCAAGAAACTTAAATCCGGCAAAGATTCCGACTTGTAACTTTACTTCGGAATCTTCACAGTGCAATAACAATGTCTACTCAAATATAATTAAACTCACATGGTCTTTTAGAAGCTTCTCAGAGAGAGTAGCGAGTGCATCGAAGGCCCTGGTGTGCCGCTTGTACATGGTAGGGTCAGCCCCGGACTTTAGAACCCATTTGCGTACCAGACTGTCCACCACGTGATACCGCGATTCTTCCCTGCGAGCCCCATATGGAAGACACGATTAAATATATAAATCCCGGGGGGGGGGGGGGGGGGGGTGCCGAAGGTGTTTTCTTAATGATTGGAAAGCGACGATAGGACCTAAGAAGAAGGCCGCCCACTCAGAACGTGGGAGAGTAAAAGCAAAATCTACGGAAGTCGGTAACGGACGAATGACTGATGCTACGCAACTGCCTTGTAACCACTCTCTCTCGGTCTTGGTACAAATAGTCACAGATGGCGTTCCAGTTGCGGCTTTTCAAAGCATTGATGAGGAAGATTCTATTTCTATGTGCGCGGGCGCGGAGACATATTATTATTCTTTATTGTACACAGAAAATAAACATTTACAAACATACCATAAACAAGATTATGTTTATTTTGCGAAATCCATCGCTAGGAATACTCTAAATATTATTAGAGTGCATTACAAACTAGAAAATATCAATCAGAAACAAATCCAAAGACAAGAATTTGAAAAAAATCCCCGGGCCAGGATTCGAACCTGCGACCTCTTGTTATCAAGACAAGCGCGCTACCAATTGTGCCACCGAGGTTCCTACCTCGACCGCGTCTTCTTGATATACTAGCTTGTACTGCACATACAGAACGCTCACGAGAGCGTTATGTGATTTTCACGCCTTGTTCTTAAGAAACAGATGGCGCTGTCGTCGCTACAAATATTGTTGCTTTAAATACTCTAAATATTACTAATATATACTCTAAATATTCAAGCAGATGCAAAAAAAAAAAAAAACAAAAAAATAAAAAAATGACAGTGGACAAGTATGATGGAAGACTTCGCCGGTCGAGGTAGGAACCAATTGATAGCGCGCTTGTCTTGATAACAAGAGGTCGCAGGTTCGAATCCTGGCCGGGGAATATTTTCAAATTCTTGTCTTTGGATTTGTTTCTGATTGATATTTTCTAGTTTGTAATGCACTCTAATAATATTTATACCATCAACAAATTGACATGTACAAAGGCAAACTTATCTCTATAGAGACATACTGCGTGACAGCCGCCATTTTAGTTATGCAATCCACCGACTTACCCGGATAGGACGAGCGGTAACTGCTCCGTGAGGTCCTTCAGGAGTTCCAACGCGTCGTCACGTGGCACCTTCATGACGTCCAGGCAGTCGTACAGCAGCACCATTATGTTGACGTCATACACTACGTTCGTCGAACCGCCTAATGGGGCTCTGGAATAATAAGGTCGCATGTGATGCCGGTGTAGTAAAATATAACCACTTCATCTCAAGAAGATCTTTGCTTCATCTGCGTATGGGTATTGTACAAGTTGCCTATAGAAATTTAAGGGCACCTGAGGGTGCCAAATGGGATCTATTACTAGGGTTGCCAGATGGGAAAACCAAAATATCTGGGCAAAATTTCAGTCGGGATTTTGGGATTATGGCGGGACTAATAAATATTACGAATCAAAAAAATATAATCTTGATAAAAACAACAGTCGGCGGGCAAAAAAGCGTTTTGTTGTAATGAGCGTTTTTCCTTATGTCAAATTTAGTGTTAAATAAGATTCCTAGATGGCACTGTCGTATTCTTTAGCAACAGAATCAAAGACAAAACTGCACCGATTCCAAACAAACTTTGACATTGATTGCTACGAACCACATTTTATCTATGGTGACATGGACAGCGCCATCTGGAGGAGACCTAAGAACTAAGAAAAAAAAACAACGAGAAAAACGCTCATTACTTTAATTTTAATAATAAAATATATATTTTTGATTAATATTTGCGATTGTCGGCACTTGGTGAAACATCATCATAATCTTGATAAAAATACTTGTAACTGTTTCACAATATCACTCTTTCATGAATCCAACCGGTTTAGCCTTACGACATTATTAAGATTCAAAATTCAAAATTCAAAATTCAAAAAGTTTATTTTGCAAAGTAGGTATATATAATACACGTTTCACAAGTCAAATTTTAATCTTATAAAAATATATGTAATAAAATAATAAATGTACATGAACTACTTAGATTAAATGTTTTTTTTAATTTATGTAGCAATATATATACGATTAAAATTATAGGTAAAATATTATTATACAAGATGAAATCCAATCAACCGCCCGAACCCATACCGGAGACCCGGCCAGGGACCAGGAACAGGTTCAATGATCACCAACCGAGCCCCCAGCACGAATCCAGGCAGCCGACCAAATCCCATCTTATATACTACATAGTAATAGGTTACATATATAAATACATGCCTACCTCCGCCCATTCGATTAGTCTTGCTAAGAAGAACGGGCAAGAAACTTGGCAAGATCATGTCTTTTTTTTTTAACATAAACTTATACTATACATCAAATTACTTATATCTACTTTAACCAAGGGATAAGAAAATACAAGACAGCAGGAATTCAGGTTAATGAAAAAAGAAAAACATATATATCTTTGCCTACCTGTCTCATATAGTCTATTTCCTTTTACAGTCTGTAATTAATTAATGTTAACTCTTAAGAGGAATCAAAAGTTAGGAAATTATATTAATTAATTAAATTATTACCTACTTTCATTAAAATCAGTATCACTATAACACCATGCTTCACCATCATCCAAATATTCATTTATTTTATAATATGCCTTTTTCAGTAGGCCCTGCTTAATATACTGTTTAAACTTATTCTCTGACAAAGTAAGGACCTCCTTTGGAAGTTTATTGTAAAATCTTATACCATGTCCTACGAAAGAGGTACTCACTTTGGCGAGTCTGATTTTTGGAAAAGCCAGTTTATACTTATTTCTGGTTTCCTTACAATGTTGCTCACCAAGCCTTGGTTAAGGAGCTGTTAAATATAATAAAAAACAATAAAAGGAAAGTGTAGTTGTTGTTTACATTGCAGATGGTAATAATAAATGATATTTAATTTAATAAACGGCATTATCAAGGAGCTGTTAAATATAATAAATAAACAATGAAGGAATGTTTAGTTGTTGTTTACATTGCAGGTGGTGAATAATAAATATCATATAAGGCGAAACCGGTTGGATTAATAAAAGAGTGATATTGTGAAACACTACAAGTATTTTTATCAAGATTATGATGATGTTTCACCAAGTGCCGACAATGGCAAGTATTAATCAAAAAAATATATTTTATTATTAAGATTAAAGTAATTACAACAAAACGCTTTTTTGCCCGCCGACTGTTGTTATTTGTTATTTGTCGGGACAATCCCGACCATCTGGCAACCCTATCTATTACTGAGTCTCCGCTGTCCGTTTGTCACAGGCACAAATTATAGAGGGATACTACGTAGCACAGGGGTCTACAGCTTCAGCCGTAATGGCAGTACACTACGTACAGAAGAATCACATTGCAAAGACTTTTAAATAAATAGCTACTCTGGCTGAGCGGCAATAAAGTGCAACCTACCCTGCGTTCCGAAATAGAATTATATCGCTAAAATCGATTACGAAAGTAAAGTGAATGGCTTATGATCCATTGTAATTCTATTACGGACCGCAGGGCTAGATCGCACCCGTGCTTCGACATCTTTTTATAATAGCCTACTGCGTGTGGGCAAGCGAAAAAGTATCGAATTACTACGCACGAAAGCTTTTTTTACACTGACCATCTCAAGGTCAAAAGTCGCCGCTCGACTGATATTTACTCTGATCGCGCGCCGCGTGGGTCACGTGAAAAGTGAGACCGGCCTGTATTGTATCTGTGGTAAGAGAAGCGAGTTAAAATTTTCACAGAATACCTGTTACTAGGACCTCTACAATGGCAAAAATTAAAAAAATTTAAACCCAAGGGATAGCCTAATACAAACCTCAAAAAAGTAGAATTTGTTTACGTTATATGTTTCTGCTCTTTACCAAAATGTTTTAGGGATAAATACCGCAAATACCGGCTAAGTGCGAGTTGGACTCGTGAACGAAGGGTTCTGTATCACTACAAAATATAAGTACGGAACCTTAAAAACATTTTCGTAAATAACAACAATATAGATAGATGGCATAGCAACAGAAAACAAGTCGCTAAAATGGTAGCGCCTGACAAACAATTCAAGATTTTCTGATCACGGAACCCAAATTTTTATAATTTGTTATTACAATCTGAGCAAATTTAAAAATTGTATTTATTACCGTCTTTAAGATAGAGCTAAAAAAATAATGTTGAACAAATTCTACTTTTTCGCAGGTTATTGTGTGGTAACTTAACGTTAACTCAATTTTTTTTATTATTTGCCTAGGCCATAGCGCATTCTGTGAAAATTTCAACTCGCTATATGTTACGGGTGAAGCTGTATACGCTTCCAGACAGACGGACGGACATACAGACAGCGTTTGGCACTCTTCGGGAACGGAACCCTAAAAATGAGTTTTCGTTGCACTTGAATCTCAATTATTTTGGACAAATTATACCAATGTAATTGATTGGTATTTGAAGTTTAAAAATCTGCAAGTGCTCGTGATAATTCGTATATATCGTATAATATCGTAATAATAATCCCATCAAAAACATTAAATGTACAAAAATGTCAAGTCTCGCAATGCAATCTTTCCACCGTAAAAAGTTTTGAGATCTTTGACTTGAGATATTTCGTAATCAAATATAGGTACAAACTTGTAATTTGGGGGTAGAAGTAGGTTTAGCAAGTTCTCTTGATAACTGAAATTTCAGACTTCTAGCTTTACCCACAACGAAGATACAGGGGGGTTGAAAGTGCCGTGAGTTGCTTCGAGAAAAGAATGGTACGGTCGTTCCGCGTTTTTTTTTGCGAGACTCGGCGGGGGCACTGCCGTGCCCCCCGATATGGTATATCATACGTAGAGGCCAATATTAATAGGACCAATATTGGTTGAATTGTATTGGACATACATGGGGAAGTACTTCTTGGCCCGGTAAATGTTCCTGTGTATCATCATAAGCTCCAGGTCACTGACTTCCCCCGGAGTGCTCACCCCAGCCACACCTGTCCCCATTTGTGGCCGGGTGAGTGACGCGCCCTCGAACAGGGGCTTCAAACGGAGCCCGTTGATTTCTTTGTTGAGTTTCTAAAACAAAGTAAATATTACCAGATTACCTACATTATACAGGGTGCTTGGAAATAAGGTTTTTATATTATTTTTCAAACTTTCAGACTAATAACCTAAAATAAATAATTTAAAAATAACTATTCCTCTCTCAGCACTTATTTATTATATTTCTCATCAAAGATAGATAAGTGATCATTTATAAAAAAAATACATGCCCTGAATTCCCATAATCTCAGAAATAAAAGGTCTTAAGTGGAAAGAAAATATTTTTTATTTTGTAATTTTTGAAATATCGACGTGTTTGACTTGAAAAAAATTCATCATTTTCGACCCCTAGTTGATAGGCATTATTTGTTGGAAATGACCTCTAGTATCCCTTTTAAGGAATAGGTCGAATTTTTAAGCACCCTGTATACATACAGAATGTTCATTTGGTCTACAACTTGCGTCACATGAATAAAAATATATTTATATTAATTCTTATTGCACACAGAAAACTTATTTTAAATTACACGATAAAAGCTATGTACAATGGCGTGCTTATCTGAATACTGTGATTTCTTCCAATAAACCAAATAGGGATATTTGATATAAATAAGATATTCATATTGTGCACGATTAAAAGATTAAATAAATAGTAGATACCTAATAGTTAAAAATATAATAATAAACTACATAAAATTAACATGCCTAGATAGTACCTATAAATAAATATAAAAATACATATTCAGATGATGAATGATACATATACATAATATACCTATATACATGTACCGACATATACATATATGTCGAAGATAATGCTCTTTTATTTTCCTTTTGAATAAACCAATGGAGGGGCTATCCCTAATAGCGTGAGGACCACGTTTATATGTCCTAAACTTCTCTTGATAAATGGTTACTGCGGCGCAGAGTGCTAGTACCACGGAGCAATTACGAAGAGGAGTCTGTGTGAATGGAGGCATGTTACGATCGATGGTGGCATAACGTCACAAAAGAGGGTGATTGAGATTGGTGGCATATGTGCTCTGTGTGCTCTGTGATCGGTGGAACGGCGGAGCCAGCTTTCCCGTACCTCTGCCTTCCACCCCGCGTCTCTGCCTTCCACCCCGTGCCTCTGCCTTCCACCCCGCGCCTTTGCCTTCCACCCAGCGCAGTGTCACACAATTTTCCTTAGAGAAATGAATATCGGCAACTCCTCTTCGTAATTGTTCCGTATATAGTGGAGTCGATTCGGCTAAACACGATTTAACTAATTTGACAGGACTAACCTTATTTTAAGCATTCTGTCTTTGTCTTTTCAATACGGAAAGACCAAGACAGAAGGCTCAAATTAAGTTTAGTTCTGTCAAATAAGTTAGCCGAATCGATACAATTACCTGCCTACTCGGGTGCCACTCCCCACCCCGCCGCCATGCCGTTCCACCAGTGCTGAATCAATTTCACTATTGTCATATACATATGCTATTTTGTCGCTCCTAAATTATCATAAATAAATTCCCAAATTTATTCTCAAATTATGTATTTTTTATATTTTTTTCGTCATCATTTCGTATCGTGAATATAACCTACCCTGTGACAAGTTGCTGATCAAATAAACACTTTGTTTACTAGTGTAAATCGACTGCTATTTGTAAATGAGAGTAAAAACTCTACTGATTGCACCGAACATCTTTCCTAAAGCAACAATTCCCTCGCAAATTATAGTGACTTAAGGGGCAGGTAGTCGCCAACGACCTTGAGTCGACCTCTGTCGGTACAAATATCGACAGAAACTATATTTAAATAACGTTTATATCAGCGCGCACTGCATTACGACAACGTTGGGTCTCCGCACAGGGGAAAAATTATACTTTTCATATGGACGCGATGGACGGAAAAAAATTCCATAAATTATTTTTTAAGCAATATTTTCAGTATTTCAGTGCACTCATTTTTGGATGACGCTGGGAACAGGCGCCTTAAATTTCACTTGGCCATGCAAAATGTACTTTGTATGGAAGAGATTTTTCCGGGATTACATTTCTTTGAGAAATATTGATCATTAGAATATATAGTTGCATTTAAATACAGCTAATAGTCACTTTGATTTTCACGAAAAATGTTCGTCGTTTCGGTCGACTTAAGAGTGACCTTTAAGGCGATACAAAAAAAAATGGGTTTTTTCGAACCCATTTACTCCACTATAACGTCATCTACGTATTTCATTTTTGGGTAAATGTTTATTGAGTATTTGATTAAGATTCTCACTGAACTAAAATGCGATTGGATGAAATTTTCTCGATAGAATTTAATTCCGAAAATACCTCAATTTTTTTTTATTTTTTCTTATAATTCTGAAATCCTAACTAATTATATTGTGAAATTGCATTCAAAATGTGGATATTATGTATTTGTAAAGTTTTCTTGAAAATCTTTTTGACAAAATAGCTTAGTACGTTTTATATTAATAAAAAACCAACTTTTTGCTACTTTTCCACGAATCCTTCCTACTCGCACTGAGGGTTTTTTCGCGTATGGAGTAACAGGGACGCTAAAACTTTTACGTATCGCCTTAATCAGGCCCCGCGTGAGTTGTTCCAACGCACTGTGGAATTGATAGAACAACGGCATATCAAAAATGGTTTTTACCAATGTAGCTACTGGAATACTGTTTTCGTTATATGTAGTAGTTTATTAGTCAAACTTTACTAGAATGAGAGCATTTCATAAAGTAAATTAACATTATATCATTGCAGTATAGAAACGCAGAAATAAAAGTAAATCTGGATGTGAGGAGCTCTGAACCGGGAATCGAACCCGGGACCTCTCGCTTGCCGGGCGATTGCTCTAGCCTCTGAGCTATCCAGGTCTCAACACAACTCGTGAATTTACCGATGTGCTTTCCCATACTGCAATGTTATTTATAGATACCCACTTTATAGTGAGCCACTTGGCGCCTAGAGGACGCTAGTGTATTCAAAGCTAGTCAAAGACCATTATGCCCTACCGTCACCTGTTACAGTATCGGGTAGTGAAGAATACACATTTCTCTTATCGAAACTATGACAGAAATAAATTTCTATGTTTGAACACTTGGCGATTTATCCATCGCAAGGAGATATAAATTAACATTATAAATCGCCAAGTGTTCAAACATAGAAATTTATTTCTGTCATCATTTCATAAACCTTGTCAAAAAAAAAAACAGTTTCTAAAAAGATCCTCCTATGATGACTTTAAATACGTTTAAAATTAATAGTTTAGTTTAGGTGTAAATAAATTAATAACAAAATAAAAACAAGGTAATTTTTAAAGTTCATCGAGGCTTTTAACAGCTTCCCACGCTTTAATATATATTGTAGATTTGTATATTTTATAAGCAGGCACATTTCATGCCAAAATTTTTTGAGCGGTTATACAAAATTTCAGGTAAAATAAAAAAACTATTATGAGTAAAAAATTTGAATCTGTAAAAAAAATTTTTTTTTTTTCCGAAACAGTACGAAATTTTACACGCGCGCAACACGAGGACATGTATAGTAGTATAATATGTGGTTTCATTAAGAGGCTATGAGATTTTTATTTTTGTCACTTACTCCAAGCGAAAAACGCGTAGTGCGAGACAGCGGATTCAGGGCGAAAGAGAAATTTTACGTTTTTATTTTTATAAAAAAAACTAAAATAGCTTGCAAGATTTCCAAAGTAAAAAATCTACATATAGTTGAAATCCATCTAATAAAACATGTTTAAGTTCTGTACATGATTTCTATTCGTCAAACGAGGAGAAAAATTGTGTTTGAAGACCTCACTTTTGATTCTATAGAGGAAAATTTAACTTAACATGTTTTCCAAAAACAAAACCCTAGATTATACAAGGTATGATCAAAAAATACCCGGAATACGTCATTGCAAGGGTACATTTTTTATTGTTCTATACATACAATAGTATGTAAATTTTTGGCCATGTTGGATGCGTAGTTGGTTATTGATAGACAAACAAGTAAGACGCGTTTAATGATTTTCCAGAGTGAAAGTGACACAACAAAGAATTTATATTAAAATCAGTATTAAAAAAACAAAATCAAATACAGTGCCATGTTTGGAATGTTAATATGCTTAATATAATGCTTATGGAGAGTCTGATATTAAGAAAATAGCCGTTTACGATTGGAGCGGTTCGAAGAGGGCCGTGAAGACATTAAAGATGACTAAAAGTATGGGCAGCCAAGAAAATCGACTACGGATGACATCATCCACAAAATCAAAAGAAATTGTGCTTTCTAATCAGCGAATAACTATTAGAGAGGTGGCAGAGGAAGTTACTGTCTCATACGGATCTAGCGAACCAATTATCACCAACATTTTGGGCATGTCTCGAGTGGCTGGCAAATTCGTGCCAAAATTGTTAAATCTTTAACTTATTTGTTTGCGATATTTTGAAACAAAACCAAAACGCATTGATGCCTCAGCCACCATATGGAACGAACCCCGTTTCATTAGTTTCTGTTCCCAAAGATGAAGAGAACCATGAAAGGACGACGTTTCGCGACCATAATAAATGACATAAAGACCGAATCGCTGAAGAAACTGATGCATCATATCAAAAATTGCGTTCCATAAATGTTCCGAAGACTGGAAAAGACGTGAGTACTTTGAAAAGGACAATATTGAGGACGACAAAGATTATTTTTTAAATAAAAATTTTATTTTCGTTTATTTTATGATCTGGATGGTACCAGAAATTTATTATAATTTTAATGAATAAATTAATAAGAGCACAACTATTTTTACATAGCCTCTTAAACACAAAAGTCCATTTTACACCCGGTATAGATAAAATAGGCGTCAACATAGCAAAGATCTGATTCAAACCGCAGTAGGAAAATTGTGACAAAAATTATAATCTTATCTTGTCACTTATCAGATGAAAGTAACATGATTATGAGCAATTGCGTAAACAGATTAAACTGCTTGATCCTATCCGAGATGTCAGACCTAAAGGTTATGTCGAACATTTGGTAAAACTTGGGAAAAGCCACTACGTTTTAGATTATTTATGTAATGGCAACCGCAAAGTTTGTAATTTTATATACTTTTTTACCTAAAACCAAACTATTACATTTTAACATAGAAAACAGACATTTTGAACAAAGGCGGCACTTATTGCTTGTAGCAATATCTCCTAGGCAACCTTTGAATAGAAGATAAATAATAAAATAAACTTTTAACAAAAAAATAGTAACCGACTTCAATAGTAACAGCAGTCATTCACTAAAAAGTTAATAATAATTCTATAAAGACCGATGGTACCGAAGCAATACTTTTGCCGACTTCTTTCTTCCTGAAACATTATGTTATCTAGAAGTCGGCGTTCTTAAATTGGTTTTTATGTTGCTATATCGTAGGAAAAACGCCGACTTCTAGATAACATAATGTTTCAGGAAGAAAGAAGTCGGCAAAAGTGTTGCTTCGGTACCATCGGTCTTTACAGAATTATTATTAACTTTTTAGTGAATGACTGCTGTTACTATTGAAGTCGGTTACTATTTTTTTGTTAAAAGTTCATTTTATTTCACATTTTTTAGTGTTGCTGAGTTAAATTGTGAGGTATGGGTAGTTCTTGCAAACATGGTGTTAATATGAAACGAAGTTCAAGTGAGTATAAGTAGCTATGTTTGAGTCGCTTCCTGCTATCAGCACCCTAACACAACATGATTACTGCAATTTCGAGTTATGTGATGTCATCCGTTGCAGAGTTCTACGGTGATGAAGCCAAGATCGAAGGTCAGGTGGGTACTCTGGCAATTTTCAAGCATTGCCCTGCAATGAGCACCCTAACACAAACTGATTGCCGCAATCCAAAGTTATGTGCTGTCATCCGTTGAGGAGTTCTATGGTGATGAAGCCAGGATCGAAGGTCAGGTGGTTATTCTGATAATCTCCAAGTAATACCCTTAAATCAGCACCCTAACGCAGTGATTGCCGCAATCTCGAGTTATGTGCTCTGATCCGTTGAGGAGTTCTATGGTGAATATGGTGATGAAGCCAGGATCGAAAGTCAGGTGGAAGAATGTAGATTTTCAAGCAATATCTTGTAATCAGCACCCAGGTACAAAGCGATTACCTCAATTTCGAGAGGTATGCTGTCATTTTCTGAGGAGTTCTACTGCCTATCTCTGAAGACCTTCAATAGATCATAACCAAACCTAAAATGGGACCTACCTGGAAGTACACTCTTCCAAACAAAAAAATTATTATTCAAATCGGTTTAGAAATGACGGAGTTATAGAGTAACAACGCCAAAAAATAAAAAAATAAAAAACATACAGTAGAATTGAGAACCTCCTCCTTTTTTGAAGTCGGTTAAAAAAGGGTAGGTATTGTAAATGCCAACAAAATTTATAATGTTAACATAATAATAAAATATATAGTTTTATTGTTTAATATAGACATACTTAACACGAAATACATAAACATACTTATAATTTAAATATATGAAATAAACACAAATATTTTAAGATGACATTATACTGTGGCGTGCACAGAACTTTTTGCTGGAAAAGCAAGCAATTGGTCAAGAATAACAATAAATAAAATATGAAAAAATTTAAATACCACTTTGAAAAAAAAAAGTTTGTATTGGAAATTTACACTCTAGGGTAGAATTGTCTACCCTGGCGTCATACAATGTTTTTATTTTTTGATGTGATATTTATATTTTTTCATATTTTTTTATTGTTATTCTTGACCAGTTGCTTGCTTTTCCAGCAAAAAGTTCTGTACACGCCACTGTTTTATACATATTTAAATTAAAACAGTTTTATTTTGACGGATATTCGGTATGAAAAAAGTGCTTCACTTTGATTATTTTCTATAAAAAAAATCATTATTCATATTCGAATTGGTATAGTTTCATGATATTATCTATTTAATTTCGCGTCAGTGACAATGACGCCACTAGAGATCCGGCGTCATTATCAACATCAAGTGATCTAAGTGTGACAACTTAAATTATAAAACTCCTTGAAATATTGTAATTTATATTTATTAATTAGTTATTAAAAACAAAAAGATTTTACAAGATGATTAACATAATAAATTATGCTAATTAACATATCAGAATATAGAGTCCGGTTTTGGTTTGTAATCAGGGGCCTTATTGTCTAACTTCAACATCTATCATTATCGTTATTTCTAGCCAATCACATTACCACCACAACGTTTGGCTCAACTAAGTTCCATCGTTTACCGACCATTTTTGGTTTGAAATTCCCCTTCTGTTTGATGCTTTTCATTTATTGCACGTCATTTTTAGACATGGTTCAAGTATACAATTATTTAGTAAGGGGAAACTCTGGCCGAAAATAGATGAGTACGTACAACCTGCCTTTTTTTGGTAATCCGTCATCAGCGGTTACAATTTATTCATGAGAATAGATCCAACGGTAAAGGCGACCGACCCGACCCCAGTAGTTTTATATGTGAGAATAGACCCGACCCCCGCACTTTTAACAAAAATTATTTGGTCTTTTGCAAACGCATTTTTATTGCCCCACATGCATGTCTCGTATTATAGCAGGCCTCGGTGAAGCTTTGGCCTGCTAACTCTCCTCGACAGGCAATACCCTTCTTTCCACCGCTCGGATATAATGAGAAACTGTGCAGCTCCCTTAGCGGTTTACAAGAGTTTTCGTTTTTCTAATACAAAATAATTTTACACAGTCACTAACTAGCATCGTGACCCAAACTCATGGTAGACCTACTACTGGCCCGAAATGTACCGCTCCGCTTCTCTCGTGTCGTTGGTGAAGGTGAGCCTAATATAGTATAGGCGGTTTAGTTGATTATACAAGGAAAATGTTGTTGCTGTGGTAAACCGTATGGGATTTAGTTTATCTTTAGATTAGTTGTTGTCGCTTAGCTTAGATGATGTACTTTATCCTTGTTTTACATTTGTCATAGATAACATTTTATTATAAGTATACATTGAAATTTAAATAAGCAAATACAGGCGGAATGTATTTTCGGCTAAGTCATTTATTTAGTGAAGTTCTGGCTCAATGACTGACTCACTCAATGACTGACTCATGAACGCCCAGTCTAAACCCTTAGACCTAGAAAGCCGAAAATTTTGCACAGAGGTTCTTTATAATGTAGATAAGAAATAATGATTCGGGAGAAACGGCATCCACGTGATCCACGTGAGCAAGCAATGCCGCGGGGCGTCTGCTAGTGATTATATAAAATTAATGGTATATATGGTTCTTATATGGTATCAGTAAGTTGAACTGGCAGTGGACTGGCCATATTTGTCGCCGTCGTGATGACCGTTGGGGCCGTAAGGCATTGGAATGGAGACCACGTACAGCAAAGCGTAGCGTAGGCCACCCTCGTGGCCGCTGGACTGACGATCTGAAGGAGGTTGCGGGTGGCGGCTGGATGAGGATGACTGAGGACCGCCAAGAGCGGCGTAATATGGGGGAGGCCTATGTCCAGCAGTGGACAAATACGGGCTGATAGATGGATGGATGATATGGTTCTTAAGCTATAAGCAAATATATGTGTATACTTAAGTGGTCACTGCTCAGCCCCTTAATCGGTCAGTACATATAATTATTTTTTACTTTTTAGTGAATGACTGCTGTCAAATTTGAAGTCGGTTACTATCTTTTTTTGTTAAAAGTTTGTTTGTATTCTACTTGTTTGTATACTATGACAATTTCGTACTTATGTTGTACTAGTCTTAAATTTACGTAACTATACTTACATATTTTTATAGTACAAAATATGGTATTTTCTAAGATTTCCCATAAAAGCTCGATGTAACCTACCCTCAAGCCCCCCCAGAATATGTTTCTGGATTCGCCATTGCCTGCATCACTTATACCTATACCTTCTTTACTTAACGTAATAAAGCATAGTTACCTTCAGCATAGTTGGGACACCAACATGCGCTTATAAGGGCATTAAGAGGCAGGTTTACTTTAGTGTTATCCTTCACCGTTCAGCAAGTGATAAGTGAGCATTCAAATCAAATACTATGGACAGATTGCGAAAAACTCATGGGTGCGTGCTTGACCGGGCAGGATTTCAACCCGAATCTCAAGATTGAGAGTTTGATCTCCTACCGACTGAGCTACCACTGCCAGAGAAGGAGAAGAAGAGATGGTCATTGGCTTTACCTAGAGCAGCGTTTCTTAACCTTTTTTGTCCACGGACCCCTTAGGAAATCAAGGACAATTTTAAGGACCCCTTAATAAAAAAGCAGCAATAAATTTCGGACCATTTATTTTAGTTCTACAAATTACAAAAAAAAAAAAATACTTTTTCATTTAAAATACGTTAATGAGAAGGTTGGTGCTGCTTTTTTGCAACTAAATTACTGATATTTGGGTTTATATTACTACGGAGTTATAGTCTCAAATCGGATTTCACTTTTTAATCCGTTTCTGTATTTGTTTTTAGTATACAAAAGAGCAGAGAATGCCTTTTCACAGATGTATGTCGTTGAGAAAAGCATTAAATGTTTCAGTGCTTCTTCTGATATTTCTATAATCTTTTTTTTACATTCACCCAAAAACTTCGGACGTCGAGCTGCGGACCCCCATACATATGCTCGGGGACCCCCAGGGGTCCGCGGACCACAGGTTAAGAAACGCTGACCTAGAGCAATAGGAGTCAACAGCCAGACTCTAGTGGAACACACGAACACAAAGGAGATTAGATCTCAATTCGTAGTGATATTGAAAGTCAGCGTTTTTAACGAGTAGCGTTATTTTCCATCATTATCATCGTGATAAACAACCATGTAAATACCATAACCTTTAGGCTAGATACAAAGAACACTACCATAAAAAAAAGGTAACATACATATGACATGAAAAACCACAATTGCCCACGTGAACCCAAAACAACACCTAAATATCCTAAATTCCTAACTCTATTATTCAGATCACAGAATAATCTACTAGTTCGCCCCGAACTGTGAACTCGCGGACCCCCACTTACAACCCCATATCTCCGAAACCCCTTGACCAATTTGGCTCATGTTTGAACTTAAAAATTCTTTTTGTTTCATTTACTCGTCTACCAAATTTCACGACGTTCCAATCAACGATACTTGAGTTATCGTCGGACAAACATTCATACAAATCATTCATTCACGTTCAAGTAGACTCGGAGAACTTCGTTCGCTCGTTCAATTAACTACATCATCTGCTGATCATACTGAACAACCCTCCAAAGAGACATACCCGCGGAAATGAAATAATATATAAGAAAGAAAGAAAGAAATTCACGTTCACGTTTCCTTACTCATATTGAAAACTTATTGTGATTTTTGCAAGGGCAAGTTGATTTTTTTTATTGATTTGTTCATCGTTTATGTTTCTTTAAGCATGTTGTTCAGTATGATCAGTAGATTACGTCTCTTTTATTTCAAGATACCTGTCCAATTACTCCCGGTTTACTTTTAAAAGCCGAAAACTGTTGATAGTATACTTGTCTAATCGAACAACTTTTACTATTGAGCCAAAGAGGAAACAGCAAAAATAAAAATCTATTGTTCCATACATTACATTTTGGTACATTTTGGTCAAGTAGGAACATCCTTTTTATGGAATATCTGATTTTTTTACTTGTACGATGATTAGTGTTGCCTTTTTTAGTCACTAAAAATCCAGCCTTTTTAAATAAATATGTACTCGTAAGTGTTAAGTAATATTTTGGTGAGTGTGATATTTTCGATTTAATTAATCATTTTATTTCAATTTAATTAATCATCCACAATACGGAACCCCAGGTACGCGAGTCTGACTCGCACTTGGCCGATTTTTTCATAATGATCGTTCGTTCTTCCAACAGTCGGTTGGTCACACAATTAATAACCTCTGCAGAATTATGTACATTATGTACTTATTTACTTCTATTTGCAGACTGCAGTTCATAATAATGGCTAATGTAGGTATAGTGAGAGTATACTAAAGGAATCACACAGAAAATGAAGCATTAACTAAGTACGAGTATTTAAAGTTTTGAATTTGGCACATGGGCATCGTATAAGTTTTTCTAAATACATCTCAAAATGAATGTGTACTTAGTACAAATATTTTACTTTGGTGTCTTATGGTCGACATTATCTCCTTTGATAATGTCATACATAATGTTTCTGTAATTTGATGACTTAACTCTTTTGGAGTTGTTTATCTTTCGTTATATCAGTTATATCTGGAATCATAGATGCTGGCTCTCCAAGTTTATCATCAGTTGAGTACCATTCTCAGTAGTAAGATGACGGCTTTACCTTCAAGCAATATAAAAGACATCGATACGGGCAGAGTAGTGAAACATATCCGGAAGGTGTGCAGCAAGAAGAAAATAAAAGGATGTTTTCCGATCTTCAACTGGTTGCCGCATTACGATGGAACTTCCTTCCTGCACGACATACTAGCAGGATTGACAGTGGGAACAACTGCTGTGGCACAGGGAATAGCCTATGCAATAGTCGCTGGGTTGCCACCAGAATACGGTCTCTATTCAGGTATATTGGGAGGATTCGTGTACACAATATTTGGGAACTGTAAAAACATGTCGATGGGTCCCACGGCCATGCTTTCCGCTCTGATTGGGAAGTACGTAAGTGGAACGTCACCAGATTTTGCCGTCTTGGCCACGTTTTTGGCAGGGGCTATTCAACTGAGCTTGGCAATCTTCCAGCTCGGTTTCTTAGTGGAATTCCTTTCGGGACCCGTGATTGTCGGATTTGTTACCGCTGCCGCTTTACAAGTGAGCACAGGACAGTTGAAATCACTCTTCGGAATACAAGGAAAAGCGGGAAATTCGTTTGCGCAGTCAATATATTTGTTCTTTGCGAATATAACAGCTGCGAGATTATGGGATACGGTATTGGGATTATCAACAATTTTGGTGTTAATCGTTCTGAAAAAAATGGGCGAGGGCTGCAGCTCGGACGTTGGTACGGCTAAGAAAATTTGGCGCGCTCTGAGCTTATGTCGGAATGCGGTGGTGGTCATTGTTGGATTGATCATTTCGTGCATTTTACATTTGATCTGGAGTGACACAAGCATACTTACTGTTACTGGAGACATAGCTGGAGGATTACCTGAAGTGAAACTCCCTCCGTTTAGCACCACAATTGGAAATACAACGTACAACTTCATAGACATGGTGGAAACTCTTGGACCTCAGTCCATTGTGATGCCGCTAATTGCCATTTTGGAAGTTGTAGTGATATCGAAAGCCTTTACATCGGATTCGAACTTCGATGCTACGCAGGAGATGATAGCATTGGGACTCTGTAACTTGTTGGGATCGTTCTTGGGCAGCATGCCCGTGACTGGATCATTTTCTCGATCGGCATTGTACGAAGCATCAGGAGTGAGGACCCCGCTCGCTGGTGTAGTTGTCAGTTTATTAGTTATATTATCTTTAAGTATTTTTACGTCGTTGTTCTATTTTATACCAAAGCCAACGTTAGCGGCTTTAATTATACTAGCAGTGCTATCATTAGTACACGTTGAAGAGATAGCGTTTCTTTGGAGGCGTAGCAAAAGAGAATTTGCTGTTTTTTTTATTACATCTGTTTCTTGTTTAACTTTAGGTTTAGAATTTGGTGTGATTATTGGTGTTCTCCTTGAGCTTTCAATAATTTTGTACAAAAGTGCTCGTCCTGCGATATATGTAACGGTGTTAAAAATTGGCAGAAATGATGTAATTCTGATTCCATTACCAGAGAGAGTATCGTATTGCTCAGCAGAATATGTTCGTAAGATAATTCTAAAGAAAATTCGATCAAGTAATGTTGGAACTTTTGTTATATTAGATGGAACAAATATGCAAAGTATAGACACAACCGTGGCTTCCAACTTAATGAGTATATTCAAAGATATAGACGAAAGGCAATACCAGATAGTGTTCCTGAATTTCAGACCAGAGTTACAGACTATGTGTGCGGAAACGAATCCCAAGCAGAAGTGCGAGTTTGTTAATGGGTTGACAGTAGAAAAATTTTTGCAACAAGGGCTACTAGAAAGTGTATAGTAAAATTCAAGTATTTTAAAGTAATGAGATTACATAAACTGATTAGCTTTTGATTTTCTTTCAATTATCGACAGTTTTCGGCTTGGCGGTTATTATATAAACACCAGCTTTAGTTTATTATAGTAACCAGGGTTACTACGATGACAATAAAAAAACCGCATCCATATTCGTTGAGACAAACAGACATAAAATTCAAAAATTTTGGCCTCAGTACAATACTAAAAACACATTTCATTTAAAATTTCTTAAAAATATTGAATGTACAAACATGTACAAGCTTTTTACTACTTTGTTATTTTATTAATATTAAAACAATAAAAATATATTTTTACTCAACATATTTCGGTCCACGGTATGGGGCCGTCATCAGTCGAATGGAAAACAAATATTGACAAGTTAAGCAAGTATATAAAAAAAGCAAATGTGTCAGATATATATAGATAAGTATATAGATATAGATAAGCACGGTTTTATTATAATACATAGGGAAGTGTACAAATTAGTTGTCTAAGTTAAGCATGTAAAAAATTTAATATTGTTTTAGTTACGTAAATAATTAATATCATTATGTATAAATATAACTAATACCATGTTACTAATTATTAAAAATTCATCTCATAGTAAGTTTAATATTCGATTATATTTTTTTCTTTCAACTAGTATATCCTATATATAATATAATATTAAGTGCATTATAGCTGAAGCATAACGACACTTCATTTCTGCGGGAATAGTATATTTCGTACAGAGTACGAAATTACGCTTTTTCTTACCCGAGGATTCTTCCGTCCGACGTGAGCGACAATTCGATTAACGAAACTAATTTCGAGTATAAATCCCCGCAAATTGCTAATGCGCTCATCTTAGGTCATTTGTTTTCGGTCGCTTAGTACTGTTAGCATCGCTGTATGCTATACAGGGTGGAAAAAATTAAAGGGCCCTGGAGGGGAACCACCTTAAATTCTTTAGTTAGCTCATTTTACTGAAAGGAAACATTCCTTTATTTTTTAAAAGAAACAAAACTGCATTCAAAGATCTTCTAAAATTTGCTTGTCTCACCCGGGAACTGAACCAACTAAAAATTTAAAAAATAAACCCTCGCTATTTTATCATACAAATCGGTAGGATTATTGTTCAGGATAAAATTTGTCTACTAAACTAAAGTCTTACACTCATCTGTTGTACGAGATACCCATGAAATTGAATATTTATTACAAGTTCTTTAATACACAATACCTGGTACTGTTCACTTGTAAAGTAATAATTATACGCCATTATGACATTACATTACACGCCATTACACAATGACAGCACGGAATGAAAGCAAAACAAAACAAAATTTAAATTTCGAACGCATACTTTTATCGATTTTAAAAATGTTGAAAGTTATTGTTCGAACTTCAAATTTGTTGCTCCGCGTTGCAAAAAAAATACGTTCCTTTTTTAAACTTTTCGTCAGTACGCCTATTGCAAGAAGTAATTGTGCTCTGCATACATTTATTATTTCCATTTAACGATTTTCTTATTGAAGTATTCAACAAGGTACTTAAGACAAATAACATTAGCAAGCTTGTACTTCATACGATGTCTTTGGATGTAAGAGAGATAAGAAAATTATAACGTGTCATTTACTTGTTACAAGTGAACAGTACTAGGTATTGTTAACAAATCACTTGTAATAAATATTTAATTTCATGAGTATCTCGTACAACAGATAAGTGTAAGACCAAATGTTTATTAGACAAATTTTATTCTGAACAATAATCCTACCGATTCGTATGATAAAACAGCGAGGGTTTATTTTTTAAATTTTTAGTTGGTTCGATTCCCGGGTGAGACAAGCGAATTTCAGAATATCTTTGAATGCAGTTTTGTTTCTTTTAAAAAATAAAGGAATGTTTCCTTTCAGTAAAATGAGCTAACTAAAGGATTTAAGGTAGTTCCCCTCCAGGGCCCTTAAATTTTTTCCACTCTGTATATTGTTCATAGAAGCTATATATATATTTATGATTTTTCTCAGATGCCTATTATCCCAAGTTAGTGTCTTCTGTCTTTCAGTTTTTATTACTTTTTTCTGACCATTCTTAAACATACGTCATTGTGAATTATTTAGAAAAGTCCCAATGCATTAGCAATTTGCGATGGTAGTATGTAATGAAACTTTTTATTGAATGTAGTAGAAAAAATAAGTGTTTTGACAATCTATAATACCCTCTATGATTTTTTTATTTTTAACATTTTATTTTTCAAAGTGTAAAAAATACTGGCTAGTTCATTTTGAAATGTGCGGTAAATCTACAGCCAAATTAATACGCAACTTTAGATCCCTTTCCGCTCGGTATAAAAATCTACTATATTTTCTTTGTCTTTTAATTTAAAAACAAATTTGTGCATTTATTTAACGTGTCCTTGTCATAGAAGTGAATAGATAAAATCATTCTTCAGACTTCTCAACTTGTATCAGCGTGTCAAGCACTGACAGGCATTTTAGGCTTAGACAGGCGCGTGCGGCTGGCGTTGATCTGAGTAGGCATTATGAAATTTTGCATTTTGAAATTAAATCACATGATTTATTGCAAAAAAAATATGTCATCTCAACCACCTTAATTAATTTATTATTATTATTGTTATTAGATGTAGTTACATATGTACTGTGTTGATTTATTAAATAAGATATAAACTGAAGTACTGCGTTTTACCTCAGACAGGCATTTTTCTGAGAAATCAGGAATTTTATGCACCTTAGACAGGCTTTTGAAATGAAGCCTAGCCGTAACAGATTTAACATGTCCAGAAAATAAAATCAAAACATTGATTTAACTTGATATTATGTGGGCAAATTAATGTTATTCTTGTGCCAAATTTTAATGGTGCTTAAGTTATGAGGCTATAACATACGGATGGACGGACGGACGGACAACGGAATCTTATCATAAAGGTTCATTTTGTACCTTTTAGGTACTACGGAACCCTAAAAAACTTGAAACTGTAAACGAATTTTTTTTGAGTACTTTCTAATTTTCTTTTTTAGGTTTATTGGCTATTCGAAGATACTTTCCACATAAGCTTCTTGGTTTCCAAGTTAGCGAAGCCCAGGTATAAAGGTTAGTGATTTTACAATAATTTTTCTAGGAACCGTATTTTAAGGAGCAAGTGTTTTATTTGGGGTAAGAAGTTGTTTATTTGTTTGTACGTATATATATGTAGATATGTATAAATGTATATGCACTCCGTTGTTACCTCGTATACCTATCTTTACAATGGCTGAACCAATTTAGATCCGGTTTTATAAAAATAGTTAGCGTTATCTCAAGGATGGTTTATTGCAATATGTTATCGTTCCTGGCCACTATTGATATTTATGCAAGAATAGAACCTAGAAAAAATATACCATATATCTGGACAAAATAACTCAAAATGGCGACCAAAAGTGAATGCGCTCTCATCGCTCTGAAAAATTTAATTCGATGAAAATTATTCTCGTTAACACTAAAATATTAAATAATACGAAAGTTTTTTTTCTAAACTCTAAACCCAGGTTTAGATAGCGGCATTTTATTTCCTTTCATCTCTTTGATTGAAATATCTCTTAGATAGCGGCATTTCACATCCTTTTATCTATCTAAATCAGTAGTTGATTTACGTGAGTTGTTATCAATTACATTGATTTATGTGTGTTTTTATCAATTATATTGATTTATGTGTGTTGTTATCAATTATCATACATAGTAATAGTACTCGTAGTTCTATATTTCAATTAATATAGAATTGCTTCTTACAAGATGAGACACAGACTTCATGACCCAAAATATCATCATTTCGTATTTGTCAAAATATCAACATTTCGTATTTGTCAAAATATCATCATTTCGTATTTGTCAAAGTATCATCATTTCGTATTTGTCAAAATACCATCATTTCGTATTTGTCAAAATATCATCATTTCGTATTTGTCAAAATACCATCACTTCGTATTCGTCAAAATATCATAATTTCGTATTTGCCAAAATATCATCATTTCGTATTTGTCAAAATATCATCATTTCGTATTTGTCAAAATATCATCATTTCGTATTTGTCAAAATATCATCATTTCGTATTTGTCAAAATATCATCATTTCGTATTTGTCAAGATATCATCATTTCATATTTGTCAAAATATCATCATTTCATATTTGTCAAAATATCATCATTTCGTATTTGTCAAAATATCATCATTTCGTATTTGTCAAAACGTTACACCACCATTGTGGTGTTACGTTATTGCAGTTATAATTCGTGTACTGCATTTTTAAACCAATATTATAAGGAAAAAGTATTTAGTTTGTGAGTTTGGATGTAGGAGGTAATCTCCGGAACTACTGATCCGATTCTGAAAATTCCTTCACTAATAGGAAGCTACATTATACTTGAGTGCTATAAGCTATAGTTTGTTCCTTATGGTTAGGCAGTTCCCTAGGAACATAGCCATTAATTATATTCACGCGGGTAAACTCTGATACTACTGAACCGATTTGAAAAATTCTGTAAACTGTTGTAATGGTTAGACTCTTTACTTGGACAAAGGCTATAGTTTTTTCCCTGGGGACGGGCACTTCCCTAAGGACATAGTCATTAATAACTTTGGAACCAATTTTGAAATTTCTTTCACTGTTGTAATATTTAGACTCTTCACTGAGAACAAGGATATTGATTGTTTCCTGAAGGTGGATTCCATTAATTTGCGCGGGTATTCTTCTGAATCGATTTTGAAATTTTTTTTGCTGTTGTAATGGTTAAGACTCTTATTCACTTGGACTTAGGCTATAGTTTACTCCCAGTGGACGGGCTCTAGGGATATAGACAGACATAGGGTTAGTCAGACATATAAATTATCCAAACTCACTTGGATCTGATGCAGTTGTTGCGAGTGCACAATGCGCAGACGTACCACGTCTCGCTCGTACTGCTCCCAGCTGTACCCGCCCGCCATCGCCGTCCGGTCCGGGAATGCCTGCAAATCGTATACCGGGTAAGAAAACTTTTATAAGTGTACGCCGCGACTGTGTACATTCACGTTGAAACGCGGTTTTGGTAAGTGATCGAGCGAGACTCGCGGCCTTTTTATGTATCCTTCTGGTACTAATAAGTTTAATACTTTGTTAGAGAGGCATCGCTCTCTGTAGTTTTACTGAGTATTCTAAAAATCACGTGCCGTACATAAATGGGTGACATAATTATGTTTTTCCCTTTCATTTAGGTACATATAAGGTCTTTCAACTTAAATGGAAAGTAATTTAGGAGGTGATTCAATATCGTTAATACATCACATTCCACTGCATAGTACTTTTTTTTGCGCGAACTTTTTCTTCACTTGTCCATACAAACTGAGTTAGCTGATCGGACCACTTTGTACTGAGAAGTGAAAAAAAAGTTCGCGCAAAAAAAAGTGCTTTGCAGTAGAATGTGATGAATTAACGACACTGAATGACCTCCTAAATTACTTTCCATTTAAATTGAAAGACCTTATATATGCATGAGATGCTTACAATTTTGGATTTGCTTGTACATGAGGAAGTTATATAGATTATACAGAAATAAGTTTTTTTATTAAATTAAAACAGTACTTGATCACGGTACATACAGTTTCAAAGAATTTCTTGAAACTACTCCATAAAAATGTATAAAAAGGTAAAATTGATAAAATATTGTTAACCACTGCATGAATAAATAGATTTAATTAACTATATAAATTAAATGTACGATATACCTATTAGAATAAGTTGTATGCATGGAAATAGCAAAGATTAGATTATTTGTACATACCTCATTTAATTATTATTATATTCAAAGTTGTATTTTAATACTTAAATTAAGAATATTGTTACACCCAATGGGTAAAATTACATTGAGCCATAATTATGTAAATGTAACAACTAAAACTGACATGTAATTTAATGCAATAAAAAAAATATATTGATTGATTCATTCTTTATTGACTGTTTGACGCTTCACTGTAAAACGTGAAGTGCTATACAATCTTCGTTGGATCTGATAATTTGAGTACCTTGACGTCATTCGCAAACAGAAGCACGATTGGTCAATATAAATAACATTAGGTAGGTTATTATTATAAAACCTCATTACCTAATTTCAAAAAAGGATGTCTTTATCGACGCGGTCAAAGGCTTTTTGGAAGTCAAGGTAAACAACATTGATTTGGTTCTTACTTAATCCCTTACCCCTCGGCCACAGCTTTAGGCTTCGAGAGGCGCGCCAAGCGGTTCTTCTTGCGACGACGCCGGCGGAGAGAACAAATGTATGAAGTTGTATAGAGTCGGCCATGAGTCGCCGCTGGCGCGTCTTGTTCGGCTTCGAGTGACTTGCGCTCTCGGGACGGCGGTGTAAGGGGAGGCGGGCGGTTGAAACAGTGATCGAGCGCACAGGATGAACCTAGTGTCGAGCGCTTTGAGCGAACGAGTGCGCTATACATCCGATGCGGTCAAAGGCAACGACGGGTGTCGTGGCAGGGCAAAGCCCGTCGCAAAAACCGCCTGGAAGCGTAGCAAGAAGCGCCGCCAGAGGCCTGAAGCTGTGGCCCTGGCGTTAGACAAGATATCAACTATAGTGACCAAGTTGGTAGATACAGACCATGTTGGCCAGAATGCGTGCTGTGCGTTGGTTATTAGAGACAAACATTGCGGAAGAAGACTGTCATGTAGAGCCAAAACCTCAAATTCCACCGTCTTCACCTGCCTCTGAGGGCTTTGCAGTGGCAGTATTATAATACACCGACTTTAATTGCCTGTTGATTTCACCCCTTGACTGGCCCAAACACTTTGGAGAATAAAAAACGGGTGCCTACTTTAAAAGCCCGAGTGATTGGGCCAAGTACCTGGCCGAAATCAACAGGCTATTGTAATCAAGCTGTACCTATAGATCCATCTCAAAAACCTTTGCTAGTGCATAAAGTAAAGGAACAGATAGTTATAAGCCTGCTTGCAAATGCGTTTCATCTGACACTAAAAATATTGATCCTTGTTGTTGTTGTGGTTTCAATGTGTTTTGAAGACGTTACGTCACTACATTTTCATGGTTACTTGTATTCCAATTTGTTTCAACCGCTGGTCGAGATGGCTAGCAGTGACAATAGCCAATTAACGACAATTTTATTATTTGATTAGATTGTGTTTGAACTTAACAGGGAAGAAGGAAGTTCTATAAATCATCTGTTAGTACGCATCACTCCAAAGCTATTGGAGCTACTGGGCTAATTCTATTAGATAAAAAGACAGGGAAAACATGGAAGCAAACCTTTTGTGGGAGGATATCCGACTGCAAAGCAGAAGCCAAACGAAGACGCGCCGAATAATGTTCAAGGGCTTTGTAGTATTCCTTCTCTAAGTCACTATGACGTTTCTGAAACAAGTAATTTACTTCAAATTAAATACTAAATTATAAACTAAAAATTAGAAAAAATTGCCCACCAGGAAGGTACATAATTGATTTTTCTGAACTTGATTCCCTCAAGTTGAAAATTTACATTAGGTTGTTGATTTACATAGTAGGTCAATAAATTCACGTCATTAAAATTAATTAAAAAAGAAATTATAACAATAAATCTTATAAATCTATATAAATCTTACTTAATAAGTAGTGTTATCCAGTAGTGACTGATAGGATAACCGCTACTTCTCCAAACTGCTCTTTGGAGCGTTGTGGTCGCCACACACTCTGTACTTACCTCCACTGTTCTAAGGATGTTATTGTGGTCACCGCATATTCTGTACTTCTCTCCACTGCTCTTAAGATGATATTGTGGTCGCCGCACACTCTGTACGTACCCCCACTGTTCTAAGGATGTTATTGTGGTCACCATACACTCTGTACTTCCTCCCACTGCCTTCGGATGATTTTGTAGTTGCCGCACCCTGTACTTTCCTCTTGGGAGCTACTTTTTCCGCAAAATTTTATTAAAATCATTATCACGCCTCGGAAAACATGCTACAACGCCACGGCACTTTTGGTGCTGCAGCATCAGGCTGAATTTTAGCAGCGTGCTGTACTAACCTTCCACTCCCTTATCTGCTGCAACATCTGCGGCACGAACCCCATGGTAGCGGTGAACTTGTGCCGGCGTGCCATCAGCCGCAGCAGGTCATCCAGCGTCTTGTCCACCTTGCGTGGCTTGCCCAGCTTCTTGGTGAGGACGTCCCGCATCTGCGCTCTGAGGTCTTCGGCGTCGGCCTCCATGGCACGGATGTCGATGTTCATGCGATGGAGGTGGGTGCGGTTTATTCTGGAAGGCAATAAAAGAAATAAAACAAAAATGTCCCTAGTGCTACACAATATCAGTAGCAAAGCTATATACGAGTGCCACTCCAGCCAGCCAGTTGCAATACTTTGTTCATGCAGCTTTGCTTCTGTTAATGTACACGTGATCTTTACTCCACAATATATTATGTAGCTTGATTAGAATGACAGATATCGTCAGTTCATAGGTTTACAGGCAGTGGAACTTAAGACCACAACTTACGATTAAAATCCATGAACTAATGAGTCCCTTCCTTATTGTCTAACTTCAAAATCCGTCTTCTGGAAGAAATCACTATAAGTAAGGCCGCCAAGGACATAAAATGTATAAATACTGAAATTACACCTGTTATTACACATCTTATAAATGCGTGTATCTTAAATAAAATTTATCCAGATAAAATAAAAGTAGGAATGATTCGACCTATTCATAAAAAGGGTAGCTTTACTGATATTAACAACTATAGACCGATAACGATCTTATCATGCATTGATAAAATTATTGAAAAGTACCTGGGTTTTGAAATACAAAATTACCTTATTAAGAATAATATAATTAACGGTAACCAGTACGGCTTTCAGAAAAATAAAAATACCACCCAGCTACTAGCAAAATTTTCTAATGAAGTTAACAGGCACATGGACTCTAAAATGCATGTGCTTGCAGTTTTCATAGATTTTAGCAAGGCCTTTGATACTTTAAATTATGAAACACTCTATACAAAGTTGCAGCAAAATGGTATACAGGGTCCATTCCTAGAATGGTTTAAAGATTATCATAAAAACAGGTACACAGCTGTCAGTATAGCTGGCAAACTCAGTGACACTTTATTAACCGAAGAAGGCACCGCTCAAGGTTCAATTTTGGGCCCGACAGAATACCTACTTTATGTAAACGATATGTGCAACATATTCCGGGATGGGTCTGTGTACCAGTTTGCTGACGACACATGTATTTTGACAGCGCACGAAGATATCAACGTCGCGCAAAATACTCTGCAATACAACTATGATCAGCTATGTAAATGGGCACACGATGTTGGACTGGTTATAAATGCACAAAAAACCAAATTGTTGTACATTCATTCGCCATACTTAAAATCACCCTTTATACCACGCATCGTTGCCCACGATCACCTATGTATGCATATGAATAACAATAAATCTGATTGTAAATGTGAGTCACTTGAATCAGTCGACAAACATACATACTTAGGACTAACCATTGACAAAAATTTTACATGGGGACCGCATATAGAACGTATAAGTAAAAAACTACGAGCTATTCTAGCTAAATTAGTAATATTGAAATATAAATTACCCTTCTCTACAGTGAGATTACTGTATATGTCTATGGCGGATTCTATTATTAGTTATGGACTAAGTAGTTACGGCCGTACTTATAAAACCTATATTGAAAAAATTTATAAACTTCAACGAAGTATCTTAAAAAACATTGTACCTATCAACATAAGAAACCGTTTCAGAGAAGATGAGAAAGGATTATTTAAATATTGCAGAGTAATTGATGTATTCAATAAGATTAAACTAGCTGTTGTGTGTGAAGAATATAATAATGTCAACTGTCTTCAAAAGAGAACGCGGCCTCAACATTTTCGTAACCTTTCTTATCTACCTCCTTATGTTCTGCCCAAATGCAACAATATTTATGGAAAGCGCACTTGGAACTACATGCTACCTGAAATCTTAAATAGTATACCAGGTAAAGTGTTGCAAGACATAGATGTCAAACCTAAAAAAGTAAGAAAAATTATGAAGAGACATCTATTGTCTTGAACAATTAATTAGCTCAGTTAAATGTTTTTTATTATTTACTTGTATTTTTTTTTTGTTATGTACTGTACCTAAGAAGTGGCTCAGAAATCACATTTAAACCCACTAAGGGTTTACGTGATTTTCTTTTTTATAAGTAAAAAATATGTACAAAACATGATAATTAGATAAATAAATAAAAAAAAAAAAAAAAAAAAAGAATAAAATTGTTACTTTCTCTTATAAGTTTGTTCTTTTAACTGTTTTATTTATTTTGGTTTAAAATAAAGAGTATGTGTCTTGTCTTGTCTATCGTTGACGCTTTCATCAGCGGTAGCGATATATGTTGGAATAAGACAATAAGGCCCCTGTCATTCAAGCTATAATGTATGGAGTATACTTCTGTCTGTATCGCTGCTGCGTGATCTCCTCCTGTATCTCGAATACCCTCCTGCGCAGGCGCGCCAGCAGCTGCTCCGGGAACACCACGGCGTTGCGGAGTCCCTCCATGCCAACCTTCTCTATAGCGCGCGCCCTGATCTGATCATATCGCAACACCACCACTTGCGACACCTCGTTCATGCAGCTTTGTTTCTCCATCTGTGAACCGTCAAATACAGTTCAAAATATCCTCATAATCCGAAACATGACCCACAAATATGGTAAATTATACCACAAACTTGGTATAAAGAAAGAAATTTATACTGAAGACTCAGTAGGTGCTCAGTATCTAGGTTCGATGATCCTTTTTGTAAAATTCGTAAATATTTTTTTTCTTTGAGATTATATGTTTTATTGCGAAATCCATCTGAATACTCTGATTTTTCTTTTTTGTGTTCCTTTCAAACAAAAGTCCAGCTCAGAGTCAATTGCTATCGCATTTTAATTTGTGAAATTAGCAAAAAGTGTCATCTATCTGTGATACTGTTCACTTACCAAGCCACCAGTATAAATTTGGCTGCATAAATTAATGTCACCTTATTGCCGCAATATTTGTGCGTTCGTTGAGATAACTATAAACAATTATTCGCAAGACAGCAAAGCTGGAAAGTAATTCCTGAAAAATCCTTTACCATAAACTCTCTAAGATCATTCTTCCTCTTATCCAGTTGCGACGCGATGATATTTTCCACTTTTTTGTGAGCCTCGATATCCTTCTTCAGGAGTTCTACGAGCCGGTCCTGCTCTATAATCTCTTGTTCGTACGTATGCCTAAAACATGTAAGTAATAATTAAGAGACAATGGTGTCGATTTGGTGTAACACGACTTAACTTATTCGACAGGACTAACCTTATTTCAAGCGTCCTGTCTTTGTATTTTCGATACAGAAAGAAAAAGACAGAACGCTTAAATTAAGTTTAGTGCTGTCAAATAAGTTAAAACGTGTTACACCGAATCGACACAAATGTCTAATAAAAATATAAACTTTTCTGCTTTTTTTATACTTCAATGAACTAAACAACTTAGTATGAATATTTTGCAGGGTTCCCGATAAAGATAAGGTTATTCTACAGTTTTATAATTTTTATAATTATAATTTACAAATTCTGGTTTGGTATCCCGAAATGTATGAGATTTTTCAAAATAATAAAAATAAAGGGTTTCGAGGAAAACAACACTTGTCCAAAAAAAATCGAAATCTTTTTTTTTTGTCATCTATGGCATGGTTGCGTCTTTCAACGTATATATGAAGTTTTTTGGAAAAAATGCTTTAGTAACGAGATATGATAAGAAAATAAATGTATGGTCATTGAAAAAACAACCACTTACTTGTATTTGGAAAAAGTACCCATGTCTAATTTCGTTATTTGTCACTGCTGTAAAATTTGCAAAAAGTGACATATGTGTTGTTTTTCCTCGAAACCCTTTAATATGATGGTAGTAAGTAATTACGTTACGTAGTATTAAAATCAATCGTAAAACGCTCTTGATCACTCTTTTTTCTTCTTTGATCCTTTTGATCCTTTGAACCTTCTAGGAAGTTCTTACCTGGTATTTCTCAACTCGTACGTTTGATCGTAAATCTCCTGCTCACAACCTTCAGGACAGATGTTAGGATCCAGCCTGATGGGACCAATATCACGACTGTCCAAACTACCCTCATCTTCTTCTTCCGACGATGACTCAGATGATTCCGTCTCGTCTGAATCTGTACCACAAATAAGATTAAAAATACACCACAAGGTTTCATAGAGCCAATAATAATGAATTCTGCGTTATAAGAAAGGTGAAAACGTCCAAGATAGACAGAATGACTAGCTGCTTAGCTGAATGTGAGGGTCAAAATTACAATGGTCAATTTATTTAAGCCGTGTAAAAAAGACCCATGCATATTGTATAGGTACAACGCAATATTTGCGCATACAATACATTGAACAAACTTGATGTGTATACGTATTTGTAAAGAAATTACGATGTAGAGGCACAAAATAAGTAGAGGTGTGGCCGCAGCGAAAACATTACAGTCATGCATGACCTATAAAAGAGCATCTTATTGGCTGATCGCAACTTCTTTATATATCAAAGCAGCAACTCTTAATATCTAAGTAGGTACTTTTAGCTTTACACCCATACCATCATCATCATGATCCCTTGGAGGCCGATACTTCTTCTTGAAGATCCTTCTCAGGAAGTCGGCAAACTTGTTATCCTGGACAAGCTTTTTAAACTGCCTCTGCAGCTCCTGACAGCCGAGGTCGAGACGCTGTTTCTCAGCCCTATGCTCTTCTATGCGATGCTCGCAGTCGATAACCTGGTCTTGCAGGCTACGTTTCTTGGATATATACAAACGGACGTGTTGTTATTGGGTACATAGATAGAGAGGAACTGTTAGTAATCAGAAAAAGAAATGACAAAATGGTGAATATGAACTAGTCAGAATTAAAACCAAAAATTAAGTAAATGTATTTATTTTCAAGTTTTCTACAAAAATAAAAAGTCCCGTTATTATCCTGTTATATATTGCCCTGTTGTTATTGTCCTGTTATATATATTATTTAGCTTATTTATTTAATATGCTTATGTTATTTGAGATAAAAATTTGCCTTAGCCAATTGCGAAACTAAATATTCTCTAAATATGAGGAAATATGTACAAAATTTAAAAGATGCAAGTCATACAATGTCTTATAACCTATACTACAATACATTTAATACGAGAAGATACAGATAAATTAAATTTGACAAAATAATCAAAGTAAAACCCGTGATGTAGTTAGAATCATAATATTGTAGCATTTACTTATGATTGAGTGAACAAATTTATTTCAGCAACAAGTTAGATTAGCGACGGGGCCATATAAACAAAAAACTCAGGAAACTATTCAGTAACTAGAACTTGCATCGTTTTATTGATACATGAAAGCCTTTTTGTTATATTTAAATATTAATGATACCTGCATTAACTTGACATAAACCCGTTCAGCCAGTCTGTCTTCGTGAGCCTCAAAACGGTTCAGCACATTCATCTCTTGGTGGAGTTGATATAAATGTAGTTCCAAGAGTTGATTTTTCTCCTGACAAAATGAATTTCATAATTTTAAAGCACTCAGCTATTGTTTGTTAAGTCCGTTTCAAAGGAAGACGGAAAAACATCAGTACTATGTTTGCGTCAAAAGAAAACGACAAGTGTCGCGTTTCATAGTACGGAGACTCTGTACTACGAAACACGGTAAAAAGCGTAAGCGATAAATAATGCATTTGGCCGTGTCGACAAAAACGCTTCTCCAAAAATTCGCTGCAATAGGTTTTGCACCCAAACTTTTAAAATTGTTTGTCTTTGCCGACAGGGAACAATACGTACAATTAGCCGTTACACAATCCCATGGGACTAATTCTGGAGTCAGTCAGGGAAGTAATTTGGGTCCAATTCAATTTCACATCATGATAAATGACCTCCTGGAAGTTATCGGCTCGGTGCTTGATGTTTGCGGACGATCTGAAACGCTACTTGAGTGCTCTAGGTGATTCCTAGATGATATCAACAGTGTTGTAGGTTGGAGTGAACGCAATCACTTAGAGTTTAATAGCTCTAAGTGTAAGGTGATGACGTCCACCAGGTCCCACGTCTCTAATGACAGGGATTATAAAATAGTTGAGACTCTACTAGCGCGCGTGTCACCAACGAGACTTGGGACTAACGTTGGAAAGTGAAGTGACTTTCAATGAGCACATTCACTTTACCTGTAAAAAAGCCTTCAATGCTTTGGATTTTTTAATAAGACATACAGCTAGGTTTCAAGATACGAGAACCATTATGACGCTATACAATTCGTAAGTTAGAGTTCAACGCAATCACCTGGGCTCCACATGAGAGTAAATACAAGCTCATGTTGGAAAAAGACAACCTAAATTTGCTAGGTATTTGTATAAAAAATATAGGGGTATTATCCTTACCTATTCCCATCTATGTTCGTGGCGGGAATGGTAGGGGTAGACACACTAGAATTAAGAGGTAAGCTGACGCTACTAGTGCACTACTATCTTCTATTACACAATCGAGTGGACGACCCCGCTACACTTTCAAGCTGTGCGCGGGCGGCATCGGACCAGTACGCGAAGCTGCGGTTGCACACCCTCTTCGCAACGGGTGCAACAAAAGAGTACATTATACATCAAAGAGTACATTATACATCAAAGAGTACATTATACATCTGGGTGCAACACAGCACGCTCGTTACGCTCCCACTTTCCATGCGTGTATGCTTTTGAACCTTCTGATCGCTCAGTGTCAAGAAGTTGACATTTTTTACAGCACAGTTACAAAATTTGCTGTCAGTGTGCGTAACTTTTTAACTTTTAAGTGTAAATAAGTAAAGTAGACATTTTCTTAACATGAAGCACTGTCTTAACCTGCGAGTTGGTACAATACTGTAAGAAGGCTTAAGGTTTTTGTATAAATTAATAAATAAGTGTATGGAGAGTGATATGTATCGTTTTCTTTTGGCACTAATATAAAAAGTCATTGGTTGATATTAAAGCCGCTCTTAAGGCAGACTTTAGCTTTTAATATTTGTAGGTACCTACGGTATTAACTGCTTTTTTTCACTTAGACAAAATATGGTTGATGATTAGGTCTTAGTTTATCTAGTTTATTGGTAAACGTACCTGCACCCTAACGCGTTCCCTTTGTAACTGTCTCAGACGAGAATCGAACTCACGCACCGAAACTTCAGCATCCGCAACCAACACATCTTGTTCATACAAGTGGCTGTAAAACGATTTTAATTATTCAGTTTTGTTGTCCTGTGAAAATATCTGGCTCCGTTATTATTTTCTTAAATGGTGACCACTATTCATCAGGATATCGATATCTTCTGGCAAGAGTTTTATAAAATACTTAACATACATACATACATACATACACACGCCTGTCTCCCTGAGGGAAAGGCAGATACCACAGATTACCGTGATCCTGACACACCCTTTTTGCCTATTCCACATCCATCAATCTAATCATACAAGCTCTTCTATTCCGGGTTCCTTTGACTTTGCCCTTCTTCACCATGCCGTCAATTTGGTCGGAATATGTTCTTCTACGGCGTCCCCATTGAGCTTGACCTTCCACTCATTTATATATTATATTTTTTCGTCACTTTTCTTTCAGTCATTCTCTCTTTATGTCCAAATCACCGAAGCTATCCTAGTCACTAACTTTAACCACATGCATGGCCAGCCAAAAAATCAATCAACCCACCCAATGTTCAGCATCACGATTTCAATGTAATCCGGCACAATTGTTGCGCGTTTGATACTCAGAGGTGTGTCTGGATCGTAGCAGTTGGAAACTTGTAGCCCCTGCCTCTCCTCTGGGAGACAGGCGTGAGTATATGTATGTATGTTGACACTCGGGGGTCAAGGTCTTCCGGCGCGGCGCGGCGTACAATTGCGCGTGTGACAGTCAGTAGGTTAAATAGTGAAACAAGTACCTTTCAATACGTTTTTCGCGTATTTCAATTTCGCAAGATGAACACTCATAGTCTTGTCTGGGTTTCAACAGTTCCCAAGTTGCAGCAAGTGGCTTCGTTTCTGTATAATGTATTGATTAAGATTTAATGTCGTGTATGTTAGAAATAAATTTATAGCACACTGTGCGTAAAATGACCGCTTTACGCACGCTGCGCGTGCGTAAAGTCGGCATTTTCCGCACTTGTGCTATAAAAAATTATACGAAACTCGTGCGAGAAACTTTTTCTCGACTCGTGTGATTGCAGCACTCGACTTCGGCTCGTGCCGCAAACTCACACTCGTCAGAAAACGTTTCATCGCTCTCGTATCGTAATGTACTATTATATATCCATCGTTAGGACATACAAATTAACATTCATTTATTGCGGTATAGAACAGAAGCGAGAGGTCGCGGGTTTGAATCCCGGTTCAGAGCTGCTCACGTCCAGATTTACCTCGGTAGCGCAGTCGGTAGCGCGCCTGTTATGTAAGCAGGAGGTCGCAGGTTCAAATCCTGGGCCGAGGAATTTTTCCAAAAATGCATTCTAATAATAATTAGAGTATTCAAAGCGATGGATTTTTGCAATAAAAACATATAATCTTAGTTAATGAGAACTGTGAATTTCTTAACTGTCTGATGCAACAGGTATTGTAGCGACGACAGCGCCTTCTATTCAGAATGAGCAAGGTGTGAAATCGCATTATGCCCTTGTGAGCGTTCAGTATGTGCATTAGAAGCTGGTATATCAAGTAGTTACAAAAAATTCGGTGAACAGATATGGTGGAAAAATTCGTCGTTCCAGATACGAACCTCGGTAGCGCAGTCGGTAGCGCGCCTGTCATGTAAGCAGGAGGTCGCAGGTTCAAATCCTGGCCCGAGGAATTGATTAAAAAATATTTTTGCTTTTAAATTTGTTTCTGATTGATTTCTAGTTTGTAATGCATTCTAATAATAATTAGAGTATTCAAAGCGATGGATTTTTGCAATAAAAACATATAATCTTAAACAAAACATACTCCAAATCTCAGATATAAACTTTAGGCGGGCTACTTTACTCTCTTTTTTTTTGTGCACGAAAATTGCCAGCTTGACGGAAAAAAGCGGTACGTTCCAAAACATGTCATAAAACATGATTAATTTAATTTGTTTTTGAAATGAATTTGATAATAATTATTACTTTCGCCGCTTACACGAGCTTTTAAGTGAACCGAAATATGATTTTCCAATTTGTAAATACTTCAAAACTATAATTTCTTCCCTTTAAAATTGTATGTGAATTTAAAGTGTTGTAAACTCAAAATTACGACTGGCTCAAAAGGACTGACTATCCAGATCCGTTCAACAGTGAAAAAAAAAATTATATATGGTACACGAGGAAAGGTTGCAGGTTAGCTAACTTCGTGTTATAAAAAAAATGATAATAAAATTAAAATACGAGTGCGGTAAAATTGATTTTACGCACATTTTTGATGCATATAAAATAAGTCTTTACGAGCACTTGCATTGAAAAATCATTTGCCATGAGGAGTTGAGGATTTGTCTATGGTAAGTAAAAATAAAGAATAGGTGAAACCATTATACCCATCAAAGGAGCAAAACGTGGAACCCTTGGCACTCTTTTCCTTGGTAACATTTGATTAACGTGTAAAGAGGTTTTCCTTCTGTCCAGAGTTTTCTTTGAAACCGTAGGTTTGTTACTTTGAGTCTTCGTAGTTTTGACCTGTGAAGAGATAATATCGTTTATAGCACACTGTGCGTAAAATGACCGCTTTACGCACGCTGCGCTTGCGTAAAGTCGGCATTTTCCGCACTTTTAATGTACTAATGTTTGTGTGTATGAGTAAAGTTTGATTTTTAGGGTTCCGTAGTACCTCAAAGATACAAAAGGAACCTTTATGGTGAGACTCGGTTGTCCGTGCGTCGGTCCGTATGTCACAGCCTCGTAACACCGTTAAAAGATAAAGACTTGAAATTTGGCACAAAATAGCATTAATCTGACCACATAACAGGGTGTCAAAAAAAATAAAATAAATCGAAATTGTTAAAAGTAAGAGAGAAATAAAAACCTAATAATACAATATGGGTATCAAATTGAAGGTATTAAAGAGTTGGTTATAAAAATATACCATAACTATATTTACTGGCACTGATTTCGAGAAAATCTTTAAAAACCTCATAAAATGAATGTCCCCCCCTTATCTGCTAAACCGGTGGACTGTAAAAAATGACAATTATAGGTCTTAAATGGCCAATTACAGGAAAACTAGCGATTTAAAAAAGTTGAACACAAATGAGAAATATAAAAAAAAAAACAAATAAAACATATTTTTATAAAAATACAATATGGATATCAAATTGTAGGTATTAAAAATTTTATTGTAAAAATATATAGTTTTGCTACATTTACTTGCATATATCTCGAGAAATCCTCGAAAAACCACAAAAATAATGTATGCCCCCCTTATCTCCAAAATTGGTGGACCGAAAAATAAGAAAAAAAACATGGTAATATGTTCTTACGTAAAGATAACAGGAAAAATATAGCGGTTGAGAAATTCACGAAAATAAAATGACAAAATTAAATTTTTCATCTACGATACGGAACCCTAGGTAGGCGAGTATGACTCGCACTTGACTATTTTTTTTTTTTACTTTGTTTAATCAACACTCTCTAGGCAAACAATAAATCCATTTCTTTTTCTGTTCGGTATAAAAAAATATAAATCTTAAATGCGCTTGAAAAGCAAGGCTTATGGTAAATTTTGTCCGACAACGGCTTTATTTGATATAGATAAGATTTTGAGTAAAGCCGTTGTCGGACAAAATTTACATATAGAATTTGCTTTTTCGGTATTGGAACCTTTAGAGATTTACACCCCTCTAAGTAAAACCTTAGCGCTCCTAAAGTTTAACACGAGTAAGAATTTTGTGACTCTGTATTTCAATGAATTTGGGTTATTTGATTGAAGTTTACGTAACATAACCTAATACCATGACTTTTTTCATATTTTTCGGTCCTCTTGTTTCGAAGATAAAGGGAGGAGGAGACATAACGTTAAAAAATGCTACTTTTTCGAGTTTTTTGTATGTATTTTATATTTGCGTTAATTTTTATTTTATTATATGCCGTGACACAGGCCATAGTAAAAGGCATTCTGTAAAAATTTCAACTGGCTACCTATAACGGCTAAAGTTGTAGACCCGTGACAGAGACGGACGGACAGACAGACAGAGAGTGGGGGCTTAGTAATCGAGTACGAAGCCCTAAAAAAAAGTGTTTTTCTCGCCAACATACCTCAAGATTCTTCTCGGGGAACTCAATATTCTCGTCGATCTGTGGTACAGCGGGCGGTTGTTTCACCAGATTTGGCGGTATCTCAACCTTGATTTCTGCCAAACGATCACCAATCCGCTTTATTTTAGCCATCAGTGTCACTTTGTGTTCACGCAGTTCTAAAACTTTCTCGTTGAAAGCGCGTTTGGTATCGTAGATCTTTGAACAAAAAATATGTAGGTATCTATCATTTGTCTTCTTAGGTAAGTAGAGGTAGTATTACTAAGTATTATTAGTAGTATTAAGTAAAATGTCGTGGGCAGATTGTAGAATTGGTCAGATCGTAAAGTATGAAATCGAAAAACTTTCACCAAAAGACAAAAATAGGTGCGACGACTATTGGAGCGGAGCATAAAGGAGGAGCGTAAATATAGGGAGCCGAGCGAAGCGAGGCGACCCTCTTAGTTTTTACAGAAATATGATCATGATATGCCTAATTCTACGATATGCCGACGACAAATATAATAAAATTAGTTTATGTAAAATATGTATTTCAGGCAATATTCTCATTGTTCGTGTCATAATAAAAAGTAAGTAACGGATTCAAATTTTATTCAACACTTACATACCAAATGGCAAAGGTACTTATTTTATTTTATTTTTATGTGGCTATTAATTAAACTCTTCAATCAACAATATACCTACAACGTTGATCGAAGATCATGTTTAATAGTAAAGCAGAATAAAAAACCGGCTAAGTACGAGTCGGACTCGCGCACGAAGGGTTCCGTACCATTATTTATAAAAACGGCAAAAAAAATCACGTTTGTTGTATGGGAGCCCCCTTAAATATTTATTTATTCTGTTTTTTAGTATTTGTTGTTAAAGCGGCAACAGAAATACATCACCTGTGAAAATTTAAATTGTCTAACTATCACGGATCATGAGATACAGCCTGGTGACAGACGGACAGCGGAGTCTTAGTAATAGGGTCCCGTTGGTTACCCTTTGGGTACGGAACCCTAAAAACGTCATGACGTCAGTATTATGTTAGCGTCAAAGGAAAACGATACTTTATCACTTACTACCGCGTTTCATAGTACGGAGACCCTGTACTATGTAACGCGGTTAGAAGCGTAAGCGATAAAGAAGTGTATGGAGAGAGCGATGCATATTGTTTTATTTTGACACTAATATGACTTCGGGTCATTGACCGATACTCCGGGTGCTTAAGAAACGGACTTTACTTTGGTATATTTTATTCAAAATAATTTATGAGGAAGCTTAAAAGTCTTTTAATATCTTGAAATATTATACAGGCACTAACTTTAGCCATTGGAATTTGGTCAATCGGCCTAGTATCTTTTGTGTTATGTTTTGGAAACGCTGATAGACACCAAGAGAAACTTTGCATACTCACCTCTTTCCTAGCTAAACAAACTCTAAGTTGTGTATTGTGTCCAGGTGGAGCCACATAGTCATCTTGCGTCTTCAGTAGACGGTTGCCGATGGTGACTTCAGCCTCCTGTAGTGCTTCAGCAGCGCCAGGTGGTAAGGCGTTAGGGTCTGGCTTGCGGGATAAGTGTTCTTGCCACTGGTGCCCGAGAAGTTATGAGAAATACCATTATATTCATCAAAATCCGTAAAGGTTCCTTTTTGAAACAGCTACCCGAATCAAAGAAACACATATTGCACTTTTATAGTGGTTTTGTGCACAGCAAATAAAAAGGATTTAAAAATCGTCTTTCGTCAGCAAACTAGCTGGAACCCGCACTAAGCTGGGAGCTATGGCGGAGATCGAAATCTACTTTGGTTACGATCAAGCTTGTAGTAAGTAGTACCTTTAACTTACCTCTATAAACTGAGTGTGATGGCGGTTTAACCTCAAATGATAGTTACGGAGCGCTTTCTTCAGTGGATGTGGTGGATTAGGAGGCATACCGAGCAGGAAAGAGGCGACCCTTGGTGGACCCCATGACGTCCTTCTAGTTATACCACGTCGAGCCATGGATTCTGTACGTCTGGTCAAGTAAACCGAGTTATAAGTCTTGACAATTAAAGGTGTATTTCATCAAACATTATCTCAGTGAAAGCGTTTAGTTATTACATTATTCAGCTCTTGATTTTAAAAAACTTTCGCAAAAGCCACAAAAGTGGACTGGCAGCACGCGATTTCGCGACTTTTTAGGCTTCCGTAGTACGTAAAATGTACAAAAGGAATCTTTATGGTGAGACTCCGTTGTCCGTCCGTCCGTTCGTCCTTCCGTTTGTCCGTATGTCACAGCCTCATAACTTAAGCACTGTTAAAGATAAAGACATGAAATTTGGCACAAAAATTGCATTATTGTCTCACATATCACGGTATAAGAAAAAATATGAAAAATATGAAAAATTTGAAAATGTTTAAAATATTTCTAAAACAAAAGTAAGAAAAATAAAATATATAATCCTAAAAATACAATATGAATATCAAATTGTAGATATTAAAAAGTTCATTGTAAAAATATATGGTTTTACTAAATTTACTGGCACTGGTTTCGAGAAATCTTTAAAAAACCACAAAAATATGTATGTCCTCCCCCTTATCTCCGAAACTGGTACACCGAAAAAAAAAAGAAAAAGAATGTCGATTATAGATTATAACTGGCCAATTACATGAAAACTATAGCGATTTAAAAAAAGTTGAGCACAAATTAGAAATATAAAAAAAGAAAAATGTCGATGAAACAAGAAGAACTTATAAGAAGCGTTTGATAAGTAACTTTCCTAACTTCAGTTAACATTCACGCTCTTTTAAATCATTTAAACAGCTGTCCATAAATAAATTGAATAGCCACGGTGACGATACACATCCTTATATGATAAAAATAATTGACACATAACAGTATTTTGTGCAACTGTAACAAAAGTTGACATTTTGACACGAGTGCTTGTTTACGAAAGGAACGAAGTGAGTTTCTTCGTTCGTATCGTAATATTTTTGCACGAGGGTCCCAATGTCTAATTATGTTCGGTTGCATACAATATTTTATCAACGATTATCAAATATATCGTCTTTATTTATAATATTTTCAACTAACAATTTCATGAAAAATAAGAAGAAGAACACTCGTTTATAAACCTCGGGTGCGTCGTAACGGTAACGCTGCCTGAAGGCCAATCAGGATAAACTCTGGACTTATTTGTCGTTTCTGTTGTTGATTGTCTCTATAGCGGCGTTATAATAAATTGGGCCAATCGCAGCGCAAAATCGCGATGTTATAATGTAATATTATAACATGGGATAAACAATGTAGGTACTTATAAAACTGCTTTTGATGTTGTAGTTGCCTTATTGCAGTATGAGATAAAATAATATTTCAACTTACTTCGGTTCCTCAAAATTCAATAGGTATTCAATACCAGGCCTACAAAGGTTTGCGTGTAAATAAAAAATGGGACATTATAAAAATTATCATTCTTTCTTTTTTGTTTTTATTGTATTGATAAACTTACCGGCCTCTCATTGCTGCCTCAGCCATTTTCTGGTATACTTCTTCCAGTTGATCATGGAACTGCTTCGACAGATTTTTCTGGCGCAGCGGTCTTATTACAACTTTCGGATCTCTGAAATAAATTATGAAAAGCTGGATTTTTTGTAGCTTAGAAGCCTAAAAGATAGTACTCGTGACGATGAGTGTTGGTTAGCTCTATCAGTTTCTCGTATAGACTTGTACAAAGGGCGGATCCAGGATTTTTTGATTTTGGTGGTAGGAGGGGGGCATTTTGATAATGTTTATCACAAAGCAAAAAAAAATTGCCTCTAGGCGTTTTTGGCAAACCTATCTTATACACATATCTACGCTATGTAAAAATGCACCTAAATCGAATCGAAAAGTCTTGTCAAATATATGGGATATATGGGTGTTTTAAGGGGGAGGACATAGCCCCCAGAGCCCCCCATGTATCCGCTAATGAAGTTCTATCACTAGTTTTACCCTAATTGACAAAAATATTTTTAGATGAAGACTAATCTTTAAAAATTCGTCTCAGTTAAAAACTCCTGTACTATATAATTTGACTAAATTTGACATTCTGGAAACAATGACGAAAAGGATGAACCATTTTTACCAGAAAAATCAAAAACAGCTACCAATAATTTTTGGACTGAAAACAGATCTATTGCATGAGTGTAGATAAAGTAAACAGCGTATAAAACTACACACAACTATGTATTAAAACACTTGTGTGTACTTTTAAACGTGTTGTTATATACTCTTTATGTCCCAGTTGCATAAACCACTATTATAAACGAACACATTTAAAGAGATATATTTCGAACCATTGTTCGGCATCAGTCTTGTAAACAATGGTTCGAAATATATCTCTTTAAATGTGTTTTTTTAATATATATAATTATAAATATATAAATAATAATAAAAAATATAATAAATATATATAAAAACGAAATATATGTAAATATTATATCTTAATAACGACAAATACGTCTCTTATTCTTTACTCTTTAATTTTTATTGTATTATAAACGAAACGATATATAAATATTTTCAAATGTTAATATTTTCAGTTAGTTGATAAGGGTCGGTGTTCCGAGATTCGGGGTTCGGGGTTATGGCTTTTTAAGACGGTAAAAATTCAAATTTCTGAACAAAATAAATACCACTTGTTACCTTACAAGATGAAGTGCAGGTTCATTAAAAAAAATCACGGCAATAATGTATAGTAACTTCAGAAAAAAAACAGGAATTTCAAGAAAATCTCTTGAATAGCATTGCAGCGCTACGGGTGTAACCTTTTTTTTTTGAAGTTACTATTACTATACATCAGTGCCAAGATTTTTTTTAATGAACCTGTACTTCATCTTGTAAGGTAACAAGAGGTATTTATTTTGTTCAGAAATTTGAATTTTTACCGTCTTAAAAAGCCATAACCCCGAACCCTGTTTTGCCCAATCTCGGAACTCCGACTCTTAAAGAAGATGAAGATAAAGAGCACAAGTTGAGCGACATTTTACAAAAACCTGAAGACCACAGTACTTGGCGATAAGGTCAACCAACGAAGATGTGGAATAAATCTACTCTTGATTAAGCTAAGAACTTACAGATAAATAGGCACAAAAGAACCTGGTGTCAGCCCTGAAGTCCACGGAGAAGTAACGGGATCGTAGAGAAAGGACAAAGATGATATATTACCTGATAGCTCTCAAAGTAAATGGGAACACGTCAAGCTGCACAATATTCCGAGAGTACATCTTGTGAAGCGCCAAGTCGGAGGCCTCGAGCTGATGCGCCAGCTTCCTCACAGTCAGAGCCTTAGCTTCTTGTAGCTCCTGCTCTTGGACTTTTAGAGGTCGAGGGTCGAGAGTCACGTCGATCTGTTGGGACGCTGGTAGGGCACGGTTCCTGGTACAATAAACATCTGGCTTATTCATAGAGGAAAAATCTCCTCTATGGGCATATTTCACAATGTGCTGAATCCGGCAATGTGGATAAACATTTTTGCTACATATTTGCATTTTCAAACTTTTGCTCATACTGTAGCGTACAGACAACGTTGTCTAATCGATGCTGCGTACAGATAAATTAACTCACTAACAGTGGCTACATTTTGATGAACCATATCAAAAAGCTCTATAGACGCCAGCAGTTCCAGCTAGTTACATATTTTTTAACGATTTTATAAGTTATGCCACCGTATTAAGAACTGCTCATCGGTAGCCTGTCATGCTGTCGTCTGTACACATGTATGGACCCTGTCAATTCACATGTAATCTGCTTGAAAATGCACCTCACTTGACTTGACACCTTACATGGATTTATAAAATATTAGCGGACGCCCACGGCGTTGCTTGTGTCTATCCCGTTTCTCCCGATCCCGTGGGAATTTCGAAAAATTCGGCCTTATTCCTTGTCTACGTTATAAGGGAACCTCTTTGCAAAATATCAGCATCTAGGTCCAAGGGTTTGAGCGTTAATAAGTCAATCAGTGAGTCAGGACTTCTCTAAATATACTAAGTGTTAAGATGATGTAGCGAAAGCCGGAAACTGTCGATAGTACTCGTCCATACGAACAACTTTAACTATAGAACCAACGTTCAAATCACAAAAAAGAAAACAGGTATTACATAGGAAAGTTACATACCTACTCGACCAAAATGTGTGAAACAACTGATTATTTTTTCACGGTTTCTAAGTTTTTCTTTTTTCATGAAAAGTTTGTATGGAAGAGTACTATCGACATTATCTTAACAAATTTTATTTTATGTTACGTAGGTAGTAGAATATTTTATGTAGCTACACATGGATGTCACAGCTAATTTGGCACGGTCTTTGTTGGAGACAATCTTCAAGCCGGTGCGTGACGGGTACCGGCCGCCGTGCGGCTTTAGACTAATTTATAAGTGCGCGCGTTTAATTTATATTCATTCATTCATTCAATAATTCAATCAATCATTCTATCTGTCTTCATTCATTCAATCAGCCTTCATTCATTCAATCATTCATTTTTATGTTTAGTCATTCTCTTCTCTCTGCGATCTTGTACATACACGCACGCGACACTATTGTCCTTAAAATACAGCACCTAAAATTACACTCCGTTTATTTTACTCGAGCTATCCCGTCAGAACTCCCGTCCAGAACATCTAGGAACAGCGGGCACTGACACCCCAACATGGTCCTTCGATCTACGAGGAAAATTAGTTGTCGTCTTCAAGCGTGACGTCATCAAGGACTCGTCAAAGGAATCCCTGGAACACCTGTGGGACGCATTAACCCACCAAGGATATCCTAAGAAACATCTTCGAGTGCGCCGCGTCAAGAAAAGAATCGTCTAATATCAAAATTACGTGTTTTCTTTGTCTTCGCTGTGCCACTTCAAGCGTGACGTCATCAAATAGCTTCACTGGAACACCTGTGGGAAGCATAAACCCGCCAAGGATATCCTAAGAAACACCTTCGAGTGCGCCGCGTCAAGAAAAGAGTCGTCGAATATGATAATTACGTGTTTTTCTTTGTCTTCTTTGTGCCACTACTAGCGTGACGTCATCAATTTTTTTTATCTTCTACGTGCCATCACGTGTACCTGCACCAAAGTTCATCGTCATCCAGTATCCCAGAACACTTACCGAGTCTTTCGCCAGCGCAAGATCTGCAAAATTCGCCGAACGAGACGTCGGACTTGGAGACGTAGAACATTTTGGAGGGAACACGACAATTTTTGTGAGTCCGTTCCGATTATTCCTTATTCCTATCTTTAAAATCTCAATCCTTATTAGTATAGCTATCACCTATTTGCCTAAGCTTACATTTTTTCATGCCAAAGCTGTTTTATCGCAAAAATCATAAGCATAAGCGTTAGTATAAAGGCAAGCCTTTGTAAACGCCCAAACTATACAAATATTCATCAAACCGCATCTTTATCATTTTTTTGCATAGCCGTAATTAGCTGCTAACTCGATCGAGTACCTGTTCCGCTTGCACGGCAGTTACCTTCGACCTGCAGTGACGCATTAGCTAACCATCAGAGCATACGCATATCGCTGCGCTGCTGAGATAATAATTAGGTACATTCCTTGAAAATTGTTATTTATTTTGATCTCCGTGTATATTAACGTAGTGACCGTTACTTGTATACTTTTCCTTTACCACAATGAGTGAAGAAAAGATCAAGGAGCTTGTTAAAAAACGCGGTAGCTTAAAATCCAAGTTAACTACGTTTAAATCGTATCTAAACGTTATAAAATGCAGTGATAACTTGAGTGACACGCAAGTGAACGAATTAAAGCTACGTTTGGAAAAAGTTGAAGCCTTATATGTGCATTTTGACGCGTTACAGACCGAGATCGAGGTCCTGGCGGAAGACAGCGACGAGAGGTATGCGGAAAGAGATCAGTTCGAGTCACAATACTACAGCATCCTCGCCGAGGGCAGGACTTTGCTGAACAACTACACATCGAAACATTCCATAAATCAGGTGGGCTCTGTGTCGACTTTTTGTGATCACAATGTTACTGCAAATTGTAAACAAGAGTCAATTGATTTAGCAAACATAAATTTAGCTTCTTTTTCGGGATCGAATCAAGACTGGCTCGAATACAAAAATACATTCTTTTCCATTATACACAAAAGTGATCTTGACGACATAAGCAAGTTTCACTATTTGAAACGTTCCCTTAAGGGCTGTGCCGCGGAAGTTATAAGTAATTTAGATTTTACAAGTGCAAATTACAGGGAAGCGTGGAGTTTGTTGTGTGACAGGTTTGATAATTCGCGTGTATTAGTCAATAACCACGTTCAAGCGATTTTTAACATAGATAAAATACATAAAGAGTCTAGCCACGCCATCCACCATGTGATTGACACTACCAACAAACACCTTCGCGCTCTTTCTACTTTAGGGCAGCCAATTACACACTGGGATACACTTATTATTCAAATTATGTCTAATAAATTAGACGATGTTACAATTAGCAAATGGGAAGAAGAAAGAAATAAAGCTACAACCCCTCCCACTTTAAAGGAATTTAAAGATTTTCTTGCTGCTAGGGCAAGAGTTTTAAAGTCGTGCGAGCAGTCAAAGGGCAGTAACAAATCGTATGACATTCCAAAACAACATTTTCAACCTAATATGCAAAATAAAATTGCATGTCCCATGTGCAGCGATAAACACTTTCTTTTCACGTGTCCATCTTTTCGAAATCTTAGCGTTGAATCACGTATTCGAAAGGCCAATCAAGCCAACGTTTGCTTAAACTGCCTTCGGCCTGGACATTCAAATAATCGCTGCAAATTATCTCATTGCAAGTATTGTAAGCAAAAACATAATACTCTTTTGCACTTCGATAAAAACACAAATACAGAGAGGGAAAGCAACATTGCCCTTTCCACAAATACAAACATATCCACCTCAGACGATAAACACTCTGCTGTTCTCTTATCCACAGCTATGGTGAAGGTTGCGGATCATAAAGGCAGACTGCATGCCGCCAGGCTAATCCTGGACAATGGCTCCACTGCAAATTTCGTGACACAGCGCCTCTGCGGGAGACTGGGTTTGGTGAGACGAAACACGAGTTCCACTGTGACAGGTATCGACAGTCAGTGTTCTAGTACCAATCAGTCTTGTGACCTTACTATCGTATCATCTAACGGTGACTTCAAGGTGAGCATCAGCTGTTACATTCTTGCTGAGATTACACAAGCGTTACCTACGACTTACATCGATGTACGAAAAATCCCTATCCCAGCTGGGTTATGCTTAGCGGACCCCTCATTTAACATACCTTCATCAGTAGACATCTTAGTCGGAGCAGAGATATTTTGGAGCGTCCTAGGATCGTCTTTTATAAATCTAGGAAAAAATCTACCAAAATTACATGAATCAAAGTTTGGCTGGTTGGTGACAGGGTCCATGCCTCAGTTAAAACCTAATACTAATACCATCTGTCATTTCGTTCAAAACACTACCGATGTACCAGATTTGTCTCGATTCTGGGAACTTGATGCAGTGTCACCTCTTCATAGCCTGTCAAAGGAGGAACGAACTTGTGAGGATAGCTTTAAAGCCAATACAATTCGTGATAAAGATGGTCGTTTCATAGTGACAATGCCTTTAAAGGAGTCCCCTGAAATATTAGGTGATTCTTACCAAATGGCAAAATTACGTTTCCTATCTTTAGAACGTCGTTTCGAACGCGATCCTGCCTTCAAAAAGAGCTATACAGACTTCATTAAAGAGTACCTTGACCTAGGACACATGACAGAAAACAAATATTCAGTGCATCACAAAGATAAGGTCTCATATTATTTACCCCATCATGGTGTCTTTCGTGATTCGAGCACTACTCATCTTCGTGTCGTGTTTGACGCATCGGCCGCTATTTCGAAGAACACGAGATCCTTGAATTCGATTCAGATGGTAGGTCCTGTCGTCCAGGATGATTTATTTTCCATCCTACTTCGTTTCAGGCAACATAAGTTTGTTGTGACAAGCGACGTTGAGAAGATGTATAGAGCCATACTAATAACGCCTTCTCAACGATCCCTTCAACAAATCATTTTCAGGTTTAACTCATCCGAACCTCTTAAAACATACACACTGAACACAGTAACGTACGGCACTTCGTCTGCTCCATACTTGGCCACCAAATGCCTAGTCTCACTCGCTGAAAAAGCTCCTAATGATCAAGCAAAAAACGCAATTAAAAAAGACTTCTATGTAGATGATTATTTGGGAGGCGGTGAGACATTACAAGCTGTAAAAGACTTGTGTAAAGATCTAATTCATACCTTAGACTCTGCAAAATTTAATTTAAGAAAATGGCAGTCTAATAATCAAGAAATCTTAAAATCAATTTCAGACATCAAAGGTGAGACCGACAAATCTTTAAACCTAAATGAAAATGGCTCTTGTAAAACTTTGGGTCTGAACTGGAATTCTCAGAAAGACTCACTTTATTTTTCAATTAAATTTAATCTTAAAGGTAAAGTAACTAAACGATACATTTTATCAACCATTAGTCAAATTTTTGATCCTCTTGGGCTCGTGGGCCCATGCACAGTTGAAGCTAAATTTATTTTGCAGAAGCTTTGGATGGCGAAGTGTGAATGGGACGAAGAAGTACCTCTTTCGATTAAAAAGCTTTGGATTTCATTTTCCGAAACTTTAAGCAAACTCAACACTATTCATATTCCACGTTGGGTACTCTTAGATAAACCATTATCTTTAGAATTACATACTTTCGTAGATTCTTCAAATTTAGCGTACGCTGGTGTGGTCTACGTAAGGTGTGTAAGCACGGATGGGACGGTTGGTGTTCGCCTTTTAGTTTCTAAGAATAAGGTAGTGCCGATCAAACCCATCACGATCCCTCGTCTTGAGTTATGCGGGGCGCTCCTGGGCACAAGACTCTATAAAAAGGTAGTTAATGCATTGACAATAAAATTTGACCATTGCTATTTTTGGTGCGACTCTACTATCGTTTTAGGGTGGTTGTCTTATTCACAAAACCAACTTAAACAATTTGTACGTAATAGAGTAAACGAGATACAGGAGAGTACCAGTGGTCACAAGTGGAACTACGTGCCGTCGAAAGAAAACCCGGCAGACCTAGTTTCTCGTGGGGTGAGTGCCGATGAAATCGGCAAGTCCTCGCTTTGGTGGTTCGGTCCTTCGTTCCTACAGCAACCAACCGAATTCTGGCCAAAAATGCCAAATAATAACTCTCTGAATGATAAATCTCTCCCAGAAATTGTTCTTGCTACTACCAGTTGTCAAAACAACTTACTAGAGCTCATACATAAAATATCAGTTTTTTCATTTCTTGTCAGGACCTTTGCAATAATATTGCGCTTTATTGGTATCTGTCGTAGACAAACCATTAAAGGTCCTATTTCTGTTTCAGAGTTACAATCTGCACAGATAGTCGTCATGCGTTTAGCACAAAAAGAAATGTTCCCCTTAGAGTACTCTCTACTCGAATCTGGTAAACCATTACCCAGCAAAAATAGACTTCTTGCATTCTCCCCATTTATGGATGAAAATAAAGTAATCCGTGTAGGGGGGCGACTCAATAATTCATACTATAGCTATGATGTAAAGCACCCAATAATGCTTTGTGCAAAACATCACGTCACTAAACTTATTTTCATATTGCACCATAAAAGGCTCTTTCACGCAGGCCCTCAATTACTTTTAGCTAATATCAGACAAACTTACTGGCCATTAGGTGGTAGAAACTTATCTAAAAATACTGTCAAATCGTGTGTCCGATGCTGTAGGTTCAAGGCAACGCCAATTCAACCGATCATGGGTAATTTACCGAATCCTCGAGTACACTTAGAGTTCCCGTTCCTTGACTCTTCAGTCGACTACGCCGGGCCAGTCTTGATAGCCGATAGAAAAGGTCGTGGTGCTAAATTAACCAAATCTTATATTGCTATTTTTGTTTGCCTTGCAGTTAAAGCGGTTCACATAGAACTCGTCACAGACCTCACCAAGGAAGCTTTTCTTGCTGCTCTCTACCGCTTCATATCTCGTCGCGGAAAGCCACAAAATATTTTCTGCGATAGAGGAACGTCTTTTGTTGGAGCTTCTAACGAGCTCCAAAGACTTATGGAAGACTCTTCTTCCGAAATAGCCTCTTCTTTGGTCAATGAAGGGATTAAATTTAACCTTTTGACATCATTTACACCTCATATGGGGGGATTATGGGAACGAGCTGTCAGATCTGTCAAGCATCACTTGAGGCGCATACTTTCATTAGCCCATTTGACGTACGAAGAACTGTCTACTTGTTTAGCGCAAATAGAAGCTATACTAAATTCCAGACCTCTCACTCCGTTATCTTCAGACCCATCCGACTTCACAGCCCTTACCCCATCTCACTTTCTTATAGGACGATCATTAATGTCTGTTCCTCATCCACAGATCACTGACGTGAATATCAGTCGCCTGCAAAGGTTCGAGAGGGTAGAAAAACTCCGACAACACTTCTGGAACCGATTTTATAATGAGTATATCTCTCTACTTCAGAGAAAGGCGAAATGGCATCGCTCTACAGGAGACCAGCTGAAGGAAGGGATGTTATGTCTAATTCGAGATCGGAACCAGCCCCCACTTCTTTGGCCTCTCGGAAGAATTGTTGGTATTCATCCGGGATCTGATGGCATCACTAGAATAGTAGACATATCTACAAAAAAGGGTGTCATACAAAGGGCATTCAACAACATCTGCCCCCTCCCAACTTCTTGAACTTAACACTTCAACCCTGGGAGCTTGTTGGAGACAATCTTCAAGCCGGTGCGTGACGGGTACCGGCCGCCGTGCGGCTTTAGACTAATTTATAAGTGCGCGCGTTTAATTTATATTCATTCATTCATTCAATAATTCAATCAATCATTCTATCTGTCTTCATTCATTCAATCAGCCTTCATTCATTCAATCATTCATTTTTATGTTTAGTCATTCTCTTCTCTCTGCGATCTTGTACATACACGCACGCGACACTATTGTCCTTAAAATACAGCACCTAAAATTACACTCCGTTTATTTTACTCGAGCTATCCCGTCAGAACTCCCGTCCAGAACATCTAGGAACAGCGGGCACTGACACCCCAACAGTCTTTCTTGAAACATGTTGTGGGCAGACGACGGACCGTGGGTTAACGCTTTTTGATGCATTAAAAAACAGGGAGTTGAACTCACAATTTAATGAGTTTGTTGTACTCTGTTGTAAGGTTATTCAGCTGCTCCCGAACTCGCTTCTTGTGAGCATTGGCAATGGCCATCATTTTGTCATACTCCTCCTTCTGCTTCAATTCTTCATGAGACATCATCGTTCCTTCCAGCGTACTTGGTTCGGCGATTTTACGTATAGGCTGGAAAAAACAAATATATTTTTATTTATTACTTTTGAAATTTAATAAATGTTATTTTTAGTTATTAATTGATATTATTATTAGTTAGTAGCTAACATAAAATCGTGGATTCCAACCGAACCACTTATTCTCTAAGTACGTGAAAATGAAAATGAAAATTTCTTTATTTCAAAATAAGTTACCTTAATTATTAAAACTCTAGTTCCCACAGAAAGTTTCCTTGTGTAGTGGAAACTAGGCTCCTCCCAAAATATATTTAACATAAAGAAATTAAGACGTTAATTTACAGTCTAATACATGAGTACGGCATAAAGACAAAGATACTTATTGTTAATAAAGTACGACTTTGTGTTGTATTAGAGATTGTTTGTAAGTTGTGTGTGAAGGTGTGTAGTATATATGTGTGAGGGTGAGTGTGTGAGAGTAAATTGTATGAAATTCCTTACTTATGATGTTAAAGATGATTTTTAAATGTTGACTATAAAAGAGGATAAAAGTAAAAAAGAGTTTAATTTAAGGCGAAAGGGAGTCAAAAATTAGGTTTAATCAAATGTTCCACATCATCATAATTCAGTTTTTGTAGCCAATTTAGTATTACAGGTTTAATTTGATGGTTGTTTAAAAGTTTAATCTTTGGGTCATTATTAAAAAAAGCATTATAGAGTCTAGGTGCAATGTTATAGAAGTTCCTACGAGCAAACTCACTGGTTACGAATGGAACAGGGCAGTGTTGAACACGTTTCTTAGTAGCAGGAATATTTGGAACAATAGTCCTGTGATATCTTCGAATGGTGAGTAAGACGTATATGTATAAATTGATCGCAACGAATGATTTCTAGTGAAATAATATCAACTATCTTGCAAAATTAAGATGAGGCGCCCAGTGGAAGAGTGACCTAACCCAGACAGACAAATTGATACACCACGATTTATATGCTAAACTTTGAAGGGTTGTTAGACATAGAAATCTTGGTTTGTGAATTCTCGCAGCAAGTATTCTGCAGCAGAATAATATTTTATAAAAAGTATCACATGTATTTCACGAGAGCGGCCGAATAAAAAAATATTGTGTTAGGTATGTATGACCTAACTGTTTAACTATTAAATGAACTTACACCAATTTGAGCATCCCAAAATTGTTCAGGTGCTGGTATCAGTGGTTCCTCGAAGTTGACTTTGTATGAGAAGATGTTTCCATCTGCGCCACAAGTGAATAGTTGCCTAAAATATAAGTAAAACCAGTACTGAGCTCTGCCACACGAACAAGAACCCTGAAGGTGCTTTCATGTTTTATTTCAGGTTGCCTTACACCACATTATGTGTAAAGTCGACTGAGTTTAAGTTCCCTATTTGTAAACGATTTTAATGGCTATGACGCCGCAATAAGAACTGTCATACAACAACATATATATCTCTGCCGTCATACAACGACATATGTATCTCTGCCGTCATACAACGACATATATATCTCTGCCGTCATACAACGACATATATATCTCTGCCGTTTAATAACGCACATGTCATATATAACTCTGCCGTCATACAACGACATATACAGGTTGGAAAAAATTTAAGGGCCCTGGAGGGGAACTACCTTAAATCCTTTAGTTAGCTCATTTTACTGAAAGGAAACATTCCTTTATTTTTTAAAAGAAACAAAACTGCATTCAAAGATATTCTGAAATTCGCTTGTCTCACCCGGGAATCGAACCAACTAAAAATGAAAAAAATAAACCCTCGCTATTTTATTATACGAATCGGTAGGATTATTGTTCAGGATAAAATGTGTCTAATAAACATTTGGTCTTACACTCATCTGTTGTACGAGATACCCACGAAATTGAATATTTATTACAAGTTCTTTGTTAACAATACCTAATAAAATACTGTTCACTTGTAACAAGTAAATGACACGTTTTAATTTTCTTATCTCTCTAACATCCAAAGACATCGTATGAAGTACAAGCTTGCTAATGTTATTTACCTTAAGTACCTTGTTGAAGACTTCGATAAGAAAATCGTTATAAATTTACGCACAGCACCATTCCTTCTTGCACTAGGCGTACTGACGAAAAGTTTAAAAAGGGAAACTATTTTTTTTTGAAACGCGGTCCAGCAAATTTAAAATTCGAATGATAAGTTTCAACATTTTTAAAATCGATAAAACTATTCGTTCGAATTTCAAATTTAGTTTTGTTTTGCTTTCATTCCGTGCTGTCATTGTGTAATAATGGCGTATAATTATTACTTTACAAGTGAACAGTACTAGGTTTTGTTAATAAAGAACTTGTAATAAATATTCAATTTCATGGGTATCTCGTACAACAGATGAGTGTAAGACTTTAGTTTAGTAGACAAATTTTATCCTGAACAATAATCCTACCGATTCGTATAATAAAATAGCGAGGGTTTATTTTTAAAATTTTTAGTTGGTTCAGTTCCAGGGTGAGACAAGCAAATTTTAGATCTTTGAATGCAGTTTTGTTTCTTTTAAAAAATAAAGGAATGTTTTCTTTCAGTGAAATGAGCTAACTAAAGGATTTAAGGTAGTTCCCCTCCAGGGCCCTTTCATTTTTTTCCACCCTGTATATCTCTGCCGTTTAATAACGCACATACAGAACTCTGCCGTCATACAACGACATATATATCTCTGCCGTCATATAACGGACATATATAACTCTGCCGTCATACAACGACATATATATCTCTGCCGTCATATAACGGACATATATAACTCTGCCGTCATACAACGACATATATATCTCTGCCGTCATATAACGGACATATATAACTCTGCCGTCATACAACGACATATATATCTCTGCCATCATACAACGACATATATATCTCTGCCGTTTAATAACGCACATATATAACTCTGCCGTCATTCAACGACATATATATCTCTGCCGTCATAAACCTTTCAGTAATAACTAACCAACAAGCTTGAAAACCTGTCAGACAAAAATAGTCTGTAGCTGGTCGAAAACAACTTTTATTGCTGTTTACTTATAACAAAATTATTTTCCACATAGCAAGAAAGGGTTTGGCAATAAGTAGTCAGCCCCCTGACTCCATTATTTTCGTGACAAAATTATTAATTTCGGGAACTATGAATACCAAGAAAAGTACCTAAAAGTTATACTATTTCTTAATTGCCTCTATTTCAGAGGTCATACCTGTGAATACATATGTAATTGTTCTATGTCTTATTATATATGCTTAAGAACCCGGTCCGCGACGACGACCATTTTGATGCAAAGCATTTTGTTAAACATTTTTCTGGCCTTTATCGCGATGTTTTTGGAAAAACCAAGGACATACACCACTTCATATTGGCCGTTTAAATGAATGCCTAAAATTATTTGATTGAATGTTTCTCTTTTTCAAATTATTTTGGTACTTACGAGCCCGTTCCGAATAGTTCTTTATAATGTCTAAGTACCATAATAATTCGCAAAGGAGAAATAATTCAATCCAATAAATTTTAGGACTTCATTTAGACGGCCAATATGAATTGGTGTATGTCCCTGGTTTTTACAAAAACATCGCGGTAAAGATGAGAAAAATATTTTTCAATGCATGTGCTCGTAAAGGCCCACTTTTTATGCATCAAAACGGAACAGAAAGTCGATTATTTTGCCCTAGGGCTTTTATTATTATTTTTTTTTATTTGTTTGCAATGGTTGGCTAACCTGCAGCCTTTCCTGTCTACCATAGATGTTATACTTTTTTTTCCACTGTTTAACGGCTCTGGATACAATCCTTTTGAGCCAATCATAATTAAAAGTTCACAAGATTATATTTGTTTTCATTTCCTCACACTATGCATTGAAAAACGTAGTATTATACACGGGCGTAAAAGCAATAAATTACTCGGTTACGTTTAAAACACTCGCTACGCTCGTGTTTTAAATCGTCCTCGTAATTTATTCGTTTTCGCCCTAGTAGCATAAACTACTATAAAAGATACTTCGCATCAAACGGACGAAAAATACGGAGCGGGTTCTTAATGAAAGTTCTCGATTCAAAATTTATTTCGATCATGGTTTCAAGAAAAACGACCCTTGAATTAGTGTAAACTGGTCGTAGGGAGGAATAGTCTAGATAGTGATATAGAGATTATTCCTATCCCGAGGTACTTACTTTGAATCGGAGCTGAACAAAATGCCAGTAATACTTCCAGTGTATCGGTCATGCATCGGCAAGTAGTATGTATCCGTGAAGTCGATGCGGGGTATTGGTTGAACCTAGAAGCGTATACAAACGGTAAGATAATGAGGGAAAATTCCGCTGACACACTCTCTACGTAGAGGACGTTCTTCAAAAATGTGGGTCGGCAAAACTTCTACACAAAAATATACAATTTATCTTGTTTTAATACATATATTTTATATACACAGGGTGACGTTTAACGTAAACCCAATAATTTAATAGACAGTAGAAGAATAATAACTGGTTGCATGCAAACATCGAAAATTTATTTCATTCATAAAAAAAAAGTTAAAGCGACTTTAAGATTTTCCTAAAATCCAAAGAAATCATAGTCACCTGAAGAGAAAAGACAATTAGATCACGCGAAGTTAGTTTTATTGTTGATCTATTTTGGACAGTTTTGAACTTGTTCCGTATGGGAATGGCTAGAATAACCATAAATTATCTTTTAAAGTTACATGTTTTAGTATTCTTTTTACTTTTAATTTTAACTGTTTTTATATATAAAATGTGTCCTACTAACGTTTCTCAATAACCTCTAAAATTATCGGGGTTCGGTTAAAAGACACCCTGTATAACTAGTCACGTTTAAAATACACGGATATTGACAAATAATGGTTTATTAAACGACGTACACTTTGTAGACTTTATCAATATAAGGTTAAATAATATTAGTTGGCGAAACTCAAAACATAGGTAGTACTAGTCTATATGAACAACTGTTTGTATGGGAGCTAAGCGAAATTCTTAAAATTTGTTTTCACCTTTCCATACTGGACCAGTCAGCTGATCGGGGCAATTTGTATGGGAGGAAGAGAAAAAAAGTTGCGAATCTCGCTTAGCTCCCATACAAACAAATTGTTCATATAGATTAGTAGTACCTATGTTTTGAGTTTCGCCAACTAATATTATTTAACGTTATATAGTTACCTCCTCTTTAGCCAGCCGCCTGCCCCTCAGCTTCTTGAGAAGTTTCTTCACGGACGTCGCCCAGATCGCATAATGGTGGTCTGGATTGTCTTCTTTATCTGTGGGCATTCTCACCATCCGAATGTAGCCATTGTTGGTGCCGAAAATTAAGTAGGTGTTGTCGTACCTAACATAGTAAAATAGTATTGTCACGACCTGTAACTTTGTGTTTGTTAGAGGTGTCCCAAATGCAGTGGCGTAGCGTGGGTCACTGTCGCCCGGGGCGGAATCATAACAAAGAAGTTACTGGTACAAGTTCTTGCAAATCACGCACGCCCCACGCGCACACATTAAGGCGATATGTAAAAGTTTTAGCGTCCCTGTTACTCCATATGCGAAAAAATCCTCAGTGCGAGAGGGACGGATTCGTGGAAAAGTAGCAAAAAGTCGGTTTTTTATTAATATAAAATGTACTAAAGTTGCTATCACAATTTCGTTTAACCAAGTCCTAGATACCGTTAAAACGTATCTTATAAAATATAGCTGCAGTCTATATGTCATTCTAAATTGTCAAACCAGGAGAATTGGTGTCGAAAAGGACCTTATTTCAATAAATATTTCTATCGAGCCGAATTTCTCCAATCGCGTTTCTGTTTTAACAGATCCCTAGAAAAAGAATCCAAAAATAACATGCAATTTTATCAAAATAATACATTATTTACTGAAGTAGATATGCAAGTCCTTAAAGTGTCGTTTCTTTTCCGTAGCGCCTTAACACCGTGCAAGTACCTACACGTCTAAACATAAACAAGGGCCAACCGCCAGTCGTGATTTGCAACAACTGTATCTGGCGGGAGGGACATTGACATTATGTGCAAGTGAGCAAGAGCTAACTTCTTGAAAAATTAATTGTTTGACTGACCGCCAGTGACCGCAAAAAATATTTTTTTTTGCCAATTTCGCCGCCCTCCTAATGATGGCCCGGGGCGGTCCGCCCCTCCACCCCCCCCCCCCCCCCCATCAATACGCCACTGCCCAAATGGTCATGCAATATTCACTGACAATATACAATGTGAAATTTAATCAACCGCTCGAATTCATACTGGAGACTCGGTTAGTGATCAGCAACAAAGTTTAATGATCTTCTTTATCGAAATCATAAAAAAAAAGTTTGTCTCTTACGAAATGGACTAGTTTAAATACAATTCCTAGTATTCTTTATTCTTTAATGTACACAGAAAAGCAGTTCAGACATATAATACTCAAACATACTCAGTACTGGGGATCTAAAAAGGCCGACTTGGGTGAATCATAAAATGATTTGAAAGTAGGATGGAGTCAGATTTTTTTCACGCGTGCAAAAGAGACGGCATTAGAACGGAATCATAATATAATTCATCCAAAGCGGCCTTTTAAGAAGACCTGTGGGTCTACCGCGTAATTCTCATTTTCATCAACATCAACTTGAGATTGAAATTTGCCGTGCGTGCGAAGACGCCCGCCTAACATGCCATCTCTTTTGCACGCGTTGAATTTCGCATGCATTTGCTTGAAGTTGATACAAATGAGAATTACGCGGTAGAGCCCCTGATATAATACTCAGTACTGGGAGTGAATTACTATGGGAAGTCGAAATTACATTATACGAATTTCATACATTTTTTTATCGATTCATGATGCTGATCACTTACCAAGCCTCCAATATGAATTTGGACGATGATCAAAAAGTCACCTTGTATACAACGTGTAACAGAAAGGTGTAACCATATTTGAAGAGCTTATTCTGTCAATGAAACAGAACAACTTTTACTATGGAGTCAACACAGAAACCTCAAAAAAAAAATCTGCCCCTTCATACATTTCGACCGAGCGACATTGCGTTTTCCAATGAAGCAAGTAATTTTTTTTTCGATATACAGGTTTTGTTCCATAGTGAAAGTTGTTCTAAACCATTGACTGAATAAGCTCTTCAAATATGGTTACACCTTTCTGTTACACCTTGTATAGTATAGTATAGGCAGTACGGAAACAATTTTTTTTTAAATTTCACCTTATTGGTCATTAAACATTGTTCCTGGATCTAACTAACCGAGTCTCCAGTATGAATTTGGTTGGTTGATTAAATTTCACCTTACATACTTAGGAGATAAAATACAACGACGCCATTCATAAAAGAAAATATAGTAAACGCTGCAGCACTCACACAAATCTTAGAGCAGATATGTCATCACACCAAGCGCCAGGGAATGGCGCGTACTTTAACACCTTGGGCAATCCAGGCTTTATCAGTATCAGCGCACCGGTGCCACGTTGGATGACCCACAGACCCTCCGGACAATATTCTGCCCAGGTAATGGTTGTGCCTGGCATATTCTCTTCGTTTTCCACTAAATTAAATTAAATTAAATTAAAATTCATTTATTTCAAGTTACTAAGACTCATATTGGAATAAAACATAAACAGATTAAATTAAATATAACATTCCATTGTATTAATAATAATAATAATAAAAAGGCGTAGGGATGTGACGACCCCATCGCCCTCTGGTATGTCCAGTACGTCCAGTGCAATCAGTCACCGCAGGGCGGCTTGTGGCGAGCCGATGGTGAGTGGCGACACCACGGACCCTACCTCCAGGGGACACTATCACACATGCGCTACACACACACATACACACAGCAACACACCCCCTACCTCTGCGCTTGCCTTAACCAGCCGGCCAGAGTGGAGATGCAAGAGCGGAACCTATGCTCCAGGTTGGAAGTGTAAAATGTCATAACGCCGGGGGCACTTGACTGTTAGAAGGATCTTGCGCCCCGCAGACTCACCTCTCGACAACCTTAGCTGCTTACATAGTGTTGCCCCCTGGCCGCCCCATGGTGGCTAGATAGGGGGCCCACAACGGCTATCCTGGTGGATAGTTATTAAGCAGCAAGTCACCATCTGCCATATTTAAATTTGTGAGAGATTTTCGAGGCAGATGTCCGTTATCTCACTCCATAGCCCTGTTATCCGGCCCATTTAGCATCCCATCCTCATAGCCCACTCCAAGTCGCTTCCTTCCTGGCAATAGTTTGGCAACTGTGGGGGACTGTCCGTTAGTGTATCACAATGATACATTGAGGGAGAGGCCCCCATGGATGCAGCCATCTCACATTTAGATTAAATGGTACCAAAGGCCTCTTCAATGTTGGCTTCGGCCCCATGAATGCCTTTCAAATGACCGGGTCCCTATGGGCCCGTGACTGAAAAGTGTACCTACATAATAATAATAATAAAACACACAATATATATAATAGCTTCTCACCACGGCTACACACACATGCCTGTCGCATGCCTGTTGCAACAGTGGCGTATGTAGGGACAATCAAGCCTGTCCGCGATCATTGCCAGGATTGTGTTGGCGCTGGCCCGCACTCTGTGTAGCAGAGACGCGCATCGTCTGCGCATGGTCGCATGGAAGCAGTCAATGCGAGCCCAGGCGAACATGCCCGATGCGCTACAGTATCGGGGCAGCCTCAACACCGCCCTGAGCGCGTTATCGTACTGGACTCGGACAGCTCCGTACGACCTCAAATTAATAAGGTGATTTATTTTGGAACGCTGAAGAAATTTGTATTTTTATTTACAACTTTACTCGCACGGATTAGCAGTGTGGATTAGCACAAGATACTTACTCAACTCTACTTCTCCAATCCACTCTTCCTCCTCGTCGTCACTGTCTTCTTGCGCTTGAGCCTTCAGAGCCTCTTCATCCAAGCTGGCTAGGTCTTCTTCCGCCGGGAATGGACGACGACGCATACTTTTGAAATAAATAATAGTAGTTTATGCTACAACGGCGAAAAGGAATAAATTACGAGGACGATTTAAAACACGAGCGTAGCGAGTGTTTTAAACGTAACCGTGTAATTTATTGCTCTCACGCCCGTGTATCATACTACGTTTTTCAATGCATAGTGTGAGGAAATAAAACAAATATAATCTTGTGAACTTTAAATTATGATTGGCTCCAGTCATTAAACAGTGGAAAAAAAAGTATAACATTTATGGTACACAGGAAAGGCTGCAGGTTAGCCAACTATTGTAAATAAATAAAAAAAATATATAATAAAGCCCTAGGGCAAAATAATCGACTTTCTGTTCGGTTTTGATGCATAAAAAGTGGGCCTTTACGAGCACTTGCATTGAAAAGAATATTAAATATATGTTAAATAAGCCTTGGTCTCAGATTCATACAGAGAAAGGAGAGTCTCTTATCTGTCAACCACTGAGATAATTCTCATCCGGCGCATCCCGGTCGCGGGTCTGGATACCCCTCCCTTCAATACGCTAAGTATTTTTGGTTTACTTTGTTAGGTTTTTTATTTTTTAGGCCATCTTTATTTAAGTTTTTTAATATTATTTAAGTTTTTCGTTAACTTTTAAATAAAAATATATGGTCAAATTATCGAAAGTGTATTAAAAAGGTTGTAATATAAAAAAATAAAACAATCTTTGTTAAATATTAAAATAATGGTAGCAGCGCGCAGTAATTGTCAGCATTTGGAAATTGTAGATTATTCTAAGGTATAGCAAAGCAGTGGTACCTACAAGGAGTACACGCAGAAATTATTAGTGAAACGATTTACTTATTACGAATTTGGTAAGCCATGAAAATATGTTCCGACTTTCTACCTCTTCCAAAAATCCTAACGCGAGATATTGTGGCGATTACTGATAAATAAGCGTAATAGAGCACTCTTTCAAACAGTTCTTCAAATAATACATGTAAGAATCAAACATAATAGCAACATCATCATTCCAACACAATTTGACTTTCAAAATGGCTTTGGAATAAGAGAGCACTGATATCAAATACTCATTCAGAAATGTTTAGAACATCAGAAGAACTTACTGATTTACTTTATAGATTCCGAAAATGTATTTAATAAACGTTAAAGAGGACAAACTTGTAGACCAGGGGCTCTACCGCGTAATTCTCATTTGTATCAACTTCAAGCAAATGCATGCGAAATTCAACGCGTGCAAAAGAGATGGCATGTTAGGCGGGCGTCGTCGCACGCACGTCAAATTTCAATCTCAAGTTGATGTTGATGAAAATGAGAATTACGCGGTAGACCCACTGCTAAACCGAACTGAAGCCAATTACATCCTGTTGAGAATATAAAAACGAAGGCCGGAAGAAAGAAAGAATAGGATAGCCGATAGGATATTGAAGTTAGATAATAAGGCCCCTAATTGTTTTTTACAGTGACAGTTTTTTTTTTTTCGAATGGTTATCTCCGACATCTGTTAGGATATGGCAACCTAAAGAAAAGAAATACTATCTCTGAAAAGAAATGATGTTTTTCTCTATGAACTATCAGCCCTAAAATACCACATAATTTAATGTTTCAAATCACTTACAAATGTTTCTTTACAATTGTCTCCTTATATGATTTAAACTCCAGTTTAAAAGTTGTTATGTTTAAATAGTTCTGAACTGGTGTGTCGGGCAGAACTGACTCCATCACAAGCCCCTCTTGACCACATAATAAGAGAACTCTTTCCTGAAATCCAGAAGTAATTATTGTCATTTGTCTGAAACCTGAAAAGGAAGACGGATGGAGGCGGAACACATGCTTAGAATGGTACAAGTAGATCAAGAAAAACACGCCAAAACCGAATTTAGTTTTAAAAAACATGTCTGCAGGCATGAGCACATAAGTAGACATCAAAAATTACTCCTATTATTAATTAACTTAAGTTATTCGGGGGAGGAGTAAGAGGACAGCTTCAAACAGACACAACCAGTGGCCCACTATGCCTGAGACTGATTATTGGCGGTATATCCATCCCCAATTGCTGGCCCTTATATAAAACAGACTGGTGGCGGGGTGTGAGGGTTTCGGCTGCCCAGCGTGTTTGTGTATGGGCATTGCTTTCAGGAGGACCAAGAGTGGCGTAATTTTGGAAAGACCAGCAGTGGTCCGGCAGTGGACGGACCAAATCATTCCATTTCAATACTATCTTATGCCATGTAATAAGGACTTGCAGATTTGATTAATAGTTACCTCATCCGGCTTCCATGTCATGAAGGCGATATTGTTCGGGGTTTCGATGAAGCCAATTCTCTCTAGGTTAAAAGGAATGCCTTGGTTCAGCTGGTATATGAATATTGTGCTGTCTTCTCCACAAGTGACCAGTAAAGTTCTTTGATTATTTATTGCTATCTGGGTAATGGGTTTAGTATGTGGCTTGAGAATCTATGAGGGAAAATTAATTATTTAGTTAGGTTAAAAACAAGAGTTTTATTCATTTATACGTTTCAAAGTCCCAGTCACCGAAATCAAATCAACGGCGTGAGCGTGGATGGAATCATCGCTGTGCACGTTAAGTGCGGAATCAATCTTGACGTTCACAAAGAACTGTTGTTTCTCAAGTTTGTCTGGGTGCAGGAGCAGAGTCCTCATAATGCCGTCTGCAAACCCGACCAACAGGATCCTGGATGACTCGTCCACCTGCAGGCAATCAATCATTCAGTATAATTATTATTTTTATTTTATTTATTTCTTCACAAACATCTATCCTTACAGGCTAGCCTAATTCGACAGATATGTATATTTACAACCACAAATTTTACTTTAAATTTTAAGCATTTCCTTTTCAATCTAATGATAAATATAAAACATTTTCTAGTAACAATGAGCAGCAAAATCACCAAATCTCTGCATTAAAACGGAACAAATGGTGTTCGAATACATCATCATTCATCTCATCACTACAATTCCCAAGTCAGAGATATGCATAATACACCTACATTTCAACACCTATTATTTACGTTACAATATACTTTACAATTATGACTATTACGCCTTTTTAAGCTGGCAAACCGAACACAAATGTGCCCCTAAGGGATTTGAACCCGCAACTTCCGGATTTGTGGTAGAGAGTACTCGAACCACAGAGATAGAATATAATATGACTCTTTTATATTACACTCCTTTAAAGAAAAACAAAGTAACTTACATCTCCAGGAGGATACAGAACACAGGTAATAGCTGCCGGGAACACAAATCTGACTAACAGCTGATGGGTAATTGTGTGATAGGCTTGCAGTGCCCCGTCGTCACCTGCGGTCATCAATAATGGATGCGTTCTCAAAGCCACCATTGCCACAATACCACCGGCGTGGCAAGTCATCACCTTTTTATGTTCGCATTCTACCTTATCAATTTCTAACTCTACAGTCCAGATACCTCCGTTGCCGTCCTGAAAACAAATTATTAGATAGGTTTTTCTACCCAAGTCAAAAGAGAAGACACTACTTAAGAGTGACTTACTTGGGCATACCAAAACATATTCTTCTGGTGTTTCAAGCACATTATTTGACACTCAGGTACCTGGAAATAAATATTGGATATTAAATCCGGCAGAATTGGACAAGTGAGTCAACCATTTTAAAGAGACGCAATATGGACATGAACGGTTCTAGTTGGAGATGCAACATGGCAAATGTTGGTTAATATGATTGTTAAACAACTTGAGCCTCAGCCACAGAGTTAAGCTCACAGCCATGTAGGGCTCTTTGTCAATTGGGTGGCTCTAGTCCACACTATACTGAGATACATACGCAGCCATCCCACGCTACAGTCGTTATCTTGACACCCGCTTCACTCATCATTAACTGGATCTTACTTACACAAGTCTCAGCTACAGGGTTCAGCTCGACGTAGGGATCCTCCTCAGGTGGATCGGCCTGGTCCACACTGTCCCAGTACCAGGCGCGCACGCAGCCATCCCGCGCTACAGTCGTCACCTCGTCTCCAGCCTCACTCATCATGAACTGGATCTGGGTCATTATTATAATTAGAACAATGCAGAAATCACAGACAGGCCCGATCACCTGGCCAGTCCAACAATCTACCATCACCACCATTTCTTGGTGTCAGCAGGGCCTTCACAGGCCCAGCATTCGGCACCCGCTGCTGTTGAGAGCGTACGGCGCATGAGATGGACTCCCGATATAAATGCACGCGTACTTCAGAACAACGGGGGGCAATAACGGGGATATCGACAAGCATCCATAATTATCGTGAGTCCATCTCATGCACCGTACGCTCTCACCAGTGGCGGCGGTTGCCGAATGCTGGGCCTGTGACGGCCCTGCTGTCACCAAGCAAAATGGTGGTGATGGTGGGTTGTTAGACTGGCCGAGTGATCGGGGCAGTTTGTGATTTCTGCATTATTAGTAAGATTCCAAGAATTTCTGTTAGAGCCCTCGGTAACAGTCGCGTAACAAAATCTGGCGACTGAGTTCGATACATACAGCGCTCCAAGCTCAGAAGATCAGTAAATCTGGACGTGAGGAGCTCTGAACCGGTTGGAATCCGGCACATCTCGCTACTATTTTAAAAACTAAATTAAAATTCTGTTTTTACATACAATAGGGGCTTGATGACATCTTTTCCTCCCGCGTTGAGTCACTTCAACTTTTACTAGACCCGCTTCCCACACCAACACGTTACCCCATTCGCAGCCAGAGAGCACCTGCAGGAATACGCAATACACACAATAATATGTACGAACAGTACGTCTGTATTTTTTGAACACGGGCTACAGATGCAAAAGGTAAACTAAGGACGCAAAGTGCAGCTAAAGACCTTTGATTAATTTAGTGAAGATTCGTAACGCCCTTACTCGACTGATTCGAGAAATGGAACAGGTATTTCGTACGATGTATATGCAATTACCATCAGCGAATGAGATAGATTGACGATACAAGACTTTTCAGCGAGCAAGACAGGATATTGCTTGGTCGGCTCGGTTCGTTGCAAAGCCGAGAGAAAGCGAGCTGAGCCGAGTGGTGAAGTCTAGTGTGATTACGGAGCCACAATCTTATTTGTTCCGGTAGCATAGACTGTCACATACTAACAATAGAAGCCATTTTAGTTTGGCCCACTGGAACAGATAAGTTTGTGTATCTGTACGTAACGCGGCATGCAAGCGAAAGACTGTCGCCGCTAGCGCAACTGAACTAGTCGCACACATTCATGCTGAATATTACCGTCCTTTTCTGCAAATGGCGAGGTGTAAACAAAACAAACAGAAAGTAATTTAAGGAAATTTTCTGCTTTTGGTATACTTACGAGTGGAAGGTGATGCCATGAAATTCGTTTTTTGTCCTTGAGTGATTTGTACACCCGATAAATGCACACGGAGGCATATCTGCAGGTTTTTTCTGGATTTTATAGCACACGTAAAGGTGTTTTCAAAAACGTGCACACAAACGCCGCCTGGAATACTACTAAACAAAGACAGGCCCGCTGGACCTGTATTTGTGGATCCAACCGCGTTGTGGTTATACCGCATCTTCACTAAATTAATCAAAGCTAACGACTGATACAGTATCATATTTAAAAAAAATAGGTGCTACGCGCTACGAACTTTGCTGCTACGAGTCCACGTCAGCTGCTACGAGGTTATTCCCGACCGCTACGTTTCTCACTTTGTAGAACTGCTACGCCGTAGTACTATCGCAAATCTTTTGATGAAAAAACACAACATCGAGTGTGAAATGCAAGTTACAATCAGCACTCGTACATCTACGTTTTACCATAGTAACTATGGTTTTACTAACGATTATTTACGTTTGATGGGTGGAGCCATAGATCGCCGTGTATACATCGCACAAAGATATTGATAACAAGCTATTAGCACTTTGTTGTTAGGGCCTGTCCATATTTTAAGTCATAGATTTTTTGCAGATTTTTGACCCCCACCCTCCCTAAAATCATTCTACCGTCACTATCCAATGACCCCACCTTCTCACAAAACTGATGTGATTTTCATTATTTGTTTTGTATTACAAAATCAATATTGTTGTTTAAATAACAGATTTTTTATTTTATTAACACCCCCCTTTATTTTCATCTATGCTCATGATATTACCATCATCCGCAGACCAGACTCCCCCCTAATTTCAAATGACGCAATCTGGACGGCCCCTTAAGGCGTTACGGAAAAAAATTGACAGTTTTAGAACTTGCATATCTACTTCAGTAAATAATGTATTATTTTGATAAAATAGTATATTATTTTTGTTTTTTTTTTCTAGGGATCTGTTAAACAGAAACGCAATTTGGCTTGCTAGAAATATTAATTGAAATGGGGTCTTTTTCGACACCAATTCTCCTGGTTTGATTTAGAATGACATATGGACTGCAATTATATTTTATTAGATGGGTTTTAACGGTATCTAGGACTTGGTTAAACGAAATTTGCAACAACATCAAAAGTGGTTTCATAATTACCTACATTGTTAGACCGATGTTATAACATTACATTATAGCACGGAAATTCTGCACTGATATTGGCCAAATTAATTATAACACCGCTAGAGAACCAATCACAAGAGATAACAGTCTGTCTTAATTTCTTAAGCCACTCCCTATTGCAGGTTGTAGTATCACTACAATATCATGACAAGTGTTCTTTTTATAATTTTTCGTGAAATTGTTTTTTTGGTCGAAGATAAAGTATTGACTGGACATAATTAGACATTGGAACACTCGTGCAAGTCTATTACGAAACGTGTCCCAATGTCTCAAATTATGTCACAGTTGTCCAAAATACTAAATATTGTGCCCAGACACTTACCTTTTCGTCAGGCATAGGATAGACACCGAGCACGTCGCAAATTTCCGTTTTACCGAATCTTCCGAGTTCGCCCTTCAGTTTCAGTCCAGTGAATGTTTCCGCCATTTTCCAGAACTTGATATGAGCAGCTCCTGTGATAACGATTAGGAAACCTGATTAGTCGACTATAAGACGCCCGTTACGCTACAAAAACCGACCGTGAAATTATAATCTCACTAGTGAAATTATTAACTATCGGATTGTACAATCTTAGTGACATAATACATAAGTATAAACTGGGAGTCTACCGCGTAATTCTCATTTTCATCAACATCAACTTGAGATTGCAATTTGACGTGCGTGCGACGACGCCCGCCTAACATGTCATCTCTTTTGCACGCGTTGAATTTCGCATGCATTTGCTTGAAGTTGATACAAATGAGAATTACGCGGTAGAGACAACGCACAGCCTAATAGAATTTTTCAAAATTTACTCGATTCCTGTTAATTTTTACTTCTAAAAATAAAGTTCATTTCATAATGAAAACCCGAAAACCCGTACAGACAAGCAAAGTTGAATCTCACCAGCAGTAGTGAGCTGTCCCGGGCAGTACGGTGAGAAGAATACAGTGTGCACGTCGAAGGTGAACGCGCTGGTCCGTAACAGGATCTTGTGTCGCTTCCAGTTCCAGATGGTGATGTTGTAGTCCGGCTCCTTGCCTACCGACGCGAGGAACTCCCCTTCTGGACTGGAAGTGCGCTACATGGTTGGACATGCTCTCTATGATAGTGCGTCACTCGCCCAGCAGGACGGTGGCTCATCTTGTCAAAGCTGACATTTGATGCCCTTGATGGCTTCAAATGACGCAGGGCGGGAAAAAGCGCAAGTATTGCCTTCGTGGCTTATTTGTCTATCCCAAATTTATTCCCTTTTTGGGATTTTTGATATATATTTTTAACACCCGCAATATAAAGTAGGAATACTTAAGTACCTACATTTTTACTAAAAAGGCTAGGGAATACTTAAGAAAAATGCCGACAAGGAAAACTGGCAAGAATAATCACAAGAATAATAAAAAGGACTTTTATTCACAAATTTCGATGTTGATGATTCACCGCATTACCGAAACGACGCACCTGTGGTTAATGAATGAATGTTATTCTTCTTTTTTCATGAAATTGTTAGTTGAAAATATTATCAATAAAGACGATACTTTTGATGGTCGTAGATAAAGTATTGTGTGAACACTAGTCACTTCGTTCGTTTCGTAAACAAGCACCCAATGTCTCAAATTATGTCACAGTTACAGTTGCAAAAAATACTATTTTGGTCGGGCATGCACTAATGAGTTGGGTTAACAACAAGTCCAAAAGATTGAGCCAAATTTTGTATTTTAGCGAGATCCTCATTCATCTATTTAAAGGCGGAATTCGCTTGATCCACTAGAAAATGGTAATAAAGTTGCAAATCGGCTGCATAGAGATAGTACTGAAAACATACAGTGATCAAGTAAATAAAAACTATTATGTTATATAATATTATGTTTGGGAGGTCGCACTTTATATGACAGAAAGTTGGCCATGAGCAGCGACTTTACTAAGTTTAGAGATGATCATAAGATCAAGAAGAGATGGGGGGCATGATGTGTAGCAGAAAGAGGTTAAATATGCAAATTTAAACTAGACACGATTGATGTAAGCTTAGATGAACGAGAATCATCTTTCAAAAGATTATTATTAAAATTATCGTATCATCAAGGGCTTAACTCTTGAAGTTAAGCATCGGAGAAGCTAAAGTAATTAACATTGCGATCGAGTAGGTAAAAGACACCCAGAAGAATTTTAGAACGTTGGAGGCCTAAAACCTGAAACGAAACCTGAGTATTGGCTTGGTGACTATCTGACGATCTTACAAGGGATATATATTTTTTTTGGGTCTTGATTTTTTATTTATTTATTTATTTATTTGATAACTAAAAAGAAATACATATTTTACAATAATAAGATGTATCAGAAACCTGTAAGGGTTTTTACGTACACCATCATTCCCGTCTTATGCAAGCATATAGAAAATTAGATGTACAGGTAGTCTAAATAAATATTGATAATGCCTTATGATATCGAAATGCTTTGCGACAAATTCGTAAATCGATATCGGAGCGAAAATATATATTGCAACTCCACTACAACCGGCTCCAATCTTATAAATAATATCCAATGTATAATTTTTATTTATACTGGAAATAAAAAAAGAGAGAAATACAGACGTCGTTCATGTAAAGAAGACTAAGTTTCTACACTCTTCGATGAATAAATAGTTTTTTCCTGAAACCATTTCACATATTCGCCACTTTATGAATATCTCGCCATCTTCACCTCTTGATGAGAAATGGGTTGGAGTGCGGTGTGGGTGAAGAGAAACATATAAAGATGTGTGCAAAGTTTCATTTCGTTCAAAGCCATCAGGATGTCACAAACACATAAAGCATTTCTATGGCAGCTGAGGGGTATGGCGCACCTTAAATATGTCCATGGGTGTAATTTGTATAATTAAGGTAGTATGCTTTTAATGTAAGCAGGTATAAGCAACTCATAATACGATATGTTTTAAAGTGTAGGCTACTCGTTGATGTCTTTTGTAGTACAATGAAAAAATCGTCGTCTGTTGATAACAATCACGATGTAGTTTGTTTTGACCAAACCATGAACTTCTTTTATCCCGCAAAATTAGCTCGTTCTCATAAACTAAATCAACATTGGAAAAACAATAAATTGTACATAAAGGTATAAATAGAAGGTTATTTACATGAAACCAGTGAACATGTTCACCGCATGAAACCATACTGTGCTCTACTGATCAATTGATTATACCAATAGACTTCGATGACTTTTAAGAAAATAAGAAAACACTCGTACTAAACTGACAGATGTCAAAAGCAACAGATGGCAAAATCGACATTAATAGATAGATATACAACGCGTAACAAATTTGAAGAACTTATTCACTTAATCGTATAGAACAACTTTTACTATTTAAACCAAGCCTGAAATCTCTAAAAAAAAATTGCCCTTCTATACTTTTCAAATTTCTGTGAAAAACTTAATTTTTTTTTCGTGGTATCAGAGTTGGTTCCATAGTAAAACTTGTTCTATACTCGTACCATTGACTGAATAAGCTCTTTAAAATATGACCACACCTTTCTGTTACACGTTGTGTAATGTACTTTATCTTAGGCAACATTTATCAAAAGTGAACGATGTCAAAAGTGACAGATTTCAGAACTGACAGATGGCAAAAGCGACATTTTTTAAAAGTGAAAGATGTCAAAAGTGGCAGATATCAAATGTGAAAGATGAAGCGACGAAAGTCAAAAGTTTACAAATTCTCTTTTTGTATTATGTACTCACCTAAAATCCATAGTGGAATAAGCGTTGGCGGTCCCGTCTCGGAGCACGGCATCTATCTCCATCTGTGGCCAGGTGTATAACAGGATGAGGGGCGCTCGGTCCCCCTCCCGACTCTCCGCGATCGCGATGCGGTAGTTCGGGTCCTTCCGGTACGACTGCCGACAGAATTCAATATAGAATAGACGGAGAAAAATAGATTTCTTTCCCTGATTTCACTTTTTGTGAATAATTGATTGGATACATTATTATAAATATATAATCAACCGGGAAGTTGTCGTCGCGCCTTGTCGAAACTTCGGCTGATATGACGGGAGGGCTGGAGCTTACCTCGGCCCGAGAATTAGACTGACCATAGAAAGAGGTAATGTTGCCAGCCATCTGGGTACCCTACCCTAGGACAGCAGTCTCGATATTGTTTTTAGGGTTCCGTAGTACCTAGAAGGTACAAAAGGAACCTTTATGGTGAGACTCCGTTGTCCGTCCGTCCGTCCGTCCGTATGTCTCATAACTTTAGCACCGTTAAAGATAAATACATGAAATTTGGCACAAAAATAGCGTTAATTTGCCCACATATCACCATGGTGAAAAAAAAAAATGAAAAATTTATAATTGATCAAAATATTTCCAAAATAAAAGTGGGAAAAATAAAATATATTATCGTAAAAATACAATACATAATATACATACTATATTTAATTATATAGTAAATATTACTATATTTACTGCCATCCGTTTCGAGACATCTTTAAAAAACCACAAAAATATGTATGTCCCCCCCCCTTATCTCCGAAACTGGAAGATTGAAAAATATGTAAAAAAAATGTAGATTATAGATCATAACAGGCCAATTACAGTAAAACTAAAAGTAGCAATTTTAAAAAAATTGAGCACAAATTGGAAATATAAAAAAAAATAAAATAAACTATAAAAAATTATAAAAATATAATATGGGTATCAAATTGTAGGTATTAAAAAGCTGATTGTAAAAGTATACAGTTTGGCTATATTTAATTCCATCTATTTCGAATAAACTTCGAAAAACCTTAAAAAATGTAGGTATGCCCCCCTTTATCTCCAAAACTGGTGGACCAAAAAATATGAAAAAAATCATGGTAATATGTGTTTACGTAAAGATTACAGTAAAAATAAAGCGGTTGAGAAATTGACGAAAAAAAAGACTAAATTAAATTTATCATTCACAATACGGAACCCTAGGTACGCGAGTCTGACTCGCACTTGGCCGGCTTTTTTATTTATAACTTCTGTTTTGTTTTATACATGTAAAAGTTTAATGTTGCGATTGCATTTTATATCTGTCGTTAGGTATGTTCGTCCACCGGGAAGTTAAAAAGTATATGAAAAAAAAAAGTTCACGTAATTTTTTTGACTTGGTGTATGAGTATGAATATTATCAATCAATCAATCAATCTAAGTTTATTTGCCCGAAAGCATGTTACAAAAGTTTTTACGTTAAATGTTACATGTACATGTTAGTTCCAATTCTTCCAATGCTATCTGCCAGGGCAGCATACAAATATTTTAAAGTAATCAATTACACTTAATTAATTTTACATAAATTAAATTAAACCAATTATTTACAATTAATTTATCACTTAAAAGTTAACCTACCAAAACAAATAAAATCAAATATTTTACATGTCCAGTTTACTTAATCAGTTATATATTATCAGGAGCACCTTATAGTATGCGGCCGGTGTACGTAAATGTTTGTTTGGTCTACGTGCTTTGGAAGCCACGTTAAGTTATTAGTCCATATTTGTGCCCGAAGTATGAGATACCCATCCACCCATCACGTTTGGGACGTAAAAACCGTTGGTGAAAAGCGGGTGTACCAAGTGTGGACTGGGCATTAACGAAATGAATCAATCAAAACGCCATAAAACACTTTACCATTTTTATAACCTTCCTTTTCGGTTGACGGCTCCCAATTTGTTCGTTTCGAGCCATGCATCAGTTTCGTTCAGCTCCGGCAGCCTTTTTGCTGTTTACCTATCAATATAACGTTATATACATAGGTCTTCTTGTACATACAGTGATACTGCCGATGCTGCCGCCAGTGGTGGACCTGTGGAACCAGGTCTGCTTGGTATTCACGTCCATGAAGGTCACGTAGCTGCCCGCCGACCAGCACACGACTGTATCGTCACACGAGCACAAGTTGAAGTACTTCTGACAATTGTAGCCGTAAGAGTGTCTGGACATGAGTTAAGGCGATTACCATCGCCAAATTAGCAGCTCGATATTTGTCACTACAAATATCAACGGAAACGACATTGAAATAACGTTCATATCAGCGCGCAATGCATAGTGGCTGTTACGACGCTCGCTGCGTCCTTGAGAGGGCGAAATAGGAGAAAATTATACTTTTCACTTGGACGTGATTACTCGATTGAATAATCTTATGTTATGTTTATAGCTATCGAGTTTATCTATTTATCAAAGCATAGATGAATTCAATCGGCCAAGCCACTCAGGAGCAGTAGGGAATTTGAGGTCAAAAAATACCATTCAGTAAAAAAAACAAAAACATTTAGAAGTTTTGGTGGTATGAAAAAGAAAAATGTTGCATATGTTGTCTAAGAGTTGATTATTCATAATACATTTTTTCATTATTTTTGGTTTGGCCATAAACGAGGAGTAGGCTTTAGAAAGTACCCATTTGGCAATAGTAAGGCCCTTAAGCCGGCTAGTTAGTAGTAGAGTAACTTGTGTAACTTTTTATTTCAATAGTCTTCTTTTATCGACTTTAATTTTTAACCATCTATATCCAGCCATCCATCAGCCTGTGTTCGTCCACTGCTGGACATAGTAGGCTTCTTTAATATTCCGCCACACTTGACGGTCCTGCGTCATCCTCATCTACATCCTCAGCTACAATTTTAGTACCATCTTGCAATCGTTTACATTTGGCTAGTAAAGTAAATAAAAATAAATAAATAAATAAAATCGCTTTACTGTTCAAAAACAGAGCATTTACACAACTTGCAGGGGCCCCTGTACGAAAGACCTGATTTACTGGGTGCCCCGCTCTACCACCACGACAATTAAAATTTGAACTTAAATAAAAGTAGGTACAGCTTTGTTAATAATAATAATTGATAAATCTTACTCTACAATACTACAATATTAAGTTAAAATACGTTTGTTTTGTTGTATGTGTGTGAGGGTTGTTGAGACTGTACAAAATGCTCCAAGTTGCGCTCAGCCAACCCTGTTAATTTTGATGTAGTTTTTTTTCTACACATCTCCAAATTGGTCACTACTTGTTTCTCGATACATAGGTATAGTCTATAGAATTTCCATCAGATTCTTCAATCAGGCGCAGTAGTGGTCAAAAAAAGACAAGGCTTATTAAAAAAAAAAAACAGTCGTTCCGTTCCGTGTCATAATCTCATAGGTATACTTGAGTAATATGAACTAAAAATTAAATTATGTACAAAATGTCTAAAACAAAACTGCCAAATTAAGTTGGTCGAGTATTATTCCACTTAGAATTGGAAATCCATTCACTTGTACCAGAACACCTTCCATCGTACTAAATTTTAAGATTGCTCACCAGGAAGAGTCCGGGTTTTGTTCAAATCAGTCACTGAGTGGGATTTTTAGTATGAAATTAAGAACGGTTTCGCAGCCGGATTGTGAAAAACCCGCCTTTTTGTAATGAATCGAAACAGAACACTTAAATTCAAAATTCACTCAATAGTTATTCAACAAAACATTATACTAGTTCCAAAGCCAAATTACGTTTTCCGTGATTTTACTGATCTTTCCGATTTTTTTTCTCGATGATTGTGATACTTGTGTCAAATCTGAAAATTATAATGTAGTTCAACTTCTTAACTACTAACACAAATTTATTTGTTAAAAATATTTTGTTTTAATATGTTAAATTGTCGAAACGCGAGAGCATGTTTGGCGCAATTGACCCTTAAGGTGTGTTCATTCGAAAACCATTTCGAGATTTTGGTTTAATAAGCTGAACTTGTGCTCTAAAAAACATGATGATGAATATTTTTACGAAAAAGCTGCAACTTTCGTGTGACGTCACTTGAAAAATGTTTCCTTTGCTATCAAGATAAATTTATAATCATTTGCTTCTGACTGATTTGACAGATGGATCACATATGAGAAGACAGACAGAGCCAGACCACTATTTAGGGTTCCGTCCCCAAAGGGTAACCAACGGGACCCGATTACTAAAACTTCGCTGTCCGTCTGTCTGTCCGTCTGTCACCAGGTTGTATCTCAGATTATCTCTCTATCGGTTAGACAGTTGAAATTTTCACAGATGATGTATTTCTGTTGCCGCTATAACAACAAATACTAAAAAACAGAATAAAATTAATATTTAAGGGGGCTCCGATACAAAAGACATGTTTTTATTTTCCATTTTTATAGATAATGGTACGGAACCCTTCGTGCGCGAGTCCGACTCGCACTTGGCCGGTTTTTTATAAGCGATCACACATCACAATCAGTATAATGCCTAAAATGCCCTAAGTGACGTCATACCTGAAAATTCTTCAAAATAGTATCAAAAAATAATTATCAAACTATACACCATAATAATGAAAACTATGGCCTAAAATGGCGTATTTTCTATGAAAAAAAAAAACTTAAGATTGCTGATGACATACATACTCTTAGATAAAACAACAATAAGTAATACAAATTTGGGTTCTTTACGTCTGGGTGCCGAATTTTTTATCAGAAACCTAAACCTAAGTCATTAGTTTCAGAATTTCTACGGGTTATTCTTAGCAGTGTATTTTAAACAGGTGGCAGAGCTGATGCCGGGCTCGATTGTGGAGGTACCACCATCTTACTTGGAGACCCCCTCGAAGTTATTCGGGGGAGAGTAAGAGGACAGCTCACTGGCAAAAAACCAGAAGGCCCGCCATGCTTGGGACCGATGGATGGCGGTATATCCATCCCTAATAGTCGGGCCTTATATGGAACAGATTGGTGACGGACAGCGGCGTCACTGGTGTGAGAGCTCCGGCACCGCACTCACCAATCCGCCTGCCCAGCGTGTGTGAGTATGGGCAATTCTTCCAGGATGACCGCCGGGAGTGGCAAAATCCTGGAAAGGCTTATGTCCAGCAGTGAACGCACTATAGGCTGATGGATGGATGGATTCTTAGCAAAGGATACTCAAACTCGAACAAGTTTTTTGGTATGGTCGAGGACGCGGAAATGACGGCGCCAGACACAAAGTCGTCGGCGTCGTACTCAGTAAGTATTGACTCCAGCTCCACTTCTTCTTCAGCTGGAGCTTCAGGCACTGGCTCGGGCGGCGCTGGCTTTTCCCCTTCTAAAAAACAAACATAACTTAGAACCAAGGGATCTAAAAAGGCCGACTTTGGTGAATCATAATATGATTTGAAAACAGGATGGAGTCAAAGTTTTTACAGGCGTGCAAAAGAGGCGGCATTAGAACAGAATCATAATATCATTCATGCAAAACGGCCTTTTTAGAGGATCAGGGGATCTAAAAAGGCCGATTTGTGTGAATCATAAAATGATTTGAAAGTAGGATAGTCAGAGATTTTCCAAGCGTGCGAAAGAGATGGCATTAGAGCAGAATCATAATGTGATTCATGCAAAACGGCCTTTTTAGAGGACCAGATCTGTATCCCATCCTCGCTAATCTTCACAGAGGTTTCGACTTCAGATTATCTGATAATTTAATATTTGGTTTGAATCCGTTGAATCCATCAATACGTATTGTTTACTTTTTGCAACCTATAATATGCATAAAAATTTACTTACCAATTTTACCATCTTCTTTCTGCTCTATATTGTCAGCCATAATTAAATATTATGAAATTATATTGTTATTATACCAGCGTGAATGTATTTAACGCGCGACGATAATATTGATTTAAACAAATAACGGTTGCCACGCAACAAACTTCAGGGAATATCGGGCAAATGGTAAAGTAAAAAGTTAAAAGATGAAAGGTTCGAGATGGATTTGAGTGTGCTGAATCCGAAAACCAACACTTCCAGAGCGTGCGGGGTAGGACATGCCCCATATATGTATATGGGTAGCCCAACTGGAAGAGGTAAGTCAACACAATAAAGTCACCCTCCAGTGGATAAAAGGACACAGCGGATCGCTGGGCAATGATGCGGCAGATGAACTGGCAAAGGAAGGTGCAAAAATGGAACCGGTGGGTGCTGAGCCACTGGTTCCCTTGCCCTTTAACCAGATACGAACCTGGCTGCGTGAGAGAACCAGCTCTCAACATGCTGAGCGATGGGCAAGTATGACAACTTGTAGACAGACGAAAGCGGTTCTACCCACCGTGGACCGTCGCCTGACAAAGAAACTACTTCGTCTCAATAGACTGAACCTTCGCATGATGGTAGGGCTAATTACGGGACATAGTAACCTCAACAGACATTTCTATAATATAGGTCTGACGGACAGTCCTCTATGCAGAGCTTGTATGGAGACCGAAGAAACGCCAACCCACGTGACGATAGACTGCGTAGGCGTCAGCACACAACGGGCTAAGATCCTCGGTGAACCGGGGACGCTTCGCCAATCCTGTGGCGACCTAGGTCGCCTCTTGGGATTCTGGCGAGAGCTGGGCTGGCTGGAATAGCCGGCTCCACACTTTCCACGCACAAAGGTCCAAGTAAGAGACTAGGTGCGGAAACCGAGCCCACCAAGAAGAAGAAGAAGATGGGTAGCCCGTAATCACTTTGTATATAATTATGGGTACTCTCTCCAAGCTACTAAAATACCCAAAAAAAAAGTTTTATTCCCTATTCCCAGTAGAATAGGTACTATGTGCTTTAAATTATAAAATGCACTTAACTATAACTAATGTACTTCTAAAACAAATAAATACGATTTTGAGACATTTTTAACTCAAATTAGGTAGTTGTAAATTCGTCGACTTCCCGAAATCCCGGGATTTTTAAGTCAATTAAGAAATTTCTCGGAATCCCAGATTTTTTCTTTTTTGTGTTGATAACGCCTTAAATCGCACCCACATTCCGATCACTGGATATGGGGGAGAGCCTGTGGTAGTGCTGACTGCTGATATTGTATACAATGTGACTTCTGTTTTTTTTTTGCCAAATTCTTACTGGAGACTCGGTAAGTGGTTAGGACCAAAAAAGGCCATTTAACTTCAGTCCTGACCACTTACCGAGTGTCCAGTATGAATTTGGCTATATGAAAAAGGCACCTTATTTTGAATTAATTTGCGATAAGGTAAATTTAATCTAAATGTCGTGGGCAGATCGTAAAGTATTAAATCGAAAATCAAAAATAGGTGCGACGACGAGCGGAGCGTGGTAGGTTTACATGTAAATAAATGGGGAGCCGAGCGAAGCAGAGCGGAGCGAGGCGACCCCCCTAGTTTTAACTTAAGGCGTTAGACCACGCTAAATAAGCAACTCGATGTGTGTCGGTACAAATATCAACGGAAACGACATTGAAATAATGTTCATTTCAGCGTGCCTTGAAAAGTGGCTGTTACGACAACCACTGCGTCTCCGGCTAGCGCAAAATAGGAGAAAATAATACTTTTCACATGGACGCCATTAACGGAAAAAAAATTTTGAACTTAAATTTTTTAGATCTAAAAATTTCCTATAATTTGGTGAAATAATAATTAAAATCGCTTTAGGCGTTTAGAGAATTCTTGTGTTAATCATGTGAAACTTTCGATGACTTTCGATTTTTTTTGTCAAAACTTACAATAGAAAAACAGTTTATGAAACTTAAAATTTATTTTTGTCTCTATATTGCCTATCATATATTTTTATGAAAGTTTCTGGACCACCCGTGTGGGAGGAGTAGGCCTTCAAAGACAGGTCCAAATTGCAGTTGGCGTATCCGTACGCCTTAAATATGGTATGCCCAATTCTATGATGATAAATAATTCTCAAATCTATACACATACCAATTTTCAACATTTTCATTCGTGTATCCAAATTTGTACTGACTTGTCCTACATTTGTACTGACTTGTCCTACATTTGTACTGACTTGTCCTACATTTGTACTGACTTGTCCTACATTTGTACTGACTTGTCCTACATTTGTACTGACTTGTCCTACATTTGTACTGAGTTGTCCTACATTTGTACTGACTTGTCCTACATTTCCTGTAGCGCAATATCTATCAACGTTCCATACATTGCATTCAGCTATCCGAGATCATCAGCATCACTCGGAAACTACTGGGCTGATAATGACGTTTCTTACGAAGTCACAGAATTTGATGAGAATTAAAGGGTGTATAGGTAGAGACACATTACATCAGCACGCTTTCCAAACTTTATCCTCAGTACTTTCGGTAAAGGTTAGCTAGTCAAATAAGACTAACTAGAAAGAACCAGTGAACGCGTAAGAACTAAAATAAAATATGTACAAAGTACTATCACCGAAACTGATATCTAATCCACGTTTGAAATTTACTGAGCGGAATTTAATCAAAAAGTGGATGCCCGGATAAATCCGAAATGGTACTTACCTCGAAACAGCTCATCACTTTGAGTAACCTTAGGCAGGCCAAACCCATAATTTCCGACCCTAGTTTTCGTCACCTTCGTGATGCGGTGGTACTGGGGAATGCGTCCGTGACCGCAGTCTGGCGACGGTTTATATACACCGGGGCGATGGAGACTGGTCTACTTCCATCCCGGATCTGGTGATAGCATCATGGCCGCCGTTTTAAGGATCACTTTTGTCGTGAGTAAAAAAAAATCTTAAAACTTCCGATTTAGAGAGTTGTCTTGTCTAATCTGCGGGTCTACCGCGTAATTCTGATTTTCATCAACATCAACTTGAGATTGAAATTTGCCGTGCGTGCGACGACGCCCGCCAAACATGCCATCTCTTTTGCACACGTTGATATTCGCATGCATTTGCTTGAAGTTGATACAAATCACAATTACGCGGTAGACCCGCTGAATATAATTATTAAATACAATTAAATTTAAGAGGAGAGGCTGAGGGGAAGGTAATTTGCATTAATTTGTACAAAGGCAATTTGCATTCGAACTTATTATTTCGGCAGCAAAGGATTTTTATTTTTGAGAATGACAAAATTAAAATATGGTTAAAAATAGTTAAAGTTTTTTTAGACTAATAAACTGAACATTGTATTAACTCTTCTTAATCTCCTACTTGAATAAAAACCTGACCTTCCCCCAAGTACGCACCCCCAAACACCCCTCCTAAATTTGGAATCCCAAACCACGCCCCCTCCTAAGCCCGAAACCCCCTCAGTTCGAACCTCCAAACCACCCTCTTATCTTTGAACCACCAAACCTAACCAATAATATAACAAACTAGACAACAAAAATTTTGAGAAAATTCCGTTGTTGAATGAACCTGCGAACTTTTGCGACAAGGGCGCAAATTTTGTTTAGAGTAAGTATCCAAATTTCTGAGATCCAAAACTATGGATTTCGCTATAAAATCATGATAATCTTTTATAATAGATAGCTTGTCTTTTCAATGTTTGATGAAGTACAGTTAGAGTGTAAACATGAATCGATGTAACCACGAAATAAAATATTCACAGGTGTCGTTTTTTGTTTGCTGGATGACTTTCTGGTACAACAGTGTGCTGGCACAGGAGTATTTACCTCCTAAAATCGGTGGCCCTAAGAAACCGCAGTCAGAACCAACGGTAAGAGTTTGAAATCTTACATTTTGCAGATTAAGGTGATATACCGTGCTAGCAAAGGTCCCCGTTACTCCAGGCAGAAAGACCCGCAGTGCGAAAGGGACGGAATCGGGGAAAATTGTCAAAAAGTCGGTTTTAAATTAATGCAAAATTAACTAAAATAGCTACAAAAAATTCCATAACCAGTAATTTAGGTGTAGTTAAAACCCATCTAAATAAATATTTTTCAAGACTGTATGCTATCCTAATTTGTCAGAATATCAAAAACAAGTGTAAATTTAGACCTGATTTCAATAATTTTTTCTATCGAATGAAATTCCTCCAATCGCGTTTCTGATAGACCAAAATCTAGTAAAAGGTCCCAAAATTGTTATACTAATTTATTTTACTTGGAACTTCATTAAAAGAGCAGATAAATAACTTCAAAAAGTGTCAATTTTCACGGTATAGCCCCTTAAGATGAGGGCTCCGACAAAAGTGGAAATTTTAAAAGGAAAAATCGCAGGTATTAGTGGATAAAAATAGTCCTCATGCGATACCATCTCGGAGACAGTTTGGGCCACTACAGAAAGCGGGCGTGAAGTTAGTCAAAGATGGCATCGCATTTGCGCATCTCGAAGCTTCAACGAGAAGGGACAAGACTCAGAGGTTTCATATTGTTAGTTCGTATACAGGTAGCGGCAAGGTTTATGAGGTCTGACCTTGACTGCGCTAGTGATTTTTTCTCTATCACACTTAGTAATTTTGTGCGCGAATGAACATATGTGCTAGTCCCCCACCACTTTCGCCGAGCAGTCGAAAATGGTGCCGCGACCTGTACCGGACTGGAAGCCAATTCCGGAGGTATGGAGATGATCTTCACGGTCGAAATATCTGGCGAGAAAGTGCTTATCTCCGTCGAAAAACAAAAAATGCTATTCTAACGATCTCCATCCGTAGATTTTTCGATCGCAAATCAGCGAGATGTCTCGACTGGTCATGAGCTGGGGAGATAGACATCTCCGTTGCAGTAACTGCCAAATTATCAAAATAAATAACATAAACTTCAACATTTTGACGGCTTTTGTGTGGTTATTTTTGATAAAATTTGACTCGGCTACGTTTTACGGACTTTTATAAGCAGGTACCTGTAATTTTGATGACTTTTGGCTACCCATTGTGAATTTCCTGCAACCGATTGGATACCTACCAACGATTATTATGAATTCTTGGCCCAGAGCTAGTTTACAGCAGCTGAGGCTGCTGAAAGTAGAAGAAAATACTTACCAGACTTCAAGATGGAAGTACACTATTAGGAAATCACACATAACGGCTAGCAATTTTCAGTGTGTCATTGTAGTGTAGAGACTAATAAAAACATCTAGTTACAAAAATCATGTCAACGAAGCATTTTCACTCTAAAGCTACTATGCATGGAAAGATACAGGAGCCCTTTGTACGTAGTAATACTTTATATTCTCTGCCTTTGCTATCAAACGATTTGAAGAAATGTTTACCATAAGAAGTGTAGTTAAGTGGGGCATATTTCTATTGGAAACTCACCCATAAAAAGAAATGATAAATTTATTGAGGCCATGGTGGATACTGTTGAGTGCTTTTTATAATCATTATTTTAGATACATATTTGTTTAAAAATTATGACATAATCAATAAAAATTGAACCACAGTACAGTGCTTTACTTATTTATTTATTAATGTTAACTATAGCTTCTCTAAAATTACAGCACAAGACACAAACAAAAAATGTTTTACTTGCTAAATATATAAAGGTAACTAAGGCCATGGTCACTCTTGGAATAATTAATTTATTGAGGCCATGTTGGATACTCTTAGTGCTTTTAATAATTATTATTTTAAACCCATGATTTTACATGGACGTTTTTATAAAAATTATGACATAATCAATAAAAATTAAACAACAATCCAGTGTTTTACTCGTTTATTTATTAATGTTAACTATGCATTTTCTAAAATTACAGCACATGAAACAAACAAAAAATATTTTACTTGCTAATTGAATATAACTATAGTCAGGTTACGTCTTAGTAAGACCAATCAACCTTTCGATGTGAACTCGTTTACTAGCAAGTTTTCTGTCATGGAGTACAGTTAAGCCTTTTAACTGACTTTTACCTTTGAGGAATGCAGGTATGTTAACTGTCACATTGTTTGTTTGCAACGAAGATGTCTTGCACATTAAATCCACCCACGGTCAGGTAGAATAGTGTCTCCTGATTCACATTTTACAAGTAGGTCACTGCATTCTATTGTCCGTCTGTCACTTGTAGATCCACCGTATGCAGGAGAGCAGTATGACAACAACCCTCCGGGTGTAGCTCCAACTAGTACTTTCAAAGTATTACTGAGCCTATGTATTACTTGGTTTTTGTACAGGAAACTCTGTGCCAGCACAATCCGTATTTACTTCGACAGTTGCTTCAATTACTAATTCTCAAGAGATGTCAGAACCATCAAAAATAATTTGTTCTTGGATTCCAGTCTGTTGCTACTTCGTTTTTCGCACATCATGCATCATACCTAAGTTTTCGTTTCGAGGTTGGACTTGCAGGTTATGTAAACAGCACCTTTCTTCAAGTTCTTACGTTCCCGTTTCAAACCTAAAACAATGCAAAACAAAACTAATGAAGCACACTTATCTGAGTACTGAAGAAAATTTATTAACATGATATTATTGCAGTATAGAAACGCAGAATAAAATGTGAGGAGCTCTGAATCGGGATAGGTTTAGCTTAGGTTCAGCTATACCTTGACCGTCCTAAAGTTGGCCTTTCCTAGGTTCGCGGGACGTAGGAGGGGGAACACGCTGGGTGCTTCCAATCTCGATCCACGACTTTCAACCCTCGAAAATTTTGTGGCGTGTTCATTTTATTGCCTAACATTATTGGGTAATTTATCCAGACTGCAATATTGGTAACAGATACCTGTATGTATTCTTGAATTTTTTTTGTGATTCCTTTACCAAGTTTAATAAGAAAACACAAAAATAAATAATTGATAAATATTTTTAGATTTTTTTTTGCTATCATTACTATCTCAATCAGCCGAAATGTGTAGAGATCGGAACGAATTTAGTCGAAGTTAGAAACGGAATAATTATTTTTGGTTGTGAGTACTTATGAGTCATGAGTTGAACATTTTGTTACGAGTTCGGAAGTACCCAGCGCTTTTCACGCGCATGTGCGCACGGATACACAAGGCATTTCAGTACCCGTTTCGTTGCTAAGCAACGCTTTGTTTTTAAATAAAGCTATGTGCCTGCCACACATTTTGTATACATGGATTTATCAAGCAAAAATAATGTTATTATTAATGTAGCAAACTATTTTAAAAAGAAAAAAGAAGGAGGAGATGGCAAGTAATAATTTATGGGACTTGGGCAAAAAATTGTACCTTGTAATTTTATTTGTGAGACCTTTTTTAGTGTTCCGTACCCAAAGGGTAACCAACGGGACCCTATTACTAAGACTCTGCTGTCCGTCTGTCACCAGGCTGTATCTTATGAACCGTGATAGTTAGACAGTTTAAATTTTCACAGATGATGTATTTCTGTTGTTGCTATAACAAATACTAAAAAACACAATAAAATAAATATTTAAGGGGGCTCCCATACAACAGACATGTTTTTTTTACGTTTTTATAGATAATCGTAAGGAACCCTTCCTGCGCGAGTCCGACTCGCACTTGGCCGATCTTTTTTATTTTTTACCTCCTTGGAAGATGATTTTCTGAAACAAATCATTCTCAATGTCTTACCAAAAGGTTCAATATCAATTTCCATTGTTCTTTTTATCGTGTATATTTAAAAAATATAATGGGTATATATTGTGTTTCAGTGTATGTATACGTTTACTATTTATTATCAAACTCTCACACCATAGTCATATTTCTTAAATTGGTCTTTAGACACATCATAACTTGGAAATACCGTGTGTAACCGCGCGCACCCGCCCCCTTGCGTCCCGCAAAACTAGGAAAGGCCAACCTTAGGACGGTCAAGGTATAGTTGTCATATATTGTTCAAAATGTATAATTAAAAGCATTAGTCCATGACAGCCTTAATTTATAGATGCGCGAATAAAAAAGTTGAGCAAGTTATTGCATGTATTACGCCACCCCAAAAGGAACTCGTGTCAAGGGAGGTAGGCACAATGATGGTTCTACCAAGAAGTTTAATTATTTAACTTATTTATGTAATTATTTGAAGTTTAACAATATTAGTAGGAGTAACTTACCAGTATGTTTACCTTCATCATAATAATCATCCGGTTTAAAGTGATTCCGACATAACCTGGCAGATGAACCAGGATTCCAATTTTTGAGACGTAATGCTTTGACCCACAGCTTTTTTAATTTTTCGTCAGTATTCCTTGGTTTTTACAACTAAACGCCGGACATTCGAGGCATTCTTGTAAAATTATGAATTTATTTCGACTTTAAAATAATTAAAATAAAAAAATGTAGGAGATTTGACAGAACGCTAAGGAGTCTATGTACAACAGCAGCGCTGAAAGCGCTTTATTTAAAAGTATGCTGTGATGTGAACTTGCTCAACACATTTGCATAAAGCAAACTAGCGCTTCAGGTTAAAATAAACACAAACTCACGCGCAATGCGTTTCGATTCACGCTAATTTGTATTTACTGTTTTCAGTTATTATTAAAAAAAAGACAGTTGTAGAACCACTATATGCTAAAATATTCTTGATCGTAATGTGTTTGCTTAGATTTGTTAAATGAAACACGTATTATTTTTACTAAAAAAAGAAAAATAAGACAATCGATTATATTCAAAATGAATCGGTAAAAACGGAACGTCTCTAAGACGAAATTATCTTCTCCGTTGCTAATCCTTCTCCATGGTCTACAAGAATAGGGCATTTTCGTAGTGTGGAGATTTCAAGCGGACATTGATGCGGAGATTTGAAACGGAGATTCATCTCCATAGTCGGGATATTTCGTCCGAGCCCGGAATTGAGGCCCAGTTTTGAATTAAAAGCGACTACCTACAACCAATCACAAACCAACACAATCAAAAAAACAAATGACGCACTCGAAGCGGAAACGAATAGATGCTGAGGGAGGAAGTGCGTTCATTTCTATTGGTCGAGCGCGGAGGTAAATCGTTGGAACCTCTGAGTCTTGTCGTACTGTAGCTAACTTCACGCACTCCTTCTGTCCGTACTGTGACGATTTTTTTTTAATGACTGATCACCGTTCCAGGCGCCAGCGAACTATAACTACTCGTACGATGTCCAAGACAACACGGTGCAGCTGGACTTCGGACACAATGAGAAACGTAAGGACGACCGCGCGACGGGCAGCTACCACGTACTGCTGCCTGATGGGAGGATGCAGCTGGTGGAGTACGAGGCAGGACCCGACGGGTACAAGCCTCAGGTGAACTGACTTAGCTACTCCAAAAATCTATATAACACAACACGGAGCAGCTGGACTTCGGTTACAACGCGAAACGTAAGGACGACCGCGCGACCGGCAGCTACCAACGTGCTGCTGCCTGATGGAAGGATGCAGCTGGTGAGTACGAAGCAGGACCCAACGGGGTACAAGCCTCAGGTAAAGTGATTCAACTACTACAAATATTAAGACAATAGAGTGCAGCTGGACTTCGGACACAACGAGAAACGTAAGGACGACCGCGCGACCGGCACCTACCAACGTGCTGCTGCCTGATGGAAGGATGCAGCTGGTGAGTACGAAGCAGGACCCAACGGGGTACAAGCCTCAGGTAAAGTGATTCAATTACTACAAATATTAAGACAATAGAGTGCAGCTGGACTTCGGACACAACGAGAAACGTAAGGACGACCGTGCGACCGGCAGCTTCCAACGTGCTGCTGCCTGATGGAGGGATGCAGCTGGTGAGTACGAAGCAGGACCCAACGGGGTACAAGCCTCAGGTAAAGTGATTCAACTACTACAAATATTAAGACAATAGAGTGCAGCTGGACTTCGGACACAACGAGAAACGTAAGGACGACCGTGCGACCGGCAGCTTCCAACGTGCTGCTGCCTGATGGAAGGATGCAGCTGGTGAGTACGAGGCAGGACCCGATGGGTGCAAGCCTCAGGTTTACTGACTCAACTACTACAAACATATTTAGATACTTACCACTTGCTGAACGATGAAGAAAAACATCATAAGGAAACCTGCATAATATATGCCTTTAAAAGCGTGTATTTGTGCCGGCCAAAGAACGGCGATAGGGCTCACCACCCATCACGTTGAGACGTAATAATCGTCAGTGAAACGCGGTTATATCGAGTGTGGGCTCTGATTTGCATTTCACAGTTCACACTCGAGAACAACTCTGACACCCGCTCGGGGATTCATGTCGTGATATACTTGTCTCTCTCCAGGTGATGTACATGGGCACAGCGACGTACCCGGCAGCTAATAACGACAAATTCGACGGCTACCACTACAACGCCGCTTCCAACCGACAGACGGTGAGGCAAGCGGCACCCCGCGGGGGAGTGAGGCAGGGTTCACCCGTGCATCCCGCACCGCCCGCGCCCGCCTCCTCCGTCGCCCCGGGGGTCACGCATAGCCCCGCTAATGTTACCAAGTCCTAGTGATTGAGTGGATTAAGCGATGCCAAACAATCAACTGACTTCTAAATATAGTAGTGATATTAAGCACGTACTCAGGTTTTTGTCGGGGAGGTCCAGGGTCCTAAGATCTTATGTATCTTTGAATAGGTTTCCAACCATCAAAAATATAGACAAAAATTGAACTTTCAAAATTACCTTTAGTGGGTATTGAACTATTTACGACGTGTGACATCATTTCAAGTGCGAACGTACCCTTAGACTTAGACAATCGGAATTCGATAGTATATCCACGTTTTTGACGGTTGGTACTGCTTTAGATACACAATCTGGGAACAGATCCAGGCAAATGATCAAAGTATCGCGCGGCCACAAAAAGTTCCTCGGAAGTAAAAATCAAATCAATTTTCATAAATTATTTAGGATTTATCCCAGAGAGAAAGGCATTTTTGGCGCCGTAATTAGGGATTTTTGTCATTTGTGTCATATCTATAACATTTTCGGGGGGTCTGGACCCCTAGACCCCCCTGGGTACGTCCTTGAGTGCTATCATAATATTTATTTTTGTTTAGAGAATTTGTATGTAAATACATTTGCACATTACAAGTACCTAAACGTACAAAAAGCTTAAGGAAAGTGGTGGCGAGTAGACCGATGCAAGGTGGTTCCCGCATCCCTTTTATTTATTTATTTATTTCAAGTAACAAGTAACATTACAGGCTAACCCTAATCGTTACAAGTCAAGTTACAATAATATTAAAATTTAAAAAACTTATCACTAACACATTATGCACTTCGTAAGTACCTAAGATATATTACACATAATGACTTAAAAAATATACTACATACTGTCTAAACTTATATAGTTTGTAGGCAAAAATGTCAGCCTCTGGTAACTGAGCGAGCATGTCGTTGAGCAGTAGTACAGCTCGAGAGGTGGGTGCATTACCTGCGTAGTACCACAAAATAACCACTTACAGAAGGTTTACTCCGCATAACTTGCGAAAACAGGCGCACGCACACATAGACGCGTACGTACGACAATCTCGGATGAAGTCGGTCGAATGCCAATACGAAATTCTGCCGAGATCATCATACCTACGCGTCTATGAATGTGTGCGTCTGTTTTCGCTCCGTCGTTGAGTCGGCCTTCTGTAGTATATATTTTGTGGTAGTACCTAAGACGACTAGCAAAGTGAGCAAAAATACGTATTACCGTAAATATGTTTTGAATAAGTAGATAAGTATTATTTAGCATTCAATGGAATCCTATTCTAATATAGACACTGTGCCTAAAATGGACTTACTTGGAAATGTAAATATTGGACTTTCTGCGCAGTCTGTAGTGAGATTGAATTAATTACTTCGAATTACATTCTGATTATAAGTGGTTAAACACATCGTCAGCCGATAGTATCTATTTAAAATAATTATAAATGCAAGGACTTGCAAGTCAGACACAAATAAAATGAAGTGTCATTATAATTTTGTGTTTTATTTATAAAAATAACTTATGTTTTATATAAAATTCTAATGCAGTAAATCAATAAACGTTTTTTACTTTTAGTATATATAGAATATGAGAAGAGGGAAACATTCACCGAAACCACGTAATTAGTGATTATATAATTATAACTTTAATTAAACCGACAATAATAGATTTGCATTCATAACCCCCAAAATCATCCACGCTGATTTCCAAAATCTCCTAAAACTTAATGGCTTAGGAATATTTCGAATCTAAAATGGTCAAAAAGTCAAAGATTTCAAAAGTAAAGATAAGCCCTTACCGTACTATGACAGCACCAAAATGTTTCCACCTTAAAATGGGTGACGCTCACACGTTTGGAATCAGTGCTCATCTGAACACAGTGATAGTTGGACGCCTTAAGTGCTCTTAAAGTTAATCATTTTAACAACTTTAGTAGTCTGATCAGTTTGCTGACCGTAGGTAGACAGATTGCGCACTCATAAGTGTGCACGCGTCGACATTATGTTAACGCACGCATTCAAAAACAATGCAATAGATTTTAGGTGCCAGGACTCATCTAAACTTTAGAAATCTTTGCAAAAAGTAGAATTAATTAAAGATATAAATAAAATAATAAAAAAATTCGTGGAAATGTACTTGAGCCAAGATGACCACCCGAAAATCGTAGGCTGCGACCGCACCTGGTTTGTGCTTACTTATCACTTGCTGAACGATGAAGGAAAACATCGTAAGGAAACCTGTATGCTCTAAAAAGAGGGTATTTGTGCATTTGTGCCCGGAGTACGACGATAGGGCTCACCACTCATCACGTTAGGACGAAATAATCTTCGGTGAAACACGGGTGTACCGAGTGTGGACTGTGACTTGCATTTCACAGTTCACACTCGGAACACTTCTGACACCCCCTCGGGGTTCATGTCGTGACGATATAATTTTATTAAATATTAGATGTCTTCCAGGAAAAAAAAATGAGAAAGAGATGAATAGAATAATATAGTTACAGTAAATGGTTGTAATTTAAATCTAGTATGTTTTTAATGGTACAAGTGGGACCAATCAGTACTGTACCTAGTAGCTGTGTCCCATCGGATAATTTGCCGCTGGCTTTAAAACTAGTATGTTTTTAATGGTACAAGTGGGACCAATCAGTACTGTACCTAGTAGCTGTGTCCCATCGGATAATTTGCCGCTGGCTTTAAAACTAGTATGTTTTTAATGGTACAAGTGGGACCAATCAGTACTGTACCTAGTAGCTGTGTCCCATCGGATAATTTGCCGCTGGCTTTAAAACTAGTATGTTTTTAATGGTACAAGTGGGACCAATCAGTACTGTACCTAGTAGCTGTGTCCCATCGGATAATTTGCCGCTGGCTTTAAAACTAGTATGTTTTAATGGTACAAGTGGGACCAATCAGTACTGTACCTAGTAGCTGTGTCCCATCGGGTAATTTGTCGCTGGCTTTAAAACTAGTATGTTTTAATGGTACAAGTGGGACCGATCAGTACTGTACCTAGTAGCTGTGTCGCATCGGGTAACTTGCCGCTGGCTTTAAAACTAGTATGTTTTAATGGTACAAGTGGGACCGATCAGTACTGTACCTAGTAGCTGTGTCCCATCGGATAATTTGCCGCTGGCTTTAAAACTAGTATGTTTTTAATGGTACAAGTGGGACCGATCAGTACTGTACCTAGTAGCTGTGTCGCATCGGGTAACTTGCCGCTGGCTTTAAAACTAGTATGTTTTTAATGGTACAAGTGGGACCGATCAGTACTGTACCTAGTAGATGTGTCCCATCGGGTAACTTGCCGCTGGCTTTAAAACTAGTATGTTTTTAATGGTACAAGTGGGACCGATCAGTACTGTATTTGTACCATTGATGGTACTAGTCAATGGTACTAGTGGTCTGGATGCTTTGTTTGCTCATAAAGAATTGTAATAATAGCAAAAAAAGAAGTGCCTCTCAGAAATGTATACCTGCAATTCTGCAATTACCATAAATCACAACACCAGTTTTAGGGCCTAGAAGGTTTTACTGACATTGTGTCTAGGGAATTCAAAACGTTTGTTTAAATGTGTAACGTAATAATAAAGCCGATTCTGAAGGCTTTAATTTTAGTTTTAGTGCTGTCAAATTAAACTTTCTTCTTAGCAAAATAGTCCTTAAGTATTAGGAGTAGAAGCTAAATTACTTTAGAATTTTTTTATTTTTGACAGCACTAAAACTAAAATTAAAGCCCTCAGAATCGGCTCTAATATAATACTAAATAAATTTATATTGACCTTTAAAGCCCTTTTTGTATTTTTTTTTGTATATATTCACAAATAACACACAATATTAAAATACACTTAATCAAGATAATTTCGGGCCACACTGGACCCGGTATCAGTTGATATAATAATTAAATAATTTTTAATATTATTTCTATTTTAATATTGTGTGTTAGTGTCTATATTTATAATAAAAAAATATGTGTAATAATATAATAGCGTTAATATGACATAATTTATCTTTTTTTATACTCTTCGTCACATAAATTGTCAAAACTCCTTAATATATCAGTTAACCTTATAGAACTTATCTAAACGGAAAAAAACGAAATACAAAACCGTAATATAATAAATATATATAATCTATCATTTTTCTTTCAAATAAAATAATTATCCTAAGTTGTCAGGGAACTGGTGGTTAAAGCTATATTATTTAATAAGATTTGAACACGAGATTGCACATTTAAGTGGTGTGCAGTATGTCGACAGTCTGGTCAGGCCAATGCACCCTCCGGTGAGTGGAGCCGGTGTCGAACCCAACGTTGTCGAACGAGTGGTAGTCCTTCTGCATACTCATCTCGGCTAGGTTACGATACCTGAAAAAATTAAAACAATTATGAAGCGGTAGCTTCGTTGGATCGTCGGCGTCGTCGGTTAAACGCCGAACTCTCAACTTTGTAACTCGATTTATGCGAGCTTGCTGAACGGCGAAGAAAAAAAACACCGAGTTAAACCTACATACCCTAAAACGCATGTATTTGTGTCTATCACGTCATAAACTTAATGACATTGACAGACACATTATTAGGAGTACGGGACTCACCGTGTTTGGTTTTTATATTTTCCCGAATTTTCGGCAGAGTTTCATCAGCCATGGTAGCGGGATGACTGGTCGGCGGCGCAGCGTCGTCATCGAAATATAAAAACCAAACACGGTGAGTCCCGTACTTCTAATGTCTATAATGTTCGTGTAAATTTAAAACCTTATAACTGACACGTTAGTTAGAAAAGGGGAGAGGGGCCCCGCGCTTTGAGACTTGCATTGCCTAGGGGCTTAAGAGGCCGGCGGAGCATGCCTAGTTCATACAAACGAAATACCAAAGCCATTTGTAAATCATAGATACTCTTAGGATAGTGTGTGTTTATTCTGATTGGATTACAGAATATCTAGGTTCTCAAATATATATTCTTAAAGGAGACTGATTTAAAGACGACATATAAGCAATTTAAAACTTCCATAGAAAGGTTATTTTCCTCATATTTCTTGTTTAAATCAGCGTTCTTATTTATTTAATATATATTTGGGAACCAATATATTCTGTAATGCAATCGGAATAAATACATACACTACCCTAAGAATATCTATGATTTATAAATGGTTTTGGTATTTCGTTTGTATGAACTAGGATTGCTCCGCCTGCCTCTTGATCTGGCCCTGCATAGAGCCTTCGCTATAAGGGTTGAAAAAAATTGCTCATTTTGTTCCATATAGACCTTTTTGAGCGTGTGGAGGTTAAAGGTGGACTAATCTGATTAGTTTTAAAAGGAGCGCTGATGTGATGTAGGATTACATGCAACCTAATATTTCTATGGCAATTCCCATAGCTTAATTTTTAAAAGTTTATTTTTATTTTTTTTTCATAGAATTTACGTCATTTTAGGACATAGTTTTCATTATTTTGGTATATAAATTAACCATTATTTTTTTATGATTTTTTTAAGAATTGTCCGATGACCTTGATAATTGTCACTTGTGAATTTTAGAAATTATATTGATTGTGATGTGTGATTACTTATAAAAAAAGTAGTCTATCTCTGTCTGTCTACTCATCTGTCATCCATCTGTGAAATTAGTCTAAAGGAAATTATTATAAATTTATCTTGATAGCAAAAGACACATTTCTAAACAGCCATTAGTCAAGTGACGTCACACAAGGGCAAATGGAAGTTGCATTCTTTTCGTAAAAATATTCATTATCATGAAGTTTTTTTGACCAAAACTTCGCAAATACGACTTATTAAACCTAAATCTCGAAATGGTTTTCGAATTAACCTACCTTAACATAATTTAATCTATGCCAATTACTTTAAAAATGTGTTCAATACCACTAGCGTGACGGGATAGATGGCAAACAAACCTCTTAACAAGGACGCAGCACCCCAGTAACAGAAGAATCTGTACAGCGAGCCAGGCTAGCGCAAGCGCAACTAGCAGTAACTCATGCACGCACACTAGCGCGGTGTCTCCATACATACGAGCTTCGTCTTCTGTTGGAATACAAACATAAATAAAAACATAAAATAACACCTGGATCCACACCGGCCGGGATGGTCGTCATGACGCGACCAACTCATTTGTGGGCGTGGCCAAATGTCATGCTATTTCATTTCGCTATAAGGTGCACGCTCCATGAAACTTGCGAGGACAATACAATCGTGCCGATTTCGTCGCCGGCGCAAAATTGAAAACTTGTATCGGAAGATTGGCAAAACTGTGGACGTTTTCCAACATTATTTTTGGTTATTTTTAGGTTATTATTATCTAGGTAACATTTTTGATGTTTGACCCGTATTAATTTTTTGATTTTATCTAAAACAATAAAAGCACATTCGGCTACATTTTTGGTAAAAAAAAACATTAAATTTACGTATTTTAGGGGTGTGTTGTTAAGATATTATTAAAATTTCACGGTTTTTAGTTCGACTTAAACATAGATCTAGATTAAACATAGATAATAACATTCCATAGACACCCCACAATGTGGTGACAGCGTTTGTATGGAGGTTTGCGCGTAACGACGTCTCTTAAGGCGTGGAATTGGGTTTTAAACGGTCACTGTCTTTCTAAGCGTAAAAACGCGCAGTGAGAGAGTGACGGATTCAGACCGAAACAAACTAAAGAAGCTTTTTATTTAAATATAAAAACTAAAATAGATAAATATCCAATTACTAAATTTAAGATATTGTTTTAGGCTAAACGTCAGTAGCTTAGCGCAAAGTGCATAACTTAACTATGTTTTTCTTGTTTAGAAGTTAAAAATTGAAAAACATGTTGGAATGTGGCATTTGACGCCAATAGTTCAGTATTAGTGAGGTTTATAAAGCATGAGTTTGAAATTGTATGCACAATTAGTCATCGTCTTCTCAAAACCAACTTAAAATGCTGTTTGGTTAAAAGTATTGTGGGTAAAAAAGTTGATTGATCCAATTAATAATGGTCTTGAGTCAAAAAATACTGTAATTTTTTCAATTTTTTGTCATCAATATCAACTGAATCCGATGCAAAACTGACGTTTAGCATTGTGGAGCCCCTTAAGTACTTACCCTGCGGACTCCTGTGATCGGCTCGCACCAGAGTGTCAGCGGACAGCATGTCCCTCGATCCCACCACTATTTCCAACTCCATCTCTTTCTCCTTCCCATTTGCATTTCCAGCACAACCTGAAATTGATAAAATTTAACTATACACTAAAGCCGATTCTGAAGGCTTTCATTTTAGTTTTAGTGCTGTCAAAACTAAATTTTCTTCGCTACAAAATAGTCCTTAAGAGTTAGGATTAGAAGCTAAATTTCTTTGGAAAATTTTAAGCTTTGACAGCACTAAAACTAAAATTAAAGCCTTCAGAATTGGCTTTATTATAATAATAATAAAATTCTTTATTGCACAAGATGGAATTTTCGTACATAGGCGAGCTTAAGTACTATTTAGTTAAGAATACTATTTAGTATTCTCTACCAGCTAACCTTTGGTAATGAGGAAGTTGTTGAGGGTAGTGCCATGATGTCAAAAAATTATAATATTATCTGTGACTATACCAAGTATAGGTTCACAGCAATCAATAAGATAGGAGAAAATGTAAAAAGAATTAATACTAGTGTATTTTTATCATGTCAACAAAAATGTATCCAAAAATTTGTACAACAGTGCATACGTGGAACGTAACCCCAACCTATCAAATGCAATGTGATAACAAGAAGGAATAACTTAAGCGACGCGGGGCTGTCATACCTTGCTTTTCTGCCAACTACGGTAAAATAAATAGATCATTGACATCGCATACCGTGTTCTATTATTCAGTAGCTACCCACCCTGATCGAATTAATAATAAATACATTTTCGCGGTAAAAAGCATGTTGTTTTATGTAGGTTGCGTTCCTAAACACCTGGGTAAATGTAAAAATTACCTGTCACCCTTTCCACAACTACCAGAGTGAAAACGAAGAGCTCCGAACAGCTCCGAACAATTCTCGAAGTCGTTCTTAAACCTTGTCAGAAATGTAAAATTTACTTTTGACAGTTAAATTTTACACTCCGAAATTCAGAGTAAACATTTAACATTTGTCATCAAATTAAGCGCCATTTTTTGATTTCTGTCTTATAGAATTACAAAAAAATGTCGTTTGCCACGTAAATAAACTGCCTTTACAAAGTGGCCGTTCCAAAACGATTAGTAAATAGATTCCGTCTCACTCTTATCTCTTTCACTTTTACGAAGTAAACTTTACATTTACCTCGGCGTTTAGCAACGCAACCACTAAAAGTAAGCGTGTAAACCTTCCTCGTGAATGTTATATATTGTGGTGAAAACCGCATTGAAAATCACTTGGAAGTTTAGAAGTTATTAGGGAATACACATATAAACGCGGATTGCGATTTAAGAATAAGAATAAGGATAGTTTATTTAACCAAAGATATACAAAAGAGATAACAAAAACTTCAAAATAACAATATTCTAATTATCACTTATTTACACAATATCTATTGGTCCCCAAACTAGATTAGGTCTGTACCGCGGGAATTTTGTTTTATACTACTTATTATTTTTTATAAAGTTTGTAGGACAGGTTGAAAAACTGTACGCGTCAAAAGAAAACAATACGTACGTACCGTATCGCTCGCCAATCTCGACATACAATCATTATCGCTTAACATAAATTACTGCGTTTCGTGGTACAGGGTCCAGTACAAAATGCGCAAAGGTCATTAACCGATTTTCGAGCGGCCTTAGAAGTAGACTTTAGTTACCAGTGCTTCCCCCCTGCGCCACAACGCCGCTAGGCAGCCGTGCGGCCCAATTCGAGTCCTCTCTGATGGACGCCATTATTTCGTCATTCGCCGTCGTCCATTCCTCCTGTGATGTATCGTTAGCACCGCGTGTCGCTCGTCCTGGCTGTTGGCAGTTGGCCTGGAACATCAGTGTCCAATCACAGTCTGGTATGATTTATAGCTCTTGCAATCTAATGCCAGTTTTCACTAACTTTAGATGACGCCTAATTCAGATGTCTAAATATGTAAAATCTTTTATTTATATTATCTTTCATTTTATTTTTACCTAGAAAAATCCACAGTAAATACATCAATTTATAAATTTAAACAAGAAATTGTAATTTTGTATGTTTAAGGCGCTCTTATCCCAGAAGAGTGACTCTCTGTCTTTTTCTTTACGTGTAAGGAGTGAAGAAAATAACCACACTTTTGTACTTTTTCGTTGTTTTTATCGGTTTTTAAATTGTTTAAAAATAAGGGATATGTTTATTAAAACCCACTTACGTGGTCGACCTAGAAAATTTAAAGAGCAATATTACCATATATGTTTCGTTAATAAAAGAGTGGAATTATGGAAATGGCATGGTTTGAAAGGTCTTATTACATGCTGTGTTCGTGAATTATTTCTATCGAGCAAAGTTTATCTGATCGTGTAACACATGCGTGGAAGACCTAGATAAAGGTTTGAAATATATTGCGTATTTTATTTTGGAAGTTTTAGACGATATTTTGAAAGTTCTATTTGTCTTTGAAATTACTGATTTTGGGATAAGAGCGCCTTAATTTAGAACTCGTAAATATTTAGGCATCCGATTTAGGCGTCACTTAAAACTACTATCATAGGTACTATTATTAGTTACTATATTATTACTTATAAACTATTAACTAATCTGCTTTATTCGTGTGAAGCATGTGTATAACATGGAAATGTGTGTGTACGACACACTCCGGCAGACGCGCATAATAGCGCAACGTGCATATACACGACTTACTACAAGTACATAATAGCGCAACGTGCATATACACGACTTACTACAAGTACAGTACAGATTACTCATCGTAGATTGCAACACTCTCCCATAATGTCATAAGGCGCAACGTGACAGGCCCGTATACAGGGAGGGAGGGAATTGGGTTTATTATCCCCCCCGGAAACTGTGGTTTGCAAAAAATCTAAAATTGTTTTACTGTCTTTAACACATATCACCATCACCGCAAAACATATTTTGGTGGTATACCCATTCATTAAAAAAGTAGATGGCGACACGTTATTTTATTAACATTTCTGAAAGCTTAATCATCCCCAAAAATGAATCCTAGCTACGGGCCTGCACGTGAACGTTTACAATGAACGAGCGGGTATCATCGCTGCAGTGTAGCGGACCGCTGCGACCAATTGTGACACACCCATTCCGCTAAATCTTGCAAATATGTCAAATTGACTCACCAGCGGACACTTCCCGTCACAATACCGGACCATGAGCGCGAACCTAACAACGTGCGAGGTGGGGAACCGGAACGCTTTGAACCTGGCAGACAGACGCTGCGTGCTGCCCAGCCACGACCGAGTCAGTTCCGGAAAGTCCACCTACAATCATGAACAAAGTCAAAACTCTATATCGAATCGAATGTTACAGTTCAAGCCACTACAGAAGGTAGCCTTCCTCAGCCTCAGCACAGCTTCCATTACAAAAACAGTAGATTTCATCATTCAACCCGCCGCGCCTTCCAATGCGAAAATGTCACGTACGCAATATGATTTAAAGCTCATATTTCAATGCTTTACTTTGAGGTGGGCTGATGCCGATCCGTTGTAATGTGTGATGACCTTATGAGGGAAAACTACTACATATCTTCGTTTTTATAATCTTACGGTTATGTGATCGAAAAGACGTGTCGTATCTCACAATAATATTTTTATATATTACAATTTAATAATTTAGGCAAAAATAGCACTTCAGGCTTTTAACAGGCTTTGGAGTATTTCATAATACACACAGGTATATAAAACGTCGTGCAAACAAGTCTTTCTTTGGATGTACGAGTATTCCATTTGAATATCCCAAAATGTAATAAGTAGTAAAATCAACCAAATTACTAAGAACATAAGCAACAGACCTGCCCAGTAGGACATCCTCTGCTATCCAGCAGTAGCACGGAACTGTCGCCGAGTCTCGAAGACGCCACAAGGTGGTAAGCTTCGATCTCGTTCTCATCTGTCGAAAATTATAGTTTTTTTTTTTATATAAGGTTAAATAATATTAGTTGGCGAAACTCAAAACATAGGTAGTGCTAGTCTATATGAACAACTGTTTGTATGGGAGCTAAGCGAAATTCGCAACTTTTATATTATATTTATATTTATTCTTGTTGCACACAGAAAACTTAATTCTAAATTATATAATAAAAGTTATGTACAATGGCGTGCTTATCTCAATAATGAGATTTCTTCCAGCAAACCAAGGGTGATAAGGATATTTGAAATAAATAAGATATTCATATTGTGCACGATAATATTTATACAGAAATAAGATTAAATTAATAGTAGATACCTAATTAGTTAAAAATAATAACAAACTACATAAAATTTACATGCCTACATAGTATAAATAAATATAACAATACATATTCAGTAAATAAATACACAATAAATGATATATATACATACACCTACACGATAGGTTGTCGAAGATAGTGCTCTTTTATTTTCCTTTTGAATACACCAATGGAGGGGCTATCCCTGATAGTGTGAGGAATAATTTTTTTCTCTGCCTCCCATACAAATTGCCCCGATCAGCTGACTGGTCCAGTATGGAAAGGTGAAAACAAATTTTAAGAATTTCGCTTAGCTCCCATACAAACAGTTGTTTATATAGACTAGTACTACCTATGTTTTGAGTTTCGCCAACTAATATTATTTAACCTTATACATAAACACAGTGTTTAAGCCTTTAGGTCATTAGAAAAAGTCTGATAAGAACAGATAGTACACCGGCCTCTTTTCTTCGTCAATATTTACGATTCGAAAACCGTTTCGAGGAATAGCTTCTGGTATAAAGATATTAAAATAAGCATGCATAACCTTTATTAAATAAAAAAGTGATGCCTTTCATTCGACCTTCAGTGACGTCATAATTACACATTTCTATACGAAAAAATATATTTCTTGAACGCATCTTTAAGTCTGACAAGGATTCGACCATTCTACCTAATACACGTCACTTCCTGTCAATACTAAAATACTTATAAAATCGGTTTTAAAGCACGAAAATATTTATTATTGAAATTACATACCTAAATTGATCTATTTATTCCAAAAAGCAGACAAAAATTGCACATTGAAGTTAAGAAAACGACTGAAAAACTCACTTAAATACAAATACATATCCCCCGCGGGTGTCAAAGGTATTTCCGAGTATGCAAGTCACAATTCACACTCGTACACTTACGTTCCACTGTGTAAAGGAGAAACGATGACGTCACCCGCGTGTTGAGCACTTCGCTGGCCGACGCTGGGTTCGATATGTTGGGGGTTAGAGAGAGATACATATATAAACAACGAACCTTGCGTTTCAACCCTCAACTCTAGCGGCTCCCCGAGCGCGGCTTGCGGCGTCGTGTTGGGCGTCTCGTGCGCTCGCACGATGTACATCGTGAGCGATGACGTCACTGGCGTGTTAAGCACGGCGCTGGCCGATGCTGGGTTCGATATATTGGGGGTTTCACTTGCTAGGGAAGGTTTTCTATAAAATAAAGAAGTTTTAGTTTGTTTTTGCCGCCTAATGGTTTGAACCGAAGGTCGCAAGTACAAATCCTGTAAAAGTCAAAATGACAAATTACCGCGATAAGTGTGCAACTATCGTACTAAACTAAATTAAACCTTATTCCATACATTTAAGATTCTCGTGATGTAGCAAACTGGCTGAAATTTCTTTTATTTTTATTTTTACCCTACACCAAAAATTTTATATCAGATCTGTAGTTAAATGTAAGGATTTTTTATGAAAGAAATCTTGTAAATATGAACGTTTATAATTTTTTTTTTCTTTGTTGAGGTTAGTCAAGAGGAAATTATGAGTAAGTTGTGATATATACCACAACTTAGTGTGTTTTGAAAATGTTTTCTAGAAAACGAGTAGCAGAAATGTAATGGTGTAGTACATTTTTACAATCAGTTTCTAAAGCCCTTTCATTTGATACCAAAAACGATGAGTACACCCGGGAGTACACCCGACGCGGACCCAGCGGTCTCCAGCTGTTTATATGATAACTCTTACCCAGTGTCCCTGACTGCGATAGTAGCATCAACTTGAGTACGATGCGACTTGGAGGCTCCGGGAGTACACCCGACGCGGACCCAGCGGTCTCCAGCTGTTTGTATGATAACTCTTACCCAGTGTCCCTGACTGCGATAGTAGCATCAACTTGAGTACGATGCGACTTGGAGGCTCCGGGAGTACACCCGACGCGGACCCAGCGGTCTCCAGCTGTTTGTATAATCGGGTTGTTTTGGATCATCACCATTACGTATGCCATAGTCCTGAAAAAGGGACAAGATTATACTGACTGCACGTAGACTAATAATATTCTAATATTCTTGTCGCCAGGTATAACTCCCACCCATCCGCGTTTGTCATCAAGAATCGTCACTCCCCGCCAGTTTAACCTGGACGGCGATTCTGGCCCGTGCGCAAAAATTGCGAATGCAGAAAAATCAATAATTTCCGTAGAAAATTCCTTGTAAAATCACTTGAAATCTGCCGTAGCAAATTTTTTCGCACTTGCCAGAATCGTCGTCCTGGCCCGCAAATTAGAAGTACGACTGGGATACGCACTACTTTGCTGCCGGCTGTTTGCTGCGTGCACGCACACACACAAGCGTGTGTTGACAGACTGGTACTCGTGTACTACTAATACTACGTAATTTAATTTATTAGCTTGTATTGATTGCAGGGAGTAGCCGGGAGAATGCGCGGCTTTATACGAGAATGATCAGTATTTTGGGTTTGAATTTTGATTAAAAATTGATTTATGACCATGAATATTTTGCCATTATATTTTTGGGCAATAGAAATAGCCATATCCCGCTCCTTAGCCAGGTTTACATTAATGCTAGTTAGTAGTAGTCTTTTTTTATTGTTTTTGACTTTTAACCATCTAGATACTCAGCTACAATTTTTAGTACCAATTTGCAATCGTTCACATTTGGCTTGTAATGTAAACGGTACTTTTTAACCCTCGACCTGGACTTCCTACTCAGTACCGTGTAATGTAAATCTGGCGATTGCTGCTACATTGCACACCACAACCAGCTATACAGAGTGATTGGAAATTGCTTTTATTCCTCTTGGGGGAAGAAACTATGATTAATTTGGAGTGATTTGATCACTATCACTTGGGGGTCGCAAATTTGCCATTTTCGAGAAATTTAAAATTTTTAAATCTTTGTTATCGTGATTTTAGACATGCAACATAAGATGTTGCAATTGTTTGAGTGATTTATAGCTTTAAAGAGATCGACCAATCAGTTAATTGATGTTCACACTAAATTTCAGGGCAAAAAACAACAAAACTTTTTGTGTAGCGATTCTCATTTGCCAAATTTCGAAATTTTTCGAAAGTGTAGGATTTGTGACCCCCAAGTAATAGGGGTCAAATCATTCCAAATTAATCATAGTTTCTTCCCCCGAGAGGAATAAGAGTAATTTCCAATCATCCTGTATAGAGTCACCTTTCAGCCAAACAACGCATTGGATACTTACCTATTAATCATCCCTTGCGGCCCGTAAGTGATAGCGTGCGCGAAGTGAACGTCACAATCCCCGTACAACGGTAGCTTCAGTGAGACGAGTCCTTTGTCGGAGCGCGCGCTACATCGATCGCCGCGGCCCGCGACGTACACGCGTCCGCGGAACACGCCACGCGGTCGATACGTCACGATTATATCGGAGTCGGAGCAATCTACCGTTACTGGAACGAAAAGTATATCATATCTTGTTAAGGCGTCTCTGTATGCGAAAAAACCCTCAGTGCGAGAGGGACGGATTCGAGGAAAAGTAGCAAAAAGTCGGTTTTTTATTAATATAAAATGTACTAAAGTTACTATCAAAATTTCGTTTAATCAGGTCTTAGATACTGTTAAAACCTATCTAATAAAATATAATTGCAGTCCATATGTTATTCTAAATTGTCAAACCAGGAGAATTGGTGTTGAAATTGTGTTGAAATGGCCTCATTTCAATAAATATTTCTATCGAGCCGAATTGCTCCAATCGCGTTTCTGTTTAACAGGTCCCTAGAAAATGATTCCAAAAATAATATACTATTTTATCAAAATAATACATTATTTACTGAAGTAGATATGCAAGTTCTAAAACTGTCGATTTTATTTTCCGTAGCGCCTTATTTTAAAATTGCTAAATAACACAGCGGCGGTAGCTCAGGGGTAGAACGCTGGCCTCTGAATCTTGAAATCCAAGTTTGATCCTCGGTCGGGGATGCACCAATGAGTTTTTCGGAATTTATGTGCATAGTATTTGTTATTACTTAGCACTTGCTGAACGGTGAAGGAAAACATCGTAAGGAAACCTGTATGCCCTAAAAATCGTGTATTTGTGCCCAAAGTACGGCGATAGAGAGCTCACCATTCATCACGTTAGGGCGTAATAATCGACGGTGAAATGCGGGTGTACCGAGTTTGGACTGTGACTTGAATTTTATAGTCCGCACTTAGAACACCTCTGACACCCCCCCCGGGGGATTCAAGTCGTGACGATATATTTATAATAAAATGTGCTCATATGATCGGTAGAATTATGATATACCTACATGACTTTTCAGCACTATAGTCACAAACAGTTGTTTATAAGGTTAGGTTTACTTAAATTTAGTAAAATATACACTTGAATAACATAAAAAATATATGAATAAGGAATAAATAATATTATAGATATAATACATATATGCCTAACTCCACCCGTTCGAATAAAAATGCTAAGAGAAGGGCAAGAAACTTAGCAAGATCATGTCTTTTTTTCATTACGGGATCTGAACCCGCGACCTCCGGATTAGTGTTCGAGTCGTTCAAACCAATATCTATACCACAGAATGGTATAATGAACATTATGTTACTCTGATTTGGAAGTAGCTTTTCATCAAACCACCCTTCAACCACGGACTGATAAAGAGCACAATGCCAAAGTTCAGTCCTGCTCTAACGCTTTTGTTTTTTAACTGTCTATCCTGCTCTTATTAGATGCCGCGAATCAAAACTCCAGTTATTTATTATTAGAACATTAACTATAATTTCTTTATGTAATAAAGATGTTTTTTTCTAGTAAGTATCTGCGTGTGTTGGTTTCGTTTCAATCGGTTTTGAAATATGGAAACAGAATCGCTTTTTTCGTGAAATTCATGCTTTTTTAAAAGTATTATAATTCAAAGAACATTGGAAGTATGTATATTTGTAGAGTGTAAATAATAATTGTCTCAAGTCAAAAAATACACCATGTTTTTTTTTCAAATTTTTACCTTCTGCATTGACGGAACTGAATCCAATGAAAAACTGGTGTTTAGCATTGTGGAGCCCCTTAATGCTCTTACGGTAGTAGAAAAAATTGAACTTACTGTTCAAACAGATGACTCGTCTATAGAAAGTGGAGAAGCTGGAGCTCCTCAGCAGCCAGGACCCGGTGGAGACCAGGTCTTCGCTGTGTAAGTCGCATACTCCGCGGCTGTCACTGCCGCGACCTAAAAAAAGGAAGGCGTACATGATGGGTTCAATTCGCTTAGATTAAATTATGTTAAGGTGTGTTAATTCGAAAACCATTTCATCAGCCGTATTTTAGAACTTGTCGTCTAAAAAACCTAATGATGGTGAATATTTTTACGAAAAAGCTGCAACTACCATTTGCCTTCGTGTCGTCACTTGAGAACTGGCTCTCGAAAAATGTGTTCTTTGCTACCAAGATAAATTTATAATAATTTGCTTCCAAATGATTTGACAGATGGGTTATAAAATCGCTTTAAAAGCACGAAAAAATTTATTACTGAAATTATATACCTAAATTGATCTATTTATTCCAAAAAGCAGACAAAAATAGCACATTGAAGTTAAAAAAAACGGCCAAGTGCGAGTCGGACTCGCGCACGAACGTTTCCGTACCATTATCTATAAAAACGGCAAAAAAAACATGTCTGTTGTATGGGAGCCCCCTTAAATATTTATTTATTCTGTTTTTAGTATTTGTTGTTATAGCGGCAACAGAAATACATTATCTATGAAAATTTCAACTGTCTAACTATCACGGTTCATGAGATACAGCCTGGTGACAGACGGACAGACAGACGGACAGCGGAGTCTTAGTAATAGGGCCCCGTTGGTTACCATTTGGTTACGGAACCCTGAAAAACAACCGAATTCTGTCCCTCTTGACGACGACAAAAACCAACAAGACTACACATTTGACCCGGCCTCGCAAGCCGGTCAACGAACAAAATTAAGCCAACCCTAATGCATGTTAAATAGGCAGGCCGTACCTTGCGGCTCGCCCCATGTAAATCCTCGGCATATGAAGCGATCTTCAATCTCACAGGCTGATTTACACTGAAAAAGAAAAAAAAACATTATTATCACTACTATCACCTGTTCTATAAGCTATATTGAATTACCTATATATCCATCCATCCATCAGCCTAGTTTGCCACTGCTGGACATAAGCCTTTCTAGGACTTTGCCACTCCCGGCGGTCATCCTGGAAGAATTGCCCATATTCACACAAGCTGGGCAGGCGGGTTGGTGAGCGCGGTGCCGGAACCCTCGCACCAGTGACATCGCTGCCCGTCACCAGCCTGTTCCATATAAGGCCCGGCTATTAGGGATGGATATACCGCCATCCATCGGTCCCAGGCATGGTGGGCCTCCTGGTTTTTTGCCTGTGAGCTGTCCTCTTACTCTCCCCCGAATCACTTCGAGGGGGTCTCCAAGTAAGATGGTGGTACCTCCACAGTCGAGCCCGGCATCAGCTCTACCACCTATTAAATATTGAATTATATATTCGGTTGTATCGAGATCATATTGCAAACTTTGGAAAAAGGAAATAAAGTACGGTCACCAAAAAAAGATAAGTAACCAGGTCCAGCGAAAACGCATTGATCCTACATCCATAGACGAGATAAAGGTGAGATTAAGAATACTTGGTCAATACATACTAACACGCACTACAGGCCAAATATTCCTCATCTCATATATCAAGTTGGTGGGTCTTACTTAAGGTGATATATCGTCCGTGCAAAGGTCCCCGTTACTCCAGGCGGAAAGACCCGCAGTGCGAGAGGGACGGAATCGGGGAAAATTGACAGAAAGTCGGTTTTAAATTAATACATAATTAACTAAAAGAACTATGAAAATAAATATTTTTGAAGTTTGCATGCTATCCCAATTTTTCAGAATATCAAAAAAGTTAAATTTACATTCATTTTATTATATATATCAATTATTTATATCAAGTGTATCTACATATACATTATATAATATAATACTAATTTGCTTTCTTATATAGGAACAAATACAAGGTAATGTTTGGGCATTTACGTCACGTCAAGTCACGTTCTATTATAAAATACTTTAAAATCATAGTATTTTTATATTTCCGTGTATACTTCTCCAAGACAGGGGGGTGCAAGTGCACCTCCTTGCACCCGACTAACAGCGCCGGCGCCCATATAGTTACTTATCTCTTTTGGTAACTGTACACTTCGACTTTAGAATTCTTATTATCACTATCACTATCACTACATATTGGTACCGATTCGGTGAAGCACATCTTAACTTATTTGACAGGACTATCCTTATTTTAAGCGTCCTGTCTTTTTATTTCTTTATCGAAAAGACAAGGACAGAACGCATAAATTAAGTTTAGTCCTATCAAATAAGTTAAGATGTGCTTCACCGAATCGGTACCAATATGTAGTGATAGTGATAGTGATAATAAGAATTGTAATGTTACTTTTTTATACCGTGATTACTATTAATATGATTACTATTACAATGGCCCATCTGTGGGCTAGTGGTTCGAACATCTCTACTAATGCGGAGGTCACATCTTGTAAGGTTTGCCAGTAGGTAACGTAAAGTACGTGGGTCAATATTTTCTGGCTCACCATCCGTTTTAGACGTAATAGTCGTCAGTGAAACATGGGTGTACGAGTGAACTACTTCGCAGTCCAAACTCGGAAAACACCTCTGACACTCCCCCGGGTATCCACTATGTGACGGTGTATTTTTTTAATTATATCTGAATAATGACGAAGGTAAGTAGTTTCAAGAGCATGACAATAATTAAAGTGTCTGAGCTGGGTTTCCAGCGATTGAACCTGCGGCGTTCTGATCTATGACCCATAAACCTTGCTGACATAATTTTCCTTGTCATTATAGACACTACACTCGAGTAATAATGTAGCTGATTCTGAAGGTTTTAATTTTAGTTTTACTGCTGTCAAACTTAAAATTATTCCAAAGTAATTTAGATTCTGTTCCTTACTTTTAAAGACTATTTTGCAATGAAGAAAATTTAGTTTTGAAAGCACTAGAACTAAAATTAAAGCCTTCAGAATCGGCTTTATTGTCTTCACAAATAATAGCCATATTAAAGCAGGTAATAACTATATTTATTTATTTTACATACTACAGAAGTCACGACTTTTTACAGAATAATAAAAAGTTTAGTACAGTCATTGCTATGTTGAAAGTTTTTAAATTGAAATTATTTATTGTCTTCCAAACATAATTATTAATACATAGAAATTTATTTTTAAAAAGTATGCGATAAAAAGGAATAGGCTTAGCTATATGCTGTGATAGAAAAATAAAATGACTTTCACAGCGCTGATTTTCAGCTTGTCCCCGTTCTCGCAGAATGTACACATATGCGGGTAGAAAATTGGGAAAAAAGATTTAACATTATGATATGAATATAGCATGCATTACAACAGACTGATGACGAGCGTCGGCGTCACTAGTGCGAGAGTTCCGGCACCGCGCTCACCAACCCGCCTGCCCAGCGTGTGTGAGTATGGGCAATTCTTCCAGGATGACCGCCGGGAGTGGCAAAGTCCTGGAAAGGCTTATGTCCAGCAGTGGACGAACTAGGCTGATGGATGATGGATAAGGATGATGCATTACATTTAAAAATAGAAATAATAAAGTAGAACATGAATTCATTAATGAATGAATTAATGTTATTGCAGGCGATTCTTCCATCCAATCCAATTTTAAATCGCCAAACATTAGACACTCTGACTGTCGTGTTCGCTCACCTCATCTTTAGTGAAGTTATTGATGTTGAACTCGACATGCTTGAGTGTCTGGTTGTAGTATTCCTCGTAAGAACATCTGTCAATCTTTTTGGAATCTGAAACATGTGAAAGTGTGTAAACTCCACGTCGTACATACAGGGTGCACAGAACTTTTTGCTGGAAAAGCAAGCAATTGGTCAAGAATAACAATAAAAAAATATATGAAAAAATTTAAATACCACTAAAAAAAAAGTTTGTATTGGAAATTTTCACTCTAGGGTAGACATTGTCTACTCTGGCGTCATACACATTTTTTTTTTCAAATTAGTATTGAAATTTTTTCATTTTTTTTTTATTGTTATTCTTGACCAATTGCTTGCTTTTCCAGCAAAAAGTTCTGTGCACGCCACTGTGTACATAGCAGTTATACACAGGATAAAATGACAACTTTTGATACCTCATTCTAATAATTTTTAGGGTTCTGTACCCAAAGGGCAATTCGGAGCCCTATTAATGTCACTTCGCTGTCTGTCTGTCTGTCAGGGGTTTCTAGCTTTTAGATGGAATGACATAGAAACCTGAATTTTTATATGCTGTGTAAAATGTTCATCCAAAACCGAAATTTAAATATAAATTTTATTAAATTATTTTTAGGGGCCCCATGAAATACAATCAACCTAATTTTGCAGTTTTTATGTCTAACAGAATTAGGAGCATTACCTAAAATTAAATAAAAATCTTGTTGACTCGTACTTGGCCAGTTTTTAAAATTACAACCGCAAGTTTCATCAATATAATATATTAAGCCTATACTTAAATAAATTTTGTGTTTCTATTATATTTATAGTTACGGATTTTTTTTGTAGAATTATTAATGTACGCGCATGTTTTTTTATATAATTAATTGTAAGTTTATTATTATTTTATTTTCTTATAAATAAATAAAAATTGTATCTATTTATTCTGTACACCGCCTCTACGCACTTGCTATCAATATAATATGCAAGGATGCTTGTACTTTTGAAATTGTCGCTTTATTTAGCTTCTTGGTGCGAATAATAATAATAATTCCTGTAATTCAAAAGCTATTTCCACTGTTTGTTTTTTGTTTAAAAGGTTTTACATCTACCTATTAAATTTTGTTTTTTTTGTCAGTTTGATAACAAAAATTTCATTTTCAAAAACAGTCCGTCCTAAATACTATCCGTTTCCATGATAAGATTCGTAATCATTTTTTATAGCACACAGTTTACAAAAATTTAATAAATGTTGGTGTTAGCTTAATGTTTTCTCATTTAAACACAAAATAAATAAAAAAAAATGGATTTGTCATTCCTAAAAAAAATGCAAAAATGTTGGTACTGAAAATTGAGTTTCCTTCAAATTCTCCATAGAAAACGGCAATTTCATAGGCATATTAGTATTTTATGCAATTGTGGCATTACGAGTAACGAGTGTCCCAATGTCCAGTTTGTCATAATAATTTATCTACGAACATCAAAAATATCGCTTCGTCTGACATTATTTATTTAACCGTTCAGCCTAATTGTATGGCTGCACCTGTGTATCTGGTGCCCCCAAAATACCGTAAATAAATTTATATATTTTTTTTCATCATCAGTGTCGTGAATATGACCTACCCTGTGACGGAAGTTGCTGACCAAATCAACGTCCTCTATAACTTTATTTGTACACCACAGAAAAGGAAACAAAAATCGTAAAATTAAACACGTAGGTACAATCAGGCGGCTTTATCGCTTATAGCGATCTCTTTGGGTGGAAGAAGCTGGTTCAAAAATAGATGTATGAAAAGGTAATAGTAGCTTACAGTCATGACGGCACTGGCTCTCGATGTACAAGGTCTGGTAGTTGGCCACTCTATACGACTCTGGCTCAGTGAACTTATCTTCAGCGTTGAGGATACAGCTTCCGACGGCTACGTCCGATGTTCTGATCAGTTCTGGATCGAAGGAGTCTCCTTGGCCGACCCATTGCGCTGACCTGGGGGGTAGAATCAAACATATACAGACAACGTCACGACATATATACCCGAGAAGTTGCCAGGCGTGTTTCAGAGTGTGAACTGTCGTCAGAACAGTCAACACTCGTATACCTTCATTACGCAGACGATTTTTACGACCCGATGTTAGTTTTGACCGGGGTGGTCGGAAGTAGTAGTGCAGAACCACGATGTATGGTCTCAGCGAGGCGAGGCCTTTGCCCAGCGGTGGGACACTTTAGACTTTTAAAAATAACTGAAAACTGCGAACTAAGGTAATGTAATGGATTTTAGTAAGTTACGTTAAGCCTTTGGCATCATATTCTTGCGTCAGCCGTTTTTCTCTGTCTTGTTTTGCTGAATAGGTCAATTATCTACCAACTTTATGCAGACGGCTTGCAAATATATCGCCATTTTTATGTCTCTGAAATTGACTCAGCAATAGCTTTGATGAATGCGGACCTCGACAACATTCACAACTGCTGGGCAACCAGCATATGGTCTTTTAGTAAACCCAAAAAAATCTGTTTTCTTTTTATGCATGCCTGATCATTTTTCGGTCTGCTGGAAGAAATCTCTCATAGAGATAAGCTCGCCGCTGTACACTAATTTTAATGTTTACGTGTGTAATTAAATATTTTGTGTACAATAAAGAATAAGAATAAGAATTATTATTGCTTAGTTAGCATTATCATCAACATCCGTTTAAGGTAGAATTTGGGTGCAAGTCGGCTAACGATTAGCATACTTTACCACCACCTGGACAACTGCACTGTATTTCATGTGACAGGATATTTCTGACGAAACTCTGATTTTCCAGCCACATCCGAGCTCATGCCAGGAAGCAATAAGGGTCGCCGTCGACGGATACGTCGAGGAGGACATCATCATCATCATACTTTGGAACCCTAATATTGTGTCAAGAAGACGTACGGAGTACGGAGACGGCGGCGCCGGCGCAGCTGTCTCTACATATCTACTCATAGATGACAAGTAAGAATTCGCATCGCATTCAAAGTCCACCTTTAATGATATGAGTTATAACTACACATACAGATATATGTTTAACTATCTAAGTAGCAATTAGGACGTAGTTTGTTTTAGAATACGCCCAAATAAATAAAATATTCAACTTGGACTTGCAGTTTGTAGAGCCTTGTAGAGGTAGTTAGTTTGACCGGAAAACGTTAGACCTCTGAGAGGTTAACACAGCCCGTGTCACGCACGCCATATAATAACAACTGTTATACTTGTTGAGGATTAATTAACATAGAGTTGTGCAGTTCTCATGACAGTATGTTGACGTTAACAAACAAAACGTTAGAACTCTGAGAGGTTAACACAGCCCGTGTCACGCACGCCATATAATAACAACTGTTATACTTGTTGAGGATTAATTAACATAGAGTTGTGCAGTTCTCATGACAGTATGTTGACGTTAACAAACAAAACGTTAGACCTCTGAAAGGTTAACACAGCCCGTGTCACGCACGCCATATAATAACAACTGTTATACTTATTGAGGATTAATTAACATAGAGTTGTGCAGTTCTCATGACAGTATGTTGACGTTAACAAACAAAACGTTAGACCTCTGAAAGGTTAACACAGCCCGTGTCACGCACGCCATATAATAACAACTGTTATACTTATTGAGGATTAATTAACATAGCGTTGTGCAGTTCTCATGACAGTATGTTGACGTTAACAAACAAAACCACACCTCTACAATGTGAAGGAATTCTTAGAAGGGTAGATTTAACTTTTTTGGTTTTATTTAATTTAACAATAGTCAATTTAGAATTTTATTTAATTAATTTAGAATTCTGTTTTTAATATTTAATTATTATTAATGCAATTTATTTTAATTGATTTTAGTGTTTATGCATAAGTGACTATTTTATTAACCCATTTATAATGTTTCTAGGGTTTCGTACTCAAAGGGTAACCAACGGGACCCTATAACTAAGACTCCACTGTCCGTCTGTCACCAGGCTATATCTCAAGAACCGTGATAGTTGGACAGTTGAAATTTTCACAGATGATGTATTTCTGTTGCCGCTATAACAACAAATACTAAAAAACAGAATAAAATAAATATTTAAGGGGGCTCCCATACAACAGACATGTTTTTTTGCCGTTTTTATAGAGAATGATACGGAACCCTTCGTGCGCGAGTCCGACTCGCACTTGGCCGGTTTTTTTTAATTTGATTTTTGTTTTAATAGAACATGCTATTGCTAATTACAGAAGCTAATCCGTTAGGGAAAAAAAATCGTTTCTGCTTTTTATCAAACAGTAGTCATAATTATAGAGAGAGCGTAAATATGTAGATTAATAATAGATTAATGAGCGTTTTTCTCGTTGTTTGTTTGTTTTTTCTTGGTTCTTAGCTTTCCTCCAGATGTCGCTGTCCATGTCACCATAGATAAAGTATGTTTCTTAACAATCAATGTCAAAGTGGTTTTTAGGTTGTTTGGAATCTGTGCAAATTTTGTCTTTGATTATGTTGCTAAAGCTCAGAATAAGGAATTGCTAAAGTATACGACAGTGCCCTCTAGGAATCTTATTTGACACTAAATTTGACACAAGGAAAGACGCTCATTAGATTATCAGCCTCATCAGATGACCACTATAATCGACGTCACCGTCTCATTAAACCTTTTGTCAAGTTTTTTTTTTATACTTACTCGGCGTCAAAAAAATCGCACCTCTTGAAATATCTATTTCAAACAATTTTCATTCATATTTGAAACCAATTATGTTGGAACTATTTAGTATCAATTGAAAAGGCATTTAACGATCTTGAAATAAACAACTGTTTAATTTCATTAATAAAACAAATCTCTCAAGTATGTGGTGTTGAAAAAAGTATTGCTCAAAAACGTGTTCAAACGGTCGCTAGTTCAAAGAGTGCGATTTCTTGACGCTGAGTATATTAGTACAGAAACCAATGTGTAGGAAAAATAATGAAAAAAGAAACAGTCCTGCATGAAGTCTTTATCTTTTTATCAAACAGTAGTGATATCTGGAATTAACATTATTGCAGTATAGAAACACAGAATAGGGATCCCGGTTCAGAGCTCCTCACATCTAGATTTACTTTTCTTTCTGCGTTTCTATACTGCAATGATATAATGTTAATTTGTATCTCCTTGCGATGGATAAATCGCCAAGTGTTCAAAAATGTAGAAATTTATTTCTGTCATAGTGATATCTGGGTTAAATGGGTACTAAAGTAGATACCTGATGTAAAATATCCTTAAATGACAGTAATGTACAATCCACACTAATAATAAAGTAGCAAAAAAATCGTGTCTGTACGTACATTGAATATTTTTGCGAAATTGTAAATGAAACTGGTTTTTAGTATTGTACTGAGGCCAAAACTACAATGTTGTCTGTTTGTCTGTCTGTCTGTTCCGTTTTAACTCGAGAATTACTCAACGGATTTGGATGCGGTTTATTTTATTGTCATCGTAATGTCCCTGGGCAACATAAGGCAATAAGTGGTGTTGATAAAATAACCGTCAAGTCGAAAACTCTCGACATTAATTTATTAATTATATAAAATTAAGCATAGTTTTACCAAGCTAGATAGTAGTCGTTGTATCGACTATCGAGCGATACTGTCATTCTATGTTAACAAGCTGTGTTTGCCTGTAATTGAGCATATCTCAAACCATTTTAATATATCCTTAGATAAGTTACTAGTTAAGATGCATGTATGTTGGCAAACCAATAAATAAATAATTGAAAGACAATGGTGTCGATTCGAAGCAACACAACCTAATTTATTTGACAGGACTAACCTTGTTTTAGAGCGTCCTGTCTTTGTCTTTTCGATACAGAAAGAAAAAAACAGAACGCTTAAATTAAGTTAAGTCCTGTCAAATAAGTTGAATTGTGTTACACCGAATCGACACCATTACCACACGAGCAAAGGCGCGAGCAAAATCTAGTTACCAATAAAGATGTTGTATGTTCGATTTTTACGGTTCCATACCGAAAACGACAACACGGAACCCTCATTTCATACGAGCCGTTTTAAACCGACAAATTACGGTAAAATTGCATGTTCATGATGGCATCCAACCAAATGATGCAAAACAACTTTTTTATGACTGTGATAATCAGTTGTTGTCAGGCACGTAGCCAGAGAGGGGGGGGGGCTTAAGAGGGGGGGGCTTTCTGTAAATATTTGCAGAACATTCCAGCAACAAGCCCCATCCGACGCAGAATTCTAGACGTGTCTGGTTACTGTATTGTGTTGTTAGACGACAAGTAAAAGCTGTGAGAAAATGTAATAAACTAATAAGTACATTATAATGGTGTTATTGTTTCTCATTTATTAAGTCGAAGATAATTATTAAACGAAAGCTGTATTTAAAGCTAGATTCAATCAGGTAAATTGAAATACGTTACACTAACAGTGGCGTATTTTAAGACTTGGCGCCCTGGGCCAGTAAGGTTTGCTGCCCCATCAATGAACGAGAAAAAAGCAAAAATATTTTAATAATTAAATTAAACCCAGCAGTGTGTTGATTTGTACTGAGAACGATAATAATGAAAAACCCAAAACGCATTTTTTTCAAATAAAAGTATAAAGTCAAAAAGCAATATAAATTAAAAGATAGGTAACGATTGATAATGAAAGGCGCCTCAAGATGCGCGCGAGGTGCGACTTGCGCCGCCCCTCTCAGCTTGCCGCCCCGGGCCATGGCCCTTTTGGCCCTAGGGTAAATATGCCACTGTACACCAAATATAAATAAATATTTCGCCACAACATGAATCCTCAAAGGGGTATCAGAGTCAGAGGTGTTCCGAGTGTGAACTGTGAAATGCAAGTCATAGTCCACACTCGGTTCACCCGCGTTTCACGGACAATTACTAAATCCCAACGTGATGGGTGGTGAGACCTATCATCGTCCTTCGGGCACAAATACACGCTTTTTAGGGCATGCAGGTTTCCTTAAGATGTTTTCCTTCACCGTTCAGTAAGTGATAAGCAATAACAAATACTATGCACATAAATTCAGAAAAACTCATTAGTGCTTGCCCGACCGGAGATCGATCCTGGATTTCAAGACTGAGAGGCCAACGTTCTACCGCCTGAGCTACTGCTGCTTAGAGTTACACTAAAATTAAAATGGTTAAATACAATATTTATATCAAAAATTATATGATTTTTCAAGAATTCCATCATTTTGTAAACTATAAAAAATTATTCGAATGCGTAACAAAATTGTCAACATCACTCAGAATTGAAAATTTCTTGGAAAAATAAACCCCAGCGGAGCCAGAAGCCCTAGCAATTATGTCTATGAACCTGTCTGGAAAATTCATAGATTCATACAAGAACAGTGCTTATTCCCCATAGATATCGTACTATAATTTCATTAAAACTCGCGTGAGCTGACATACTAAATTATTATTACATACGGCTTGAACACTCACGTGTGATTGTTGTTGACTATATGCCAACCGTTTCACCGATACAATTTCGGCATTATCAAGGCGAGTGTCGTTCTTAGGACGACGACGCGGCGTTCACCGTCGTTGTCAAACGGGCACTGGCAGCCACCGATCAGCATATAGTCAACAACAATCACACTTGAGTGTTCAAGCCGTATGTAATAAAAATTTGATATCGTACTAATATTATTCTAATTAATTCCCTCACCTATAGAGTTGCTCATCGCTCGCTAGCACCGCTGCATAGCAGTCTTGGACAGTGGTATTTAGCATCACCTTCAGGCTCCGACCTTCGGCGTGCAGATGGTACCCTGGCGTACTCTCCAGTGCCCACCATCTGTTCACACATTTCTGTGGCACTGAAACGGACAAACATTGAGAAAACACAGGAAGGAAAATGTGGGCAATGTTCTTTAAGGCCTTATTGAGGAAAACTAAAATGATACAATCGAAAAAGAAATAGTTATACTTGAAATTTATGTTTTTGCGACTTATCATGAGATTTTATCACTTATAACAAGAACATGAAAATATGCCGATAGAATAACTTAGTAATTACAAGCGGAAAATTGTATTGTACAAGTAATTACAAGCGAAGAACTGGGAATACCTGATTTTTTTTCCTTTCCACTACTCTTCGCTTTGCTAAATAATTAGGCTCAGACGAATATTCGTCCAAGGGCTCAGACGGTAGTCTTACAAGTCTGTATAGCGTTCATCGTAATATTATGTAGGGTTCCGTCTATCCATTTGAAAATCATGCTTCCTTTGACAACCCTCCTCCTGTCATTGAAGTTTTACGGTATCTTCCCGCCTATTGTAACTCTACGACTACATGCCAAATTTCAGCACAGTCAGCCAAGCCGTTCTCTATACGAAGTAAACGACCGCGGCTTTGCTATAAGGGATTCAGATTTTTGACGGTACGGAACCCTAAAAATTAACAAACAAAACACCTTCAGTATCCAACTTACGATCCAAGCAGATCTTCTGAAAGTAACCAACATCACTATCGACGCTCAACTTGGCCTCTCTGGTCTTGGCCACGCCATGGCAGCTGCCCTGCCCATAAGCCACCGCCACAGCCGCACAGTCATCCAGCTCTCTGCACCGCGCCAAGCAAGCACCGGTCAAGGATGCCTCGTCTCCGCTAGCCGAGTAGACAAACACTGGAGGCACGTCTTCGGGAGTCACCCCTGACCATCGGCTGAAGGTCAACGATTGGGTGTCTGTGCAGGCTTCGGTCGCTGGGAACAGAATGCATGATAGTGAATGAACCTTAACAATGTAACGTTTATTATCTGTCAATCGGTCCAGATAAATGACATTAGAACTTCTGGTAGGTATTGGCAGCGATTGAAGCGTGAAGTTAAAGAGCGTATCTCATCAATTTTGTACTTTGCAAACGAGGTAGTTATCAATGTTAAATTTGTAGCCGGAATGTGATGAATGTGACGAAAATATTCGACAGTGCGAAGAAAATCGTAAATTATTATACCGCATTAACATACTTATGTTGTAAGAGCTACTAATTAATATTTTAGAAAATGCAATAAAATGAAACTATTTGTGGTATTTCCGTAAAACAATTACCATTTTGAAAGAGGCCGAACTGTAGAAATTCTAATAGTAATTTGATGTTTTGAAATTTAAAATGGGGTCTGAGTAACCATGGCTTCATTTCAAGATCGATATTGTCAAGATTTTATGATAATAAAGCCTAATTACAACCAATTTTACCAACTTATTTGTTCTTTACGATGTAATTAAAGATAGGTAAGTAGGCATAATTTTTCCAGTTCATGGCAAACTTCTAATTTACCAGTTTTCATCGTTATGTGGTCAGAATAATAGCAGTACTTGCCTTAGCTAGAATACCTAAGTACTTAATATTTGAATTAATAAGACACAGAATTACTTCCATTGTTAAGGAACAGAACAATAAAGAGTCTTTTGGATGTACCGAGTGACTCATTTACAATGAATAAATATATCGTCACATATCGTTTTTTCTCAGGCGTTGTAAATATGTCTAATAATTAGAGAGAGCAACATCGCATATAGATTTCTTTAAACATTTTGTTTGGTTGGGTTTTTAAATGGACAATAAAGCCGATTCTGAAGGCTTTAATTTTAGTTTTAGTGCTGTCAAAACTAAATTAGGAATAGAAGCTAAATTACTTTGAAAAAGTTTTAGTTTTGACAGCACTAAAACTCAAATTAAAGCCTTCAGAATCGGCTACAATGTTAAAGCTGCTGTAAAGATGTTCTTATAAGAGAAAGTACATTAGAACGAAAAATACTAAAAAATAAACACAAGTAACATACCTTTAAAGCACATAAATATTGAAAGAGCACTAAAAATTCCAAATGGCTTCATATCGCCCACTTTTATTTACACTTATGTCACAAAAATAAATAAAACTACAAAGTAATATCACTTTCGATCGGTTCCTATCATCACTCCCCTGACAGTGTATCCCATGTTGCAACACTTGGTTCTTCAGGACCGGATGTCGGTTTATTCGGACGTTACGTTCGAAATTGTTCAGTAAAATTTGCTGAACATTGATGAAACTGTCGAAACAGGTCGTTTAGGTGTTCTTCGTAAGCCACAATGTCCCCTACTGACAGCACGTGTACATAGCAACTTACGTATATTTACAACTACAGCTGATCAAACATACCAGGGATGTTCGAGCCTTGCTCTACTATGATTCCTGGTTACATTAGAAACCTTATTTGACTGGAAGCAGACAATGCGAATAGAAGCACAGATACTATCGAAAAATCCTAGAAAAATAATCTTGTCTAATTATGTTATCACGCCACCGTGATCCGAGCTCGATAATTTATTGTGTTAAAACCGCAACGGCTGATTCGCGCGGGCAGCCTAGTATGAACTGAAAACATGAAGTGCAGTGCAATCCACTCCCGCCATAGACGGACGACCTTGTCGTTTATTATGGCTTACTGACTACAATTTACAATAGTTTGACTCGTCACCAACGATAGTGAAACGAACGCCCTAAAATACGATGTCCCAACATGCGGGTATTGGATAATAAGTATATGGGTGCATACTTGTTCATTATCTTTAACCATCCGCCATTTATTTTGCATATTTTGAAAGCATCCGTCGTCGGATTTACGCAATCAGAAATTGCCATGTGCTTAGAATACTGTTTACTAACCAGTCTACCGAAAATCCCGCGTCTATAAACGCAAACGCACCTTTTATTACTGACATGACTATTCTTTGGTATAACTTGAATGTCAATTGCGAGGATTTCTTGTATCTACTCATTCATAAAAATATCGAACCTTTAAACTTACAAATATTTTAAGATGTCAATTTCTTCCCGAAAGTCCTCCACTGACGACAGCTTGAAAATGATTTCGGAAAGAAATCGAAACATGTTGCGTATCGCGGTATAAGTTGTATGTCACTTTCACGCAATATTCTAGTCCGTATCAATAAACTATATATCCAACCATGTCTTATAACGACAAAGTGCATAAGCCGCCTCTTTTGTTCTAATGACTAGCTACCTGTCATTTGTCCTAGAAATGCAATCTGTTATGTTAATCCTATAACAACTTTGTTACATTGTTATGTAAATAGCAACCAACGAACCGCGACATCGGCCCGCGGGCTCGCGCGTCCAAATTACTCGATTACAAGTCTGATGTCGTACACATGAAGGGGATCCGTCAAAAGTAAATGAAATATGTTTAGGGTCCATCCAAATTCCCCCCCTCATGTCGCAGAGCTTTCAAATAGACTGCAATTGACTTATTTCATGTGATATAGGAGATATAGGGCCCTCAAAACAGATGATCGTTGGGACGATCTTGCGCAGCGGCCTCGAATTCCTCTCACTTCAATTCCATGATCTCTTCCTCCTTTACCATTGAACGACGCCAGCATGATCTCAGGCGTTCCACTTTTACTCTTCCCAACTGGAGACTAAAAGAGAGTCTGCTTTGGAGGATAGATCGACGCAACGTGTAACCAAATTAGCCCGATTTTCTGAGACGTATTTTCAAGGCGGCTCCTTGAAAAAATCGCGAATTTTTACCGATCCCAGATCTCCTTCCCAATTTTCAGCTCAATTAAAGTAGGTATTTTGCCAGGCAAATAGACACAGAAGCATCGCTGTAAAGGGTTTCCATTTCCTTGAGGAATCCAAAAAAGTTTGCAGAAAATTACCAGCCTTTGTCTGTACCCATAGTTGTACCATAGTATGGTTGTACCTACCGTCTATAATACGAGATATATATCTATAGATGGCGTCTTGAGCTATCGTCAATCAGATGACTTGATAAACCTCACCAGCCCCCGATTTTACACTTGAGAATTTCAAGTTAAGCGATTACAAAGAACTATGAATTACAGGGCTGTGGTTGCGGTTGGCTTAAGGGGCTGCACAATGCTAAAATTCAGTCCTGCTCTAACGATTTTGTTTTTTAACTGTCTATCATGCTCTAATCAGATGCCACGCACGCAAAACTTCAGTTATTTTGAAATCACGGCTACATTAGGATATTAGTTATAATTTCTTTATGTAATAAAGGTGTTATTTTCTAGTTAGTATCTGCGTGGTTGGTTTCGTTTCAATCGGTTTTGAAATATAGAAACTGAATCGCTTTTTTCGTGAAATTCATGTTTTTTTTTAAATAATATAAATAAAAGAAGATTAAAAGTATGTTTATTTATAAAGTTTAATTAATAATTGTATTGAGTCAATAAAACACGCCATATTTTGTTCGATTTTTTACCATCTACATTGACGGAACTGAATCCAATGCAAAACTGATGTTTAGCATTGTGGAGCCCCTTAAGGCGCCTCTTCCCAGCATCATGACTATAAAGAACAACTTCATTTAAGGAAATTACATTCAGAAACTGCATGAAAATATTGTTCAAAGCCAAGCTGTTTTTAGTAAAATGAAGTATATGGTTCTTGTACTAAAATACAAGGAAAATAGGTATTGCTTAGAAAAATTATTTATGGATTTTTTTTCCGTCCCTGTGAAAAGTATTACTTTTTCCTATTTTGCGCTATCCGGAGACCTAGTGGGACAGCGACGTTTTTAATGTACGTCATTTTAATATAGTTTCCGTCGATATTTGTACCGACACCGGTCGGTCGGCTCAACGTTATTGGCGGCTACCTGCCCCTTAAGTATCCCTTAGCAAAATTTCCTCGTATCAGGAATGAATGTGTGAAACGAATGTCTGAATGAAACGAATACTAGTCTCAGGCGTGGTCGCAGTCTACGATTTGACATTATTTACTGAAGTAGTTATGCAAGTCCTTCAAGCGTCGATTTTTTTTCCGTAGCGCCTGTCGTGAATTGTTGGTGCCCATGAAACGATCAAGGGAAGAATTCAAGCGAAACAGTGGCAATGATTTAGTTATTATGAGTAATTCATTGCCTATCAGGAATGCGACTACATTTTTAGGGTTCCGTTCTCCAGAATGAAAAAGCGGAACCCTTTTAGGATCACTTTACTGTTCGTCCGTACGTTACTCATTAATAATACCTTGGTAGTCCTTATAGGTGATAGAGCTGATGCCGGGCTCGACTGTGGAGGTACCACCATCTTACTTGGAGACCCCCTCGAAGTAATTCGGGGGAGAAAGAGGACAGCTCACAGGCAAAATACCAGGAGGCCCACCATGCCTGGGACCGATGGATGGCGGTATATCCATCCCTAATAGCCGGGCCTTATATGGAACAGACTGGTGACGGGCAGCGGCGTCACTGGTGCGAGGGTTCCGGCACCGCGCTCACCAACCCGCCTGCCCAGCGGCGTGTGTGAGTATGGGCAGTTCTTCCAGGATGACCGCCAGGAGTGCCAAAGTCCTGGAAAGGCTTATGTCCAGCAGTGGACGAACTAGGCTGATGGATGAATAAACAGGTAAGTACCCAATGTAATCAGATCAGGAACATGTAAATTGTGCTAAATTGTCGTGAACATCCATTTACTTTTGTCATTAGATCCTATCGTCTCGCTTCCGAGTTTGTAACAACATATTTAGTTATGTTTGTTATGATACTGAATAGCTAATATTTCAAGGTTTCGTATCATTCTTATCCTTTTTAATAAGATTCATATTAGACTGCAGTGGCGGTCCAAGGGGGGGGGGGAGGTCACAGGGGCCATGACCCCCCCAAAAACATTCATGCTGATCACAAAATCTCCTAAAATTTGACAGCTTAGGAACATTTTGAATAGATTATTAACTGCTAAAGTCTAAGCATTGAAATAAAAAAATGTCGAAATGTTGAAAAAGCTCAAAAGATTTGATTAAAACGGCGTGGAACTGTGCTTGAGTCAAGATGATGAACCGCGGTCTACGATTTTGGGGGGTCGCCCCCCCCCCCCCTCATATTTTTGGATTCTTTTTCTAGGGATCTGTTAAAAACGCTGTTAAAAATATTTATTGAAATGAGGTCCTTTTCGACACCAATTCTCCTGGTTTAACAATTTAGAAGACTGCAACCATATTTTGTTAAGTGGGTTTTAACAGTATTGATAGCAACTTTAGTACATTTTATATTAATAAAAAACCGACTTTTTGCTACTTTACCACGAATCCGTCCCTCTGAATCCGTCTCACACTGAGGATTTTTTCGTATATGGAGTAACAGGGACGCTAAAACTTTTACATATCGCCTTAAATAGTTATGAAGAATTATTGTATTTGAGAAACTATATAGCCGATTCTGAAGGCTTTAATTTTAGTTTTAGCACAGAATAAAATACTACGTACAGAAGAATCACCTTGCAAAAACATTGAAATAAATAGCTACTCTCGCTAAGCAGCAATAAAGTACAAACTAGCTCGCACCCGCCCTTTGGCAACTTTTTATAATTGCCTACAGTCAGGTACCACACGTGTGTGCAAGCGAGAATGTATGGAATTATTACGCGCTAGAGCTTCTTTTACTGTGACGGTCTCAAGGTCATAAATCACTGTTCACTCGGTAGGGTTGTTTAAAATGGTGCACGCGTGAAAGAGGTATTTTTTAAGGTGTTTATGGAGCCAAATTCATACTGGATGCTTGGTAAATGATCAGTATCACGGATCGATAACAAGTTTTGTAAATTTCACAAAATAATATGTTGACCTACCTATCATAGTAATTGACTCGGGGCGCTAGGCTTGCGTTTGTAGGGAACAGGGTTTCTTAAAATAAGGAAATAATTTTCGAATTTCCCAAAAAAGGTAATCGAACCTTGATACCGACATCTTATCGTGTCTTCAGTATGAATTTGGCTGCATAAATTAATGTCACCATATATTTTAGTTTGTAAAATTATTTATAAATGAATGATGTAGATAATATTTTATTTTATTATTCATACATTATATACGACAACTGTATTGTATATTGATAAATAGACCTGACATGCATCTTGACTGAGAGTAAATTATTTATATATTTCTATTTTGAGGACCTAATAAAAGTAGTATCAAGTACGTATGTAAGCTTTCTTTGACTATCCATAGCCAGAACAGAACATGAAAAGTCGAGACGCGTAGGTACAAGTGAGAACGTGTATCACAGAACGTGGGTAACACCACTCGACTGATTCTAGTGCCGACGACGGGTTGCGTCGCGGTAGGTATTTATCGCGGGTCACGTGGTCAAGTGAGACCCCCCTGGTTTTAGTGCTGTCAAAACTAAATTTTCTTCATTGCAAAATAGTCCTTAACTGTTAGGGTTAGAAGTTAAATTACTTTGAAAATTTTTAAGTTTTGACAGCACTAAAACTAATATTAAAACCTTCAGAATCGGCTTTATTATTTGTATAAATAAATCACAATGCGATACAAAGATACAATATGCCCCCTCTTTCAAGGAAACAATGGCGGCGCATTTACGAGATCATTTCGATTTTTATATTATTCCAATGAAATAAGCACTAATAACAAACAATGAACGATTAAAAAACGTAATAATCCATACAGTGTGTCCCTCGTACAAGTGCACATCCGAAAGTGGGTGAAACTAGATCTAAATACATCGACAAAAACAAAGAAAAAAAAATTTTTTTGATTTTTTTTTTATCTTGATAAAATACTCCACCACTCCACTGGTTAACCGCTCGTAGAAAATATTGTATTTATGATAGAACGTTGTATTTTTTTTTGTTAGAAAGATAATGGAATAGGCAATGATAAATAGGAATAAAACTATAGTAAAACGGGGACATTATTTTGAAAAAATTTACTATTACTGAAAAAAAAGACGGAAAAATTAAAGAAATAATCTTTTAGAATATTATTTTTATGGTAATGGTAGTTGATTATGTCTTGTTTTTGATTTGGTATGCAACTTCTATTCTTAAGGATTATAACAGTTTTATTTCATTGCATTACTCGCGATAGATCAAAAGTTATGACATATTTATAGGCAAATAAGATAAGTCGTGTTACACCGAATCAACACCATTGATGTCGATTCGGTGAAGAACGTTTTAACTTATTTGACAGGAATAAACTTAATTTAAGGTTAAACGTCAGTCGCTTAGGGTAAATTGCATAACTTAACTCTATTATTCTTGTTTAGAAGTTACAATATAAAAAACATTTTGGTATGTGGCAAAGTCGAGCTTTGGCTGTCGAGCGGTCGGGCGGACTACACATCCCGAGGATGCCTCGTTTAGAGGCGAAACACGTGTCGATAAGTTTTCTTGCTTGTTATTTTAGATTGCTTTATTTTGTGCTCGTACTGCTTGCTTTGCTTGTGCATGTTTTATGCGGGAGGGCGGGCGGTGCTTGAGTCTGCATTTTGAATAGCATGGTAGAGTGTTTAGCGGAATATTGCAAATTATTAATATATCCACAAATTTATGATGGACTTCCGCAAAGTAACGCCTTTTTCAATATTTTTTTTTTCGTCCTGTCTTTGTCTTTTCGATACAGAAAGAAAAAGACAGAACGCTTAAATTAAGTTTAGTCGTGTCAAATAAGTAAAAACGTGTTACACAGAATCGACACAATTCGCGTAGCTTAATTACTTAAAAAAAGTTTTTTTTTTATTTTATTTTTTAGAGAATTTACGCGCTTTTAGATCATAGTTTTAAATATTATGGTATTTAAATTAGTCATTATTTATTTATGATTTTTTAAAGAATTTCCGGATGTTACGTCACATGACTCCTTTTAGGCCTGATACTGAATGCGGACTTTTGCCTTGCTTGTAAAAAAAAAAACTGTCATCCACAGAGTACTATATTTTTCAGAACAAAAGTTCTAAAATACGGCTTATTAAACCTAAATCTCGAAATGGTTTTCGAATTAACACACCTTAAAATATTTTAATCTATGCGAATTGTCTACGTTATCTAAACAACTGCCGGAATATACCTAACTACTAACACGAAAGAATCAAACGACATTGAGTTGGATTTCTATACACAGAAGAACGCACCTGTCCTACGATCAACTACAATGGCCGTCAATTTTATTTAGCTATGTATGTCGTTCTGTTATAGTTAATTTGTATTTACCAGTCATGTTCATTATTCTAAAAATGTTTAGCGTAAGACACCGAAATCATGGACAAAACATTTTTTTTGTTAAGAAAAATGGATTTTAAATAAGGTCACAATAACTTTGGTATTAATTTAAAATAAATAAATATATCATCACGACATGAATCTCCGAGGGGGTATCAGAGATGTACCGAGTGTGAACTGTGAAATCACAGTCCACACTCGGTACACCCGCGTTTCACCGACGATTATTACGTCCCAACATGCTCTATGGCCGTACTTCGGGCATAAATACAAGCTTTTTAGGGCATGCAGGATTCCTTACCATGTTTTCCTTAACCGTTCATGCCCGACCAGGGATCGAACCTGGATCTCAAGATTGAGACGCCAGCGTTTTACCCCTAAACTACCGCTTCTTTTTGGTATTATCATTGATAATTTAATTATCAGTTATCAATTCATCAGGTACCGTAGTACAGTGTTTAATCGCGCACGCCTACGTTTAATCGCAAAAATATCGTGTCACGCTCTTCGCACTTACGATTGAACTAAATGGCGTCGCGCGCGATTAAACACTATGCTACGCATCCTGGTACAGTGGAGACCGCATCAAGTTAGACACATTGGACTTTGTACCTATCTTATATACTTCTCTGTAGGGGCTAATTTCGTACTGCAAGTGTATAGCTTGATGTGGTCTCCACTGTACACTGTCAATACAAACAAAATAAAACTAAAAGTGATTGGTTTAAAGCATATTCTATAATCATCACTCATTCAACGATTTATTGTTAGTTAAACTTACTTTTATTTAATTTGTGCTTTCTAATATTGTGGTAAAATGTATCACTGCCAATCTTTACAAATATAATTTACAAATAGATTACATATATCGAGGGCATCAAACTGAAAAGGCGTATCTACCGATTTTCTGAATTCCGATAATTCCGATGGTTTTGGGCGAATCCTTATATTTATTAGCTCTATTATGTACTGAAAAAGGAACGGTTGTTACACTGGTTATAAGTACTACTATGCCCGGATCTACGGTACGAAAAGGCGTATTTATAATTAAAGAAAAATATTTATAAATAACTAGACGATACTTTTCTATTTTCGTAGATACGCCCTTTCAACTTGATGTCCTCGATATGTTTTTGCTTCGCAAAAGCCTAGCACAGTCCAAGCCAAATAGATTATACAACGGTATAGTTGTACAGTCTAAGAATATTACCAGTGATTGGGAACAATCCCTGGATAATTTAAACATCAAAATTTATTTGAAAATTTAAACATTATAAATCACTGGGAATTTCCCGCAGTCATGTCACCCTTTTAGTGAAAACATGATGAGATAGCTTATAAGCTAGATGTGGCACATACACAATACATTTTTGAAAACCTTAATGTAACTTTACGAATATGACTGGTTGACATCTGAATACTGACATAGACACACGCAAATATGACTGGCTGACATAGTCTGAATACTGACATATACACACCCAAATATGACTGGTTTACATAGTATGAATATGATAAATATGATTGGTTGACATAGTATGAATACTGACATAGACACAGCCAAATATGACTGCTTGACATAGTCTGAATACTGACATAGACACACCCAAATATGACTGGTTGACATAGTATGAATACTGACATAGACACACCCAAATATGATTGGTTGACATAGTATGAATACTGACATAGACACACCCAAATATGACTGGTTGACATAGTCTGAATACTGACATAGACACACCCAAATATGACTGGTTGACATAGTATGAATACTGACATACACCCAAATATGATTGGTTGACATAGTCTGAATACTGACATAGACACACCCAAATATACATGCGTAAGGTCATATTATAGTGAAGTGAATTTATAAATACATCGGTTTAATTAAACAATTTGTTTCGTAGCGTTTTCATGGGATCGTTCGTTATAAATAATAAATTAGTAACGTTATGTATGAGTAATAATTATGAGTGAATGAAATAAAAGTAACGCAATTTATTGAGAAAAATACAGGTTGATTGACTACAATCACGTTTTGGTATTTTATACTGCGTCTACTTCAGTAACGTTTTTTTTATAACGCTATTTCACGGTGTGCCCAATATCTATTTTACATACGCATAATTTATTTGACGACAGCTTAACTAAACTGGTCTTTTCGACAATAAGATATTTGACGACAGTTTAACTAAACTGGTCTGTCAATGAGATATTCGACGACAGTTTAACTAAACTGGTCTGTCCGAAAATGAGATATTTGACCACAGTTTAACTAAACTGATCTTTCCGACAATTAGATATTTGAAGACAGTTTAACTGAACTGGTTTGTCCGACAATGAGATATTTGACCACAGTTTAACTAAACTGGTCTTTCCGAGAATGAGATATTTGAAGACAGTTTAACTGAACTGGTTTGTCCGACAATGAGATATTTGACCACAGTTTAACTAAACTGGTCTTTCCGACAATGAGATATTTGAAGACAGTTTAACTAAACTGGTCTGTCCGACAATGAGATATTTGACCACAGTTTAACTAAACTGGTCTTTCCGACAATTAGATATTTGAAGACAGTTTAACTGAACTGGTCTGTCCGACAATGAGATATTTGACCATAGTTCAACTAAACTGGTCTGTCCGACAATGAGATATTTGACCACAGTTTAACTAAATTGGTCTGTCCGACAATGAGATATTTGACCATAGTTTAACTAAACTGGTCTGTCCGACAATGAGATATTTGACCACAGTTTAACTAAACTGGTCTGTCCGACAATGAGATATTTAATCAACTGTGTTTTATCAATTTTAAGCATGAAATTTAAGGATTTTTAAATGTATATTAAGGCTGTCACAACAAAGGGTAGGATTTAAACATGATAGATTTTAAACAATATGAGCACATAGACCGGTTTGGCATGAAAGTTTAACATTTTAAATGCCTAAAATGCAAATATGTAGCTGTATTTGCAGAAATTTCACTTAAACCAGTTTATTTTCACTGCCGTCGTTTAAAAGTTAGACAATTTCTCAGTTTTTCTTATTCTTTTTGACTGATTAGATATTCGTTTTATGAATTATCACAAAATAATAACTACTATTCCAAAGTTTTATGTATAGGCTAACAAAATATCAGGTACTCCTACAAATACTTTGGTTTTACTATTGTGACTAAATTACTTTGGCTCTATCATTTCCCTGTCTTTCTTTATATTAATATGACCATAATCTGGCAAAAAGCAAAAGCTTTCCGCTTATCTAATGTTTTAAAAATAATAACATGCAAATAAAATATGATATATTGACTGTACCGTCTTTTAATATAGTTTTAAATGAATATACTTATAAAAACGTTATATATCTCACTTATATTTGATTTAATGTGTTTTAATAAGTATATTCATTTAAAACTGTATAAAAATAAGAAGAACTAAATATATACAAAAATATTAAACAAATGTAAATAAACAAAGATATAATAGCTTTCTTAGGCACTAAAATCACATCAAAGCGAACATATTTTTGAATGCTGTGTTTATATTATGATTAATTATGAGGCCTAGTTTTATTTTTGAGATATATTTCTTTGATTTCATTATATTGTTTTGTTTGTGTCTTTTTTGTAAATAAAATTCAATATCACTTTTTATTTATACGAGTTTGTGATGCCAAATAAGTATTTTTTTTTATTTGGACAATTATTAGGTTTTTTTGCGAAAGTTGAATTTTAGCAAATGACAAAACTAAATTATTACCTTAAATGTAATTACATCACAACCCCACTACGAAGAAGTTTATCCACGGTTAGAATAGTGTTTAGCAAAATACTGCAATCCCCTTCATTTCTTATCGGTTTTGGAATTCTTATTATTCAAAATACTCAAACAATCCCATGTCATAATAACTTAAAACTACCCAATAACCAACAATCCGAACAATCTAAATACCGTGTGTATCTTTAAATTAACTCACACACTCCTCAGGAGGTCTAGCATAGCAGACCATATCGTGCTTTAACCGCTCGATACAACATATTTATCCCTCTCGAGGTATATCAACAGAGAGAGAACACTGTATAACGCGCTATCGAGCTTGATATGGTTTGCTATGCTAAACTTTTGCAGAGAAACATAACAGCGTAAATGAAATTATTTTCTTTACTTATTAAATTTAAAATATTTGGACTTGCCCATGCCCAATGTTTTTTTTTTGTCTATAATGAATGAATGAATGAATGAACTGTCACTTTATTGTACACAAAAGGCATATAAAAGAAAACAGAGTATTGAAAACATAATATTGTACAAAGGCGGACTTATCACTTAAAGCGATTTCTTCCAGCCAACCTTTGGGTGGTGAATAAATTGTCACTAGAAAAGTAAAAAATGAAATAAAAATATTATTTCACTCAATGAAACAATATTTCTATTCAATAATATTGTTTCTTTGGTGAATTCGTTCAGTATGATCCGAAGAGCATGTGGTTTTATTAAAATGAACCAGTCCATATACACACGGTACGTTAACAAATAATTATATCGAAACTACAATAAAACATTATTCTTTTTTTACTTGTTACTGGAAATAAACGAAGTTATTACAATAAATAAAAAATATGTGAGGTCGAAAGCAGGCGGAGCGAGTAATAGAAACCGGGCGCATGTAAGAAACAACTGAGTTGGTGTACTAGTAGAGCACCGAGTTTTGGTAATCAAATCACGTTTTGTGGTTCGAATCCACGTCAGATTTTTGTTTTTGTTTTTTTTTTTGTTGTTTTTTTTTTATTGTCGGATATAGGAAAGTCTTTCAATTAAAAGTCAAAAATATACGCGACGTGACGACTAGCGGAGCGAAGAGGGGCGTGTTAGGTTTACATCAAAATAAATTTGGGTAGACAAGCGAAGCAGAGCGTAGCGAGGCGACTACCCTAGATTTATTGGAATTCACGGAAAAATCATTCTTGTTTTCCAATTTCCGTAGTGAATTTTGCCTGCAAACCTCTGCTTTTCAACCAACCAGAGCTCGCATTCTAAACACAGATGGTAGACTTTGCTTATATGCAACCCGGCCCTTCGATTGCCGGTCGAGTGCGTTTACAACTTCACGACTCCCGACTATTTACAAACTTTGCACAATACAGGCTTGCTAACACAATTTTTGGAAATTATAAAATGTCTTATAAAAAAAAAACCTTGAACAAAGTTTATTTGTGACGAATGATGTATACATCCATTGACATACAAACCATGGACCTCGGGTCTGGTACAAGATTTACGTAAAAAGTGTCCTTACTGAAGTGTCAAAATATTAAGAAAAAGAAATCGTATATCATTGCTGCATGACTCAATTTTGATTGACATGTATTGACACGCTTTTTTAGTTTTCAATGTTTTTGACACTCTTGGTTCGGACACTTTTGAGCGCCGATCCGATGTCCACTTGTTAGTACTTCAATGTATACATCAGGAGGATCAAGACGTTAGTATAGATATTCTATCTCACGAAGTCCGTTTAGCTATGGTTGTAGTAGTGACGTGTACAGATAAGCGCGTTTTGTCTATGTTGCGCGTTTTGTAGCGCTCCCGAGGTCACGCACACTAGAAAACGGACTTCGTGAAAAAAAAATTCAGTAATGTAACAATTATTAATTTAATTATAATTTTCAGGGACTTATTTCGTCATCATAGTCAACAAAGATTAAACTTAATTAAACAGCAATCAACAAGAACATAAATCAAATAAACATCAACAAAAGTAAAACAAACAATTTTAGTGTCTATGGTGGGCAATATTAGATACTGAATTCAGGTACTTGAAATAAATGGCTCTTTGGTAAACGGCTGTACCCTACCCATGACTATTTTGGTTTTATCTCGAACAAATAAAAGTAACAAACTTATTGACAGTCAATGAACAAACTATACAGCATGTTGTTTTGATCCACAACTCCCGGAACAGAAGTGTATACGAGAGTGATTCCAAAAACAAATAACGGCGATACTGATGCTAAAAAGAAAGCATTAAAATCGGTATCTTTATTTGACAACAAAAAGAAATACTTTTTTTATTAATTTTTGGCACAATAGCATAAGCGCAGTAGACCTTTAACAAGAGTGCTGGACTACAGTGCGGGTGGAAGTACTATGGGGTGTAACAGTTACTAGCCCTTCACACCAGTGTGGTCAAAAATAATATTAGGACAAATGAAACATTGCTATCTCACGTCCGTCGATTTATTTGTTTTCATTTTGGGCAGTTTTTGGAAAAAGCATTATTAACACCCAATGGAGTGCACAGAACATTTTGCTGGAGAAGCAATGAGAAATTAAAGTTAGACAATAAAAAATATGAAAAAAATGTATTCACTCTAGGATAGGCCTACCCTGCTTGGCGTCATTCAAATAATTATTTTTCAAATATACATTTAAATTTTGTCTAACTTGACCTTCTCATTGTTTTTCCAGTTACACCCCTATACGAAAGTTGCGGTCCAAATCAACACTCTGTAGTTCCATTACTTTCTGCCGAAAGGCGTATTACACTGTAGCAGCTCTTTATTGTTTTTCACCACAAAGCAAACCGAGGCACTGGCTGACAAAAACAAATAAAAAAAAAAACAAGATAAACAGTTCAGTTACTCTTTGGAATCCGATCCCTGAGATAAGACAGTATAGAAGCGGTACCTTTTTCCAAGATGGCGTGGCGTGGCTGACGGAATACGTTACCCATTAGCTCCAGAGACCTGATGAATAAGGGACAAAAGAAAAATAAGTAAATAAAGCTGATTTAGTCTCAATTCCTGAGGCAAGATTCATTTAAACTTAACCCTTTTAATTATGATTATCGCTAAAATAAGAGATCGTGGCTCGGTTGTATCTTGCAGGTGTATATATTTTTACATGATCTCAATGTTAAACCGGATATTAAAACAAATCTTGGACGTACGTCAATCTTTGCATTGAAAAAGGTAGTTTTGAATATAGGAGCGTGTATGAGTTGACTTGGAATATGTGGAAAAAAGCGACAAGAGCTTAGCGGATAAAATTCTCTAACTTCTAAGAGACAGGCATCAGTTTTTTTTTAATGTATAATGAAAAATCCTTAATTAACAATAGGTATAAAAGTCAACTTATAATTTAAAGATATAAGAGCATTCAAGGCTACGCTTTCATCTGGTTTTTGAACCTTCAGTACCAGGCCATTTGAAGGTCGCATCGTGCTTTAAATAGAGATACTCGGCTAACTTCGGCTACCTTCGGCTTTGTAGAGCGTCATCTTTGTCACACGAAACACGACTGACAAGTCAGCGACTAAACGACCGGGTTGACAAGTGTGACAGAGATTACGCTCTACAAAGCCGAAGGTAGCAGAGTATCTCTTTTTAAAGCACGATGCGACCTTCAAATGGCCTGGTACTGTACAACCTTTTTATTACAAACAACTTCGTAATTTTTATTACAGACAATTCCGTAATTTTACTCACCTCAAGTGTGTGAAATTCCCAAGTTCAGGCGGTACAGTGACGATGCTATTGTTAGTCAGATCTAGTACAGCCAGTTTCTTCAATTTCGCGAGGGCATCGGAAGAAATGTTGATTTCTTCCACTTTGTTCTCACCAGCTAAGAGTATCTCCAAGTTCTGTAACTCGTAGATGCAGCGAGGTATTTTCGTGAACCTAGAATTGAAAGTATGTTTCATAATACACGCTAGCTAGATGTGATAGAAATAAACGCACCAAGTAAATCACTATGGAAGCTGTACACATTTCGAAATTGTTAGTTTGCGTTTAAGCTAGTTTAACTTATCAAGTATCATTCTTTTGATCAACAGAATAAGGTTTATTTTGCTGTTTTTCTTAGAAAAGCTAATTTATGGATGGGTCAATTTTGTTGTTTCATTATTTATAACTCCATTATTTTAACATTATATCATTGCAGTATAGAAACGCAGAAAAAAAAGTAAATCTAGATGTGAGGAGCTCTGAACCGGGATTCGAACCCGGGACCTCTCACTTACCGGGCGATTGCTCTAACCACTATCCAGGTCTCAACACAACTCGTGAATTTACTGATGTGTTTTCCCATACTGCAATGATATAATGTTGATTTATATCTCCTTGCGATGGATAAATCGCCAAGTGTTCAAACATAGAAATTTAGTTCTGTCATAGTTTTTATTATTTTATTTTATCTTGGAGTAAACACCTACTAACAAGTCCCGCGGATTAAAGCGTTTTCATATTTTCTTCTTCACAATGGCTGATTCGACAAAGGACTTCTTTTGTGGTTCTCTCTAGTTCGTCTATAGTCGTTTTATTCAGATCTAATGGGGCCAGCGAAAACTACGTAAATGTCCGAAAAAATGTTGGTAAATCATTATTGCCAACAAACTATTGTTTCAAATATTTTAGATTATGTTTTACATATTTCAATATTAAGTTTGTTTTAACATCTATTTTTATAGAAGCTCTTTTTTGCCAAGGCACACTCAATTTGACTCTCTGTCCTTTAATGCCTAGTGAATACAAAAAACAATGTAAATATATACAAATATAAAACTTGTCACAAGTAATGTATCACACCTATTATTAGAAATGACTATCTCCCTCATACTCTTCAACTCCCCGACCTCTAAAGGCAAGTCAGCCAGATTGTTCTTGCCAAGGTCCAAATACTGGAGCTGCGAACATCGGCTGATCTCCGGCGGCACTTCAGATATGTTGTTGGACCTTAGTATCAGCTGCGATAATGTTTCTGACAGACGGCACACTCTGGAATAAAAATATCATTATTATTTAGGTTAAGATTAGCAGATTGCGTGCCTACAAGTGTTGCCAAACTAAGTTTAGCTTCCTCAAGAAGTTTTAATAAATTGTAGTATTTTGATCGGCACATGAGAATTTGTTTTATTTCGGAACCATATGTAAAGCAGACGAAAATAATATTTTTTAACGTTTGTCTCTTTTTAATTACACGCAGCGCCATGAAGCGGCAAAAGCTGAAACTAGATGTTTTTTTAATGTATTCCTAAAAATATTAATAAATTACTTTTAGATATGTTCAGTAGATTATTTACGTGAATCACGAGCATACAAACAGGTAAACGAAAATCAATGATTTTATCACTTTTCTCTCATGTATGGACAAAACCCTACTTATTTTTTCTTATTTTAAGTGAATAATTATCGCTATAGCCCTCTAAACTCGTGCAAGACTCCCGCGCGGTAAAGACGAAGGAAGGGACAAGACGCAAGCGCGTCGCTATAACCCACGCTACACACGGCGGGATTTTGTATGAGATATCTTCAGATTTATTTTGTACCTGGCAACCACTATTTACTTAGTATACTTAGAATAAATAAAATATATAATTAATAAAAATACATGTATAAAACATATAATTTTATAAAAGTACAAAAATTAAATATGAATCATCATCAAGTTCGATAATTATAACTTCATCTGTAACTTAATCTTCAACTCCATCGTTGTTGTCTCCCAACCAACCAAATTAGTAAAAGAAAAATATATACTATGCCCCATTGACATTATCGCGGCCTCATTCCTGCCTTCGTCTTTAATGCGCAGGTGTCCTATGCACGAGTTTGGAGGCCTATATAGAGATAGACTCTTTCTTTCGTGCTTGTGTGGTTATAGTTCTTACCCCATGGGAATAGAGTTGAGTTTATTCTTGGACAGGTCGACGATATAGCACTGAGCATCAGCCGCGGAGATGAATACGTCATCAGGTACCGAGGGCAGATCTCGACCGACCAGCGCTAGCGCTAGGCTCTTCTTTAGTGTGTATCTGAAAGGCATAACAACACAAGTCTTGTGAAAAGGGTTTAAAGTGCCCGAGTACACAAATTACGAAACATTTTGGAATGTTTTCAAATTATTTTCGGTATTTATCGGTCACATACTTGATTTTTTTTTGTTTGTCAATAATCTCCATAACTTAACCGTTCTATTCTTCTATATTATTTTATTTTATTAAAGAAACGAAAGACAAATAAGTTAAAAATATATATATACTTCATTGATTTAATTTTCTAATCATTAAACGGTGTATGTCGGTCTGGCGTACGGAACATAAGCAAGTAGGTATACAGGTAAGTTAGGACTAACGACAAGTGGTACAAATTTGAGCTGTGGGTGCAGACTTCTGTGTTATAATACTAGATATGCTGTTTGCAATCAAAATAATGCTTACGCAGCGAACTTTCTTCTCGCTCGCACCCGGACTAAACCTATTGCATCGTCCGCTCGCAAATTGGCTGTGGACAATCGATCACACAGAATTCAGTACGCCATTTTTCATTGCGGCACAGCTTGTCTAGTAGTATACATAGAAGTAATTGTTTGAGTGATATAAAACGAACTTGTCAGGCCAAGAATCATCAGGGACGGTGCCTTCGTCCACCGCCTCCTCTGTGATCCTGTTCCTCAGGAACTTGATCATCCTATCTGACCCACCGCGCACGATGTCCTGTCGCACGAACGATAGCTTGTTGCCTTCCATACTGATGCTGTGTAGTTGGGAGAGCAGACCGAGGTTCTTTGGTAGTCTGGAATGAGTAACACTCAATTATAGACTCTATTCCAACTACGAAAAGTACCAAACTAACGTAGAAAGCTGTTGTATTTTTGATTTTGTGACAAAGAAATAGTTTTAGAACTAATCTTGATAAAAACACTTGTACTGTTTCACAATATCACTTTATAATACTCCAACCGGTTTCGCCTTACGGCATTATCAAGGAACACTATGTAGCTATTAAATATAATAAACAATAAACAACAAATAAATGTGTAGTTGTTGTTTACATTGCAGATGGTGAAGTGAAGGTGAAGTTTTAGAACTTGTCAATATAAATTTTGTAAATCAATGTCGTAATATAGAGCTCCTAATTAGTGCGAGAGACTACAGCAGATAACCATCCCTCTCGTACCGTGTGACAGGTCTTTGAAATGCATTGCTTATCCTGTATTATTATGGACATTTATGGTTGTATCAAGATACATCACCGATTCTTTTACTGTTAAGAAACATGTTTCTTTTTTCTAAATAATATAATAAAAGAACATTAATGCACATAAATTATCAACAGGTAACAGGGGTCGAAATCTACAAACCGTGCTAGTTTATTTGGTTTAGATGTAGTTTTTACAGCATTTTTAAGGTAAATAAATGTAAGTTTCTATGGAGTCAACCGAGGTTATAAGTCCCGGAAAATACAAAATAGGATTGCCATACATTTAGTATGGGAATAGACGCGTGTCCTGTAGTGAAATCAATTAGTTATAGCAAAGCACACAACTTTTTTGAATTTTTGAAGAATTCCTATTATTACCGAAGTTAGCTATAGGAATATTTATCACTTTTAGTATAGTGTTAGATGACGTCAAGTAACCTGCCGTTAAGCTCACTTTGATTGCCAATGACTTCGTCATTTTTTGAGATATCAAAAAAATAATTTTTCTACTGTTTTTAGCTTTTTAAACGCAATTGATTTTCATAAAAGTCTGAATGTAGGACACGAGCTCATTGAAAATAAAAACATCCTATATTATCCTCTTACTGATAAGGAACATGAGTCTCAGTGCGGTCAATCGAAAACGATAGATATGAATAAGAACTCACTTATTTAAATCATTATTAGATAGGTCCAGTCGCTTCAGGGTCTGCAGTAGAGATATATTCTCGGGGAGGATCTCTATGTGGTTGTCTCTCACATTCAACACGTTTAAATGTTGCATGTTCTCGCAAAAATCCTCCGTGATTTCCTGAAATCATCTCGTTTTTGAGATCTAAACAACATTTCGATTATTTTGCCTCCATAAGAGCCAAAATTACTTAGGAGCAGAATTGAATATGTGTGCCAAGGATAAGCCTCACCTTGATTTCATTGTTAGCTAAATACAATTCTTTTAAAGCGGTACAGCCATAGAAATCGGGTAGTTCGGTAATACAGTTGTGATTGGCATCTAAATACTCCATTTTCCGTAGCTCTCCCATTGGAGGTAGGCACTTTAAGTTGTTATTGCTAACGTTCAGTCTCTTTAGATCTTAAAAAAAAAACAAAATACAAATAAAATTTCTGTTAGTCAAATATCAAAAAATATAATGAAATATACCATTCCAGATTAAGCTGTGTGTTTATATTTTTGCCTGAAGTACGGTTATAGGGCACACCACTCAACAGACAGATGGATGACAGATGCGAAGACAGACAGAGACAGATCACTTTTTTATAAGCAAGGCAAAAATCCACAATCAGTATAATGCCTAAAATGCCCCAAGTGACATCATATATAAAAATTCTTTAAAAAATCATAAAAAAGCAATGATAAAATTATATACCATAATAATGAAAACTATGGGAATTAAGCTATAGGAATTAAAGGAGTTATGCCCTTTTTTATATGTCCTAAAATTTTCTTGATAAATGGTCACTGCGGCGCGAAGCGCTAGTACCTAGCGTCTCAGGTTTGGAATCCACAATATTATAAAACATATAGATCACGTATTGAGGGTATTCAGGCAAAATTCCTGAGGTTCTTGGATTACAAGGCCCATCAATTTTCTATTGACTATGAACATCGCTGCACACGATATCATTTTCTTCCCTTATCTGTAAGACGCGATATCTCAGACATCTGCTAACTTATGAGCATTGCCAATGGATCAGTAGATAGCCCTGAATTATTGTCACTACTAAACCTCAGGTCTTATAAAAGGACTATGAGACACCCTGAACTTCTATACGTATATGCATGCAATACTAGACATAGACAGAATGCATTCTTATCAAGAGCGAGTTCTCTTTTCAATAATATTTCGCTTGATATAGATTTGTTTTGTTCAAGCACATCATCAGTTAAAAGAGCTTTAACACTTTTACACTTTAAAAATGAGTAGGTAAATTCTTTCAATGTATCTATTCTTAAATGTTAATTGTTTATTTCTAATTAAACTAAAATTTAATATTATTTATGTAGTATTTGTAAGCTAAAACTGTTAGTTAAACTGTTATGCCCCTACGGCTCACTTATTTGTAATCTAAAACTGTAAGTTAAACTGTTATGCCCGTACACTAGACGTTTTTATGCTGCCCCCAAAATATCTTAAGTAAATTTACGAAAAAAGAAAAAAAATATATTTCGTCATCCGGGGCGTGAATACAACCTACCCTGAGGCGGAAGTTGCTGACCAAATCAACACCCTGTATAGCTTGGTTCAAAGTATTTAAGAAAGGTGAAGTACCTCTAAGGTTGACAATATCAGGTGGTAGTTCCTCGAGCTCGTTATGTGAGAGGTTCAGCTCCACAAGTCGTACCAGGTAGCCCATCCCTGGAGGCAGCTCGCTCAGTTTATTGTGGCACATATCCTGGAAATTAGAATATGAATTATACAGGAATTCGGAAGCCGGAAGCATGAAGTACAGCGGGTCTACCGCGTAATTCTGATTTTCATCAACATCAACTTGAGATTGAAATTTGACGTGCGTGCAAAAGAGATGGCATGTTAGGCGGGCGTCGTCGCACGCACGTTAAATTTCAATCTCAAGCAGAGAGCATGATCTCAAGTTGATGTTGATGAAAATCAGAATTACGTGGTAGACCCGCAGATCCTTATGATCAACTTTCCGTAAAAAAATCGAGAAATCGTAAGCAAAAGACGGTTGTTTCATACATTTTGGTCGAGTAGGTATGTAACTTTTCTACGGAACAGACGATTTCTTTTTCGTAAATTTAGGTTTGGTTCCATAGTAAAAGTTGTTTGTATGGTCGAGTACTATCAGTGCCGGATTAGCCTATAAGCAAATTAAGCAACTGCTTAGTGCATCACGCCTCGGGGGGGCACCTTAAACAGCGACGAAAAAATATTTTCTAGCACATGAAAGGTGAAGGTTATTGAAAATCTGCGCGTAATTAAATTGCCTAGAGTAATGAGATCGTTGGCTCACTATTACAAAGTTCTATGTAAAAAAAATTAGAACAACACAAGGTTCTATGTGTCATTCATTAGCTATTGTCACATAGAACCTTATATTATTCCTATTTTTTTTACACAGAACCTTATAATAGTGAGCCAACGAGATGAGGTCGCGTGGATTTGCAAATCTTCCGAATAGTCAGGTATTAAAAACGAACGAAAATGCTACAAAAGACACTCGATTCGATCGATTCAATATTGAATATATACACTATTATTCGTGAATTTGCTGTCCGTAAAAGTCGCAAGTCACATTTCTTTGAATAATGAAAAAATGTTATGCTTTCGGTTTTTGTTATAAGTACACTTATCTTATTGTATCTATAATTGTATCTATAATTTTAGTTTTTAATTTGTCTTTTGTATTTATCATTTTAGTTTTAATTTGTCTATTGTTCATATTTTTTTTTGTGTATCTTCTTTTTCATTAAAGGCTAAGGCTGAAAATCGGCGGCTTTTTGTGTTTACAAAAAGTCAATGGCTGAGTCTTAGACCGATTTGTCTCTTCTTATGTTAATTATTATTATTATTATTTTGTATCGTGTTTTGTGACAAATAAACAGCTTTTATTATTATTATTTCGAGAATTTTTGATCTCGTCTCTCCCTCTTGGCCGAAAGAATTTAAAGAGAGAGAGACGGTACATCCCTCGGCAGAAGCACAGTCGACCGAGGTTCAGAGCCCCAGGGAAAGAAACCGGCGAATGATGCGAGCAGTATCGAGCAGAACCGCCTTCTGCATCCGCGCTGGAAGCGAACTGCCGCGGAATCCCAAACGTCTCAGGTTGGTTTCAAGACTGGTTGGTATTAACCCGTTCGCGGATAAAACAACTGGGATTATTTCGGTGGATGCCACGCCCCACATGTCGGTAACCTCGTGAGCCAGGTCGAGATACTTCCTCCTCTTCTCGGTTTCGGCTTTCACGAGGTTCTCATCGTGTGGGATTGTGATATCCACCAAAAACACCCGAGACTGCGCCCGGTCCATCAACACGATATCAGGTTTATTCGTGAGAATAGTCCTATCCGTGATGACAGACCGATCCCAGTAGAGCTTGGCGCGGCCGTTTTCTAGTACTGGCGCCGGTGAGTACTTGTAATATGGCACCTTCTGATTTACGAGGTCGTACTTGTGGGCGAGTTCTTGATGAAGGATTTTGGCCACTTGGTTGTGTCTGTGCAGATACTCAGTGTTGGCAAGAGCGGAACACCCGGAAATAACATGTCGGAGAGATTCTCCAGGATGGGCACATGCCCGGCAGATGTCCTGGGTCCCATCCTTGATAATGTATTTCCGGTAGTTGCGCGTCTTGATCACCTGATCTTGTATTGCACAGACAAAACCCTCGGTTTCCCCGAAAAGGTCACCAAAGCGCAGCCAATGCATGGAGGTTTTTTTGTCAACATGAGGCTCGTGAAGGGCCTTGTGAAACCTCCCGTGCAATTCCTTTCCTCGCCACACAGACTCTCGTTCAGCGGTGCTAAGTACAACCGGGTCGCGCCATTCTTCGCTGGCTAAGGACAAAGGGGTGAGTCCTTTATCACATGCCACGACTTCTTTATGGATTGCATCATCCGTTTTCGACAGGAAATAATCCCTGAGACTGCATATTTCACGGTTGTGCATAGCCTTGGCGTTTAAAAAGCCTCGACCACCACACTTCCGCGGGAGATACAGTCTCATGACCGACGATTTCGGATGATGCATCCTATGAAGGGTCAGGATTGTGCGGACTTTTTTGTCCAGAGCATCTAGTTCGGTCTGAGTCCATCTGAGCACTCCGAATGTGTACATGAGAACAGGCATGACCCAAGCATTATAAGCTCGTACCTTATTTCCGCCCGACAAAAAGCTCTCAAGCACTTTTGTCAGGCGATAATAAAATACCCCACAAACGGCTTGTTTCATGTCTGCTTCATTCACACCGATTGTTTGGGACATGCCCAGATACCGGTATGTTTCAGTCTCAGAAAGAGATTTCAATCGATTGGAGCCGACATCGACTCCATCGGAGCGAACAACATGACCCCTCTCCACATGCAAGACCGCACACTTTTCGACCCCTAGCTCCATCCTGATGGAGTTGCTGAAATCATCAGTGATCTTCAACAACTCCTCCAGTTTCTGAGCTGTGGGGCCAAAAAGCTTCAGGTCATCCATGTAGAGAAGGTGCGATATCCGCATTCCTCCCCTCCGAAACTGAAAGCCCGCCGCTGATTTCTCCAAAAGTTGACTCAAAGGGTTCAGCGACAAGCAAAACCAAAGCGGGCTCAGACAATCACCCTGGAAAATACCCCTTTTTATCCGTATTTGGTCATCGGCATCCGTCATTTTCTCGCCTGCTAGACTAAGGATAGTACTCCATTGCCCCATACATGCTTCAAGGAAGTGTCGAACTGTATTGTCGACTTTGTACAGCTCAAGGACCCTTAGGAGCCAAGAGTGGGGAACCGAGTCGAAAGCCTTTTTGTAGTCTATCCAGGCGGCGGAGAAGTTCCGACGGTTGCGTCTGACCAGTTTGCCAGCGACCGCGTCAATGAGGAGCAGCTCCTTGCTACCGCGGCTACCACCCCTACATCCGTTCTGAGCATCCGAGATGATGTGATTTTCAACAATGTGTTGAGAAATCTTGGAGTTCAGAACGGAAGTAAGCGTCTTGTATAGAGTACAAAGACACGTGATGGGGCGGTATTTCGATGGATCCGCGGTATCTTCGCTTTTTGGAGCTAAGTGAGTGACTCCGGTAGTTAAGAAGTTCGGGAGCGTACCATCGTCAAGGGCCTGTTGGAACTGCCTTGCGAGGGTAGCATGGGAACGCCAGAATCCTTTCAGCCAGTAATGCTGCAGTCCGTCTGGTCCTGGACTTTTCCAGTTCGGGGCTTTACGGACCGCAGCAGTTACGTCCTCCTTTGAGATTCTGACTGGATTCATTGGCGTGATAGACGCACATGCTCCCTCGACAGCTTCGAACCACGGGCCTTCCTGATGAGTGACAGGCTGTGACCATAGGCTTCGCCAGAAGGCGACTACATCAGCCTGCTCCGGTCGAGCGCCTATCGATCTCATTTCCGGACGCTCCAGAGTTCTGTAAAACTTCTTTTGGTCACTCTCGAAGAGACGATTGTGTTGGTGCCTCTTTACCGTTTCGGAGTATCGCCTTAATCGCTTACCCCAAGCAGCAATCTTCTGCTTCAGGTAGTCGATGCGCTCTGTTAGGTTTTGGTTAAAGTCTGGGTGCGATATATCAATGTCTTGCCCAGCAAATGCCTCCGCAACAAAGCGCATCACTCTAGGCCTCGTGTTGCCTGACCTGAAGCTGGTCAGTTTGCCGATAAGGATCCTTGCTCTGGTGATACGGCGGTTAATTCTGCGTTGCCAGGCTGGTATCTGACCACTTCTGGGAGTGATTGATCCAGTACCTGGCATACGAACGCCAACTATCCGGCAAACTGCCATAGCGGCGCTGAATAGCACCGTATCCGTATCCCAGAGGTCGATGCTGCTTTCCAGAAATGGAGGCAGCACCTGATTAATGACCCCAACGACATCCCGAACCTTGATGCTCAGAGGCACTCGGGGAAGCCGAGGCCTCAGTTCCATAGGCACTTGGCGATACTCTTCAATCGTCTCTTCTAATATGCTCCTCATTTGCTCTAAATCCTGGGAGACCGTTTCTGCAATGTTTTCTTCTGCGACATTTTGTGGATTAAGTTCTGACTCTTCATTGCCATTTGGTTGGGTAGAGACATCTTCCACATGTGGTGCATTATCCATTACAGGAACAGTCTCGCGTCTCAGTTGTTCGAGTTCGGTAGCGTTAAATACGTTAGAGCGCTGTATATACCGAACTCTGTCCGCTAGGTTTTGTTCCGTGACAGTTATCGAGGGCTCCAGCAACAGAAATTCGCGGAACATTACTGCTCGATATCCCGTTGCACCGGTATTGTCCCCCGTTGCTCTGAAGTACGCGCGCATGGCATTGGCGTTCATTTCGCTAGACCATCTCATGCGCCGTACTCTCTCACCAGCGGCGAGTGCCGAGTGCTGGGTCTGTGAAGACCCTGCCGACACCAAGCCAACTGGTGGTGATGGTGGATTGGCGGACTGGTCAGGTGGTTGGACCAGTCTGCGGTTTGTGCTGGCGGCTCTCATGCTGCTACGTCCAGCGCCAGCCCCAGACGCGCCCTGGCGATCACCCCCAGGTAGCGGCCCTATACGTTTACCATTATTCCTTACCATCATTAAGAGTTTGCCATTGCCCTGTTAGCCGTGTAAGTTTTGTACACGTTGTCCGCCTCTTACGTGGCCTGCTGTTCGGCTCGGACGTAGGGTTGGACTTTAAGAGGATTTATTATTATTATTATTATTACTTATCTCTTCCGTACCTACATATTCTAAAAAAGTATAAAAGTATTATATTCTGTTCGTAATGATCGATCTCTTTGTAATAAATACGTTACTTTTTTGAAAGACCGATACTGGTATACTAGTGGAGGGGGGGGCCACAGGCCGGGATTGCTTATGCATCAAGTAGTCTTAATCCGGCACTGAGTACTATCGCCAGTTTCCGGCTTCCGCAGCATCATCTTAACACCCGGTATATATGTTCATGGAACACTTTCTCTTTGAGCCCTACCAGTTTTTGTTGACAGCATAAATAAGATAATTATATCAACAAATGATTGACTAAATGAAAAACATAATGGAGATATCGCTTATCTAATGTAAGATCAGTGGGTCTACCGCGTAATTCTCATTTACATCAACATCAACTTGAGATTGAAATTTGACGTGCGTGCGACGACGCCCGCCTAACATGCCATCTCTTTTGCACGCGTTGAATTTCGCATGCATTTGCTTGAAGTTGATACAAATGAGAATTACGCGGTAGAGCCCCGGCTGAAATGCATGCCTCTCTTGTGGCTGTTTCACGAAAGCTGTAAATCCTAACATTTTTATTGTTAAGTCATATTAAGGCGATATGTGAAAAAAATACGGGTGTTTCTTTTCTGTGTATTTCATGAAATACACGGAAAATTTTAATACATTTCTGGTATATGCATTTTGACTATATAATCTAGGGTTTTGAAATTGGAAAACATGTTTGGATAAATTTTTCTCGATAGAAATAATTGTTGAAATGAGGTCTCCAAACTTTATCTGCTTGTTTGACAAATAGGAACCATATACCTATACAGAACTCAAACATATTTTATTAGGTGTGTTTCAACAATATCTAGAGATTTGATATTTGAAATTTTGATAGCTATTTTAGTTTTTTTAATAAAAATATAAAACCAACATTTTTCCCTTTTGCCCTGAATCCGCCCCTCTCGCACTGCGCGATTTATCGCTTGGAGTGACAGTGACAAAAATAAAATTCGCATAGCCTCTTAAGGTTGCTTGGAAGATATTGCTATTAGCAATAAGTGCCGCCTTTGTATACTGTAAAATATTTTTAATGATTTTTTTTCATGTTTTTGTGTAAATGTACATTAAGCGTAATAAACAAAATAAATAATAAAGTTTATTAATTTTATTTCATATCTCACCAAAAATGTCAGCATAACAAGATCTCCAAATTCAGGCTCAACTTTTTCTAGTAAGTTGTGTGACAAACTGAGCCACCTCATTTCTATTAGTTTGTAGAACTGTATGGGTAGCCTGACCAGTTTGTTGTGATCTAGACTTAGGTTTGAGAGATTCTTCAGCGTTCCTAGTTCGGGAGGTAGTTCTGTCAGGGCATTGTCGTTGAGCTGTGAATGAAATCATTAAGGGTTGGTTGTTAACCATAGGAAATAATTATAATGTTCAAAAAATTACTCTTACCTAAAAACAAATGTATACAAATATTGTATTATATTTATACAAAAATGCAAAGCAGTTTTTTTAATGTAATATTACAGAAAGTTCAACAGATTCAACAATTCAACAGAAGGTCTTAAAATTATCAGTTTTAGCATATATTACATTATTTGTACAACATTCTTTAAGATAGAATTTAATAATTTTATTTTGTTAATTTTACTTGATAGCACTTTTGTGTACTACTTTTTTGTCTTGAGGCTTCATTTCCGATGTAAAAATATATACATATATTGTAACAACATGCACCCCGGGAGGGGGTGTCAGAGCTGTTCCTGAGTGTGAACTGTGAGCCCGGGATTCACTGACGATTATTATGTCCCAACGTGACGGTTGGTGATGGTTTGGGCACACATACACGCTTTTTAGGCATGCAGGTTTCCTCACAATATTTTCCTTCACCGTTCAGCAAATATTAATAATTAGGTAATACAAATATGCACATAAATTCTGAAGAACTCATTGTTGCATGCCCGACCAGTGAATGAACCGGGGTCTCAAGATTGAGACGCCTGTGTTCTACCGCCTGATCTACTGCCTCATTCATTTCCAATCTGAAGAACATCCCCAACAGGGTTCTTTTATACTTTCAGACAGTGTATGTCTCCTCGAGAGGGGCTGACAGGGCTGACAGGGCTGTTAGTCAAATGTAGTATGTTAGTACCATTTCAATAATGTGCATAGAAATCTTGACAGTAAAGGTCGTATTTTCTTACGCTATCTATACAGCCCATAACAGATAGTTAACATCCAGTTGGTTGGCTATAGATTTATATGCGCATTATATCTGTTACAGATCTGTACACACTATCTCATTCTGGATACATAATATGCATCTGGAAAAGCAAACATGTTAAAGAAAATGGATCTCAAATAAAGTGGTTTTAAAAGAGTATGGATGGCCATGGACATTCACTAAGTCTTAAACAAATATAATTATACAAAATTACATTTTAAAAGTGAACAATTAGAATGCTGGGCATTTAAATTGCTTAGAAAACACAATAGGTATGTAAAACTCTGAAATGAGTTTTTTGTTCAAAACTACTGCTTTGATACTAAAGAAACAAGAGACATTTTAGCACCATTCCTTTACAAAATAAATTATGACATCAGTAATTGAACAAATTAACAACCTCACCTTGAGAGTAACAAGTTCTTGTAATAATTTGATATTTGGGGATAGAGTGTTAATGGCGTTAGAACTAAGGTCCAGTGTTTTGAGTGGCACACAGTTCCACCAGCTGCCAGCATCTGACCTGTTGAAGTCAACCTCCTTGGTCTCTTCAAGAACCAACTCATCGATTTTCCAAACATTTTCTGGAACTAAATAAATTTTTGTTTTACTTTTGTTATTATTGACTCGTTACAAACCCGCCCATTTTGCTGGCTATCGTAGGTTCAATATATATTATACCAATACCGATATATCGGCGATACTTCCAATTTGCCGATATATTGGCATTGGAGATAATTTTTATTGCTGATACAATGATACTTTTAAAATTTCGCACATCAAGCAAGTAATGTAAAAAACGCGCATGTTGTTTCATATATTTCGTTGCAAACGAGGCATGAACTACGCTTGGAGAAACTCTGCGTTTTATTCCGTGTGATGTCTCTCCTGCTTTGGCCTCGCAATCCCAGTTCGCTAGATGCTTTGGATGGTGGTTGTCAAAAATATGATGATATTTAGATCTGCATACAGACTTAATTCGGAACTAGATATGGGGTATTTATTACAGTACGATTGTTAAATTTTGCAAGATTCTGTCCATTAGTATAGCATTCATCACGAGAATATGTTTGTATGGATATAATTATAATATATAAAGTAATACAAAAACAAGTTTTTTTTTTTGGCAATTTTGTAAATATGGGAATTGCAGTTGACTCGAGTGGTTGAGAAATGTAGTTAATTGGTTAGTGTCCTTATGGGGGCACGACTCCAGAGTTGGAAATAATGCTCTTTTCGGTGGCAGCGCCCAAGCGAAAATGTTTTACATCCTTTTTCCCATAGTGCCCCCTAAGCTACACCCCAACCGGTTAATGTAATGATACTGAGAGAAGATGAGATAAAATCTTATCAAGTAGGTAGCCTTACCAAAAGCACAATTTTGTCTTGACTATGGCAGGCTGCAATGAGGTTACATAAAAGGCACACTTACCAGTTCCAAGGCCTTTATTACACAAGCTTAGTTGACCAGAACGCTTAGCAGATTTTATCAACCCCTTGGATAGCACAGTGTCATCTGCATTCTTATCTTGAAGATGAAACACAGATTTATTACACACTTTGATTCTGGACTTAGTGTGGGCTCTGTTAGACATTTTACACAACTATCGCTCTATCGTATCCTAGCACGGCAATAGTAACAAACACAAACACTCCATTAGATAATAAAATGCAATAAAAAAGGTGCGCAGTTTGTTTTGTATAGAAGCAAGTTTTCGCGAATTTCGCGACACCAGTCTATCTATGTATCTCTCTTTATAATATATGGCCAATTATTAGGTGAGATAGAGACAAAAAAGTTACTTATTTTCGACTTGGATTCTGTTTGGCAAAATTATGACTGTATCGAAGGCGTTTACGAATGTAGCTATTTGGTAACGGATAATGGAAAAGACACTTTGTTTTTATGGCGGTAGGAGGCTGGGAGGGAACCGCTTAGTAAAACTTTAGGTGCGTTAGCATTTAAATAAATTTCTTCAGCCCTTACTTCATTCTTCCTTTCGAATATTTACTTTAAAACCACAGGGTAAGTTTCTCTTGCGTTATTATCTTTCCATAGTTTTCTCAATACCAGTACTGTAATGAAAGGAGCCCAGCAGAGAGCTCCAACCAAAAAACCAAGTGGAAGTTTAATCATTATAAAATACAATAGATTAAATTAATAAATTTGAGGAATTTTTTGTAGCACAGCCTTAGAATAATAACGCCACAGCGCAATTTTTAGAATTCCTAATAGATACTTGTTGTTTCTGATAGATATTGCGTTTCTTGTTTAAGTTAGGCAAAATTGTACAATATTTTAAGCAAGGTACTTAGGTCCCTGGATCTGAATTTTAATCTTGGTTCTTCCTACCTTGAAAGGAACATGTTGGAGGGATCATATTTTGACATATTTTGTTGCCTCCGATAAAAGACATTGTACAATTTTATTGCAAATAGATACATTTATATGATGGATTTGACACGGTGTGGTTTGACAGAAAAGACGTTTATTCATTGACGTAAGTCAATGCGTTTATTACTTTTTTTTCTTATAAAAATAGGTTGCAGACCTCAGAATAATTATTCTAAGTTGCAGTTGCAGACATAATTTCTGTGGTTCTGATAAATCTAGTAGGTCAATGGCTACAAGTGATAAATTAAAAACCGGCTAAGTGCGTGTCGGGCCACGCACAGTATAGAGTCCCGTAGTTGCCCGTCACTATATGCAGACTTAGAAGGGGGCTTTTTGTTTGATATGAATATCGACCTGATGATATGATGGATATTTATATTTCAAATAACAAATAATACTGATTGTTAAATTTCTGTAAAAGTGATAGTTTTCGAGATAGGTACTTATATTTTTTTTTGTCTGGGGTCTTTCACATTTACTTAGTCTTTTTTGCTGCTGCCAAGTGTTGCGGGTTTGGCTTCCATATTATAAATAATCAAGTGATCCTCTAGGTACAGTGGAGACCACATCAAGCTATACACTTGCAATACGACATTAGCCCCTACAGAGAAGAATATAAGATAGGTACAAAGTCCAATGTGTCTTACTTGATGCGGTCTCCACTGTACTCAAAAATATATAAAACGCCTGCGACCGCACGAGATATTTGTGGTCAAATATACGAACTTATTTAAAAAAAAACGCATCTTTAATTAAATATTCTAGGATTTTCTGGGATTTCTTACTTGACTTACGGAAAATGAATTAAAATTTTACCAAGGTGGTGTCACGTTCCAAAAAGTACCGAAAATAAATCCGGATATTTGACCACAATTTTCTCGTGCGGGCGAAAGTGGCCGCAGACGTTATATATATTTTTGAGATGAGGATCACTTTATTATTCATAATATGGAAGCCAAACCCGCGGCCCTCTGAAGCATTTTGAGATAAAAAAAAAAAAAAATTTGAATGTCTACAAATAAAAATAAAAAATCTTTTATCTCGAAAACTATTACCTTCTCAGAAACTTACCAATTTGTATTTGTCACTTGAAATATAAATATCGATCATATAAAAAATCATCAGGTCGATATTCTGTCTTGAAGCCATATGTTCATAAAAATTAAAACTTGGACCACTTTACTTCGGTATTCTAGGATTTTCAGGGATTTCTGACATAATTCTAATATTCAAGTAAATGACATAAGAAAAAAAAAATTTACTAGGATGATGTCATGTTCCAAAAACGACCGAAAATAAGTCCGGATATTTGACCACAAATTTCTCGTGCGGCCACAAGTGGCCGTTTTAATTCTTTATATTATTTTATATTATATTATTAAAAATGCGTTCCCAACGGGTAAACGGGCTGTTAATATCCTAAATTCACGCTGAAGTCCTCTAGTGTTTAAGGCGCTCTTATCCCAAAATCAGTCATTTCAAAGTCAAATAGAACTTTCAAATATCGTCTGAAACTTCCAAAAAAAAAATACGCAATATAGTTCGAACCTTTATCTAGGTTTTCCACGCATGTGTTACACGATCAGATAAACTTTGCTCGATAGAAATAATTCACGAACACAGCATCATGCCATTTCCATAATTCCACTCTTTTATTAACGAAACATATCTGGTAATATTGCTCTTTAAATTTTCTAGGTCGACTTTAATAAACATATCCCTTATTTTTAAACAATTTAAAAACCGATAAAAACAACGAAAAAGTACCTACAAAAGTGTGGTTATTTTCTTTACTCCTTACACGTAAAGAAAAAGACAGAGAGTCACTCTTCTGAGATAAGAGGTTTGATCTGGTTTTAATGTATTACTTAATATTGTATTAAAAAATAACTATTATTTGTTGAAAATCTGTTTAGATAAAAAAATTTGCAGAGACAAAATCGCCAGGACAGACTTTATTTTTAAAGTTTTTTTTTCTAAATTTGGTTCACACTACCAAACTCCTCGTGTTTTGTTACAGGAGCCGTATTTTTGAATCGTTCTTTTTCAACTCACGTGCGATAATATATACTTGTCTCATCTTGCAAATGACAAGTTCTGATGTGCTACGTGAGAAGGGTATATACTTTCGCACGTAAATTGAAAACGAACGATTCAAAAATACGGCTCCAGAAACGTCAATGCCTCCGACCAAAGGTTATTCAGACCCGCACCTACAAGCAAATCCTTATACACAGATAAGAGATACAGTGAAGCATGCCAACGACCGGATGTTGATCCCGAGGAACTAGAGCTTCTCAAAACACATTCCTGAGAAACTTAGAGAAAACTAAAGAGCAAAGGTTTTCCTGTAATTGGCCAGTTATGACCTATAATCGTAATTGTCTTCATATTTTTTGGTCCACCAGTTTCGGAGATAAGGGGGGACATACATTTTTTGTTGTTTATCAAAGATTTCTCGAAAGCAGTGCCAGTAAATAAAGTTAAGGTACATATTTTTACAATCAGCTTTTTAATATCTACAATTTGATATCCATATTGTAATTTTAGGATATTTTTTTTATTTTTCTTTGTATTGGAAATATTTTAAGCAATTTAATTTTTTTTTACACCGTTTTATATGGGTGAATTAAAGCTTTTTTGTCCCAAGTTTCAAATCTCTATCTTAAACGGTGCTAAAGTTATGAGGCTGTGACATACGTCCGCACGGACGGACAACGGAGTCTTACAATAAAGGTTCCTTTTGCACCTCTTAGGTACTAGGGAACCCTAAAAATACTTAATGAAAATACCCGCCATTTGGGTTTTACCCCTACAAATGCCTGGTATTTTCCCAAATGAGTATATTTTTACGAATTGGGAATTTCCCACGGATTAAACACGTGAATTTACCCATCGTCCATTCCGAATACCTATCAGTTGCATTGTCCGCTCCAGTTTTAGCTTGGCATTTTTGTAAATAAAGTTATTTGAATGTCATGAAGATAAAAATGTATCTACAAGAATATAAGTAGTAACATTTCGGCAGTCTTTTTATTCCCAAACAGTTTCACATGGCAATCGGTCGTGACTACTATAAAAATGTTTAATTTCGTAGTATGTATCGCGTGTGCTATTACTTTTGCTGCAACAGCAAATAAACAAACAACTCCTGCAATTACATCGGTGCCTGAATCTACAACAGAACAACAACAAACAGAATATATAGGAACATCCGGATCCGGTGTAGAAACAGATGGATCAGTAGCACCAAATAAAACCACATATTATTATTTTGAAAGAATTAACTTTACTTATAAGGATAGAGTTGATTTTTTACAACCAAATCAAAAGTATGTCAGCTATATTCGCGTACCATATAACACGGAATTGGTTCCGATATGGTATATATTTCTTATACCAAAAACAGGTGGCGAATGCATCCAAAGAATAATACATACTTGTGCTTATGATGATATTCATGTTATACCAGACTTACCAGTCAAGGGAGTCACTACGCAATATGTCGAAAGAGTACAATCAACGACACATAAACTTATGAAAAGTTCCTCAATTTATGTAGAAAATTATTCGATGATCGAACAAGAAAGTAATAGTGTACAGTATTCAGAACAAACGACATCCACGTTTGAATTTAGCATGACACAAACTATTGGAATAAAAGCTTCGGCAAAATTTCAGTTTCCTTTATTTGGTGAGACAGCTCTCGAAATATCGGGAGGGTTCAGTTTTGGAGAGAAATGGACTAATTCTACGATAAAAACTATCGTGTATCCATCGCAAAAGGTTAAAACTCCACCGAAATCAAGAATTCGATTAACCTTTCATGTTTACATGGCGCATTTTACAACAAGCTACTTGAGCAACTTCACACTGGACCCTGAGCATGACTTGATCAAAAGTTGTATTGAAAACCTCAACGACCCTGAGGTTACTACCAGTTTGAACCTTAATCCAAACTATCCAAACAACGCCAAGGCTATTTTCACAACAAACCAACAAACTGTGATTAATATGCCAACAATTTATGTTAGCGAAGGATTCGAAGTAAGAGTCCACATAAGCGAAGCTGAACCTATTTCGGCAAAAATATCCGATATATCTATTCCTAGAATGAATATTCTTGATTTGCAATCAACTAACATATTTTAATTAACAACTTGAAATAAATATTTTTATTTTGCTATTTTAGCTTTTCATTTAATTTGATACTTCTAAACACAAGAAAAAATACAATTACGGTATTTTCGATAAACAACGTGTAACAGAAAGGTATTATATACATATATTTGAAGAGCTTATTCAGTCAATGGTGTAGAACAACTTTTACTATGGAACCAACCCTTAAATCTCAAAAAAACTCTGCTCTTCCATATATTTCGGCCGAGCGGCATTGCATTTTTCTATGAAACAATGATTCTTTTTTCGAGTTTCAGGTTTTGTTCCATATTAAAAGTTGTTCTATACCATTGACTGAATAGGCTCTTCAAATATGGTTACACCTTTCTGTCATACGTTGTATATATATTTCGTTATATATTTCGGCTTCGATAAAGTGGGCCGAAATATATATCGAAAATACCGTAATTGTATTTATTTTTGTGTTTAGAAGGATCAAATTAATTAACAACTGGAACAACAATACAGCGATTTTGGTTCTTCCATAGAAGTGACAATGAACAGTGGCGTAGCGTGGGTCACTGTCGCCCGGGGCGGTGTCATAATTTGCCGCCCTTTTGACGTCATAAAAATAATAATGTTGGTGAGAAAAAACGAAACGATATGAAAGAATTGAGCGTTCGTTATGAAAAATTTGAAAAATGAAAATGAAAAATTATTTATTTCTTAAGCTTACTTCATTAAATAAACTGAGTTTGAGTTCTCCTATTGGGTATGAAAATACCTGTAACAATACAGCGATTAAGTGGGCCGAAATATATATCGAAAATACCGTACTTAATTGTATTTATTCTTGTGTTTAGAAGGATCAAATTAATTAACAACTGGAAAAACAATACAGCGATTTTGGTTCTTCCATAGAAGTGACAATGTACAGTGGCGTAGCGTGGGTCACTGTCGCCCGGGGCGGTGTCATAATTTGCCCCCCTTTTGACGTCATAAAAATAATAATGTTGGTGAGAAAAAACGTAACGATATGAAAGAATTGAGCGAAAAAGATGTATTTCAAAACCATGTTATATTTACATGTGTTAAAAACGTTTACAATTTTCACTATAAAAATAACGTTCTAGAACTCGCGTGGGAGAGATATGGATAGTGTGCCAAATACGCACGCGCGGGAAGGTACGAAGAAGTTACTGGTATAAAAAAAAATTACACATTTCAAATACCATGGCCCGATTCCACTTAAGACGGTCATTAGGTGTTAACAATAGGATTAGTGATAACAAAAGATACCTGGCCAGACCCTTTTGCGGTGTGGTATTTTACACGCAACCTAATGATCTTGATCGTTTAACCAAGTAATCTTTATGAATGTAAACAATATTTCATGTTAGTTGTCATCTGACTACGTTAGTGATTACACGTATACTGTCAATAACAATGTTTCGACCTTGGGTAACATCCATAAGTGACCCGTCTAGTGGTGAAGTTAGTTCGCAGCAACGTAAGAAAAGATTTTTAAGCAAGGACGCTCAAGATGTGGTGATAAGTGTTTATAAAACTTTGTTAAATCGAATGGGCGAAAAAGGTGTAATTAAAGAAACATCGATATTCACCAATGTTCCGGAAAGGACAGTTAAAAGAATTGTCTCATCACCCTCATCAGGACCAAGATATCTTCCCCGAACACGAATAAAAGCTTCTTTTACAAAAATTGATAATTTTACAGAAGAATTTGTGAAGAGAACTGTGTACGACTTTTATCGAAAAAATGAAGTTCCAACGCTCACAGAGATTCATCAAACATTTTTTTTTTTTTTTTTATGGCAAGTACGGACTCCTTTTTTAAAGGTCAGTTTTCATCAAACATTATTAGCAAGCGATGTGGGCTTTCCATATTCAGAAACGACACTATGGAGATTTTTACGAAAACTTGGTTTTAAATATGGAAAGTTAAATGAAAGAAGAATCATAATGCAAACTTCACGGCTTAAAAAATTAAGAGAAGAATTTATTACCAGTATAAGACTAAAGAGGTCTTCAGGAAAAAGTATTGTATATTTGGACGAGACTTGGTTTGACACCCACGATACATTGAAAAAAGGATACAGGGACAATTCTCAAAATTGTTCGACAAATACTCCATGTTCAAGAGGCAAACGTTTAATTATATTGCACGCAGGCACTGAAAATGGTTGGATTCCAAGGGCTCTTCTTGTCTCGAGCAAACATTTGAAAAACTCAAGTGCAGACTATCACGAAGACATGTGTTCGGAATTGTTCGAAAGATGGTATTCATAGAGCAGCTTTTACCCAATATCCCTGCCAACAGCGTTATCGTTATGGATAATGCGTCTTATCATAGCCGGCAAGACGAAAAAATTCTCAACACAAATACAAGAAAAGCGGATATAATAGCTTTTTTAAGAAGGCGTCATGTTACTATACCTGAGAAAATAACTATTAAGAAGTTGTTGGAAATTGTAGAAAATCAAAAGTTTGAAAAGAAATACGTCATCGACAAAATAGCGGCTGAGGCTGGGCATGAAATTTTAAGGCTTCCCCCCTATTATTGTGTGTTAAACCCAATCGAGCTTATGTGGAGTCATGTGAAAAAACAAATTCGTAAGACGAACATTACACCAACAGTGGGTGATACCGTAATTCAAAATTTAAGAACTGTGGTAGACAATACGAACCCCACGCTTTGGAAAAATGCTTGTGAGCATGTCATCAAAGTGGAGAACGACTTTTTAACCCACCCTGTGTATCCATTCATCATAAACACCTGCGAAACCTCAAGTTCGGAAGAAAATATGTCAGAAAGCGAATGAATCTTATATTTTTTATAATTAATGTACCTATATGTTAAACGTAAATCAATTAAGCTAGTCGTAACTTAAGTTATCTGAATGTCTGTACTTGTTAATTATTAGACGTTACATGTAATAAATATAAAGATACCATAGTATTATAATTAAACATTAATGTAAATAACTAATCATACGTATTTTTATTTTCAAGTACCAAAATTTCTTAGTCACGCTTTAGTTACATACAGATTGCACCGACGCGTGCCAATTTGAAGTGCTCCAAATTAGATAACAAAAGGCAAACATTATGAGCCCCATTGTTAAGTTTCAAGTGGAATCGGGCCATGGTATTTGAAATGTACTATACAAGTTACGCGCTCACATTAACACCGTGCATGTACACGTCTAAACAAAAATATGGGCCAACCACCACTCATGATTTGCAACAACTGTATCGGGCGGGAGGGACATTGACAATATGTGCAAGTGAGTAAGAGCTAACTTCTTGAAAAATTTATTGTTTGACTGACCGCCAGTGACCGCAAAAAATATTTTTTTCCCAATTTCACCGCCCTCCTAATAGTGGCACCCGAGGCGGTCCGCCCCTCCGCCCCCCCAATCGCTACGCCACTGAATGTAATTTGTAATATATTCAATAACAGTATTTTGTGCAACTGTAACATAATGTGAGATCATCCATGTCAACCAAAATTAATCCAAAATCGAAGTGCTAATCACAGCGCAGTATTGCGGTACTATAATGTAATATAATAACATCGGTAAAACAATGTAGGTACTTTTAAAACAACTTTTAATATTGTAAATAATTGCATGGGAGCAGAAAAAATTATTATTTAAGTATGTAAAGTTATATTATAAACGTGTATTTTTTTAAAGTTTTCGTTGTCATTAGTTATGTAATGTAATGTACGTAAGTATACCGAAAATATCTTTAAATTCTGATAGCCGTTTATACATTGACACTTTCGTCAGGCTCCAACAGTGGCAGCAGGATAGCGTATACAATTTTCAACACGTGCGACACAGATGGCATTAGAACCCGTGTCGCGACCCCTAGTTTATGAACGCGCCCCTGTGGGCAGCTTATTAAATAAAGCAATCGATTGGTGTCTGGCACTATGTTTAACTATTTCCAATCTTGGATATAGATCAGACGACAAATCTTTGCGGCGAGAACTTAATCTTATCTTCCGTTCATCTTTATTCTCAACCTTGTGAAGATTTTTCAGATAGAGATCAGATAGAAGAACCAATACGTATAAGCTAGGGGCAGTAAGTATGCCTAATATTTTAAAGTGTTCCTTACGTGAATCCTGATTCCGAATACGGACTATAGTTCTAATTGCTCTTTTTTGAATTGTGAAAACTTTTTTCATATTATAATCGTCGCTGTTTCCCCAAAATGTTATGCTATATCTTAGTCTTGATTCGACCAAGGCATAATAAACTGTAGTCAGTTCCTTATTAGTACCAACCTCATCTCGTAAGGACCTAAGTGCGTAGCATGCTGAGCTGATAGAATTTTCGATTGCATTTAGTTCATTCTTCCAATTTAATAAATGGTCTATATGAATACCTAAAAACTGAACCTCTTCGTCTAAACGGATGATTTCCCAATTCATTGAAATCTCCAAAGTATCTCTGTTTCCTGCCGTGGTCCTAAATAATATGGCACTAATTTTCATTGTATTGAGTTTTAACTGATTAATTTTGAACCAGGTTTCAAAAGCTTTGAGAGCATCATTTACATTTATGTTAAGGACTTCAAGATTTTCAGACGATATTATTGCGTTTATGTCACCAGCAAAAACAACCAGCTTAGAATATTTAACAGTTTGCATAACATAATTGATTAAGTCATTTGTAAATACAATAAAGAAAATTAAAACTGGTCGGTTTTCCCGATCATAACACGTATTGAGGTGAGCCGTTTTTATATAAATCAAGAAAATTAGTCCCAAAATTGAGCCTTGAGGGACACCTCTTGTCATAATAACAGTGCTAGACTTAGTAATTACTTCATTTTGGTCTTTTTGAGTTTTAATTTCTACAAATTGTTTCCTATTTTGTAAATATGACTGAAATAATTTCAAGGTTTTCCCTCTGATACCATATTATTTCAATTTAAGCAACAGGATATCATGATCGACGGAGTCAAAGGCAGAGCTCAGGTCTAGGAATAATCCTGCTACTTTCTTCTTTTTGTTGAGACTACATAAAACATCGCTTACTAATTTATCAATTGCATCAGAAGTTCCAACACCCCTCTGATATCCAAACTGTCTATTATTACAGTAGTTACAATGTAATAGGTCCGTTTTGGCATAATAATATGTCATCGCAACGTATCTATGGATGTGAACCATGCAAATCGGTAACTAGGTCAACCGATTCTCACGAGAAATCGATTCAAAATATTATAAGTTTGTTATCGTTTGAAATATTTTTAAGTTTATTGGTTATGATTTCTAGGAAGAACATTTAATTAACCATTGGATAGTTAAATAAAAATTTTATGAATTGAAAATAATGATGAGATTGTGATAGAAAGATATTTTGGGTGCTAAAACCAGCTTTTAATTTTTTTTCTCTACGAAAAGAATCTGAAATGGAAATTCTTACGTGCCAGTAATATTTTTTAATGTTGTACTTCACTGACTTCAAATAAGATAGAGGTCAGTGCGTTGATAGATATAAAATACTGGCCAGTAAGAAAAATATGTCGGCCTCAAGATGAAAAAATTGCGCCTTGCCTTATAAAAAAAAATACTGCCATATTTCTAACCAGCCAATCTGTCTATTGATAGGATGTTTTATGGAAAACTTTGCCTGTAAACCAATTCATTAATAAAAAAATGAGACTTCAAGCAATAAATGCATGTTTTTTACATATATATTTATTGTTTTTGTAAACTATAAGTTTAAAAGCTAAGTGCTATGTTACATATTTAGCACACTTGTTATATTATATTTTTCGGTATACGTGACACCGTTACAAATACATGCAAATGTTCGAATCTAAAAAGTTGATATTTGCAAAAAAAAAAGGAAATTTAAACTTGGCTTTATGTGTACTGGTCTCACAAAAGCTAATTACAGATCATTACAATTATGTTATCAATATTAAAACAAGTTAATTATTTTCACGTGGAATCGAATTGAGTCCGTGAAAGTAGGCGATTATCTAGTTACAACACTATTATTAAGAAAAAATTTAATGAGAATGTAACTGTTTTTGAGACATTGTGTAGTGATTCAAAATTGCATTTTATTTTGGAATATGCGTGAAAATAATACTTGAAATATGTTCCGTGATAACTAAGTAACGTTTATTTATTTTCTTTAAACCCAATAAGTTAATAATTATTTGTTAACGGTTTCATTTATTACATGTAAAGTTATATTCTGTGGTCGTTTTTATCTGTCAAAACGGGCCTCTTATTTTGTGGCAAGTGGCAACTATGATTACTTTATTAAGGTTAAGGTGACACAAGAGTCTATATTTTATCAATTTATCGAATATTTTTGACACTGATAAGGAAATTCCATGATACTTCATTGGGTCGGTTAATGAGCCTTTCTTAAAGCGGTAACACTTTGGCTATTTTTAATTAACTGTTCTGGAAATATACCTTGATCAAAACAAGCATTAAAAAATACTACAAGCGGTTCCACTAGGAGATCAATATTGTCCTTTATGACTGTTATTGGTATTTCTTCATACCCACATGATACCTTGGTCTTTATTTCATTTACAATTTTTGTGATTTCAATCGGATTGTTTTTTTTTAATACATCTCATCGTCTACTCTTGTGCTATAATTATCAAGCATATCTAAGGCCACCTTAGGATCTTGTTTAATAATTGGCGATTTGTAATTAAAAGTATCGCAAAAAATATTTGCTACATCAATTGGATTTTCTATAATTTTGTCATTTATTTTTAACATGAGATTTCCACTAAGACTATTTTTTATTTTCTTCCTGTGTTTATTGACAACTTTCCAGATTTCTTTAGATGAAACTTCAGCCTTTGCGATCTCTAAAAGCACGGCCTCTCGTCCGCCTACCTAGTTACAGATCCGATCGATAGACGCAACAGTTCACAACACAATTAATATTTTCTTTTTAAATATGTTAATACTCGTATAATATTTTCATAGCATGCATCACAATAACTGTTAGATTATTATTTTATTTAAAATTATCTTTACCTATTTCTATACCTACCTACTCTTGTACCTTTTCTTTATTGTCTAACGGCTGCTCTATTTACTATCTACCTTTAGCTGTGATTATTCCTAACTTTCAGCCACTTGAATAAAGTGAAAGACAAGGGAGATATGACTTTATTTCTGTACTTAAATATTTCATCTTTTTAATATTCAGTTAAATATTTTAGTAATATGTTTGAAGGCCGGGATTAATAATTTTCACAGATCACAAACCTTTAACCTTTAACTTTTGCTTTTGATACGTTATCGAACGTTGATAGATACTAAGCGTTCTAAAATTCGAAGAAATTGCGCAAGCGGAAAAATTGCAATAAACAATTACGAGAATAATAATAATGTTATTGTCATTGAAAGTAAAAAGTCGAATGTTTGTGAACGGCGTTACCTTATTTACTGCAAAAATAAACTTTTGATTCAATACACAATCTAAACTGTCCTGCCCCCGTAGCACGATGATGCGCGGCTTCGTTTGTCACTCGTTTTATATCGCGCACATCGACCAAAATAAACGCTATGATAGATCGATTGCTCTGTTCTGTTCTGTTCTGGTGACTCATCCAGCCAGCAGTTCTGCTGCAAGGGTGCACGCGATAAAACGCATGACAAACGAAGTCGCGCGTCATCGTGCTACTGGTGCTGGTATTCGTACAACAACAAAACTAATGAGAAGTAAGTTTTTCTGGCCTAAGATGAACAAAGATGGAGGCAAAGACATTTCAATTTCAGCTTTAGTTAGGAGAACATGCAGTTTTTGAACGTTTTCATCACGAGATTACTGACCTAGCTGGCGCGTGTCAACTTCTCCAGAAGAAATTACCTCTGGACAATAATTGGATGTGATGGGTAGAGGCTTTACCGTTACGAGATACATATTGTGCAACAACTGTAATAATGAGTCGGTACATAGAAGACATAGTAGTACTACGTACAACCGAAACCATTGCTGGCGACACCAAGTACCTACTATAATATTACCTAGTAATAAGTTAGATAAGTCCTTAGAGTTTAGCAGTGATAATAATAAAAGGGTTCCGCATGTACAGTGAAGATCAAGTCGTTGAGATAAACAGTTTGGACTTTGTATTGCCCTCCTTTCAAGATGAACGGCAAAAATGTACGCAAAAAATAATAGTATGTTTGTCGCGCTTTGAGTGTTTTTCTTCAGCACTGTTGAGGGAGAGGGCTGAGAGCCCTTTCTTTCTAACACTCAAAATTGAGAGTAGTTAATGCATCTACTTATACAATACAGTGAGCTTGATATCCCCACTGTTTCACTTATACAACGTGGTCAGGTATAAGTTTTGTTGATTCGTTATTTTAAAAAACTATTATGACTTTGTTATATGACTTTATGACTTTGTTATGTTTGTGATTATGTCTTTGTTATATTGGGGGTCTGGTCAAAACTTGTACGTCACTTCCGTGATCGACTTAATTCGTAATTTAAAAAAAAACGCATCTTTCATAACGCATATTCTAGGAGTTTCTAGGATTTCTTTTGACTTACGGAAATAAATTAAAAATTTACCAAGATGGTGTCATGTTCCAAAAACTACCGAAATTAAATCCGGATATTTGACCACAATTTCCTCGTGCGAGCGTGCAATTTTCTCAAATATATTTTTGAGATGAGGATCACTTTATTATTCAGAATATGGAAACCAAACCCGCGGCCCCTCTGCAGCTACTGAGAAAATAAAACATCTGCAGCATTTTGAGATAAAAAACTAAATTTCTTTTTTGTTTATCTCGTAAACTATCACATTCGCAGAAATTTACCAATTTGTATTTATTGGTAATTCCGTGATACTGGAACTACCAAAAAATTGCTCTAGCAGAGTAGGAAGCGGATCTACCCAAAATATACGCTGTTATATTATCAGAATAAATAGTTTTATTTACACTGAAAAATTTCTTCTTCTACCCGCGACTTGTATATTTGTTCTGCTTATGCGCCACCCGACTGCAAAAATAGTATAAAAAACAAAAACCATGTCTCGTTATCGCAACATATATCTTGTCTAACTTCAATATTTGATCAAGTATTAAGTTTGAACAACGACAACTTTTTATTGCTGGTGATTTTAATTTGTCGAATATTCAATGGGACTCTTCTAATAACCCCATACATCTTCACAAAGGTTCTGTAGAATTGCAAGAGGCTGGCTTAGGTTTGACTCAATTACTAACGAAACACAATTTTGACCAATATAATCTGATCCCAAACTCGAAAAATAACATAATCGATCTTGTATTTAGTAATTTTTCTACTGAAGTTAACCATTCGAAGTTTCCGTTAGTAAAGGAAGATGTTTTCCACCCATCACTGGAAATGTTGGTAACAGATATCTTTTCTGTACCCCTCACGGAAAACAAGCTGCCGAAAAGGAGATTTCGGAAGGGAAATTATGACGCTTTCATGCAAATCAATTGGGCCTACCGTTTCGCTTTGTTATCCTTAGATGATTCTGTTTCCAGTTTGTATGAAATTATCGCAGTACTTATCGTTTTACATTTACCACTGGACACACGTAATTGCCGGCAAAATTATGCCATTTGGTTCAATAGCTCACTACTGAAATTAATTAAAGAAAAAGAAAAAGCCCATTCTAAGTGGAAAAAGTACGGCAATCCACTTGACTATGATGAGTTTGCTCCATTGCGCAATCGCCAAAAAAAATTGCAGGATAGCTGTTTTAATAATTACGTGGTTTCTATGCAAGAAAATATAAAAACTAACCCTAAACAACTCTGGTCGTATGTTAAAGCATGACGAGGTACTTCAGCTTATCCCAAATCTTTCGAGTATAAAGATCAAAAATATGTGCAGGGTCATTCAATTTGTCAGGGTTTCAGTGATTTCTTTGGTTCTGTTTTTAACAAACCCGCCGACTCTTACCCAGAACCCAAGCTTGAGCCGCCATATTGCGATGATGGCAGCTTGATTCAGAATATTCAAACATCTGAAGAGGAGATCTATAAACTTTTGTCTACTCTTGACTTAAATGGCGGTGCTGGAAGTGACGGAGTACCTCCATATTTTATTGTAAAATGTGCAAAGTCTCTATCTATTCCTCTTAAAATTATATTCAACCTTTCACTAAGGCAGGGCTACTTCCCTATAAAATGGAAAGAAGCACATATCTTACCGATACCCAAAAAAGGCTCAAAAATTAAAATTACAAATTATAGGGGTATATCCATTCTTAACACTTTCAGTAAGGTGTTTGAAAAAATCGTCTATAATAATATATATCCTGTTATAATTAAAGGAATGCCTCCTCAACAACATGGATTCCTTAAGGGCAAATCTACCACTTCTAACCTGATCGAGTTTACAAATTATGTCCTTTGTCGTATGCACAAACTTGAACAAGTTGATGAGGTCTCTACCGACTTTGAAAAAGCTTTCGACCGTGTGGACCACATCATTCTTCTAAGGAAACTCCTTCATTTGGGTATCAAGGGTGACGTTTACAGATGGATTTTATCATACGTAAGTAAAAGAAGCCAGGCTGTTGTACTCGGTGGGTTTAGATCCAATTTTATTAGTATTCCATCAGGCGTGCCTCAAGGGTCTCATTTGGGCCCATTGCTTTATAATGCGTATCTCTATGACATTTATTCAGTATTTCAATATTCAAAATTTCTAATGTATGCTGATGATGAAAAAATATACCTTAATATCAAAGACCATAGTGACTGCCATAAATTACAAGACGATCTCAGTGTATTAACACAATACTATGCCATAAACCGTATTAATGTTAACATATCCAATTTGTACTGATATCTTTTTCGCGTAGTTCAAATCCTTTAATGCATCAATACTTCATTGAAAACCAATCCATTAAACGAGTTGACACTGTTCGTGATCTGGGTGTAGTACTCGACAAGAAATTGACCTTTGTGAATCATGTTGATGATATAATTAACCGGGCTCATAGAAACCTTGGCTTTGTACTTCGTACGTGTCAAGTATTTAAAGACATTGATTGCATTAAATCTGTCTACTACGCATATGTCCGCAGTGTGCTCGAGTATGCTTCCAACGTCTGGTCTCCTCAATATGTCACTCATAAAGAAAGTTTGAGAAAATTCAGTGGACATTGCTACGACACCTTAACTGGAGATGCAAATTTACTGACCTCAACTATATGTCTTCTTGTAAAAAAACACAATTTACTCTGCTTAGAAGATCGTCGCCTACTGTTAGACATGGGGGTTCTTCATGACATTTTGAGTGGACGTCTTGATTCCCCGGCTCTCGTCTCAGAATTGTTTCTTAATACACCTGGCTACCGCACCCGTCATAAGTCACGATGTTTGTTTCATGTGCCTGCTGTTCGTACAAACTATGCTCAGACCTCCCCACCACTTACACGTTTGGTAAAAGAGTACAATTCATAATTTCACTCTATTGATCCATTTGATTGCAATAGATTCAGATTCAAAGAACAAGTTTTATATAAATTGAATTTTCCTGATTCTTAGTAGCTCTAGTACACTTTACTCAATTACATTCATAAGTACTTTCACTTACATTCATTTCATTACACACCTCTCACACACGCACACTTTTATGCACTTATTTTAGTATTCATGTTAAAATTATAACAGTGCTAATTATTAGCTAATTTGTTGTGTGGATATCTGTTATTGGCTTAATTTCTTGTATTTTTTGTTAATGTTGTATTAAGTTTAATGTATTGCTGTTGATGTCCTTAATAAAACTAAATAAAATAAAATAAAATAATGTGACACAACAAAGAAAAAAGTATGACATTTACATCTCTTAGACCATATCTCTATTTTACGTTACATCTAGACACTCGCTAAACTCCGGCCGTTCATTCGAGAGAATGGTGACGTTTGCAAATGTCAGGGGATAAAACCTTTTTTTTACTGTTTTGCATTTCAATATTTTATATTTATCATGATGATTTTAGGGTAGATTGTATATCGTTAAAAGGTCCCATTTGTTAATAAAAAGTATTTTTGTCGTATATATTTTCCACTTCCTAGTACAAAACTAAATGAATCAGCTGACTCAATTTCTACGTAAAAGTTAAAAAAAAAGCGCAAAAAATATTATTTTTGGCGAAAAGTTGTCTATTAGCGATACTGTGTTCACTTGAATTTAAGAACCTTATATAGAGGTTGTCATTTTATTTATTTATTTTATTATTATACAAAGATAGAAGCCGAATGAAGTTATTTGTTTAATCAATAAAATGTGTCAAGTTATTTCTGTCAAATCAGCAATCATAATGCCTGCAGTATGAATCCTCGACTTTTTGAATCGACATTTCAGAAAAAGGTTTATAATATCTGCGGTGTAAGGCAGTGTTGTCGTATTATAAAACTGATATACCTTACCAAATAATAAGATCGTATATATATTCTATTCCAGGGTTTTAATTTATAAAAAAAGTTTAAATAATCATGATTTGGATTTATTTCGTCCCATTTGTTGTACCGTTGATATTTTTTTTACGTGCCTTTATTTATTTTTGTCGTGAAGAAGCTCTTGTTGACTTGTAGTATTTTTTCGAGATATCGCCACACTCCATCTGTCATCATTCTCTCGAATTAACGGCAGCAGTTTAGAATATTATAAATCCTAGTTCAGTCGACAGTGTCAGCCTCCTTTCTCTCCAATAGTATTTGTCACTTGAAATATAAATATAGCTATCATATAAAAATCAACAAGTCGATATTCTGTCTTGAAGCTATATGTTCATAAAATTTAAAACTGGGACCACTTTACTTCGGTATTTTAGGATTTTCAGGGATTTCTTACATAACTTTCATGTTGGTGTTAACTTTTATGTTTGTGTTAATTTTAATTTACGTATATTTTTCTCTCTTCAATTTGCTTTGCTTAGTGTTAATTGGCAATTTGTATATATTTTTTCCCTCTTCAATTTGCTTTGTTTTGTGTAACTTTACTGAGTAACTTATAACGTAAGTACATGTTGCGTTGTTATAATGCCGTGCACATAAATTTATTTACTCGCAAGATTTATGTGGAAACTTGTTTGGTTTTAGGATTACTTTATTGTTATTTGTAGTATGTGTTAAGAAAACTGTTTATTTCCCAATTAATAAAAAAAATTAAAAAAAAATCTATTTAAGTGAATATTTAAGAAAAAAGGGAAAAAAATTTAAATTTTACCAGGATGGTGTCATGTTCAAAAAACGACCGAAAATAAGTCCGGATATTTGACCAAAAATTTCTCGTGCGGCCACGGAGTTAAGTAAGCTCACACTTGTAAAGCTCACACCCACAATATTAGGGGAAAAACCGACAAACCGCTTCATACCTACATACTTGTATATAACTACTCGACCGGCTAACGAACGATACAATAGAGACAATAATAATTTCTTCTCTTTTTTATCCCTTAAGGCGATACGGAAAAAAAATCGACACTTAAGGACTTGCATATCTACTTCAGTAAATAATGTATTATTTTGATTAAATAGTATATTAATTTTGGATTCCTTTTCTAGGGATCTGTTAAAACAGAAACGCGATTGGAGAAATTCAGCTCGATAGAAATATTTATTGAAATGAGGTCCTTTTCGACACCAATTCTGCTGGTTTGACAATTTAGAATGACATTAGAGACTGCAACTATATTTTATTAGGTGGGTTTTAACAGTATCTAGGACCTGCGGGCCTATTGTGTATCTCTAGTTGCCTTCTGGACTGGGTATTTATCATCAAAAACATAGATATACTATCGAATTCCGATGTCCTAAGGATATTTTCGCACTTGAAGTGACGACACAGATTGTTAATAGATCAATACCCACTAAAGGCAATTTTGAAATTTCAGTTTTCAGCTATGTTTTTGATGATAGGCACCTCGTGCAGTTGGCAACTAAAGATACAGAATAGGGGGGCTGGTTAAACGAAATTTTGATAGCAACTTTAGTACATTTTATACCGACTTTTTGCTACTTTTCCACGAATCCGTCCCTCTCGCACTGAGGATTTTTTCGCATATGGAGTAACAGAGACGCTAAAACTTTTACATATCGCCTTAAGGCAGGGTTTCTCAAAGGGGTTCGCCAGTTGATCGCAGGGGGATCGTGACAAGATTTACGTTATAGCGGCTGACTGGCTAGCTCGCGCGGGCAACACGAAAATTGGGCAAAATTGCTCCGAAAATCTACTCAATTTTCGACAAGAAACAAGCCCACCTACCTCATTACTTTGTGACTGTAATATCTTTTATATTTAAATAAAAATCCTACGGCATGTTTGTTTAAAAGGGGTTCGCAGTCGACTGGGAAACTTTAAAGGGGTAAGTGTTGCTATAAGTTTGAGAAACCCTGTTAAGGCATTCTAAAATTAGACGCATAAAAAAAAAACGTCCCGAGTCATTAAACACCCAAACACGTGCAGCATTAAAAAATAAAACAATAACAACTTTTATTAACAACAATAAGGTTTATTTCAAACCTACAAAACTTATTTCAGAACTACAAGACCGACAAAACATATCCACACCTCAAAGCGCAGCCTCCAGTACACCCGTATTTATATCACACAAACTGTCGTATCTATGTCGTATTTCTAAATGCTCACTTTACGGTGCCTGAATTCGGGTGGGCCTCCAATCTCCCTTCACTCCTCATCCTGCAGCTGCCACTCTACAGACGCCCTCCTGTATGCCTACTACGTGGCTCACCGCTGTCTCGGGTCTTCGCACCCTTGCAGCAGAACTGCTGGCTGGATGAGTCACCAGAACAGAACAGAACAGAGGGACAAAATCGCCAGGACAGACTTTATTTTTAAAGTTTTTTTTCTGTATTTGGTTCACATCACACTACCAAATTCCTCGTCAACGCCTCCGACCAAAGGTATTATTCAGACCCGCACCTACAAGCAAATCACAGGTAAGAGTTAAAGTGAAGCATGCCAACGACCGGATGTTGATCCCGAAGAACTAGAGTTTCTCAAAAGCACTTTCCTGAGCAACTTAGAGAAAACTAAATAGCAACGGTTTTCCTGTAATTCGCCAGTTATGACCTATAATCGTAATTTTCTTCATATTTTTTGGTCCACCAGTTTCGGAGATAAGGGGGGATATACATTTTTTGTGGTTTATCAAAGATTTCTCGAAATCAGTGCCAGTAAATATAGTAAAGATATATATTTTTACAATCAGCTTTTTAATATCTACAATTTGATATCCATATTGTAATTTTAAGATTTTTTTTCTTTGTTTTGGAAATATTGAGAACAATTTCAATTTTTTTGTTATACCTTTTATATGGGTGAATTAATGCTATTTTTGTGCCAAATTTCAAATCTTTATCTTAAACGGTGCTAAAGTTATGAGGCTGTTACATACGTCCGCACGGACGGACAACGGAGTCTTACCATAAAGGTTCCTAGGTTAGGGAACCCTAAAAATACTTAATGATAATACCCGCCATTTGGGTTTTATCCCTTTAGTCACCACACCTGTAATTACAAACTTATGTGCCTACAAAATTACACTATCAACGGCTACAGAATATGCCTGGTAGTTTCCCAAATGAGTATGTTTTTTAATTCACCCATTGGGAATCTACCAACCCATCGTCCATTCCGAATACCTATCAGTTACATTGTCCATTACAGTTTTAGCTTGGCATTTTTGTAAATAAAGTTACTTGAAGTTCATGTAGATAAAGATTTTTCTACATGAATATAAGTAGTAACATTTCGGTAGTCTCTTTATTCCCAAACAGTTTCACATGGCAATCGGTCGTGACTACTATAAAAATGTTTAATTTTGTAGTATATATCGCGTGTGCTATTATTTTTGCTGCAGCAGCAAATACACAAATAACTCCTGCAATCGCAACGGTGCCTGAATCTACAATAGAACAACAACAAACAGAATTTATTTCCGGTGTAGATGATATTCCAAATATATCAATACTAGCATATAAAATCACATATTATTCTTTTGAAAGAATTAACTTGACTTATTCTGATAGAGTTGATTTTTTACGACCAAAAAAAATTTATGTCCGCTATATTCGCGTACCATATCAAAAGGAATTGGTTCCGATAAGCAAAAAATCTCTTAAACCAAAAACAGGTAGCGAATGCATCCGAAGAATAATAAATACTTGTGCTTATGGTGATATTCATGTTATACCAGACTTACCAGTCAAGGAAGCCACTACGCAATTTATCGACAAAGTACAATCAAAGATACATAAACATATGAAAAGTTCCTCAATTTATGTAGAAAATTATTCGACGATCGATCAAGAAAGTAATAGTGTACAGCATTCAGAACAAACGACATCCACGTTTGAATTTAGCATGACAGAAACTGTTGGAATAAAAGCTTCGGCAAAATTTAAATTGCCTTTCGTTGGTGAGACAGGTGTCGAAATATCGGGAGGGTTCAGTTTTGGACAGAAATGGACTAGTTCTACGACAAAAATTATCATGTATCCATCGCAAAAGGTCAAAGTTCCGCCGAGATCGAGAATTCGATTAACCTTTCACGTTTACCTAGCGCAATTTACAACACACTACTTGACCAACTTCACACTGGACCCTGAGCATGATTTGATCAAAAAATGTATTGAAAACCTCAACGACCCTCTGGCTGCTACCCGTTTGAACCTTGATCCATTGAATAGAATGGAAAACAACGCCAGGGCTATTTTCACAAACAACCAACAAACTTTGATTCATATACCAACAAATTATGTTAGCGAAGGATACGAAGTAAGAGTCCACATAAGCGAAGTTGAACCTATTTCGGCAACTATATCCGATATATCTATTCCTAGAATGAATATTCTTAATTTGCAATCAACTAACATATTTTAATTAACGTACTGGAACAACAATACAGCGATTTTAGTTCTTCCATAGAAGTGACAATGTAATTTGTAATATATTCAATAACAGTATTTTGTGCAAATGTGACATAATGTGAGACAAGGCTGCAAAAATCAGCCTGCAACCCCCTTGTCAACCAAAATAAAACCAATCACAGCGCAGTATTGCGGTGCTATAATGTATTATAATAACATCGGTAAAACAATGTAGGTACTTTTAAAACTACTTTTGTATTGTAATTAATTGCACGGGAGTAGAAAGAATAAATTATGTAAGTATGTAAAGGTTTATTATAAAAGTGTATTTTTAAAGAGTTTTCATTGTCATTAATTACTATTGTACTCTATTATGTAATTGTAATGTACGTAAGTATATCGAAAATATTTTTAAATTCTGTATTGTCAAAAGATAACTCAGCCCCGTTTATGTAACGTTGTATATATTTAGTTTTTTAGCGTATAATTGCAAATTATATGATAAGTTGTAACAATAACGCAAAAAAATCTGTTAATAGTGATATATTGGCTTCACATTAGAGATGAGATATAATCTATCAATATTAACATCCAATTTGAAAATGTTTATCTTATATACAGGGTGGAAAAAATGAAAGGGCCCTGGAGGGGAACTACCTTAAATCCTTTATAGCTCATTTTACTGAAAGGAAACATTCCTTTATTTTTTAAAAGAGACAAAACTGCATTCAAAGATCTTCTAAAATTTGCTTGTCTCACCCGGGAACTGAACCAACTAAAAATTAAAAAAATAAACCCTGGCTATTTTATTATACGAATCGGTAGGATTATTGTTCAGGATAAAATTTGTCTACTAAACTAAAGTCTTACACTCATCTGTTGTACGAGATACCCATGAAATTGAATATTTATTACAAGTTCTTTATTAACAATGCCTAGTACTGTTCACTTGTAAAGTAATAATTATACGCCATTATTACACAATGACAGCACGGAATGAAAGCAAAACAAAACAAAATTTTAATTTCGAACGAAATTTATGGTTCAAACTTCAAATTTGTTGCTCCGCGTTGCAAAAAAAATACATTCCTTTTTTAAACTTTTCGTCAGTACGCCTAGTGCAAGAAGTAATTGTGCTCTGCATACATTTATTATTACCATTTAACAATTTTCTTATTGAAGTCTTCAACAAGGTACTTAAGATAAATAACATTAGCAAGCTTGTACTTCATACGATGTCTTTGGATGTAAGAGAGATAAGAAAATTATAACGTGTCATTTACTCGTTACAAGTGAACAGTACTAGGTATTGTTAACAAAGAACTTGTAATAAATATTTAATTTCATGAGTATCTCATACAACAGATGAGTGTAAGACCAAATGTTTATTAGACAAATTTTATTCTGAACAATAATCCTACCGATTCGTATGATAAAATAGCGAGGGTTTATTTTTTTAATTTTTAGTTGGTTCGGTTCCCGGGTGAGACAAGCGAATTTCAGAATATCTTTGAATGCAGTTTTGTTTCTTTTAAAAAATAAAGGAATGTTTCCTTTCAGTAAAATGAGCTAACTAAACGATTTAAGGTAGCTCCCCTCCAGGGCCCTTAAATTTTTTCCACCCTGTATATCTGGCTAACCTCTCGTCCACCTAGTTACAGATCCGATCGATATACACCGATACACAACACAATTGTTATATATTTTTAAATACGTTAATAAAATATTTTTTATAAAATACAGTTTAAGGGCTTTTTTATTTTTTGCATGTTTTATTTTACACAAATATAAATACTAAATCAAATAATTTTAGGCGCTATATTTCGACCCCTCAGTGGGGTCGTCACTTAGACATTTATTTATTATTCAAAATATTATTACAGTAATTACAGACCAAATCGCTACAATCGTTTTTGTACACGACGAGACACGCGCGCCTCTAGCGGAAAATATGTGAACTACGCGAATTTAGGGCATAGTTGCGCGGCGTTACCTAACAGACGCATTTTCACACATTTTCGCGTTTTTCATGAAAATATCACGGACTTTTCATGTAAATAAGTATGTAAATATAAATAGCATAGTATTAAGTTTAGGTAAATAAATAAATTAGTCCCGTGTGTTTATTTACTCGGATAGCTGCAACATAGTACAGGCATGAATAAGTAGATAAAACAGCTATCGGACTCTGAATAAATAAGCATTAAAATAGCTTAATAAATAGTTACAAGGTAATATTAAGAACTTACAGAATAAAGATAATTTGCTATGATTGTTTCATTGATACGCCTAGCTAGGTCTTAGAGTAAGACCTAGGTATAAGATAGGCTATACATCGATCTAGGTACTTAGGTATGCTAGAAAATACCTAAGTAGTCTGTAAATAGGCATAACAGCATGATATGTTAGCGGTACGACGGTGGGAAGCAGACTGAGGACGGTTGGCCATAGAGGGCGCGTATTTATTGCAAATAGTGCAACATTAATTGACCTTGTTATTTCGGACATGTCTGTTTCATCTACTGATGTGAACTATATCCCTCAGCTTAAGGGACATGCTTTAATTACAGTTGATTTTAAATTTAAAAAAGACAAAATTCCTCCAAAACACGTAACATACAGGCCCTTAAAAGATATACATATGGACGATTTTAATAGGGATCTATCATATGTTGATTGGAGTAGTATTGCTGAATTAAGAAGTGTTGATCAGATGGTTTTAAGGTTCACAAATCAGTTGTTGGAATTGATTGAAAGACATGCCCCACTTAAAAAATTATAATTCGTAACACTCCTAAGCCATGGTTAACTAGTAATATTAAATATATGATGCAATTAAGAAATGAAGCGCATGTTAAATATTGCAAAACTAAATCTGACCAAAATAAAGAATGTTACAAATCTCTCAAGCGACTAGTTAACACGAGTATGTTTTATGAAAAAAAGACCTTCTTCGAACAAAAAATAAATAATAATGTTCGAGACTCGAAGAACTTGTGGAAAGAGTTAAAACGATCCATTTTACCAAGTTTTAAAAACTCTAAGGAACTTCCTGATCACTTTAATGATCCTGATGAGATTTGTGATCATTTTAGTGATGTTCCGGGTGAGGATAAAGTTTCCATTTCACAGCTGACTTACTTTGAACATCACTTTCATAATCCTGAAATCACATTTCACTTTGAACTTGTAGATGAAATTGCCATTGGTAGGATCATCTTGTCCTTGACTACTAATGCTGTCGGCTCAGACTACCTCTCACGAGATATGATCTTGCTTACCCTTCCCCAGACGCTTGGTGTAATAACAAATATAATAAATCGATCTATTCAAACCTCTACGTTCCCCACGCTGTGGAAGACGGCAATGGTTCGACCAATTTCAAAAATTAATGATCCAATTAATGTAGCTGACCTCAGACCTATTAGCCATTTACCCTTTTTATCAAAAGTACTAGAAAAAGTTGTTTATAATCAGATTTCTAATTATGTTGAGAAGAATAACATCTTGCCTCGTATTCAATCAGGTTTCAGAAAACAGCGAAGCACTAATACAGCATTGATTGATGTTGTAGATAATATATTATCGTCACAAGACAAGGGCGAAGGAACTATCCTAGTCCTCTTGGATTTTTCTAGAGCCTTTGATTGTATAAATACATCTCTTCTCCTATCAAAACTGTCGTACTATGGTTTTGATGCCCAGGCAATTAAGTGGTTTGATTGTTACCTCAGCCATCGTCAACAACAAATTCAGCTCCAAAAACCGGACGGATCATCCGTATTATCTAAATTAAGTCCTTTAAATAGAGGTGTCCAACAAGGTTCGATTTTGGGTCCACTTTTGTTCATTTTATACAGTGCTGATATAGGCAATTGTATTTTAAACTGCAAGTATCACACATATGCTGACGATTTACAAATATATATTTCTTTTTTTCAAAAAGACATGGCTCAAGCCGTTGAATACCTAAATAATGATCTCAACCGTATTTCAGCATGGGCTTCTAAAAACTCACTGGTTTTAAATCCAATAAGTCAAAATTCATGATCTTAGGTTCTCAATTACAAGTAGTACGAATTTCTGATCAAAATCCAATGATTCAAATTGCAGGAGTGAAAATAGATAAGGTTCAGGAAGCTCGTAATCTTGGATTGCTGATGGACAGCAACCTAAAATTCGAGAACCATGTACTGGAGTTAGCTCGAAACTGTTTTTACAGACTGAAGGTTCTATATGGTATTCGCGACTTTTTAAATGTGGATATACGTATCAAACTGTGTGAGTCATTGGTCCTATCAAAGCTAAACTATTGTATAACCGTATATGGTCCTTGTTTATTTGAACGCTCTCAGAGACTTATTCAGCGTATTCAGAATGCCTGCGCTCGTTACTGTTTCCGGATACCTCCTCGTACCCATGTTACACCTTACTTGAATGATGCAGGGATTTTGAAAATGAAGGGACGTCAGAACCTCCATCTCGCCACTTTATTATTCGGTGTTATATACGAGAAGTGTCCCGAATACCTTTACGAGAAACTTACCTGGTGCGGTTCGAGGCACAATTATTATACTAAAGCTTCCAGATATCGCCTTTCAGTACCTAGACAATTAGACATACTTCGGCTGCCTTTCGTGGGAGTTTCAGATACCAGGCCACTAAATGCTGGAATAATATACCACCACCAATCCGCAATTTAAAAACAATAGCAACATTCAAGTTTCATTACAAAAGGTATCTTATAGACCAACAAAAGCAGCATGCTTAGTGGCAAATCATGAAAATGGTGATAAATAAGCATCTTCTCTCCCCCTTTTCTCATTATATGTGTCTCTTTTATTTTTGTTATTGTCAAATTTATTACATGTAAGTATATTTACCATTCCAATTTTATGAGGTCATTGTCTTAATTTGATTAGCCGACATAGATCTTTTTAATGCATGGTACTGGCAGAATATCAGTGTCACAGATTTTTCTGTGGCGTATGCTGAGCCAGCGCCCTTTCAGCCTCTATGTCAAAGATTATCATTATTTTAAGGATTATAATGTATTTGTTTTGTTAAGCTTTAAAAGTGTACTTTTTGTGTTTTTTATGTAAGAGGCTTTGAATAAAGTTTTTATCTATCTATCTATCTATTTATACTCCTGAGGTGGGGGTTGAGGAAGTATAAATACCCGCGCAGCACATTTTCGGCCGCCAGTCCGCTCCCAGACGTCGTAGCGTAATGATCATAATACGTATGTGTAGACCTAAGTATCTAGAATAAGTTAGAGATAAGTATTATTTGTAAATAAGATAATTAAGTATGAATAGATAATAAAATAGTGCTCCAGGGGGTGAGGTAGAATGACTATGTGTGCGTACAGAAAAAGTGCTATAAAAACGGGTGGAGCGCCGTAAACACACTGACTGGACCTGCCTAAAAACCAATACTAATGGTAGAAAACTCCTCGGCATAACAAATGCACTCGAGATCAATGTCCTATCTCCATACGCCCCGACTCATTATCCTGACAATACGGATCACTCCCCAGACGTTTTAGACTTTGCACTCACGAAGGGCGTGTCCCTGAATCTGAGGGCAATCGAAACACTAGATGACCTTGGCTCTGACCATCGCCCAGTCTCCCTTAGACTAGGTCCCCCAAATGACGTTCTACCTCCCCCCAAGACCTTTACAAATTGGGAAGGCTTCAAGAACTCATTAGCTTCGGCCATAGATGCCCCCGAATCTCCCCTCAACCTCCCACCTGACTACTTTGATAGCACAGACAAAATTGATGCTACAATAGACTCGCTAACGAATCTAATCAATTCCTCTCTCAAAGAGAACGAAAAGATCTCCTCAAAGCCACCCCAACAGCTTCCCCTGGAAATCTCCAACCTACTAAAAGCTAAGAGAGCAGCCCAAAGGAGAGCAGCAATCTATCCCACCCCAGAATACAGAAAGACCGCGAATCAATTGAGTCGCAAACTCAAGTCAGCTCTCTCTGAGCTCAATGAATCCCGTAGAAGTGAGCTCATGGAAAAGATATCCCCATCACACGTTGCGTTCTATCCAATGGCGAGAGCTCTCAGGATAGACGCAATCACTCACATTCCCCCCTTGACCTGCCCCGATGGCTCAACAGCCTTCGAGGACGAGGAAAAAGCAGAATGCTTTGCGGATAGCATTGCCTCATAGTGCTCTCCCAGCTCCCAACCAACTGACCCCTCCCACATTAAAGAGGTGGAGGACGAGATTCACTATCGAAACTCCCTCCCCCTCACCTCTGACCCCATCACAGTGACCGAAGATGAAATCCACTTCTTCATCAGAGGTCAAAAACCCAAGAAAGCGCCAGGCGCGGACGGGATCTCCAATAAAGCCCTCAAGCACCTTCCCCAGCAAGTACTCACCTTGCTAGCCCTTATATTTAACGCTTGCTTTAATTTCGGCCACTTCCCAAAAGCGTGGAAAGAAGCCATAGTCATAGGTATACCCAAACCAGGGAAACCACTCAACCTCCCTGCCAGTCACCGCCCAATTAGCCTCCTCAAATCATTGGGGAAACTATTGGAGAGGGTTATGCTCTCACGCATGAAAACCCACTTATTCCCAACAGATGGAGACCCGATCATCAACCCCTATCAATTCGGCTTCAGAGCAAAGCACTCTTGCCCCCAACAAGTCCACCGTATAGTAGAATACATCCTAAGTGGATTCTATCCAAGACGGTACCCTACTGTCGCTGTTTTCTTTGACGTTGCGAAAGCATTCGACAAAGTCTGGCATGAAGGCCTCATATTTAAACTACACAAGACAGGCCTTTCCGACCGTCTTGTCCGCATGGTGGCATCTTACCTCAAAGATCGCTCATTCCGCTTCAGACATGAAGGGCTGCTCTCCTCTCCACGCCCCCTAAGGGCTGGAGTCCCCCAGGGATCAGTTCTCTCCCCTATCCTCTACTCGTTATACACAAACGATATTCCCGTCCCCACAAACGGGGTACAGCTATCACTATTCGCAGATGACACTGCTCTCTATGTCAAAGGACATAACCCCCCGACTATCCTCGCCAAACTCCAAAAGTCTATCGATGACCTTGGAGAATGGTTTCAAAGATGGCGCATCGATGTGAACCCAGAAAAGAGTTCCGCGATACGCTTCGACTACAAACGCCGTCACCATGACAACCCCAATGTCCGAATGCTAGGTACCCCTGTCCCCTGGCATAGCACTGCCAAATACCTAGGAGTCACTCTGGACTCGAGACTAACTTTTGCACCCCACGTCAATAGAGTGACGCGCACAGCCCGCTTCTATCTGTACCGGCTTAACAGCATGTTAGGCAGACACAGTAAAATGTCTCTCAGGAACAAGCGAACACTATACAAGGTCTGCATCCGACCTGTGTTAACGTACGCTTCCCCTGTCCTCGCACATGCGAACCCCAAAGTCCTGTATAAAATGCAGGTAGCACAGAACTTATTCTGTCGGAGAGCGGCCAACGCACCATGGTACGTGCGCAACGCAGACCTCCATCGTGATTTGGAGCTACCCACCCTCCAACAATTCATGAAATCCCTCTCAGAGACTTTCTTCAAATCTTCTGAAGAACACCCCAATCCGCTAGTACGCGAGACAGTCTCCTATACTGCTCCGTCTACATCCCGATACAAGGTTCGAAGACCAAGAAACGTTCTCTCCGATCCCCCTGACAAACTCTCAGCCCATCTCAATCTCCTTCTGAAAGCCTTCGATGAGCTGAAGGCTCAACCAAACGATCAGAGCCTAGCTCTTCCTCCCAACCCAGAAATTAACACTTAGTGTTCTTATCCAGCGGATGCCCCTATAGGGCTCCGCTAGCGCCCCCTTTCCCCAGAGGGGGTCGCTTCCGATAAAGGTTTTAAGACCCTCACGGGCCACACCAAATTAGGTGGAGTTTAGTGGGTAGGCACTCAGTGAGTCCCACATAACCAACGTAACCGGTTACGTTGGTATGCTATGAGCATTCTCCACCTCCCTCCCACCGTGACCTCCGGAGGGTGCCTTGCTTGGGCGCAAAAAAAAAAAAAAAAAAAAAGTCCACATTCATTCACATTCCGAGCAGTATTCCGAAAAGGAAATAGAACAGTAGAAGATCTGGCACTCTACCTAGTTCCTGGCTGCACTCCTTGGGTCCACAAAGCGGTGTTTTTGTTGGCTTTCACAACCCGGCAATCTATTATAGTGCAGTACGGCCCGACCCACTGAGCTATCGTGAGGCTGTGCTGCACAGTTTTTCTACAAATAATTTTGACCTTTTATTTATTTCGTGATGTTTTCAATCAGCCGTACTTATCTGTGTTTTTAGTTTTAAGTTTTAAATTTAGAAAATTCAAATTCACATACAATGTTTATTGTTTCATGAATAAATAATGATGATGATGATAAATATTATATGTGTACATAATTTCTCTTCCACACACTCATCACGCATCCTATTCCATCTACAAACACATCATACTCTGGTGCTTCGAGCAGGGAGCAGAGCATATCGAGTGCTCGCGCGACGGGTGAGTACCGGTACCTACAGATAGTCGTTCATAAACTCACACCGAGTTGGGTTTCCTACCCGGGTCGCAACACTAACCCGTTCAAAAATGAACTCGCGTCTCAACACCGACCGTTCAAAAATGACAGTGTCGCTACACTGGTGTCGAATTTTTCAACATCAACTCTGAGCAGGGTTCGCAAGGTTCGTATAGGCTCCAAACGTCACCTGACATTCACGTTAATTTTCGTAAATTAAATGACGTTAATTTTTGTACCGAGGGGGTCTTCTCAACGTAATAGTTGATATATTTACGTTAAATTTCGTACAGAGGGGGTCCTCTCAACGTTATGACAACTGACGTTTGGAGTGTCGCTACACGACGAAACCCGTTCAAAAACTCAGCGTTACAACCCCAGTGTTCCTACCCAGCCCAGGGTTATTTAATGAACGCACTTCAGGTTGGTACGAAATCTTGCCTCCGTCAGAGAATATAAATGAATAACTTGTGATTCCGTGCCCTGAGGTACTTATCAGGTACAAACAGAGTATTACCACTTTCTCGACTAGATCAATGGTATCGATCTTGTTTCATATAATATTAAGTACAAACTTAGCCAAAGCCAAATTCCTTCTAAGCTTCAGATAATCAAAACCCAAGCGTTCCTGCAGAAACAGTGTCGGATATAAAAATGGGTAGTAATTATACCTTTTTTTTTAAAGAAACCTTAAGAATCTTTTGTGGACCTGCTCCAGCATGAGAGTGTATTTTTTTTCATGTGGGGCCCAGACCACAGCGTTCGTCTCCACTATGCTACGTACAAGGGCGACGTAGAGTGCCTCCGCGGCAGTGGCGGTCAGCGGCGCAGCAGTTCGGAGCAGGAAACCTAGTCGCTGAAGCGCCGCGTTGGTGACCTTCTGCACGTGCTGCCGGAACGTAAACTCCGGGTCGAAGAGCACGCCCAGGTCGCGCGCGGCTGATGCGGATACGGTCCATCGTGTACTGGTGATGCACTGCCGGTGTAAATCGTCGACGTCGCTTTGCAATGCGACACAGTCTTCCTGTGATTTTATTACCCTAATCCGCTTCACATCATCAGTGAACAGAAGAACACGAGAGTGGCGGACCACGTCTGGAGGGCGTCGCGTCATCAGGCGAGGGGTCGAAATATAGCGCCTAAAACTATTTAATTAGGTATTTATATACCTATAAAATAAAACATACATTTTTAAAAGGTATACCAACAAGTAGCAGTAGCTCAGGCGGTAGAACGCTGGCCTCTCAATTTTGAGACACAGGTTCAATCCCTGGTCGGGCCATGCTGTCAGCTGGCACGACCAGCAGGTACCCGGTCTTTCCACCGGTCATGCCACTGAACAAGATAAAACTAAACAGTGACCTAATTGTAACCTAATAGTTGTTAAAAGGTTCTGAAGAAAACTTCAAGGTACTACACAATTAAGTTTATTTAATTTTATCAAAACTAAAATCTAACATTCACAAGATAAGGAAAGATGTTAACAGAAAAATTTATCTTTGTTACCAGTGTTTGGCCAAGACCTTCATTTGGCAATTCTCTGCCAAGACATTACTACGACCTTCCGTACCTTAAAATTGTTGTGTTAAGAGCCGCCTTAACATCCGGAGTAATATTACATCGGTATTAGTAATGCCAAGACATAAATAAACATTAAAGTGACAACTAGGTGGAATTGTTACCACCTAATCCACTGGTAACTAAATTACTTGGAATCTTGTGAAGATTACATTAAAAAAAAACTTTAAAAGAAACAAAAACTTGTAAACAAACAAGGGAAACAATTCCCTAAATAAAATCTAGCTCAGGGGAGCCGTAGATCCTACAACAATAAATATTTGTCGAACATACTCTTAAAACCAAATCGTCTGGTACACCATTCAGTTCTACCAGGAAAGAAAAAAAATAATACAGAACATTAAATTTTACAGTTTGGGTTATTCGGCGAAACAGGAAGAAAATTTAACCTTTAATACTAAAAGGACACATAACTATGTGTCCTGAAAACATACCGTTCCCGGTATCCTAACTGTGTGTGGATAAAAGTAAAAATTCCAACACCTACTTGAATTTTTTTTCATTACACTCCACGGAAATGACACACCGTCCGCCGCCCCCTTCAAGGTCAACGATCCACGTCACCGCAGACAAAAGGAACCGCTTACGGCGTACACCACGCGGCGTTCATTCCACTGCCAGCTGGTAAATCACGAAAACAAACAACCCTGGAATTAGAAGAGAAAAAACAAAATTAAAACCTTTACCACACGGAACAATGAGAACCAAATTCCGGTGACTCAAAATACAAAGAAAGCAATACATACCATGATCTGATGATTTCAGAACTCCCTCCACCCGACGAAGAAAAAAAAATCCTTTTCAAAAATCAATCCACACGCATATGTCAAATTATCTGAAATACAAAAACAATTTTATAAAACCATTCCACACAAATGAATAACCCAAATTTAAACTCAAAACAAACCTTAAAACTTATCACGAAATCGTGTTGGCAAAATCCGCCATTATTGTAAAAAATAACTCCACACGAGCTGTCGGCATAAATTCCGTTTGGCAAATGAACGAGAACAACTCGGCAACGCGGCAACGCGCGATTAACTCCATGTCTATAAAAGAGGGTAAACCCGAAACTTTCCGGCAAGCAAATAAACGACGCAAATTCTTTTTGTGATAACCGCAACTACCAAATTTGCAATGCTACAATACCCCCTCCCGAAGCATAAGAGGTGCGCCTAGAGCACCGATCGCTGCCCTCAGCGTAAATCCACAACAAAAACTAAAAAAATTTTTTTTAAACCCAAAAGAAAAAACAACAAATTAACCCCCCTGATGATTTTATAAAAAAAAAACCAACACAAAACAAAAACCTAATAACTAAAGTAGATGCCTGAAAACAGCACACCTACAAACAAAACCAAATAAAAACCAAAGACAAACATAAAACAAGAGAAACAAACATCCGTCAAAACCCAAAACAAAGTCGAACCCACGACAATAAAAACAAAAACCAAACAAAAGTAACCCTTCCTGCAGGAACAACAAAAGTAGTGCGCTAGTATTCGTAATGACGAAATGCTACCCCCCAACTATAAAAATAAAACAAATGAAATCATTCAAGAGTTCCGCCTCGGCCCCTCACCATCAACATGACCTGTATCACCGGAATCAACGAACTTAATCGAACTTACCGGCACAAACAAGCCACTCCAGTGAGAGGAAAAAAACACCAGGAGACTCAAACGAGTAACTCCCAGACGTCCAGGGATTATCGCCCTCTTCAAAAAAAACCACGGCTACCCTATACCACCAAACGGCAGCGGACAAAAGTGTGTAATGGCCCACACCAAAAAAAAACCGAGACCTCTTTGAGCTGGAGTAGGTCACTGTCGAAATTTGATTTCTAACAAAACCGGCCCAGTGTATCCTAGCATACATCACCAACCTTACTTCCATACCTCTCTGCATTCTATCCATTTAAACATAACATCCAAACTTCTTAACAAGCCAGACTATGCTGTCCGTCAGTACCTTTCAAACAAAATTAGGTATCCCCCCAAATATATTGTTGGGACACTCAAACACTGGCCATGAAATCAAACTCAACTCCCACCCGGGCTCGCGAATGAAACAAAAGTGGAAAAACGGGATCATTACGAATAAAAGTCGCGTCACTAACAAATCCAGCAGGGGGAATAAATTTTAAAACAAAACACGAATCTCACTAACACGTGAGACCGTGAAACTAACCAAACCCCTGACAAAAACGTCATAAAATAAAAACTGTTACTCAATTTTTATTGAAGAAAATCCCCCAAAACAAACAAAAAACAAAAATTTGAGTAACTTAAAAAAAACATTACTAAAAAGAAAAAAAATTACCCCCATGTTTATTATATGACGGTTAAAAAAAAACAAAACAAACAAATAAACCTGCCCGATACCTCGGCTCTTGCCTAAAAGCAAGTAAAACAAAACCCGGAACAACTCGAGCAGCGAGCTGAACCACGAACTAACCCCAATAAAATAAATTAAAAAAACATAACCCCAAAACCCGAGAATTGTAAAAATTTACAACCTCATGCACGAAGCTCAATCCAAAGATTAGTGTAAAATAAACCACAATCACTGTTTTGATGCTCCATACATAAACAAAAAAAAACAAAACTCCAATAAAACCACCATAAAATTAAAACAAAATAAAATGCCGAGGTATCACAACCAAAACACACGAAAAAACATGGTTTCCTTAACAGCGTCCCAAAGACCTAAAACCGTGGATGATGGCGTGTCGGCGCGAATAGTCAACTCGTAAATTAATTCATCCTTGAAGAGGACCAAAAACAATACTTCTTTAGTATCCATTTAAAAAAAAAAATCTGCTTCCTGTTTCTTACAAGTGTTTTAAATTCTTCTCAAAAAAAATTTGGTACCAAAATCAGTGAGTGCAAAAAAAAATTTACACAACCACAAACACAACTCAGTGTAAACTAAATAAAATTAAAAACCATTTAAAAAAAAAAATTTTTGGTACCAAAAAAAAAAAACAGTGTAAATACACCTTAAGTTGTTACTCACAAAAAAAAATTTAGCACTTAAGCTACCTTATATGTGCAAAAACACACACTAAACCAAAGTACACTGTACACAAAAAAAATTAATGTTACACATACAAAAAAAAAAAAAACCGAGTAACAAAAAAAAAAAACCCTGTTTCACCAAATAACCCTTCGACAAATATTATTATTTAAAAAAAAACGTAAGGGCGCCATTGTCAGCTAGCACGACCAGCAGGTACCCGGTCTTTCCACCGGTCATGCCACTGAACAAGATAAAACTAAACAGTGACCTAATTGTAACCTAATAGTTGTTAAAAGGTTCTGAAGAAAACTTCAAGGTACTATACAATTAAGTTTATTTAATTTTATCAAAACTAAAATCTAACATTCACAAGATAAGGAAAGATGTTAACAGAAAAATTTATCTTTGTTACCAGTGTTTGGCCAAGACCTTCATTTGGCAATTCTCTGCCAAGACATTACTACGACCTTCCGTACCTTAAAATTGTTGTGTTAAGAGCCGCCTTAACATCCGGAGTAATATTACATCGGTATTAGTAATGCCAAGACATAAATAAACATTAAAGTGACAACTAGGTGGAATTGTTACCACCTAATCCACTGGTAACTAAATTACTTGGAATCTTGTGAAGATTACATTAAAAAAAAACTTTAAAAGAAACAAAAACTTGTAAACAAACAAGGGAAACAATTCCCTAAATAAAATCTAGCTCAGGGGAGCCGTAGATCCTACAACAATAAATATTTGTCGAACATACTCTTAAAACCAAATCGTCTGGTACACCATTCAGTTCTACCAGGAAAGAAAAAAAATAATACAGAACATTAAATTTTACAGTTTGGGTTATTCGGCGAAACAGGAAGAAAATTTAACCTTTAATACTAAAAGGACACATAACTATGTGTCCTGAAAACATACCGTTCCCGGTATCCTAACTGTGTGTGGATAAAAGTAAAAATTCCAACACCTACTTGAATTTTTTTTCATTACACTCCACGGAAATGACACACCGTCCGCCGCCCCCTTCAAGGTCAACGATCCACGTCACCGCAGACAAAAGGAACCGCTTACGGCGTACACCACGCGGCGTTCATTCCACTGCCAGCTGGTAAATCACGAAAACAAACAACCCTGGAATTAGAAGAGAAAAAACAAAATTAAAACCTTTACCACACGGAACAATGAGAACCAAATTCCGGTGACTCAAAATACAAAGAAAGCAATACATACCATGATCTGATGATTTCAGAACTCCCTCCACCCGACGAAGAAAAAAAATCCTTTTCTAAAATCAATCCACACGCATATGTCAAATTATCTGAAATACAAAAACAATTTTATATAACCATTCCACACAAATGAATAACCCAAATTTAAACTCAAAACAAACCTTAAAACTTATCACGAAATCGTGTTGGCAAAATCCGCCATTATTGTAAAAAATAACTCCACACGAGCTATCGGCATAAATTCCGTTTGGCAAATGAACGAGAACAACTCGGCAACGCGGCAACGCGCGATTAACTCCATGTCTATAAAAGAGGGTAAACCCGAAACTTTCCGGCAAGCAAATAAACGACGCAAATTCTTTTTGTGATAACCGCAACTACCAAATTTGCAATGCTACAATGCACCAGTGAGTTTTTTAGGATTTTATGTTCATAGTATACATTTATATAAGGTTAAATTATATTAGTTGGCGAAACTCAAAACATAGGAAGTACTAGTATATATGAACAACTTTTTGTATGGGAGCTAAGCGAAATTCGCAACTATTTTTCTCTTCCTCCCATACAAATTGCCCCGATCAGCTGACTGGTCCAGTATGGAAAGGTGAAAACAAATTTTAAGAATTTCGCTTAGCTCCCATACAAACAATTGTTCATATAAACTACATGTTTTGAGTTTCGCCAACTAATATTATTTAACCTTATACAGGTTGACTTTGAAAACATTGGCATCCTTTTAAACTAAGAGTCTACGCATGATATCTTCAGATTACATTAGAACAGAAATTTTGTGAATCAAGAACCTGAAAATTACAAAAGTATTTATCCATCTATGCAAACAAAAACGTAAAATAATGAGAATTAAAAAACAACTAAAATCTAATAACTTATAAAGTCACTGACAACAAAATTAAATTCCAAATTATGCGAATATTTAATTAAATGATTTAAAGATATTATTATTAATATTAAGCTGCGTCCACACCATCAAACTTCGAAGACTGCCCGTGATATCAGAATTGACACTATGATTGATAATGTAATTGTAAATGGTTTATGACTTATATAGCTCTAAAGTAAGCTTATATTATAAGATACATGCTATAAACAAAACTAAATTAAAGCATTACATTGGTTCATACTTATTATACATAACAGTGCAACATTCGAAGTTAGGCAAAAAAAAAACTTTTACAAAATTATTATATAATTATCACTTACACTGAAATAACAAAAAATATGTTTTTGCTCCCACGAAAACTAAAATATTGTTTTGCTTCCACGAAAACCAAAATTGTTGTCCAGTATTATCAGTAGAACCTTTATTTTAATCTTTTTGAAGCGAATGCTTCCTTGTTCGCGCCTGGTATAGGGAGTCAAAGTCAGAAATTGTATGTCACTACCGTGAGTGCTTTACAATAAGTGAGTTTTTTGACAGGGGATTTCTTTCGTGAAACAAAGTTAACAGGATAGTTTCCGCAAAACCATAATTTAATCTTCCTGGTTTGAAGAATCTAGCAATAGTACATAAAAAATAAAAATAATGTATTTCTTTCGGGAATATAACACGGACTTATATCGAAACAGAACCCACAGAAGTCATTCCAATATTGAGAAATAAAGTTCCAAATAAGGCTCTAAAAAAAGTTTTCATGTCGAGGTATAAGTTTATTAAAGTAAAAACCCGTTCATATTATTTATGGATTAAATTTTATACAAACTTTATTATACTCTTGACAGGACATATATTTCGTAGAACCTTTGCTTTTTTTTAAATAATCAAATAAGTGAAAAAAGTTATCATTTTGACTTTTTTGAAGAGTCCGTCCCTCTCACACTGCGGGTCTTTCCGCATGGAGTAACAGGGTAGTATGCAAGCGGAACCTATCCTCTTAAGGATAACCTTTTATTTTTGACGAAGGATCTATTAATTATCTTATTACAGATAAGTACGTTTTATTTTTTGGTATTAGTTATTTATCATTGATATCTACTAAATTAATGTTTATTTGATCAAAATCAAAATCATTTTTTAAAAATGGAAACGACTCTAAGCTTAATGCGCGCGCTGCCATCAGGAAGTTTACATAATATTTTATACTTTTCTATGTGATTGACATCTAATGCCACAACATACAGTGTCGAATTACTAAAAATAGTACATTTAATATTGTTCCAAGCAAGTAAGATCGTTATAATAGCGAAATGAGAAAATGTATCGTATTGTCGTATTGTGATGCAAGTGCAACGGACCTAGATGGAACTAAGTTTTTTGCAAAAGTTAAGGGTCAAAAACGGTACAAGAAAACAACAGTGCGGAATATATTATATTGCAATCGTTCTTTCTTAGCCGCTATTTCGAATATTTATCGCACTTCCCGACGGGATCTTGAATTGGTAACAGGCATATCCGGATTCAAAATAAGAAAAATGAAATGGAAATGGACAGGACATAATGATCAGAGAAGGCAAAGATAAATAGACAGAAAGAATAACACCATGGTACCCGAGAGAAGGAAAAAGAAAAAGAGGGAGACAAATGGTATTTTGTTTTTCTACTGAAAACAGCGCCATCTATAAATCATACTCCGAACCAGCTCTAAACCTAGCAGGCATAACATTTGATACTACGAGGACGCAAGCGCACTCTGCTATAAAGGAGTTATTTCGCTCTGCTTGCGGAAGAGGACGCTACTAGTCCGTTTGTTTACAATCTACATCAACATCACAAAATAATGAGCGCCAACAACTGCTTTACCTGTTCCTTGCCAACGACTGCAAAAGACTCACTTAAATGCCATGGATGCCGCCACGTACACCATTTCTCTTGTGGTGGTTTAACGGAAGCAGAGTATAATAAAATACTTCCCATGAACAAACTTAAATGGAAGTGCCATTCGTGTAAACAGAGGAAAAGTCCTATCGACAAACATCAACATAATGCTGCCAATGTCGCTATTACTCCACCAATTGGCGAAAAAAGTCAATTTGACGCTGTGCTGTCGGATATACCAGTTTCTATGGTTAACCTTGACACACAAGCATTAATTGAATATTTAGAAAAAAAATTTTGCTTGCTCAGGGAAGAGTGGAATAAGGATATAAATGAAATTCTTCAGCCCATCCAAAGCAATATCCAAAAACTCTCTGAACGCCTGGATGGCTGGGAAAATAGACTCGAGACCCTGGAAACGAAAATGAATGGGTTTAATGTGCTGCAAAGTGAAAACGAGGACCTGAAAAGAGAGTTAAATAACATACAAAAAAGCTTTGACTCGTTGGATCAAAACTCTAGGATGTGTAACGTCGAGATCCAAAACATCCCTGAGACGAATGGGGAGGACCTCATTGGACTGGTACGTAACATTGGCGGCCTCATTGGGGTGAGCGTGTCAGTGGATAATATCCGAAGCGTGCACCGCTCAGCCCCCGGGATGCAGCGCGAACGACCCAGGAATGTGATCGTGCAGCTGTCAACGCGACGCCTGCGTGACGATATTCTAGCTGCTGCGAGGGTGCGCCGTGAGCTCACCACCGAGCAACTGTCTCTCCCGCCTCCGACCCGACGATTCTACATAAACGAGCACCTCACTCTCAAAAACAAAATCCTTTATGCCAAGGCACGTGCTTTAATGAAAAGCAAAGAGTATAAGCATACGTGGATAAAAAACTCAACTGTACTGATGCGTAAGACAGACACCAGTAAGATAATTAAAATCCGTGCTGAAAATGATTTTGAAAAGGTTATCTGACTACTAAATATTTTTATCAATAGCTGTCATTTTACCACGATTTTACCGCGATTTTACCACGTAATTTTCCTTTTACTATTGTTATATAAAGGTCATTTTAAAAAAGCTATAGGCTATGTCAATCCAAAAAAGCTGTATTTATACTTATTGTTAATAATTTTACTGCAAGATTTCTGGAACTATTTTACACTCTACATTATTCATATTCATCTTGTTTTTTACATTCATGTTGTCTTTATCACAGAATATATTTTATTTTATTATGTACTACATATGCAACCTTTCTTCTCACAAAATTTCCAATATTTTGTTAAACGCAAACCAAATACTATGTACACACAATTATACGGACTTCTTTATTCAAACGCATATCTACACTTTTATTTTAAACATTCTCATGGCAAATACAAATAAAGTTCAGAATCTAAAACTAGCATTTCTAAACATACGATCTCTCAATACAGGACAAGATGAACTGCAGGTTACAATGGAGAGTCTAAAGCCAGATATTCTAGCTTTAAACGAAACCTGGACAAAAGATGGTCAAGATAAATACGCACCTCATATTCCTGGTTATATCTTAAAAAATACTCCCCGACCCCAAAATGAAAGAGGCGGTGGTGTGGGTTTCTATGTGCGACGTGGTTTACGTGTTCGACACAAGCCGCACCCTCCCTCCCCTCTCGAACAAATGTGGTTAGAAATGACTCTAGCCGGTGTGGGACGAATAGCCATCGGTACTGCGTACCGTCCCGGTTCCGGGCTCTCACCGGGTACAGCTATCGATGCGCTGAGCGAATCGGTCAGTACGTTTGGGTATTGTGATTTCGTGTTTGTATTAACTGATTTTAACGTAGATTTACTCAAGCCAAACGAAGACGCGGCTCCAGAATTGCTTTCGTTTTTTTCACAGCAACATTTACACCAGTTGGTTAGGGAGCCTACGCGAATTCAAAAAGACTCTGCGACTTTGTTAGATTTGCTTATAACTGACAACCCTGACCTGTGCAAATGCATATCAGTGCATCACAACCCTTTATTGAGTGATCATGGACTTGTTTTGGGAGAATTCAAAATTAAAAGACCAAAGCAGGCCCCTTCATTTATTTGGTGTCGTTTTTTAAAAAGTATTGACCAAAAAGTGTTCAACAAAGACCTGTTAGAAATACCATGGAATGACATATATAATGCTAAGGACATTAACGAAATGATAAATTGTTTTAATGCTTTCATAACTTTCATTTTCAACAAACACGCACCCCTACGCAAAATTAAAACAAAAGAAAATCCATGTCCATGGATTACAGAAACCATAAAACAAATGATATTTCTCCGCAATAAAGCTTTAAGACGTGCGCACATGACAAAACGAGATTCACATTGGAGATATTACAAGGACCTTAAGAACATTATAACTAGTGCAATTAAAAGAGAAAAAGAAGCATTTTTCACTTATTATGTTAATAATAACAAAAGTAGTCCAGCAAAGATGTGGAAATATTTAAAAAAAACTTCTATTTTAGGTAACGCTAATATCTCAAATATTCCTCAACATATGAATGATCCTGACAAAATCAATGACTTTTTCTTGGATGTGCCCGGCGATCCCAACATTGACAATGACCTTCTAGACTTCTATAAAACCAACAAATTTGGCCAAGAGGTCTTTGAAATTGAGAATTGCACTGAGGACGAAGTTTCAAAAATTATAGGTGCAATAGACACGAATGCTTCTGGTTTTGATGCCATCACAATTGAAATGATTCTCATGACGCTACCGATAACATTACCAATAATTACTGGGATTTTGAATAGATCCATTTCCGAATCAATTTGTCCGGATGCTTGGAAAATGGCAAGGGTTAAACCGCTACCAAAATGTCCTACTGTTGAAGAATATAAAGATTTGCGAGCCATTAGCATTATACCGGTTATGTCCAAGGTTATGGAGAGGATCGTGTGCGCTCAATTAACCAAATTTCTAGAAAATGAAACTGTTCTCCCTGCCATCCAGTCTGGTTTCCGTGGCCAACATGGCACTGCCACGGCATTGGCTCACGTGACTGACGACATACTGTCAGCCTCTGATACTGGAAAAGGAAGCATACTCGTACTGTTAGACTTCTCCCGCGCTTTTGATTGCCTTAGTGCTGAACTACTCCTGGCGAAAATGTCCTTTTACGGGGTTTCAGAATCTGCTTGCGACTGGTTTCAATCTTTTCTGACCGATAGAAAGCAATACGTGGTAACTGAGGATGACCAGGGAAATGTAAGACAGTCTAAAGTCAAAACAATTACCCGTGGCTGTCCACAAGGATCTATTCTCAGCCCTCTTCTGTTCATCCTGTACACATCAGATCTCATAACTAACCTTAAACACTGCAAAGTTCATCTATACGCAGACGACACGCAACTGTATCACTCTTTCAGACATCAAGCTACTACTGAAGCGGTACAAAACATAAATGAAGATCTTGATGTAATTTTCAAATGGACAAAGAAGAACGCTTTGCTGCTGAATCCAAACAAGTCAAAATTCATGACGCTGGGAACAAAACGTCAATGCGAAAAAATCATGGAAAACTCACCACATATTACTATCAATAATAATGTTGTGGAGAGAGTCATGACCGCGAGAAACTTGGGTTTAGTGATGGATACAGAACTTCATTTTGAACAACATGTTAACCAAAAAATTAGAACAGCTTTTTATAGGCTAAAGGTTTTGTATGGCATTCGAGATTTCCTGAAAGAAGAAGTAAGGGTACTTTTAATCGAATCACTTGTCCTTTCAATATTTAATTATTGTGACACTGTTTATGGACCAAGGTTATTTGAAAAAACAAGTCGCGCTATACAACGAGTCCAAAATGCCTGCGTAAGATTCTGCTATAAAATACCAAAACGGGCACATATAACACCTTACCTCAACGAACATAAAGTTTTGAAAATGGAGAGTCGAAGAGAGTTACATCTCGCCGTCCTAGTACACAAAGTTGTGCATACTAAGCGACCGAACTACCTGCACGATAAATTTGAATGGCTTGGTGATGCACATGATAAATATACCAGAAGTAAGGAGCTGAATAAAATGTCTATTCCCAAACACAAAACTGCTAACTATAGAGGAGGGTTTAAATTTGCAGCATCAAAGGTATGGAATGACTTACCACCACCATTGCAAAAATACATGACTCCCAGTACCTTTAAATTAAAATTAAAATTAATTCTAATACAAAAACAAATCATACTGGCAGAATTTAAATACAAAACAAAAAAAAGAAAAAAAAAAAAAAAGGAGACTGTCAATAAAGAATAAATATAAATATACTAATACGCCAATCTGTTGTTCTTTGATGACGGCAAAGGCAGACCCAATAATTAAAATTTTACATAATTTTTACTGTTATTTCATGTGCATATTTATCCTACATAATTATCATATTACTTATATATATATTATTATTTATTTACATGTTATAAATTTACTAGAGCGCCCGCTGCAAAATGATCCAAAACAACCTTTAAACGTATACAAACAAAGGGGCTCGCTGAAAATCAGCGCTGTAGGAACTCTTGACAAGTTTCCGACAGCAAATGCTGAGCGGGCCACCTTTTGCCAAACAAAAGCTGTAATATGCTAGCTTAAGGATGTATGTTTAACCATATAAAACTTTATTTATAAGTTATTTTGTAAGTTATTTATTTTGTAAGTTACTTGCCTTCTTGGTTAATTTGTTAGAATTTAAGTTAGTATATAATATCTTGTTTTATTTTTTATTCTTTACTGTATTTTTGTTTTGGCAATAAATTCCGTTCTTTCTTTCTTCTTTCTTAAATAAGGAGATGGGAAGACGAGATAAGAGAAGTAACAGGAAAGACGTGGACTAGAGAGGCAAAGGATAGAGAGAGATGGAGGTTCCTGGAAGAGGCTTATGTCAAGGACAATCTGGGAGAAGAAAACTAATAAAACAAACAATATTATTGTTAAAATCTTTAACCTAGAAATAAGCTATAAATAAATAAATAATAAATAAAATATTCGGATTCAGAGGGGTCGAACTAGCCAAAGAACACCTGGGGATCTAAAAAGGCCGACTTGGGTGAGTCATAAAATGATTTGAAACGGCCTTTTTAGAGGACCATTTTGCATGAATCACATGATTCTGTTCTAATGCCGTCTCTTTTGCCCACGTGAAAAAACTCTGACTCTATCCTACTTTCAAATAATTTTTTGATTCACCCAAGTGGGCCTTTTTAGATCCCCTGGTCCTCTAAAAAGGCCGTTTTGCATGAATCACATTATGATTCTGTTCTAATGCCATCTCTTTTGCACACGTGAAAAAACTCGGACTCTGTCCTACTTTCAGATCATTTTATGATCACCCAAGTCGGCCTTTTTAGATCACCTGCGGGTCTACCGCGTAATTCTCATTTTCATCAACATCAACTTGAGATTGAAATTTGACGTGCGTGCGACGACGCCCGCCTAACATGCCATCTCTTTTGCACGCGTTGAATTTCGCATGCATTTGCTTGAAGTTGATACAAATGAGAATTACGCGGTAGAGCCCCTGGTCCCCTAAAAAGCCCGCTTTGGATGAATCACATTATGATTCTGTTCTAATGCCATCTCTTTTGCACATGTGAAAAAACTGTGACTTTGTCCTACTTTCAAATCATTTTATGATTTACCCAAGTCGGCCTTTTTAGATCCCCTGTTACCAAAAAGTAATATGATTTGCTTCTAGACTCGTAACGGAAGTCTTCTGCTCTACGTCTTTCGTACGACACTACTTACAACAATTTCAAAGCTAGACGTTTTTTGTCACCTCCAAAAAATAGCGCTACTGTGCAACTTTGTTGAGACTTGGAAACTATATATTATATGTACTTGCTTATTTATTATGCATATCTAGCTATCCTAAACTATCACAATAACTGTTAGATAAAGCTTTATTTAAAATATTCTTTACCTATTTCTGTACCTACCTACTCTTGTACCTTTTCTTTATTGTCGAACGGCTGCTCTATTTACTATCTACCTTTAGCTGTGATTATTCCTAACTTTCAGCCACTTGAATAAAGTGAAAGACAAGGAAGATATGACTTTATTTCTGGGCTTACATATTTCACCTTTTTAATATTTAGTTCAATATTTTAGTAATATGTTTGAAGGCCGGGATTAATAATTTTCCCAGATCACAAACCTTTAACCTTTAACTTTTGCTTTTGATACGTTATCGAACGTTGACAGATACTAAGCGTTCTAGATTTCGAAGAAATTGCGCAAGCGCTAAATTGTGATAAACAATTACAACAATAATAATAATGTTATTGTCAGTTAAAGTAAAAAGTAGAATGTTTGTGAACGGCGTTACCTTATTTACTGCAAAAATAAAGGCGCTTAGCATTTGATTCAAAACACAATCTAAGCTGTCCTGCCCCCGTAGCACGATGACGCTTGACTTCGTTTGTCACCCGTTTTATATCGCGCACATCGACCAAAATACACGCTATGATAGGTCGATTGCACGCGACAAAACGCATGACAAACGAAGTCGCGCGTCGTCGTGCTACTGGTACTGGTATTCGTACAAAAAGAAAACTAATGAGAAGTAAATTTTTTTGGCCTAAGATGAACAAAGATGGAGGCAAAGACATGTCAATTTCAGCTTTAGGAGAACATGCAGTTGTTGAACGTTTTCAACACGAGAATACTAGGAGAAAATAATACTTTTCACATGGACGCGATGGACGGAAAAATATTTCCATAAATGATTTTTCTGAGCAATATTATCCTTGGATTTTAGTGTAAGAACCATACAAATACCATTTGTGGTTTGAAAGAAATAACCAATTTTATTTAATATTAGTCTAAAATCATGATTGACTTTTAACAATATTTTCATTAAATATACTTACCTTTAATTTATTTACCTTTAATATATTTAATGAAATAATAAACTTCATGTATTATTTCATTAAATATATTTTTATAAGATTAAATTTGACTTGTAAAAAGTGTATTGTGTACCTACTTTACAAAAATATATTATTTTAATTTGAATTTGCTGTTTCTCATATGCGAGAATAATTTCCTTAAATGAAGTTTTTTATTATAAAACTAACAATATATATATACACTGGTGGACATAAAATCGACTCAAGCATTGTTATTCTACATTTAAGGAAATAACCCAATCATACAAACATAAACATATGAAATATATAACATATCATTTTAAAGGTATAGGCCTCCACCTTTGATTAAATGCATTTTTGTCTTAAAGTATTTGAATAGCGAAAAATTGAAAAAAATACCCTCTTTTACAAAATCATTCATTTATTCATTAATTAAGTTTAACATTAGTACTTCGTGTTCCCCCCTCTAGCCCTTATAACTGCTTGCAGCCGGTTCTTCATTGACCTAATAAGTTTTTAATTAATTAAATGAAATTCACGTCCTGTATAGCGAATACTTTTAAACCAAAATGCATTTATTCAAAGGTGGAGGCCTATACCTTTAAAATGATATATATATTTCATGTTTATGTTTGTATGATTAGGTTATTCCCTTGAATGTAGGACAACAATGCTTGAGTCGATTTTTATGTCCATCAGTGTATATATACGAATAACTTTATCAATACGGTCATTTTTGGATGACGCTAGGAAGAGGCGCCTTAAAGTCTAACATTCCCCAAGGTACCCACTTGAAGGTACCATGGAAAAAAATTGTGTACTATAACGATATGAAATGGTTTACAACTTGCCTACATACAAAAACAAGTACATACATACATACATAGGTAGGTAAGTTCTCAATAGTCGTCGGCGGCGTCTTCATCGATTGGTCAGAGGCGGCTCGCCAGCGTGCCTTACCTGTGTGTGGCGAGTACGATCATTAACCCAGTTGCGTCCCGGCGCGGCGCGAGGCGGCTGGGCACGCGAGCTCGCTCGCCGCCGGTCGCCACCTGGCCCGGCGTCCTCACAGTGGACCATGCAGCTGCCAGAGCAACCACCGCCGCCACTCGCCTCGCTCTGGGACCGCGTTCTTAGAGCCCAAGCGCTACCACCCGATCTCGATGTCCAATTACTCTACGTCGCCATCAGAGATCGCCTCACTCATCCCGAGTGGGAAGTTCGTCTCCACGCTCTGAGAGTGCTCGCCGATTTGCTCCCGCTATCCGGAAACGCCCTCGCTTTCCCCTTCGACCAAGTCATCGACAACTTGGGGCATGGCTCCCCTAACGTACGCAAAGCAGCCCTTGATGCACTAAAGGTGTTCTGCTCGTATTGTGAAGAACCGGAGTGTGCAGCTAGAGCTATAATAGACAAGTGTTCCTATCAAAATATTAGACCACATTCAGCTAATATTGATTCAAAAGCAAATGTATTGACAGGTTTGATATTATCACTACCGTCAGTGTTGGGGATACTAAAAAGAAGAAATTCAAAGCTTGATATCTTCCCCATGTTTAGTATTCTTGGGGACAAACTGTTCGATCCTTTCCACAGAGATGTTGCTCTGCGGTCTCTGATTAAACTGCGGCGAGTGTGCGGTCCACGAGATTACATGATGTACCTGAAACAACTGGATCCAAAGGTTCAGAACAAATTCCGAGTTCTTTGTGAACTGTATGACGAAGATTCCCACGATGTCTATTACGCTAATAAGAAGTCCATTAGAAAAACTCATCAGATAGTAAAAGCAAATCTATTTTCAAGTACAATATCTACCCCTATTGTTTTATCAACAGACTCTTCATCGGAAGAGTCTTTCAATCACATGCCGTTCTTTAGGAATAATTTTGGAAAAGTGATCATAGAAACTGAAATTAAGTTTGACTCAGATACGGCTATCACCATGACTGTACTGGAGGAAAATGAAACTGAACCTGAAAGTGATAGAAACCTAGCTAGTGAAGATGATTGTGATAGTTCTGATCAAAATATGCTTAAGTATAGTGAAAACGGTGACTCTGAAGATACAGACGTTGTTGTGAAAAAAGTTCGTTTTGGCGGTGAAAGTATAAAAATACGTACTCCAGATAGTGAAAATCAAGTAACAAGTGAAGACGATAACAAATCGAATAGTCCACATGAGAAAGAAGATAATATAAATGAAGTTACAGCATCTAATACGCCGATCATAGTAAACAAAATGAATGAACTAAAAAACGAGGCTATCAATCGAGAAATCCATTCGACAAAAGCCAAAAGAAGTGGAATTCCATTGCCGGTTATTCAACCAAGAAATAGATCTCAGCTTCATAGCGTTCCTCTAACAAAACAGGGGAAGAAAGTTAAAGAGAAATCTAAGTCATTAAACGAATTGTACGACTATTTTAGATTGAGAAATGGCGTTGCTGGCGATGTTACGAAGGATGAGTTAGGGTTTGCACTGACGCTGACTGAAGTACGGAGTCCGGAAAAGGTGCCAAGTCCTGTAGAACTTCATAGAGAAGTTGAACTCCTTCATAATTTGCAGCGCAGTCCTGTCGTGTCACCGCGTAGACATCAATCTCGGTTCATACAACTGGAGCCAGACGAGTAAGATATTTAGTACATTTGTTTTGAGACTTAGGAGTAGGCGTTTTTTAAAACTTTTTTTTTCATCTTCTTCAACTTTATTATGCCACTTTACGATGGTCATCAACTTCTTTTACAGATTTGCAATGAGTGTTACTTATCCGGAAGAACCGAGTCTTATGTCTCCAAGAGCGGAATATCCTCTTCGAGCTCATTATGACTGGGAAGATTTAGGAATATTACCACCACATGTTGTGGATCAATTGCATAACCAGGTACCTACCTACTTACTAGAATAATAATTTTATTGAGCATGTTATTTTTTATTATGATAAGATGATGTATTGTGGTGGATGTGAATTTTGTAGGAGAACTGGATATCAGCTGTAAAAGCAGCTGATTATCTCCACGGCGCTCTGTTGGAAGCAGAAAATGTGAAAAGGATAGAGCCCAAAGCCTTATCTCTAGTGCAACACATGTGGGCTCTTAGCGAAGCGGTATGTAAATTATAATACCTAACCTAGATACATATAAACGGGGAGTAACTTCTTATTACAGTCGACCTTAGAACGACGAATACGCACACAGTCTCACACCCTACAATAGACATACGTGTACAACCGGTGAAAAGGGCTAAAAAGAAAATTTCAAGGTTGGCGGAAACGTACACCTTTGTCTATTCATTGTTCAGGGAAAACGGCGTATTTCCTTCTTTACAAATTAGTAGTTGTCGAATTAACTAAGGCGTTTCATTATTCCCAAATTAATCAATCAACCTGCTCAAATTATTATTATACTTAGACAAGCAGGTACTTACTAAAATTTCATCAAAGAACTGCCTCTATGGTCCAGTGGTCGAGACGTTCGAAACACTAGACCACAGATTCCGGAGGTCACGGGTTCAAATCCCGCAGACGCACATTTGTGTTCGGTCTTCGTGCTACGGAAATATTTGTGCCCGATATATGGCAATAAAGCTCACCACGCTGACCGTAATATTCGTCGTTGAAACGTGGGTGTATTATTAATCCCTGAGCTCTCGGGGATTAATGTCATAACGTCAATTTTTTTATTCATCAGAGGAATGTTGATGACTTCTTGCAGGTGTCAGCAGCCAAGGCACCAGCTGAGGGCGCAGTCTGCGCTTTGTTTCGTAGCGCCAGCAACAACTGCGCGAGACAGATAATGCCTGCTCTGGTGTCAAGAATGGCGCGAGAACCATTGCCAGCTGCGTTACCACACGCTCTGTTGCAGAGACTTACGCTGCACCACCTCGTCGACCTTATTTTTGACCAAAAAATGATTGGAGTAAGATTTAGATTGGAATGGTAATTTAGAATGGCTGGCATGAAAATTGTCTGTTTTGGTAATAGTTTTTCTTATGAACAAAACAGGTTTCGGGGGACCTGGAGACTCTGGAGAGGCTTCAAAATGCTCAACTAAGAGCAACTCTGTGCTTAGCCCGAGCCGCTGGCCCAGCAGCGGTTTTATCTGCCGTTCGAAGACGTCTTGCTGGTACCGCCAGAGCGGATATATTTTGCCAAAAGGTAAGCAACTTCATCACATTGGGGTAAATAAGAAAGTATAGATCAACAAACTAACACTTATTTTACGGTGTATTTTACTGTTGCAGCTTCGAGAACTGTTGAACAAGCCAATAAACAACTCCAAAACGAGTCAGATTTTAAGGTATTTTTCTTCCATTGTTTTAATAACTCCTCGCCTAAGCAATTGTGTTACAATTTGTTTAATTTCTCAGGGGATCTCATTTGCCTGTGCCGGTCAGGCGTCGTGCCAGATCCACGCCTCCTCCAGTCGCTCCACAGCCTCCGAGAAGATTGAGACCACTACCCGATTCGGCACCTTTACCAGGTTTGTATTAATTTTTCATAGTGTAGCATTCTGCTCTTGTTTGTCTAGCATTTTCCATCTCTTTTATCTGTCTCCTTCAAGTGTTTTTTTACATTGATTCCCGAAAATTCTGTTAGTATAGTTGCTAATTTTTGATATTTCTTTTTAGGGATATCACAGCCCAGAAGAGAGTTCTTGAGAACGTTGTCCCCAATACCTCTTAGTGACAAGTAAGTTGTTTATTATTGTTTTTTGGGAATCGATACCTACACATTGTGTACCTATGTAAATAAAGTGCTGTAAAAACAACTTGAGTGTGTGTATGTGTGACTAAATGTAGAAGGACGGTAATTTTGTTCGCGATTCCGGTACGCTAACGACCCCATTTCGTTGTTTATGTAAAACTCTCATTTACTTGCCCGTACCGTATTTCATATGGCTACGCTAGCCAACGCCAAGTCACTCACCCTTATTTGAATGTTCGACTAACACTAGCTACTGCTGGCAATCGATACATTTTAATGAGTAGAGTACTTTCGACCCTGGCTGGAGTGAAATGCCATTTAAACACTTTCAAAGAAATGCGTAATAATTTTGACCTTGCCGCCGAAATTCCTCGAAATGGTAAAACGTTCGTTTCCTTACAATACATAAAATACATTACCCTACTACTTTTGCAATAGTAAAAGTCATGGAGAGTTAATCACTCAGCTAAAGGCTTTTAAACTATACTTATTCCAATTAGTATATAGTTTTGCAACTAAAATAATCATATAAGTCCTAAATAAGTTGTCTCTCAGCTGCCTTTGCAGTTGTTATAATAACTCTTTTATTTGAAAAGTCTTCTGTAGAATTGGATTATGCCAAATTATTAGGTACCTCAGCTATCAAGATCTGTCCTTTGTAAATTTTTCCGAGTTTTTTCTTTTAGTTACCATGAAATTATTAGCGACCAGAAATAATACATTACTTACCATATTTATTTCTTCATTGTTTTTTTATTCTACTTCTAACTTTTGGTCTACTAGTTTGTAAATTAGTGCGAGGGTTTCGGCACCGCACTCACCAACCCGCCTGTCCACTGTGTGTGAGTATAGGCATTTCTTGCAGGAGGACCGCAAGTGGTGAAATCTTGGAAAGGCCTATGTCCATCAGTGGACGAAGACAGGCTGATAGATGGATAGATGGATGTATAGACTTTAAGCCAACCGTCAAATCTTTTATGCTAATCAAAATAATTAGTGCAACATGGTGACTGATCTTGCAAATTGTTAAATTATCAAAAGTTTTATTCCTTTAAACTCCGTCTGATTTGTTCACATGAGCGACTAAATATATTTGAACATTCCTAATTCAAAATACATTTGAATAACAACGTTCAGTTTGCTTTTTTCCATTTCCTGTCTAGCCACTTAAAATAAAATACCTTAATTCTACAAAGATGATTAAAATCAAGGGTACCTAATACCTAGACATTAATTGCGTGTCCCACACTACTAACCTACATTTTTGAAGAAAAATTATTAGGCGACCTCCATTCAGACCGTTTACGGATGCCCCATTTGTGATATCGTTCAATCGCTCCACTTTAGTAAAGTAATGGTCAACTACTGCTTTTATTATTTTAAGTTTTACCAAAAAGTAAACTCGTTAATTTACGTGACCATTTAGACCAGATTACGTTACCACATTGTATATGCACATAGTGCATATTGTTAAGGCGAATGGATACGCCAACTGCAATTTGGACCTGTCTTTGAAGGCCTACTCCTCCCACACGGGTGGTCCAAAAACTTTCATAAAAATATATGATAGGCATTATACAGCCAAAAATAAATTTGAAGTTTCATAAACTGTTTTTCTATTGTAAATTTTGACAAAAAAAAATCGAAAGTCATCGAAAGTTTCACATGATTAACACAAGAATTCTCTTACTCCTTCCAAACGCCTAAAGCGATTTTAATCATTATTTCACCAAATTATAGGAAATTTTTAGATCTCAAAAATTTAAGTTCAAAATTTTTTTTTCGTCCATGGCGTCCATGTGAAAAGTATTATTTTCTCCTATTTTGCGCTAGCCGGAGACGCAGTGGTTGTCGTAACAGCCACCATTCAAGGTACGCTAAAATGAACATTATTTCAATGTCGTTTCCGTTGATATTTGTACCGACACACATCGGGTTGCTTATTTAGCGTGGTCATGCGCCTTAAAACAAGAAAACATTATTGTTTTTCAAAGAAATGTGCAATTTTACGCCATTCACAATATTGTAAAGAGTCATGCACGTGACACGTGTGCAACATTTCTAATAATATTCTTCTCTACCAGTATAGTGTGTTTGGAAAGCTACTTAATTTACATAATGCAGGAGGTATTAGTAACGAGTTCATCAACATGCTGATAATCGATCGAGGGGAGGCGACGACGACGCCGACGGCCTGTATAATGTTGTTAGTCCACAATGTCCTGCCCCATATACGGCAAAGGCATACAAGTTGAATGAAAACTTTGAACGCGTGTATCAGGACTTCGTAAACTGCAGAAACTGGGTGGGTTAGGGCAGTTGTGTAGAATACAGGTAGTGGCGAGGCGTCGTCGCGTGGTGACGAGTCATTGGGGTGTCGAGTTCACTCGGTGCGGCGCCGCGGCGGCGAGCGGCCATGCTGCGGCTTTGCTGCTGCCCCCAGCTCGCCACCGTCACACCCTCGCCCGCCTCGCCCCGCCTGGCCCCCGACCTCGTCGCTGACCTGCCAGCGCACACCCGGTAACGACCTCTACCTACCCCACAACCGACTGTCAATCATAAACTACCTATTTACATAAACGAGCGCTTTCTTTTCTTTTCCAGGGACTCGAGTGCTACAACGGCGAGTCTCGAAAACGATAGAAAGCTCAAGTTTGATGACGAAAAATCACTTAATAGTACTATTGGTGAGACGACTGAAATCGATGTGTCATCGACTGAAGTGATCGAAGAACCACCGCCACCGCCGCGCTCGCCGTCCATTCGAATTGAAGACTATTCGGAAAAGACGAGTCTACCATTTCAAGACGAAGTTGATCTTCGAGCGGATCCGGTTACAGAGTCTCTACAGAGAAGTGAAAGTAAACTATTCGGAGACGTTGAATCGATATACGGCTCTCAAAAATCTCTTGAAGCCGTATCAGTGGAATCTCCGTCTAAACGATCACCAAGCAGAAAATCATCACCGAGTCGAAAATCATCGCCAAGTCCGGTTCGCTCGGAAAAAAGTGCCTTATCCAGTCCAGCGAAAAGTCGAGCAAGTACACCGGCCCCTACGAGTGAACCATACGACGAGCAACCATCGCCAATCGAGCGAGACGTACGTACGGCTCTCTCCGAATGTATCGTGCCGCCTCGACACGAGGATTGGGAAGTCATTGTAAACGCACTTGTGGAAATTGAAAGGTTAGCTTCAGACTCTACGGCACGCGCCCCAGCAGCGAGCTGGCGAGCTGTCGCGCGTTCAACCGCCGGCCACGTACGCTCGTTGAGATCTCGGGTGGCCAGATCTGCATGCAGTGCGTTAGGAACGCTGTATCAACATCGAGGTCGAGCATTAGACCCAGAATTAGATGAAGCGACAGCAGCACTGTTGGACCGATGTGCAGACGTGAACAGATTTCTAAGAGCAGATGCAGCTCAAGCGTTAGTTCAGGTAGCTTGTGGTGGAAGCAGCGCACGCTCTGTTGTGGCTCTGTCTCGTCGTGGCATGACGCACAGAGCGGGCCCAGTCCGAGCAGCCGCGACCAATGCTTTAACCAAGCTAGTCGAGTACCATACCGCATCAAGAATCCTCGACCTACCGGCAGAACCGAGGACTGTTCTACTTCGAGCAGCGGGAGACCTTTTAGGAGATGCGAATGCTGAAACCCGGGTACACGCAAGGAACTTGTGTCTAGCTCTTGGGGAAGACCTTCGATTCCGGCCACTGCTAAAAGAATCCATGCCAGCAACTCGCTATCGAGCTGTAGAGAAATATGTAGATAAGCTACGTTGTCGGTGAAAAGGATATTAAATTTGCAGTCGAGGACTATAACCCGATTACCTAATAAATGAACGTCTCCACCACTCAACGTTTAGAAAGAAATAATGGAGTCTCACTACTTGTTTGAAACATGCCGAAAACGTCCGCCCCACAATGTGATAAATGTATTCTGTAAGTTGCTATGTATTATTTTTATAAATATTGACGCGTATAATTAATTTAATTAATTAGATGACTTTTACTAAAGATTAATTTAACAAGGATAGAAGACAGCAAATGTTAGCTCTATCTATAGTGTTTAAGTAACAAAATTGTTATCCTCCAATGGAGCGATCTATGTATGTATTTAAATATAACACTAATGTTTTTAAATATACAATTAAATCCGTAAATAAAGAATTTAATAAAAGGCTGTGCATTCAATTGATTTGATCAATACTCTTTCTTTACTACTTACAATATAGGTGATTTTTGTGTCAATATCAGAAGAAGGACATTTGTAATTTTGTTCAGAGGTAATTATTTTTTAAAGTACAACTGTCTAAAGGTTTTATTTTTATTTTATGTCATCATAATATCCGAAGAAAGATTTTTGTTATTTTTTTAGTACAATAACAAGTAACATACATAATAATAATGTTCAATTCAATTCAATTCCATTTTATCTGGCTTCCGATAATGTGACTCCACACATTAGTTCCGCCAATGTCAAGTTTTAAAAGTAAAAAGACGCACAGTGGTTAAATAACAATTAGATACCTACAACTTATAATAATGTTTATATCTTTTCTGTCATTCTTGTAATGTTTTTCAGTTATTAAATTCATTCAACTCGATTGGATGGAAGGTCTCTAAGGAGTTTCGCTTAGTGTATCCAAAACAGTTACGTTCAAGACGCGTCAGGTTTAGTTACTGTCCCATAAAATTCTAAGCTAACTTATTAATTTCATTTAATATTTAGTTTATATATTTTTAGGGTTCCGTAGTACCTAAAAGGTAAAAGGAACCTTTATGGTGAGACTCCGTTGTCCGTCCGTCCGTATGTCACAGCCTCATAACTTTAGCACCGTTAAAGATAAATACATGAAATTTGACACAAAAATAGCATTAATTTGCCCACATATGAGGATGTAAAAAAAAATATGAAAAATTTGAAATTGTTCAAAATATTTCCAAAACAAAAGTGAGACAAATAAAAAATATTTGCCTAAAAATTAGAGATGAAACGGATATCCGGTTACTATCCGGTATCCGGCCGGATAGTAGCTAGTATCCGGCCGGATACCGGATACTTAACTCAGCATACAAAAAGTCGTTTAAATCACAAAATAAATTGATTGTATCAATGATTCCATAATCTATATTCTAATACATAAAGTAAATAAGAGTTGAGCTATGGTAGATAAAGACAAGCTGTACAGCTATTGTTGGGAATTACCGTTTGTGCTTTTTTTCATACATTACACCAGCTTCTTTTGCTCTCACAATATACCAGATGTAAGTCAACAGGTATCTTTTAATAAAAACACATGGTCTAGGAATCATACTGAACAATTTTTCTAAAGAAACATACGAGTACTTGTGGAAATGAAAAAATATTTTCATGTTTCCTTACTTATTTTAAGACCTACTGTGAATTTTGAAAGGGCATTGGGTGGGCAGGTTCAATTAATTTTTTCAATATGTTACTTTGGGAAATCTGTTCAGTATGAACAGTAGATTACGCGATTTCATTTAAATATACCTGTCCATTTATGTACAGTATACACCGCTGCAAAGAGACAAAAGATACATATTGACGAATTTTGTTAGGATCGGAAATTGTTTCGCGTTTGCAGACCAGTGGGTCTACCGCGTAATTCTCATTTTCATAAACATTAACTTGAGATTGAAATTTGTCGTGCGTGCGACGATGCCCGCCTAACATGACATCTCTTTTGCACGCGTTGAATTTCGCATGCATTTGCTTGAAGTTGATACAAATGAGAATTACGCGGTAGAGCCCCAGCTTTTGTATGATTGTGATTGTGATTTAGAAAATACACAAATAATCTCGCCCAGTTGCACCCGCACGCACCTTGGTGCGTAATGTTTAGACATGGTTAATTAGTGCGAAACGCATATCTTGAGCCGGATATATTCGGCCGCCGGATATCCGGCTATCCGGCCTAGTGCCTCGCCGGATATCCGGTATCCGGTATCCGGCCAAATCACTATCCGTTTCATCTCTACTAAAAATACAACATGGGTATCAAATTGTAGGTATTAAAAAGTTGATTCTAAACATATATACTTTTAATATATTTACTGACACTGGTTTCGAGAAATGTTTAAAAAACCCCAAAAATATGTATGTCGTTCCCCCCCCTTATCTTCGAAACTGGTAGACCGAAAAATATGATAAAAATGTCAATTATAGATCATAACTGGCCAATTACAGGAAAACTATAGCGATTAAAAAATAATTCAGCACTAATGAGAAATATAAAAAAAGAAGTAAAATGAATTTAAAAAAATGTTTTATAAAAACACAATATGGGTATCAAATTGTAGGTATTAAAAAGCTGATTGTAAAAATATATACTTTTATTATATTTACTGACACCGATTTCGAGAAATCTTTAAAAAACTCCAAAAATATGTATGTCCCCACCCCCTTATCTCCGAAACTGGTAGACCGAAAAATATGAAAAAAATGTCAATTATAGATCATAACTGGCCAATTACAGGAAAACTATAGCGATTAAAAATAATTCAGCACTAATGAGAAATATAAAAAAAAGAAGTAAAATAAATAAAAAATATATTTTATAAAAATACAATATGGGTATCAAATTGTAGGTATCAAAAAGCCGATTGTAAAAATATATACTTTTACTATACTTACTGGCACTGGTTTCGAGAAATCTCTAAAAAACCTCCTTATCTCCAAAACTGGTGGACCAAAAAATATGAAAAAAATCATGGTAATATGTGTTTACGTAAAGATTACAGGAAAAATAAAGCGGTTGAGAAATTCACGAAAAACTAATGACAAAATTAAATTTATCATCCACAATACGGAACCCTAGGTACGCGAGTCTGACTCGTACTTGGCCGGTTTTTTTTTAAATAAAACTCGTTACGTAACAGGTAAATATATATTCAAGTATCAATCGTTGATTGTGCGAATATATTCCTACAAACGAAAGGAATGTTAAAAACATACTTCGTTATACCCTTCAACGTAACGAAATGTTACTTCCTGAGCAGTATATTGTGATTAGTGTAATATCATCTATTTTTACCCGACTACGGCGAAGCAAAAAGGAGGGTTATGATTTTGACCGGTATGTGTGAATGTTCATCTGTTCCCTCATAACTTCTAAACTACTTATCATAATTAGACAAATGAGGTATCGTTGGAAGAAAATATTCTCATCTGAAATTTTTATGTACAAACGAATCAATATTTATCGTCTATTAAATAAACAACTTACACTTAATAGATTTCAATGTATTTAACAAATATTCATAGTGATGTTCAGAGGATAGCCGTGGTCTTATGCCACCTACCCTAAAAAGTGCAAAGGCAAAGTGCCAATGACAATAGAGCGTATTACAGTAGTCGGGTTTTAGTATTTGAACAAATTTTTTATTTGGTCAAGAAGTAGATTATTTATACCAATATATTGTGATAAAATCATAAATGGGTAATATGGGTAAAACAGATTCCGTATTTTATTTTCTAGAGATAAAAATGATTACAACGAAACTGACCTATATTTGCTAGGCAGTCGCAAATTATTATTGATTATTATGTAAATACTAAAATAAGCGTGAAACTTTTGTGTTTTTATAAACCATATTTAATATATTATATAACTACATCATTAGGTAGGTACCTACTCAAAGTATGGCAAAAATATTTGACACAAAATTTTCCAACTGGCGTCACATTTTTTGAATATGCCCTCATATCCAAGGTTGTAGAAAAATAAAATATTTTTGGCAAATTTTGGATAAGACCGGTGTATCGTATGGAAAGGGGTATACCGGTACACCCAACTCCCGACACCCAGTCTCTTCTTAAGGGTGCCCCGAGCGTTTGCCTTTTCTCTGTCTTTTTTTTTACGTGTAAAGAAAATAACCAAACTTTTGCACTGTTTTAATGTTTTTCGTTGTTATTTTCATCATATTGTTCTTAAATAAAAAACTATCGTGTATAAACGCTCCAGTCGTCTATGAACTTTATTTTAGTAAATGAATCATGATATCAAATTACTTATTTATATAAAAAAGTAGGGAAATAGAGGAAAAAATTACTCGACAGGAGGTAACTTTTGCGAATATATTCTATCGAGCCAACTTTATCAAATCGTGTTTCCATCGTGTATACAGTCTAGTATACAAGGTGACTTTTTGATAATCGTCCAAATTCATACTGGAGGCTTGGTAAGTGATCAGCATCATGAATCGATAACAATTTTTGTGAAATTCGTATAATGAAATTTTGACTTCCCATAGTAATTCACTCCCAGTCCTGAGTGAATCACTATGGGGAGTCGAAATTTCATTTTACAAAAATCATTATTGGTTCATGATGCTGATCACTTACCAAGGCACAAGTATTAATTGGGACGATGTTCACAAATTCACCTTGTATATCCCCAATAACACCAATCTAGATTTTAACTTAATTGTTTATTACTTCAAACAAGGGTTATAAAAACGTGTTTGTATATGTAAAAAGCTCGGTGCGCTCTTAAAAACGCTAAAACTTTTTATGGAACTCGGAAATTAGCCATAGAGATTTAAGGAAATTTCGTTTCGAAGTAACATTTGTCAAAATTTTGTAAACATAAACATGTCATCTCCAACTTAAAACGTATAAAATCCGAAAACAATGCTAAAGCATGATAAAATTCTCTAGTCACTACAAAAATGACCTGAATGGATCTCTTCGAGCTCTCGACTCCAACCCTGCTGAAATTGGGCTCGTTTCTGTTTTGGTCGTGTCTGTACATCCTCAGCTGCCTGAATGCACCGGATAAACCCTCGGAATGGTCCGCGAGGGCCGTCACTTTGCTACATGGCAGTGTGGCTACTGTCGTTGGATGTTTGCAATGCCGTTTGACTCAATTAACAGAAAGTCGGCTTACAGGTAAGTCAGTGCAAATAAAAAAACTGGCCAAATGCGTATCGGGCCACGCGCAGTGTAGGGTTCCGTAGTTGCCCTGCACAATATGCGGACTTCTTCTCCAAGTACATTATATAAGTTTGTCGACGAATACAGATCGCGCCAAACTTCTCGCAAGTTGCTCTTCCCAAGAACGGCCCATACATTTTGTTCCTGCTGATGCGAATCGCCCCGTGTTTAGAGGGGACTAAAAGTTTGGCGCGATCTTTACTCGTTAACTTGTACAGCCTACTTAGTTGTGGTAGTTTTCCTTTTAATTTCGTTATGTATACTACTGCCGTGATTTTTTTCACGTCTCCAAATACGACCGTTTCGCTGGCAGGGGGGGGACACTTGACTCATTGACTCTAACAAAAATTAACACTTTTGAGCTTAATATTTCGCTAACGGAACCCTGGATAGAAAAATGGTCTGCTCACACCCCCAATATTTTTAAATTACCTATCTAACGACACCCTACACTAGAGGATAGACGAAAAAAAAATCATCGCCACTTTACGTGTAGAGGAGATACCTACCCTAAAAAAAATATTTTACAAAATTTTACTGTACCACTTTATCAAAATTCAAAAAGTTTATTTTGCAAAGTAGGTATATATAATACACGTTTCACAAGTCAAATTTTAATCTTATAAAAATATATGTAATAAAATAATGAATGTACATGAACTACTTAGATTAAATGTTTATTTAATTTATGTAGCAATATATATACGATTAAAATTATAGGTAAAATATTATTATACAAGGTGAAATCCAATCAACCGCCCGAACCCATACCGGCGACCCGGCCAGGGACCAGGAACAAGGTTCAATGATCACCAACCGAGCCCCCAGCACGAATCCAGGCGGCTGACCAAATCTCATCCTATATACTACATAGTAATAGGTTACATATATAAATACATGCCTACCTCCTCCCATTCGATTAGTCTTGCTAAGAAGAACGGGCAAGAAACTTGGCAAGATCATGTCTTTTTTCGGCGTGATAAATATGTAAACCCATGCCAAATTACAGCTTTCTAGTACTAATAGTCTCTAAGCTAAGCCGCGGACAGACAGACAGACGGACATAAGGGTTCCTTGTTGTTGACTACGGAACCCTAAAAAGGGCATGTAGACGTAGTCATATTGCTGCAGTCTCATTAATCACACCTGAGTGAATGTTGAAACATCAACAGAATGGATATAACATTGCAGAAAAAGTAACGCCACTACAGTACACGCTGATGTTATGGTCTTGGGGGTACTTTGCCTTCGACCTAATGTGGTGTGTGGCGTCATGGACGGAGAGTGCCCTAATGCTCAGTCACCATGTCAGCGCCCTCGCCGGTATCATGATTTATATGAATAAGCCGTATTCTGGCTGCACTTTTGCCTGTACCCTCGCAATGCTGGAATGTACGAATCCTTTGTTTCAAGCTCGATGGTAAGTTTATTGAATACTCAGTTACGCCATCGCCAGGGCTACAGCTTCAGGCTTCTGGAGGCGCTTCTTGCTGCGCTTCCAGGCGGTTTTTGCGACGGGCTTTGCCCTGCCACGACACCCGTCGGCGCCTTCATGTATAGCGCACTCGCTCGCTCAAAGCGCTCGACACTAGGTTCGTCCTGTGCGCTCGATTAGTGTTTCAACCGGCCGCCTCCCCGCACGCCGCCGTCGCGAGAGCGCAGGTCACTCGAAGTCGGACAAGACGCGCGAGCGGCGACCCATGGCCGGCTCTATACAACTTCATACATTTGTTCTCTCCGCGGCGCCGTCGCAAGAAGAACCGCTTGGTGCTTAGTTACAGTCAAGATCACGTCAAGTTATACACTTGCAGTACTACATTAACCCCTATAGTAAAGTTAAGGTAGGTACCTACCAAGACCAATGTGTATAGCTTGATGGGATCTTGACTGTACAAAAGGGTGCGTATTATATGTTTTTCTCGTGTAGTCTTCATATTTTATCCTATTATCAATCAGCACGGACGAAGTTTTAGGCAAAAGCGAAGTTAGTGTGTTATACATATAACTTTCTTTGTGAAATGTTTCAAAATTATGGTGAAAACCGCATCTAAATCCACTTGGAAATTTAGAAGTTTTTATATAATAAGCGATACTTACACAGACAAACGCAAATTGCCAGTATGTTTTATACTAGTTAAGTAGTTATTTATCTATCTCAGTGTCTATTTATCTGTAAGTATTTGTTTATTAGTTGACTGACAATTATCATGAAGATTTCGATATGTCTGGAACGGTCCAGTTGGTTTGATTGAATTGTGTCATGTCAAACTTTAGCCAAGCCGAACTGAGCATGTATGGCGAAAGCAAGATTAAACCGTGTTCTCAGAAAAACGAGGCCCAAAAAGCGCGGAACTGGGCTAGATCTTGGCTAGATCGGAATGGCAAACGTTCTACCAGCTACCATCCGTCGTCAACTCGTCATAAGACATCTCGGTCGCTCCCCTGGAGGCTAATCCCGGTGGCATGGAAATGGTCTCCATGGTCTAAATGGAGTGAAACTGCTTATCTCTGACGAAAACAAAAATATGCTATTCTAACGATCTCCATTTACAGATTATTGGTCGCAAATCAGCGAGATATTTCGACTGGAATCTCCATAGAGAGATTTATCTTCATGGTCGTAATATTTGGCTCAAACCCGGAATAGTCGAGGTCCTGGTGACGTACAAAACGTCAGGCGGTAGCTAGAAGTGCGTTTACAACATCCGATCTTTCTTTCCGGGCGGGGAGGTCACCATCCTCTTTGACAGCATGTGTTTATATCTAGCGGGCTCCCTGGGGCCATCGTAATAAAACTAATAATATAGTCCCTTTAATTGAACGAGCGAGCCAAGTTCCCCGAGTCTTCTTGAACAATCCGGCCGTTGTACCTATATATCGTTGATCGGAACGTCATGAAATTTGGTCGGCGAGTAAATCAGACAAAAAGAATTTGTAAGTTCATTAAATTTAAATTCTTCAGTTTCATCACCCTGGGGCGCCAGGGACTTCGCTGGATTAAACACATAGTTGACATGGGGCAGCTGTGAGCCGCGGCGGATAGGATCATTTGGATTATTTTGGATTGGTGCCGCATTATCTTAGTCTACGGCAGCGTTTCTTAACCTGTGGTCCGCGGACCCCTGGGGGTCCCCGAGCATATGTATGGGGGTCCGCAGCCTAATATATGGACCATTTAACAATCATAAATATGTTATAAACAATCATAATTTAGTTGCAAAAAAGCAGCACCAACCTTTACTTAAACGTATTTTATATGAAAGTTTTTTTTTTTTTGTAATTTGTAGAACTAAAATAAATGGTCTAAAATTTATTGTTGCTTTTTTATTAAGGGGGTCCCTTAAGTTGTGCTTGATTTCCTAAGGGGTCCGTGGACAAAAAAGGTTTAGAAACGCTGGTCTACGGTAATCGCGCTAAAGTTTGGCTAGAGTATTTGGTATATTTCCGTGGTTGTCGTGCTAACTTCCTACTGCCGCTGCCGCGTAGCCCTAATACATCCAAATGGCCGTGCATGCATTTTTAATTCTCGGTTTTCTGGTAGCTAGTCACCTTGCCTTTCGTCACGTCACGCTGATTTCACCACTGTAACTAAACTAGAATGTTTAGTCCCAATGAGTCATACCTAAACCTGTCACACTGCGACTTGTTGGGACAAAAGCAGTTCAAACTAAACTCAGTTTACACACATATGATGCTGGCCGGACACACTGCAGGCGGTCTAGAGTTCTGCGTTCACTGTAATCTATGCCATGAGACGCATGGCTTGGATTTGAATTAGATTTTTACACACACAGACTGTGACAGTCAAGGAGAATTCGCGTTCTGATTGTTTGTCTGAACGCAGAACGAGGAACTACACAGTGTCACAACTTAATAGTACCTTCTTTATTTTGCAGGTTCCTCAGGCACGAGGGTATGAATAAAACAACGCTGTTCTTTGCGGTAGAAATCACGTATTTAGTCATGTTTTTGTTCTTACGCAGTATTCTTGGGAGTTACATTACTTACAAAATAATAAAAATGGAAATTTTCGATATTGATGAAAAGATCATCTCAGGAATATTTTTAGTGGTATCGTTGCTTTTCATAAATGACATTATTGGATTTGTGAGACATAGATACCAGGATAAAGTCGTGAGTATGTATATCCCATTAAGATTTTGTAAACGTGATTTAAATCTACTATTAGTTCAAAATCATTTCTTTTTTTCAGCGAGACTTGACACCTTGCTAACAGAAGTTGTGGAGGCCAGTACAAAACCTTTATGATCAAAATGTCTTAATGGTGTCGATTCGGCGCAACACAACTTATTTGACAGGACTAACCTTATTTTAAGCATCCTGTCTTTTTCTTTCTGTATCGAATAGACAAAGACAGGACGCTCAAAATAAGGTTAGTCCTGTCAAATAAGTTTAGTTGTGTTGCGCTGAATCAACAAAAATGTCCATCAAGTAAGAAATTTGGCTAGATTACTTTAAAATTGTTAAGTATCAAATTCTTATTTTCTTTTTTTGTACAATTGCTAAGAAGTGTTGTTTATATTAGCTAAGTAACTAAATGGTGGACCGTATAATAAAACCAATCACTGAAAAGCGTTTGTAGACATTTTATTTCTCCTCTAAGAGTTGCACCGGTTGTAACATTTTGACAAAGCTTAGGTTAACCCTCGGATTTTTCAATCAGATAAATCAATGGAAGAACAATAGATAATGAACTGAAAGATAAAGTATATGAACTATGAAGTTAACATTTTGCATGCCTAAAATGATGTAGAGTCTAGAGCGAAAAGGATTCTGCACCCATAGTCACGTCTCAGCTGCTTTCTGCTTTCTGCAACAGAGTGTATTTTAGCAGTCTCTTATATTTTCGCGAGTTACGTGGAACCCTTGTAACCGCTCTACTGAGCCACAGTGTTCCGTGGAACATCTTTTAGGAACCGCTGATCTAGAGAATGATGTTGATTTGGTGTAGCGCAATTAACTTTTATTTTTGACAGGACTAAACTTAATTTAAGTATTCTGTCTTTCTTTCTGTATTGAAAAGACAAGGACAGAACACTTAAATTCAGTCCTGTCAAATAAGTTAAATTGTGACACCGAAACAAAGCTATTGATTCAAATGATTTTTTTATGCAAACATGAAAGTTAGCAAGCTTTTTGGTCCGAGTGTCAATAATGGGGACGTTGGTTCTTTTTACCTGTTGGTACTTCAAAATGTTTTTAATATTGTCTAACTACCTACAAACTTACCTTAATTAATTTTTGCTGAATCAATATCAACTTGCCTCAAATCTTTTTTTAATGCCAACAATTCAATAAAGCATGCATGTAGTCCTAATGTTTTAAAATGTATACAATTTGTTAATCTCTTCTATGGTGGTTAGTTCTGTTGTATCTTCCAGGATTATTTCTTCTGTTTCTCCAGTCTCGGCCTCTCTGTTGGCCATGGCCATTCCCATGGTCATTACTTTTACTACTATCTGGTCCATGTTTCCGGTCATCTTTGTAGTTCCTGTACGGATGATGCCTGTGCGACCAGTTACCTTGCAAGCTAGCCATTACCAAATCTGGTGTGTTAAACTGTTTAGCGACCTGAACAGATCTCTGATCATCGTCATTTATATTTTTGGCCATTTCTACAAACTGTTGCCTCACATTAGTTTGGTTCAGGAAGTCGAAGGACTGGTCTAATGAGGAGCAACGTATCGGTGGTGGAAGCGGAGCCATACGGGCCCGGCATTGCAGCGACAGCGTGCGATGGAACAGAGGCGTGCCACGGAACAAATTAATGGCATAAGGCACGGAGACATCGTGACAGAAAGTTATAAACGCAAAGTTTTTCTGCCTCCCATCTCTATCTCGGGGTATTGTTACTTTCTCCAACGGTCCAGCCTGGTTAAAAGAATAAGTACCTATTGTTAATCCACCGTTCGTTACAATCAACGTCCACAACAAAAACAACAACAAACCTGCAAAAACAGTTCGTACAAAAGTTCTTCTGTAACTTGGTCCGATAAATTACCACACCAAAGAGTCTTGTTGTTTTCTTCTATCATGTTTCTCTGTCGAGCGTTTACTTTAGTGCAAGAAAAACTATGCGTAGGAATACTTTACACAATAATATAGGTAACAAAAAACTGAAAAATATCAAATTATTTTAGTTTTTATGGACAATGACAAGTGTCTCCAACTCCTGTCAAAATGATGGTGTTGCTACTCTAAAAATACGGTAGATAGATGATTAAATATTACAGCAGATAAAAAGTGAAAATATGGTGCATTGATATCTGTTGTTGCCGGCGCCAGACATGTGTCCACTTATTTGCACACTTCTTCGACGACTTTGTACACACATTTGGCGTACCTGCCACACATGCTTCGCAAACTCTTTTCTCCACAGTATGCTGGTAGACAACAAAGGAGATGGACGACGATTTCGTGGACGCAGTGTGGTTATATTATTTATGTGCATGTAATTATTTTTTACATCTGCAACAAAATATATCGAAACGTCCGAGAAGAAGGCGTGAATGGATGTGTGTCTATTTTGAACGATCAAACACGTAGTTTCTCACACAACCGTTCCGTACAACAGCGCTCGCGCAACTGGTCTTTGCAAATAGGCCAAATAGTGTGGCAGGCTACGCACTTATTTGAACACATTCCTTTGATGTGCGCTAAAAAACCGATACCGCTCGGCAAAGTGCAAATCTGTGTACAAACTTTGGAACACATAGACAAAGTCTCGTGCCACACTAATTAAATCATTCTTCAGACTTCTCAACTTGTATCAGCGTGTCAAGCACTGAGAGGCATTTTAGGCTTAGACAGGCGCGTGCGGCTGGCGTTGATCTGAGTAGGCATTATAATGCCGGAATAATGCCGGCGCCAGACATGTGTCCACTTATTTGAACACTCGAGTGGACACACTGTGTGGCACGAGACTTTGTCTATGTGTTTCAAAGTTTGTACACAGATTTGCACTTTGCTGAGCGGTATCGGTTTTTTAGCGCACATCAAAGGAATGTGTTCAAATAAGTGCGTAGCCTGCCACACTATTTGCAAAGACCAGTTGCGCGAGCGCCGTTGTACGGAACGGTTGGGTAAGACACTACGTGCTTGATTCTGGATTCTCTGAAACAAGTAAAAATAATTCCATCAAGAATATTCCGTCAAGTCTCGCTCTCGATATGTACCTAGAGCCACGACTAGGGCATGCACCCGGGTATATAAAATTACTTTATTCAATAAATACACATATGCAAAGTAAATGTATTGAAATAACAATTAAAATTCATCAAATATATATACATACCTTGTTCTATTACGATACATTTCACACATCCATTCACGCCTTCTTCTCGGACGTTTCGATATATTTTGTTGTACATGTAAAAAATAATTACATGCACATAAATAATATAAGAAAGAAAGAAAGAAAGAAAGAAAGAAAGAAATTTATTTGGGGACAAAAAGAATACATGGAAAAGCAACATATAGGTACATAATAACTATTAACTTAAAACTAGTACTTATAATTAACATATTAATCACAATAGTCTAAGATTAGGATGAAACTATCCCATGCATTCAACGTCACCAAATTGGCCATAACTCAGCATGGTGCTGTGAGCTCACTGCGTCCACGAAATCGTCGTCCATCTCCTTTGTTGTCTACCAGCATACTGTGGAGAAAAGAGTTTGCGAAGCATGTGTGGCAGGTGCGCCAAATGTGTGTACAAAGTCGTCAAAGAAGTGTGCAAATAAGTGGACACATGTCTGGCGCCGGCATAAAGATAACTACCTAACCACTCGTGAGCCAAACCTCGAATCCCATACTTATGCAACTTTGACAGTAGTATTGAATGGTCAACGTAATCAAAGGCCTTACTCATGTCTAAGAAGACTGTAACTGTAGGGTTACCTTTATTTAGATTTTCGGTTAGTCCTTACAAGGCATTGCAACCTAATGAGTAAAATAGGTAAAGTAACGTTGCCGATTCGGCTAAATACAATTTTAACTAATGTGGCAGGACTAACCTTATTTTGAGCGCTCTGTCTTTGTCTTTTCGATACGGAAAGAACAAGACAGAAGACTCAAATTAAGTTTGATTCTGTCAAATAAGTTTAGCCGAATCGACACAATTGTATCCTAACCGGACCATATACCAGTATAGACCGACTAACAAGACACTTGAACTCAAAAGTACTAGAGATAATAACAATAATAAAATAAAATTGTTCTCCTGTTTCTCTTTATCAATAAAGCTACGCTATTTTTATAAGTCTGTGGCAGCAATTTATTTATTTAGGAAAGGAAGATTTAAAGTCTTGTTTTCAATAACGAGAAACGAGAAGAATTTTTATTAGTCAGATGTCACATGAATAGCAAGTTATTATTTATGAAATTATCTATGTTATCCGATGCATATACGACCTATAAGTCAGTATCATATTGGTAATAAGGGCGTGTATCAAATATTATCCATGTTTTCCATGGTAGATTGCAATGAAAGTTAAAACTGTCTTCGTAAAAGTGAGTATGCCAATAACGAAGTTAATCTAAGATTGATATAAATATTCAAATAATTTTTAAAATATGTAATGCAAATTCTATGGTAAATTAAGGCCAAGGTTGGGATTTGGTTGATTAAAGTCAAAACAAGAACTGGCAACACTGGCCTCCCCCGATTAGGGCTTCGTTTCAAAACGTGTGATCTTCGTGCGAAATTTCACTCGTTTTAAGAAAGAGACAGAGCTATATACTAGAAAGAGAAAGAAAGATCTGGTTTTGAAACGCTTGCGAGTGATTCCCGTGAGAAAAGCGTTTTGGAACGGTCTAGAGCATGGATGTAGAGTAACACACGTCAAGTAAATACATAACCTCAAATCAAAATAAATAAATAAAGTAAAGTACCTAATAAAGAAGGAATTGAACCGATACCTATTGCTCTTAATATGGATGGCATTGCAACCTTTGCATTTGCAACTGTCGGAGTATTTTCCAAAAATTTTCACCTTATTCGTACGGAAATGTTGAATTCTATTTTCAAAATTCGTCCGAATCCCGAGAAAACTCCGAAATGACAACAGTCAGGCGAATTTTATCGGTGCCCAGACAGAGTTAGAAATCGCACTTGTCAGTGCGATATTTACACTTCTCGAAAGCGTTTCAAAACACTTAGCGGAACTGTCAGGTAACAGTTCGTTTACCCTCGGTTTCACTCGGGTCGATTTTTGAACGATGCAGGGCAAAATTCGCATCGCTCCGAGTGATAGTCACACGTTTCGAAACGTACCCTAGGTAATCTTTGTTGCAGTGTTATTAATCATACGGCAATTGCCGTAATATACGGCATTCTTTGACTTTTTCAGATTATCGGCAGGCTTTTCACGTACTTTATTATGAAATACGGCATTTAAATAAACAGTTCCTTATTGAATACCTATAAATAATGATACGGTACCTTTGTGTTTTTTTTCCCGTAAATACGGCAATTTGAAACTTTAGATACGGGAACTCGAAATGTTACATACAGCGCTACAAACTTATCTGAACCGGTGGCGAAAACAGGAACTAAAGTCGCCATCTTGAATATGTCACTATGTGAATGTTGCCGACCACAATATTGGAAAAAGCGATTCAGAAATGCCGCAATTAATCTCAAATGGATTTAATGCAATATCGGTAGAAGAATGGCAAAAGTATTCTGGACATGTGAAAAAAATTGAAAACGAATATATAGATAAAGATGGTTATTTAGATGAACCGTTCATCATTACTTTGAACAATGACAGTGTAAGTGAAAGTAGCGATTCTGAGGATGATGAAACAGGTGATTCGGGTTCGGGAATATCTGGAATTAAACCATTAAATTGTTTACTTGATCACAATTATAATATTAAAATATAATTGGTAATTTTTTCGTGTTAAATTTTTTATTCATGCTTAAAAACTTCAAACTTCCTATAAAGATTTCCTTAAAACACTTCCTTTTAAGATTTCTCTACAGGTGGTTTATTTAATATGTATTTACATATTTTTCTTGAAAAGTCTCCACTACATATTATTTTTATCAACGTTAATCTAGTTTTTTAAGGAACCGAACCGGACCGAACTAATTGTACCCTAAAAATCGCCAACTTTCAATTGACGGCAACACTGGGTTCGACTCTAGCGACGCCGTCACCGGGTCAGATAACTTTGTGGACCTGCGGGCCTATTGTGTATCTCTAGTTGCCTTCTGGACTGGGTGTCTATCATCAAAAACATAGATATACTATCGAATTCCGATGTCCTAAGGATATTTTCGCACTTGAAGTGACGACACAGATTGTTAATAGTTCAATACCCACTAAAGGCAATTTTGAAATTTCAGTTTTTAGCTATGTTTTTGATGATAGGCACCTCGTGCAGTTGGCAACTAAAGATACAGAATAGGGGGGCTGTACAATGACTTCCAGAGCCGTAAAACTATTAAAAAAAAAAACATACAATGACAACCTCAGAATAAGGAATACCCATGGAATATGTACCTTATTCTGAGATGACAACACTGCTTTGTCATGTCATAGAGTAAATTATATATTTTGTTGCAGTTGTCTATGTCTGGTTGACCGGATAATAATTTCAGATTTTTCTAGTTCTGGCGATAAATTAGCGGCCGATAATGCTACTTGCACCTGTATGTATCGAAAGAAGCGATAATTAGTTACATACTCGTCTATTCTTTACTTCGTTTATTGTTTTGGAATTTTTAAAGGTTAAGCTTGGTGGTGCACCATGGAAGACAAATACCAGCAGATGCAAGATGAGATGTCTAGGTAAGAGTTTCCATGTACTCCTTACGTACTTCTGTGATCGTTTTCTGATGGCTTGTGTTCTGTCTTTGAAAGATTTGAGGCGGAAATCTCGGGAGCTGAGTTGCCACTGGGGGCGCCGCTTTCAATGCGGCCGGTGATTGGTGCTGGGACGTTTGGAGCAGTTCAGCAGCAGCTAGAGAGAGCTAGCATCCCACCTCCGCCACCGCCGCCGCAGATGCTGCCACCGTTTGATCCCACCGGGATGGCTCCGAGGATGATGTTCCCAAGCATACCTCCCCCACCCCCACCTCCGAGCTTTGTGCCAGCACAGGTAATAAAAATTGAATTTATTAAAAATTATTTTGTTTTGTACCTAACTGTATGTAATATTTAAACTAAAAGATTTTCAGAAAATTAACTTGAAGCGGGAATCAAGCTGGCTAATTTTGAAGAAAATAAACCTCCTTTTATTTATTTTATTTCTGAAGAAAAAAAATATATGTACAGGGTGTTAAGCTGAAGTTGCAGAAGCCGAAAACTGGCGATAGTATACATCAATTAAAAAAAACAGTTTTTTCATACATTTTGGTCGGTCCTACATGGACTTTTGGACATGGACTTTTCTATGAAACAGCTGAATCTTTTTCACAATTTGGCAGTTGGCTCCATAGTAAAAGTTGTTCGTATGGACATGTACTATCGACAGTTCCAAGCATTCCCAACTTTATTTTAACACCCAGTATATTTTATGAGCTCTAGACAATGACACCCTACCAGGGTAACAAAAAAAACATTTTTTGGCTCTATTTTCATGTATGGGACCCCTGAAAAATAATTTAATCATATTTTTAATTAAATATTCAGTTTTGTGTCAACATTCTACACATTCAAAGTTTCAGGTCTGTAACTCATTCCGTCTATGAGCTAGAGACCTGTGACGTCTGTCTGTACGGACGAATAGAGAGACAGACGGACAGCAGAGTGATTGACGGAACCCTATTTATTTTACAGGTCAAAGGAGGCCCCAAGGAATCTACATGTTACAATTTTTTATTTGTACAGATAAATCCTACTTACATACATTCCTATTATAAGTATGCCTTTCGCCAGCGGCTCCGCCCGTGTTTATTCAATCATTGCCCAATTTTCGGCTTGGCTTATGTGTACTCTGCGGAGTGGTCTCGAGTAAAAACGGAATATAAAAAAATGTCTGTGTTTGTTTTCAGGTGCAAAGATTACGGCCATCAGATACTGACATGTTTCATCCGATGCCGTTCATGCGGCCGGGTATGCAGGGGCCACAACTCATACCTCCTCCGCCACCCAAACCTCAGCCCGTAGTTTTGTCTGCTGCACCTAAACTGTACAAACAGCCAAAGAAAACTGAAAATGATGGCTCGGAACCTAAGAAAAAGGTAAAAGTTCACAATCTCTTTGCGTAAGGGTTTATTCTAAATTTCAATTTCAGATTACCAAACTAGGTTAAGAGCGGTTTCGCAGCCGGATTGTGAAAACCCCGCCTTTTTCTAATTAATCGAAACAGAACACTTAAATTTAAAATTCATTAATATGCATTCTATATATTCTTTGTGGTCTATTTAATTAGATAAAAATAAAATTGATTCAAAGTGCCCCCCTTTGCTTTGACACACTTCTTTAATCGATCTGACCGTTAGTCTTTCCTTGCACGCATTGTTTCCAGATGTATAGATGCTTCTGCTGCTGCCACTAAATGATGCTTCAACGACTCAATTCTATGATGAGGCTTTGAGCAGGCTTTCTTCTCTAAAACTTCTTATAGTCGCTCAGAATGAATGCCGCTCAATAAATTTATAAGCAACACATCCCCCTGTTTTTAATATTGATTAGTGAGGTCGCATCAGGAAGTAACATACCTGGTGCAGTATATAATTTGTACTCGTCGAACAACTAGTCCCGAGAAGGGAAATGCCATGCCTTCCGATTTCACCAACTAATCAGTGTTTTTGCATAGACTTGATTCTATGCACCTCACTCCCACTTACTGGGGATTCTCAATCAGAGCATGTGAAAGCGAATTGAAAGTGAAACAAACCAAGTGTCATTGCATCCCTTTGGGGGTAGTTTTTCTGTATGTGTTGGTACCATAGCAGTAACAAGATTTTTTACTCAATGTTCACAGAAGAAGGAACCTCCCCCGCCTCCCCTCAAGGCGGAGCCAGCGCCGGCTCCCGCGCCCCCGCCCACTCCGGCACCCCCACCGCCGCCCGTCGTCACTATCACCGAGACATCTGCGCCCAAGAAGAAAGAAAAAAAGAATAGAAAGGTATGTTGGGTTTTTACACCATACTTATCCATAATTATAATACATTATACATACCTAGTTGGTTACTAATTTCTGTAACTATGAAAAACACTAATAATTAGGCCAGCCATTAAAAAATCGTAGGTCGCAAATGATTGCACAGAACTGATTTTTTGGAATTTTGTTAGGATAGATACCAATAGTGTAAAACCAAGTTTACAGCTTCGAAAGACTTGTGCTAATTACGTGGTGCTCGGATATCCTCGAAATTTTCGGACGTTTTTCAGTTTTTGGCTAATAACTTCTAAAAAGTGCAAGTGAAAAAGTATGCCGTAATGCTTGAAAAAGTACAGAAAGCATTCTTGCGTTTCCTAACGCAAAAATATGGCATGTATCCGTTTATGTACCCCACGAGGTTCTTGCTCGGTACGCTCGAATTCAACTCTCTCGAGGTGAGACAAGCTTGTAAGTTGATGGTGACTGCAAGTCACTGCATCGAAGCTCTGATTGCCCTGAGTTGGTTGCACGAATCTGTCACCTTTTTGTGCCAGACAACTATCTACGTGCACGCTCGCACCGACTGTCGGCGATTCCTTGTTCGGTCTCCGTTGCGCGTAGAGAGTCCCTACACTGGTGTGCGTGCTCACGAGGCTTAACGCTCTTTTGGTGTCAGCACCACTGTGCGATTTGTTATCTGATAGATTGACGGATGTGATGCGTGAGTTTTTGAAGTTCTGTGAGAGTGAAGCCTCAATCATCATGTCCTCAGATATAAGATACAAATTGAAGGTTTGGTTTTAAGTTATTAATTACCTTATTAACAACAGTCTTCTAAAATTAGTGGTATTAATTTTAGAAGACTGATGTTTTATTTTTGTTACTTGTGACCACATGTTACACAGACTGATTATGCATGCAAAGTCCAAATAAATGTTGATTTTATTTCATTCAAACTATGTTTTATTTACTGATACTGACATGTCTAATGGTTTTTTTTTCTTTTAAGTTAGCCAGTTATTACTAAATTATCGCGAAGTGCAATGGTGCAAATCAAACAAAAAAAAAAATGTCTTGATATTTATAAATTGTTTGATATATATCGGATAAATATATATATAAAAAAAAAAATTTTTTGATTTTTATTTTAAAAATCCTTTTTTTTCGAACCCTGTTGGAGATACAATATTAGGTTGTGTTTAATCCGTCTTATTTCTGTACCCTTCTGATTTTCTTTTGTGTCTGTACAGTGATTTTGATTTAATCTGTATAGACATTGTTAAAAAAAATGGTCTAGGAGGCGCTGAACAAAAAAGTCACGTCATTTTGTTATGAAAATATCGTGCTTCTCACAAATCTAGTTTCAGTTACTTACATCATCTGGCTAGTTACAGCTGTTGCGTTTACCTAGAACAGGTAAAGTAAATATTAATTTCAGTCGAATGCCGATTGATGATGACTCCGTAGAAGGAGTCAAAATATATCGTATTATTTGTATAAGTGATTAATAAAAAGCCATCTAAAGTTGATAATATAAAATATATTAATTTAAACTCGAGGTAATGATGCCAGATCAATATAGTTACATAGCTATGCCAGACCTATGTGAAGTTACAAGAGGGGAACCTCATTCTCGTGATAATTACGAGGCTGATTATTGTATGTTGCGGTAGACTCACCAAACATACTGTATTTGAAATGACGAACCATTATCACGTTGCTTTCATGCTGCTAAACGCAACAGCTGTAACTAACCAGATATTAAACATAGGTAACTGAAACTAGATTTAGATAACGGAGAAGCACACCATTTTCATAACAAAATGACGTGATTTTTTATTCAGGGCCTCCTGTACCATATAGTTTTCCTATTTTTAAGTAAATAAAAATATGAAAACTGATGCTCAGTATTTTATGTTCGCGGAAAACTTAGTTTCTCGATTGAAGAGCCACCTGTAGGCTTCGACCAAGATAAAATGAATGGACGGGCCATAGCGTGCGGATCTTTGAAGCCTGCAAAGTTAGCGCCGGCTCTCACTTCATCTCAGTCGGTCTCTGTCTGTTAGAAGTGCGACACGTACGCTTATTATTACATGCCATCAAAATAACTAACGAAAAAATGCCTTCTTGTGCATTCCCAAAGTGCAAGAACACTACCAAAAAGCAAAATAAAAGTTCAGGCATCACATTTCACGCGTAAGTACACATGTTTATCAATCTATTTTATCACAAAAGTAACTAATTCCAAGAAACATTGTTTCGTTGTCTCCATTTCGTTGTTTACCCCATCGTAACAGGATAGAAATATACGAATATACATAGTGCGACAAGGAAAGCTTGCTCTGTTCGACAATGCCGATCTTAGTCCAGATGTACCGACGGCAAACTAGTTTTATATATTCGATCGAATAAAACTTAGGTTCATCAGTTTTTTTAAACTAACTGTTTAATAATATTATAGATTGATAATAATAATTATTATATTCTTACATCAAATTTGTTTGTTTCTAATTAATTGTACAAAATACACTAAAGAAAAAAAAAAGGATATGGGCACAATCATAATATTATATGACCCTACACATTAACTTACCGAACACAAAATGATTTTTTTAAAATTGTACCAAAAAATGTACAGATTTTTTATTTTGTACCAAATCGTTTTGCTAACGCTACTCTTAGCAATAAACCGATTTGGTACAAAATGCTACTCTTGTTTGGTCTTCAAATGTTAAACGGTTCAAAAGCAACAGATAAAAGCAGGTGTTCTCTTTTTCTCAAGTAGTTATTATATTCGCTATCTTTTTTTTTGTAGCAAATGCACTATATATATACTTACAATTAGGTATTGATGTATATATCCAACTTAGACTCGTTATGAGTGAGCAAATTGTAAAGACAAGGTCCGTCCATTCATTTTATCTTGGTCGAAGCCTGTAGGTAGTTAATTCAAACAAACCGCCGCGGACCAGGGACTGAAATATGGATAAAAAATGTATCTATATTAAAATTTATCGATTTTTCTGTTATTGATAATTATATCGATAAAAATATCGATAATTAATTAATGTATGCATGTTGCCATGTTTACGTCTGAATATTGTCTGATGTGGCGTGGTGGCGGAACAAAGGCAAGATCCATTCGCACTAGTGTGCGACGGTGCACAGTAGTTCTTAGCACTGTCGGTAGGGGCCGTTGGCGGCGCAGGGAATCAAATTGGCTTTTGAAAGCATTGATGAGAATCTCAGTTCGGCATTGTGGTTTTATCATGGAGTCCTTTATTGGTCTCATTTTTCAAAATTCATAATTATCATGGCACGACGAGTCATGAGACAGGTAGCGCGTAATGTGTTTGCTTAGTTGTGCCCCGTAGAGACGTAGTTACATATTTCACCACAAGATGTCGCTGTGCCACATTCATAAATTACTACATCGCGGTGTTGAAATATTTTTCGCTAGAATGTAGTCCCTTCTTTACCCTGTCCATGGCACTCTGGTTTCCCTTCAAAACGTATAAATCTTTCGCCTTTTACTAAAGATTTCCGTGGAGGGGAACACTCAAATTAGACCTGTGTCGATCGATCATTTCTTGCGACCCGGGTCGATCGTGACCCGTCGATTAGGTGACTCGATCAAAATGATTCGATCGTTTGATCGATCACCCGCAGGTCGGTCACATGACTCACACGTCAAAATATGAGGTTTTATAACGAAAATCTAAATCTGTGTTGTCGTTGGAGAGCTCTACTGACTGATCTCAAATCGATTACTTTGTTGATTGTGTAATTCTAGTAATTTTAAATAAAATACATTCTAGTTTTGAAAGGAAATTAGCTTTATTGTTAATACAAAAATCTTTGAAATGTACCTATATTTGAGGATTACAAATCTATAAATTGTAGTTTAAAAATAAAATTTGAGAGGCTTTCTTTGGTTTAAGCGAACTTCTTTTATCAGTGATCGTCATTCCAGCTTTGGAAAAGATCCTTTCACAGGGAACTGAGGTTGCTGTGACGCATAGTCTGCGCTTCATTAAAATATATAAATGAGGATACAGATGTCGGCGATCATTCCACCATTTTAACGGATCATCTGTTCGCTTGATGAGTGGTTCATTGAGATACTTGTCTAACTCTACAATGCTAGCTGCTGTAGGGTTTCTTACTATCTCGTTTTCGACTTCTTTGTCGAACACCTCCCACATGCTGGAAGTTGAATGTTGTGATTCTGTGTAATTTGTTGCAGGAGTTGATTCTGTCAACGCCGAGTTTTCATTTTGCTTGAACAAAACGCAAAGTTTCTTTTGCACCGATTTCAAACACTGGTCATATTTGTCAGTACTACTAAACGCATGCTTTTTAAAGCGGGGATCTAAAAAAGATGCTTCTGCGGCTAATACGTTTCCTTCTATTTCGCGAAATCTATCATGTAGCTGATCTCGTAGTGTCCTCAATAATTGTACCAATTTATCTGGACCACCTTCAGTTAAATACTTTTCCACGTGCATTTTCATGATTCTTACAAGGACGATTACTTTGGAAATAGAAACTGATTTCTCGGCGCTCATTTCTTCTGTCACCTCGTAAAATATTTTCAAAACTTCAACACATTTCTGTAGTAGCATCCAACCATCAGGTGTGAGGGTGTTCAATCGGGGTTGTTCTATGGCTAATATACTTACTACAGCATCTTTTATTTTCAGTAAGCGTGCGAGCATGTCATATGTCGAGTTCCATCTGGTAACTACGCTCTGTTTGAGTTTAAGAGGAGGCAATTCCATTTGAGCTTGCATAGCTCGCAGTCTGCTGTTGGCTGATGAACTATGTTTGAAATACTGAACTATAGTTTTCACCTGATCTAACTGTTCTTTGATTGCGTTCAAACCATGTTGAACCACAAGGTTCACAGTATGAGCAAAACAAGGAAAGTGTCGCCATGTTGTTAAATGGACGGCCGCTACAATATTGGCAGCATTATCAGTCACCATTCCGGCTATTTTGTGTGAAATGTCCCAGTATGATACTTCACTTGATAAAAAGTTTTGTAGATTTTCTGCAGTGTGTCGTTCATCAAACTGAGTGCACCCTAACAGAAACGATTTAAGCTCAGTATTTTTATCAATGTAATGAGCTGTTAGAGCTACAAAGCTTACATTACTGTTCGATGTCCAGCCATCGGTAGTCAGGCATATCGCATCAGCTTCAGAAATCAGGCGTAATACTTTATCTTTGGTGGATTCGTAAAGTTTTGGTATTAAGCTTGAAGATATAGTTTTCCGAGTGGGCAAAGTGTATGTAGGCAAAATCATATAGAAAAGTACTTTAAACTCCTTTTCTTCTACAATCGCAAATGAGTGATAGCCCTTGACTATAAATTTTACAATTTGTTCATCAAGCTGTTTTGATTTACTTACGGGTAACGGCCTCGTAGACTTGGCATAATTTTGAATTCTGGACTGCACGTGGGCTTGCCTTGTTTGTTTCTCACTTGAAGAAGCAAATCTTGTTTCTCTTGCCGTTGAAGTTGAAGGAACACAATTAACATCTAGCCCTGGATTTGATACAATAGTTTCTGGGTCAGTGCCTGTTTGCACGGGTGTGTCAGGTTCAGGTCGCGGATTTACACATTGGATTGGTTGTTCTCTCATTTCTACAGTCATTGGTTGTTCTATTGACACCGTCCCATGCAATTTTTTTATATGTCGAGTTAAATTTCCGGTGCCACCTCCACTATAGCTGATGACTTTCGAACAGTAATCGCATTTTGCCTTGTCCTTATTTATTATTGAAAAATGCTTCCATATGTGACTTTTCTTTTTTGCTAAATTTGACATTATTGTAATTAATAAACAATATTAAATCCAAGTATCCAAATAGGTAGGTATTAAATTAAAGTAACAAAATAACCACCAGCAGTCCAGCACCACCACAATGTTAGTCAGGTACCTATCTACTTAATATCAAGTTAGTAAGTAAGAATAACGCGTTAAACCATCACCAAATTCATGCAAGTTGCAAAGAAACTTCCAGAAAATAGTTCCACTTCCAGTGTAGGTAAGTACAATGCACACACAATACTCTAAATCCAAGATTTTCTAGATCGACAGCAAAGTTACAGAACGGGTCGCGGGCGCAGGTCGTACTACGGGCAGTAGGTCAGAAGGTCACCGGGTAACTGATTGATCGATCTTTGTTTTTGAGAGCTACGCGACCGAGCCCAAACAATAACAAATTCAAGAAGTCCTGGTAATTAAGCCATTTTCAGTTCAACTCACGCAGACACCTGTCGAACGAAACCCTTATTGCAAGGATTTAAGCCTTATAGTGGCTTGATTGATTTACGGCTGCGCGCCATCATGAGATAAACGACGCACCTGCCTGCATGCGAAACGTATTGTGTGTGAGCGAGAGAGACAAATGTAACAACTCGCTTTTACGCACGGCGCGGCAACGCGTGTCGTGGCAGGTCAAAAATGATCGAATCTTTTTGAGATAGATGATTCGGTCACTCGCGATCATGTTGTGATCGAATCAAAGTGATTCGATCAATCGTGATCGACCCAGGTCTAACTCAAATGAGTCTAATCCAATTTTTTGTAGCCCTGCTTCGGTAGGGTCTATTTATTATTATTACTGAAACTCAACTCAATTGAACTCAATCAATGCTTGATCTTCAACAAACTTAAAATTTAAAGTATTATATTTAAAAAATAACAAAGAAAGAAGTAAATTAATTGAAAATAAAATAAAAGAAAAAGCCCTAAAACCTTATACAAACAGGCAGACAAAAATTGTATTTACTTAAAATTTCGTACAAATATTTAATGTATGTATAGATAGACGTGTCTTTTTTATTACTTTTTTATTATTATAGATTAATTCTTATATACTAGGCAAAAACAGAGGCTCACCTATCGTGAGACTCATCTCTTCGGTATTGCCGCCTAATCCCAGCCATATTTCTCGTCGGAGACGCTGATTGGTTATCTGAGCGGTATTACAGTGAATTGGGCCAATCACGGTGTTATAACGTAATATTATAACATCCGACACCACTGTAGGTAGGTATAGTACTTAAGTCGCACGTATCGTAATGTACTAATCTGTTCTCTAATGTACCTTATTTACGGCAACTGTATATTGTTGAACGTACACTTGAGAAGACATTTCTTGCGTCAGGTGGTGCGCACCGCGGGCGGACAGGTCTGGGAGGACGTGACGTTGCTGGACTGGCCCGATGATGACTTCCGCATGTTCTGTGGCGACCTCGGCAATGACGTCACCGACGAGCTACTGGTGAGTGTTGAATGCATCGATAATAAACATGCAACGTCAATGATACAAAGCGGCTAATGGTGGACTGACTTTTATTGAGATAATCCAAATCTACCTTACAAACAGTGGCGTGCACAGAACTATTTTCCGAAAAAGCAATCAGAAGATCAAGTACGACAATAAAAAAAAATATGACAAAAATTTAAATAACACTTTGAAAAAAAAAAGTTTGTATGAAAATGTTCACTCGAGGAAAGGCAGTGCCTACCCTGGCGTCATACAAACTTTTTTTTTTCAAAGTGTTATTAAAAATTTTCATATTTTTTTTATTGTCGTGCTTGACCTTCTGATTGCTTTTCCGGAAAAAAGTTCTGTGCACGCCACTGCTTACAAAGTATATGTACCCCCAACAGTATAGATGACTCAGAAATCTTGTCTAGAGTGTTTGCTATATTCAATCGCAATCGCAACCAGCCCGCTGTTAAAAAGAGTCAGATTATTGTTCAAAGGGGTTGGAAGATTTTGGCTTCTATACACATTCAACAATAAATTTTTTTAAACTTCGGCCACGTATAGTTGTTATAAAATTAGATTGCTGACATCAATACAAACAAAAAACATTCTTCGACATAACTCTGTAAAGTGTCACGTTTTGAAAATATAAGCTACCAAAGTTGTATTGGTAGCACCAGAAATAAATAGTTTTTAGAGCGTGGCGCGCATCTACTTTCAAATTCAAATTCAAATAGTTTATTTTGCAAAGCAGGTATAGATATATACACTTTTTACACGTCAAATTTAATCTAATAAAGAAAATATATGTAATAAAATAATAAATGTACATGAACTAAATTAAAGGTTTATTTAATTTATGTAGCAATATATTTACGATTAAAATGATAGGTAAAATATATATTATACAAGGTAAAATCCAATCAGCCGCCCGAACCCATACCGGAGACTCGGCCAGGGACCAGGAACAAGGTTCAATGATCACCAACTCTACTATACAACGTGTAACTATATAAAAACTATATATTTTCACAATCAGTTTTAATACCTACAATTTGGTACCCATATTGTATTTTTATAAAATACATTTTTATTTATTTTACTTTTTTTTATATTTCTCATTTGTGCTCAACTTTTTTTAAATCGCTATAGTTTTATGGTTATCTACTAGTTTCGGAGATAAGGGGGGAAATATATTTTTGTGGTTTTTTCAAGATTTCTCGTAACCAGTTCCAGTAAATATAGTAAAACTATATATTTTTACAATCAGCTTTTTAATATTGTATTTTTAGGAAAGTAATTTTTTAGTTTTCTCACGTTTGTTTTTTCATATTTTTTTACTCCGTGATATGTAGGCAAATTAATGCTGTTTTTGTGCCAAATTTCAGGTGAATTACTTTAACGAGAGAATAATGAGGCTTTGACATACGGGCGGATGGACAACGGAGTCTCACCATAAAGGTTCCTTTTGTACCTTTTAGGTACTACGGAACCCTAAAAAAGTAGCGGACGGTAGCCCACCGAAAACAAAGCGCTGAAAAATTGCCTCATGAAAATTGCGTTGAGCACACATGTTTAGAATGACGTCGGCTCATATGGTGTTCTCTGTCACTGTGCGTAGGCCAATTACGGCTGGCCCAGTATCGAGTGACACACTGTAAGAACCAATCATGAGCCTTTTGCCCCTTTGAGTGTCTGTTGCCATTTTCAACAGAAAAGGAGACGGTCAGAATCGGCCTTAACCGCGTACATGAAATAAATTTATACTATAATTTTTGTTAGATTTATTCGTAGCTAGTTTCACTTTTATAATAACACGGACACAGATATTAAAATAAATAAGTAATGTCGCAGCTGGTCATGAGAGCGAACACCGAACGAAACGAAAGCGCGCGCCATCTACCAAGTAGTCCACAAACTACGCTTCCAGCGTGCTTTGATAAGAGTCATGCGTGACGCAATCGGCAGTCCCATAGCTTTTTATTTCACGATTCATGCTTTTCTTCTGGATTTTGATAGAGATTACATTACGACTGACATTCGAGCATGACCCTTTTAAATATCAGAATCATCGTGAAACATTGTTACAACTATGAACGTTTCAAACGCGCTTAAGTTTATTTTCGCAGTGCCATATGAAAATAACCTCAAAATAAAAACGATTTATTATAAAAAGTTATTAAAATGTTATTTTGAATTTGTTCTTTATCATTGACCACAATATATTTGTGTACTCTCTTAAGGCATTTTGCATATAGGGAACTGACCGTCTCCTTTGTTAGAAACGCGATTCCCATGTATTTTTCATTCACCGAACTTAGCCCTAGAAACTGGTGTTCCAGGTCCGCACATTCAGCAAGTACAGCTCGTTCCAGCGCGCCAAAGTGATCCGCGACAAGAGGACGAACAAGAGCAAGGGGTTCGGATTCGTCAGTTTCAAGGAGCCGCAGGACTTCATCAAGGCTATGAAGGAGATGGACGGTGAGCGATTCTCATATACAGCCAGCGGGTCTGCCGCGTAGTTCTGATTTCCATCAACATCAACTTGAGATTGAAATTTGACGTGCGTGCAACGACGCCTGCCTAACATGCCATCTCTTTTGCACGCGTTGAATTTCGCATGCATTTGCTTGAAGTTGATAGAAATCAGAATTACGCGGTAGATCCGCTGGTTTATTTATAACTAGCTTTTGCCCGCTGGTTCGCTCGCTTGGAAGTGTCTTCCAATTTTATTTTATTTTTCTTTATCAAGGAAACAAAGTGAAATTATTGAGTAGTATCGACAGTTTTTGGCTTGGTCGTTATTTTATCCAAACCTCTTATAGCCTATATGTTGACCAGGGCCTGTAGCATAGTGTTTAATCGCGCGCGCCGCCACTATATGAATCACAAGTGCGAGCAGCGTGACGTACCGTTTAAACGCAAAAACATCGTGTCACGCTCCTCGCGCTTGTGATTCAACTAAATCGCATCGCGCGCGATTAAACACTGTTACGGGCCCAGGATAACTGCGATAATAATAAAGAAAACTACAGTTGAGTGGGTCTCTGGTTAAAACGGAATAAAAGTTTTAAAAACTTTAATTTTGACCTCAGCACAATACTAATACGTACTACCATCGCAAGTTGCTAATGCGTTGGCACTTTGTCTAAATAGAGTATTAAAAACATTTACTGAAAGACAGATTAAATTAACTGGGGATCATAGACAATATGAGACAAAACCATTAATGTATAGGTAGGTAAGAACAAAATATACTTGAAAGCGATGCTAACGGTACTAAGCGTCCGAAAACAAATGAAGGGTAAGCGGGAAGAGGGATCATAGTCAACAGAAGGTAGTTTTGAAATAAGTAGAAAAAACTTGCTGACGTTATTATTTAAGAACTCTTAGTGGGCAATTATTGTTATCACAGTTAATTATTGTAATAACCGTTTTTTTTTTCTTCAAAAGCAAACTTTACTATCAGCCCATAGCTCCATATTCATAGACAATATTTTTTTTTTTACTTTTTCTCTAATTATGACCCTTTTTTAAGTTCGGTTTTTGAGCTTCTTGAGTTCGGTATATTTTTAAAAGCGAATATTCTGTGGTCTGTGTTATTGTTTTCTAGTTTTTTTTTTTTGCTCAATTATTATCTCCAGATATTTAAAAAAATTGCGCTATTAACTCAATTTGTGAAAAAAACTGACAATGACCTTTCTTCCCGCTTACCCTTCAAATGAGATCCGAGCGCTTTAGCAATTTGCGGGGATTATAATAATAATAACATTTAATTTTAAATTTCTCAAAAATATTCGAGAAGACACGACTGTTTTACAAATTTAGGTATGTGTAGGCTCAAGGCTGTAAATGCAAACCCAAGAAACCCTTTTGGGTATGAAAGTATACAAGAAAATGATACGATTACGATAAAAAAATGTACCTTAAATTTTCACAACTAATTTAATTATTTTTCTAAGCTGTGGCTTAGCTACGCACTCTTATTCACGCAGTTTATTGACCCCGTAGCGCCGTCCCGACAGATTTACATTGAGTAATTGTGTTATATGCTACTGACGCTATCAGAGTTCAGCGACCAGCGACGGTGTCCACGAAAGTGTATTTTAAGTTTCGTCTTATTGTGTGGTACTGGTACATTAATTAAAGTTGCCGCTAAAACACTGTTAAAAGACTGTATGAGTCATACTAACATAACGTTAAGGGCCCGTTATCCCTGACATTGAGCACCTAATTTTGCATCAAGTAGAACTGAACTCTGTGATTTTATACAGTTTAAAATAGCGCGCTCTGAGCCGTGGCTGTTACGACAACAGACACGCGCTCTCTTAAAGAACACGTTTTTCGCTCAAAAAACGTTTTTATGGTGAAATTTTCAGAAAACTATCCGCAAAAGTACTCACTAAATTACATTTTCTTTAATTTACTGTCATTTTCTTACGATTTGGTAATGTAAATTTTTATAAAAACGGCTGAAAATCAGCGCCGTGGATCTGTCACGGCATTAAGCTGAGCGGCGAACTTTTTGGTACATCCTGTGTTAATTTTAAGTTTAATTATGTAAAGTGTCTTATTTTTTGTACCAAATAAACATAATTCTATTCTATTCTATTCTATAATAATCGACCAAGCTTTTTCGATTGAGGAAAGTATAACGTATCGTATTGCGTTTTGAACCGCAAAGAAATCTGCAGATATTTTTTAGACACAAAATATCACAATTTCATGTTTTAAAATAAATCAGAAAAGGGACTAAATTGGGATAAGCCCCTCTTAAAGGATTCTTGCCTTTGCTTTTACACAATGTATAAACGGGCGTACCCTTCGCCACCAGCGCGCCTAATGGTAACCGTCGATTGGACGTAGGTGTAAGGGCGCTCGCCGAAAATGTTGAAATAAATGTTTTACTATTTTTATTATATTAGTTTTGTTATTGTATTATATTGTTATATTATTATATTGTAAGATGGTTATAAGTATAATTCTGTATACGTATAGGTTATAAAATTATAACATGCGGCCCTTTAATTTATCTTTAGTTGCCATCTGCGGGTTTGAGCGTTTTTCTCTGTGTTTTTTTTTTCTTTGTTCTTAGCATTCCTCCAGATGTCGCTGTCCATGTCACCATAGATAAAATATTTTTCGTAGCAATCAATGTCAAAGTGGTTTTTAGTTTGTTTGGAATCTGTGCAAATTTTGTCTTTGATTATGTTGCTAAAGTATACGACAGTGCCATCTAGGAATCTTATTTAACACAAGGAAAAACGCTCGATTGAAATTTGACGTGCGTGCGACGACGCCCGCCTAACATGACATCTCTTTTGCACGCACGTCAAATTTCAATCTCAAGTTGATGTTGATGAAAATCAGAATTACGCGGTAGACCCGCTGGGCTGGGTGTCTATCATCATATTGTCTAAGGATATGTTCGCACTTGAAGTGAGGATACAGTTCGTAAATAGTTCAATACCCACTAAAGGCAATTTTGAAAGTTCAGTTTTTATCTGTTTTTGATGATAGTCACCCAGTGCAGTTGGCAACCAAAGACACATAATAGCGGGGCAGACGGCAGAGCTGAGAGTTAGGTAGTGTGATTTTTGAATTTGAAACTGACTGTTGATATTAATATGGATATAAAAGACCACGTCACCAATAGATTTTAGTGTCCGAGTAACTGAAATACGGATCACCCACAACGTCCAACTAGGTAACAAAATTATACAAACCGATCTAGGGGGAAATGTGTGTCATATCCTTAATAACAAATAAATAGAAATATTCTGCAGACATCAGCAAAAACGTGATTCACCAAAGAGAGTGAATGGATGACAATTTTACAGTTATGGCCAGGGTCAATCAAATCAAGCAGGTTCAGTGCACAATAAAACAAGGACGGGTCATAATTTTTAAATATTCGTATCACTTCCAAACAGAGATGCACATTATAAGCACCAACATACTACATATTACATAATATATATAAAATATATTTCCCTCGCAGGTCGGTACGTGGGCTCACGGCCAATAAAGCTGCGCAAGAGCACGTGGCGCGCGCGCTCGCTCGACGTCGTGCGCAAGAAGGAGAAAGAGAAAGCTGCCCTGCTATCTCAGCTGTTGGCGGGCACCGTGCCGCAGCCCAGGAGTTGACAGGGGATCGAGTAACAGGGGGAGGATGTTGCAGTTTTTTTTCAACTTCAGTGCCTAAGGTCTCCTTTATCAGATTCGAATTAGTGATGGGAGAATCTCGAACGTTTTCAAATCGAGTTGAACCGGGTTGAACATATAGCAAGAAGCCGAATCGTTAACCGGTTCACCAAGTTGACAAAATCGATGCGACAAACTATAATATGATCGTATGATAAATAAACCGTATTATGAAAATAAATTTAACTCATTTGTTTCTAGTCTCTGACTAACTTCTTTTTCGTAAAAAAAAAGTATTTTGAATTATAAATGTAGTTTTTGACCATTGTGACTGAAAGATCTTTGATTTCATACATTAAGATCTGTTTACGATATATTTGTGTTGAAACTAAGAGGGTCGCTTCGCTCCGCTCCGCTCAGCTCCCCAAATTTATTTACATGTTAACCTAACATATTTTTGACTTGGTGAAAGATTTTTGATTTAAATTAACATTATATCATTGCAGTATAGAAACGCAGAAAGAAAAGTAAATCTGGATGTGAGGAGCTCTGAACCGGGTACTTTACTCTGAAGTAAATCTGATTTTTGATTTCATACTTTACTATCTGCCTATATATATATATATAATAATTACATGTAAAGACACATTAGTCAATTAATAACCTTTATTAATATACGTACTTTTTTATTGAGATTAACAGGCCGTCTAAACCGGTTTGACATATATTCAAACCAACCAACTTGGTTTGAGCCTCAATCCGGTTTAAACCGATCGAGTCGTTACATCACTAATTCGAATGATTCATATTCGTAAAGCTATATACATGGAAAGTGGACCTACCCTGAGTTTGGGTTACGATCGATACTCGCTAGCGGCTTCTGAGAAGAACCCGAATTTCTAATACAAATTATTTTACGCATGCGTTATAAACGTGTATCGAGACTCAAGATCATGGTAGGCCTACTGAGTATGTTTTGGGTTTTGAATTTAAATGTTTTTAAAATTACATCTGTATGTCATCCAGAATAATTTCTACCAAAAATGTATCAAAGGAACACCAATTTTCTTTTTGCAACTGTTTCGCCTTGGTTTTTGACATCTTGTTTTGCGAAATTATTTAATAGAAAATTTCGAGGCGATGAGCCTTCCAAAAGATTAAAATCTTGCGTTGCTTAATAATAAAAAAAAACTCGAAAAATTCTGACTTGTTTATACTTTTGAGTTGATTTATATTTAATTTATAGTTTTAAGTTATGAATTCTAGAAAAAATATACTTGTGAGCAATTTTCACCATGATTTGAATTTGTTAGTCTAGAAATGTATGTCATTACAAAAAAAACCAAGACTTATATAAAAGGTACAGTGCCGAGTTTAGTTGCCACAGAGCACTATTATAGGTTGTCAACTTTGTGCCTACCGCGCCCACGGGATGTAGGGGTTGGCGGGCGGGGTCTCGGAGGGGATGCGGATGGTGTGGCGGAAGAGTGAGCGAGCACGACGCGTGGAGCGGATCAAGGCGGATGGCCAGTCGCCAGGGAGGTCGCTAAATAGATAAGGGTTGTATAGTGCGCGCCTTTTAGTCGCCTCTGATTGAGTTACGAGTGCAAGCTTGCGCAGGTACAGTCAAGGAAACAATAATATCAACGGTTGATTATTAAATGTTTACTATAAGTAGGAAGGTGTACTTGTTGTACCTACCTATTTCATTATTTATTTATTATTTTAGTGCGATCTTAACTATATAAATAAAACGCATTAATATCAACACCATTTTCCTACATTGTCGCCTTAAAACGCTATAACGTCCGCGAGGCATAACAACAACTATAAACTTTAACAAACTAAATCAACAAAACAACAAATAAAGGCAACAAAAACAATAACAAACAGATTCAACGATAAACTTAACGAATCATGGAATTTTTTCCTCGAATGTACTTTTCATGGAACGCGCGCACGTGTAGTGTACGGACGTAGCACTAACACTAACGCATAGTGTTGACACCTGCTAAAAGGCGAGCGGGGGGTGTGGTGCGGCTCTCGCTCCTGTAACGTCCCCCTGACACCGTAAAACGGCTATTGCGTCGCCTCGTGCGGCTATCTTCAGAGGCGACTAAAAGATTGGCGCGCACTGTATAAACCGATGTATAATGGATCTCTTCTGTAGACTCTATGATATTTTAAAGTTGTCAATGTCATACTTGTGTACTTTGAATGCCTTGCGCATGGCCTTGTACACTAAGTCGCGTGCTACCTCGTACCCGCCAACCCCTGTACCCCGTGGGCGCGGTACGCACGAAGTTCAGAAGGTATAGAGGGTATATCCTACGAAGTCTACTTGGCTATGGTTGTATTAGTGACGTATACTGATACGCGTGTTTTGTGTGTGTTGCGCGTTTTGTAAGCGGTGCCGAGGTTACGCACACTAGAAAAAATGCGTGTGTATGCACTACTACAACCATAGGTGAGTAGACTTTGTAGAATAACTGTACTGTACCTGTTTTATTTACAACTAGCTTTTGCACGCTCCGCTCGCCTGAGTGTGTTTCAACTATCGTCAGTTTTCGGCTTGGTAGTTATTTTATCGAAACCCCTTGTAGCCTATATGTTGACCTGAGTCACTACGATGATGATAAAGAAAACCGCATCCAAATCCGTTGTTTGGTTTTCTAGTTAATACTGAACAGACAGACGGACATATAGTTTTTGTCTCAGTCTTATATTTATTATTATAAGCAAAAGTTGTTCTAGGGTGGCCTCGTCGAGTTCTACCTTCGACACGACATGCGCACCATACATTTTAAGAAATTTAAATATATTACTTCCTAATAATAAATTGACATTATATCATTGCAGTATAGATATGCGGAAATAAAAGTAAATCTGGATGTGAGGAGCTCTGAACCGGGATTCGAACCCGGGACCTCTCGCTAGACAGAAAGACCCGGGACCCGGTCTCGCTAGAGGTCCCGGGTTCGAATCTCGGTTCAGAGCTCCTCACATCCAGATTTACTTTTATTTCTGAATTTCTATACTGAAATGGTATAATGTTATTTTATATCTCCTTGCGATGTATAAATCGCCAAGTGTTCAAAACTTCAAACATAGAAATTTATTTCTGTCATAGTTTCCTAATAATAAAGTACTACTAAAAAAGTCGTGTCTGTACGTACATGAAATATTTTAGCGAAATTTTAAATATATATATACCTATATAGTATAATATACCTACATATATATATATATACAAGGTGAATTTTTGATCATCGTCCAAATTCATACTGGTGGCTTGGTAAGTGATCAGTGTCATGGATCAATAACAATTTTGGTGAAATTCGTAAAATGAAATTTCGACTCCCCATAGTGATTCACTCGGGAGTGGAACTGAATTTCTATGGGAAGCCGAAATTTCAATTTACTAATTTAACAAAAATTGTTACTGATCCAAGATACTGATCACTTATTAAGCCTCCAGTATGAATTTGGACGATGATCAAAAAGTCACCTTGTATATATATTTGTAACCAATTTCATTTAAAATTTCGTCAAAATACTTAATGTACGTACAGACACGACTTTTTTACTGGTACTTATTATTATTAAGTAATAGATTTAAATTTCTTCAAATTTATAGTGCTCAAGTCGAAGGTAGAGCTCGACCAGGCCGCCTTAGAAGGACGTATGCTGACCAAATTGGCAAGATATTGAAGGCAATGTAAAAAGTATCCGGAATAGAAGATCTTGTATGACTAGATTGATGTATGTGGAAGAGGCGATAGAGGTGTGTCAGGATCGTAGCAGATATAAATCTCTAGTCTCTACCTACCGCTCTGGGAGTCAGGCGTGAGTATATGTATATATAAGTAGATGAATATAGATAGATGGTTCTCCGGGATAACTTTTCTGGACTGCATTAACATAGGTAGCTAAGCATAATAATAATAAAACAAAATTATCAAGAACAGGTTATTTTTATTCCTAGTTTATAATTAAAATAATTGTAAACCGCGAAATTCTTTGGTTTATTTTGGACTCTCCAATCGTAAAAACTTAATACTCGTAACTTAGAATAAATCGTACCTAACACAAAAAATTGTGTAATTCATATTTTTTAGGCTATACAGGCCCGCGTTTCGAATCGTAAAAAGTCGCTTTACACTGTTTACTAAAGTTTACAGTCCAATGGTTCAACTTTATAAAACTTTCTCAAAAATACATTGTAATGTCATCATTTCATACCGTAAAGACAAGCCAGTAAGTACTTCATCCTGGAGAGTTATTCAAAGTCTCCAGTAAGTGTCTCAATAAGTGTTTAGTAAATTCGTATGAAAATCCATTACATACCATACATTTATAACTATCCGAGACTGACGTTAGGGATGTGCTTCGACATTCTTAGACTTTGACATAGTAATGTCCCTGACGCTAGGGATGTCCCATTCGTAGTGATGTGCCTAGCACGAGAGATGTACCCGAAACTAGGGATGTGTCTGACATTGCGTTAGTTCCTAACAGTAGGGATGTCCGTGACTCTAAGGAAGGACATCCCTCACACTAGAGATGTGCAAACAAAAATCGGCCTTGACAGTTTTTCGGTAAATTTTGATTGGCCATGTCTCCGGAACATATCGAAAATGTCGTTTTATGTTTGAGAAAAGCACTTCGACCATTAAGTAGCCCTCCTGGACTCGTATATAAAAGTCCTCGCCCTGCGAGAGCTCACTTACAGGTCTCTGCAGTAATGTACTATTGCTGTATTTCAATTATTATCTTATCTCAATTCTTTGTGATTATGATCATGCAACTTTTAGTGATAAATAAGTTTACTCACAACTTTAACACCATTACTAAATTTGCAACTTTTAACTTCGAACAGTCTTAAAAACAGGAATGTTAAATTGTCGCATGCATTATCTGTAAAGTACTGCACTAATAATAATTTTCCAAATAACAAGCCGATATAATATTAGTTAAATCGCTAGTATTAGATAAATTTAAATCTGCTTCAAAAAAAGTAACACGTTTAGCCTTACCAATGTCGAAGCTTCGATCCCTAACTTAAAGCAGTTATGCTAACTCAAATTATATGAACTCTCCAAAATAAAAATAATATCAGTAAGTATCAATTTGTGTACTTGTTGCACTGCGATTTTTCTGCGACTAGTTTCGGTAAATAAACCATTTGAACAAGTACAGGGGAGATCACATCAAGTTGCAATACTACATTAGCCCTTATAGTGAAGGATATAAGGTAGACAAAGATAGGTACAATCAAAGCTCGATGGAGTCTTCACTGTACAAGAAAAACATGTCAATTTGTGCTTTTGTTCCTCTGAGAACTTTACAGTCCAAACAGTAAGTATCTGAACTTAATCAGCATCGGTAATTCTCTAATCACGGAATAATTAATATACAGAAGATCCACTGTTCAAAGAAACTTAAATAAAAAGCTACTCTAGTCCCGCGGTAATAAAGTTCAATTCAGCTCGCACATTGCTGCGTGGCGTCTCTATCCCTTCTTCACTCACTGAATGCCGCGCCAGGGCGGGCCGTTGATGTTTTTAGCCGTGGCGGAGTGGGACATGCTCTAATCGTCTAAAGCGCCGATCTCATAGTTGTTCCGGCGCCTCTGCCGCAGCCGCACGAGCGGGCGCGGCCGGTTCCGCGGCGGCTGCGTGCTGTTAGCTGCTGCGGCCGCCGCGTACATGCTGTCGAGGCAGCATCGAGGGTCGCCCTCCGGGTGGCTCGGTGATGGGCAGAACGGCGCCGTGAACTCCTCCACGCAGTACGCCCCTGACGCTCTAGATATTTAAAAAGTTTGTCGTTATTTGTTTGATAAGAAACCTTTTTAGATATTCTATTTATAGAATAGAATAGCTTTATTTGGTATTTCCAAATTTTTGCTTAAAACTAACAACTAGAGACTAATAATAATACCAAATAGGTCTCCACTCAGCATGTGTCATTAGCATGGCTAGCGCCATGACGCTGATTTTCAGTGGATGCCTATATATATGTCATAAGTATACTTAGAGAATATACCAAAGGAGACGCCTTTAACAGGCGTTCCCCTCTGCCAAAGGTATGAGATTGTATATCTAACGCGTTATATAAAACTAGTTTAGCCGCCATTTCTGTCATACGAGTCCCGAACGTCTTTGCATAAAGAGCTCCGAGAAAAATGCCGTTTTGTGCTGTGTATGGGTGCAAAAAAATGTCTAACACATAAAATTTACAAAAAGATGGTGTTACATTTCACTTTTAAGTATATTTTTGGATATTTCATTCGTAATTTACTCATATCCAACATTTTTGAAAATGTATAAAATTCATGTTTGGCGCCATAACTTCTTCACGATGACGTAGGCGTACTCCCTACGAGACTAACTAGGTCTCGTAGGGAGTACGCCTACGTCACGATTCAGGAATGCGCCGCAGCGAGACTATTTTTGGTGTTGCCAACTACTACAAAAAATTACCTAGAAATTCATCAATACCTTAACATTAATTCACCTTAACTTGATTTTTGTGTAAAATTTAAGTATTTGTATTTTTCTGGTACCGAATCCACTGTTATTTTTATTTTTCTAAAACTAATTTCAATTTATTCATCGTAGGCAGCAATATAAGCAATAGTTAATTAATATTTTTACTGAAAATATTACTGAATCTTTTCTAAATACACTTGCTCGAAAAATTCAACAACTATTTTTTTTTTTCTAAAACTGAAGAATTTACCTAAAAATCAGAACTTAAAAACTATGGCAACACAACAGTCTTGCTAATTAGTCTCGCTGCTCCAAACAGGCGGCCATGTAGCCTCGTCGGGAATAGCTAGGCATGTATCAGGTATTATCGATGGTAGTTATCGATAAAAGACAATCAGTTTTAAAATTTTAATAATTTCTTGTTTCTTAATGACTAATAAATAGATCTATCCCCATAAATGTTTTCAATCTCAGATAAATTTAAGTTATCTGAAGAAATTAAATGTTAATTGTATCTTATAATATTATATATTATATAAGGTCTTTCAATTGAAATTGAAAGTAATTTAGGAGGTGATTCAGTATCGTTAATACATCACATTCCACTGCAAAGTACTTTTTTTTGCGCGAACTTTTTCTTCACTTGTCCATACAAACTGAGTCAGCTGATCGGACCACTTTGTACTGAGAAGTGAAAAAAAAAGTTCGCGCAAACAAAAGTGCTTTTCAGTGGAATGTGATGTAATTAACGATACTGAATCACCTCCTAAATTAATTTCAATTTAAAGTGAAAGACCTTATATATTGTTAGCAACACAAGGTGACGGAGCGCCCCTGCCGGACGAGCGTGGCAACAATTTGAGTCATCGACGGCTGCGCGCGCACGGTGGATATAAAAGGCTGTAACTGAGCGGCGCGCGCCATTTTGTTTTGCAACTTTGTGCTGAAGTGATTAAATCATGGTTCACATTTCTTTCGTGACTCCTGACCAAAGACCTGCAGAACATCAGCCGCCTGTATCTAACAATATCATACCGTGATGATACATAGCCTAATACCTTCCTCAAGAAACTACGTTACAATGAAAATTGCATCAAAATCCAATGAGATGTTCCCAAGTTATAAGCAAGCGTCCATACAGACACAGACAGATGTTGCATTTTATATGTAGATATAGAGAAGATTTGGTCCACCTGAACAGATTCTGATGGAATGGTGTCAGTAATGTATTTATCGATAAACGTGTTCCCAACTCTATTAAATTTAACGCACACATTCAAAGACCGTACGTATTTACGTAAATTTGTGTTGCAGGTGTGCGAATTGCATGTGGGTGCGTTTGTAGGAACATGATTCGGTTATGTAAGGGTGGTTACCTCGTCCCCCCACCAAACGTGGCAGAACCGACTGTATGTGGAAATACGCCTAAAACTGGTCCAGTGTTATCTTGTCTAAGTAAGTATACCTATATTAAAAATAAAGTAATAAGTAAAAAGTAAAATATTCAATTATAAGTATGACAGAACACAATAACATCTAGACTATTTGACAATTAAATGAATAAGCTTCTTTGCTACCCATAAAAATACAGACAATTTCAGTATCCCTAAACCAACAAATAACAAACACACAAATAATTTCACAAAGTCCGTTTGGCTATGGTTGTAGTAGTGCGTCCACACGCACTTTTTCTAGTGTGCGTGACCTCGGGAGCGCTACAAAACGCGCAACACACACAAAACTCGTCACTACTACAACGATAGCCAACTGGACTTCGTGAGATAGAATATCTGCACCAATTTATTTGATTACAGTATCAGCGGAACCGGGTGATTGCTCTACCAACTGAGCTATCCAGACACAAAATTATTATGGATCTGAGGAAGGCTTCGATAATCAAGAGTCTTATGAATTACCTGCTCGCTGTTGAAAAACTTGTCTTTTCGTGATGCAATTTTAATAATTACAACGTGATTTTGCATCTGTCCTCAATATAAATATTGTTTTTACCTAAAACGGTATTTAAAGATAATGTAGTTGGTAGTTACAACACCGGCTGTAGCTTATTGAACAGTTTAAATATAGATTAAAATGTTATGCAATGGAATAATCCTTATATAGGTATCCAATCACATCCATCCATCCATCAGCCCGTATTCGTCCACTGCTGGACATAGGCCTCCCCAATATTACGCCACTCTTGGTAGTCCTCAGTCATCCTCATCCAGCCGCCACCTGCAACGTCCTTCAGATCGTCAGTCCAGCGGGTACGAGGGTGGCCTACGCTGCACTTTGTCTCCATTCCAATGCCTTACGGCCCCAACGGTTATCACGTCGGCGACAAATATGGCCACTGCCACTTCAACTTACTGATTCGGCAGGCTATGTCGGTCACCTTCGATCTCTGACGGATATCTTCGTTTCGTATTTTATCCATCAAAGATATCCCAAGCATAGCCCGCTCCATAGCTCGTTGAGCGACCTTAAATCGGCGGATCAAGGCTTTGGTGCAATCACAATTCCATGAAAATTCTAGTAAAGTTAAAATAGAGCGGCCCAGTTATTGTAATCTATGAAGCGCGTATACAGTACTGCTGAAAGTCAAACATATCATTTTCGTAAACTAAACTTGTACAAAGTAAGTAACAAAAAATATGTATATAATATTTTTTGTTACTTACCATATCAAGCACTCTTTACGTGCCAAATTATCAAATAATCAAGGTATATCAATTTATTTTAGCATTACAAAATTGGGCACGTAAGGAGTGCTTTTATATGGTTTAAATTAAATAAATAAAAAATGCTATACCTACGAAAATTACATGTTTGACGTTCAGCAGCACTGCATACACGCTAGATGTGTCTGAAGAGGGTTTCGTGCGATAATAGACTACTACTCACGTCATAGGGGTGGTCTGTCCCATGAGCACCGGCAATGCAGACGCCCTTGAAGGCGGCACCCTCACCGAACATCGTCGTCCGCAGGGCGCCGCGGTTCTAGCTCGGAACAGGCTCTCCGCTTGGTAGCAGATGGACCAGATGTGACTGCACAAGGCTTCGTCTGAAAATTTATAATTTTATTTAGTGGACGTAGTCCACAGACCTGGTTTGGTGAAGGCTAACGCAGCCAAATCACCTTATTTCTCTGACGCGAACGCGAAACTGAAGTGCGCAAAATTGGCAGTCAACGATAAGTAGATAGAAGTTACCTTAATATGTTTTCAATGCAAGTGCTCGTAAAGGCCCACTTTTATGCATCAAAACCGAAAGAAAGAAAGTCGGCTATTTTGCCCTAGGGCTTTATTATTATTTTTTTAAATTTATTTACGAGAAGTTAGCTAACGTGCAACCTTTCCTGTGTACCATAAATGTTATACTTTTTTCCACTGTTTAACGGCTCTGGACAGTCTGGCTACAGTCCTTTTGAGCCAATCATTAACTTGCAAAATTGTAACAATGTAACTTTCAACTTTAATAATTAAATTGTTTTCTTTGATGTATATTTTTTGATATATTTTTATTATATTTATTTGATTATATTTATTTCTTCACACTATGCATTGAAAAACGTAGTATGATACACGGGCGTAAAAGCAATAAATTACTCGGTTACGTTTAAAACACGAGCGAGCGTCCTCGTAATTTATTCCTTTTCGCCCTTTTAGCATTAACTACTATTATGATCTGATAAGTAAAGAGTGCTTTAATAAAAGGTAATCAATAAAATAAATATATGACTGTCACTTTTATATATATTATAATATTAGTCTATGACTAATATTTCCTTATTCTAAAAGTCTCAGAATAAGGAAATTCTGAGCTAAGAGTAATACTTAGTCTATGCTTTTACGCACTTTAGTCTCGCGTTTGCGTCTAGGAAAAACGGTAATTAATTTAGGTTGCACGACAAACTATACCGAAGCGGTGGATCATCTATGAGGTGGCTAGACAGCAGTGAATAAAACTTTGAGAAAACAAGAGATGTCTGTATGCACTCTGTATCGTATACACGCACTGATATAGTATTTTCTTGGAAATTACTGCACAGTAAAGTAATCGCTGAATAATGTTAGCCCGGATCAAACTATTTGCTGCAAAATTTCCTGTTAGTTTCATCGTGATTCGTTTGCAGAGTTACGAGTATAAGTAAAGGAATAAACTTTTCGATTAATAATAATAGTGCGATGGAACTTACTCAAAGTATCCTCGCAGAACGGCTGACTCCTTCCCCCATTGAGACAGAAGTCTGCGTGGCCCAGTCTGGACGCTTCCCCGTATCGACCCGCGTTAGTATGTAGCACGTGCACCGCGCGCGCATCGCCCGGGTCCAGGCGGAGTGCTGGCGCTGACCGGATCAGTGGACGCGCTGGGTCCAGCCCTGAAGGATCGAAATGGAACACAGTTTAGCCCCGTAGAAAGCGGACGCGTCGAGCGCGGGGGATTTTGCGCAGTGACCGGTATCATCCATCCATCCATCAGCCTAGTTCGTCCACTGCTGGACATAAGCCTTTCCAGGACTTTGCCACTCCCAGCGGTCATCCTGGAAGAATTGCCCATACTCACACACGCTGGGCAGGCGGGTTGGTGAGCGCGGTGCCGGAACCCTCACACCAGTGACGCCGCTGCCCGTCACCAGTCTGTTTCATATAAGGCCCAGCTATTAGGGATGGATATTTAGACATTTAGACATTTATTTATTATTCGAAATATTATAACATTACAGTAATTACAGACCAAATCGTTACAATATTGTATGTATACATCATTTTATTTTAAGCACTAACTAACATACTTTCTTCTAGCGTTCTCTTACACACACTCATCACACATGCTATCCCATCTACAATCACATCACACTCTGGTGCTTTAGCGAGCGATATACCGCCATCCATCGGTTCCAGGCATGGTGAGCCTCCTGGTTTTTTGCCTGTGAGCTGTGCTTTTACTATCCCCCGAATTACTTCGAGGGGGTCTCCAAGTAAGATGGTGGTACCTCCACAGTCGAGCCCGGCATCAGCTCTACCACCTGAATGACCGGTATAGTTTAGGAAATATAATTTGAGGCAATTCGGATTAACTTTGGATAGCAATTGGACATTAGAGACATGTACTGTTATTTATTAATCTTAGATACTTACGTATCTTCGAAGATATCATTAATCTATTCGAAAAACTTGAAATTTGCATTAGAAAATCTTGTAATTACCTATTTGAAATTACATAAATATTTGGGGAAGAGGAAGCAGGTGGTTTACGCTACTTACTTAATTTTGTGTTCAGCATAGGTAAGAAAAGTTTCAACAGACATTTTTATCAATCCCGTGATTAAGGCATAATAAGGCATATCCATATTAAAATTTCGCAACGAATTTGACGACATTTGGTGCTTAAAAACTACCCATTCCGACTCCTAGTAATATTAGGTCTTTACATATGAAATTGCTGTTTTCTATAGAGAATTTGAAGGAAACTCAATTTTCAGTACTAACATTTTCGCATTTTTTTTGGAATGACCCCAATTGTATAATTTCTTTTGTGTATGAATGAGACAACATTAAGCTAACAGCAACATTAATTTAGTTTTTGAAAAGTGTAAACTGTAAAAATTATTACGAATCTTATTATTGAAATGGATAGCATTTAGGACGAACTGATTTTGAAATTTTAATTTTGGTTACCAAATTGACAATAAAAACAAAATTTAATACGTAGATGTAACCTTGAAATCAACTTTCAAACAAAAACAAATAATGGAAATAGCTATTGAATTACAGTAACTATGAATCTATAAGAAAATTTCGGCAATTACATGTGTAAAGATCTACTCTATTATAATGAGTATTGTCGATATTAAATGTAGCACCAATAAGCAAATAACTTGTGACGTAAAAAGGCCTAATTGTAGTAGGATCATAAAAAATATCCACATACCCGTACATATTGCTACACTTAATTTTATTGTAGTATTGCTTACCAATGATCCTATTGAGGCGGAACGTCAGGTAGTTGGCGATGATGCCACAAAGATGGGCGCCTAGAGAGTGGCCGACACAAGTGAGGCGGTCGGGACGGAGGCCAGCCCTGCGCAGAATGGCCAGGGCCTCGGCAGCACACTTGGCTATTGGCCTCAGATTGTGCACCGCGGCCACATAGCACGGAGGCTGAGTAAGGGCGCCCCAGTCCAACATAAATACGTTGTAACCGCCGCGACGAAGGTATGCTGTGGGTAGAAAGTTGTTATTCAGATTCACTTTCGAAGATATTGACTTTAGTTGTTACTTATTGCGTATTCTCACGAATAATGACGTTTACCTTGCGAGGTTAATTTGCATGAGTAGAGAGAGACGAGAAAAAAGTACGTGAACACAATCGTAATTTCAAATTACAATTCCGAGCTCATTGAGCCAGTTTTTACAGAGCTAATGTAGAGCTTATCGCAATATGATGAGGTGTAAAAATTGCATTAGCATGCGTGCTATGGGGTCGTTGGCTTGTACTGCAGAATGCAATTTGTAGAGAAAGCGGTGGGAAAATGCACTGTCGCTTCGGTGAGAGTGGTCGTTTGTATGAGGGTTAGTAAGATGACAAATCTTAGGGAAGTCGAAGGAAGAAGATACCCAACTTACTTTTAGAAGAATGTACTAAACCCTGATAATAACTTCATATCCTCATTTTAGAGCCGTCTGTGACCTTGTAAAACATTCTTTTACAAATTTCTCAAAAGCTTTAGATATGAGTGGAAGACAACAACTATATAATCTTCTCTATATACGTACTCGTACATGAAAAAAATTCGACGTCTGTCTTTCTGTATGAAATTACTAGCTGACCCAGCGAACTTCGTTCCGCCTAACAGTCTAATAATATCGTGTTAACTTTAGTTAAACTTAATTCAGGATTTCATTAAGGTAATAACATTAATACAACTTTTTTGCAAATACAGAAATGTTTTATTGCTTGCCATTGCGAAAGAAGAATGGCAGGGACCCATGTAGTAGTTTCAGTACAGTTGTTAGGCTTAGCGTAGGCTCTGATATGCAGAAATAATAGTTCTTGGAATAACTAAGCGATTTTTAAAAATTGGGGTTTAGATGATATCAGAACGCTAGATAAATAGGTTTCTTTTATATGCGTAGTTTTGTCAACAGGTGGCACCACATGCTGTTTGCATTCGTAAAATTAATTGATTTATTTATTGTTATTCGATAATTTATCCGATATATTATTAATTATTCTGCTATTCGGAGCGGATAAGAATACACCAAAAAAGAGATAACTAACATCGATCCAGCCGATCTTGAGTTATAAGTGGTGTAACTAACACGACTTTGTTTTATATATTTAGATGAAATGAAATAATGAACTTTATTTTAAGAAGCAAGAATATCACGTAAACGTTTTTCTGACGCCAATGTTAGTATTTGCAAATAATTTGAGAAACATTGAACAGTGATAGAGCTGATGCCGGGCTCGACTGTGGAGGTACCGCCATCTTACTTGGAGACCCCTTCGAAGTAATTCGGGGGAGAGTAAGAGGACAGCTCACAGGCAAAAAACCAGGAGGTCCACCATGCCTGGGACCGATGGATGGCGGTATATCCATCCCTAATAGCCGGGCCTTATATATGGAACAGACTGGTGACGGGCAGCGGCGTCACTGGTGCGAGGGTTCCGGCACCGCGCTCACCAACCCGCCTGTCTAGCGTGTGTGAGTATGGGCAATTCTTCCAGGATGACCGCTGGGAGTGGCAAAGTCCTGGAAAGGCTCATGTCTAGCAGTAGACGAACTAGGCTGATGGATGGATGAACAGTTTTCACTAAGTTTCTCGTGGAAGGCTTCGTATTATTGCGCTATAATCTCAAAGATAGCTGAGCGTAGATCATTTTAATCCGAAAATATTTTCGCGTAAAACTCTAGATCACTACTAGCTACGAAATTATACAGAAAATGTTTAAATGGTATTCAAGATGACATGAATTTATGCAGCCAAATTCACACTGAAGACTCGATGAATGTTTAGCAAGTATCAAGATCCGATGATCCTTTTCGTGAAATTCGTAAATATTTTTTTCTTGTTCCCAGCAAACGACGAGTCTCGAGTCAATTACTATGGGAAGTCATTTTATTTTGCTAAATTAGCAAGAAGTTTTTTATTTATCCATGATGCTACTTAATCACTTACCAAGCCTCTAGTATGAAGTTAGCTGCATAAATTAAAGTCACCTTACTGTATATAGTAGCTGGGAGAGTAGAGTATGGAACGCATGTGTTAACTCGACTTGTAACTAACCGAAATGTAAACCCTGCTTTAACGACCACTCAATGATGACCTATTATGTATCTTTAGTTGCCAACTGGACTGGGTGCCTATCATCAAAAACATAGATTTACTATCGAATTCCGATTGTCTAAGGCTATGTTCGCAGTTGAAGTGACGAAACAGTTCGTAAATAGTTCAATACACACTAAAGGCAATTTTGAAAGTTCAGTTTTCATCTATGTTTTTGATGATACGCACCCAGTCCAGTTGGCAACCAAAGATACATAATAGAGGGGCTGATCAGTCCTCTTTAGGGCAACAATATGCAAGGTCCTTACGTCGAGTAAACACTTGCGTTCCATACTCTACTCTAGTACCTTTTGTAACTGTTTATAGCTAGTAATGTTTTTATTTATCCCTGGTACTCTAATAGTTACTCTACCCGTGTAAACTAGGCATTAAAGTCTCGTATAAGAAAGGGACTGAGGGCACATTCTCCTCCAGCGCGAGGCTACGGAATGAAGGTGTAAGTGTCCAGTTTCGGTAGTCACCATCTCTAAGCACGACGATGGGCAGAGTGTCGTCTCCACCGGCGTACCCGTGCACCAGCAGTATGGTCTCATGTGACGGCTCCCAGCCGCTCTGACGTAACCAGTCCTCGCTGTACAGGTCTACCTGTAACACGCAAAACATTCTTTAACAAAATACATCGTCCAGAAATGAATCCAAGAGTCACAGTTGTTTTTCCAGATATGGGCTGTGGACTCGCCAAGGTGGGTACCTCTTTTGTGGGACATGTTATAAGATTGTACAACAAACTTCCAAAGGAGGTCCTTACTTTGTCAGAGAATAAGTTTAAACGGCCTATTGAAAAAGGCATATCATAAAATAAATGATTACTTTGACGATACTAAGGCATGGGGTTATGATAGTGATCCTATATATATATACAGGGTGGAAAAAATTCAAGGGCCCTGGAGGGGAACTACCTTAAATCCTTTAGTTAGCTCATTTTACTAAAATTAAGCATTCCTTTATTTTTTAAAAGAAACAAAACTGCATTCAAAGATATTCTGAAATTCGCTTGTCTCACCCGGGAATCGAACCAACTAAAAATAAAAAAAATAAACTCTCGCTAATTTATTATACGAATCGGTAGGATTATTGTTTAGGATAAAATGTGTCTCATAAACATTTGGTCTTACACTCATCTGTTGTACGAGATACCCATGAAATTAAATATTTATTACAAGTTCTTTATTAACAATACCTAGTACCGTTCACTTGTAACAAGTTAATGACACGTTATAATTTTCCGATCTCTCTTACATTCAAAGACATCGTATGAAGTACAAGCTTGCTAACTTTATTTATCTTAAGTACCTTGTGGAAGACTTCGATAAGAAATTCGTTAAATGGTAATAATAAATCTATGAACAGCACAATTCTTTCTTGCAATAATACTGACGAAAAGTTGAAAATGGTAACGTATTTTTTTTTGCAACGCGGAGCAACAAATTTGAAGTTCGAACGATAACTTTCAACATTTTTAAAATCGATAAAAGTATTCGTTCTAATTTCAAATTTTGTTTTGTTTTGCTTTCATTCCGTGCTGTCATTGTGTAATAATGGCGTATCATTTTTACTTTACAAGTGAACAGTACTAGGTATTGTTAATAAAGAACTTGTAATAAATATTCAATTTCATGGATATCTCGTACAACAGAATTCAACAGATGAGTGTAAGACTAAATGTTTATTAGACAAATTTTATCCTGAACAATTATCCTACCGATTCGTATAATAAAATAGCGAGGATTTATTATTTTTATTCTTAGTTGGTTCAGTTCCCGGTTGAGACAAGCAAATTTTAAAAGATCTTTGAATGCAGTTTTTATTATTTAAAAAAAATAAAGGAGTTTCTTTTCAGTAAAATGAGCTAACTAAAGGATTTAAGGTAGTTCCCATCCAGGGCCCTTAAATTATTTCCATCCTGTATATATTTGCCTTCATGACATAATTTCCTCCTGTCTTGTATCTCTATTCAATTAAAGTGCAGGCTTACTCTTCACATTTAGTCGTTATATCTAATATTATGAAAAAAAAGACATGATCTTGCTAAGTTTCTTGCCCTTCTTCTTAGCAAGACTAATCGAATGCGCGGAGTTAGGCATTATTTCCCTGCGTACTTCCCCATATTATTATTTATTACATAAAACTATTGCTTTTATACATAGATTATTTAAATACTTATATTACATTAAAACCGACCTGTAATAAGTGTATGTTATATCTACATTACATAAATAAATATATATAAATAAAATATAAATAAAATAAATAAATAAATATGTTTGTAAAAAAAAAAACGTTTTCCACCATCTTTTATTTGGTTTTCAAACGTTCATTTCAAAAACGCGGTAAAGAGATCAACTTGATTTTTTTATATAAAATAGGCAATAGAAATATGAAGGGATGTTACCTAAATCCAATATTGCTAAACTGCAATTGCAATTGGAGTATGTAGCATTCACCTTAAGAGGCGTCGTTACTTAAAAAAGTTAAAAAAAGTTAAAAACTTGGCCCGCTATATATTTCGTTAGTAAATATTGGCACGCGAAGGAAAAAGTTTCCCCATCCCTGTTCTAAGCTCAGGTTCAGCCTTAAGGCGTATGACCACGCTAAATAAGCAACTCGATGTGTGTCGGTACAAATATCAACGGAAACGACATTGAAATAATGTTCATTTCAGCGTGCCTTGAAAAGTGGCTGTTACGACAACCACTGCGTCTCCGGCTAGCGCAAAATAGGAGAAAATAATACTTTTCACATGGACGCTATGAACGGAAAAAAAAATTGAATTTAAATTTTTTAGATCTAAAAATTTCCTTTAATTTGGTGAAATAATAATTAAAATCGCATTAGGCGTTTGGAAGGAGTAAGAGAATTCTTGTGTTAATCATGTGAAACTTTCGATGACTTTCAATTTTTTTTGTCAAAACTAACAAAAGAAAAACAGTTTATGAAACATAAAATTTATTTTTGACTCTATAATGCCTATCATATATTTTTATGAAAGTTTTTTGACCACCCGTGTGGGAGGAGTAGGCCTTCAGATAGGTCCAAATTGCAGTTGGCGTAATCATTCGCCTTAAATACAATGTTTTATAAACAATGTTTACATTGCTAGGTGTTCGTGCAATAGGACATGGTTCTCGTTTACAGGCACTTCCGTCGATGCTTATCAAGAACTATTGTTTAGAAATAACTTAATTATGAAACCACCGAGACCCTAGTTATGATTTTGAAAGGTTGAGCATGAGGACTTGATGTCGTAAGTACATACATCTTATCTGATGATTGTGAGTTAGCTCCTTGTAAGAGAACCTACTTTCTAGTAGCTATGCTATGTATTGCGTACATACTCAAAGCTTGCACTAGGTGCAAGTACTTAGTACATGATATAACACATTGACAACCTAAATACTACTAGTGGAGTATTTATAGCCATATACCAATATTTTCGTCATTAAAGCATGAAACTTGGCATACTTGTTACTTAGGTGCACTGGAGTAGAAAACGCCCGGGATACAGCGGGAGACACTCTGCTGGGGGGGGGGGGGGCTAGAGGGGGGGAAGTTTCCTTACGCTGCGCCCTCTTTTGAGCCTCATATCTGTTCATTTATACCTATTAAGGAAAGCGTAGTATCATTTCAGATAAATAAAGGATGGCCAATCATTTTCTGGTATATAAAAAACACCTCTAGATAGAAAAAAAAAGAAATACGCCGCAAAATATGAAATATTATGAACAAAAAAATCTAGAAATGTCGATAAATTTCAAATCAGTAAAGATATCGACATAAAGAAAATATGTTTAGAAAGCCACATTCATCCAAATTCCAACAATATAAATTTTATTGGAATGATTTATGAAAAAATGTGAAAAAAAAATAATTAACACAGCGCGGCAGAGCAACGCACTTAGTTTTCTTGGAAAAATATTGACAACAAAAACTACTTTTATAGTCGGTAGGTTGCCGTTGCTAGTCAAAATAGTGTTAATCGCCCTGTGGGTCTACCGCGTAATTCTCATTTTCATCAACATCAACTTGAGATTGAAATTTGTCGTGCGTTGCGACGACGCCCGCCTAACATGCCATCTCTTTTGCACGCGTTGAATTTCGCATACATTTGCTTGAAGTTGATACAAATGAGAATTACGCGGTAGAGCCCCTGCTCCACTTCTTTCGCAAAAAAGCGAAATAATTTCGTATGATCACGTAATACGTTGGGGACTTCACGCCATAATTCGGTCTTTCACGAAAATGCGCTATCATATGGCGACATATATCGATCGATGTGTAGTTTAGTCATGCTGCATGCTAGTAACCTCGTGCCGACTCTGTAATATTCAAATGTTTGAGACTGTATCGGCAAATTAAATTCAAGTCCAAATACATTCATGAATGAATTCCTAAAGAGGACAGGGATCCCTGGAGGACAGTTAACGGTGATGTGGACGCATTTTTAACTGGCGTGAGGTGAATTGTAAAATTTTAGTCACTGTTTGTTAGTGTGGTTAGAGTGCGTGTTTGATGAGTACATAGATACAGTAGAATAGATAGCTGGTTAGATTTTACAACCTAAGCTGACCTGGTACGTATTACACCAGGATGTTGAAAGATTGAAAAAAAAAATGAAAAATTATTTATTTCTTAAGCTTACTTCATTAAGGGCCTGTTTCACCACTTCCAGATAAGTGATATCCAGAAGATAAGTTTAAAAATGGAACACATTTTGTATGCGTTATATGTCACATATAACTATCAGGCACTTATCTGGAAGTGGTGAAACAGGCCCTTAATAAACTGAGTTTGAGTTCTCCTATTGGGTATGAAAATACCTGTAACAGGAGTCCCCGCTCTCCTATAACTAAAAATACAAAATTAAGTGATAAACAAAACTATTATTTACAGAGGTGACTAACAAATTATTATAAATATAAAAAAAGAAAATAAAAGTTTAGTATATACATACTAGGGCTGAATTAATCTAAGATTAATCTAGAAACTTATGGTCTAGTGATCAAATTGAGGCTTAACCTGTAGATTTATTGGAGAATTATTTTTCCCGTAAAATTTTCGCGCCAATTTTGTTTTTATCTCTATCTCTTAAAGTAGTTGTCAGAATCTAATGCGGTTTCCTTTTTCTAAAACAAGATTAAATTTTCTATACGCTAAAAAAAGAAAAAGTATTTTTTTATGTACGGGAGAAAGTATATAGAAAAAACCTTTTGGTTATATATATGTATATATTTATAAATATATAGTAAGTATGTCTATTCAAATATTATAAAAAATATAAAAAAAAGAAAAATATTTTATAAAAACATGATTATATAATAATTATAACCATATATAAAAAAATTAAGGGGGACGTAAAATTAAGGTCAAAAACAACCCACAATTTTTTTTTATTATCATAGTATTGTTTTATTTTTATTGTTGTTTGTCTTTCTAGCTTTCCAACGATACCCATATTGTATATAATATAATATAAATACTACTCATACTGAAAAGAAAATAAAACGACAAAAAGTGCACGAAATAAAATTAATATTCATTAATTATGTTTGTAAGAAATTGTGTTTGCAAACGAAAAACGCTTCTAGCAGCTGCTAGCAGAAGTGGCACTTGACCCGGAAAACGTCCAAGCAGGGGTAGGGTTGTAATATTTTAAACTTTTCGGGGGGGGGGGGGGGGGGGGTTAAACCCCCAAAACCGCCCCTTGGCTACGCCCATGTACTGACCGTTTGCCGAGACCTTGACTTACCTGTGCCGGGCGACACGGCTGTAATAAGCTAACGGGTTAGTATTTAAGGGCCTTACTATTGCCAAATGGGTACTTTCTAAAGCCTACTCCTCGTTTATGGCTAAACCAAAAATAATGAAAAAATGTATTATGAATAATCAACTCTTAGACAACATATGCAACAGTTTTCTTTTTCATACCACCAAAACTTCTACATGATTTTTTTTTTACTGAATGGTGTTTTTTGATCTCAAATTCCCTACTGCTCCTGAGTTGCTTGGCCGATTGAATTCATCTATGCTTTGATAAATAGATAAACTTTATAGCTATAAACATAACATTATTCAATCGAGTAATCACGTCCAAGTGAAAAGTATAATTTTGCCCTATTTCGCCCTATCAAGGACGCAGCGAGCGTCGTAACAGCCATCTATGCATTGCGCGCTGATATGAATGTTATTTCAATGTCGTTTCCGTTGATATTTGTAGTGACAAATATCGAGCTGCTAATTTGGCGATGGTAATCGCCTTAACGAAATCTAATATTTTTCACCAAATGTAAAAAATAGGTGCGACGATGAGCGGACGGAGGAGTTACATATATTTTCACAAATTCGAAAACAACCGTTTAGCTGGAAAATTAGAACTTTAAAGCTTAATATTTCGCAAACGGATCCCTGAACTGAAAAATGGTTTTCACACACCCACAATATTTTTGAAAGACCTATCCAACGACACCCCACACCATAGGATAGACGAGAAAAAAATATCATCCCACTTTACGTGTAGGGGAGGTAGGTACCCATAGAGGTTTCCTTTATGTAGGTACCCTAAAAAAAAAGTATTCAGGATTTAATTGTACCACTTTGTCGGCATAATTAATAAGTATGTATATCCATGTCAAATTACAGATTTCTAGTACTAAGAGTCCCTGAGCTAAACCGCGGACAGACAGACAGAAAGACGGACTGACATGGCGAAACTATAAGGGTTCCTCGTTGGCTACGGAAGCCTAAAAATGAAAACAAATATTAAATGTAAATATACTATACAATGATGATGACGGCCGGGAGTGGCAAAGTCCAGCGGGCCTATTGTGTATCTCTAGTTGCCTTCTGGACTGGGTGTCTATCATCAAAAACATAGCTATATACGAGTACTATCGAATTCCGATTTCCTAAGGATATGTTAGCACTTCAAGTGACGACACAGATTGTTAATAGTTCAATATCCACTAAAGGCAATCTTGAAATTTCAGTTTTTATCTATGTTTTTGATGATAGGCACCTAGTAAAGTTGGCAACTAAAGATACAGAATAGGGGGGCTGAAAGGCTTATATCCAGCAGTGGACGAACTAGGCTGATGGATGGATGGATACTATATAAAGTTATGCAGCCAAACTCTTGCTGAAGGGTTGGTCAGTATAACGGATCGATAATATTTAATAAAATTTGGTTTCCGACAGTAAATGTGTTTGTAAGGGACAAGAAAAATAATAATTTATGAATTTCAAACAAGGGTCCTCCACAATGCTAAACATCGGTTTTGTATTAGATTCAGTTCCGTCAATGTGTATAGTAAAAATTTGAAAAAAATATGGCGTGCTTTTCGACTCAAGACAATTATTAATTACACTTCATAAATAAACATACTTTCAATCTTCTTTTAATTATAATTCTTTTAAAAAAGCGTGAATTTCAGGAGAAAAGCGATTTGGCTTCCATATTTCAAAACCGATTGAAACGAAACCAACACACGCAGATACTTACTACTAGAAAAAAACATATTTATTACATAAAGAATTGATAGTTAATGTCCTAAGGTAGCCGCGATTTCAAAATAACTGAAGTTTTGCGTGCGCGGAATCTGATTAGAGCAGGAGAGACAGTTAAAAAACAAAAGCGTTAGAGCAGGACTGAATTTTAGCATTGTGCAGCACCTTAAGACCCGTTTTAGAATTTTAAAATTTAAACCTTTAAAACTCTAATTTACAGAAACCAACGAAATAAAAGCAATAAATATTTTGCGATGACAGTTTACATTAATAAGGTTTTGCTGAGGAACTATTGAGAAAATTTTGAATATAAGTGTTCTGTTTCGAGGCGGGTTTTTCACAATCCGGCTGCTAAACCGCTCTTAATACTGAGCACTTACCAAGTCTTCAGTATGAATTGGGGTACATACATTAATGTCACTTTGTATACAATACCATAGGTTATACCTACGATAAAGGGTTTTTCCTGACTTTCATACTAATTCAAGTTAGTATGAAAGTCACTATTTAAATTTGGAAAGTACATTAGTCAAGTAGGTATTTCGTTTTGGTATGCGATAGGCAGTTGCATGTTCCATGGACACAATAGCGCAAACTTGACAGAAGTGCCATTGGCCCATGAACTTTCTCGCCTCTTGCTTACGAGGTACGTTTTCTTAATTTAATTATCGATCACTAAGAACATTGCTAAACGTCAGTCTCTTAGCGCAAAGTGCAAAACTTAACTTTGTTATAAGTAACAATGTTTCAGGATCTGTTCACGTACGCTTTCTGTATAGGTCGATTCACAAAAGCTGGCGAATGGAATGAATGAACGAAACTAATGTCACCTACCAATTTTTTTTTAAGTGGCAGCACTTTCACATTTCTTAAAGCCTTAATAATGTTACGGAAAATCAAAACAAAAAGTTTTCTAAACTAAAACGATGTATAACGTTATTTTATGCGGATATGAAATAAAATAACGTTTGCCAGAAATAACTTTTTTGTATTTTATGATGTGATGTGAGATACGTAATCAATGTCATCGATATATTCAATTTCAAACGCTGTTTCAGGATCTGTTCAGATACGCTTTCTGTATAGGTCGATTCACGAAAGCTGGCGAATGGAAAGAATGAACGAAACTAATGTCACCTACCATTGTGTAAGTGCCGTCCTTGTACAGGAGCCTCCTTATATTTTGTAAACAACTGTAAGTACTTTCTTGTCGTTCCAAATAGAATTAATAATTCGCGAGTTAATGTTTTCATTACTTGTAAACTTTAACCGAGAATTTGAAATATAATTTTCCATCAATAATTTTTTTTTGGATACATATTTCATTAAAAATAAGTTATTACAAAATACTGTTGTCTTTGTGGTTAAAAACTATGACGATGATCCGCTCCGACCGTATTCGTTCATGGCGACCACTTCGACTCCGAGTCGAAGATGGCTAATGTACCTAGCCAATTTTCCTAGTATACCCCGTGCACACTGAGCGGATGTGAGTATACCGTCTACACAAATAAAGTAAATGCCCGCGGGAGGTCGGGCTTATAGGTAATAAGTTGCGTTTGACGAAATATTATTTTTCATTTGGGTTTTTTTACTATTACTTTAACGACATGTTTGTTTAAAAAAAGAATTACTGCTTTTTCAACCATCCTGTATTTAAGAATTTTGAAATGCACACATAGATACTTTTATCAATTCATTAAATCCATTCGTGCCAGCTTTTGTGAATCGACCTATACTGGCCCGAATGTAAGTACATTACATGACATTTTTAGATGGTTTTAGACAGTAGGTATTCTACATGTTTTCTAGTATACGCGATAGAAGGCATTCACTTTCGAGTCTCTTAACAGACGATTCACACGCCTTCAAGAAAATATTAAGGTAGGTTTAGACAAGCAGACAGAAGTCGTGAGAATTTGTCATTTACATCAGTACAAAGGAATAACCAGTAGTGAAGTTATTAACATTCTAATCTACCGATTGTCCGCGACAACTTTTTGCTTGGCTAAAAACAAAATGTAGTTGTATCGATTAGTCATTACAACATTGTCTAGAATAAACTTTGTATACGAGATCATGGTTTTGTGTTTGTCCTTAGCCGTCTACAATGCCTTCTGTTCTTATATTTCCTATACTTACTTATTTCCATTATGCAGAAATGTTTCTTTGAAAACTACCTACAATAGAAAAAAAGGATGGGATACCGTACCAGTTGATATAATTTCATAATATGAACAGCATTACCTACCTTATAGTAGCCTTTTGCCCGCGTCTCCGCAGAGTTATTCAACTCTGCCCCGTTTTCGGCTTGGGCGTAATTTTATTAACACTGCTTATAGCCTATATGTTGACTACGGTTACTGCGATCATAATAAAGAAAACCACATCAAAATCCGTTCAGCGGTTACGGTGATGTGCGCGAACAAACAGACAGACAGACGGAGAAGAATTCTAAATATCGCTGATTTGTGTTTTATTACTCTTCTTTAGTCACCCCCTTTCTATTTTTATTACTTTTCTTCAATGTACAGATACACCTTACATTGAAATAAAGTAATAAAAATATAAAAAATATAAAAACTAAAAATACTGTTTTATTATACCTAATGTAAGATAGCTGTGTATGGGAGCACTCCCAAACATGGCCATCTTACATAGGTATGGGGTCACCCCCACCCTTAGTGACCCATCAGAAAACCTGTAGCAAGTCATCGAGAAGTGCTGCAAGAGTGTAGAGCCTGTGTCTCTGCCCCCTTGCCCTTTTGCCATCGCTAGAAAAATTGCTATTACGCGCATGAAGTTATTTTGCAACTAAATACATGCCAGACACAATGGCTCAGCCATTTTAGGGCGTGGCCGAAAAACGGATATCCTTCTTCTTATTCTTCTAAATTCTTTATTGCACAATGCATTAATGTACAACATGTAGACTTAACACTAAAGTAGGGCCACTAAGTGATGGCATTTATGACAGCTGCATTTAGAGATGAGGTACATTTCAAATTTCGGTTAAAATAAAAATCAAGTGTGAGTTTACTCAACATTAGACACGTCATTCAACATTCAACATAATGATACAAAAGGAAAATGTGCCAAAACAAGTGGCGTACCTATCGGAGGTCTATGCGGTGTAGTGCCCCGGGGCCCCCAAGAGATGTTTAAATATCTAAATCTAAAAAAGTATTTTACTATCATTTATGTTCGTTTAGTCTAACTTCGTCATTGTTTTGTTTTTAATTAAATATTATTGCGTAACTTGGCGACCTCAAACACGACCTATAAAAAATGAGAAACTTTTTTTTTATAAATTCTTTGTTTCTATACGAATTCTATTGCACAATAAAGCAACATTCAAATCGAAAAATAATAACCGAAACAAGTAGTACATCACTATCAACAATTAAGTATTACATTTTAAAATTCACACTTGCTTGTAAATAATTACGATACTTTGTAGGCATTTAAACGTCATAAGCGCCATCACTCACTGGCTCTACTGTAGCAGCATTTTCTCCCAGTCAGCCCGACAGAAAGTACAAGAAAGTTACAGAGGCAGGTGTGCAAAAAGGCTTTACAATTTAAAATTTTAAACAAGAAATAAAAAATACATTTTCAATGCATGTGCTCGTAAAGGCCCACTTTTTATGCATCAAAACCGAACAGTAAGTCGATTATTTTGCCCTAGGGCTTTATTATTATTATTTTTTTTATTTATTTACAATGGTTGGCTAACCTGCAACCTTTCCTGTGTACCATAAATGTTATACTTTTTTTTCCACTGTTTAACGGCTCTGGATACAGTCCTTTTGAGCCAAACATAATTTAATGTTCACAAGATTATATTTGTTTTATTTCCTCACACTATGCATTGAAAAACGTAGCTACGCTCGTGTTTTAAATCGTCCTCGTAATTTATTCCTTTTCGCCCTTGTAGCATAAACTACTATAAAGACGAGAGTAAATTACTAGTCGTGAAATTTTCAGATTGCTATGTTGATACCAGATCTAATGACCTACCCTTATAAAAATCTGCATGCCCTTCTGTCCGCGGTTTATATTTAAAAGGGAGGTTATTATTAAGGCCGTTAGGGACTCCGGAAAAATACGCGAAATATTTGATGAAGTTAATTTGGAAAATATTGTTAGGTGTCTAATATAACGTAGGTTGAACGTTTACGGAACTTGTACTTTGTATTTCTGAACTCTACGACATTCCATTTCAAGATTTTGTATTTAAGAAGCTAGGTAAATAAAATAAATAAAGATATATAAAAAATATATCGTCACGACATGAATCTCCGAGGGGGTGTCAGAAGTATTCCAAATGTGAACTGTGAAATGCAAGTCACAGTCCACACTCGCTACACCCGTGTTTCACCGACGATTATTACGTCCCAAAGTAATGAGGCGAGCCCCCTATCGCCGTTCTTCAAGCACAAATACACCCTTTTTAGGGCTTTTAGGGCCTTGCGATGTTTTTCTTCACCGTTAGCAATATGTATGCACAAATACTATGCACATTAATTCCAAAAAACTCATTGGTGCATGCCCGACCGGGGATCGAACCTAGATCTCAAGATTGAGAGGCCAGCGGTTTACCCCTGAGCTACCGTTATGGGTGCTTTTTTCGGTGTATTTAAAATACACAGAAAATTTCAAAAAATTTTTGCTTAATTTTAGGATTTGCTAAACGGATTTCAATGATTGACCCTAAACCAGAAGGTACTCACAGTTTTCTTGACAGGTTCAGCCTCGGTATACAAGTTGAGCTTGAGGTCAGGGTCAGGACAGGGCTCTCGCTCGCGTCTCCAGACGCAGTCCTCGAATGTTGCATTCACGAGAGTGTCGTTGTGAAGCAGCAGGGCATCCTTGATCGGGTTCCTTTGCGCATTCACCGCTGTAAGGGATTTGTTTAGGACACTTTATTTACTAGATATGGCCTCTCACAGACGAGTCTCAGATATATTCTGAGGATATAGGTAGCTTGAATGCATGCTTGCGTAAGTAAAATTTTAAACAGATGAAGTACTAAACCGGGAGTGACTAAAATATATTATTGCAAAAACTGGAAAGGGTATTTTCATTTATAAACATTGAACCACATGGCAAATGAAGTGAAAACTTTCGATAGAATTGTAATTGAGAATCAGTTACCAAAGACACATAGCTGAGCAACGAAATTTTGTAATACGTACCGAAGAGCGTGAGGGCGATTGCGACTGTCGCAAGGTGCGCGCGCGCTGGGCCCATCCTTGCGGAATGGTGTTGAATGACTGGCGCGCGGGCAATGAGGACTGAGGACTTGGAACTTGGAACCTCCCTCCCGCTGGCTTATTGTGTGTGGGATGGGGGCAGCCAGACTCGCATAACTCGCATTGACGTTGTTACAATGGGGATAGATAGAATGGTTCGCAACTTTTTTTGAATACCTTTTCTGATGTATGTGAACCTGGCCCGACTCACTTAAAATATTTACAATTTGGGCTATGTACATCGTTTGTTTACTTGATACCCAAAGGGCAATTAAAAAAAAATTGGATGTGGCTAGATTCCTCACAACCATCTACATAGCCCAAAGGTCAGGTCAGGTTCACGTGCATCATATAATGATAATAAACTGCATGCTTCACAATTTCGTTTATGAAATGGACTATGTATGTACTTAAAATGAAAAAACTATATATGCTATTTGTAAAAGCAGATGTAGTATGTACAGAATTGAATTTAACAAAACCGGGCAAGTGCGAGTCAGACTCGCGTACCTAGGGTTCCGTATTGTGGGTGATAAATTTAATTTTGTCATTTTTTTTCGTGAATTAAAAGTATACCTATATTTTTACAGTCAACTTTTTAATTTTTACAATTTGATACCCATATTGTATTTTTAGGATAATGTTTTTTATTTTTCTCACTTTTGTTTTGGAAATATTTTGAACAATTTCAATTGCTATTTTTGTGCCAAATTTAATGTGTTTATCTTTAACGGTGCTGAAGTTATAAGGCTGTGACATACGGACGGACGGACGGACAACGGAGTCTCACCATAAAGGTTCCTTAAATTAATTTCCCAGAAACCTCAGCTACAGGAGAACCAAATTTTAGTAGTTTTTCCGTACTTACTCGTAGTAGACACCGAAGTTTCGCTATGAGGGTTTCCGTTATTTGATGGAACACTATCTGTACTGCGATCTCATCGAAAATTTGGATGGATCTGTTAATAAAAATATACTTCCTGGAAGTTAGTAAAAATTAACTTCCTAACGACCAGAAGTAGTTAAGAAAAATGACCTGAGTTCTTTTAGAAGGACTTTTCTAGTATATAACAGACAATTACAATTTAATAATTTATGCACTTACTTTGAACGCCTTCTCAAGTCCTAAGATAAAATTTGAGAACTTGTTCGGTGTTGAAATAAAGTTTGTTGCTTTGTTGTTTTGAGAAGGCGTTAGATAGTCTCACTATTGATTCAGTGAAAGGCATGCAAGGTACGATTGCTTGCTTGTAATAATATAGTTTCACCGTCGTCCTCGCAGGCACGGACAACTCAAATAAATCTTTTAAATTAAAGGACTTCAAAAACTAAAGCCCCCTATACCCTATATTGCGAAGTCCAGACTGATTTTATGAAAGAGTCAATGGCATAGTACGCCGAGGTTTCACGAGCTTTTGTGTGCCCACGCGCAGCCAGGTGAGACGGCGCTCTGTATCCGAGCGAGACACCGCTAGAGTAGCACCAGTCAGGTAGAGCAGCCGCATGCCTCCAGTACCGTAGAACCTCCTGCCCCGCGCGCGTCTTGACTCCACTTAACTGGTTAAGAAACATGATTATCGACACGATTACAATACAAACGTGATAAATAATCAACTTTCTTCTAACGCAAAGTGCGCTATCTTAACGAAATTGCAACAGTTCTCCAGTGATTACGAAAACCATATCAGTTGCAAGTGTAATTGAGGACCTAAGTACCTACGTGAGAGCTGATTGTGTGAATGTACGGTACGCAGCCTACACGGCCGGCGGCGTCTCCCTCCACCGCTCACTCAAGGACTAATGCAAGAAGAGCTTATGTCGATGTGATCTCTAAAGCTTCCTTACACATTAAACCGCAGAATGGATGAACAGCTAAGTTCGGACTGAGCCTTTGAAAAGCTGCGGACACGCGACAATGTCAATCAATCAGAATACGGGTCAACACAAACCAATAAAACAACTAGGTAAACAGGGTCCGGAACAGGTCAACTTTCCGCCGCGCTACCATCCGCCTCCGTCGGCGGCCGCCGCCGGCCCCAAACTTGCCACTGTTGACGCGGCCGCGAAGGAGTTCAAAACACCGTACGCTGTCAAATCGCTCGACGCAGCCAAGTTGCAGTATCCTCTACCGGCTCCGAGCGGTCGAGCTGGCCCCTACCCTGGAGGTTCGATACCGTACGGCAAGTATCCACAAGGATATCCTGCGGGCTACCCGTTGCCACCGGGAACCATACGTGTCCTTCGTCAACCGGAAGAGATTATAACTAAAGCTATCGTACACGAACCTGTGGAGCCCACAGTGAGAGCGAGGAGTGCTGACGACACGCAGCGAGTGCAACGAAACCTTGAGGAGGAACAGATCCATAGGAGATCCGCGGACATGCTGAAATTCACCAAACGAGTCGAGCCTGAAAGCGCTCGGGCGTCAACCGATCAAAGGAGGCAGATACAATCCCTTTTGGATGAAATAAAAAGCTTGAAGGAAGCGAATCGTCGGTTGAGTGATGATAACCAAGAGTTGCGTGATTTGTGTTGTTTCCTTGATGACGATAGACAGAAAGGTCGGAAACTAGCTCGGGAATGGCAGCGATTCGGGCGATACACGGCGTCAGTGATGCGACAGGAAGTGTCGGCATACCAGAGCAAATTACGAGAGCTTGACGACAAGCAGCAGGAGTTGATACGTGACAATTTGGAACTGAAAGAGTTGTGTCTGTATTTAGACGAAGAACGGGAACGAAGTACGTGTGTCAACTGTGGTAGGGCTGCTGGGAGAGAAAGGGACGACGGAGACGGAAGTAGTAGCGGAACTAATGCTGAGGAGGCGCCTCGTGTGCCGGCTCCAGCTCCCGTCGTCACTCATCCCCAACTTGCCGAGCGAACAGTTCAGTACGTACGAGACTTGGAACAGAAAGTGCGAAGATTGGAAGCAGAGAAGGGCGTGAATGGGGGAATGAACGAGCGACCGGAAGCTGTCGTCCGAGCGCTCCAAGTCCTCGAAGTCAGGGAAAGAGTAGAACGAGAACGAAGAAGACCTGCGCCTGACTTAGACGTCGGAGAGCAGGCATTAGTGAGAGAGATGTGCAACGTCGTTTGGGGAAAACTGGAAGATTCACCACCTCAAGCTCCACCACGTTAAAAGCAGATGCAAAGTAATTTTGTAGTCGATGTTAAAAAAGAGTGTGTTGTTTTAAAATGCAATTTTGGAATTGGAATTCCAACGATTGAGGACAAACATAACGAATAGCAACATTCATGACCTACTCCTACTAGCTAGAACGATTTGAATGACCCTGTTTATCAATAGTGTATAACTGGACAGTGTTGTTAAGCTATGGAGAGACAAATATTGAAATAGTGATTTGATACTAAAGTTAGTGATATAAAGCTTGCCTTATTTTATTCAACAAGAATAAATCCTTAAAGTACAAAAATTAGATTGTATTGTACCGCATAATGTACATTTGTTGCCGATATATTGTATATTACTATATTTAATTTATTGATTACTGTAGAATCACAATGAGGCTATACCCACCATTTTTTGCAATGTATTACGTGAAGTCATTTATTAGAACAGTATTCAAAAATGTTATCATAATTATTTTACCACAAAAATAAATAAATTCTCAACTGCCTCTAGTCAGCAAACAACAATTATAATTCTGTATTTTCAATATCGACAGAAGTTTATGCCTCACTGTATTATTATAAGTATTTTAAGTTATTATGTTACTAATTTATTGAAAATTATATAAATAAACAATGTTTTAAGTAAATTCTTGGGTAATTAATTATTTAAAGAAGTGCAATAAAAAAATATTGCAATTCTGAGGCAATCTGCTTCGGATTTGGGAGCATCTCAGTTCTTGATCTACTTAGCTTACTTTCTGCATCGTAGTATTTAAGTTTCTGATAAGATTTTAACCACATGGCAGTAAATACCTATTACATTAATTATTATCAATCAGTTTCTTTGACTCGGACTAGTATTAGACATAACATTTGATTGAGTTTCTCTAAAAATGATCCGAAACGATGAAAAAAAAAACTGATTATGTTATTTCGGCCTTGTGTACTAAACTCAAACTCTTTTATAGCTGTTACTATGTTTTGTATGTATTTTACAGATTACATAACTATGGAGTGTCATTCATTGTTTACTAACGTTATTATTATTACCTTGCGGTAAATAATTGCACAAAGGTGTTGAAAAACCAACTTCCAGAAAAATGGCAGAAGAAAAGGGTGAAGAGGAAGACACTATCGGCGTCAGTATCAAATTTGTATAAGCATTGCAAAATTATATTGAGAGAGATGTCCATCCATCCAGCAGCCAGGTTCGTCCACTGTTGGACATAGGCCTTTCCAAGATTTCCTCTTTGCGAATAAGATGGTGGTAGAGTTGAGCCCGGCTTCAGCTCTAACGCCTATTAGAGAGATGTGTCAACTATTTATTGGGAAATTTGTGTGTATTGCAATTAGATTATCTATAACGTGATTTTAGGCATACTGGTTTCCGTTAGCATTATAAAAGTTCTAAAAAGCTCTTGATGCATACCGCGGTGGGAAAGAAATCGAAATGACTTTTCGAGTCAGTGAATAGTCCGATTGTCTGGACTACCGACTTTTACAAGGGCGGATCCAGGATTTGATTTGGGGGGCCATTCTGACAAGGTTTATCACAAACGGTAGGTACTTTTGGCAAACCTGTCTAAATCTTATCACATATGATGTGTAAAGTGCACCCTAATCGAATCGAAAAGTCTAGAGAAATGTATGGAATTTCTGGGCGTTTTGGTGGGGGGGCACATTTCAGTATATTTTCGATGAAGTCGTTTTAGAACGCCTTAAAGTTTCAATGTAGCAGGAAGTTTGAGTTTTGCACTTGGTTGCCTTGGTGCAGGCGTTTTTCTCAATCGGTGCTGTATTAGGTTAGCTGTCTCTATTAGCTACTTTGTTTCTCCTTAGATCTACGTGGGCGGCCGAAACGTGGATGGGGAGCGTCACGGCAAAGGCTGGGCGGCCCTCCCAAACGGAGACTTCTTCCAGGGTTGCTACGCCCATGGCTTACGCAACGGGAACGGTCTCTACGTGTTCAAGAACGGGGCGCGTTACGATGGCGAATGGCGACGCTCCCTCAAGTACGGATCCGGCCAAATGATATATCCTGACGGCTCAAAATACGAGGGCGACTGGAGAAACGATTTAAAACATGGTTTCGGCGCTTATTACTACCCTAATGGTGACATTTACGAAGGGGCCTGGTTTAAAGGGAAACGCCACGGATTGGGGACTTATTTTTACGCTGAAACTCAGACGAAGTTTATGGGAACTTGGGTTGAAGGGAAGATTCAAGGGCCTGGGCAGATAATCTACCCTCGAGCTCGCTTTCATGGCTCATGGACGAACGGAAAAGCTAAAGGGAATGGTTGTTTCGTGTTTGATAGTAACTGTATGCAGCATGGGTTCTATTTACTAGTAGATGAGAACAAGGAAGAGATAGGAGAAAACGAGGAAGAGAAAGATGAAGAAGTATTAAAGGAAGATAAACTAGAAGGAGAAGAAGAGGTGGAGTTTGATCCAACAGCAGGTACGTTTTTACAAATTAAGAACCTATTTAGATAATAAAAACTTCAAAGTGTAATATTGTTGCAAGATGTTTGAGGTCCTACAATGAAATATATGGAATTTCAGGTAAAGTTCCAGTGTGGCGCGCCCGCAACGTCACAGCTTATTTGTCAGATTTACTACCAGCTCAAGCCGTTCCACTACCTGTGCATGACTCTATGCCCTCTCTGAGTCAAGGCAGCGATGCATGTGCTGAACTGCATTTTGAGTTACCCAGTGTTGTACCTGAGGATGAGGGGATGGATAACAACGACACATGGTTGCTGCATCGACAACAATTTCTTGAGGAAACTGATGGATAAATTTTTGAGTATTGACATTTCCATTTTTGTTTTTGAAGTGGTTTTATAAACAAATTTAACCTTTTTGAAATTTTCAAATTGATAAAACTAATTACATATTTTAATGTTTATTAAATAACCTAGGAGCTCACTCTGAGCATTGTAGTGACAAGAGAGATTAATTATAGTGATTATTCTAATTGACTATAACTAAAACTTATCTAAAAATACCTATTTCTGTACAAAACAGAAGTTAAGAGGCAATATAGGCACTTTTTGTTGTTTTTGTGAATACATGAAGAGTTATCAAGGTCTGTGTATCTGTAGTCGTAAATAAACATAGAATCTACAATTATCTACAAATTTTGTAAATATAGTTGAGTAAAACTGTCAACCTAAAATTATTCTAAATGTTTCATTTCATTAAAAGTTGCCTCCTTTTGATCTGGACATGAAGGATCACTTAAACTGTACCAAAATATTGTTTTATTCATCAAATATTTTATATAGAGCAGTAAGTAGATGGTAGTATTTCATTATCAATACATCATATTGGCAGACTCAAAACTTTAAATACTATATTGTTGAACATGGGGGTGTTCCAGACTGCCCTCAACTTCTAATCAGCTTATGACAATGTTTGGAAAATATACTTTTCAAGTAATCAACAATTGGTGAAGTTTTTATGGGACACATTAAACTTACTTTAAAATTAAAGGAAATAAAAAAAATATATTAAGCACAACAAAAAAATAATACATCTATAAATAAATATTTCGCCCTTTAAAAATAATACTTTCCACTATTAAAATTTATGTTTTGCACTATAAAATTTTCAGGCTTGTCATAAAAAATAACCATGAAGGTTATGTTTAAGAAGGTTAAATGCGACTCGCCATACCTAACCTACCAGCTCTCTTCTGGTTTTCTATGAAAAGCTTACAGTGGGAACCATTATTTTTAAAATTCATTTATATTGGTCAAAGTAGTGCAAAGTATTAAGTTTAAAGCTAACCTTCATACATTGGAAGCTATTATTTTTATAGTTCATTTATATGTATCCCAATTTTTAATACAAGTAGGTACATGGGTCAATCAACTTTTTTTTGTCCTTGGGTCGTTATAATTCAGCCACAAAATTAACAATATTGATTTTATATTACCAAAAATATGATTGTTTCCTCATAAGATCACACAGATTAATGAAATGGTACTCGGTTTTTTTTTTATTTTTGACTGATTATGGTTGTACTAGAGACAAGTTTGTCCTTCAAATCAGTGGTGAACCAATTTGGTCACTTGGGGTCCCCTGATGCAAGGGGGCCCCAGCGAGTGTCAAACAATTATTTAATTTTAAAACATTTTTTCGGAGGGGAGAAGTGTCCCACATTGTATATAAACTATAACTTTAATTCATTTATAATTAAGCCCAGTTTTGTGTCTACTGCCGACTAGCCGACTTCTCTTCCAAAACTCAACAGTTCACTGTCATTTTCAAAACTTTAATTTTTGGGGCCACTAAAAGGCTAGTAACGCCACTGCCTCGCATTAATATGAAAAAGCTGTGTTTTCCCTCGGGTGACACTCTAAATTTGTTGAAAATCATGAAATTTTTCTATTATTTGATATGAATCATATTTAACACACAAATAACAATTTATTTACAAATATTTCAGACTTCCGGCACAATCATTTCCTCATCATTTATAAATTAATCATCTGATTATGCAAAAAACAGATATTTAGTTAGGCAAAAAACAGTAAGCAATAATTAAAACCAAAAAATGATTTTTCTTACAGGAAAATTTAAGACAGAAAAGTTGATTAACCCTTATTACTTTATATGAATCTGCAGATTTAATAAATCGGAACTTTTAAACAAACAGGGCAGTGGCGTGCACAGAACTTTTTTTCCGGAAAAGCAACCAGAAGGTCAAGATTGACAAAAATAAAAATATGAAAGAATTTAAATAACACTGAAAAAAGAAAAGTTTGTATGAAAATGTTAACTCTAGGGTAGTAGGCTGGCGTCATACAAACTTATTTTTTCATTGTTATTTAAATTTTTTCATATTTTTTTATGTGTACGCCACTGATACAGGATGATACTCAACATGTCCAGAACAGATATTAAAAAAACACTTTAGTTGGCGTATAGAGATAAGAGGGCAACGAGCCTTGTATCTGCCCCCTTATCGACACTCCGACCAACACGGACTAAAACTAAACTAAAATTATGTTTGAGCATTTGATGCAGGATTATTATTAGTAGCATTTCCAGCATTGTTACTTTCAAAGGTGGTCTTATTCTTCAGTAAATATGCTGCTAAGTAGTTAATTGGGTCAGGAGGCCTTTCCTTGGCTAACGCTGATAGTCCTTGCAGAAGAACTGGCACCACAGTCTGGTCCAAGTATTGCCGTGTCGGTAAGGCATTGAGATCAATCCTTGATTTTCGGGTAGCGTTTGAATCATTGTCTTTCTCCATCGATATTATTTTCTGTGAGGCGAAATTTGAAGAAACATCAGCATAACTCTTAGGTGTAAACATTAGTTAAATATAATTTATAAATTTGTGGGATAGTACAAGTGATTTTCTGTTCATTATGTATTGCAAGTTCCACCAAGTGCCAACAATCAACAGTGTAAATATTCATTAGTTAAATAATTAATATAATAATGTTGTATTCTAACCTTGACTGACTCCGGTATCCTAGAAGGAGTAGAAGGTGGTCCTTCTTTAGAAGTGTCGTTTATTAGCGTTGTTGAAGATTGTGACATCGATTTTATATAACTTTCATCAAAGAAAGGCTACACAAAACCAGGATTGTCTTGGTACTTTAACTTCAGTGCAGATATTTTCAGTTTTTTCTAAAAAATTTGTCAACATGCGAAATGTCAGAAGTCAGTTTGTTTTTTTCGTTTTGAGATTTCATTCGTTCCTTCTTTCCTTCAATGAAAACAATAGACAATTTGTTCACTCAATAGGCGAGTTGCAAACTTGCGTTGTATGCGACCGTGTAAATAATAGACCAGCCAACATATTAAAATTTCCATTTTTAGGGTTCAGTACTCAAAGGGTTCCAAATGGGATCCTATTACTATGCCTCTGTTGTCTGTCTGTCCGTCGCAGGGGTCTACAGCTTGCGTCAGCCGTAATAAGCACCAGTTAAGATTTTCACAGAGTACGTGTAACTATGTCTTTATTAGGGCAAGCAAATATAATAATAATAATAAACAATTGAAGAGTGTTTTTGAAAAACAACCAATGTTACTTTTCTGACATTTTACAAGAAGTAAATATCAAAATCAATAAGCCTACATCTACCAACCGTTGGGCATAGGTAAATAAAACCTTATAAAATTAGTTACATGGAAAAATCCTTATTTATGTTTTTTTATTAAACATGGATATATGAAAATACTTAATGATGTACATAAAAAGTTAAAAAAATGTTGTTTATTTATTGGCTATTTTTTATAGAAACGTTACTGACGTTGGTGGTGTTTCCGGAAGCACTCTGTTTTTTTTCCCTGCGGTCCGTAATAGAATTACAATGGATCATAAGCCATTCACTTCATACTTTCGTAATCGATTTTAGCGAAATAATTCTATTTCGAAACGCGGGGTTTGTAGCTACATTTTGAATGTACTTTGGTTGTTTTTGCTGATTCTAATATTACCAGATTATTGTATGCACAATAGAGAATCCATAGAGCAAAAAAAAAAAACAAATTCGAAAAAATTGGACATTGGTTATTTTTCCAAAACAGTCTTCAATTAATCTCACTCACCGAGTCCCCATACAAAACACATAAAAAAGTAGCATTTCTATAACATTATTTATTTCATACATAAGTAGGTACCTAAGACTAAAGTAAAACTACAAAATTTGCTCTAGGCATCACGGCGACAAAAAACAAGCCGCTAAAACGGTAGTGCCTGACCAACTCATAGGGGACCCTCATTTTTAATATGTAATAAAAATGAGGGTCCCCTATGAGTTGTCGCCTCGATGCCTAGAGCATTTATTTGTTGTTATTTACTATGTTTTTAGGGATCCATATACTATTGTGTGGTAGTACAGAATCCTTTGTCTGCGAGTTAGCATCGCACTTGGCCAAATTATATGTATTAAAATGTTTACTCTATCAATCAATAATAATAAAGCCGATTCTGAAGGCTTTAATTTTAGTTTTAGTGCTGTCAAAACTAAATGTTCTTCATTGTAAAATAGTTTTTAAATGCTAGGAACAGAAGCTAAATTCCCTTTGAAAAATTTAGGTTTTGACAGCACTAAAACTAAAATTAAAGCCTTCAGAATCAGCTTTATTGTGTGTGTTGCAGTTGCAAGCCACATAATAGTTATTTGTTATGAAAGGCTGCAAAGTTGTTATTTGCCGCGAGTACTTGTATTGAAACCCGAGCAAGCGCTAGGATTGAACCACGCACGAGCAAAGGGTGGTTCCAACAGCTGCACTATAGCAAGGAAAATACTACGTAATACACCTGCAAGAAAAAAACAAACAAACCATAAACAAACCTTTTTCTTATTTCGTGCATCGTCTTGCTGGGCAGTGCGATTGTTCTAAAAATGATGCTGGAGCACTAATATGGTGACCAGGATCTGATGATGGGACTAAAAGGTGGATAAGGGGTTTCCTCAACAGACCCTTCGAGTTTGCGCTTATTTGATTGGTCTTGATTAGTTTGATTTACTCTGGTAAAACATGGTGACCAGGGTCTGATGATGGGACTGGAAGGTGGATACAGGATCTCGTCAAGGGGCAACAGCAGACCTCTCGAGTTTGGGATTATTTTTGTCCGATTTTGATGGGTAATTTTGTAAAATATGGTGACCAGGATCTGATGATGTGAAAACATAGTTGTAAGGCTCAAACATAAAACCAAGTTCCTTTGTTTACCTAATTTCCATGAAAATCTCTTCAACGCGGGTGGAGCTACGGGCAAAAGCTAATTTATTTTAAAACCGCTAGAGACCCAATCCAACAGAGACGAGAAATACGTCCCAAACTTATTTCTTAAGCCACGCCCCCTTTATCCTGATTGGCCTTCAAGGCAGCATTACCAGAACGACGCTCTCGAGGTTCATGAACCTCATCTTCATCTCATTTATCGTGAAATTGGTTGTTGAATATATTATAAATAAAGACAATATTTTTGATGGTCGTAGATAAAGTATTGTGTGAAACTTAACATAATAAGACATTGGGACACTTGTGAAAAATTATTACGAAACTCACGTGTCCCAGTGTCTCAAATTATGTTACAGTTGCACAAAATACTATTTCGATATCTCAAAAAATGAAGAAGTTTATTGGCATTCAAAGGAAACTTAACGGCATATATCGTGACGTCATCTGACACTATTTCATACAAAAATGATACGAGTAAACATCGCTCTAGCTAATTTCGGTAATGATATAAATTTTTCAAAAATTCAAAAAGTTTTGTGCTTTGAATTAACTAATTAATCAGTTACCATAAAACATATTGTGATATTTCACTGCAGGAGACAAGCTCATTACCTTTCTTCTGCAGTGTTTCCATCCCCCTGAAACTAACTTCCTGGCCAGGGCTTTGACTTCACTGCATGTTGGTGATAATTATTTCAAGTATTTTTTTAAGTCCTTAATAATTAATTAATTAATTCTTTATTTAGGAAAATCTACAGCAGTATATATAAGTTTAAACATAAATTACACAAATTGTAACAATATTGGCTATGTTGTTACAATTTGTGTAATTTATTTGTGTAATGTGATTTAAAGTAAAAGAACAACAAATACTTGTTATTTTTTATTCAGTAAAATCTTAGAACTATTTTTATTTTCACATCATATACATACATACACCTAAAGACAACCATTCACACTTATGATTTTACAAAATAATAAATAAGAATGGGTATGAATATTCCTTTCCCCCGATGGATCTATTTGCAGACAAAATTATAACAGCAAATGGAGTTACTTTGATTAGAAATACAAAACGAAAATATTTCCTATAACCAAAATGGTTGATAATTTCATTCATACGAATGAAGAATCTTGCAAATATTGATGAGGTTCTATTCAATAGATACATTATTACAAGTTTAGAGTTTTAGAGCAAAGATTAAAGAGATTTGGGCTTCACACAAATTCCTTTAAAACAACGCAGCATATACGAATCACACGCACGTAGGTATCTTAATAACATTCGGTTTTATCAATTTGCCATATTGTCAATATCTGCTCTAACTACTACATAATTAAAATGACAGTGCTTGCAACTTTTGGTTGCATTGTAAATATTTCTCGCGGAGTTCAAAGCCAAAGTTGTAAATACAAAAACAATGAAAATTTACATTTTGCAATGTCATGGAGATGTTTCACAAATATTAGACCCCAAAGATCAAGGAGATAAATGCAAACTCTGGCCTCAGACCGAAAAGCTTGGATCGAATGATAAACTACGACTGCAAATCATTCGTATCACGCATCTCCTTATTCGCCTGATGACCTTAGCCACAGCCACCTATGTGGCTGTGCCTTAGCCAGTGAGAACACGACAATAGGCGCAGCAGCAAACAGAAAACTCAAACGTATGGCGATTTAAATGAGTCGCCCGGCATAAGCCTTGAAGCGCTTCCCAAAGACTACCAAAGTGAGGACAAACAACGTATCGTAGTATTATGTCCTGAGGTAGTGTGGCGGGGGCGGTGGCGGCGGCGCGGGGCGAAGCCGCGGACCCCGCTCCAGCTGTCGTCGCCATGATGCCATGGCCTCGCTGAGGGTCCACAGCTCCGAGAGAAGCGACAAGTCCAGTTGACGAAGACTGGCCTGGAAATAAAGAGAAGGTTCTTGTTAGTTTTGTGCCACGAGTTCACGTCACGTAAAGGATACCATCAAGTCGTTAAACATTATTAATTATTAATATCACTAGATTTTAGTCAACAAGAGGGATGGTTTTTGCTTGTATTAGGAGCACACATATTATTCTTCAGATTGCTAGTGGAAGAAAAAGGTATTCTGGGTTATGTTATGTATGACTTTATGAGACTTCGAGAAATTTTCAACAGACCAGGTAAAGATTTAAAATAAAATACGTTGTAGTATAGAAAAAGAGGCCAAATAGATTGTCTTCAATAGATGGAATCAATCTAGCACGACAATTGAGTTCTCAGAATTGACATGCGAAAATGGGTGATGTGATGATAGTGGATACAAGTGGAAGATACTAGCATCTGCAATTCGAATATACGTATATTACCATCTTGTTATGTATAAAGTATTGTAGGTCTCTAGCACAAACTTTGTTCAGCAAAACTGTGATCAATGATCATACATACATAATACACATAAAAATATTTATATCTTAGATCAAATCCCTGAGAGAGATGAGACTATCAAAGATTTTAAATAAGAGTTTCCATGATGGTCGTTTGATTACTGCACTTCTGCACCTGTGCCCTTAACCACTACACCATCAACTATTTTTAGGAATTAGTCGCATGCGCAAGTTATGTTCAACTATTAGATCAGTGAGCTGGTCGACCTTCCATCAGAGATAGGTTTAGAACAGTTTGACGGCAGGAATGTCGTCAGATCACGATCTAATGTAGGACAAGTAACCGGCACGAGTCACCCGTGTCATACTGAAAACCATTTCTATTATGTATTTCTTGTATATTACCTGATAAGAATAACATAAAACAACTTAAAATATATCTCACTAAAATTTTATTTTAAGTTGTTTTATAAAGTTTATCATTTATAAAGACAAAAAAGTCAGTATTTAATATTTATTTGTATATTACCTGTGATATCTGCTAATAACCATAACTAACTAGTGTATAGTTCGTTGGAAATAATATATCTCGAAATATCGAGAAATCTTTAACGTGTACTATGTCATTCGTCATTCACGTTCTCATTTGATATTTTTGAACCTTGTGGCTACATACCAAACATCTGAGATTATAAACGATTACAGTAAAATATTTCGATGCTTTTGAACTGAAATCTTTCTGAAATTTGCAGAAGGAAAACTGTCAAACAAATCAAGCCAATATGCGTTGATTGTTGCCAAAACAAATGTTGTTTCAGATCTCTGGGTAAGCTATTTTTGTGTCTTCGTTTTGGAAACACTATTTTTTTTGCAAAAGAACGTAGGAGAAAATTATAATCTGCGTTTCGAACGATTTATTTCATACTTACACTCTTCAGGTACCTTCAAAACATTTGCAGGACCAGTACCAATATGTTCTTTGTAATGTATTCTAGTTTATTTTAAGTTATTCGGCACGTACATGTTTTCAGCTTTATTAGCCCAGTTGTTTTTGTAACGTGCTTTGGACAGACACCAAAACAAAATAGGGTTTTAGATTTGTAACTACTGAAGTTGAATTCTTAATTAATTATTTAAAAACGGATAGACTTACATGACATATCTCGCGATAAGAATTTTAAAACATGTCGCGTTCCGCAATATAATTCATGTAAGTCTATCCGTTTTTAAATAATTAATTATAAAGAAGGGGTTTCAGTTTTTTGAGAAACCTCTTAAAATCATGAAACAATTGTTACAGAGAAGCGTTGTTTATGGAGCATAAACGACGGCAAAGCTTTCTTACAAGTTTCTGCTTTGCTAGAAAGTAGCTAGTTTCCTATAATTTTGACCGACCAGTTTTTGAAGTTACTTGCTTGTTATAAAAATACTTTCACAATCCTTTCCTTTCGTTTAGCGCAATCAATTAATTGATTATTTGTTCATTTGTACTAAAACACATAGCTTGGAAGTAATATAATCACGCTCACTTTTATCTGCAGAATGCCTTTATGCTCAATCGGGTGGACTTATTTGGAATCATTGAGATCGGGCATTTCTTGTGAGGAATGCGAGGAGATTACATTTCTGCAATGCCGAGGCGCATGCGACCGATTTATGCAGTATACAGTAGATGCAGTAACGTGTGGACATCATTCTCGAATAAAAGTTAACATTTCAAATTACTACTTTTTATCAAAAACTTACGAAATACAAAATTTAATTTAAATTTGTCCACTGAGGGCGGACATGGCTTTACTTTTTATGCTACAACGTAATTTGATAAAAATATTTTTTTTTCACTTCTCATGCTCGTAAAGTTCTTGTTTATGCTTGCTATAAGCGGACTAAAACTACGTTTTATGCTCTAGTGCATAAAAGTGCACAGCCAGTACAGCATTAAAGACAAACTTTTAAAAACTCAATAATGGTGGAAGAAATAAAAAAAAGAAATACTTTGGCGGGAAAGAGCTATTGTTTTTCCTCAATAGGTACATATATTCAGTTGTTTATTTAAATTTGCATTAAATATTACCTGCTGAATGTTAAATATGTCATTTGCTAGCAATATCACTGTTTCATTACCTCGCAATCGAAGTGAAAAGCAGAGAGTATAACTCTGGCATAAAACCCATTGCCCTCGCCGTTCGGCTCGGGCATATAAACGTCTCGGATAAAATGGATTGTTTTATGCCCTTGTTGTACAATCTACTATTTTTACGATTGCAATATTTTCTTTGTTCCTCTCTTGATAGTAAAAAGAGGGAGTCAGAACCTGGAACACACAGTTGTTGGTACTTCTGGAATATCATGAGAAAAACAAACAAAAAATAATGTTGTATAAAATAAATTGGAGCACATGAAATCGTCGATATGCATACTACATTTCGTAACACGTGAAGAAACTGTAATTTTTCTACAAATCTACAATGGAGTGGTATGCTCGCGTAGGAAAGTGGAAAAGTGCTTTCGTGTCTCGGATACGCACCATCGCAGATAAAATTAATATTGTTTGTGTGCCCACTAACATGATTGATGAATGGTAACACTCATTCGAGAGGCATGTGACGACGAAGCAAATATTTCTTGTTTAATTGATATAAATCGCATGTCATTGTGCAATGCGTATTGAAGTAGGTCTGACAGTTACGCCTACCAATATCAACCACACAATTTGTAATTCACACAAACTACTCGTAAATATAAATTTGGAAACGAAGTCAGCAGCGCCAATACTCGTGCCAAATTATCCTCATATTTAATGAAAATAACCAGACAGACTTGCAAAATACAGGTTTCATATACGCGAGAGAAATATTGAAATTCAAGAGAAATCATTTGTTACGTCTGAAACGGATTACACTTTAGCATTTAAAGATATAATTATTTAGTAGAGACCATCTGAGGGTAGCCAGTGCATGTCAGGTATTTCAAAGCTTCGCATGCAAAGAAACCATTAACAATTTAAACACAAGGGTGACTCGAATGTGACATAAAGACCCGTATCTTGCAGACGTTCCGACTTATTTATAACGTGAGGGTGGCAAAGAATCACGTAATTGAATTAGGAAGGATGACCAATAGGCGCTGCCTTTGCCCGCGGGTTTTTAATTTTGAGACATGGATCCAACGATATTCATCTTTGCATGGATCGTCAAATATAGAGAGGCCGCCCTAGAAGGATGTATGCTGACCAAATTGGCGACATATTGAAGAAGAGCAAGGTCGAAAGTACCCGGAATAGAAGAGCTTGTATGACTACATTGGTGAATGTGGAAGAGGCGAAAGAGGTGTGTCAGGATAGTAGCAAATGGAAATCTGCAGTCTCTGTGTACCTCTCTGGGAGACAGGCGTGAGTATGTATATGTATAGATAGTTAAAGCCGGCTATAGATTTGGCTAAATTAAATGCAGAGTTCTATTTAGTTAAGACTACGGTGGTGGGGAACATTTAGAATGAACTTTTTACAATTTTTTAATAAGCTTAGCTGACTCTACATAAAAACTGAACGTATTGAGTTCAGTTTTGGTTGATAAAAGTAGACGTACGAAAAATAATAAATTCAAAGCCCGGTTTTTTTTTATACTAATTTAATGCATCATAGGTTTTAAAAAGCGGTACCTTTTCGAGCCGAAAGTTTTTGGAGAAGGATGGTCAGATAAAAGAACAAGTAAATTTTCATGTCAGTATTTATGTATGCACCGATTAATCTGGTCCCCGATTACTAGTGCATATGATGACTTGGCTACGCGACTGTTTGGAAACTGATATCTATTGCATACGAAGACCTGTCTTCAACGATTTTGGACTCGGAAACCTTTAGCGAAACAGATGTATTGAACTGATCTGCTCAAAACTAGTATCAGACTAAGACTTTTTTCCTCCAGTAGCACTTAAAACCGAGGTAACTTTTTGAGTCCTTTAGCACTGCTAAGAGAAGCAAGAGGTCACAGTTTCAAATCCTGGCCCTTACATGATTTGTTTCTAATGAGCTTTTTTCTCGTTGTTTTTTTTTCTTAGCTCTTAGTTTTCCTCCAGATGTCGCTGTACATGTCACACATATATAAAATAAGATAAAATAAGTTTCGTAGCAATCGATGTCAAAATGGTTTTTAGTTTGTCTGGAATCAGTGCAAATTTTGTCTTTGATTATGTTGCTAAAGTATACGACAGTGCCATCTAGGAATCTTATTTAACACTAAATTTGACACAAGGAAAAATGCTCATTGACCTATTCTATCTTGTATTCTAACGCACTGTAATCATATTTAGGATTTAAATGTAGTTATCACAGTTAGCTAGGTGGTTTAATAGTGGCTTGAAGATACGAGGGTGAATCCAAAGTTCTAAGCCCGACCTACAAAGAGGTATCAAATCTTTGTAAATCTACCGTCATTTGTTAGAATGTTTTTTCGTGATTGATTGTGTGAAGTTGAAGTTCGATACTGCAAGGTATTATTTTTTTGTGATATTTTGTTTAACGCAGTCTGACGGGATTTTTCACAATGGAGAAAATTGAACACTGTGCTGTGATTAAGTACCTCAATAAAAAAGGTCTTTCACCTAAAGAGATTCATGAAGATATGGAAACAACATTAGGGGAATCTGCTCCATCGTATTCCACTGTCAAAAAGTGGGTATCTGAATTTAAACGCGGTCGGGAGACCATTGAAGATGACCCAAGGAGAGGAAGGCCTTCAACGTCTACCACTAAAGAAAACACTGACAAAATTAGTGATCTCATCCTAGGAGACCGACGATTGACCATTAGTAGGATAGCTGAGATCACAGGCATCAGTTATGGCCGAGTGCAAAACATTATAATTGTAGAATTGGGGTTCCGTAAGGTTTCTGCTCGCTGGGTCCCAAGATTGCTTTCAGCTGACCAAAAACGAGTTCGATTCACAATTTCGCGTGACTGTTTGGAACTTTTTGAGGCAGATGCTGAGGATTTTATGTCTCGTTTTGTTACCATAGATAAAAGCTGGGTTCATCACCATACTCCTGAAACAAAACAGCAATCCAAACAGTGGAAAAGATCTGGCTCACCCACGCTGAAGAAGGCCAAGTGCGTTTTGTCAGCCAACAAAGTCATGGCATCTGTTTTTTGGGATTCGAAGGGAGTTATTTTATTGGATTATTTACCTAAAGGTGAAACTATAAATTCACGCTATTATTGTAACCTATTACGAAAACTTCGCGAAGAAATAAAAGAAAAACGGCCGGGGATGTTGCGTAAGAGAGTTTTGTTTCATCAAGACAATGCACGAGTTCACACTTCGGTTGAAAGGATGGCTGTGATCCATGAATGTGGTTACGAGTTGCTGCACCACCCACCTTATTCGCCGGATTTAGCCCCCTCTGACTATCATCTCTTTCCAAATTTAAAAAACACTTGGGGGGATCTAAATATTCGACTAGAGAAGAAGTGATAGTCGCATTTAATGACTATTTTGACGACCTTCCGGAATCATTTTTTTTCGAGGGTATAAATAAGTTGCAGGTCAGGTGGAAGAAGTGTGTTAATCTAGATGGAGACTATGTCGAAAAATAAAAATAATTTTGAACCCACTTTTCTTTCATTTTCACGGTCGGACTTAGAACTTTTGGATTCACCCTCGTACGTCTAATTTCACTGTGCTTAAACCTGAGCAGTAACCAATTTTGTACAAAAAGTTGGAGAAAAGCAGCTAAAGGCAGAATTTCTATAAAACATAAACTAAAATGAAGAATCAACTTTGAAGTAAGACAACTAGAGTGGAACCAAGAGACCTGTCAACACCTAGTACGGACATCACCAAAATAAGCGTTGGGTAAGTGCATATGAACCGGCTATACCTTGCAAGCGGTATTATACACTACTGTTTTCGACAGTCCATCAAAGTACTGGAAAATTGCCATTAGGTAATTCATGATTACACCGCATTATAGGATTACAATGCAATGAATGAACTTCGTGCAGTATGAGCTAGTTTTTGCGGCGAAACGCGGCTGTAGGTCACGCGCTTGCGGGTCTAATTTGTTGAAACGCTATTTACACATCATAATTCTGACATTATACTCAAGTTATTTCCCCATAAAATAAACAACATAATGGTGAAGGAAGCACTTGCACACAACTACCGGTCCAGTGCAGGGGCTCGGAGCCTTCTGGGCATTCTGTGGTGAATAGAGTTCCAACTATAGGCAGATTGGAACACAATAGGGCGGATGTTGTACCACATTAATAGGTGTTTCCTTTGGTTCGTCAGGGTTGCCCACCATTGGGTTTTGTTCAACAATATAAAGGTACCACAAATGTGAGATCTTTATTAATCTCAAGGTAAACAAATACATTCTTCTTAGTGAGTCCTGTTTGTTTCGCACAACAATGACCTTCCAACCCCTTAAAAGACAACATAAACAACATAATATTGTGAGCTCATGATGGTATTTCTTAAACATTTTCATTGTATTTACTATTGGTCTAGGAGGCGCTGAACAAAAAAATTCACGTCATTTTGTTGTGAAAAGGTTTTGCTTCTCTCTTATTTAAATCTAGTTTCAGTTACTCAAGTCATCGTCTGACTAGATAGATGTAAACGCAACAGCTTTAGCTTCTTAGACGGTGACGTAAGTAACTGAAACTAGATTTAAATAACGGAGAAGCAAGACAACATTTCCAGAACAAAATTACGTGATTTTTGTTCAGTTACTCCTTTGGTTTTGTTTTTGTGTTTACTCCAAATCGTTAGATGGCAACCCTGCTCTAAACTAGCTGTTGTTGCAACAAACTTAACCGTTGTTTGATGTAACGTTCAACTCTCACTGTTGGACTGTAACGTAAGCAAGCTTTAAAGCTGACTAAAGAACAAAACGCAGAAAAAACACAAACAATGGCAAACAAACTAATGGATCTTCATTTAGATTTGAAGAATCAAAGGCAGCCTGGAAAGTTGCTTTGGGAATGTGGATAAAGATGAAAACAATAAAACAATGAATTTTTAAAAGAATTTAATCGTATTAATTAACATCTTACAAGATAAGATATTATCCACATGTTAACGAAGTTAACGGCTTTCAAACATGAGCATTTAGGATAAAATGACACTGTGAGCCTGTTTTGCGTCAACGAAAAAGGAAGGACGGAATTTTAACCTTTTATAAAGAGGAATTGGGAACTTACTTGTTATATGGAAGAGCGGGGTATCCTGGCACAGGTATCTTGTGGGTACTTAAAAGGATGCCCCATCAACGGATGTAATTAGTTTGTAAGTTTTGCGCAATAAAGAAATTTATTATTATTATTATTATCTATATGTATAAAAACAAATATATTAGTTTTTATATTTATCGTCTTTTTTAGATTTAATTCTTTTTTTTTGAATTTGTGTATTGTTTACTCGATTTCAGTAACAACTATTAAACTGAAATATGAATGCAATTTTAGTTTTATACACATTATCTCTGTGGTTTAATAAATATGTTCCTTAATTTATTGTTGGTCAGCAGGATTAGTGAAATCCACGAAGAAAAAAGTGATCTAACATCCTATTCCTCTAAAAACTTTAAAATGCCAATAAGACCTTTTGTAGAATTAGCTTTCTCTAGCAGTCTTTATACGGAGAGCATGCATGGTCTATCGCCGTATGGGCTCCGGAAATCTTGGCTCCCACGCAGTGGTGACCAAATTTGAATTCAATATGGGTGTCAATGACCGAGAGGTGGATTTTATTGTTGATGATATGATAAAGAGGGACGCCTCTTCAGTGGTAAGAATAGTGTCCGGTTGTTAACATAATACAATGCTAGTTCTTGATGTGGAAGTGTACGGTGGTGAATCACTTATATGAATTAATATCACCAGTACTTGTGATATAAGTTCCAGCATAGCTAGCATAGATGAAACTAATAGAGAAGTTTTGTGTCTCGACGACGTGATTGACCAATAGACACACAAGATGATTCATTTGTCGAGCCGATGGTCATGTAATATAGATTGCTGGTTCTTTATGATTCAAATTACTTATAAGCTTGATTTTATAGCTTTTCTTTTTAATTTATAAACATGAAAACTTTAATGTGTTTGAGTAATATTTACAGGCAAAAAACATTAACCGCTTCCGTGTTTTTATGATTAGATTTTGCCACTGATGCAATACATTCTAATCACGTCATAAGATCTAAATTGTTAAGTTCACACTTATTAATTCTCTTTTTCGATGGGTTAATTCAAGTTACATTATTATTACTATTTCTTGTTCCAGGAAACTGTACGCTTTTAAGAAATCATAATTCATTTGAATTTCTATTTAGTACCTTGTCATGAAAATAAAAAATATAAACTCACCTACATTGATATACCCTTACTTTATACTGATGACTTTACAAGAAAAAAGGCCTAAGAGCGGTTTCGCAGCCGGATTGTGAAAAACCCGCCCTTTTCTAATTAATCGAAACATAACACTTAAATACAAAATTCACTCAATAGTTCCATTGGTTCCTGTAAATTAGAAACTTTGCAATGGCAGCATACACAAAACGTAGGTAAATAAGATTTTGTTCAATAACTATTGAGTGACTTAAGAATTTAAATATTCTATTTTGATTAATTAGAAAAATGCGGGTTTTTCACAATCCGGCTAAGAAACCGCTAGTTATTTTTGCGAAATTACGACAAGTGAATTAATGCAATATTTTTCTGGGACTTGTTTAACACCTCGTCTATTTAGTCGAGGATCGAAAAAAAATCATTCTATTGTTATATTTTTTATGAACGCAGACCATGGGACCCATGGGTATAATAATTTATGATTCCAACCAAAAGTTATAAAAATTCATGATTCCAAAAAAAAGTAGTACTGATCTTGTTTTTGATTACTGACCAAGTCTCTAGGATGAATTTGATATAAGTAACCTATAAAAATTTCGACAACCGTTATTTTACTAGCCCAGAGGGCCTATTATGTATCTTTAGTTGCCATCTAGACTGGGTGCCTATCATTAAAAACATAGATACGAGGGTGAATCCAAAAGTTCTAAGCCCGACCTACAAAGAGGTATCAAATCTTTGTAAATCTACCGTCATTTGTTAGTATGTTTTTTCGTGATTGATTGTGTGAAGTTGAAGTTCGATACTGCAAGCTATTATTTTTTTGTGATATTTTGTTTAACGCAGTCTGACGGGATTTTTCACAATGGAGAAAATTTAACACCGTGCTGTGATTAAGTACCTCAATAAAAAAGGTCTTTCACCTAAAGAGATTCATTAAGATATGGAAACAACATTAGGGGAATCTGCTCCATCGTATTCCACTGTCAAAAAGTGGGTAGCTGAATTTAAACGCGGTCGGGAGACCATTGAAGATGACCCAAGGAGCGGAAGGCCTTCAACGTCACCATTAAAGAAAACACTGACAAAATTTGTGATCTCATCCTAGGAGACCGACGATTGACCATTAGTAGGATACCTGAGATGACAGGCATCAGTTATGGCCGAGTGCAAAACATTATAACTGTAGAATTGGGGTTCCGTAAGGTTTCTGCTCGCTGGGTCCCAAGATTGCTTTCAGCTGACCAAAAACGAGTTCGATTCACAATTTCGCGTGACTGTTTGGAACTTTTTGAGGCAGATGCTGAGGATTTTATGTCTCGTTTTGTTACCATGGATGAAAGCTGGGTTCATCACCATACTTCTGAAACAAAACAGCAATCCAAACGGAAAAGATCTGGCTCACCCACGCCGAAAAAGGCCAAGTGCGTTTTGTCAGCCAACAAAGTCATGGCATCTGTTTTTTGGGATTCGAAGGGAGTTATTTTATTGGATTATTTACCTAAAGGTGAAACTATAAATTCACGCTATTATTGTAACCTATTACGAAAACTTCGCGAAGAAATAAAAGAAAAACGGCCGGGGATGTTGCGTAAGAGAGTTTTGTTTCTTCAAGACAATGCAAGAGTTCACACTTCGGTTGAAACGATGGCTGTGATCCGTGAATGTGGTTACGAGTTGCTGCCTCACCCACCTTATTGGCCGGATTTAGCCCCCTCTGACTATCATTTCTTTCCAAATTTAAAAAAACACTTGGTGGGATCAAAATATTCGACTAGAGAAGAAGTGATAGTCGCAGTTAATGACTATTTTGACGACCTTCCGGAATATTTTTTTTCGAGGGTATAAACTGGTTGCAGGTCAGGTGGAAGAAGTGTGTTGATCTAGATGGAGACTATGTCGAAAAATAAAAATAATTTTGAACCCACTTTTCTTTCATTTTCACGGTCGGGCTTAGAACTTTTGGATTCACCCTCGTATACTATCGAATTCCGATTGTCTAAGGATATGTTCGCACTTGAAATGACGTCACAGTTCGAAAATAATTCAATACCTACTAAAAACAATTTTGAAACTCCAGTTATTATCTATGTTTCTGATGATAGGCACCCAGTCCAGTTGGCAACTAAAGATACATAATAGAGGGGCAGGACTCGTTCAAGCATGGTTCAAGCATACATTTAACTCTGACAAACGCATTAAAAGTGTAATAGACATTGATAATGAACTAGTAGTTCCCCCCGAACTGTGAACTTGCGATTCGATCTTGACCAATTTGTCACATGTTCGAACTTAAAACATATTTTTGGCTCATTTACTCGCCTACCAAATCTCATGATGTTCCGATCAACAATCCTACTCAAATTTATCGTCGGACAAACATTCATACATACATACTTACAAACGCCGGCTTGTTTAAGTAGACTCGGAGAACTTCGTGCGTTTCGCTCACTCCTTCAATAACATACAACCGAACGATCAACAATCTAATTTTGTCACTCCGGAGTTCGGAGCGGTCCTATGCAGCAAAAAGTACGCATTTCGTTGTAGTTGAGCGAAAAGATTTTCCTTTCCACCTAGCTATACAAAAAATCAATTCAAGTCATCAAGCCGTCTCGAATCTCGATAAAAGACTGTCCGAACCTCCACACATGAGCATTTCACGAGCACATGCGTCTTTACAGTACACTCAAGAAATGCAGGCGGAGGCGTTAGAAAAACTTAGCGGCCTCGAGAAGCCAGTTCACCCACGGCTACCTGCTTCTGACCAGTTGCGACCAATCAGATTATTGATCACTGTGTCTGAGGGCTAATATTGTAAATTAGGACGGCGATAAACTTAGGAGAAGGGCAATGTCAAAAGTACCCGGAATATAAGAGATGGTATGACTAGATTACTACTTTGGTGACAGGACTTTAAGGCGATTACCTTCGCCAAATTAGCAGCTCGATGTTTGTCTGTGTGAATATCGACGGAAACGACATTGGAATAACGTTCAAATCAGTGCACAATGCGTGGTGGCTGTTATGACGCTCGCTGCGTCCTTGAAAGGGCAAAATAGGAGAAAATAATACTTTTCACATGGGCGTCATTGTTCGATTGAATAATTCTATGTTATATTTATAGCTATCAAGTTTATCTATTTATCAAAGCATAAATGAATTAAATCACCTAAGCCGCTTAGGAGCAGTAGGAAATTCAAGCCAAAAAACACCATTCAGTTGAAACAATTTTTCATATAGAAGGTTTGGTGGTATGAAAAAGAAAAATGTTGCATATGTTGCCCTAGAGTTGATAATCCATAATACATTTTTTCAATATTTTTGGTTTGGCCATAAAAGAGGAGTAGGAGGCTTTAGAAAGTAACCATTTGGCGGTATTAAGGGCCTTAAGAAAACGCCTACCATATCTGCTAAATAGTTTACCCGAGGATATTCGAAACGAGCCAAATAAATATAAGTTTAGGAGGTCTCTTAAAAAGTATCTTTTAGAGACACTCAATAATTAATCATAAACAAAAAACATAATTTTTTTCTTTTTTCTCTTTTATTTTAATTTTAAATAATAGAAAATGACTTATTTTGTTTTGTTACTCACGAGACTCATTCCTGCAGTCAAACTGTCTATACAGTTTTGCAGGGCATTGTTTTAAAATATAAGATTTGTTTCCTGATCCTGATTAATAATTTAAATAAAAAAAATAAAAAAAATTTCATAAAATAGATTGATGGATGCGGAAGAGGCGAAAGAGGTGTGCAGCAGATGAAAATATGTAGTCTCTGCCTACCCCTCTGGGAGACAGGCTTGAGTATATGTATGTATGATAAACCTTTTTAGGGCTTTGTACTACAGTTGCTTTTACAGATATTAATTGTCATTTAAAAGGATATCCTTTACTAAAAACGTAAATAAGTTTGTATAATTTTCTCAATAGATATACGGGTACTTATCTCCCAAAGTGAAGGTTAGGGAAAAGTTCGTTGAATGTTTCAGACAGCTGTTAGGAGTCGGTGGTATGTAATGGTAACCTTAGCTTGTTACTTTTAACCGACATCCATATATTTTCCCAACAAAGGATTTAGATTTCATTGATTTATTATTCTATTATAAGGTTTCAAATTGGATGTTAAATTTTTAAGGCTTCCTCCATGTATATAGTATATTATGTATGCAGCAGTTTTGGCCATGTTATGTTAAAGGATTTAATTTTCAAGGCAACATTCATTTTCATCTATTCAAAACTGATGCCACATATCACGAAAGTACAATAATATTGAAAGATTAATGTTTCAATGTGTCAGGATCGTTCAGAGATCCCCAGCATTTTAAATATTGATGTAATCGTGCAGGTGCAAGCCAGCGCGTGTCAACAAGCTGCCAGTAATTAGGTACATATTACTCCTGACTTCTGCCATTTGGCGGCCATTTTTATTTCAAGGGTTCAAAATATTGCAGATGCCCAACAGGATTGTCAGGTGAATTGATGCAGGCTTTAAATTAATTGCGGAATACTGGGATCTGAACGGCTTACGTCTTTTATTTGCTTTCGAATATGAATGTGTAACATGTGTTAAAAAAGATAAGGTGCAGATATACACAGAGGTTAAACTTTACGACATGCATGTAATTTATCTAAGAATAAAACAAATAGAGGAATCTTAAAAAAACAAAAACTGTTACAAAAGAATTTCTCGCCAGAAATGTTCATGTGGTTCAATTGAAGTTATTGTCTTTATATTCAATATTGCACACAATGATAATATTGAATTTACATAACCACATTTACAATTATGTGTCAATTCAGATTGATGGGATACCCAGTTTTGGGCAAAGGCCAAGAAATTCCATATTTAATCAAACTGTTACCTACTTAATCATAAATTATAATTTTAATGTTTGCAAGCTTTCGCTAGTTTGTTTAGACAAATAAGTGATAGCATGGATTTATTTTACGTATTTTAAAATATAACAAATATAAATGGTATGGGAAATTAATGTTTATTTAAAATAACTAAAAACGTCTTATTATTATTAAAATAATTCAATTAACTAAGTCACAAACATCAAATTGCGTGGGATTGTTATAAGATCTCAACAAGATCAAGGCTCGATCAGACATATAGAAATTGGCAATTTCGTTTCATAAAGAAGTATTTTTTTTAAAGGAATAATCTCAAATTAGTTAACAGAATTATTTTGTTACAAAATGAATTAAGGTGTTAAAATATTTTGAGATTCCCAGCCAGCCAGTAATTAAGAGAACAACTAACTAATAAACCATGGGATCCAAGGAACTGAGTTTTTCACACGGTAAAATACCCTTGATATCGAGTATCAAAGTAAACGGTCAGCGGTCGCTTGCCTATAAACATTGTAACCACAAGCAAATCAAATTTATTTCGTGACAGTGGTAATTTCAAACAACAAGTAGACAAGGAACAATTGCAACAACTAAGACGTAAAACAGACATAGATATTTAGTATGCAAATAATTTAATACGGAACAAAACCACACCCAAAGTTAGTAATGTTTGATGTCCATGAGATAACGGGCTATATACTCTTTTTTGTAAATCTCAGTTTATCTAGCTGTTAACAACCGTTACAATAATGGTTGGAGTTAACTCAGAGCCCAGTCTTGAATATCAAGTTCCTCTATAAGGAGAAACTTACTGAGAATGACATATTTTTCTATCCCTTGTGAGCACTCGCCATATTTGAGGCGATCCCGCTAGCATGTCGTCACGTCAATCAGATTGTACAGAAACATTCCCCAAGATAAGGTTGGTGTAGTTGTAATACAGCTAGGATTTGCCCATGGCTCTCCCTTCTAAGGCTATGGATGTCTTCAATGAGGCCAATTTTTGGCCATATATCCTGATATCTGTGTGAATGTGTTTTCCTGGGAAGACCGTTAACTTTTTAGAAAAACAGTGAAATAAGTTTCATAGGAAAACTCATTAAAAAAAATACCAAGAATAAAAAAAGCGAAATTTGATTCTGTTTTACAAATGAAATTTTAAAAAAGAACTAAGTAAGGGAAATTACTTACTAGAAATACTAGAAATTACATAAAAGTTCAAGAATCTCGAAAACCATACATTTGTTAGACCTATGTTGGGTTATTCTGACAGAGCATGGTCGCAGCTATCTATGGTTTTCGTTTGAAGCACTACTTACTGGATATCCTGTATAACGTTGAGATTCAACAACGAACTAGAGTCGATCAAAAGAATCGCAACACTTAAGTGGAGACAGGCGGGACATCTGGCTAGATAGGAAGACGGACGGTGGACTAGGGCAGTTACGGAGTGGCAGCCGAGGACAGGAAAGCGTTCAGTGGGTAGACCGATGGCCCGATGGCGAGACGATATCTTCAGGGCTGTTGGTGGGCAATGGATGAGAATGGCGAGAGACCGACGAAAATGGCGTGGAGAAGAAGAGGCCTAAACCCAACAGTGGGTGGATTTGGGCTGAATGATGATGAGAATTGTATATAAAAATTAGAAAAAGCATGCCAAGAGATATTTTTTATGGGTTGTAATGTAAATGTGTAGTGCAAAATGGCCATACCCAAAGACTGATTTTAACTCTTTGGTGAAGAAAACAAAAATTGCCATTTGGGAAAGCAGATAAAATAAATAGAACAACGTACCTGCAGCTATGATATTTAAATTACAGTAATCGTATACTGTAGCAATAATTTACAAAACAACGATCACAATAGTAGTACGCATTTCCTTGTAAGCCGTACGTAAACATCGCAATTTGCAAAATGAAGGTTAACTACTTCTATTCACTTCGCTGGCATCAGACCACATTGTGATCTGAACAGGTATTGTTACCTCATTTGTTATTCTTGTTCTTACAATCAGCGATAACTTTTGGAACCCTTGGGCAGACACGCTTTCTGGTATATTAGTATCACATATTTTGCAAAATAGCTGATTATTTGTTTTTTAAATGTGAATCGAATGAGTTTTGTATGTTTTTATAGGAATGTGTGTTATTTTTAAATGTTTTAGTTATTTATTGGAACAAATTTACACAGGCGAATGAAAACAAATCAAAAAGTTCGATGTTAAGATAAGATTAGGCATTTCCCGGGAACCAATGATGACGTCAATGCTTGGCTTTATAAATGGCGTCATTCTCTGTTAGCATCTTTATTACGTTGTAACATTACCAAAAGACACAAAAATTCAATAACCCATGAGACAATTTGCTTGGATCGATTTCTACTAAAGCATAGTACGTTAAGCAAGGCAAGGGGTGAATCATATCCGCACATCCACTGAGAGAGACCATTTTGTAAACAAACATGGCCGACCACGTGACTCACGCAAATATGAAGAAAACTTTATCTGCGTTATTTGTGTTTGAGTTTAATCTTTTAATACTATCAAAATTTTTATAATAAGAATACAATGAACTTGACAAAGAAATACAAATAACAAAATCCATTTGTTACTGTTTATTGGCCGCAAATGCGGCAAAAATAAACTGTCATAAATTGCTGTTGGTGAAAGAAGGCATCTGAAATTTTGGTAATTATGATAGATAGATGTGGAAGAGCGAAATAAGTGTATCAGTATCGTAGCAGATGGAAATCTGTAGTCCCTGCCTGACCTCTCTGGAAGTATATGTATGTATATATTTTTAGTGACAAAATGTTTTAAAAGCTGCAACTACAAAGTGGATAAAGAATTTATCCTTCAGCATCAACCACTCCATCATATAAACCATCAAGGTTGACACAACACAGCCGTTTAATTAAGCTGACAACAAATACAAAATCTAAAATAACATGCAGTCTGGCAGCTCGGTCATCGTCACCGCCCGCCGCCAACGTTAGAAAAACAATAATATTTGAAGATTCGGGGCTTGTCACCCGAAAGTAGTGTGGGTGTCCGGAATACATACAACTACATTATCTAGTGATTGATATTCGTGTCATGAATCCAGCCGATTTGGACGCACTTGCTGGGGCTTAAGGACCTCTACATATTGGGAAAGTGGCTCAAGGTGTTGAACATGAGCTAAACATGGATACTAAGTGTGCACATGGTGTCGAACATGGGATTCGAAATCGTTTTATTCTCAAGAGGAATCTACGAATCTACTAAGCGGATTATAATGAAAATATGACTTATCAAATTTGAGAAAAAGCAATGTAACCTTTTCGAATACTTGCATAAACACGTTTTTAAGTGCAGCTCAGTACTAAAACAGGATGATTAATAAAAGACTAGTCATTAACATTTAGAGCAAATGTCAATATCCAACCTTTTCTGCGTGGACAGCAACTGGAAATATTTAAGTTGAGACATGATATTTAGAATTTAGTAAGCCAAACGTAAAAATGAAATGTTAGACAACCTCCTTGCGACTGTTTAGTATTTATTTTAACGGCAGGTCAAGATTTTACTATGTGTACTTTAAAAATTGCAAGTTTGTCATATGTTGTAAAGTGTAATTTTTACATTTCCAAAATATTGTTGATATCAACGTTACAACTCGCGTCTCGTTTACATAGAATGTGTTAGTGATCATCATGTATCTACCTATGTAATAAATATTGATTGCAAAAACAAGTAAACTAGAAAACTTTCCAAACATAATTTTTAAATACGATCTGTTGCATAAGCCCCATTCATTTAAATATTACGTCGAGCGTTCAAAGTATTACTTATTATCTTACGTTCGACTCATTGATTCTTCCAGTACTCTTTCACTACAGCAACCGGCTTCAATCAATAAGAATCGTTTTCTAAAGCTCAATACAACTCAGCAGCTAATATAAATTAGATTAATAGCTAGTTTCGAGCTCATACAGCGTTTTAAATAGTTTTAATGAACAATTAGCCTGGGGATATCCTGCGATCACCCTGGCGCGCGGCGACGCAGCGGTCGTTGGCAGCCAACGGTTGGCTACCGCCGCGTTGGTGAATATATCCGCAAAAAGGTCGACTGTATGACTCATCACCGATCTTCGTCGATTCGGGGGATCTCTTGGCTTGAACCAGTTTCGGACAGGCAAAATTATCTCAGCAGCCTGTTTTGATTCTTCAACCGCTGCAATAATGGCTGTTTCTGCTTGAATCGTTTTGGTAGATAAATTAGTTGTATTTAGAATGAAGTAGTTCGATGGTAACCTCATGATAGTATTTCTCGTATTTGTATAAGTACAGATGACCCCTGAAAATTTTGGCGTACTAAAGAAGAATATTTAAGATTTTACCGTTATGATCAGTGATGACTTGGCAGCGAACTAAGAGTAAACATGTACAAATTTGGAAAATCTTCGAAAGGCACTGGTGGGAAATCAAAAGAGGAGTACATACTAGAAAGATCACAGAATTTCCGCAAGCACTTGACGTTGATCAAAAGGAGGAAATGAAACTGAATGACTCGAACCTTTTCAAAAGATTTTGTTATAATTTTTTGTACAGTTTTTGTGGCTTCGCTTGTCGAGCGAAGCGATCTTATTATTTAACCTATTTGATTTCCTTGAATGAGTATCAATGTGGTCAAGGTCCTCACAGATCAGATGATAGCTCCATCAAGATTTCTATGAATTGCTATTGGAATGTTCCAATTCTAAGATGAATAAATTGACCGCAACCTTTAAATAACTCGCTTAGATTAAATTATGTTAAGGTGTGTTAAATCGAAAACCATTTAGAGATTTAGGTTTAATAAGCCGTATTTTAGAACCTGTGGTCTAAAAAACCTCATGATGATGACTATTTTTACGAAAAAGCTGCAACTTCCATTTGCTTTCGTGTGACGTCACTTGAGAAATGGCTGTTTAGAAATGTGTCTTTTGATATAAAGATAAATTTATAATAATTTGCTTTCGACTGATTTGACAGCTGAATGACAGATGAGTAGACAGACAGAGACAGACCACTTTTTTATAAGCAATCACACATCACAATCAGTATATTAATGTCTAAAATTGTCAAGTGACGTCATATCGGACAATTTAATAAAAATCATAAAAAATAATGGTTAATTTTTACACACCAACATAATGAAAACCATGTCCTTAAATCTCGTATATTCTACAAAAAAATTCTAAAAAAAAACTTTTATAAATTAAGCTATGGGAATTTGGTTGGACACAATTAGTTGTTATAATAACATTTTGATTGGAGAATGAAGAAATATGATATTGTTTTAAATAAAAAGAAATTAATGGTTATTATTTTAGTATTTCAGAAGATCCCTCGTTTTCCACTTTCTATTCAGAAAGCATGTCCTTCTCCGGGTAGGTTGTCAAACAGTAGGTTTTTTCGGTAGTTTCAAACGGATGGAAAAAAGCTCTTTTAAGAGGCTATGCGAATTTTATTTTTGTCACTGTCCAAGCGAAAAATCGCGCAGTGCGAGAGGGGCGGATTGAGGGCAAAAGGGAAAAAAGTTGGTTTTATATTTTTATTAAAGAAACTAAAATAGCTAGCAAAATTTCAAATATCAAATCTCTAGATATTGTTGAAACATACCTAATAAAATATGTATTTCATGAAATACACAGAAAAAAAACAATCGCAAAAGTAGAACTTGTACGACTAGATTGATAGGTGTGGAAGTTGCAAATGGGGTGTGTCAGGATCGTAGCAAATGGAAATCTGTGGTCTGCCTGCCTATCCCTCTGGTAGATAGGCGTGAGTATATGTATGTATGCAAAAAAAAATCAAGAAGAATTTACCATTAATCTTTGTTAACTCGTAATGTTTTTTGCGACACATTGGTTCTGAAATTGCCGAAATTTTCTTACAGATTTATGAGTTCATATAACTCCTGTAATTCAATAGCTATTGCCATTATTGGTTTTTTGTTTGAAAATTTAACGTATTTATATACGTATTAAATTTTGTCTTTATTGTCAGTTTGATAACCAAAATTAAATCTTCAAAAACAGTTCGTCCTAAATGCCATCCATTTTCATGATAAGTTTCGTAATATTTTTTACAGCTGACACTTTTCAAAAATTTAATAAGTGTTGCTGTTAGCTTAATGTTGTCTCATTCATATATAAAATAAATTATATAATTTAGATTTGTCATTCCTAAAAAAAATGCAAAAATGTTAGTACTGAAAATTTCATATGTATAGACCTATTAGTTCAGTTTTTCGTGGTACGAAACCACCAAATGGTAAGGCATGAGTCAGGCAAGTAGTATCTTGTGTTGTGAGGTCACACGACGCGGTCTACTGGCTTCCTTGACGCAAGGGGAACAATAGTAGCCTTCTCACGGAGTGTACCAAGTCGATACTTACATTTTTGTACCTTCCTACGGACTGTACCAAGTACTTGCATATTTGTACAGTGGAGATCACGTTAAGGTGATATATCGTCCGTGCAAAGGTCCCCGTTACTCCAGGCGGAAAGACCCGCAGTGCGAGAGGGACGGATTCGAGGAAAATTTTCAAAAAGTCAGTTTTAAACTAATACATAATTAACTTAAATAACTATTAAAATTTCCATGACCAGTAATTTAGGTATTGTTAAAACCCATCTAAATAAATATTTTTGAAGTCTGTATGCTATCCCCATTTGTCAAAATACCAAAAAAAGTGTCAAATTAGACTTCATTTTAATAATTATTTCTATCGAGTGAAATTCCTCCAATCACGTTTCTGATAGACCAAAATCTATAAAAAGGTTTCAAAATTGTTATACTAATTTATTTAACTTGAGACTTCTTTTTAACAGCAGATAAATAACTTCAAAAGTGTCCATTTTGACGATATACCCCCTTAAGGCGATATGTAAAAGTTTTAGAGTCCCTGTTACTACATATGCGAAAAAACCCTCAGTACAAGAGGGACGGATTCGTGGAAAAGTTGCAAAAGGTCGGTTTTTTATTAATGTAAAATGTACTAAAGTTGCTATCAAAATTTCGTTTAACCAGAGGGCCTATTATGTATCTTTAGTTGCCATCTAGACTGGGTGCCTATCATTAAAAACATAGATATACTATCGAATTCAGATTGTCTAAGGATATGTTCGCACTTGAAGTGACGTCACAGTTCGTAAATAGTTCAATACCCACTAAAGGCAATTTTGAAACTTCAGTTATTATCTATATTTCTGATGATAGGCACCCAGTCCAGTTGGCAACTAAAGATACATAATAAGGGGCAGGTCCTAGATACGGTTAAATTAAAACTCATCTAATAAAATATAATGCAGTCCATATGTCATTCCAAATTGTCAAACCAGGAGAAATGGTGTCGAAAAAGACCTCATTTCAATAAATATTTCTATCGAGCCGAATTTCTCTAATCGCGTTTCTGTTTAACAGATCCCTAGAAAAACATTCCAAAAATAATATACTATTTTATCAAAATAATACATTAATTACTGAAGTAGATATGCAAGTTCTAAAAGTGTCGATTTTTTTCCGTAGCGCCTTAACCTTTAACATTGGTCTTTTTATATTATAGTATACTTCACTATAGGCGCTAATTTAGTACTGCAAATGTAAAACTTGATGTGGTCTCCACTGTACCTATGTTTCTTGTTGATTGTGTAAGTTGGAATAAAAACACATTTACAAGCATTTGTAATAAAATTCCACAATATTTGATTTTAATCTGTATTTAATGATCGAGCAACGATCTATTGTTCTATCGATAATGAGAATTGGCCTCTACTATTTCTCGCCAATATTTACGATTCAAAAACCGTTTCGACGAATAGCTTTCCTTAACTGTTTTTAGTAGACATATTTTAAAATAAGTGTGCGTATTCTTTATGAAATGAAAAAAAGTCTTTCATTAGACTTCCAGTGACGTCATCACCACACATTGCCATTGAAATATTTCTTTTCTTGAACGCATCCTATGGTCTGTCAATGGATTCGGCCATTTCCTTAGGCGCACAGCAGCTTTGCAATTATAACCCGTGGACTAATAAAGTTGAAAATTGCGTGCGCCAAAATGGGCGCGAAACGATTCAGTACGAGTCTAATTTTAAGATTAAAATCGACTAAAATTACAATATTGCATTTTAGTAATTTTTCAACTTACATTGGTTAATAAACAAGATTTTCGTATTCATAGCAAAATATGACACATAAAAATCAAATTGATTAAACGCAAAACCAAAAAAAAAACACTCAATAAGAGACTATTTTCAAAAATAAAATCTATCGAGCGCAAGTTTTCCAATTAGGTAACGCTACTTACAACGTAAAGATAAAGGTTTGAAAAAACATATTGTATAAGTTTCATATTGATTGCGTCTGTGATAGATTCAGTACAATCGTTCAAAAACTGTTGAAAAAGGAAGGCCTCCTCTTAAATGAAGACGTTAGTTCCTGTTAATAATGAAGAACTTACAAAATCTAAAAAAAATATTATTTAAATTACATACATAAATTGATCTATTTGTTCCAAAAAGCATTAAAAATTCAAGTTCTAAAAAACAAACATTTATTTTTATAAAATCCAGAGCTAGGTGAAGTGTAAAAACTATTCAAGCCTTGTCGATTTTCTTTTGAAGGTGACACGGATGTGTAAAGTTGGTCAAGTGATTATAATTTAACAAAGTGTCCCAAAATACCGCTTGTGTATTCAAACTACGCATGTGGTATATTCCCACAATGGGGCGGTTCACTTGGCATACAGACAGCAAAAAAATCTAGGTAACTAGACCCAGCGCAAACACTTTGATCCTAAGACCTGGAGGTAAGTGATTGATGAGATGTTAAATACTTGGTCAATACATACACAAATGCACTATTTATTAAGTGGTAGTATTTATACGAGCGTAAATAAATTCAAATTTAAGGTGTCAAAAATACCGAATATAGCGTACCAAAACACCAAGTGAGCGAAATACTGTATGTGAATAAAAATGTTGAAAACGGCGATTTGAAAATACAAATTTGAGTTGAGTTGAATAATTCCCAGGCGAACAATTTCCAATTTTAGTGACAATTTAATTTTAAGTAATAAAACTAGGGACGACGCCTCGCTCCGCTTCGCTCGGCTCCATATTTTATTTTACATGTAAACCTAACACGCTCCTCCTCGCTTCGCTCTTCGTCGCACCTATTTTCGATTTAATACTTTAAATTCGCCAACTCAGTATTTTTAGTCGCACGCTTTGGTATTTATTCCGGACATTTGAAGTCGCTAATTATATTTTTATTCGCCCAATTAATAATTTCCCTTTACTGAGTATTTTTTACATCATCAATCACTCACCTGTGGGTCTTACATGGGATCAAAGTGTCTGCGCTAGGCCTGGTTACTTATCTCTTTTGCTGTGTGTACATTCAGGCGAGTTTAGACAAACAAACATCGTTCTGCACCCAATTACCGTATTTCTCTGACGGGAACGCGAAACTGAAGTGCGTCAACACCAGACCCGGATTTCCCCTATAGGCCTACAAGGCCCGGGCCTAGGGGCCCAGCCAGCCTAGGGTCCAACCAACCAGCAAACCCGACCAGGTAGCTGGTCTGCCTGACGGCAGGCGGAAATAGAATTATAGAGAAAAAATCGAAAAAAAAATTATTACCCTGCATATGACGCCGGGAATGACGACCGTTGACTAACTACCTATATAGTGATATAATATAGTATAGCATAGACTACATTATTTCTATGTTTATTTATAGTAATGAAAGTCGGTTAAAAATTATATTTTCTGTACTGGTGCATTTTGTTTGCTAGATTTCCAAACTGGCTTCGGGATGGGGGGCCCAAAGGTCAAATGCCTAGGGGCCCTGGGCCTCTAAGTCCGGGCCTGGTCAACACGCAGGCGAAACTTGGTATGTATAACATATTTTTATTAATTACCATATAAAACACTACCGACGTGTTAAATTATCAAAAAACTAGCCAAGTGCGAGTCGGGCCTCGGTTTTTTAGGGTTCCGTACATATGACCAATTATTTCCAACTAGATATTTATTTAATTTTAGGTAATGCTCTAATTCTGTCAGACATAAAAACTGCAAAGTTAAATTGGTTGAGTATTGTTGAGTTGAGTAAAACTACATTTTAAATCGGCGTTTATAGTATTTGTTGTTTAAACAGCATGATACATAATGTACAGAAATTTCAAAATCCCAACTGCCCGTAACAAAAATTGTCTAAAAATGGCAACTTTGATAGCACCCCATTTCTTTATTTTTCAAGATAAAAATAAAATAAAAAATGTATTTATACTCTACTTAATGAGCTCTAGACAATGACAACACCCCACATTTTCATATATGTGGGAGGTCCCCCTTGAAAAATAATTTATTTACATTTTAAATTCAAAATTCGGTTTTGGGTCATCATTTAACACAACATTGACAATTTCAGGTTTCTATCTCTTTCCGTTTAAGAGCTAGAGACCCGTGAAATACGTACAGACCGACAGCGGAGTGACATTAATAGGGCTCCGATTTGCCCTTTGGGTACGGAACCGTAAGAATTATCTAGCACTATGAAATTGGGCTCGTAGGGACTGCTTTATATGGTAATTAATAAATAAGTAAAAAATGTTATGCCAAGTTTCGCCAACGAAAATGACATCTTTGACATAAAAGTCAGCGTGATTAGCACTGCATAGAATAAGATAATTAGGCTGCTGATGTTATACAATAAATAAGTAATACCTTGTCTTAATGTGTATATAAATATGAACAAGGGATTCGTAATAAAGTCGTGAGTCACGAAGACCTAAAGCGGTAACATGAAAGCAGTATCATGAATAGGTCATTAGGAAGGACTTGCGTCTTTCACTCTTTATATAGAAATTCCCATAGTTTAATCTCTCAAATTTTTTTTTTCAGTTTATACATATCAGGTGTATGGGCCATTTTAGGACATAGTTTTCATTATTTTGGTATATATATTAATCATTATAATTTTTTAAAGAACTGTCCGATATGACATTTCTCAAGTGACGTCACATGAAGGCAAATGGAAGGTGCAGCTTTTTCGTAAAAATATTTATCATCATGAGGTTTTTTAGACCACAAGTTCTAAAATACCGTTTATTAAACCTAAATCTCGAAATGGTTTTCGAAATAACACACCTTAACATAATTTAATCTAAGCGAATTTATTGCAACAAATAGTTATGGATCTAACAGTGAAATAAAAATCAGAATTATATTTATATGAAACTACTAACTTTACGATTACGAGATGAAACATATGTTTATAATAAAAACCACAAACTTACTGGAGACTTTTTAGATAATCTTATAAATTTTTTATAATAAAGAGAAAAAAAAACAAGCAAGCAAAAGACACAACATACGGACAGCATAATTATGCTGCGAACAAACAAGAGTAGAACACTTCAAGCAGTAAACGTTATAGCAATCAGAGATTATTAGTTCTCCAATTAGTGCACAACCAATTGTTAAGATGAAGAATGCCATGAAAGCAGCACCGGAACAACTGGACAAAAGTAAAAGTGTAGCTAAACGTTCTGAAGCGGTGTTCTAACAGACGTAATCCATGAAAAACTAGAGAACAGTGCGATAATCGCAACGAATTGGAGTTTTCTAAATAGTCCCATGAGACAAGGGTTACGTGATGACAGGAATTTTAGCCCTCTGTCAGCAGGAAACCAGGAAAAAATAGGATTTGTCAGAAATTTTTCGCATGAACAATTGCTTAAAGTTATTAAATTGACTGAGTTACATTTAGATCAACAGACATATTTAAATAAACATAATTAAATTATAATTAGAGAAAGGGAACAAGCATTCAATACATAACATAAAACCTTTACGAAAAATTTCAGGAAATTTATTGAATTATCTGTGATTTCGTCAGGAATTTAACCTCAATGGATCTGGTAACGTACATAGACTGAAATAATATTATAAACAAATAGATTGTCACGAAATCCCTGAGGGGTTTTCCGTGTCGTTTCCGGAAGGACTGTCAACAGTAACGTGCAAGTCATAGCCACGTTTCACCGACAATTTTACATCCCACGAGGCTAACAGGCGAATAAAAACATCACAGCTTTGTCTTCGATTTTTTTCATTTTTTTAAATTAAATTTTACCCAAGTTACCGTACTCAATGGTACCGATTCGGTGAAGACAGGACTAAACTTAATTTAAGCGTTCTGTTCTTGTCTTTTTGATAAAGAAAGAAAAAGACAGGACGCTTAAAATAAGGTTAGTCCTGTCAAATAAGTTAAGACGTGTTATGCCGAATCGATACCAATATTCGCCAAACTGCTAAACAGTTTGTTATACACATTTCTGCTGAAGAGTCTAACGAAAGAGTTTTGTTCATTAATTACGTAAGACTTTTTGGAGATGTTCTGTGGTTTGGATCTATTTTTGACCCCTTCCCTTCCGTATGTAAGAAATAAGATTTGTTTGAACCCTCTCCAGCCATACAATCTTACGTAAAATCGAATTTTGAACAAACTTTTTGATTATTTATTGGTAGGCTTACAAAACAAGATTTTAATTGAAGAGAAAATACATTCATAAATCTACAGCTAATCAGAAAAAGGATTAGCTACTGGAAATAATGTCACATAACCTAACGTATGAAATATCTAAACGTTTCCCCGCCCCCGTATAAAAAAAAATAAGATTAGGTACTCACACTCTAAAAAGTATTACTTAATAAATGAACAACATCCCCTAAGCTAAGTATGCTAGGAAGTATTGGAAGTAGGCGGAACCGAATTCGATTTATTGCATAACACAAGAAATATTGAAATTTCTAAATCGCCCGGAAGAGCGGATCCAAAATGTACATATCGATATGTAGATAGTAAGTTGATAATATTAAAAAGAGGCAAACGTGTGAAAGTTTAGGAATAGCACTTTAGCGTGCACGCACGTCCGTTGCTGGCGTTGTGATGCGCGGGCTGCGTGTTAGATTCGGTCCATCGACATTTCTTTTTGCGTTCATGATTTTGGCAATAATTTACTACACATTTTCATCTATAATATTTATTTACTTTGTACCAAAGGCTAGGGTACTTAAAAAAATGCTTACTTTTTCGCAATAAACAAATACGTGACATACAAAAGTTTTAGGCGTGAAACAGGGGCGTAACCCCTCGGCCACAGCTTCAGGCTTCGAGAGGCGCGCCAAGCGGTTCTTCTTGCGACACGGCGCCGGCGGAGAGAACAAATGTGTGAAGTTGTATAGGGCCGGCCATGGGTCGCATCTCGCGCGTCTTGTCCGGCTTCGAGTGACTTGCGCTCTCGGGACGGCGCGCGGCGCGGCGGTGTGCGGGGAGGCGGGCGGTTGAAACAGTGATCAACCGCACAGGACGAACCTAGTGTCGAGCGCTTTGAGCGAGCGAGCGCGCTATACATCCGATGTGGTGGAAGGCGCCGACAGGTGTCGTGGCAGGGCAAAGTCCGGCGCAAAAACCGCCTGGAAGCGCAGCAAGAAGCGCCGCCAGAAGCCTGAAGCTGTGGCCCTGGCGTTAGGCGTGAAAACAGCGGCGTAACGAAGAATGTCTATGACAATATTAGTTACCGTCGTCAAGGCCTGGCTGCACAGTGTGTACAGTGTACACGTGTTGCAAGGAATGGTATTTATTACATTATATGAATAATCATAGTCATACTTCTTACATACTCGTATACATACAGATATGGTAAATGTAGTTAAGGCGCTTTTTAAGGCGAGATGCTACCCTGATTAGAAAAAACTAAATATTTTTGACGGGGTCAGATGCACAACTTCAAATGACAATTTCACATTGCGTAACTTACCCCCGGTTTCTGAAAGGCCAATCAAAGTTAACAGTAGATTAAAAAAACTTTAACCGCAAATAACGGTAAAAGTAAAGCATATATGAAGTCTGAATAGTGATGAATCAATAATTAACTTAGTTAATTTTTGATTTCAATGTAATATTCCCACTTTTTCTGGCTTAATCCGCAGATAATTATTTTTTAATCTACTGTTAACATTGATTGGCCTTTCAGAAACCGGGGGTTAGTCAATCGGTTTAATAAAAATAATATAGACAGTAGACTATAGGGCTGATCTATTCATGTTAGAAAAAACGCAAAAGCTTCAAGTTCGCTCGATAGAAAAAAAAAACGAAGTTGCCTCTAAATTTCATGTTTTTCGAGTGTCAAAGGGCCTTACTTAAATCATACAGCCTTGAAATTTGTATTAAAATAAGTGAACAATGACCCCGTCTAATCGTCTTAGAATATTTTAATTTTTACATCTAGAAGCCAAGTTAATAAATAAAGACTCCGTTTTTCTTGGTGGTCGTAACAGTCACGTCTCAGAGCGCGCTATTTCAATCTGACTTTAAAAATGCATTGCAGAGAACACTAATTAAATGATTAATCGAACAGAAATGGTAAAACCTTTTTAATATCACTAGAAATAAATTGCAAACCACCACTTGAAAATGAGCTTTCGTCGCAGGATATCAGTATTTTGAGCGAAATACCTTTTGAGCACTTTCTTTCAAAAGTACGAATTACCAGCTAAATAACGTAATTTTTAGGGTTCCGTACCCAAAGGGTAACTAAGGGTAACTATTACTAAGACTCCGCTGCGCTGTCCGTCTGTCTGTCTGGCCGTCTGTCCGTCTGTCACCAGACTGTATCTCATGAACCGTGATAGTTAGACAGTTGAAATTTTCACAGATGATGTATTTGTGTTGCCGCTATAACAACAAACAGTAAAAAACAAATTAAAATAAATATTTAAGGGGGCTCCCATACAACAAACGTGATTTTTTTGCCGTTTTTATAGATAATGGTACGGAACCCTTCGTGCGCGAGTCCGACTCGCACTTGGCCGGTTTTTTGTTTATAAAAAATATACATTTGAAATTTTGCCAGCTATTTTAGATATTTTATATAAAAAAAAATACTTCTTTCTCTTTCGCTATGAATCCGCCCCTCACGGAAAATTACCGGGATAATGATGTAATTTTGTGGTCAATGTTGTTCAAACTGTACTGTTATATTACAACCTTGGATGAATCAATAATGTTGTCCTTTTCTGTCCAAATAATTGAGAAAGAAACACCTGCTGTTTAATAAAACCAAAGTAAAAGTTTGTCACAAACTCACAACACAAGGTCACAAAATACGAGTATATACTACCAGAAGGCCGACTCAACGACGGAGCGAAAACAGACGCACACATGCATAGACACGTACATAATTATGATGATCTCGGCAGAATTTCGTATTGGCATTCACCCGACTATCTCCGAGATCGTCGTACTGTAACATATAGCTAGGCAATATGTTAGGTTTAGATAAGGCTAGGTTTTATAGGTAGGTTAAAGTACTATTTGTTCGTGTTTAGTTGGCAATCGATAACCTTTATGGATCGACATACGTCACATTGACTGAATTATTTCGTGTTTTCCAAAAATTAATACAGATCCAATATAAAAGATCTTTCAGACAAAACACGAGCAAGATTCCTTAGAGAGTCCTATCGGTGTGAAGGTGGTTCTCCATCTATAAATATTCCTTCCAGAGTCTTGACGAAGTAAAATACCTCCAGCACGATAAGCGAGTGCTCTACGAGATTCAGAGCTCCCCTCCCTTAATGTATGTGTGAAAATTAGGAAGAAAATAGAAAAAAGAAATAATACAAAAAGTCAAAGTGGTATAATTCAGCAAAATCCCTACGAGATCCCGAGTAGACTGTGTGCATATTACAGTACGTACGCGTCTATGTGTGCGTGCGCCTGTTTTCGCTAGTTACGCGGAGTAAACCTTCTGTAAGTGGTTATTTTGTGACACAAGGTTAACATCTGAAAACTTACACAATGGCGCACACTAAAGTTAATCTGTGTGATAAAAGCCATGCATTGTTTGCCACTCACTGCTATTAAAATGGACCAGACAGAGACATTTACTTAAAATGTTGAAAGTATTGTACAACAAAACCTTCAAAACTTTCAAACACACTCATATTAGTAATCGAATGCAAAACGAATAGCTCTCGTGGAATCGAATAATTGAAATCGATACTTGAATTTATCTCGCTCGATATGCTACTGCGGTTGTCATTTCATAATGCTCGTACGCAATTTGCACAACCGTGTCCTTTCTATGGCTAGCTCATTGGGTCTGTGGTCATACCACAGACCTTTGCCTATGACTAAAAACGTGGGTAATTAAAATATACAATTTACATTATATTTAAATAATGGAATTTATATCATCATATTTTCCGTTCACTGAATCTATTCAATAATTTAAATATAAATATATTTTCCAAATGCCTTTCTGCGTCTGCGTGTAATTCATTACTATATTTCCCAGCATATGAAATTAAATATATTTTCAACGCAAGTGCTCGTAAAGGCCCACATTTTATGAATCAAAACCGAACAGAAAGTTGATTATTTTGCCCTAGGGCTTTATTATTATTTTTTTTAAATTTGTTTACAATGGTTGGCTAACCTGCTTTCCTGTGTACCATAAATGTTATACTTTTTTCCACTGTTTAACGGCTCTGGATACAGTCCTTTTGAGCCAATCATAATCTGAAGTTCACAAGATTATACATATTTGTTTTATTTCCTCACACTATGCATTGAAAAACGTAGTATGATATATACGGGCGTAAGAGCACTAAATTACTCGGTTACGTTTAAAACACGAGCCTTTTCGCCCTTGTAGCATAAATTACTATTATTTATGTAATGTAGGTATACATCAGATATACTTATTACAGGTCGGTTTTAATGTAATATAATTAAATAATATATGACTAATAGTTTTATATAATAAATAATAATAGGGGAAAATACACGAAAAAAATAAAGAGGTTTACTTAAATTTAATTAAATAATACACTTGAATAAAATAAAAAAATATATAGGAATAAACATTATTACAAATATAGGTAAATATAATGCAATAAATATAATAAACATATGCCGAATTCCGCCCATTCGATTAGTTTTGCTAAGAAGAAGGGCAAGAAACTTAGCAAGATCATGGCTTTTTTCATTGCATTACATAATATAATAAATAACTAATACGTCATATTATTTTTCATAAGTGGTTTGAATGCGGTCAGTAACTTCGGAAGGCAGGTTGTGTGCCCGAAGTAGGGCGATAGAGGGCTCACCACAGTCACCACCCATCACGTTGGGACGTAATACTTGCCGGAAAAAAGTGGGTATACAAGTGTGGGGACTGTCACTTGCACTTGATGTATATTTTCTATAAACAAAAAACCGGCCAAGTGCGAGTCGAAATCGCGCACGAAGGGCTCCGTACCATTATCTATAAAAACGGCAAAAAATCACGTATGTTGTATGGGAGCCCCCTTAAATATTAATTTTATTCTGTTTTTTAGTATTTGTTGAAAAGCGGCAACAGAAATACATCATCTGTGAAAATTTCAACTGTCTAACTATCACGGTTCATGAGATACAGCCTGGTGATAGACGGACAGACGGCCAGACAGACGGACATCGAAGTCTTAGTAATAGGTTAACCCCTTTGGGTACGGAACCCTAAAAACAGTAAATTTTTCACGGTTCCAGTGTTGTCAACTTCAAAAACCAAGTCAATGAAAAGTAGAACGGTCTTTCCTGAGTTACGACATACGATTCGTTCCGTCATTAGACAAAGACAACATGCGCCCTCTAATGAGTCTGCTAAACACTTGAACAACGGGGACTCGAATGCAGGGTTGGATTCAGACCCTCGGAAAATTATTATCTATGGGAATTAAAAATATACTACTTGGCTAAAATTATACGACGTTTCGTTTTTCGTCGATTTTTGTTTTGAATTGAAATAAAATAGCCTATTTGTAAGTGAAATTAAAAAAAAATTACTAAACATATTCATAATTTAATAAAATAGCCTATATGTTAGCGAAATAAAAAAAAATTGTAAACATATTCAAAATTCATTGTAAATGTTAAAAAGCAAAACGTCTCAACCAACAAAACAAGTAGGTCGGCCTGAAGATGAAATTATGGTAGTTTTACGTAAAAGTTCCATTACGATACTACATACTACATGACATGAAAATATGGTACAAATAGTATAATTATACTACGAAATCCAACCCTGCTCGAATGTAACAGTACGTTGACATCGAGACAATACGGTGAAGTGGCTTGCAGTATCTAATCTTCACACCTTTGACAAGTTTGGTTTGTAAACTCTTGTAATGACAAAGGACATTAATGACAATCCTAATGGATTTGTCACTGAACTAGATCCAGTCGATACTAGAGAAATTTCTGAATAAGAAATTTGTAACGCAACTAAGTAAAATGAAAAAAGTAGTTTATGCTACAAGGGCGCAAAGGAATAAATTACGAGGACGATTTAAAACACGAGCGTAGCGAGTGTTTTAAACGTAACCGAATAATTTATTGCTTTTACGCCCGTGTATCATACTACATTTTTCAATGCATAGTGTGAGGAAATGAAAACAAATATAATCTTGTGAACTTTAAATTATAATTGGCTCAAAAGGACTGTATCCATAGCCGTTAAACGGTGTAAAAAAGTATAACGTCTATGGTACACAGGAAAGGCTGCAGGTTAGCCAACCATTGTAAATAAATTAAAAAAAAATAATATTAAAGCCCTAGGGCAAAATAATCGACTTTCTGTTCGGTTTTGATGCATAAAAAGTGGGCCTTTACGAGCACATGCATTGAAAAAGTATTTATTTGCCTAAAAGAAATGAAAGGTACACATTTTAATCTCAATCTAAGGAATACATAAATAGAACAAGTACCACACATTTATTAAACATTGATGCCAACGCTAAATGCGTAAAGTATTTGTTCTATAGGCATCACTCACTACCCCAGACGTATTCTTAAATTAGTGTGATATGTAAGTGAATCATTGATCTAGATTTTATTAAGCACTAAGCTTGTATAAATAAAGATGAAGACAATACGATAATAGGGATTAATATAGAGATTATTACATTAATACTTTGTGCCAAGGTTTGTCTAATAAACAATAATTAAGTACAGTAAAATTACAAGGGCATTTCTTTACAATCTAATTTCAACCATCGATTAAACCCTTAGCGTAATAGGTCAACAAGTGTCTATACAAGGTGAAATTTAATCAACCGCCTGAATTCATACTGGAGACTCGGCTAGTGATCAGGAACGAAATTCATTTACCACTTTATTCGAAATGGTAAAAAAAATTGTTTTGCTCCCATTCACACTGGACTAGTTCAATTACAAATCCTAGTATAGGCAGTACGGAGCAAAAAAAAAATTTTTTCGAATTTCATCTTACTTGTAGTTAAACATTGTTCCTGATCACTAACCGAGTCTCCAGTATGAATTCAGGCGGTTGATTAAATTTCACATTATATTAATAGATCTAAGTAGGAAGAGTTTATAATAACTAAAATCAATATACAACGTGCAACAGAAAGGTGCAACCATATTTGAAGAGCTTATTCAGTCAATGGTATAGAACAACTTTTACTATGGAACAAACCCTGTATATTGAAAGAAAAAAAAATCGACTATTTCATAGAAAAATGCAACGCCGCTCGGCCGAAATGTATCGAGGGACAGATTTTTTTTTTGAGATTTCGGGTTGGCTCCTTAGTTATACCATTGATTGAATAAGCTCTCTTCAAATATGGTTACACCTTTCTGTTACACATTGTATAAATGACAATATTCAGCACTTATAAAGAAAGAGATAGACTCAGTGGTGGGCTCGTGTATATTAACTTTGTAAATCAATGCATCATAATTATGCGTTTACAGCACAGGTGCAGAGGTGTATATGGTGTTTGATGTAACATTGATTAAAGTTGCATAAGTTAGAACGTCGAACGTAACATCAGGAACAAAATTATTTACTATAGATAATAATTACCTGCTTGGCCATTGAATTGGAAAGGAAAATAATTTAAATGATGAGGATGATTCACAAGGCAACTTAATAGGTCATTAACAACACATTTTCGTAATTGTCGCACTAATCAACAAGAAGGATTAACAAAACGAAACACTAGAAACATCTGAAGGGATAATCTAGCTTAACCACCTTCAAGGAGTGTCACAGTTGGAATAGCATTTGCGGAATTGGGTCGAACAAGAAACCAATCCAATTATAGCTCGGACAAATGTAAGGAGTTGTCGTCTCTTCTAACTTGTAATTGATTGGTTGTTAACTGTTGGTAATCTGAGTAACATGTCACTGGAGTTCGTTGATCTTCCATTCACTGAAGAGCTTTTTGATGCATCATTGATGTCTTTCGTTGAACGGTTTCTCTGATTTATTTTTCATTTTATTTATTTATTACTTATATTTATACTACACAATTCTTACAGGCTAAACTAATGCGATTGGTAACAAATTATATTTAAAAGGCTATGCAAATTTTATTTTTGTCACTCCAAGCGAAAAATCGCGCAGTGCGAGAGGGGCGGATTCAGGGCAAAAGGGAAAAAAGTTGGTATTATATTTTTATAAAAAAAAAATAAACTAGCTAGCAAAATTTCCAAAATCACATATCTAGATATTGTTGAAACCCATCTAATAAAATATGTTTGAGTTCTGTACATGGCTGCTACTCGTTAAACGAGGAGATAAAGTGTGTTAGAAGACCTCATTTCAACAATTATTTCTATCGAGGAAAGTTTATCCAAACATGTTTTCCAAAATGAAATCCCGAGATTATATAGTCAATCAAAGAAACACCCGTATTTTTTTCACAAGCAGTTTTTGCGAACTACGTCAAAGAACAACTAAACAAATCTGTATCCGTAAGTTGGCATGGGGGAACTAGGAATTTCCTTCTGGGCAGGTTACAAAACATGCCCCTCTATCATGTAGTCGGATGTAAAATAGAAGAATATAATAAATTGGTTAGCTTAGCTTAAAAAACAAATACTATAATAGATATTGTTGATGTTGAAATCGCCACCTAAGTTGATCCGCAATAAAAATATTAAGGGGCAGGTAGTCGCCAACGATCTTGAGTCGACTTTTGTCGTTACAAATCAGAAACTATATTGAAATAACGTTCATATCAGCGCGCACTGCATTACGACATCGCGTCGCTAGGTCTCCGGATAGCGCAAAATAGGATAAAATAATACTTTTCAGATGGCCGCGATGGACGGAAAAAAATGTCCATAAACAATATTTCTTTTCTTTATATTTTAGTGCAAGAACCATACAATTGCATTGACTTAGCTGTTGAGATATAAATACAAAAAACGCGGGTTTATGATGTACACGAACACTCGACCAACTAAGTTTTGCAGTTTTGATTCAAACAGGTTTGTAATTAAGAAACAAAAAAGTTCAAGCACGCCTCAGTTTGACAATGAAAGTGACTGCATAAATTTCAACTAACCGTTAAATTAATTTGACCTAAACCCAAGCTAAGATTGCCCCAACACTAAAGAATATAAAAGCTAATTTACGACTTTAAATACGACGATCATTTCATTTATTGAAATAAACCGTGAAATCTAAAAATTAATATTTATTTATAGCGTCGAAACCAGAGAGGCTGAACAAATATACCCTTGATTCAGTCGGGCCATCGTCTGTCAAGTACAAGCAGGCGTGACTAAGCGGATATTTACTTTACTATGGAAACAGGAGCTGAAATGACTACAAAAATAGATTATACCATAAAGATCAAGTCAACAGACTATACTGGTACATGTACGTATGTATACATATGTATACAAAGACACGTAAAGCTAAATACTATTATAAATGCAAGTTAACAACGGCTTTTTTCTTGTCCTATAAGATAGTAGTTTTTATTAAATTCTTAACAAACGCATAAATTTGAACCAATACATGCTTTTAAAATAAAAAATCGTTGAAAAAGCAGAATACAACTTCTCTTTTGAAGAAAAATTGGAGGTACGGATTTTGAAATGAGAAATATGACTGCAATTATATTTTATTAGATGGGTTTTAACGGTATCTAGGACCTGCCCCTGTATTCTGTATCTTTCATTGCCAACTGGACTAGGTGCCTATCATCAAAAACATTGCTAAAAACTGAACTTTCAAAATTGCCTTTAGTCGGTATTGAACTATTTACGAACTGTGTCCTCACTTCAAGTGCGAACATATCCTTAGACAATCGGAATTCGATAGTATATCTATGTTTTTGAAGATAGACACCAAGTCCAGATGGCAACTAAAGATACATTAAGGCCCTCTGGTTACACGAAATTTTGATAGCAACTTTAATACATTTTATATTAATAAAAAACCGACTTTTTGCTACTTTATTACGAATCCGTCCCTCTCGCAGTGAGGGTTTTTTCGAGTAACAGGGACGCTAAAACTTTTACATATCGCCTCGAAAAAAATACGGTTGTTTATTTTCTGTGTATTTCATGAAATGCACTGAAAATTATAATCAGTTTCTGGTATATGCATCTTGACTATATATTCTAGGGATTCTTAATTGGAAAACATGTTTGGATAAATTTTCCTCGACAGAAATAATTGTTGAAATGACGTCTTCAAACACACTTTTTCTCCTTGTTTGACGAATAGGAACCATATACAGAACTCAAACATATTTTATTAGGTGTGTTTTAACAATATCTAGAGATTTGATATTTTAAATTTTGCTAGCTATTTCAGTTTTTTTATAAAAATTATAAAACTAACATTTTTCGCTTTCGCCCTGAATCCGCCCCTCTCGCATAGCGCGATTTTTCGCTTGGAGTGACAGTGACAAAAACAAAATTCGCATAGCCTCTTAAATTCAATTTGCCGACTCGTGCTTGGACCAATACTAAACACAGATGCGTGCCCAGATATATGTATTCTAGGACCAAGGGCTCTACCGCGTAATTCTCATTTGTATCAACTTCAAGCAAATGCATGCGAAATTCAACGCGTGCAAAAGAGATGGCATGTTAGGCGGGCGTCGTCGCACGCACGACAAATTTCAATCTCAAGTTGATGTTGATGAAAATGAGAATTACGCGGTAGACCCGCAACACTTTATAGCAGTTCTAACTATTCCTATTACTCGTAACATCGAACAACTTTTATGAGGACATTCGTTAATTTGCGTCGATCAATACAGTTTGATGGTGCGATAAAATGTGCTATCTTCAGAGTACGCTCGTGTTCACAAGCTTCTATCTACGTTACTGCCACGTTATGGTACAGGTGCAGTAAAAAATCGATTCACATACTACAAGGTGACTTTTTGATCATCGTCCAAATTCGAACTGGAGGCTTGATAAGTGATCAGTATCTTGGATCAGTAACAATTTTTGTGAAATTCGTAATATGAAATTTCGGCTTCCCATAGAAATTCAGTTCCAGTCCCAGGTGAATCACTATGGGGAGTCGAAATTTCATTTTACGAATTTCACCAAAATTGTTATTGATCCATGATACTGATCACTTACCAAGCCACCAGTATGAATTTGGACGATGATCAAAAAGTCACCTTGTATAATGCCATCAAAGAAATTGCCGCTGACCCACTTATAACTATTGCAATACGGGTGATAAGTGGGCCTGCGGATTTAACTTCGATAGTACATAATTGACAGGCTAAATATTGCTGTTTTGGTTTTCCGTTAGAAGCGTAAACAGCGATGTAAACGCTAAAGATTTCGTGATCGTGACTCACAGATTTGTGGAGCCATCTTTATTGAATTAAGGAAACAGAAAGCAACAATTCTATACTGCAATGTTAATTTATATCTCCTTGCGATGGATAAAAAGAAATGTATGCCAAAACACACAGAAATGAAATGTATTTATATAGAAATGTTTTCCTATCATAGTTTCGGTAAGAGTAATGTGTATTCTTCACTACCCGGTGACGGAAGGGTGACGGTAGGGCATAATGGTCTTTGACTAGTTTTGAATACACTAGCGTCCTCTAAGCGCCAAGTGGCTCACTATAAAGTGGGTATCTACAGATATTACTGCGGTATGGCAAAGCATATGGGTAAACTCACGAGTTGTGTTGAGACCTGTGTAGAACAATCGCCTGGTTGGCGAGAGGTCACTCGTTCGTTATTCTTTATTGTACACAGAAACACGAACACTTGTAACATCTCTAATAGGAGATTTCTTACAGCAAACCATTGAGGAAACAATAAAAAAATTTAAATGGTTATAATCATACACGTACACAAAAATTAAGTTTGCCTAAATATAAAATATTAATAATATAATATAATATTAATGTACATACTTCTATTATTATATGCATAAAATACAAACCTACCGTAAAGATACCTATAATATAACAAAATAAATAAATAAATAAATTTCTTATTCAGAAAGCCGGTTCAGAGCTTCTGACATCCAGATTTACTTTTCTTTTTGAGTTTCTATAGTATAGTGCAATGATATAGAGTTAATTTAAAAAATAATAATTATACAATGAATCACTATATCTTTATTTATATTATTATTATTTTAGTACCTAAATATTCCTTATCGCCATAAAAACATTTGCGTAAAAGCCATACTAAATTGAATTTATTTTTCATAATTTTTATTCTCATGTTCTTAAATTCTCAAGACAGTTTATTAAATATTTTTACAGTAAACCAAGCAGACCAATAGTTAAGAGTGAAATATGAAGTCACTTTCATTTAACTATGAATCCGAAACGGAGCGGATTCTTAATCAAGCTGAAAATGAAACACGCCTTAAAAGATTTGATGGTATTTTTAACTTTCTTGTTAACTATGACGCAACGCCCCGGGTGTCGCTTAGATCTAAAAATACCGGCGCACGCTCCCTCCAGTCACCAGTCCACTGGCTGCACTGACGTTCATACTATTACCACTGGACAGGGGGCTGTCAAAACATTTTTGTACCTCTTTGATTAAGAAAAGTACAGGGGCAAAACATGGAATGTCAAAGAAAATCCAAAATCAAGTAAAATATGGCAAAACGTAGATTTTCCTGTGTATTTTATCTGCAATATACAAAACGTGAAAAAACTGCGAGAGTCCCACAAAAAAAGACTTTTTAATACCGCGTAGAAGGAATGTCCATCTATCAAATAAATTAAAATACTAAATTCAAAAAGTTTATTTTGCAAAGTAGGTATATTAATACACGTTTCACAAGTCAAATTTTAATCTTATAAAAATATATGTAATAAAATAATAAATGTACATGAACTACTTAGATTAAATGTTTATTTAATTTATGTAGCAATATATATACGATTAAAATTATAGGTAAAATATTACGTATTATACAAGGTGAAATCCAATCAACCGCCCGAACCCATACCGGAGACCCGGCCAGGGACCAGGAACAAGGTTCAATGATCACCAACCGAGCCCCCAGCACGAATCCAGGCGGCCGACCAAATCCCATCCTATATTCTGAAAAGTTTTGTTTCTGTGACATTCAATCCATGTTTTGCTCCTGTTGTACCCTTCTTTTAGTCACATTGGCGCTGTAGGCAGCTACAAAGTTCCATGGAATTAAAATAAGCGATGTGCGAAAGTCGACGGTCATGAGATGTCAATCAAAATACCCGATAATCTCGGATTAGAACAGACGCTTTTTGCATTAAACGTCGAAAATGGTTACTGGGAACTTCGTCGGTGATGCTTCAAATCGGCAGTTTATTAGCTGTAATTTGTACCGGGCTGCCAGTCCAGAGCTAATAGTATGGAGGTCAGTGACTGGCTGACATTCTGGGTTCTGCATTTAGTAGCTTTTGATCCTGGGGATAGGCACCGGCTGCCAACTAGGCACCCGGACGTGGAGCGACAATGTGGCTAGCCCTAATTGTTATTACAGATAGACCCGTCAAAGCCGTCGCCCGACCTGCATATTCGATTGCATTCTACAAGTGTCAACGGCACTGCTTTTAGACCGAAAAAGAAATGCCATGTGTATTTTTGGATGTCTCAACACGTTATGTCAACAATTAGTGAGATTCACTGAAAAATTTCAAGCCCCAGCTACTTGAATGATATGCTTCTTCGTAGTACATAATAAACCGATAAAAGTATTTTTTCTCGTGATCAATCAATAACAAGGCGGAGAAAAAAGCCTTATAATTAAACTAGCCTTTGCCCGCATGGAAGCGTCTTACAATTATCGTCAGTTTTCGGCTTGGCGGTTATTTTATCAACACTCTTTATAGCCTGTGCCTTGACCTGGGTCACTACGATGATATTATAGTAAACCGCATCCAAATTCGTTGAATTCTACTCGAATTCCCATAGCTTACTTTTTAAAAGATTTTTTTTGAATATTTTTTTATGAAATATGCGCCATTTTAGGACATAGCTTTCATTATTTTGGTATATAAATTAACCATTATTATTTTGTGATTTTTTAAAGAATTGTCCGATATGACGTCACTTGAGAATTGTACACATTATACTGATTGTGATGTGTGATTGCTTATAAAAAAGTGATCTGTCTCTGTCTGTCTACTCATCAGCCATCCAGCTGTCAAATTAGTCGGAAACAAATTATTATAAATCTATCTTGATAGCAAAGGAAACAATTTCTAAACAGCCATTTCTCAAGTGACGTCACACGAAGGCATATAATTTCGTAAAAATATTCATCATCATGAGTTATTTTATACCAAAAGTTCGAAAATACTACTTATTAAACCTAAATCTCGAAATAGTTTTCGAATTAACACACCTTAACATAATTTAATCTAAGCGAATTAAAACGAAACATACTACAGACCGAAAAAAAATGTTAAAATTGTAGTTTTCACCTCAGTACAACAATAATGCAATAAAATAACACATCTTATTCTAAATTTTGCAAAAAATTCAATCATTAGATATGACGTTTTTAATTATTTATTATTAGTAAGTAGTATAGAAACGGAAGGACGTAAAGGCGATATAAAAAAAAATAATGGGGATTTTTCGAATCCACTATAACGTCATCTACGTATTTCATTTTTGGGTAAATGTTTATTGAGTATTTAATTAAGATTCTCACTGAAGGAAAACGCGATTGTATGATATTTTCTCGATAGAATTTAATTCCGAAAAGATCTCTAAATTGTTTTATTTTTTCCTGTAATTCTGAAATCCTTACTAATTTCATTGTGAAATTGCATTCAAAATGTGGATAATTATGTATTTGTAGTCTCCTTGAAAATTTTTTTGACAAAATAGCTTAGTACATTTTATATTAATAAAAAAACGACTTTTTGCTACTTTTCCACGAATCCGTCCCACTCGCACTGAGAGTTTTTTCGCATGGAGTAACAGGGAAGCTATAACTTTTACGTATCGCCTTAAATAGAAGTCTCATACTAGACTGATGATTTGCATAACGCGTGTACATTAGACACCCCTTTCTTAAATGAAACGCGTGGGAAGGGAAGTAGGCTCCACTAAAGATAGAAAGTCGAGGGCCGATGGACAAGTTGTAGACGACAAAATTCTTGTTCCATTGGATGAGCCTACGCAGAATGTTAATGTAATTATAATAAAGATTTTAGATGTTCCTACCATACAAATGGAATAATAATACCATTACGAAATCGACTCGACCTAAATGGAAACTTATTGGTATCAAACCGGATTCATACTCTTATGTTGTATTATGAAGTTGGAATAAATAAGCAACAAAACAGCTTAATAATTTATACACACTTTTTGTTGTTAATGGCAGACGAGATCGAAATGTGGCGATTGGTATCTTTGATTTTTTTTGTGAATGGACATGTGTGTTACGCTATTTTATTTGATTCACAAAGCGCTGACTACGTCAACGCAGCATATATACGGCTTTTATGCAACGCTGGCAGCTAATGCCTTCTTTCAAGGTTCTTATAAACGAGAAATAATTGTTGTTGCTTTGTCTTACGCTACATGGATTTACTTTTCCTTCGTATAGCTATTTTTGTCCTGATGTGAGGCCTTCGAGAAAAGGTACAGCAAGCCGGGTTGAGTGATTTGTAGCATTATCAGTGAGACAGTCCATCCTTTTTACGACTAGCGACTAGCCACAATCAAGGGCTTTTTGTGCTTTCCGAGACCAGCGGGCCTATTATGTATCTCTAGTTGCCTTCTGGACTGGGTGCCTATCATCAAAAACATAGATATACTATCGAATTCCGATTGTCTAAGGATATGTTCGCACTTGAAGTGACGACACAGATTGTTAATAGTTCAATACACACTAAAGGAAATTTTGAAATTTCAGTTTTTATATATGTTTTTGATGATAGGCACCCAGTTCAGTTGGCAACTAAAGATACAGATTAGGGGGGCTGGATATATTGTGGGTTAGTATTTGAACGCACAACCTCTGGAATTTGTAGAATTTGGAGTAGGTTGAATTAACTGTACACTGGGTGAAAATTGGGAATATATCAGATCTAACTGAAAAATTAAAATTCAAAAGAATCTCTGATATATTTTTAAAAAGAACCAGAACAAATAGAACATGGCTAAAAACAATTAGTAAGATCAGGAGTCTAATTATTCTGCTAAAATATAAAAAAAAATGTTCTTCCGGGAGGTGAAGGAGTGTCAATAATATGAAAATATTAGTAATTTTACTAATATATCTTTAATTCAACCTCAAATATTTCATTTACTGAACTAAAAATTCAACCAAGGCAAAGTGGCAATATTTTGCGAGCTCTCGTGAGTTTGTGTGGATTTAGTTCAATGTCATTTGTATTGTTAACAAGGATTGCGTCGACAAACAATAGTTTTTTTCTTATAGCAATTCAGGTAGTAGATGAAGCTGATTAATACTTGCGTTGGATTGATGAAATGGACTGTGGAAATAAACAGATTTCCTTTCTAGGTGCATTACTATCCCATTGTTTCAGATTTACTTTTCCAACAAAGCAAATACAATAAAAACGTTGCGCAGTAAAAGTCTACAACTGTGACGCCAATGCGTAATAGATTCTTTTCACAGTGCAGAATATTGCATTGCTTTAAACAGGTTTGTTTGCAGGCGATATAAAGAAAAACGTTGCTTCGATTGATGGGCAATTAATGACGTATTATTCATACTTACGTCAATCAAGTAGAGACCTGATAGAGCACAGCAAAAAACTTGTTTGGTGACTACTGATGAGTAATTTGATAAAAAGGGTTTGAGTCATAAACTCGAAAAACTGAAAGGAACTTCAGATTCTTTCTCTGATTCCGAGATAGCCCTCAGAAAACTCGATAATATTACAGTAGAGGAAGAGAAGTTTTTCGCAACAGATTATTGGTAACTGGACAAGTCTAGTGTTGTGTACTCGTAGCTCATTTGTCAGAAAAATCATAAGCGTCACTTAGCTTGCATTATCTGTGAATATAGTAAATTTAATCCTTAAAAATAGATTCCCAATAAAAATAGCACAACTGTTTGCTATCAAAGACAGTTTAAATTTAAATCCATCATCACATTTCGAATCTTATAGAGTTCGTTCTTTTGATGATAGGATATTTTAAAAATCGTTTCGAAATTGAAAGATACGAGCAAAACATTTCGAAGATTTGGATCAAATAGACGATTAACTGCAAAGGTATGGTGTATGTCTGTTTTATGCATTACGATATGTGCATGTTCTGCTAGACCGGTTTGGATTTTTTATTCTCCGATCTAATTTAGAGTTATGACATAATAAAACAACGATGTAATGATTTCTTTTTTCTTATAAAAAGGAAGGGTTTGTTGGAAGTTATTTGGGTGATCATAAAAACGGTTACAGGAAGACGTAACCCTATAAACATCCTCGTACTTTTTGAATTATTTGTTTATTGTAGTAAAAATGTTAGAAACTTTTAGTTCTTATAGTTTTAGTTTAGTTCTACACAGAAGCAGAGACCAGCCCCTCTATTCTGTATCTTTGGTTGCCAACTGAACTGGGTGCGGATCATCAAAAATATAGATAAAAGCAGATATTTCAAAATTGCCTTTAGTGGTTGTTGAACTATTTACGAACTGTGTCGTCACTTCAAGTGCGAACATAGCCTTAGACAATTGGAATTCGATAGTATATTTATGTTTTTGATGATAGGCACCCAGTACAGATGGCAACTATAGATACATAATAGGCCCGCAGAACTCTATGTTTGTGGTCAAAAATTATCGCAGAGTCACGTACATACAGCCTTGATTTTAGCACCCATAAACTTCTTCCTACCTACACATGTTTTTTTTAATCTATTATGGAACTCACTGATGTGCAGTCACTGGCGAGTAAAATTTATTGGAAGTAGTAAAGCCTGTAGATACACTGATTTGCACTATTTATGCAAAGATAATTAATTACCGACCTTCATGGGTACATAGATACTAATCATTTAACCCTTAAATGCATCTTGGGTCGAAAACGGCACAAAGGAATTTTTATTTATTATTTACATAATTTTATGTAAAAATTTATAATTATATGATTGTATGAGCTAAAAATATGTTTGGCAACAAATTTTTTTTTTTTTTAAATTTGAAATTCATTCTTTTATTTTCCTGTGTTTTTTTTTGTATTTTGCCGCATTTTGGCGGGAAAATCGTTAAAGAGAGCTTTTGGAAAAAAATCGAATAAATATTGTGCTTTGCTTGCATATATATTTTTATAGTTTTTTAATATTAAAGTCACACAGAGTTCAGCTTTACAAGTACCCAATAAAAAAAAGATAAATTAAAAAATTTAATTTTTATCGCAAATTAAATTTGTTTTTTTTTCCTTGTTTTTACTTGTAAAACCCCCCTTCCAATCAAGAAATATTTTTTAAATTATTTTTTTCATATTTTTTTTGGTATTTTTCTATTACTGTTTTCAATTTCATACAAAAATAAAATCTCATGCATTTAAGGGTTAAGGCACACATACAAACACGCAATGAATTAACGTATGGAACTTGCATTTATACTTTAATAACTTAAAAACTTATCGTATTATCAAATTTTAATGGTTTTAAAAAGTCTTATTAAAACCATCGTTTCTTTTTGTAATTTCGTACAAAAAAATCCTAGTAGTAGCGACCGTCACGAATTTAGGGCAGATAAAAGTATATGCGCTCACCATTTCTTTTTTCAAATACGCCAGCTGCCCATCCAAATCAGTGGGTGGTTTTTCAGGGACTTCGGGCGAGGATTCAAGCGGCTGATTCGTCTCCAAGGAGTCAGCAAATCCGCTTAGACTCTTTGGTAGTGGTGGCATACCCTGAAGGGACATGGTACTGATAGCTCGGAACTGTTTACGCAACCTGTCAACAAAAAGAAAAGGTGCTAGAATGAATCCTAGAATAACGTATTTGGTATCTGATGGCTCACTTTTAATTATTATATACACATTTGAAATTACACCATCTTAGCTAATGCCTTAGTTGTTAATAATGTCTGTTGTAAAGGAGTACCGATTGATATTAAAACATGTTTACAACTACGACCTAAAAATACGTTGTACCAAAAACCCGGTTTACGTGTATTGCAAATAAACATTCGGTTGGCGTAATTTTATACTACAAATTTAGTCGCCTATCAACAAAACTAGCCAACAGGTGCCTTGCAGATTGCGTACCTTGATTTTAGGTCATCGTCTAAAATGTAAGCATAGGCTTGATCGTTGCTATCATCCGTAATACCACTTGATTCAGAAGACATCGCATAGTTTGGCTCAGAATCCTCAGACTCACACTTTTCTATGTCACTTTTCTCCATTAATTGTTTTGAATCGAGGGTTTCTGGTACATTAGACTGAGATCGCATAGTTTGTAGTTCATATATCAACATCTCATGGTTATTTAGATCTTTAGGCATCACGTCTGTATCTCCACGTGTGTTACCATTAGTCATGTTTTGTGAATCTTTCCCTTTGTCGATGACTATGTTAGCTTCGTTTTTGTTATTATTTCTGCTAGCAATGATCTCTGAAATCAGCATCTCCGTGACGCGAGAAGTTTTGCGTTCTAAGGAATTGTTATTATTGTTCACGTGGACGTCTGGTTTTGCACCATTTTCAATTTGAGCCGACTCAGTCGTGCTTACGTCCTGTCGGCTTGGGCTATTTCTTAATCTATCGTCGAAGTCTTGGACTTCTTCTACCGTGGCGTAAGGCGCTTCTGGTGTAGGGGACTGAGGTGGTTTCTTTGCATCGATGGGAGACGAATACGGGCTTATTTCTGGCGATTGTTTCGGTGAAATTTTATTCTCTAACGTGTTTCGACGTAACGGTAGAGGCTTCATTGGTTTCAACTTAGGTTTTGGCGACAAAGGTGGCGGAGGAGCTTTCCTCGTCGGTATAGTTTTATCAGCAAAACTGGAAGATTTGGTAACTTTGCATTTATCTTGATCTAATTTGTTCGTAGTAGAGAGTGATCGTACTAGTATTTGTTTACACGTTTTTACGGCCTTTGAATTAAGAGATTCATTAGATTTTTTAAGCGAGGCCGGTGCCGGCATGGAGCTGCTATCACTAGAGCTCCTTCGCGAATTCTGTCCGCTGGATCTCCTTTCGTCAGACGACGAGCTCCGATCACTAATGACATCCCTTATGAAGGATTTCACACGCGCGAGTCCGTTCTGTTTGGGCGAAACACTTGGCTTCTCAGTCGCGTGCGATCTCTCCAAAGTTTTCGACTTTGAACTTTTCAGCTTGTCTTTAGAACTTTGCTTGGTCAGGTTGGCTCGAGATTCCGCGACAGCTTTCCTCGTTTTAGCTAGTGCTTCGGCCACCACGCTTTGGTTGGGTCTAGGAGGTACAGGTGGCGGCGGTTTGACTTTGGTAGTCTTCATCGGTAGTTGGGCATTGCTTTGAACCATCAGCATACCGACGTCCTTGGGGAACGGTCACTCTAAGAATACTATAACAGAGGCACTATAGTAAAAGGAGCGCGTTCTCGGAGCAAGCGGCGCGGCGCGGCGCGGCGTGACGAAGGGGAGCGTTGCATGCGGCCGTCCCCGCGCGATTGCGATACTGACTGCGGTCTGCGAGCGGCGCGGCGGGTGCTCTGTTCAGCCGGTAGTGGTTGTACTAGCACGCGCGACACGGTTTACCGCCAATCGGCCGGCCACAAAATCACGCGCCCAACGTGTTCCCAACTTTACCTTCCGAGGGGGCCGTGTTTGCTGTCTGGTTACTGGTACCGGTTGCGCGCTGCGACCGCACAATGCGCTGACCTGTACTCGTAATGACGTACAGTTATTGTTTACTATGAGATTGAGAGAGAACGGACGCGGTAACAATGACTGCCATATAACTACAAGCGAAACACGCGACATGGCATGGTGTATCGTCACTTTCTTGTCGACCACCGGTACATGGACCTAAATGTATTACAGCATAATAGGGACATCATTGATTATGAACTATATACAGAATACAAAGTTTCATACCTACCTATTTAATTAATTTATTTCAGAGAATCACATTTAAACTTTTTATATTTTGTTTGTTTAATCGTCGGTGAAAAGCAGGTGTAACAAGTGTGGATTGTGACTTGTATTTCACAGTTCACACTCTGGGATACCTCTGACACCACCTCGGGGATTCATCTTAGGATGATATGTTTGTTTTGTGTATTGTTTGGTATCTTCTAAATCTATAGACACCTGTAGTCTCTTTGTATCTACCCCTCTGGGAGACAGGTGTGAGTAATGTATGTATGTTCTTGCGAAATTTCGCCATTTCTGGATAATCAGTGACATTTCTAATAGAATAGGTGAACACTTAGGTAGCGTTCATAAACCAGAGTAAAGGTAAAAATTAACTGTCACCTGTTCCAGAATCACCCGAGGGAAAACGAACAGTTCTTAAACCTTTCATAAAACAAATAATCAAAACAGCTGACTAATAGTCCTAAAAAAACCACATAGAAAAGATATACTATATATATTTTTTTTTTCAAGCTAAATGTAAACAAAAGTATTGTGTTTAGAAATGAAGGAATTAATAGGTTTCATCGTTGTACACTGGCACTGAGGGAAAATAGGAACAAGGCTAGCAGGCTAAGTCAATGTACTTTCTGCTTTTTTTTTCATGCTGATATAAATATTTTACATTAATATTTTAATGACGATATCCATAGGTCTGTAATCTTGGGGCTTTGTAATCTTGGGGACGGAGGCTGTTGGCAGATATATTATAAATACCCATGAAGGAGCCATTGACCAAATTAGAATAGTAAATTATCTAGGTTGTGTTCCTAAACACCCAGGTAATAGGGAAATTTACACTTTAATAGGAAAATGGCAAATTGAGGTAGGCATGTATTTATATATGTAACCTATTAGTATGTAGTATATAGGATGGGGTTTGGTCGGCCGCCTGGATTCGTGCTGGGGGCTCGGTTGGTGATCATTGAACCTTGTTCCTGGTCCCTGGCCGGGTCTCCGGTATGGGTTCGGGCGGCTGATTGAATTTTACCTTGTATAATATATATTTTACCTATCATTTTAATCGTAAATATATTGCTACATAAATTAAATAAACCTTTAATTTAGTTCATGTACATTTATTATTTTATTACATATATTTTCTTTATTAGATTAAATTTGACGTGTAAAAAGTGTATATATATCTATACCTGCTTTGCAAAATAAACTATTTGAATTTGAATTTGAATGGTAGGTATGGGTCCCGGCACAGTTCTAGAGGCATGAGCAGCAATAACATAAGTATCTGCACATACATTTTTTTTCAATGCAAGTGCTCGTAAAGGCCCACTTTTTATGCATCAAAACCGAACAGAAAGTCGATTATTTTGCCCTAGAGCTTTATTATTATTATTTTTTTAAATTTATTTACAATGGTTGGCTAACCTGCAGCTTTTCCTGTATACCATAAATGTTATACATTTTTTTCACAGTTTAACGGCTCTGGATACAGTCCTTTTGAAACAATCATAATTTAAAGTTCACAAGATTATATTTGTTTTATTTCCTCACACTATGCATTGAAAAACGTAGTATGATACACGGGCGTAAGAGCAATAAATTACTCTGTTACGTTTAAAACACTTGCTACGCTCGTGTTTTAAATCATCCTCGTAATTTATTCCTTTTCGCCCCTGTAGCATGATGATGATTTAGAGGTGGGACGCCTGCTGGGCACAGGTGGATGGTCGGCTCTCCAGTTGGAGCTATTCCATCCAATTCCCATTGCTTGGAGCTTTGGTATCCTATTGTCCCAGTTCCCTCCTCAAATCTTCCACTTCTCTGAATATATCTTAATATGTCTGAGTACCCAAGGCACTTGAGGTCTTCTTCTTTAATGTGATCATTACCAAATACCCTTGTAGCATAAACTACTATTATGTACGAATCTAAAAAATCACTTCTAGGTCATGCCTCTAGAACCATGCCGGGACATATACTGACCTTGCTAAATTTATTTATTGTTGAACTTCCAATCCTGCCTGCACATGGGACACTGCTGCTGTGGCTGTGAGTGTAGCCACTTGACGATGCAATGTATGTGGAAGCAGTGAGAGCACTCGCCCCAAACAAGAGGGCAGTCGTCACCAGGTAACTTGCAGTCAGGGCAGCAACTATCGAACGGCATCCGACAAATACCGCAGTTGTCGTCGTTAGCTATCCACCGCCATGTCGCCACGCCCGTCCAGTCTGAAATATTTATACAGCTGTAAAATCGAAGGCTGAATATCACTGTTAGGTTATGAAAGAAAATATACGTACTTTTAATGGTTACTTTCATTCCGTTTGATGGGATAACACATAACGATATTAGATTTATTTGGATTTCATCAGATTTTGTGAAGAAAAATTTATTTTTATGGAAAATACGATGTTCGAAAATATACGAAAACAAAACAACCACAGACTAGGTACACAGATCAAAATATTCAAAATTGATCAGATCATTTCAGAATTTCGTTCGTTCAATCAGCTGCTTAGTTCATTTATCTTTGCGAAAAATCGCAAATGTATAGATTGCCTTATTTATAATTGTTTGATGGCAACATTTTTTGTGAGCTGTCAAATAATATTTCAGTCGGTCGGTGTGTGTTGTTGATTTGTTGTGCAAATTGTAGAAAGAATTATTTTTATTATTTAGTATTTACCGTAATTTCAGGGAGGATTAAGTCATGACTGCTTTTGATTCAAAGTTCGATGTAAGTATATTGCTTTTTATCCAAAGCTTTTTGATTACCCTTACGACTAATAAGTTCCACGTATCCTTAGAAAGTCCTCTTTGCACTTCCCTGTTTCTTTAACAATTTTCCAATATCCAGTAAGTATTACTTTATTTTATGCTGTCTGAAGTCCTATACAAACATATATTCAACATCAAACAACAAGTTATAGTTTTAAATTTCAGATTTATCCTTTTTTGGTATCCTAACTAGGGGTTCTCTAATATCATCTGAAAAACTTAAACATATAGATAGGCAATCAAACTTTATAGTGTCTGAGGTGGCGTTACGTTCACCGGTCTGAGTCCATCTTTTAACACATGTCAAATACTGATAAACAATGAATTTCCATTGTTATTATGACTAGTGACCACCAACGGGTTAAATGTAAAATTAATCAAACTATGCCGATTAACTTTTCCAGATGTATCCTGCGGGTGATGTGGGGATGGTTGAAGGGGAAATGAATGTCCCGACGAGAGGTGTTCCTTCTGGCAACAGTGTGGAGTTCAACACACTAGATGAACCTATCAAAGAGACATTTGTAAGTATGAGGATTAAAAATAGGCGTAAATATTATTATTATTATTATTATTATTATTTATTATACACAAGCAGCTAGAAGCTGATGCTGTGTATATCACTGCACTTTAAGTCTTATTTATTTAAAAATTTATCTAGTCTATTTTTAAAACAGTTCACTGATGTAGCACTTATAACAGTCTCTGGTAGTTTATTCCACTCGGGAACAACACGGTTAGGCAAGAAATGTCTGCGTGGGTTGCTTGCACATGTCGACGAGTTGATTTTAAGATGATGACCTCTCAGATGACGATTTTGGTTCATCTTGTAAAGTTTTCCCAGTGTGGGAACATCATAGTGTCCTGTGAGCACTTTATACGTTTCTATCAGGTCTCCACGTTGTCGTCGTTGCTCAAGTGTAGTTAGCCCGAGTTCTTGCAGACGTCGCTCATAAGTTAAGTCACGCAAACCAGCCACCATTTTTGTCACTCTTCTCTGGACTCTTTCCAACATGTTAATATCTTTTTTGAAATATGGACTCCAAATTTGGAAGGCGTATTCCAATAATGGTCTCAAGTAAGTTTTATAAATCCTTAGAAATAGTTCCTTGTCTATGTAATTGAACGTTTTCCTAATCATATAAGTTATAGAGTTGGCTTTTTTAGTAACTTGGAGAATGTGTACATCCCATTTCAGGTTACTTGTTATTGTTACTCCTAGATCTTTCTGTGATGTTACTATTTTTAAAGACTTTGAGTCGATTGTGTATGAAAGTTGAGGATTTCCGTTACCGATGTGTAAAACTATACATTTTTCAGAGTTCAATGTTAAAAGCCAATCTTTAGTCCAATCAGTGATACGGTTGAGGTCATCTTGTATAACGTTGTGCGAGATTAGTGGATTACCCATTATTTTGGTGTCATCAGCAAACAACGATATTGCACTTTTAATGATGGCTTTCAAGTCTGTTAAGAAGATTCCAAAAAGGATGGGGCCTAGCACTGAACCTTGGGGTACACCACTGTGAACAGAATGGGAGTCTGAGAGTTGTTCGCCGACTCTTACTTTGAATTTCCTTCCACTGAGAAAGTCTTCTATCCACTGTAGAAGATTTCCTCGTATTCCAAAGTGTTCCAGCTTTGCAACAAGTCTTTTTGTAGGGACACGATCAAACGCTTTTTCATAATCCAGATATATAATGTCAATAGGTGCATGTTCATCCCAATTCCTTGTCCAGTAGTCTAAGCAGCATAACAAGTTGGTAACTATTGATCTACGGGGTACAAATCCATGTTGCTCCTCAATTATGATCTGTTCTCTAGATAAAAAGGCTCTAATTTGTTTTGCTACAATTTTTTCCATCGTTTTGCAGGGAATACATGTTAAGCTTATGGCGCGGTAATGATTTGGATCAAGCTTATCTCCTTTTTTATAGACAGGAGTGACCTCTGCCTCTTTCCAGTCCTGTGGCACTTTCCCATCTCTTAAAGACAGGGTCATAATGTGAGCAAGTTGAGAACACAGCATTTCATTACATTTTTTTAAAAATATTGCTGGTAGTCCATCTGGTCCCATTGCGGTGTCATCTTTAAATGTATTGAGTGTCTTGGCTACATCTTCTGGTGTGAACTCAATATGTTCGAGTGAGTTTTCTACAACAGGACAGCATACACTGGGTATAGGTTGGTTGGGTGGTTCTTTTACATAGGATTTTTCAAATTGTTTTGCAAAAATATTCGCAACTTCACTATGGTTACTAGTAGTTTTTTGTGTTGTTTCATCTCTTAATGATGGGGGAACAGATACTTTAGTTGTAAGATGTTGACGCATGTACGCGTAAAAACATTTTTTACTACTATTTGCAATACCTCTTTCAAACTTAATTCTTGACTTCCTCACTTCATTAATTATTTTATTATTTAATTTTCTATAGCTTTCGTACGATTCTTTTGTTTTACACAGCTGGTAAAATTTCCATTTTTGTAATTTTTCTCCTGTTAACTGAATAATATCTGGTCCAATCCATGGTTTTTTATTATTTATATTCTTCTTTATTCGGGTAAGTGGTATTTTCATTTCAATAGTTTTATGTGTGACAGTTTTAAATTTTTTCCAAGCTTCATTGACATCGGATAAGCTAGTGCAATCCAAGTCGTCTTTAAGTAATTGTGAAGCAACAATTTCGTAGTCAGCATTGTAAAAATCTCTGCGAGGCTTCTTGTCAACCACACCATGAATATGGTGATCTTGAATTTGCAGCCTGCTAAGTAGAACCAAATGATCACTTTTGCCTATAGGTGGATTATGAATTACTTTGGTACACAAGCTTTCATCATTGCACAGTATGAGGTCTAGCAAAGACTCTTCGTCGTTCCGCTTTCTAGTTATTTCAGTCACTAACTGATGTAAGTTTGTATCAGTAAGCAACTCTATAAATTTATCATGAAGTGCATTGTAGCCCTCCAGCTTTTTTAATGGCCACTCGATGTCAGGGAGGTTAAAATCTCCAGCAATAAGTAAATTTTCTCTCACTTCAGCAGCCTTCTCAATTGTCTCAAACAGAAGCTTATCTGAATCCTGTAAGTCATAGTGTGTGGGACGGTAAACACCGCCAATAAGCAACTTAAAATTTCCATACTGGACATTAATCCACAGAGCCTCTACGTTTGGTTTGTTGTTCAGTGTTTGGTGTAGATTGGATATAATAGGTATATCGTTATGTTTATGTCCCACGTAAACAGCTACACCTCCAGCTCCTTTGCCGCTTTTTCCGGGGGGCCTGTCTTGTCTATATAGTGTGTATCCCTTTATGTTTACCAATGAGTCTATTATTGTGGGTTTCAAGTGTGTTTCAGTTATAATTATAAAGGTAGGTTTTATTTTATCAATTTCAAGCAAAAACAAATCTCGTTTAGCCATGATGGACGCCAGGTTCGTGTAAAAAAGAGTCAACTCGGTTAGACCATGTTTAGCTACTTTTTTGCTAGTTGGTTTATGTTCACAATCGCTGGTCTATTGTTTACATATTTAATTGAGATATCTTTCTCACCTTGTTCAATCCTTTGGTCCAGCTCAAGGCGTAAATTTTTCAAGTACTCACGCTGATAAGGTGTGAGGTCATTCTTGGCGGAGACTCCTGAACGAAGCTTTTTACCGTTTTTGAGAATGTGGACAGCAGCTTCTTTGCTTCTCATCACCACCTTGAGAGGACGTGGCGCAGAGCCAGGCTGCGGCTTACCCAGGCGAATGACCACAGCTGGTGTGTCAGGATCGGGCAAGGCGGCCAACGCAACCTCTACTTGCTGCTTATCATAAGTTTTTCGCTCGTCAGCGGTCGCATCAGTTTTTGGTGACTCCGGGATCCCAAACATTATCACATTTGAGCTCCTTTTTTTGCGCTCTTCTATTTCTCCAATAACTGATTCAATGTTGGCAGCTGGCTGTTGGTTTCGTTTTATGGAATCAATCTCCAACTTAAGGTCGTCTATTTTCTTTCTTAACGCGGGGAGCTGGCGCACCCCGAGTTCACATTCAGGGCACAAGTATTTAAGCGTCGGCGACTGAAGTGCAATCACACGCAGCTCGGTGGCAAGCAACCCACTACATTTCACACATATTTGCCTTTCACAACCGTGACACACTATTATAGGATTCTTCTCATCCACTTTAGGAATGTCCTTTACACATTTTAAGCACGAAACCATCGCGATTTATGGATTTTAGCGACACTCAAAATCACTTAGTAAACTGAAAACACAAGTGCTTCAAAAAACGAGGGTAGTAGAAATAGGTTAAGATTTCACTGAGAAATCATTTTGATAAAATTAGCCATGTATTTGGTTATAAGAACCATAACAGGACAGAAAATAATAGTAAATTACTGCAGAGACTAGTAAGTGAGCCCTCCTGTACGAGTTAGTTAGAAGTCCGAGCCGCCTGCCCATAGAATATCTAGTTTCTAGTTAAAAAAAACTTGGTATTCTCATACTTTTTATTGTTATATTTATTTCATCATTTTATCAAAAGCGGCAGTAGCTCAGGAGGTAAAATGCTGGCCGATCAGGCTTGATCCCCTATCAGGCACGCACCAATGAGTTTTTCGGAATTTATGTGCATAGTATTACCTAATACTTAACACTCGCTGAATGGTGAAGGTAAACATAGTGCGGAAACCTGCACGCCCTAAAAAGCGTGTTGGTAATTATGCCTGAAGAACGACGATAGGGCTACCACCATGAAGCAACAAGCCAGTGGAGAGCGCAGAGATACATTCTCCTTCAAAACACAAGTCACCAATATACGGCGGGGGACGTGACAGCTTAGCGAGCTGTGATTGGACAGCTCAAGGTCAAAATTTGATGCGTAATTTGTGTAGGGATGTCATACAAGTGAAACGAAAAATTATCGATATCGATAAAATCGAAAAAATAAATTTGGAATTTTCAAGTTTGTCAAAGATATACCAATGAAAGTATTGTTGGGTAATAAATAAAAAAAAATTATTTATTTGACACAGTAGCTACTCACTGATTTTTGAAATGAATTAATTTGGAGTATATTTTCTTATATAATCCTTCGGGTTTTGATTATTTTTTGTAATGAAGGTTAGCCGGGCATCTACATATTTTTTTTATTACACATAATATAGTAATAGGGTCCCATTAGGCACCCTTTGGGTATGGAACCCTAAAAATGGTATCAGATGCACTGACAGACACTACTGATAAACATAGGCACTTCTGACGCTAAACAAACGCGTATAAAAATATCCCTACATTAAGTACTTACCTTACATACATTACATATACTTACATGCATACAATGTATGTAAGCAACAATACATTGTTCGATAAATTATTAAACACGCGGTAGGACAGCACTATCGAAAAAAAAAGAGACAACTGTTGTGCATTTCACCGTGCGACAGAAAGAGAGGACGTGAAGACATCAACGCAAAGCGCAAGTTCAATTGAAATATTTAATTGTTATATTTTGAAGATTAAAAGTTTACGAAAAACCCTTACCTATGAAATGTTACTCCATCTTTTGTGTTACTTGAAGTAGAAGTATTCTTTCCACACCATTTTATTGCCCAAGTAGGCATATTTACTGTAAATTTCGGATTTTTTCTACAGAAACACGCTATGTTTTCACGGACACAGCCAAACTCTGACTAAAACCAATGGCTTCGCTTCAAGCCAGGGTTGGATTCAGACCCTCGGAAAATTATTGTCTATGGGAATTAAAAATATACTACTTGGCTAAAATTATACTACGTTTCGTTTTTCGTCGATTTTTGTTTTGAAATGAAATAAAATAGCCTATTTGTAAGTGAAATTTAAAAAATTTACTAAAATTATGCATAATTTTATAAAATAGCCTATTTGTTAGCGAAATTAAAAAAAAAATACTAAAAAATATTCATAATGCACAGAAATTCTCTATATTGTAGGGTAAATGTTAAAAAGCAAAACGTCTCAACCAATAAAACAAGTCGGTCGACTTGAAGATAAAATTATGGTATTTTTACGTAGTATAGTTCCATTACGATACTACATACTACATGTCATGAAAATATGGTACAAATAGTGTAATTATACTACGAAATCCAACCCTGCTTCAAGCGCCTATACGCTTTGGGAAGCGGATGTTTGGCGAGTCGCGTTACCCCCGCATGCGCTCTCCACTGGCTTGTTGCTTCATGGCTACCACCCATCACGCTGGGATGTAATAATAGTCGGTGAAACGCAGGGGTACCGAACATGGAGTGTGACTTGTATTTCACAGTCCACACTTGGCGACACTTCTGATACCCCTTCTGGCTTTTCCAAAAATCAGACTCGCTATGGTGAGTACCTCTTTCGTAGGACATGGTATAAGATTTTACAATAAACTTCCAAAGGAGGTCCTTACTTTGTCAGAGAATAAGTTTAAACTGTATATTAAGCAGGGCCTATTGAAAAAGGCATATTATAAAATAAATGAATATTTGGATGATGGTGAAGCATGGTGTTACAGTGATAATGATAGTAAGTTATAATTTAATTAAATAGTATAATTTCTTAATTTATGATTCCTCTAAGGTGTAAACATTAATTGATTACAGACTGTAAAAGGAAAAGGACTATTTGAGACAGGTAGACAAAGATATATATGTTTTTCTTTTTTTTCATTAACCTGAATTTCTGCTGTCTTGTATTTTCTTATCCCTTGGTTAAAGTAGATATAAGTCATATATTGTATAGTATAAGTTTTATGTTGAAAAAAAAAAAAGACATGATCTTGCTAAGTTTCTTGCCCTTCTTCTTAGCAAGACTAATCGAATGGGCGGAGTTAGGCATGTATTTATATATGTAACCTATTAGTATGTAGTATATAGGATGGGATTTGGTCGGCCGCCTGGATTCGTGCTGGGGCTCGGTTGGTGATCATTGAACCTTGTTCCTGGTCCCTGGCCGGGTCTCCGGTGTGGGTTCGGGCGGCTGATTGGATTTTACCTTGTATAATACATATTTTACCAATCATTATAATCGTAAATATATTGTTACATAAATTAAATAAACCTTTAATTTAGTTCATGTACATTTATTATTTTATTACATATATTTTCTTTATTAGATTAAATTTGACGTGTAAAAAGTGTATATATCTATACCTGCTTTGCAAAATAAACTATTTGAATTTGAATTTGAATTCGTGTTGTGATGTTGTATTATTTCAATACTGTTTCCAAGAAATTTCTTTTGCGCTTAGTTTCTATGGAAATCCTGGCTTCTGATAAACTCATGAACAGATAACACCTACAGTACATACCATTGTTCTTTCTGTATCCTGTTGACCCACTTGAATTTGGTGCCTGCCAATAACATTGTTCTTTAATATCAACCACAAAAAAAGTCGAAAGTTAATTTATATTTATTTTTTACTTACAGATGAGGGATCTTAGAGCAGTCGGGAACAAATTCTACCATGTTCTATTACCTAGGGAAAAAACTAGTTTGTTGAAAGAATGTAAGTAGAATTTTTATAGCGACATCCATTGCTTTGTTAACTCTAAATATTATGAGAGTGCATTACAAACTAGAAAAGATCAATCAGAAACGAATTTCAAGCAAATAAATATAGAAATACATCTCTATCCCCCAGATTCTGAAAGGCCAAAAAAACTTTAACCGCAAATAACGGTGAAAATAAAGCATAATATATGAAGTCTGAATAGTGATGAATCAATAATTAACTTAGTTAATTTTTGATTTCAATGTAAAATTCCCACTTTTTCTGGCTTAATCCGCAGATAGTTATAATCTACTGTTAACATTGATTGGCCTTTCAGAAACCGGGGGGTATGCCCAACGATAATATAGTAAATAAGTATATATAATCAGAAAGTCTTGAACATGCCCCCCTATACGCGCGAGATGCGAACATAGAAGTATTCAGTTCAAAAAATATTTGCAGCATAATCTCATGTTGTCGTTATGAATCTTCCAGGGGACCTATGGGGTCCACTGCTGCTCTGCACCCTGATGGCCACAATACTCCAGGGCTCTGCGGAGCGGGCTGACAACTCCAACGACGGAGGGCCAGAGTTTGCTGAAGTGTTCGTGCTAGTCTGGATTGGGGCGGCTGTTGTCACATTTAACTCAAAACTACTTGGTGGCAATATGTAAGTAACAAAGTATATCTGATCAAGTATCTTTCACCAAAAGCCTAAAATAGGTGCGAAGACGAGCGCAGCAAGGAAGAGCATGTTAGGTTTACATATAATAGTAGTTTATGCTACAAGGGTGAAAAGGAATAAATTACGAAGACGATTTAAAACACGAGCGTAGCGAGTGTCTTAAACGTAACCGAGTAATTTCTTGCTCTTACGCCCGTGTATCATACTAAGTTTTTCAATGCATAGTGCGAGGAAATAAAACAAATATAATCTTGTGAACTTTAAATTATGATTGGCTCGAAAGGACTGTATCCAGAGCCGTTAAACAGTGGAAAAAAAAGTATAACATTTATAGTACACAGGAAAGGTTGCAGGTTAGCCAACTTCTCGTAAATAAATTTAAAAAATAATAATAAAGCCCTAGGGCAAAATAATCGACTTTCTGTTCGGTTTTGATGCATAAAAATGGACCTTTACGAGCATTGAAAATAAATTTGGAGAGCTAAGCAGAGCGAGGCGATCCCCCTAGATTTTAACAGAAATATGATATGCCTCTGCAGATAGTAATATGCCAAATTCTATGATGATATAGGGTGCATCGATGTGGTCAGAAAACTAAACCACATGTCATGCTGTACTGGGGCTCTACCGCGTAATTCTCATTTGTATCAACTTCAAGCAAATGCATGCGAAATTCAACGCGTGCAAAAGAGATGGCATGTTAGGCGGGCGTCGTCGCACGCACGTCAAATTTCAATCTCAAGTTGATGGTGATGAAAATGAGAATTACGCGGTAGACCCGCTGATCGCACAGATAAATTTTTGTTTCGTTACTTGTAAATAGTTACTTGTAAGTAGCCAAAGAAGCCATTTGAGATTTTTCGTAGCCATCTCTTCTATACACCTAAAACTGGTATATATGTATTCCTTGTGGTCTAAAGGCTAAGGCTAAAGTATATAACCAGTGCGTCCTTCCAGTGATGACGTACGGCGCTGAGACGTGGTCTCTTACCAAAGGCTTGATGATTCGATTTAACGAGCTATGTAGCGGGCTATGCTTGGGATATCTTTGATGGATGGAAAAAAAAAAAAAACAAGACATGATCTTGCCAAGTTTCTTGCCCGTTCTTCTTAGCAAGACTAATCGAATGGGCGGAGGTAGGCATGTATTTATATATGTAACCTATTACTATGTAGTATATAGGATGGAATTTGGTCGGCTGCCTGGATTCGTGCTGGGGGCTCGGTTGGTGATCATTGAACCTGTTCCTGGTCCCTGGCCGGGTCTCCGGTATGGGTTCGGGCGGTTGATTGGATTTCACCTTGTATAATAATATTTTACCTATAATTTTAATCGTATATATATTGCTACATAAATAAAAAAAAAAACATTTAATCTAAGTAGTTCATGTACATTTATTATTTTATTACACATATTTTTATAAGATTAAAATTTGACTTGTGAAACGTGTATTATATATACCTACTTTGCAAAATAAACTTTTTGAATTTTGAAATTTTGGATAAAATCCGAAACGAAGATATCCGTCAGAGATTGAAGGTGACCGACATAGCCTGCCGAATCAGTAAGTTGAAGTGGCAGTGGACTGGCCATTTTTGTCGCCGATATGATAACCGTTGGGGCCGTAAGGCATTGGAATGGAGACCACGTACAGCAAAGTGCAGCGTAGGCCGCCCTCGTGCCCGCTGGACTGACGATCTGAAGGACGTTGCGGGTGGCGGCTGGATGAGGATGACTGAGGACCGCCAAGAGTGGCGTAATATAGTATAGCCTATGTCCTATGTCCAGCAGTGGACGAATACGGGCTGATAGATGGATGGATGTGGTCTGAAGAACACGAAACTGCCGGTTTAAGGTGCTATATGCTGCAGAAGTGCTGCTACTTTAGAAAAAAGAACATTATTTACTTACTAGAACAATTATTGATAATTTGTTCACCTAAATGCGTAGACATAGCAATGAACTATTTTTAAATATCATAGTTTTCACAGACAATGTCTTTGAGCTAAAATTTAAAAGCAGCCGTTTTTAGCAAAAGTTAAAATTTTAGCTCATCATTGTCTATGAAAACCATGCTATTCAAAAATAGTTCATTGCTATATCTACGCATTTACTTGTAACCCATTTTCTCGGTAAAGGAGTGCCAGAATCTGCAAATGACTGACTGTTCATTATAACGATCGAAAAGTATATGCACACTCTGACAATCAACTTTTTCAAGTTGAGAGACGACGATTTTCAAAAATATACAAAAAAATGCAGAATGAATTCAGTACTAAGACATGCGCTTTGGCACGTCCCGTGTTAAATAGTACAAGATTGTATTTTTTAAGGCTTTGACTCTGTTCAGCAATCTTACAATTATACAAAAAAAAATGTTGTAATCGTTATTTCATCTCGCCTTATGGAAAAAAAAATAATTTTCATTTATAGTTAAGGTATACAAGGTGGAATTTAATCAACCGCCTGAATTCATACTGTAGACTCGGCTAGTGCTCAGGAACGAGGTTCAATTACCACTTTCTTGGAATTCGGAAAAAAAAATGTTTGCTCCCATTTACACTGGACTAGTTCAATTACAAATCCAGTAAAGGAGCAAAAAAACATTTTTTTTGAATTTCACCTTATTGGTCGTTAAACATTGTTCCTGATCACTAACCGAGTCTCCAGTATGAATTCAGGCGGTTGATTAAATTTCACCATTATATACCGCCTGGTAGACCGCTCGCTTGCTAACCCCGTTGTTGTAGGTTCAATCCCCGCGGTGCAAATTAATTTCTGTTCGGTCTGCGTGCACCGGAAGGCACGTTAAGAGCCGTTTAGCAGCCGGATTGTGAAAAACCCGCTTTTTTCTAGATCATCGAAACACTTAAATAAAAAATTTGCTCAATAGTTATTCAACTAAACCTATGTATTGTGTATTCTGCCATCGTAAAGTTTCCATTGGTTTCTGTAAATTAGAATTTCAAAATTTTAGAATTTTAAAAATTTCCCGAAACCAATGGAAACTTTGCGATAGCAGCATACACAATACATAGGTAATAAGGTTTTGTTAATAACTATTAAGTGAATTTTGAACGGCTCTTAAGCTGTTGGTCCCTTTGCGCCCGAAATACGGCGCTAGGGCGTTACCGTCTATCACGTTTGGAACGTAAAAATCGTTGAAAAGCGGGTGTACCAAGGGTGGGTGGACTTGAAAAGCGGATGTACCAAGGGTGGGTGGACTGTGACTTGCATTTCACAGTTCACACTCGAAACACCTCTGACACCCCCTCAGGGACTTATGTCGTGACGATATGTATGTATTGTAAGTCATGAAAACCATTATTTACTAAACTAAGAATTTTAACTTTTCCGTGCTTGTATATTTTTGAACTGGCTTTATTTGTAAGACAACACCTTCATCTATTCAAAATAGCTAAAGATGTTTATCCAAAAAATACAAGAAATTCTAACAGGTTAGTGCTAGATCACCAACCTAAAACACAAGCGTATATTAAATCATGGTATCCAATGTGCATAAAGATTTATAATAAACTTCCACAGAGCCTAAAAGATCTTCCTCTCACCTTGTTCAAATCTAAATTAAGAAAATGGTTATTAAATCAACAATTTTATAGTATTCAAGAATTTCTTGACACAAAAATGTTGAACGCTAGGTAAATAGATGTGTATAAGTTGACATATTTATTAAATTCAAGTTTAATTTCTATTGGATGCTATATAATATAATGCATGAATGATTGTTTGACTATTATGTTCTTGTTTTGTGAATGTTTTTATTTTTACTGATGTCCAATATTTCTTTTGTACCAAAATTTGCATGCTACATTAAAACTAGCTAATAAGGAGCTCTTTTGCATGTACCTACTATACACCTAGTATTATCTACCCTTGTTAAAGCAAATAAAGATATTCTTATTCTTATTCTTTTCCATGCTTTCAGATCGTTCTTCCAGTCAGTATGCGTACTGGGGTACTGTTTGCTCCCTATCGCTATGGCGCTGGTGGCTTGTCGAGTGATACTCTTTGCGACGCAGAACTCCTTTCTCTTCTTCCTGAGACTAGTCATATCCATGTTCGGATTCGTTTGGGCTACGTTCGGTAAGTTTTTAGGGTTCCGTAGTACTTAAAAGGTACAAAAGGAACCTTTATGTTGAGACTCCGTTGTCCGTCCGTCCGTCCGTATGTCCACAGCCTCATAACTTTGGCACCGTTAAAGATAAAAACATGAAATTTGGCACAAAAATTGCATTAATTTGCCCACATATCACGGTGCAAAAAAATTTGAAATTTTTCAAAATATTTCCAAAACAAATGTGAGAAAAATAAAAAATATTATCCTTAAAATACAATATGGTTATCACGTCGTAGTTATTAAAAAGCTGATTGTAAAAATATAATACTTTTGTTACTATATTTACTGGCACTGGTTCCGAGAAATCTTTAAAAAACCACAAAAATATGTATGCTCCCCCCCGCACATCTCCGAAACTGGTAGACCGAACAATATAAAAAAAAAAATATTATTGATCAATCATAAAAAAGTTGAGCACAAATGAGAAATATAAAAAAGAAGCAAAAAAAAATTATAAAAATACAATATGGATATTAAATTGTAGGTATTAAAAAGCTGATTGTAAAAATACATAATTTGTCTACTTATATTTAATTGCATCTATTTCGAGAAATCCTTAGAAAAACCATAAACAAATTTATGTCCCCCTCCTTATCTCCAAAACTGGTGGACCGAAAAATATGAAAAAAAAAACATGGAAATATGTGTTTACATAAAGATTACAGGAAAAATAAAGCGGTTGAGAAACTCACGAAAAAAAATTACAAAATTTAATTGATCATCCACAAAAAGGAACCCTAGGTACGCGACTTTGACTCGCACTTGGTCGTTTTTTTTTTAATTAGTTATGTGCAGGCATCGGCATGGTTTTAGAGGTGTGAGCAAAAGTAATGAGGGAATGCGCAGAGGTCATTTATTCGGACTGTTTGGAGCATAGATAAATAAAGGAAGGATAGATTGCTCACTCCATACATTAGAACAAAGCCCGCGTAAAACTTATTATTTTCGCCGGTACCTAGTAGTTCGACTTATTATTTTTGATGTCGCTACTATACTAGATAAATTGTGACATACCTAGTGCCATCTATCGAACAGTTGATGAAACGAAATTCAATGTGTGTGTGTGTGTAGCAACTATACTGCGCCCACAAAAACAAAAATTTGCTAGAATACGACAATACGCGACACATGGCATACGATAAATCTGAGGATAAATCGCTCAACCGTGCATGACAGTTGAGTCAAAGAGTAAAGTTATATACCGGTATGTATGAGTATTGTGTGTTAGGTAAATAAAGCGTATTTTAATGCACATATTTTGTTTAATTGATCGTTGTGCGCCATCTACCGGAATCCAGAATAACCATCTGCACGCTTAGTTAGATTGCCAGCTTACCACCGAAAGTTTAATGAAAAAAATGTTAAAAACACCTGATTAAGAATTCACTATTTTCTGATGCGATGTTATGAAAATTTTGTGTTTTTATTCATAAAATAAATAAATATGATGAACCAGAACAGTAAAATGCTATGTTTCGTCGATTTCAGACAAATTTTATTTCCAGCGAGACAAATAACGCCATCTAGCAACGTTATTTTTAGTATTGCGAACAGTACAAGGAGATAGCAATCTATCCTTCCTTTATTTATCTATGGTTTGGAGGACTTGCGAGTTTTACGGACAGCAAATTCACGAACGATAGGTAGTGTCAAATTTATATTCAATTATATTAAATTTATATTTTTCAATAAAGCCTCGAGCATATCTTGTAGCATGTTCGAGTGGCACTTTTTAATACCTGACTTTTCGGAAGATTTGCAAATTCACGTACGTACGACATCTCATTACATGATTCTAGTCAATTTAATTATATAATTCATATATTTTTTATTTTCGCGCGGATTTTCAATATACCTTTCATGTGCTAGGAAATATTTTTTCAAAGCTGTTTATGGTGCCCCCCGAGACAAAAGGCGCGGCAATTGGGGATGGATGTACCGCCATCAATCGGTCCCTGGCATGGTGGGCCACCTGGTTGTGCCTGTTTGAGAGCTGTCTTCTTACCCGAATAAATTCGAGCGGGTTTCCGTGTAAGATAATGGAGTCTCACCATTAAGGTTCCTTTTATTCCTTTTAGGTACTTTGGAACCCTAAAAAATTAAGAAGTTACCTCCAGCTTTGACCGAATTTCTATTTGTACCAGTATGGTGTGAACTACTTGGGTAATTGCCCTAAGCAATTGCTTAATTTGTTTATGGTAATATTTGTTAATGCTAATCCGGCACTGCACAAACAACTTGCAAAGTCCATTTACACAATAAAATATCAGTAGGTAATGTAGGTACCTATGTTTATTCATAATATCCGGCTAAGCAATTACGTGCGCGAGTGTACGTATGCGCAACTAACCCTCACTACTTTTGCTCGCACTACTAAAACCGTGCCGATGCCTGTTTGATGTCTGCTCTGAAGGATCTGATTTACGTGGAATCAAAATCTTGAACAACATAACATATACTTGACCGATGTTTTTGTTTTTCTAGCGGCCACAAAATTCCTTGGGGACAGCCAACCCGCTGGCAAGAAGGGCCTTGCAGTTTACCCGATATGCCTGTTTTACTTCATACTATCATGGCTGGTCGTCTCTCATAGTAATGTCTAAGCACAAGTATTTATACTAAGTGTATTTATAAATATTTATATTTAATTAATAGTTATCGTGTCACGGACTTGTCATTGTGAATGTACACGTCGTCTGTTAGTATTTTTTATGTTACTAATGCCGGCGCCAGACATGTGTCCACTTATTTGCACACTCGAGTGGACACACTGTGTGGCACGAGACTTTGTCTATGTGTTCCAAAGTTTGTACACAGATTTGCACTTTGCCGAGCGGTATCGGTTTTTTAGCGCACATCAAAGGAATGTGTTCAAATAAGTGCGTAGCCTGCCACACTATTTGGCCTATTTGCAAAGACCAGTTGCGCGAGCGCTGTTGTACAGAACGGTTGTGTGAGAAACTACGTGTTTGATCGTTCAAAATGGACACACATCCATTCACGCCTTCTTCTCGGACATTTCGATATATTTTGTTGCAGATGTAAAAAATAATTACATGCACATAAATAATATAAGCACACTGCGTCCACGAAATCGTCGTCCATCTCCTTTGTTGTCTACCAGCATACTGTGGAGAAAAGAGTTTGCGAAGCATGTGTGAATGTGTGTACAAAGTCGTCGAAGAAGTGTGCAAATAAGTGGACACATGTCTGGCGCCGGCATAAGATTGACGTACTAACAAGTGGACATCGGATCTGCGCCCAAAAGTGTCTGAACCAAAAGAGTGTCAAAACAATTGAAAACTAAAAAAGCGTGTCAATCGCACGTCAATCAAAATTGAGCCATGCAGCAATGACATACGATTCAAATTAAAATGTTTTGTTTCTGAATATTTTGACACTTCACTAAGGACACTTTTTTCTTGTACTAGACCCGATGTCCACGGTTCGTATGACAATGGTACCGATTCGGTGAAGCACATCTTAACTTATTTGACAGGACTAAACTTAATTTACGCGTTCTGTCCTTGTCTTTTCGATAAAGAAAGAAAAAGACAGGACGCTTAAAATAAGGTTAGTTCTGTCAAATAAGTTAAGACGTTATGCCGAATCGACCAGTGGTTACTAAGATTTGATTGATGTATTCCAGCATTTTTGTCGACAAACTTGTCCGACTGAAGAAATCATTCCGTTTTTTGAGTGTAATTTAACACTTACTGTGTAAATATATGTAAATGGACACCTTGGTATTTTAATTTTTCTATTAAAAGATTATTCTGTCTGTTCTTAATTTTTATTTTTATTGCTTATATATAAACAAAAAGTATCTAAAAGGGTATATTTAGAAATTCGACTTTTTAAACCAGGCAGGTACACAACTAGACTAGTTTTCATAAAACTAACATCGTTTAAAAAATACATAAATACATGTCCAGAGCATCAAGCTGAAAAGGCGTATCTACAAATTTTCTGAATCCCGAAATTTCTGACCATTTTGGGCAAATATCCATAATTATAAGCTCTATGATGTACTGAAAAAGTTACGGTTGCTCCACTGGTTATAGGTACTATATGCCTAAGTCTATGACGTGAAAATGCGTTTTTATAATTAAAGAAAAATATGTATAAATAACGAGTCGATACTTTTATATTTTTGTAGATACGCCCTTTCAGCTTGATGCCCTCGATGTCATAAAAGTTACACGTTTTCATAAATATGTATAAAATTCGAGTTGACTTCGCACTCCCATATAATCAGTAATGGCTTGGAATACGATCACATCAATGCCAAATATGCTCTAGAAGAATAAATATATTTTGTAAAATTACATTTCATCACAAAGAATCACATACATTATATATAATTCACTATACCTAACTTAGCATGCATAAGTATTTAAACTATGAGAGTTAAATCAGAAATTACACAAGTCGAAATATAGAATGTCTAAAGTTAGAAATTCCAAGGTATTAATTTGGGTTCGACTTATAGAGAACCCTCTTTTCTACGAAAGTAATATTTCTAATCATTAAAAGAAATTTATCAAAGAAAAAAACAGCAGCCTGTGCGTCACATCTTTTGTGCACATAATAATATTATTCAATGGATGTCATATGTTTTTGGGAAATAATCCACAATTTTTAGTGTAGGTACAACATTTGTGGTAAATAACTATTCTGATGTTATTACGTAAGTATCTACTTTTTATTTATGTTTGAAATACTGATAGAAAATGTAGTCCAAAACCACTGTTGATTTTAAAAAAATATATGTTATCTAAATATGTTGCCGAATGCCATAAGAAAAAAATGAAATGGAATGTACCTGTATATGATCAACAATAATCATTGGCCTCATTTTGCATTATAAAAAGATTTCAAGATTTTTCCTTCTTTGAAAGCAATGGGTATTATACTGTATTTAGCGAGACGATGCAAAGCGGTCTATTCACCCCTCAGTATTATGATATTTAATTTTAGAAAACGATACGTCCTCCATGTATGACTTCAGTTAAAAAATGCAACTACACATGATTATCATTGTACGAGGGTCAGGTCAGCAGTCATAAGTTTCTTTTGTGTCTAGACGGCGGCATTTCCTTTGACGCGGCAGCAGGTGTCAGACGGGCGAATGACCCGCTTTGCATCGTGTCGCTAAACGTAGCATAACTTAATGATATTACAAAAACAGTCAACCAGCTCTCAACGCAATGTACACATTTACACCATTCCTAACTAACAATAATTTCTTTATAATTTTAACCTCACTAACGCCTAAGATGATTCCGACCCGCTTGATGACTTATCAGGGGACATTGGAGGCGTGTGTCTTGGCGATGTCTTCGAAGGGAGCTGATAAGACATATGCATCTGGATTGTGTCTCTCGCCTTCCTTGCGTTTTTGTAAGTCAGGGAGTTAGCTCTGGGCTTGCGTCTGGAGAAGTGTCTTTCGACCCACTTGAGCATGGCTAAGACTGAGTCGGTGGACGACAGGCGTCTTTCTGCTGAGGTCTTCGTGATGTTGGAGGAGGCGATACGGAACGTCGCTGCCATACCTTTCAGGGCCTGGAAGTAAAAAGAGAGGTGAGTTAACAATGGATGAAGGTACTTTTTAGGGTTCCGTAACCAACGGGACCCTATTACTAAGACTCCGCTGTCCGTCTGTCTGTCCTTCTGTCACCAGGCTGTATCGCACTTGGCCGGTTTTTATTAATAAATATTCGTGGCGTAGTTTGGATTCATAATATAAACGGCTATTCACGGCATATTAGTTAGATTTAGTTTCACGTTAATCCAGTGGCGTATCTACGTAGCTATGGGCCCTGGTGCAAAAATTATATTGGGGCCCTATCTAAACCGGTTAAGTTTTATCAAAAAGTATATAAATAATTTAAAGGTGCAAAGCTACTTCATCATCAGTTCTTTAACGCCCACTGCAAGGCATAACAAAGCAAAGCTAGTTACTAAGTATATGTGTAACGCAGTAGATAATATTTCATACTTTTTCATTCATAAAAAATAAAACAATGACGAAGTAAAAAGAAATTAAAATGTATGAAAAGTAAAATTATTTATTCAATTAGGATATTTAAATAACTCTTTCGAATGTTGCTCAGGAGCCCGAGGGGCCCCCAGAGCTTGGGGGCCCCGGGGCGCTGCACCGCCTAGCCCTCCGATAGCTACGCCACTGCGTTAATCGTACAGTTACGTCAGAGCACTTATATTGGAAGAAAGTGAAGATAGGTTATAGGCGATCAGCGAGTGGAACGTTAAAACTTGGCTAATTTGCAAACCTAAACTCAGTATCGTGTCGGCGTCAGTGCACGACGGACGACGCACAGCAACATATAGGTCTTGTCTCTTTTTCGCTCGCGATAATTATGACTTCCACGTGTCAATGTGAAATTAAAAAATTCTACATACGTAGTAAATAAAATAAAAAGACATTTATTTAGTATCCCTCTATAATTTGTGAATACTACGTACGTGCAATAATACGTACTTTCTTCTAATATTATTGCTCCAGAGACAACACGACGATTCCCCGTTTGGCAGTGCCTACTGCAGGTGAAATCTGACTAATATTTAGTGAGCAGTTTATGATGAAGTACTCGCCTAGTCTTTCAATTAATGCTCTCTTAGAAGTTCTTTCTGCAGCGAATCTTTTGACAAGAAACAGTGTCAACCGCCACGATAATCCCGAGATAACAAACTCGATTAAAGAAAACCCAATTTGGGTGAAGATAGCCGGGTGCGAATCTAGGATTGCGCTTAGAGGGGGGCAATTTCAGAAAATCGGCAGGAGAAGTATTATGAAGAAAATTTTAAAACAAGTCATTGTTATCTACTTCGTTCGTGGCTCATTGCCCCCACTCTGTACGATAAATAAGGCAAAGAATACCCAAATCCTTTCCAGACGAAAGGGATTACCTGTTACAAGTAAGCAGGATTAACGTTAACTTACGCTCACAAGCATAGCTTTGTCCTTTTCACCCTAGGAACTTTGCCTTAATTAAACCAAAGATGCAGTATTTCTTCTAAAAGTGGAGATGCTCACCAGCATAGCATCTTCATCGGTGACGTCATCACCAGCGTAGATGACTCTGATCCTCTCGCTCCAGTCCAGGCCGAATGCTGTCCTCAGGATGTAGATGGAAGCGCGACCTGCAAAACGAAACCGTTTTGTGATGAACTCACGCCTGTCTCCTAGAGCTGTAGGCAGATACTACAGATTTACATCTGCTACGATCCTGACACACCTCTTTCGCTTCTTCCACATCCATCAATCTAGTCGTACAAAAGATTGTATCTATTCCCAAGTACTTTTGACTTTGCTCTTCTTCAGTATGTCGGCAATTTGGTCGGCATAGTACATTTTTTCTAGGGCGGCTCAATTCAATGTGCACCATAATTACTTATATGCCCAAGCCACCGAAGCATTCTTTTTTCTATTCTAGTCTCTCTTTCAACTTCTTATAATTATAATTATATTCATAAGCATTCATTTTTTCTAATTACTTAGTCACATTTTTTTTTGATTCATATAAAAACGGCTCACCTCAATACGTGTTATGATCGGGAAAGCCGACCAGTTTCAGCAGATTTAGACTGCCTTCATCTGGGCGAGTAAAGACGTTTACGCTTTCCCGATCATAACACGTATTGAGGTGAGCATTTTTTTATATAAATCATGAATTATCCTCAAGTCTCATTTAATTCTATAAACATTTTTTTTTGATTAACTTGTAATTTAACAAATATTTGTCTTTGATTTTCTATCTAGCATCTACTCAGCTTATCGGTCTTCTAGAAAGCTAAACCTCAGATGACGTACCCTTGTTCCACTGCACAGGTGGGCGCGCCTCTATCGCGCAGTGCGCTGGCACTGCCGCGAACCCTGACTCCTCGATAAGCTTCTTGGCGGTCTCAGCCAGGGCGGCACGCTTGGCCAGGGGCGTCTCTCTGTAGTGGAAGGTTAGGAGGGCCCCTTTGTTCTCCACCCAGGCCCCGTCTTTGCAGACCTATAGTAAAGAAAATTAATTATTACTACGTAAAGAAGCGACACTTACAAATTAGATGTACGACCCGGGTAGGCACTTCATGGCTGCTGCGGCCGTTCGCTGAGACCACGCACACATAGAAACCTGTGTGGATAGCCTGGTACTCATATAGTAGTAAACTACTTTCTCAGCTGTGAAATCGGGGAAAAGATTCTTAATTAAGCTGTACAAATAAAAATAGTTGGAGTGCAGTAAACTGACCTGCTCCTGCAAAGCCTTGAGTAGAGTGACGACTTTGTCTTGCAGCTCCATGGGCATGGGGTGAACAAACTTGCTGCCGTCAGGGTGCAGGATCTCCAGGCCGTGGTTACCCGCATACGTGATGCCCTCGATGCCGACCTGAGGAGTTTTAGATGAGTCATCCATACGTAATGGGAAGATAGGCAACATCGCCTATTCTGGTTAGCAGTGTAATTTGGTGAAACATCTTTTAGGGTAACCAAGATAATAAAATTTGTGCATAATAATGGGTAACACCCTGTTTTAAGGTTAAACGTCAGTCGCTTAGGGCAAAGTGCATAACTTAACTTTGTTTTTTTTGTTTAGAAGTCAAAAAATTATAAAAAAAATTGGCCTGTGGCAATTGGCGCCAATAATTCAGTATTTGCAGAGAATATAAAGGTATTAGTTAATTTATAAACATGAATTTGAAATTTAATGCATAATTAGTCATGATCTTGTCCAAACAAAGTTAACACAGCATTTTAAGTTGGTTTTGGAAAGATCATTACTATTTAATTGTGTATACAATTTCAAAGTCTTGCTTTATAAACCTCACTAATATTATATAATTATTTACTATAATAATAATAATAATTTTGTATCTTAGTTTTGTTATCTTAATTTTGTGATTAATTTTGATTGACATTTTAAATTTAATTTTTATTTTATTTTAATTGAGTAATATAATTCATATTAGACGTAAATTTATATTTCAATTTATTATATTAATGTAATTAATTGTAAGTGAATAATTTATTGTAGCTAAGATCTGTGTTTATAATTTTGTATAATCAGCAAATAGCAGCATGGAACACTAAAGCTATGGATGTAAAAGACAAGTAAAGGAAGCTAGTCCCCACCACCCAGGGACTGTGGGGACTAGAGAACGCCAATCTTAGTACCTACTACTATGTTCAACTATGTATTCTGAATATTTTTTTTCTAAAAAATACTGAACTATTGGCATCAATTGCCACATACCAAAATGTTTTTCAATTTTTATCTTAACAAGAAAAACAAAGTTAAGTAATGCACTTTGCGCTCAACGACTGACGTTTAACCTTACGGAAAAAGGTTATCAATTATCATCTTGACATCCTGTATAATGTACGGAATCCTCAATGCGGTTTTTATTCAGTAAAATCCACTGAGGTAAGAGCAAGGACCTCAGTGGATTTCGTGGTTGTAAAATCAACACGGTCTGGTGCAAGCTGTATTTATGGAGGCTTACTCGTATTTATCAAGAGTCGATTCTCCAGATTCCTAACATAATATTAAAAAATGATAACAACGGCCAAAATACAACTTTTAGCTAAGAGCAATGTATACCAATAATTCATTTTTATTACTATCTTTAATTATATAATGTTAACTTCAAAATAATTGGATTTTTCATAAGAGTAAAGTTAGCAAAATTGAATTAACACTTTCTAATTTCACACGTATGGAAAATCCAATTATTTTGAATCCACTATACGTAAACTATTGGTATACGAGTACATTGCTCTTAAAGGTAAAGTTAGTATTTTGGCCGTTATTATTATTTCTTAATGTATTTTGATATAAATCTGGAGAATTGGCACTTAAGGTAGATGCAACGGAACGCGTTCCGAAACGCACAACTTATGTTTTTTTTTTCTTATTTTCTAATAAAAAGTATCAAATTAATGTGATTTATGGCTCTACGCGACATAAGTTTAAGTGGAAACGATTACTATCCTCTACGAAACGCACCACTAAAGATGGTTGTTTTTATTTTTAAATTAAAGATTTAAATACATACACGCTTTAAAGCTGTTTCGCGGGATCATTTACAAAGTAATGCATGAAATAACACAAGTTTCCTAGGAAAGCATTAACTGACATTAAGGGGGAACGATTCATATCCTCTACTAAACGCACCACTAAAGATGTTCTTCTTATTTTTGAATTAAAGATATTAAATGTATGTGATTTATGGCATTTCGCGAACATAGTTTAATGTTTAGTTTAGTGGTGCGTTTCATAGAGCATATGAATCGTTCCCCCTTAATGTAAGTTAATGCTTTCCTAGGAAACTTGTGTTATTTCATGCATTACTTTGTAAATGATCCCGCGAAACAACTTTAAAGCAGCGAGCGTCGTAACAGCCACCACGCATTGTGCACTGATTTGAACGTTATTTCAATGTCATTTCCGTCGATATTCATACAGACAAACATCGAGCTGCTAATTTGGCGACGGTAATCGCCTTAAATCGTAAAGCATAAAACAAAACAAAACAACTTTGCTAGGAAAGCATAATTGACATTAAAATATTGTCGCGTACAGCCATAAATCACATTAATTTGATAATTTTTATTAATTATTAAGTAAAACAATCATACTTTGTACGTTTGGGAACGCGTTCCGTCGCATCAACCATGATAAAAAAATCGGTCACGTGTGAGTCGGATTCGCGCACGAAGGGTTCCGTACCATTATCTAAAAAAACGGCAAAAAAAACATGTCTGTTGTATGGGAGCCCCCTTAAATATTTATTTTGTTCCGTTTTTTAGTATTTGTTGTTATAGTGGCAACAGAAATATATCATCTGTGAAAATTTCAACTGTCTAACCATCACGGTTCATGAGATACAGCCTGGTGACAGACGAACAGACGAACAGCGGAGTCTTAGTAATAGGGTCCTGTTGGTTACCCTTTGGGAACGGAACCCTACAAATTGCAACGGCATCCTGTTTCTTGACCCTTTCCTACAGGGCATTGATGGGTTCGTTGACCTAATCTTAAAAATGATTCGTGTATTTTGAAATTTACGCAACAACTTGTTTTTAAAAGTGTGAAATGTCTTTGAACTTTGTAATGTTTTCTGTTTCTTTACGCTATAAGTGAACAAAAGATTTCATTTTCCCCAAAATATAGATTGTTAATTTATATACTTGTATTTAGAAATGTACACCCTAAACACAGTAGAAAAAAGTAACAGTATTAAATAAATAAATAAAAAATAAATAAAAAGATTTTTATTCAACAGAACACAACACAAAACACATAATACTTAAAGACTATTTAGGATTAGACAGGTTCTGTTGAAAAGGTCGGTGACTCAGCTTTTGTCCCTTAAGCCAGAAGCAAAGGGACGCTGTTATTCTGTCACTGCCTGTTCATCCATAAGGATACTTAAAACAATAAACAAAAATTAACACAACTATTATTAAAACACATAAAAAACAACGTATTACGTCTGGGCACAACCTTGGAACAACGCTTGGTAGACGCACCCACTAATAAATATGTTACTATTGTAAGAATACTAAAGCCAAATATTACATTTTTAGGCCTTTTCTAGGGTTCCGTTCCCCAAGCGAAAAACGGAGCCCTTTTTAATGTCACTCTGCTGTCTGTCCGTTCGTCCGTATGTGACGGGTCTTTAGCTCGTAGACCGAATAATTTACAGACCTGAAATTTGGATATTTTGAGTAGAATGTTGACCAAAACCTGCATATTGAACATTGAGTAGAGTGCAAATATTGTTTCATTCTTTTTTATCTTCAAAGATCCAGGAATGGGGGGCCGACGAGATTTGTTTTGGACCATTTCTGTTACGGGGTCTGTCTACTTATCTCAAAAACTAAACCAGGAGTTCGGAATTTGAAATTTCTGTTATTATGTACCATACATATGTACAATTTTCTGTTATATTTGAAGAACAAATACTGAAAACGCCGAGTCGTGTTGTAGTTTGTAAGTTGTGACCAAAAAAAACAAACAAACAAACAAAAAGAAAGATAATTGGTCATATGTACGGAACTCTAATAGAGTGAGGCCCGACTCGACTTTAATTGAATTTCTAATTCCCTTTTACCCGGTTTTATAATCACTAGGTAGTTATTATTGCACTCTTTGCCACTCATATGAAAAAAAAATATCAATAGAGTATTTTGTACAAGGTTCTTCTTCGGGCAGGAAAACGTTTATATAACCTAAATAAATATATCAAGACCCGGTTATGTGGTTATCTATCAAAATACACAAGACTCATGCGCAAATGATTATTGTTTTTGTGATATTAGAAGAATCAAAGTTCATGTGATACTGATAAAGACGGTATTGCGAATGAACTTGGAAGATATTCTTATGTTTATTGTTACCCGTTAATGTTACATAAACAGCTTTCTTGACTGTATCTACCTATAATTAATTTAAGTCATTCTTTGTATTTGACTAAACAGTTCCCACACAGGCACAACCAGGTGGCCCACCATGTCTGGGACCGATTGATGGCGGTGTATCCATCCCCAATTGTCGGCCCTTATACAACGTGTAACAGAAAGGTGTAACCATATTTGAAGAGCTTATTCAGTAAATGGAATAGAACAACTTTTACTATGGAGTCAACACGGAAATTTCAAAAAAAAATCAGCCCTTCCATACATTTCGACCGAGTGGCATTACATTTTCCTATGAAGCGAGTAATTTTTTTTTCGATATACAGGATTTGTTCCATAGCAAAAGTTGTTCTAAGCCATTGACTGAATAAGCTCTTCAAATATGGTTACACCTTTATGTAACACCTTGTATAAAAAAAAACGATCAAGTGCGAGTCAAACTCGCGTTATTCTGTTAGAAGTATTGGGGGCCGCCTCGCTTCGCTCGGCTCCCAATATGTACTTACATGTAAACCTAACACGCTTCTCCTTGCTCCGCTCGTCGTCGCACCTATTTTTCACTTTTTGGTGAAAAACTTTCGATTTCGGCTTTTTAGAAAACTATGAAGTTATTTTACAAATGGTGGCCATTTAGAAACTGACGACGCTGTTTGTAAACGGCGGAATTTTACTATTTGCCTGCCACATATAGTATAGCGCCATCAATCGGTCCCAGGCAAGTTGGGCTACCTGTTGTGCCTGTTTGAGAGCTGTCCTTAGAATACCTCCACAATCGAACCCGGCATCAAAATAAATAAATAAATAAGAAAAATTTATTCGCAGAAAAAAAACAACATTACATTTTTGATTGTTTCCGCCAAACTTTAAAAAAGTTTATTGGCAGATGTTACTCTCTTAACTTAACTACTAGCCGACTAATACTACAAAAAATTACTTATAATTAAAGTTAAACAGATTTTCATTTGTTTTTTTTTTGGTTGTGTAGTCATCCAAAAGATGAATATAAACATATTTTTTATAAGTAAGTACGCTTAGTTACATTTTTTTCCTTGCTTCTTATTGTTACAGGCATTTCATTCAAAATATTAGGTAATAAAAATTTTCTTGTACGCTCACCATAATAATTATTTAATTTTGGTGTACAAAGCCTTTTGTTTGTGATATTTCTAGTTATAATTTATAGTTATAATCAGCTCTACCACTTACCTAATGTAGGTAGTTAGGTTCACTAATAAACTCACCATATTCTTGACGTTGTCGACATTTCTGCCGGAGACGATGGCTATGTACACGTCGGACATGTTGGACAATCGCTGCAGCGTGTGTTTGGTCTCTAAGGGGAGGGTGGCCAGGTCGGGGTGGGGGGCGATGGGGGCCAGGGTACCGTCGTAGTCCAGGAGGAGAGCCAGCTTCTGCGTGTAGCCTATGTATCTGGGGAAAATGAGAATTAATAATTTATTTATGCAATATAACACTTATTTATTACGCGTAAATTTTTGTGCAAAAATATTTTTTATAAAATTTTAACGCACGTTCAATAGTATGAAAGGTAGTATATAAAGTAGTATTTAAAGTTAGCCTGCAATTAGGTAATCATATACAATACAGATAACAATTACCAATATATACCTTCTAAATACAAAATACATGTCATACTTTTTCGTTTTTTTTTTTTCGCCATTTTGAGTAATGAAGAATGATCAAGTTTAGAGTAACATTGTATTATATTTCGTTTTAAATACTTAAGCCCATACATGTAAAAAAATATTTTTTTGAGCATATAGAGAATTTAATTTAATTTTAGAAAAAGAAAACCGCATTAGATTCTGATAACTATTTGCAGAGATATAGTAAAAATACTGAAACCGCGCGAAAATTTATTTATTTATTACTTGTTTTGGAAAACTAGCGACTATTTTATTAACTTTAGCTAGTCATTTAAAGTTTCCGCAGCTAGTGTTAGACTAAATAATACTTAATCAAACCATGACAAGCTATTATCAGATTAAAAGGATGTTAATTACACAAAAATAGCTCTTAGTCAAGGAATGGGTTAGTAAGACGATGTCTTACCGAAGTGATACTGCTATGGAATAAGTCCATAGCATTAACATTTTGAGATAAACAATTAAAAGCTTTACAGGTTCGCCAAATATAAGAGTTTTGTTAATAGTTAGTTCTTACTGTAGGCAAGAAGAAAGTTTTACAATGCCTACTATTTCGATTTGGGGCCAGAAAATTGAGATTACTCAACAGTTTGGGGCAGTCAATAATGCCTGGTGCTATTTTTAATAATAAGATAAGGTCAGAAATTTCAAGCCGCTTACTAAGTGGAAGTATGTGCATTTTACGACATGACTGCTCGTATCCACATGAGGTGTATTTTGTACGGTAATTGAGATATTGCATGAATTTCTTTTGAGTTCTCTCAATTTTAAGGGTTCCATATTTGGAAAGCGTATTCAATATTACTGCCAACGTAAGCACAATATAATATTTTAAAAGTTTTAACGTTAAGGAAATCCTTAGAGGTGCGCATTATGAACCCAAGACTACGTGAAGCTTTCTTGACGATCAGCCCCTCTATTACGTATATTTGGTTGCCAACTGGACTGGGTGTCTATCATCAAAAACATAGATAAAAACTGAACTTTCAAAATTTACTTTAGTGGGTATTGAACTATTTACGAACTGTGTCGTCACTTCAAGTGCGAACATATCCTTAGACGATCGGAATTCAATATGTATCTATGTTTTTGATGATAGGCACCCAGTCCAGTTGGCAACTAAAGTTACATAATATGCCCTCTGGTCAACATGCTGATCGAATAATAACTTGTTATCATGCAATACACCAAGGTCTCTAATACTATTTTAACAAGATCGTGGCCGTGCAGTTGGTATTGATATTGAATATTTGACTGCTTTATGGAAAATGTGACACAAACACATTTAGAAACATTGAGATCCAGCTTGTTACGCGTGCAATAATCATCAAGGCAATGAAGATCTTCTTGGAGTGGAAAACAAAAAAGGACAATAATTCTACGGGTTAACATTCTACGGCTAGCATGTGTACATTTCTCTTCTAATCTTCGCAAACGAACAGGGAGTACATTAGTAGGTAGGTTGCAAAAGTTATGCAGTATGATGGTTTTGGCATTGTTGATGATTGTGAGACCGCCTCTGTGGCCGAGTGTTAGAGCGTTCGCCTGCTAACCCAAAGGCCGTGGGTTCAATCCTCGCGATGAAAATTTGTGTTCTGTCTGTGCGCTTTCGAGCGGTTGGTACATTTGTGCCGTAATTACGGCAATAGGGCTCACCCCCATCACGTTTAGGAAAAGCGTGGACTGTGACTTGCATTTCATCTCTAACACCCCCTCGGGGATTCATGTCGTGACGATATCTTTTTTTTATATGTCAGCTTGTGAAATTCGTTTATTTTGGTAAGACGTCGCGTCGCGTTCATTTTTTAAGTAAAGAAAAAACAAGTTTATGCTAAATTAATGTATGTTTAGACGAAAGTAGTTTGTTATATCGAGAATTTCTATTATAAATAAATTTAAATAATTAGAAATCTACACTTTGATGTAATAAGGCTCTAAATCTATATTCGAGAAGTGGACTGTATTTCTTTTGGTTTAGTTTTGTCTGTCTAGGCGTAATTTCTTGGCATTGATATTCACCGAATAATGGGGTAACCACTCACCTTGACCGCCGAGGGCTGGGCAGGAATCCGACACGTGGAAGATACACACGAGTACACACGAAGTACACACGAGCGTCACTTATTTCAACAAGATATTCATTCATGGCCAACTACACAATCACCAATAAGTTTATAAGAGTATATAACAATCTATAATACTGATTACATATGGATTGATTATATAATATGGATTAGTCTCAAAAAGCCGTCCGACCGTAACAAGCGCCGAATGAGCCGAGAGCCCCGCAGGCTGGTTCTCTTGTAAGTTCTACCCGCTTTCTCATCAGTCGCAGATATTGCGATTATCCACAATATAAAAATGAATCTCAATGCCTGAACAATCTATATCTATAAAAGAATACCCTGACCGACTGACTGCAACGTCCAGACCAAACAGCAGGACCTAGGAACAAGAAATATGTATAGTAGGTTCCGTGTATGACGTAGACATCCACTAAGAAGGGATTCTAGGACATTCCTACGGGATCGGGAGAAACGGGACCCACGCGAGCAACGCTGCGGAGCGACCAAACAATGCATGGTTGTTTTATTCCAGCAACAACGAACTAAAATTGTATGGAAGCATAAACTCGCTTAAAAATTGACGCCACCATTTATGTGCCCGGGTGGGCAAGGCTTATATTTATGTGTATTGCGTTGATCAGTCTTGCACTGCGCGGTGCGCCGTCCGCACCAGTGAACACAACAAAATTATAACAAAATGCCGGGTTGCACGGTGAAATGGTGCATAAGCAACTCGAGCAAACACTGCAAAAGTCATGGCATCAGTTTCTATGCGTAAGTATTCGAAATGTTCATAAATTTAAAACCAAAATCTCTTAAAACGAAATAACCTTATAAGCGATTGACACATCACCACGTATAGTGCTTTTTACATTTTCGTCTTTTATACAATAACATAAAGACTACGACTAGGTCCATTCTTTTCGATCCGACTCCATTCTATGATTGATTGGAATCGGAATGGCATGAAAATCACTAGCCAATCATATTCCGATTATCGTAGTGAGCTAAATACGTGTAGTATACTCAAAATCACACACAACCTCCGCGTCGTGGGGCCATAACTCTAGGAAGGGATGTACTGAGATAGATTTCCATAAAATTTTAGTTTGATGTGCGGAGCGACCAAACAAAGCAAAGCAAGGTTGCTTTGTTCCTGCAATAAGCAACAAATTTTACATCAGACACGATAAATTGATACTAACAATAACATGAGAAGTAATTATTATTGCTTTAGCGATAACCAATGGTCGTTGTAATTTTGTTTACTGGAGAAAATCATACGATCAGGATCCTTTATGTTGGTAGGTGCTAACGAAGAAAAGTCTGCAGGCTGCCCAGTTTTCGCCCGTATTGCAGTGGCACAAAAGCAAAAAGTGGGTCAACGGTAAATTCTTCAATTGTTTCTAATTATCAGGTCATTGTTTATTACTTTATTTGCGTCTTATTGTAATTTCTGTTGCAAAACGTTACAAAGAACTCAAGGAAAATCACTACCATTCTACATTATGACTACTTATAAGTATAAAGGATGAAGGGCATTAGAGCTATTTTTCTTTTGAGAGGAAAAATCTTGAAATTCAAGTTAACAAAGAACACAATAAAAGATATTTAGTTGCTTTTATAGAAATTTCAGTCATATTTTTACGATTCGAACCGTGTTAAGAATCCTATTGCGTTACAAACAGCCTTTATGTATATCAGTGGCGTGCACAGAACTTTTTGCTGGAAAAGCAAGCTATTGGTCAAGAATAACAATAAAAAAAATATGAAAATTTTTTAATATCACTTTGAAAAAAAAATGTTTGTATAGGAAATTTTCACTCTATGGTAGACATTGTCTACCCTGGCGTCATACAAATATTTTTTTTTTCAAAGTGATATTTAAATTTTTTCATATTTTTTTTATTGTTGTTCTTAACCAATTGTTTGCTTTTCCAGCAAAAAGTTCTGTGCACGCCACTGATGTATATATATATACTATCAACGTGTAACAGAAAGGTGTAACCATATTTGAAGAGCTTAGTCAATGGTTTAGAACAAATTTTACTATGGAGCCGATCCTGAATTCTCAAAAAAAAATCTCGCCTTCCATAGATTTTGGCCAAGCGGCATTGCATTTTTCTATGAAACAGTAAATTTTTTTTTCGATATACTGGGTTTGTTCCATAGCAAAAATTGTTCTATACCATTGACTGAATAAGCTCTTCAAATATGGTTACACCTTTTTGTTACACCTTGTAACTAAAATTAAAGCTTTCAGAATCGGCTTTAGTGCAGCTGGAGGGGTGCAAAGTCTCTACGTAGAATTTCTTTCCCAATTACCTATTAATTTGACGACAAAAAACGCTGTTTTCACTTAGGTACCTGCTTTTTGGCTTTTATTACCGTGCACGCCATACTTTCATGGTTATTAGGGTTCCGTAGTACCTAAAATGTACAAAAGGAATCTTTATGGTGAGACTCTGTTGTCCGTCCGTCCTCACACGTCACAGCCTCATAACTTTAGCACCGTTAAAGTTAAAGACTTGAAATTTGTCAAAAAAAATTGCATTAATTTGCCCACATAACAAAAGTAAAAAGAATTGCAAAATTTGAAATTGTTCAAAATATTTCCAAAACAAAAATATTATCCTAAAAATACAATAATTGTAGATATTAAAAAGCTGATTGGCAAAATACATACTTTTACTATATTTACTGGCACTGGTTTTGAGAAATCTTTGAACAACCACAAAAAATGTATGTCCACCCCTTTATCACCGAAACTGGTGGACCGAAATATATGAAAAAAATGTTATAGATTATAATTGGCCAATTACAGGAAAATTACAGCGATTTAAAAAAAATCAACAAAAATGAGAAATATAAAAAAAATAAAATAATAAAAAAATATATAAGTATATAAACATACAATATGGGTATTTAACTGTAAGTATTAAAAAGGTGATTGTAAAAATATATAGCTTTGCTATATTTACTTGCATCTATTTCGAGAAATCCTCGAAAAACCACAAAAAAATGTATGCCCCCCGTTATCTCCCAAACTGGTGGACCGAAAAATATGAAAAAAATCATGGTACGTAAAGATTACAGGCAAAATTAAACGGTTGAGAAATTTACGCAAAAAAATTACAAAATGAAATTTTTCAACCACCATACGGAACCCTAGGTACGCGAGTCGGTCTCACACTTGACTGTTTTTTTTTAATGATAATCCAGAGATCTTATAAGAGCAAAATTAGTATTTTGGTGTGCAAGTCAATATTATTTTGATGTCATGTCTTAAAAAAATAAGCCAATCCTTACTTGGATAAGTATTCATCGAAGTCGTCAATAGTGACTGGCTGCATGGACGTGGCACCGAGGTCATCGGCCTCCTCTTCCAAAGAGTCCATTGCCTTCAGGAATGACTTCATCCAGCTGTCGACGTCATTTTCACGTTCGCGGCGCCTTAAGTGGTTCATTCTGACTATGCGTTCGTCTTCTGGCATTATCAGGGCTCTGAAAAATAAATAAAACCAGTCAAGTGCGAGTAGGACTTGCATCTCGAGGGTGCCGTACTGTTGTATCAAATCATAATGTGAACAAAACAGACTCATCCATCCATCAGCTTGTGTTAGTCTTGTATATTGCTGGACTAAGGCCTCTCCAATATTTTCCGAAATATTTGACACACTCATCATTATGTCATAGAAGAGAAAAATGTATGAATTTTGAATTTATTTCTGCGAAAAGACCTCACCTTGTTACCAAATTTCGTGATTGTGGGTCATCAGAAAGTAGCCTTAAAGTTTTGATACCTGTTCCGTTTCTGAGAAGAAGGGCCTTGACGCATGGATATGCAGACAGATAGACACGCGGACATACAGACAGATAGACACGCGTACATACAGACAGATAGACACACGTACATACAGACAGATAGACACACGGACATAAAGACAGATAAACACCAAAATAGTAAATGATCACCAAATCTAGCCTTGGAGGATATTCAGAATCCTTCAGCGCAGAAGAGGGCCGGTAGATTCCAATTTTTTCATGGCAACCCAAAACCAACATTATTTAAAACTATTTAAAACATTGAAAATGAGGTTAAAAATTTGGTGATCATTTACTATTTTTGACAATAAAAAGCAACTTTTTCTTACATTTTTAACTTTACCTTAACCTTTTTCTTAATCTGGTAGTCAGTTAAACACAAGCCATTGAAATATCTCTTGAAATCAACCTCTAATTCCCATAGCTTAATTTTTAAAAGATTTTTAAAATTTTTTTTTCTGTTAATAGCGCCATTTTAGGACATAGTTTTCATTATTTTGTTATATAAATTAACCATTATTTTTTATGATTTTTTAAAGAATTGTCCGATGACCTTGTCACTTGAGAATTTTAGACATACTGATTGTGATGTGTGATTGCTTATAAAAAAAAGTGGTCTGTCTCTGTCTGTCTACTCATCTGTCATCTAGCTGTCAAATTAGTCTGAATAAAATTATTATAAATTTATCTTGATAGCAAAAGACACATTTCTAAACAGCTATTACTCAAGTGACGTCACGTGCAGCAGAAGTTGCAGCCTTTTCGTAAAAATATTCATCATAATGAGGTTTTTTAGACTTCAACTTCGAAAATACGGATTATTAAACGTAAATCTCGAAATAGTTTTCGAATTAACACACCTTAACATAATTTAATCTATGCCAATTCCTTTGACCATTTTTCCACCTATTACAGATTTAGATTAGTTTCTAAAGCATAATTACTCCGCTTGTTGTGAACAATATTGGAACTCGATAAAAATAAATACTACCCGCCATGAAACACGTCAAGTAATTACTCTAGTCTGAGCTTGCGTTGCGCTTGTTGCTAGACATAATTATCAAGTCATTATTGTCGATGATGCCTGCTTTGTTAATAAAGATGAGACAACGCGTCGTGAGACCTGGTGGACAGTTACAATAATTTAGCAATAATGAAAGAATACTATTTTTTGTAGCCCCTTGCTAACCAAAATGCTTCATGAAGAAATGAATCAAGATCGTTTCACGATTGCCCAACGATTTTCGCTCACTTAGCAAAGTTACGCCTGCGGTGGCGGCGTCAACACTTCGAATTTCGTAACGCTGAAAATTGCTTCGATCGATCCGTTTGTAAATTAAAATAACTACGCTTTGTAATTATGACTCCTTGGTAAAAACCTCCAGAGATTAACAAAACAATTACCTGTGAATAACTTCAGCGGCATCGTCCAACTCATACGGGTTGCAGATCAAAGCTTCGTGCATCATCTCTCCTGCCCCAGCGAAAGGAGAGACGATCAGCACACCAGGGGAGGCGTTGATCTGACACGCCACAAATTCCTTGGCTACCAAGTTCATTCCGTCACGCAACGGTGTCACCAAAGCGACAGCGGAGTCGCGGTAGAATGCTGCCAGTTCATCTTGACCTACACAACCGTAGATATACCTGGAAGACGAGAGAAAACGGTCTGTTAGCTTTAATTTTACTCGTATATCCTAAAACAAACGACAAATGTCTTGTGATGCTAACCTAATAGGAGACCAATTTGGCGTGGTGAATTTTCCATTGATTCTTCCGACTAGCTGGTCCATTTCTTCCTTCAGATCTTGGTATTCTCTTACGTCAGTTCTAGACGGTACTGAGATTTGCAGCAATATCACTTTCTCGATGTGTTCTGGGTACTTCATCAGTAATCTCTCGAAGGCTTTCAATCTGTTTACTAAACCTTTGGTATAATCAAGCCTATCTACACCGAGGATTACCTGTTGGTTTGTGTTGAACACTGGTTTCGCTTTTGTGGCTAACTCTACGAATCTGTCGAATGGAACACCGATAGGTAGTGGTCTGATACAAATGGTTCTTCCACCCAATTCGACGAGCAAGTTCTTCCTGTCGACACGACAACCCAAGTTTCTTTGGCAACAGTCAACAAAATTTAAGCAGTAGTCTGTAATGTGGAATCCGACCATATCGCAGCCAAGAATTCCTTGTAAGACTTCATCCGACCAAGGTAACAGTCTGAAGATGTCCCATGGTGGGAAAGGGATGTGCAAGAAAAATGCTAGCTTGCATTTGATGTCTTCTTCCTCTGCTGTCTGTAAAATAATGTTTTGTTAATTGCTGCTTACAGATATAGCTGAAAATTTATGGTTTTCGGCTGGAAGGAGGAATATTACCTGTCTAATCCAGTTGGCAGCCAACATAAGGTGGTAATCATGGATCCAAACGATTGGTGGTGATCCTTTGTTGTCTTTGCTATCGCCCAGCAGCCTTAATGCTTTAATAGTCTTCTTAGCAAACTCTTCATTGAGTTTGATGTAGGCTCTCCAGTGGTCACTCTGGAATGTGGCGCGGTCAGGCATCGAGTGGAAGAGTGGCCAGAACGTTCCGTTACAGCACCCATTGTAGTAGCTGTCGAAGAGTTTGGGGTCAGCGTGGATAGCGACGATCTAAAGACAGATTAGAGAAGTTAAAGAAGTTCTTTTTTCACGGAAATATAAACATAAACAAAGTTACAGTGAAAAAAGATGCACATTGGCGAGCCTATCTCTAAACAGAGATTTCCGACAGCAAAACCATCACTATAGGAAAAAGTAACATAAACGAAGTAATCATTCACGTGTACACGAGTTGTGTATTCTATAAAATTGTATAGCGATATATTGATATAGCGACTAAAACCATTTAATTGTTTGTATTTATGTGGAGTAAAACATATATATAAAAAATAAAAAAATAAAAAAAGGCCCTTGAACGGTGTTTTATAAAAATATTTTATTAACATAATTACTATAAAATTACTGATATATCTGTGATTTGTATGTATAACAGCAAAACAAGTAAAAAAATATTAAATTTCAAAATATGTAAGCTATGTTGTACTTGATAGATAAATGTTATTATCAGTGATCATCACCTATATAATACTCGTACTGTTTTATTTTACTTAAACTATCGTTTATTGATTTAAATGAGATAGAAATGTACTAAGTAGATTGTTTTCTTGGCAGACCTAATTATTAACATGTAAGTTATTGTTATATAAGGTCTTTCAATTTAAATGGAAATTAATTTAGGAGGTGATTCAGTATCGTTAATACATCACATTACACTGTAAAGTACTTTTTTTGCGCGAACTTTTTCTTCACTTGTCCATACAAACTGAGTCAGCTGATCGGACCACTTTGTACTGAGAAGTGAAAAAAAAGTTCGCGGAAAAAAAGTGCTTTGCAGTGGAATGTGATGTATTAACGATACTGAATCACCTCCTAAATTACTTTCCATTTAAATTGAAAGACCTTATATAGCACCTAATAAAATAATAAAAAGTAGCCTAGTTATTTATCAATTTCTATGTACATTTTCAATTTCCCGCAGCCCGCAGTGTGAGGCGTAACGTCGTCGTTATTCAGTATACTCTATGGCGTAAACGTCTTTACTCGCCCAGATGAAGGCAGTCTAAATCTGCTGAAACTGGTCGGCTTTCCCGATCATAACACGTATTTCAGTAGCGCATTTGATAAAGTAAGTCATCAAGTTTTGCTTCATAAGCTTAAATATCAATATGGCATAGAGGGCTATCTACATTTTTGGTTTGCATCATATCTTCGCAATAGGCCACAAGCTGTAGTTGTTAATGGCTGTTCCTCCAAAAACTATGTAGCAACCTCGGGAGTTCCGCAAGGTTCTCATCTTGGGCCAATACTGTTCAGTCTTTTCGTTAATGATATTGTTAATTGCATGCATAATAGTGATTGTTCCTTGTACGCAGATGACATGAAGATATTTAGGATAATTAGTTCACAAGCGGATGCTGCGTTACTTTAGGATGATCTGGAGCGTGTACGTTCCTGGTGTCTCTTAAACAAAATGCAATTGAATGCCTCCAAGTGTCATTTCATTAGGTTTACAAAAAAAAGAAAGCCAATTGAGGCTTCCTACAAGATCGCTGATGACAATATTGGTGAAGTAACTCAAACTCGGGATTTGGGCGTGATTCTCGATACAAAACTGAGTTTTATTCCTCATTTTGACCACATTGTTAAGAAGGCGGCAAAAATGCTTGGTTTTCTCAAAAGAACAACCAAAGACTTTCGTAACACCCAATCAAAGATTACTCTCTATACTGCACTAGTCCGCAGTACTCTTGAATTCGCGTCTCTTGTCTGGAACCCATGCTATGCAACGCATTCTGATAGAATAGAATCCATCCAACGTTCTTTCACTAGACATCTCGCTTATGTCTGCCCTGGAATTAGTCATCGAGTTGAGTATGAGCATAGGTTATCGTTTTTCAGATTAAATAAATTGTCAGACCGCAGAATTATGCTTGATTTGTCATTTTTACAAAATATAATTGGTGGTCGTGCTTTGTGTGATAAGTTTATTGATGGTGTGACCTTAGCTGTTCCTCGACTACATGCTCGACGAGTAGCGGGGGACACATTTTCAATACCTTATCGTAGAACAAACCTTGGTCGAAATGCACCAGATGTAAGATCTTGTAGCACTTACAACAAAATGTGGAAGACTCACTCCCTTGATATTTTTTCTGATAAAGCTTGTAACTTTAAATATAAGATATTACATCCTTAAATTTGAATATTCAACGATTGTATATACATAATTATTTTTTTTTTGTCTCTTTTTAGGAATTTTTGAAATTTGTGTTATTAAATATTTGTGCACATATATATATATATATATTTATAAATTATATATATATATATACGAAAACACAAAAAAATATAATTATATGTGAGCAGTAAAATATATTTCGACCACTAATTGTGGTCGGCATCAGTTACACAATTTAAATAAAACTTAAAAATTAATAATTATAAATTATAGATACTTATGATACTAAATATTTTATTTTTGTAATGATGACAGTAGCAGTGATTGATAGGAAATGGAAGAAGGTCTTATTAAGAAGTTTTTTGTGTTTTCGTATATATATATATATAATTTCTTTAATCGAAAAGACAAGAAAAGTCTATTATCATTTTATATTTATAAATGATATATATATTTTAATTTTATTATATTGTTAAGTAATTTGTGTTAACTGTCTGTCTAGATTAATTCTCTAGAGTAAGCTTAGATTTAAATTAGTTTATGTGTATGTTTGGATTGTTAATATTGACTAGTTTTTTGTAATTTCTTAATGTTAAATTTAAAATGTTAAAAATTAATGTTTTCTGATAATGCTGTGTTCACCTGTCATTGATGGCAACACCAGAACAAGGCCCAATGAATATTTATGTTGTTTGTGTTGACATTGTTGGTGTACCTTTTTTATTATAAATAAATAAATAAATAAATTGAGGTGAGCCGTTTTTATATAAATCATGAATTATCCTCAAGTCTCATTTAATTCTATAATTTCTATGTACCAAAGCAGTCTTATCTTTATAAATCAACAGGTATGTTTTGATGATAAAATGAATATCTCTGATAATAATACAATAACTTATCTAGTTATATAATTCCGGAAATAGATTTCAACGTAGGAAAATAACTATGATGTTATTACTTGAAGTGAAAGCCAGTAAAACACTCAACGACATCGTAAAAGAAAAATATGTACATATCTAATGTTTTGTTAGCAGGGTAAATAACATGGGCGTAGCCATGTTTTAGTGTCAGTGGGAGGGCGGGGTTGGTTCAAGAAAATAAAGCGACAAAAAAGTGCATGAAATAGAAATAATAAATTAGAAAGTTGATTTGATTATCTATAATTCTCTAGCACTTGACCCGGAAAATTTTTCGAGGTGGTGTGGGGGTGTGGTTGGGAGGTTTGAACCCAAAAACCCCCACTTGGCTGCGCCCATGGAAATAACTACCTTGGCATTGAAAAATGAGGAATTCAGGTTAGCAGACCAGCATTATGGTAAGTCAATACCAGAGAAACCATGTGATAGATGCGTGTTCGCCAAGGTGAACAGGACAGCAATTCTGGCACATGCGACAATTAGCTAGGGCCGAAGGCGAGTGATTTTAAGAAGCCCTTTGTACAGAAACGTATCAAGACATTAAAACGAAAACCTTTTGCCCAGATTTTACATGTCTTTTATGGACTTTTACTTTGAAGAATTATCACCACTCGGCATTTATTACGCGACTAACTGGTATGAAACATAAAGCGTGTGAAAATGTTTGCGAGAATAGCCACCCTGGACGGTTCACTATACGTATTGTAATTTTTGTACAAAATGATGTAAATATAGCATAGTAGTGTGGTTACATAAAATAGCAGATCACTCACTGGAATGGTGATAGCTATCAGTGTTATTTTTGAGGAGGTCGTAAACATGTCACGGTCAAGGTTTATTGAATCGTATATTTAGTATATTTTAAGCAATAGTTTGTAACTCGGAGAGTAGGTGGGTAATTCTTATTTTTTTTGGTACCATAAATTTGTCCTCAACCTCTATAAAATATGATTTAAAAATATATTTGAATTATTTTTATATTATGAAAAATTACAACATGTTTGAATCGTGACGCAGGTGCAAAAGGGACAACGCTTTTCCGTATAAACAGAACAGGGAACAGAAATAAAAAAAATAATAATTTTGGTTGTTGCAGATTATTGCTTATTATTTCATGTAACTCTACCATTATCTAGCTATCACTTAAGCTAAGCTCACGATGTATATTATAAATAAAAACACATCAACACATTTTTTTAAGTACAAAATTTATCGTCAACATCTTTTTCATTCCACACAAAGGTTGCCTGGAAGATATTGCTTTTAGCAATAAGTGCCGAATTTGTACACAATGTCTGTCTTTTATGGGAAAATGTGGTGTAAATTATGTTTGTAAAGGTACAAAAAGTGTAAATAAATAAATTAAAACTCCCCTTGTTTCAAATTTGTCAAAAAAAGAACTACCCAGGTAACTATTGTGAAAAATTGTGACGGCGACATTGCTTACGTTCGGCCAGATGCTGGTATCGGAATACTTACCATCTGTAAAAATGTGTAACAACGTCTATACGACTTAATGGTCAGATAAACAAAGATCAGCTAGGTCAAATACAATGCTATTGACTTGGTATCAATTCAGCAATTAAACCCATTTTATTCTCTGCATGTTTGTAAATAAGTTCCATGTTTAAGGCGTATGACTACGCTAAATAAGCAACTCGATGTGTGTCGGTACAAATATCAACGGAAACGACATTGAAATAATGTTCATTTCTGCGTCTCCGGCTAGCGCAAAATAGGAGAAAATAGTTAATACTTTTCACAAAAAAAAATTTGAACTTAAATTTTTTAGATCTAAAAATTTCCTATAATTTGGTGAAATAATAATTAAAATCGCTTTAGGCGTTTGGAAGGAGTAAGAAAATTCTTGTGTTAATCATGTGAAACTTTCGATGACTTTCGATTTTTTTGTCAAAACTTACAATAGAAAAACAGTTTATGAGACTTAAAATTTATTTTTGACTCTATAATGCCTATCAGATATTTTTATGAAAGTTTTTGGACCACCCGTGTGGGAGGAGTAGGCCTTCAAAGACAGGTCCAAATTGCAGTTGGCGTATCCATTCGCCTTAGATTCATAAACCATGAAGATAACTTCATTGGAACCTCCGGGAAATAATGAGAGTTTATTTGTTGACTACTCTCAAAATTGCCTCAAAGAACCCTTATTTTTAAATTAATGTGAAAGTACTATCAGCTCAAGCTACAGTTCTAGTTTATATATAATATAATTTAAAACGTTATGACCACGAAATACGAACTTTCATAATGTGTGGGTCAAACATAATAAATTAGTATATTTTGCCATTATTACTCCTAAACAGGCCGCTCTTATTCCTTACGGGTTATAAATATAGCCTTCAATGTCATAAGCCTCCTCAGTCATGTGTGACTTGGTCCTTGACATTTTTATTCCACCTGCAGTTACATACCTTACTAGAGAGGAGGCCGATAGTGGGGGTCGGGGGTGGTGTCACTAGGGTCCGATTCTGGTATCTTCTCGGAGGGTTTTTCAGGTGGTTGCCAGGCCAGCCCACCCAGAGCCCTGAGCCCCGGATGACCACAATTACATACCTTACTAGAGAGGAGGCCGGCAGTGGGGGTGGTGTCACTGGGGTCCGACTCTGGTATCTTCTCGTGGGGGTTCTCCAGATGGATGCCGGGCCAGCCCACCCAGAGTCCTGAGCCTCGGATGACCACAGGGGCGACTGCTGTAACTAGGCCACCAGCGCTGGGGAGAGATAGGAAATATTATTAAACTCAGGAACTGGGCTGGGCTCCCAAAGGACAAAACGTAGCCCTAATTAATGTCACTCTGCTCTCTGTCCTTCCGTATGTCACGGGTCTCTAGCTCGTGGACGGAATGAGGAAGGTGAGATATTTTGCTTGCTCTCTTATATTTTGTGTGGAATGGTGACCCGAAACCGAATATTGAATTAGTATTTCAATTAAATTATTTTTCAGGGGGTAGGTCCTATACATTACGAAAAAAGGAGCCGAAACAATTTTTTTTTCTCATCCTGACATGTGGGGTGTCATCAGTGACGTGCATAGAACTTTTTGCAGAGGGCAAATAATTGCGTAAATAATGACAATAAAAAAATAAAAAATGTAAAACCATTTCCCAGAATTTTAAAGTTTTAAATATAAAAATTCAAATTCACAAAAACCAATGGAAACTTTGCGATGACAGCATACCCAATACATAGGTAGATATTAAGGTTTTGTAGAATAATAAAGGCTCGTAATAAAAGCTCCGAAAACTAAATTAAAAATGAGGATGTTCTACCGAATAAAAAACAGAAAATTTCGAAAACTACTGTCAGCTAATTTTATCGTAGATCTCCGAATAAAAACTATTTTTTTTTGTATGTCATGAATTTTTTAGCGCTGACTTTGCGATTTTTTTCTATCGAGCGAAGTTAATTAAATTACGTTTTCAGAACGACAAGTTACTTAAGTATATCCTCGTTTCTTATATATTTTTTTTGGATTTTTAATAACGTAATTACTAACGGTATGAATTAAACAAAATGTTCATTTTATAATTGAGGGGCCTTAAAACTTGAAACTTCGCCCCGCTCCGCTCCGCTTCGCTCGGCCCCTTATCTTATATGTAAACCTAACACGCTCCTCCTTGCTTCGCTCTCGCACCTATTTTTGACTTTTGGTTCATAAGTTCTTTCGGAAGTTCACCAATTTTTTCAGAGGTTCATTATTTAAACGAGGTGGTCGTGAGAAATTTTAGTTTGCTATGTTTAATTTATTTCAGTTAAATTTGTATATTTCTCGATAATTAATTTTGCCGCTGCTCAGATAGTATAACAGTCTGCAGCAGTTCGCTGGGATTTAATTTGTTTTTCGGAGGCTTTATTATTATCCTTGTTATAGTTGTTATAGTACTGTTTGATAGATAATTTAATAAGGATTATTTTCTTATTTAAAATTTTCTACTTAATTCCTTCAATTTTTGAGTAAAATGAAAAAACTGAAAATGGGGACCTATTTGGGGGAAGGGGGGTCGGGGGTAGCTAATACCTTAGGACTCAGGAAGTCTCGGGATTTACTTATGTGGTCCTCGGTAAGTGGTCAGGACCAAGATTCAATAACTCTTTTTGTGGAAAGAAGGAAAAAAAATGTTAGTGCCCTTATACTAATTAAATTAAGTTAACGAACAACTCCGAGTTAATTAGTATAGGAAGCCTGAATTTTATTTTGTGTTTTTGACAAAAAGGGTTATTGATACTTGGTTCTGACCGACCACTTACCGAGTCTCCAGTATGAATTTGGATATATAAACAAAAGTCACCTTATCATATATTATACAGAATAATTTCAAATTTCGCACTGCTACTATAATCTGGTCTGGCGGGTAAATACGAGTATAATAAACGGTTTTTTAGTTATAAATAGATTTTAGTTATAAATAGGTTTTAGTTATAAATAGTTTTTAGTTATAAATAGTTTTTAGTCTTTTAGTTATATTTTTTTATTGGGTGTTGTTTCGTTACAACAAGTACGATGGAAATTGTCGCAAGCTTAGTGTTGTGTTACACGCTTCAGATGGCCGATTTTTATTTTATTTTAAAGCTACACAGAGATGCTTGCGTATCAGGCTTCCTATTTGCTATCGATTGTAATGATTATAACGAGCCCCTCTATTCTGTATCTTTAGTTGCCAACTGGACTAGGTGCCTATCATCAAAAACATAGCTAAAAATGGAACTTTCAAAATTGCTATTAGTGGGTATTGAATTATTTACGAACTGTGTCGTCACTTCAAGTGCGAACATATCCTTAGACAATCGGAATTCGATAGTGTATCTATGTTTTTGATGATAGGCACCCAGTTCAAATGGCAACTAAAGATACATAATAGCCCCTCTGGCCGCCCCAGAACCCTTCTATGCTGAGCAAATTGGCGACATACTGAAGAAGTTAAAAGTACCCGAAATAGAAGAGCTTGGAGATTGAAGAGGCAAAAAGGTGTGCCAGGATCGTAGTAGATGAAAATCTGTGGTCTCTGCCTACCCCTCTGGGAGACAGGCGTGTGTATGTATTTATGTATACAACGGCTACGACAGCGCAATAAGAATTCGCTTAGATTAAATTATTCGAAAACCATTTCGAGAACTTATGGTCTAAAAAACTTCACGATGATGAATATTTTTACGGAAAAGAAGGCAACTTCCATTTGATTTCCTGTGACATCACTTGAGAAATGGCAGTTTAGAAACAACTAACCAACAACCAACCAAGTCCAAACCAATTTAGAATGCTGTTTTAACTTTGTTTGGACCAGATCATGCCTAATTGTACATTAAATCACAAACTCATGCTTTATAAACCTCATTAATACTGAACTATTGGTGTTAACTGCCACATACCAATATGTTTTTCAATTTTTAACTTCTAAACAAGAAATACAAAGTAAAGTTTTGCACTTTTTGCTAAACGACTGACGTTTAACCTTAAAATGTTCTTCCGCGTAGGTAAGTACAAGGTACTAAAATTATAAACAAAACTTTTACCAACCGAAACCGAAATGTACGACAATATTGCCTCTGTTTACATGAATAGTTTGGCGAAACTCAAAATATAGGTAGTACTAGTCTATAATATATGAACAATTGTTTGTATGGGAGCTAAGCGAAATACAAATTGCCCCGATCAGCTGACTGGTCCAGTATGGAAAGGTGAAAACAAATTTTAAGAATTTCGCGTAGTTCCCATACAAACAGTTGTTCATATAGACTAGCTACTACCTTTCGACCAAAATAAAATGAATGGACGGGCCCTTATCTTTACAATTTGCTCACTCATAACGAATCTAAGCAATTGGATATTATATACTATACTTCAATACTTCATTGTAAGTCATTTCATTGTTATTTTGCTTTTAGCACTTTGGAAATGCACAAGAAGGCATTTTTTCGTCAGTTATTTTGATGACATTTAATAATAAGCGTACTTGTCACTCTTCTAACAGAGACCGACTGAGATGAAGTGAGAGCCGGCGCTCACTTTACAAACTTCAAAAATATGTACGTTGTGGCCCGTCCATTTATTTTATTTTGGTCGAAGGTACTACCTATGTTTTGAGTTTCGCCAACTAATATTATTTAACCTTATATAACATATGTAACATGTATAATATAAGTACTTACATTACCTATGTAATGTAGTAGGATGGCTAACATACTTTTGGCCTTGAGTAACACAATCAATGTATATTCTAAGAATTTAAGCTTTTGGCACCGAAAGTTTTATCATAAAAACGGAAACTGCGAGTAAAATAGAAAACGCAAATTATAAACGTTTTAATATGTATGTATACGAACCGAAAAATATCAGTAATCAGTAATCTAATTATTTATTTACCATAATTATAACTCAGTTTGTTACATGGCTGGTCAAAAATATCGTAATAATGTTCTACAAATTGTAATCTAAAAACAATAATATCACATTGATATTAATATCTTAACAAATAACATTCTTAATCTAAATTAAATACAATAAAATAAAATATATATTTTTTTATAAATGTCAAATTGAATATAAATAATTAAGTCAAATCATATTGAAAATGAATATTTGATAAGTTTCTCAGACATAAATTAATTTATTGTATAAAATGTTTAAAAAATATTTAATCTTTGTTTTAAATTCCAATAATGTTAATTTGGTTAGTTCTATAGGCAATTTGTTATACAATTTTATTTTATTTTTTATTCCTTGCTTTTCTGTTTTTGTGAGTCGTATCCTTGGTAAAGATAATTTTTCTTTATTATTCTTTTCGGAAGATTATTTTTCTCGTTATGGATTTCAATTAATGAGCTATACAGATAAAGCGATAAGACGGTCATTATCTTATTTGATTTAAAATACTTTTGTGTTGATGTGTGCCTATGAAGTCCATATAATGTTCTAAGTACTAACTGCCCGTTTTTATTTATATATTATTATACAACGTGTAACAGAAAAGGTGTAACCATATTTGAAGAGCTTATTCAGTCAATGGTATAGAACAACTCTTACTATGGAGCCAACACTGAAATATAAAAAAAAACTGCCCTTTCATACATTTCGGCCGAGCGGCATTGCATTTTTTATTAAAAAGTTAATTTTTTTTCGAGATACAGGATTTGTTTCAAAGTTGTTCTAAACCATTGACTGAATGTGCTCTTCAAATATGGTTACACCTTTCTGTTACACGTTGTATATACATATATCGAAGAATTTGTTATTTCTTTTAAATTTACGCAAGGAAAATGGAAAATCACGTAAACAAAGTTAATAATCTGGACGGCTATTCTGGCACGCTCGGAAAATTTGCTAGGGCAGATTTCGGGTGATTTCAAAAGAGATTATTTAAAAATATGTGTTATTTTTGCTAACTAAAAACCTGTAGTGAGCATTCCTTCTACTCCATAGTTTTTATTTGATGGGGATAATTCACTCCACTTTATATCGCATGGCATTTATCATATACACACTGTGAACAAAAGTCGAATGACTGATAGTGTGAGAGAAGAATAATGCCCGAATAATAGCCGTACTGATTTTCTTTCAACTACTTACTCTAGAAATAGTTGCTTGCATTAAGTTAGCTGTTGATTTACCGCACAAACGGAAACGGAAGTTAACGGTTGGACGGACATGTACAGAGGATAAATGAAAAATGTATGGTATTTAAAAAAAAGGAACGATTGGGAAGGTAAAGCACGACCGCACCGTCACCGTAGAAGGACGTATGGCGACATACTGAAGCAGAGCAATGTCAAAAAGTACCCGGAATAGAAGAGCTTGTAGGCAAGGCCGTCTTAAACTATGCTGGGGCCCTTGGGCACAGAAGAATTTGGGGCCTTTTTGGAAACCAACCAAACCGGTGTTGCACGAAAATCGCTGACAAACAACGCTTTACGCTTTCATTTTTCAACCGTAAAAAATATGAAGTATCTAAGCTTAGGAATTATTACAATTATTTAATTTTGAGCTGTAACTTTTTTTTTGTGAAGAAATTGTAAGGTGCTCGACAAAAAAATTTTGAGAATAAATGAGAAAGAAATTGTCGGTCCTTATGGGCCCTCTGAGGATGGGGCCCTGAGCACGGGTCCCGCGCGTGTGCCCGGTAAAGACGGTATTGCTTGTAGGTATGATTAGCTTTGGTAGATGTGGAAGAGGCGAAATAGTTGTTTCAGGGTTATAGCAGATGGAAATCTGTAGCATCTGTCTACCTCTCTGGGAGATAGGCGCAAGTATATGGATATGATTTAGCGTGCATGTGTCCTATCTTCTAACCAGCCAGTGTATTTTTACACTTTGGAAAATGTTACTAACTCGTATGTCTAAATAAGGATTAGTTTTAAAAAATAGATTAACCATTATTTTTTCATGATTTTTAAAGAATTGTCGGTTATGACGTCACTTGAGAATTTTTGACATAATACTGACTGTGATGTGACTTATAAAAAAAAGGTCTGTCTCTTGTCTGTCTACTGACAGATGGTCATCCAGCTGTCAAATCAGTCGGAAGCTAATTATTATAAATTTATCTTGACATAATTTACATAATCATAACATAATTTAATCTAAGCGAATTATCTCCCGCGTTACACAATAACAACATTCGGTAATGATGCTGGGTAGTAATGAGGCTGAGGTACTCTTTGTCCCCCTCTTATTAAGGCAAAGTTGTAAAGGCTAAAAAACCAACAATAGTACAAAGCGATACAAAAAAAAACGTCGTTCTAGTCCAAGGTTGGACTAAATTAAGTCCCTTTATACACAGCACTGAAACAACAGAACTCCTCAATTTAGTCGAGCTTTAGACTTTCAGAGCTAGCTTATACAACTTGTAGGTTAAACATAGTATTTTTGCACAACCAGAGCTTTATTTTAGTAAAAGAAACAATAAAGCAAAAGCTATTTGCGACTGAACTAGTGCCGATTCGATAGAAATTTCTAAAAATCCATGGAATTTTCTGGAACGCTCTGGTTTACCTTAGTGTTTTCGCCGGTACCTAATTATAATACCTCTGAACTTTAACTACTTATAATGGCTTGGTATCCTGTAACTCTATTGTAACTCCTATATGTCTATTTTGTTTCTTACAAACACGCAGTTTTGTAAAATAGTTAAGTTACAATTTTATCGTGATTGTGTTGTGTAAAGTTAAATAATTACCTATCGTATATTAATAGCTATTTAACGTCGCAGTAAGTTGTCTCACGTATTTTATTAATTCATAGTAGTTAAACGGTTGTGGTAATGTTAATCAGATCAGTTAATCACTACGGCAAACCGTGATAATAACAGAAATAAACATTGAGAATACGTATTTACTTGGGAAACCGGTTACTTGTTCTGTTATTTTAACGTTCCTTAGGGTTACACGGAGTTGCGCACTGATAAAGAAATTAAACGGGCTAACCTGGCTTTTCGTTCTAAATCCCCGGTCTTCTCATTTCTCTTCAAAATAAAAGGTAAGCGGTTCGAAACAACAATCATGCTTGCTTTACTGTTGCACGTCGATCGACTGGCACCATTCTTGAAAACACTCATTGTTGCAGCCAATCACAACTCCAAAATTCTACGCATGCGCAACGCATAAACCGGTGGGATATTCAAATCGGATCACTGTTTTGTTTGCATCAACACTGCGTGTTTTGACTTTTTCGATATCAGTTTGTACACATCATTCACGGAGTGTGGAGTAAGACTGCTGGTTCTACTGGCGTCGGGTGCCTTTATAGACTTTAGCGAGACGCACTGACTAAGGGCATGGATCATAACTGAAGTTGGAGTTCAGACGAACGACAGAGGTCCGATTCGGCCCCGTCGGATGGGGTTATCAGTGCTGCTGACCTTACAGGGTTGACGAGCTCTTATTGGTCAAGAAAATTCGTGAAATGACGCGGGAGAAGTTTAGATAAAGTTGTGATGTAATGCGGTTGTTTTGCAAGAAAAAAAAATTGTCTGTGGTTTTATTGGTTTGTATTTTTGTGTGTAACAAAATATCATTACAAAATTCTGTAAAAAAAATCTATGTGAAGAATTAGCTAATTGAATATAATAAATAACTAACGGTCTAGTCACATGCAGTCAAACCGCTTTGTGGATTTAGACATTGTGATAATGGGGGCTTTTCAGACAGCATTAAAAAAAAAAAATTGTTCAGAGTGCGATCAATAGACGGCGCTGACGCATGCTCTCATGTCAAAAATATACAGTCTACTCTATGGTTCCTGATTCAGTGTTGCCAACTTAGGGAATTTGCACTAAAACTGGTGGTTTAGAAAACCATTTTAGCGGAGAATTATATTGTTTTTAGTGGCTGGTTTTTTTTTGTGGATTAGACTTTAGTTGGTGAAAAAAGACACTCTAGCACCAAAACATTTAAAGTTTAATTTAAGTGAAATTATCCAAAGAATTAGGTAATTAATGCTATTTCATTATTGATTTTTCCACATTCTAACGCTTATGTGGAAAATAGTACTATATAATATTAAATATATTGAAATCTTTAATATAATATATAAGGTTAGGTCTTGTCATAGAGTAGATTTTGTTACGTCATACATTTTTGAAATTAGAGCATACGTCAGCGCCATCTAGTTCATTTTGGTGAAACTTGACTAAGAGCTGTCATGAAAAGCCCTCAAATGTATTAATATTTTTGTACCTAAATAAATGTGTTTTTGTTTAAGATTAACAAATATAAATAAATGCGACGTAATGAGCACCTTATTCGTAGTTTTAAAATGATTACACAATAGGTTCGGTATAATTTGTTAGCGAATGGCATTGTTTATACATTTTGCTACTTGTCACAATAGATAAAATTCAAAATTAAATTTACGCAATAAGAGTGCAATCAACCTGTTGAATTCAGTTCGTTTACTGGGGTTTGGTTGGTGGTGAGTTTATTTATTATTTAGTTTTATTTATTTATAATGTGTTGCGGAAGCCGGAAACTGGCGATAGTGCTCATCAGTGGCGTGCACAGAACTTTTTGCTGGAAAAGCAAACAATTGGTCAAGAACAACAATAAAAAATATATAAAAAAATTTAAATATCACCTTGAAAAAAAAAAGTTTGTATAGGAAATATTCACTCTAGGGTAGACATTGTCTACCCTGGCGTCATACATTTTTTTTTTTTTTCAAAGTGATATTTAAATTTTTTCATATTTTTTTTATTGTTGTTCTTGACCAATTGTTTGCTTTTCCAGCAAAAAGTTCTGTGCACGCCACTGGTACTCATCCATACAAACTTTTACTGTTGGAACTAACCCTCAAATCGCGAAAAAATCAGCTGTTCCAAAGAAAAGTTACATGGGTGAATTTTAATTTTTTCTCCCAGTTTGAAAAGTGACGAAATTTTTTTTTCATTTTCGTGCCCTTTTTATTTTTTTTCTTACCCTGTAATAATCAAACTTTATATTTCTTATACAAGGTGACTTTTTGATCATCGTCCAAATTCATACTGGAGGCTTGATAAGTGATCAGTATCTTGGATCAATAACAATTTTTGTGAAATTCGTAAAATGAAATTTCGGCTTCCCACAGAAATTCACTTCAAGTCCCGAGTGAATCACTATCGGGAGTCGAAATTTTATTTTACAAATTTCACAAAAATTTTTATTGATCCATGATACTGATCACTTACCAAGCCACCAGTATGAATTTGGACGATGATCAAAAAGTCACCTTGTATAATTGTCGCCTAAATTCATTTTTTGATCAAGACGGGAATTTCTATATTTCCCGCTCGGTTACAAAGTGATTCTTTGTATTTTTTCTAGTGTTTCATCCACTCGGTTTTGATTGCGGAGGGGGCAATAAGAAAAAATCAACACCCAGTTTTTTTCATTATTAAATTATTATATAAAACTATAAATTGTTTATAGACGAATTCTTCTATTTGTACGACTTTTAGGCCACAATGGCTTTGGTCGAGTTCCCAGTTAGACTAGTTTTATATTATCTGTGCAGTTAGTAACCACATAGTTGTAACGTCATCGAAACCAAGGAACCTGAATGATTTCATTACTATTCTCAGTTTATAAACTAAACTTTTTATCGGCTTAACTGAAGACGTGTCGTCAAAAAACTAGTTCAATTTTGTCATTACTTTTTTCGACGATGAAAAACGGTTGCATCGTTGCCCTCAGAAAACATGGTTGCATCGTTGCCCTCAGAAAACACGGTTGCATCGTTGCCCTAAGAAAAAACGGTTGCATCGTTGCCCTCAGAAAAAACGGTTGCATCGTTACCCTCAGAAAAAAACGGTTGCATCGTTGCCCTCAGAAAAAACGGTTGCATCGTTGCCTCAGAAAAAACGGTTGCATCGTTACCCTCAGAAAAAAACGGTTGCGTCGTTACCCTCAGAAAAAAACGGTTGCATAATGATGCAATGGCCCTCAGAAAAAACGGTTGCATCGTTGCCCTCAGAAAAAACGGTTGCATCGTTGCCCTCAGAAAAAACGGTTGCATCGTTGCCCTCAGAAAAAACGGTTGCATCGTGTCCCTCAGAAAAAAACGGTTGCATCGTTACCGTCAGAAAAAACGGTTGCATCGTTACCCTCAGAAAAAAACGGTTGCAAAAAGTATTCCGTTGCAAGAACGCCCACTCCTAGTGCAGTTTTGTGTGTTGAGTTGACAGATTGGGCGGTATGTTGTGAATTAGGTTATTTTACATTTATGTTCTATAATTTCCATCGCTGGCCTTGGGGCCTCTAAGCGGAAATCCGGGCCTGCATGTACTTAGTAAACCCCACTTTGAAATGAAATGAAACTTTGATGCTAGTATGAGCGGTCTGAACTGAACGATTGAATAGCGCACTATTACTAGCTTTTGAACGCGGCTTCGCTAGCTTGAAAATGTCTGAAATGCAATGTATCTTTTATTTGCTTGTAAAAAAGTAATTGATTTGTGGAACTTCATTGCGAGATTTTGGAAATAAAAAATTCAAATACTCAACTAAAGATGACCTAAAATGAAAACCTATCAAAATAAACCTAAATCTGAAATATTTATAATAAGTTAATTTGATTAATTTAAGTTACTTTTTTGTTACTTAAATTTTATACTTAGAATGGTTTAGAAGTAAGCAAGAAACGGTTTAGCACAGCATTTAGCTGGGGACGCGCCTGAAAATTTCTGATCCAATTTACCCCGTTATATTCCACGACAGATTAAAATTATCCGTTTAATCGTCGATTGGACGAGAATAGATGAGTCAGAATGTTTCCGATGAGCGCGCGCGTGCTCCTCGCGTGCTAGCCACGCGCGTTGCACGTGCTACCCGCTCGCAGCTGTTGCACGCATGACGGAGTTGCGAGACGCTTGTACAGTGGAGATCACATCAACCTATACACTTTGGACTTTGTACCTATCTTATATCATTCAGTATAAGGGCTAAGGGGGTGTCAATAAATTACGTGACATATATTTGGCTGAGTTTTGACCCCCCACCCCCTCTAGTGACATCTTGGTGACATTCTTCTTAAACCCCCCCCTCCGTAATGTCACGTGACCTTTATCATGAGTGAAAAGCAAATAATTTATCAACGAATTATGTATTAAACAAATGTAGGACACACATCTTAGAACGCAAAAATCAGAAGGAATATTTACTATTCATCCATCCTTGTACTGAGACTCTCTTGCACCGTCATAAAAGGTACAATGGGTGGAGAAGTCTCATTTTAAATTCAAATTCAAATTATTTATTTGCGTTATCAGTGATAACTATAACTTATCACATACACAATAAAGATGACAGTTTTTTTTTCGAGATCATGTGATCCCCCTTAGGGGCACAGTAAAAACAATGACAATTAGGAGAGGACATACATTGTTTACTTTACTTATAGTATTAATAAGATATTAATAATAGTATTACTAATCAATCTACTTACAAACACTTACTTAGTACTTATAATTATGTAGATGGACAGTATTTATTTATGGATTAAGGTTATTAAAATTATTGTAATCTAGCATTTAAATATTCATTCAGTGAGTAGTAGCATTTTGTATTTAGTAATATTTTAAATTTTTTTGCTTACCTCCTGTAACGGATCAACATTATCAAGTTCGTCTCGGTTGCGCCATTCTGTCTCAAATTCGTTGACAACACATAATCTGTGTTTTATTTCTCTAGTCGGATTTATGTTAGAGGTTGTAGTTGGTTCTTCTCGTCGTTTGTGTATTGCTTGCATGTGAGCTGTGACGGCCTTCTGTGATCAGAAGTCAAGCCGACAATACTTGCACGTTCGATTAGCGAGTTGGTTTCTGACACTGGGGCAGAAGTAGTCGTAAGGCACAAAGATACTTGTATTTATTAAATCGCAAATTGTCACGTGACATTTTGTCAGATCTCCCCCTTTCGCTCCTAATTAGCGTCACGTAATTTATGGACGCCCCGACAGTGGCCGCCGACGTACAGTGGAGATCGCATCAAGTAAGACACATTGGACTTTGTACCTATCTTATATTCTTCTCTATAGGGGCTAATGTCGTACTGCAAGTGTATTGCTTGATGTGGTCTCCACTGTACAAGTTGCTCTGTGCAGTATAAACACAGAATAAATACGCCTTTTCTCGTAGAATATATTATAGTCCTATAGAAATAGGTTTGCAACAACTTGAATAAATTGTTACATGTCTTGGTTGAGGGCTTGGTATTTGTGAATGATGTAAGTGTGATGTGAATAACTCAAAAGGAAAAAAAAGACCAAACACTTTTGCAAACGATTAAAATTATTTTGAAAGACTGTAAAAAAGCATGCTTTATTATTTTATAACAGTTTCAAAATGTTAATAAATGTTATTAAAGTACAAAGATTGTACTTTTAAATTTTTAACTGAATTAAAAAAAAAGATACCTATTCATTTTTATAGTTGGAAGTGTTAAAAATCATGAAGCATGCTCTTTTATCGCCATCACTAAAACACCGACTAGACTGTCTAGACTCAGCAGTATTTTTCACAATGTGGATGATTATAGCTTTTATAAACAGAACCGAAAGAACCGTTGAACGATTAACCGGTTCTACTTCTTTCGGAACCGGTTCTGCAGATACTTTGGAACAACCGGTTATTTCAGAACCGGGTACACCCGGGTGCATGCCTTAAGGAAACTATCTGTGACTCACTTCAAGACCGCCTCTTGTACTGGACTGAACTGTAAGTATTGTTTTCCAGTAAGGGTTTATGGCACTTCGGAAACTCTCAAAACTCGAAATTACCTACCTTCTTCAATATAAATTAAAAACATTTTCTCTGACTAATGTATTTTAATTAATCCACAACAATACCGGTATTAAAAAGAGGTAAAAAAAACTTTCACTAAAGTTTATTCCCTGGGGACGGGCAGTTCCTTAGGGAAATTGTTATTAATTGTGAAACCACGGACAAAAATCGCGGCAACCTTATAGCCCACTCTGAACACGAGGCGATTCGCATCGACAGGAACAAAATGTACGGGGACATTCTTCGGAAGGGCAACTTCACAGTGGACTAGAAGTTTGGCGCGATCTGTGATCTGTATTATATTTTTATGGTGATAGGCAACATTTATGTCTGATCTGTGGACTTTAGAAATAAGATTTATTCCACTAATATTATAAATGCGAAAGTTTGTGTGTGTTAATATGTTTGTTACTTCTTCACGCTGAAACAGCTGGACGGATTTAGATGAAATTTGGAGTAGAGATAGCTCATACCCTGGATTAACAAATCGGCTACAATTTATCCCGAAAAAAAACGCGGAGAAAAGCGGGAAAAAGGAAGATGTAAAACCGAATATCACGCGGGCGGAGACACGGTTAAAAGCTAGTTTTATCATAACACAATATCCATCTAATCCAACAATATTGCTAATCTACCATCGGCACGGTGACCTACAAGGCAAGATTATTGTAATTACAAAACAATTTTGCATACTCGTATCAGGGTTCCTCATCTTAGAGCAGGGGTCTTCAACCTTTTTTAGTTGAAGGGCCAATAATCTATTCCAGGTCTGTCAAAGGGCCGCACATTGCTGCACGTAAACATACACCACCTCAATAATAATTTAAAACCAAATTTAAAAATTAAAAATGTCTTTATTTGTTCAAAAATAATAAGATACTTACAGATTAATGTGAGGATTGACATAGTTTACTTTTCACCAGATTGTCGATATTTGCTTCTATTTTTGTGCTCGCAATCCGCAGACTACCTTCCAGATGTCCATCCGTAATCCTTGTCCTGGTTTTGGATTTTACATTTTTCATCCTTGAAAATAGCTGCTCGCATACATTTGATTTTAGAAGTGTTGCCCGTGAATTAATATAGAATAGATGAAAATTACCTTAGCCTCTGAGGGCCGCAAAAAATATCTCGCGAGTTGAAGACCCTTGTCTTAGAGCAGCGTTTCTTTACCTTTTTTGTCCACGGACGCCTTAGGAAATCAAGCACAATTTTAAGGACCCCCTTATTAAATTAAATTTTTTAAATAAAAAAGCAACAATAAATTTCCAATAATCTTCCAGGATGACCGCCGAGAGTGGCAAAGTCCTGGAAAGGCTATGTCCAGCAGTGGACGAACTAGTCTGATGGATGGATGGAATAAATTTTGGACCATTTATTTTAGTTCTACAAATTACAAAAAAATATACTTTTTCATATAAAATACGTTAAAGAGAAGGCTGGTGCTGCTTTTTTGTAACTAAATTATGATTGTTTATAACATATTTATGATTGTTAAATGCTCCATAGATTAGGCTGCGGACCCCCATACATATGCTCGGGGACCCCCAGGGGTCCGCGGACCACAGGTTAAGAAACGCTGTCTTAGAGTAAAATATGTATACTTATTCTAAGCTAAGGTGCCTATATTGCGCCTGCGCCGCTGACAATGTCAAGCAAACACATGCACTACAAAGTTGAAGGCAGTTCGTCGACCTCCTAACAAAAAAGATGCAAGTACGTCGTTGCGTCGTCGCTTACGTTTTAACACCACGTATCTTGGGCGTTATGTACCAAGTTATTGGGCGTTTACAATTTTATTCAGAATGAGCGTTTTTCTGGTTGTTTTTTTTTTCTTAGTTCTTAGCTTTACCCCAGATGTTCATGTCACCATAGATTAAATGTGTTTCGTACACGAACCTATACCCTAACCGGACTGAGTACTTGTTTCAAAAAACGTGAAGAACGTGAAGTCATACTAGATAATTTCATCTCTGTCTAAGTAGGGTAACCATATTTAAAAATAATTGATTGAGACCACGTAGGTAGTAAAAACCGTATTCAAAACATTTATTTTATTGGTTTAAAGTCTTCTGCTTTAAAATAGCGGCTGCAGACTACTGGATTTTTGCACTTCACTTCGTTTCCTAAAACTTCTAACCATTTTCTTCGGATATTTTCAGTTTTTGGAAGACTGTAATGTAAAACCCAATATCATGGTTACTCTAGCGGTATCAATGTAAACATGTATCATTTCTCCGAGAAAACGTTGTAATTATGCCTTACCTATGAAACGATATCCCACAATTCCCAAAAATTTGGCTTCTGCAGCCCTTCACGCTGCATGCTTTAACCATTTTTGCAAAAAATTATTAATTTTACAATTTTGTTTTCAAATATCACGGCCGTGGCGCCATTTTTAGATAAAAGGGTTACCAGTTTGCAAGCATAAGAATAATCCCAACTTTATTAAGGAATGATTGATCTTACATTTACGGATAAAACTAAATGTAAAACATAAATAAACCTAACAAAAAAATAGTGACGGACTTCAAATGTAACTGCAGCCATTCGCTAAAAAGCTTAAAATAATTATAAAATGACAGATGGTACCGAAATAACACTTTTTCCGCCTTCTTTCTTCCTAAAAAATATGTTCTTTAGAAGTCGGCGCTCTTATATTGGTTTCTGTGTTGCTATAACCAAGGGAACGCGGTCACTTTTAAAGAACATATTTTTCAGGAACAAAGAAGTCGGAAAAAGTGTTATTTCAGTACCATCGGTCATTTTATAATTATTTTCAACTTTTTTGCGAATGGCTGCAGTTACATTTAAAGTCGGTTACTATTTTTTGTTAAAAGTTTATTATTTTACATTTTTAGTGTTGACAGGTCAAATTGTGTAATGTGGATAGTTCTTGTAAACGCGCTGTTGATATAAAACGAAGGACAAGTAATAATTGGTTATATTTAATAAATACCCTGTAATCAGCACCCTAATACAAACTGATTGCCGTAATCTCAAGTTATGTGCTGTCACCCGTTGAGGAGTTCTATGGTAATGAGGCCAAGATCAAAGTTCAGGTGGAGAAATTACAATTTACAAGTAGTACTCGGCAATCACTATCCTAATACAAAGCGATTGCCTTAATCTTGAGTGGTATGCTGTCGTCCGTTAAGGAGTTCTATGGTGGTGAAGCCAGGATGGAAGGTCAGGTGGGTATTCTGATAATTTCCAAGAAATGCCCGACAATCAGCACCCTACCAAAGTGATTGCCGCAATCTCGAGGTAAGTGCTCTCATTCGTTAAAGAGTTCTATGGTAATGACTTAATAAGACCAGGATCGAAGGTCAGGTGGAAGATTGACAATTTCCAAGTAATACTCTGCGATCAACATCGTAGTACAAAGCGATTTCCTTAATATCAAGTGGTACGCTGTTACTTTCTGAGGCGTTCCACTGCCTATCTCTGAAAACGTTCATCAGATCATGGTCAATCTTAAAATGGGACCTACCTCAAAGGAAATTTTTCCAAACAAAAAAAGAATCATTCAATTCAGTTCAGAATTGACGGAGATAAGGAATAACATACCCAAAAAAAATACAGTTGAATTGAGATCCTCCTCTTTTTTTCAAGTCGGTTAAAAAAAAAGTATTTACTAAAAGCTAAATACTATAAAGCCGTTGAAAAACTAAATCGTGAAAAACTCAAGCCTACCATCGCAATTTGTTTTTTTTGTGATGGCAACTGTGCGAGTAGGACACAGGCATCGACTGTGTGTTGTCCCGCTCGGCACGTTTTCTCTAGTTGGTTGTGTCATAATAAAATAACTTTTAACTGTATGAAATAGAGTCTATTTTTCTACGCGTAACATCCTTCAGTGCTCAATCCAGTTTACGTATACATCCATGGTTTCGTAGCAATCAATGTCAAAGTGGTTTTTCGTTTGTTTGGAATCGGTGCAAATTTTGTCTTTTATTCTGTTGCTAAAGAATACGTCAGTGCCATCTAGGAATCATATTTAACACTAAATTTGACATAAGGAAAAACGCTCATTATGATATTAGGCGGTAGAGAGTATAACTGAAATACGCGGTAATATTTTTAATTTAATTTAATTTATTATCCAGGTTACTTGGATGGTTGCCAGCCAAGAACTACAAAAAAGTACGTCTTAAATACATATAACCTAATACGTACTTATGTTTTTAAATACATAGGTACTCCACCTAAAGCAAAGGTAATCAGCGTTCGGTCGCAATGTTGAGAATTTGAGATACGAGCAACAGCTAACTCACTGATCCGTGTTAACATACAAGAAATAAATGTTTTTTTATGAAACACCAAGGGGCTATTCTGGTAACATTTTCATACGACTTTATTTATTGCGTAATTAATGCCGTGTAATAATGATCATTATTCTTCTTGCTTCTCTCAGCAGTGTATCAAAATAAAGAAACTTTAAAAAAAAAAAGTAGCCGACTTCAAATGTAACTGCAGTCATTTACTAAATAAGTACAGACTGCCGATGCTAATTCGCTTACAGTACTCCCAAAGTAATAATGCGCTTACAAATCTCCGTCACTGTTCGGCAAAGTTCGTATTTCCTTACACTTTCTATACAATCAATAAAGTCACGTGGTACGTCTGGTCGCTCGGCTATAGATTTCTATGCGCATTATTACTTTGGGAGTACTGTAGATTAAATTATGTTAAGGTATGTTAATTCGAAAACCATTTCAAGATTTAGCCTTATTTTCTAACTTTTGGTCTAAAAATCTTCATGATATTTTTACGAAAAAGCTGCAACTGGCTGTTGAGAAATGGCTGTTTAGAAATGTGTCCTATGCTATCAAAGATAAATTTATAAAAATTTGCTGCCGACTGATTTGACAGATGGATGTCAGATGAGTAGATAGACAGAGACAGACCACTTTTTTCATAAGCAATCACGCATCACAATCAGTATAATGTCGCGTGTCGTCATAACCGACAATTTTATAAAAAATAGTAAAAAAATAATGGTTAATTTATATACCAAAATAATGAAACCTATGTATATCCTAAAATGGCATGTAACCTCTGAAAAAAAATCTTAAAAATACCAAAATAACACATTTGCCGATTTCTTTCTTCTTGAAACATATTATTATGTTCGGCGCCCTCATATTCGTTTTTATTTTCATATTCGTGTCATGATGATAATTCTAGTATGTAAAGCTCCCTAAGGGTATGGCCAAGATTGAGTAGCACATTTTGCATATCGCGCGCAGTTGAAAAACTACGTTTTCATTATATAACTCTGCTTCTGGTTGAAATAAAAACACGATTTGTTCAAACTAGCTAGATAAAGAAAAAACCAACTAAATCCTGAAAACGATACTCGAGAGAAAATCAAAAGAAAGGTTTACAAAAGACTTTATTTACAGTCAATGTATGTATAAATTTACGTGGTTTAAACGTTAGGACAACATAGGTGTATTGTTTTAATGACTGTGGCTTTCCTGATTATTGCAACAAAATCATCCAAAGTCTGTCGTTTAATTTCTATTTGCTTCATTTTTCCCCTGAAAAGAGATCTAAAACATGACATGTTATGAATCGGGGCAAGAGGTTTTTATTTTAAAATCTTGGTACGTTTCTTTACAAAGAACTTCTAAAAATAACCCGCCTTTAGCCATTAAAAATTGTCGCATGTTTCAGAATAGCCGTCCTGACGGCCCTATTATATGCAATACGGAGTGGCGTGGACAGGACAGGTTCCGAGTGAAGGTTGTGAGCAGTATAATGGCATGTCATCGCTCTCATACTGTGTACCTCTTGAAACTTGCTTTCTCTGCATTTGACTTAAGAGGATGGCCTACCCTAGCAACTTTTTTTATTACCCATCCAGCACAATAAGTCCAATGACAAAGACCTTATTCGGTTTTGATAGAGGCGATTACATGTTGGCTCATTGGCCTCTTTTTCATGGACACGTAATACTAATGATCACGCAGCGAAATAACAAATTGGTGTGTTTTTAGGTAATAAAATATTTAGTTTTTGTAAGGAAAAAAAAATATGGGATTTAAGTAGAATCCCTTCATATTTCTGTTGCCCAATTTATGAAAAAAAAAAAAACACGTTGATCTCTTAACTGCGTTCTTGAAACGAACGTTTGAAAACCAAAAAAAGAGGGCGGAAAACATATTTTTCTTTATTGAAGTATAAATCTTAATATATTGTTTATAAGTAGAATCTATTGGGTACTCTCCCCGATGATGGCGGTGATCTGGCTCACATATTTTATTTGATCTAGAGCCCGCTATAAGACAGACAGGTTGGTATTTGTTTTTCTGTTTATATTTTATTTAATTTTAAGTTAGTTTTATAAAAAAAAAATATCATTATTTATATGTTATTTAAGTTTATAAATATAATTTTAAAAGTAGAATCCCTAGATAAAAGATCAATAAATCAAATATATTTTTTTCAATACAAGGACAGTCCGAATTTCTTCAAACGAATCCTCGAAAGTCTGGCGTTGTTCATGCTCTAGGCTCATGTACAGTCTTAACATTAATATGTGGACACACGGGACAAAAGCACGAATTTATTTTCGACATACCTACATAGGCCCATAGCTTTTAATTTTTGGTAGGAACCAGCGGCCATCTTGATTTTCATTTTAGTCATAATAACATTATAAGTAAATTTCTGATATCTCGACTTGTAAAGCGTAGCTTGGTGCGTAAAGTAAACAGACATCTTTGATTTTATGGAATACAGATAGATGAAAAATGAAAACGAAAATGAAAAAATGTTTAATGAAAAATAAATGTTACAGTTGTCGGTTCCTGGCTCCCAAGCTAGAATTCTCTGTCCAATGGGTAGCCAGGCTTCTTTCGTACAGTAAGTACTTTTAACTTTAACTTTTAAAGTTTCAGAACCTATTGGGATTTATAAGTATAAAATTTATTGAAAAAGGCGTTACTTTGCGGAAGTCCATCAAGAATTTGTGGATATATAAATAATTTGCAATATTCCGCTAAACACTCTTACCATGCTGTTCAAAATGCAGACTCAAGCACCGCCCGCCCTCCCGCATAAAACATGCACAAAGCAAACTTTATTTTATTTTGTGCTCGTACTGCTTGCTTTGCTTGTGCATGTTTTATGCGGGAGGGCGGGCGGTGCTTGAGTCTGCATTTTGAATAGCATGGTAAGAGTGTTTAGCGGAATATTGCAAATTATTAATATATCCACTAATTCATTTGTAAGTATTTCAAGATGGCCACGAAAAATCAAAATCGCCGTTCCCATCAAAAATTGAAAGCTATGGCCATATTGTACGTATATGTAGAAAAAAATTGTGTTATTGACCGCTCCGTTCACATTTATCTCAAATTCGTGTTTTAGTTGGCCCACTGTAATCATTTTTGTATATTTTGTTGCTCTAACTAAAGCACCTGAGATTAAAACTTGTAGGTAACTCTTTAAGGCGATATGTAAAAGTTTTAGCGTCCCTGTTACTCCATATGCGAAAAAACCCTCAGTGCGAGAGGGACGGATTCGTGGAAAAGCAGCAAAAAATCGGTTTTTTATTAATATAAAATGTACCAAAGTTGCTACCAAAATTTCGTTTAACCAGGTCCTAGATACTGTTAAAATCCATCTAATAAAATATAACTGCAATCCATATGTCATTCTAAATTGACAAACCAGGAGAATTGGTGTCGAAAAAGACCTAATTTCAATAAATATTTATATCGAGCTGAATTTATCCAATCGCGTTTCTGTTTTAACAGATCCCTAGAAAAAGATTCACACAATTTTATCAAAACTATATATTATTTATGGAAGTAGATATGCAAGTTCTTAAAGTGTCGATTTTTTTTCCGTAGCGCCTTAAATATTCAAAGGGGCAGGCGTGGCTGTATAGCATGAGTCTCTCATAAAATATTCACCTATCCTATAATACGACTTGTAAAACTGGACAACACGATCCCGGAATAAAGAGGGAAGCAAATGAATCTCTAACTGAAATTTGGGCACGTCCGAAATTTACACTCAAAATTAAACTCCAATCGTCCAATTATATCAAACAAGACTTTAACTAACAGTGCCAAAATTTATATCAGCAATTATTACTCAAATAAATGACAATAATTTTTCGTCTCCGTTTTTGTAATGGTATGTTATCGTATGGTTATAAAGAATAATATATAACAAAATATATCTAGCTAGTGCCTTAAATAAAGTTCATTATTTTAAGGCGATATGTAAAAAAATATAGGTGCTTCTGTTTTGTGTATTTCATGAAATACACTGAAAATTGTAATAAATATCTGGTATATGCATTTTGACTATGACTATATAATCTAGGGTTTTGAAATTGGAAAACATGTTTTGATAAATTTTCCTCGATAGAAATAATTGTTGAAACGAGGTCTTCAAACACACTTTTTCTCCTCGTTTGACGAATAGGAACCATAATACAGAACTCAAACATATTTTATTAGGTGTGTTTTAACAATATCTAGAGATCTGATATATGAAATTTTGCTAGCTATTTTAGTTTTTTATAAAAATTATAAAACTATAATTTTTCGCTTTCGCCCTGAATCCGCCCCTCTCGCACTGAGCGTGTTTTCGCTGGGAGTGACATTGAAAAAAATAAAATTCGCATAGCCTCTTAAGATTAAGGCTATATGTAAAAGTTTCAGTGTCCCTGTTACTCCATATGCGAAATAACCGACAGTGCAAGAGGGACGGATTCATGGAAAAGTAGCAAAAAGTCGGTTTTTTTATTAATTTAAAATGTACTAAAGATGCTATCAAAATTTCGTTTAACTGGGTCCTAGATACCGTTAAAACACATCTAATAAAATATAATTGCAGGCCATATGTCATTCTAAATTGTCAGACCAGGAGACTTGGTGTCGAAAAAGACCTCATTTCAATAAATATTTCTATCGAGCCGAATTTCTCCAATTGCGTTTCTGTTTTAACAGATCCTCTAGGGATCCTAAAAGAATCCAAAAACAATGTACTATTTTATCAAAATAATAAATTATTTACTGTGGTAGATATGTAAGTTCTAAAAGTGTCGATTTTTTTTCCGTAGCGCCTTAAAAGCGGAAATATGACAAGTAGAATTATCCCAAGACTACCCAACCTAACAACAAGAGTATTGTTCTAGATTATTTTACAACAATAGAGTACAATAGAGTATTCTACAACGTAATCCATTCTAAGAAAATCCTGTAGTAAACACATTTTCGCTCATGCAACGTAATGGAAAATGTTTATATATATGCACTTAGACATGGCGTGTTAATTATCTTGTACCATGTTGTGATTCTTGTACTATCATACAAATTATCACTTGCCAAGCAAAACGTGGCAGAAAGGGTTATGGCAGAGTAAATAATTTGTGCAAGTGTGAGTTGGGCACACGCACAAAGGGTTCCAATGACAAGCTGCTAACTAAAATGGTAGCGCCTGGCAAACGATTCGCGCAGAGTACAAATTTTTTCACCATACCTGTGGGTCTACCGCGTAATTCTCATTTTCATCAACATCAACTTGAGATTGAAATTTGCCGTGCGTGCGACGACGCCCGCCTAACATGCCATCTCTTTTGCACGCGTTGAATTTTGCATGCATTTGCTTGAAGTTGATACAAATGAGAATTACGCGGTAGAGCCCCTGTACCTCGAGTAGTTACAAATAAATTCGAGGTACAGGTATCGTGGAAAAATTGGTCGTTCCAGATACGAACCTCGGTACCGCAGTCGGTAGCGCGCCTGTCATGTAAGCAGGAGGTCGCAGGTTCAAATCCTGGCCCGACAATTAAAAAAAAAAATTTGTGCTTTTAAATTTGTTTTTGATTGGTTGCAAGTTTGTAATGCACTCTAATAATAATGAAATATTACATGTCCAAAATTACCCAATAGGTACTGCTTAAAATACCCTGATTGCGAAATTATATAAAACAATATTGTTTAATGCCCTTTATTAAAAAAAATAACAATAATCATAAGTTGTGCATTTTGAAACGGATCCCCTTAAGGTGGATACGATGAGTCTCGTTCCCAAACGCACAACTTATTTTTAATAAAAAGTATTCAAATCGTGTTGGCAGTTGTTGTGCAGGATCATTTGCAAAATATTAAATTAAATAAAAACTTCGCTGGAGAAAATCCTCATTGACATGAAACTATGGTCGTCGACTGTCATAAATCACATTTATTTAATACTTTTTATACAAAAATAAGAAAAACATACATACAAAAATAAGTTGTGCCTTTGGGAACAAGACCTGTCGCATCCACCTTAAGAAAATATCCAATATATTTTTATGACAGCTCAAATTACAAATTACATATCTACTTTATTGCTAATGATTTACTTTAATTTTTATTTTATTTCCCTTTTTAATGTACTTGATTATGATGTTGACAGTTTCAGGCTAATTTTTCCAGAGAAATGTTGCAGAAACGATCACCCTGTGGCGAAGTTGGGGGCCAACATTATCTATAGACACAACAACATGACGACACTGATTTATTTGTGTGTTTATTTAACTTACAAATTTATTGCACACTTGTGTACGCTTATCTATCCTTTGTCATACAGAGGGGCATGTACCAGTTGCGTAAGTGTTTACTTTAACATACTTAAGGTTAAACGAAGTGCATAACTTAACTTTGTATTTCTTGTTTGGAAATTAAAAATTGAAAAACATTTTAGTATCTGGCAGTTAACACCAATAGTTCAGTGTTAGTGAGGTTTATAAAGCATGCTTTTGAAATTTAATGCATGATCTGGTCCAAACAAAGTTAAAACAGCATTTTAAGTTGGTTTTGAGAAGATCATGAATGACTAATTGTAAATAGAATTTCAAACTCTTGCTTTATAAACCTCACTAATACTGAACTATTGGTGTCAAATGGCACAGATCAAATTTTTCAATTTTAAATTTCTAAACAAGAAAAACCAAATTTAATTATGCACTTTGCGCTAAGCTACTGATACTTTAACCTTAAGCATACATACATACATAAATATTCTCACGTCTGTCTCCCAGAGGGGTAGGCAGAAACTATAGATTTCCATCTGCTACGATCCTGGTACACGTCTTTCGCCTCTTCTATATCCAACAATTTATTCATATAAGCTCTTCTATTCCAGGTACTTTTGACGTTGCCTTTTTCAGTACTGTATGTCGCCAATTTCTTCAGCATACGTCGTTCTAGGGCCTGGTCCAGCTGTACCTTCAACTTGTGTACCAGAAATTTCATAAATATACTAGTTTGGTAAATAAAAAAAATACACAAAACTAATCTAATTCATAAAAATAACAATACATTATTTAGATTTATTTTCTTAAAAAAATTGTGTTTTCTTGCTTGAGAAAAAATTTAAAAATATTTCCAAATTTAGAAAGCTTTCTCAGTGGAGTAGCCAGACTTATGTTATGGACGGGGGCGAACTTCCTTTAACTTCCTTTAATTTCAATATATTTTTTATAAACTCTAGCGATTCTCTAGCAGTCTAGCATTTGACATTAAACGGACCCTTAAGAGTTAATAAAACGTGCTTTTGCTCTATACTATAGGCAAATCCTAAATGTTTAGGCATCTGATTTAGGTGTCTCCTATGGTAGTGAAAACGGGCAAAGTCGGTCACTCTTATGCTTGCTTGGTTGAAACTTAAATATATATTTGATCGATTTGTCCGGGAGGGGCACCAGGTTTACTGAGGGGGCTGTGCCCACATCTGCCCCTACCTGGCTACGCCAATGAGCCCCCTCGTCTTAAGGCGATTACCATCGCCAAATTAGCAGCTCGATATTTGTCACTACAAATATCAACGGAAACCACATTGAAATAACGTTTATACTCGTATCAGCGCGCAATGCATAGTGGCTGTTACGACGCTCGCTGCGTCCTTGATAGGGTGAAATAGGAGAAAATTATACTTTTCACATGGGCGTGATTGTTCGATTGAATAATCATATGTTATGTTTATAGCTATCAAGTTTATCCATTTATCAAAGCATAAATGAATTCAATCGGCCAAGGCACTTAGGAGCAGTAGGAAATTTAAGCCAAAAAACACCATTCAGTAAAAAAAAATATTCATGTAGAAGTTTTGGTGGTATGAAAAAGAAAAATGTTGCATATGTTGTCTAAGAGTTGATTATTCATAATACATTTTTTCATTATTTTTGGTTTGACCATAAACGAGGAGTAGGCTTTAGAAGGTATCCATTTGGCGATAGTAAGGCCCTTAAGGGTATGGGTGACCCAAGATTGAGCCCCTCATTTTGCATCAAGTAGAACTGAACTCTATAATGTTTCACGCTCTGAGCCGTGGCTGTTACAACAGTCGAAATATCGCACGTTCTCGAAAAACTGCGTTTCTATTAAATGACATGGCTTCTGATTATTCGAATAAAAACACGATTTTTTCGAAATAGCAATATTTCATTCAAACAACTGGATTTACGGAAGCTGGCAGGGAGCTCCACATCTCAGCTGTACGGATGATGAACGAAGATTTGAGCTGTCGAAACGGAAGACTGACAACCTATGGGTGAAATTTTTGCTGCTCGTCGGCTATACCGGTGGTAGAAGGAGGATAGGGGAATTAGGTCGTGTAATTCCTGTGCATACTCTCCAAAATAATACGGCCAATAAAGTTTTTTTCAATGCATGTGCTCGTAAAGGCCCACTTTTTATGCATCAAAACCGAACAGAAAGTCGATTATTTTGCCCTAGGGCTTGATTATTATTATTTTATTTTTATTTATTCACAATGGTTGGCTAACCTGCAGCCTTTCCTGTGTACCATAAATGTCATTTTTTTTTCCACTGTTTAACGGCTCTGGATACAGTCCTATTGAGCCAATTACAATTTAAAGTTCACAAAATTATACGAGTATTTGTTTTATTTCCTCACACTATGCATTGAAAAACGTAGTATGATACACGGGCGTAAGAGCAATAAATTACTCGGTTACGTTTAAAACACGCGCTACGCTCGTGTTTTAAATCGTTCTCGTAATTTATTCCTTTGCGTCCTTGTAGCATAAACTACTATTATATGTAGCACCCATAACCGATTTGAGCTTTGAGCTTTTGACCGAACTTGAGCTTTGTACGAAGACAAAAGTTGCTCTGGTGCGAAATAATGCCTCACCTTAAATAGGATACCAAGTTTTTTAGCAGTAGTTTTCGCCTTTGACTCCCCTAGTTAAGGTTGGAAAACAAGTCCATACCTAACAGCTCCAGGTGGACAATCCAGGACTGTGATTGGTACAGGTGCATCTCGGAAAGTCCTTTTGGCGCTGAATAGACACGCCTGTGTTTTGGTGGCATTAAAATTGACCACGTTAGATACACCTCTGAATCCCTCGTCAAAAACAAGTAGGAAAACACAGTGCCCGACTAAACGCTCCAGCAGTCCAGGGGGCGGCACAAGATGGCCCTCGTTCTGCTCAGAAAATGAGCCATTTGATGTGTAACGTAGCAGGCAAATATGTAGTAAAATTTGGCATTTCACAAATGGCGTCGTCTGTGAGTTTCTAAACACTCACTGTTTTGCGATTTCCCTTTCGGCAAATTGTAAAATGCCCGCTGTTTTGTGATTTTTTTAAAAGATTTTTTTTAAGAAGCGCACCGACTAGCGGACCGAGGAGGAGCGTGTTAGGTTTACATTTACGTACATATTGGGAGCCGAGCGAAGCGGAGCGGAGCGAGCTCGTGTGTAAATGTGTTGTGTGGGAGCGAAGCGACACTCAATAGTTCTAATAGAATTACTATACGTCGAGAAAAGTTATAAAATGCCGAATTTTACTAAAGTGACGAAGATTCGCCAAATTGAAAAATAGCGAGCGTTTAGATACAGACGACGCCGTTTGTAAAATGCCGAATTTTACTATTTGCCTGCGACATGTAGAATTTTTTCTGTTTCGTTGCATATTAAAGTGAGACGCTCACTCACTCATGCTATTGAAAATGTAATAAAAAAACCTTTGAGATTTATTTCAGTGTTACAGTCACGTCGCAATCATGTTTAAATTCTATTAAGGTGGTACAAGAACTTATTGTATTTCTTTTACCTCTTACAATCGCTTTTCACGCACCTTTGTATATGTGCATATTCTATTAAGGTGGTACAAAAACTTATTGTATATCTTTCAACTCCTACAATCACTTTTCACGCACCTTTGTATATGTACATATTCTATTAAGGTGCCACAAGAACTTATTATATATGTTTTACCTCCTACAATCACTTTTCACGCGCCTTTATATGTGTGCAAATTCTATAAAGGTGGTAGAAGAACTTATTATATATCTTTTAGGTCCTACAATCACTTTTCACGCGCCTTTGTGTCGTTAAGGCCCGTATAAAGTGGGCCCTTTTCGGTGTTATAGAAGTGATTGAGAAGTTCTCTATCGCTACTGTAGCGCTTGCTTATGATGGTTAAGCCGTTATAAATCTCTCTTAAGCGGCATTTGTAACGCTTATTATACCGCTTAGGTGCTACTTGGGAGGTACAGTAACGCACGCCAGGTCACCAGAAATAGTCTTTTGAATTTTGTCTTTTTTATATTTTGTGTGCTATGTACTATATTTAATAAATATAATTACTTTGAAAGGTTTTTGTAAGAAAGCAAGGAAAAATTTAAAATGTAATCGGTAAATACCAACATAAAATTGGTCGGACTGAGAAAACTACCAGAGTATTTCATAGTAGGTTGATCTAAGCCACAATAAGAAATACCTTGGTCGCATATTGAATGGAGACCACGTACAGCAAAGCGCAGCGTAGGCCGCCCTCGTGCCCGCTGGACTGACGATCTGAAGGACGTTGCGGGTGGCGGCTGGATGAGGATGACTGAGGACCGCCAAGGCCTAAGTCCAGCAGTGGATGAATACGGGCTGATGGATGGATATTGATAGTAGATGACGTAGAAACCATCCCCAAACGCGACCCTTGTGCTCTGAAAAAGAACCAAAACTAGGAACAATATTGTTAGTGTCAGGTGTCTAATACTTTTGGTGCTTAATTAAAAAAAATCGGTCAAGTGCGAGTCAGACTCGCGTACTTAGGGTCCCGTATCGTGGATAAAACATTTAATTTGGTAATTTTGCTTTCGTGAATTTCTCAACCGCTATATTTTTCCTGTAATTTTTACGTAAGCACATTAGTTACCATGATTAATTTTTTTATTTTCCGGTCTACCTTTTGTAGACATAAGGGCGAGGGGGCATACATTTTTTGTGTGGTTTTCGAGAATTTCCCGAAATAGGTGTAAGTAAATCTATATATTTTTACAATCATCTCTTTAATACCTATATGTATAATCTGATACCATTTATTTTTCGTTTATTTGACTTTTTTATAGTTTCTCAATTGGATTGTTTTTCATATTTTTTAGTAAGATATACATTTATATAATCAGCTCTTTAATATCTTCAGTTTGATACCCATGTTGTATATTTAGGATTTTTTTTTTCTTTCTTTTGTATTGAAAATATTTTGAACAATAATTTTTTTTTTCATAAAGCTTTGTGGGCAAATTAATGCTATTTTTATGCCAAATTCTCAAGTCTTTATCTTTAACGGTATAAAGTTATAAGGCTGTGACATACGGACGGATGGACGGCCGGACGGACAACAGAGTGTCACCATAAAGGTTCTTTGTATCTTTTAGGTACTACGGAACTCTAAAAAATAAAGTTTAATGCTGGTACTACGTGAGATATTTTGACATGAAAAAACCCCACTTTTTTACCACATACCAAAGTTACGGTCTATAAGGACTTCTCTTTTTTTCCGGAAAATAACTTTTTTCCGGAAAAGCAATCGGAAGGTCAAGTTTGACAATAAAAAAATATGAAAATTTTTAAATGTTAATAAAGATATTATATTTTGCTTTTATAAGCTTTATTTATTTATTTTGTTTATTTATTAGTATAAAAACAATTAAAAAAATATTATCACTCGATATATTTCGGCCCTCAGTATGGGGCCGTCATCAGTAATCAATGCTATTTTTATATCGAGTGATATTTTTTTTTTATTGTTTTAATACTAATAGATAAATAATAAAAAAAAAAAATTATATTTAAAAAAAAGTTTGTGTGAAAATGTTTACTCTAGGGTAGGCATTGCCTACCATACCCTAGCGTCATACAAACTTTCTTTTTTCAAAGTGTTATTTAAATTTTTTCATATTTTTTTATTGACAAACTTGACCTTCTGGTTGGTTTTCCGAAATAAAGTTCTATGCTCGCCACTGGAAGGTAGCCGCCCTCTTACTCCACCACTGGGACAACTTATCGAATTATTTGCATACAATACTTAGTACATAATAAATATTTGTGGTTGACATGAATGCGTTATCACTTATTTATTATACAAATTACCATTTGTTTGATGTAAACTAGGTATGTACAGTTAATTTTCTGCGTAACAAGGGGTAATCTTACGAACTTTGTTTTTAGGGTTACTGTCCTTGCCTTGTTATCATTACTTACTTACTGTATCTACTGCAAACTGCAATGTACAGGGTGTGTTTTTTCTTTTATAATGCTTTCTCTACATATGTCAAAGACATTTATAAATGTATTATATTTTACTTTTAGCTTTTGATTATTTATTAGTATTAAAACAATTAAAAAAAGATTATAACTCGATATATGTCAGCCCTCGGTATGGGGCCGTCATCAGTCGAATGTAAAAAAAATGTGTCAAAGACAGAAATATTTGTTTAACGTGGGTAAAATAATGAGATTTTCTTTCAACTACTTACTTTAAATAATCATACAAAACGTCTGCATTTTTCTCGGGCCATTTCACAATTTAGCGATAAATCTAAAATTTCAAGCGCCTAATTTACCAATTTAAGAAAAACTTTTATATTGTTAAGGCGATATGTAAAAGTTTTAGCGTCCCTAGCGCGTTACTCCATATGCGAAAAAACCATCGGTGCGAGTGGGACGGGTTCGTGGAAAAGTAGCAAAAAGTCGGTTTTTTATTAATATAACATTTGCTATCAAAATTTTATTTAACCAGGTCCTAGATACCGTTAAAACCCATTATATTGTCAAACCAGGAGAAATGGTGTTGAAAAGGGCGTCATTTCAATAGATATTTCTTTCGAGCAGAATTTCTCCAATCGCGTTTCTGTTTTAACAGTTTCCAAAAATAATATAAAATTTTATCAAAATAATACATTATTTACTGAAGTAGACATGCAAATTCTTAAAGTGTAGTTTTTTTTCCGTAGCGCCTTAAATACATGATAAACATAGACCATTTTTTTTTATTGACAGTTAATGTACCACAGTTCCAAATACTACTTTGTATTTTTTTGAAGTAATCAATCTCCCACACTTTGTTTACGGAAAACTAATCACATTGTAAACTTTAAGGACCTAATTCGTAAATAAGAAATTAAAAAATTTGCAAGTACATTGCCCTAACATCTGACATATAAATTTGTTGACACATAATGTACTAGAATATGTATTTACACACACTATTTGTAAAAAAAAAAAAACGTAAATTTTCCCGATTAATGTCGCCAGTTTACCACGATTTTTGTATAAAAAATAAACACTACTCCAAATTCCAAGAACATTGCGATCCAGAAGGGCACACCATGCGTAAAGTGTCATTTTGTGAAAAACCTCCCATTGTTTCTCGCTAAGATTTATATTTAAAACTTGTAGCAGTTGATCAAAGCACGAAAAATGTGTGAAACATTTACGTAGAAATCTTCCAAGGAGTACTGAAAGTACTGGCTGGTTAGAATACATGTAAAAGGAAATCGACAAATATGAGTAATTACACATTACTCGCAACTCGATACGAGCAACAAGATACTTGTTGCTAGCTAGTTACGCCAATGCCAGAGGTAGTACCCCAAGATCCCACCGTAAAATTCTGCACCTATCTATTTTTAATTGAAATATGATTTAAATGAAAGATTAAATGAACTCAAACACCGCCACAGGGTTGCCATTCAATATATTGGCACACGAACGTTTAGAAATAGAAATATAAATATTTTATTGGTATAGAAGCACTTGAAAATTAATAAGATGGCAGTGGCGAAGGGTCCACATAACACGATTCCCATTGGCTTTCCTTTTAAAATCAGGCAACAATTATTATGTTACGAAATTAACCTACTATCTCTCGATGATTACTACATTGCAGGTACAATACAAAAGCTTAATTTGTCTAATATGAAAGTAATACAAAAACACCTGCGCAACAAATGAAAGCAAAATCTCTACATGCATTTCAATACCGCATACCGCATTCATAAAGCTACAGGCGTTTCGCGAGCAAACACCTTTATCATAACTTGCATTAATATGGCTTGTTTTTTGATACCAGCCCTAGAGAGAGTGAAAGAGATAGTGGCGCTTGCGTATTTTCTATCTAAAATGTTGTAATGATGTCAATATGAAGAGGTCAACAAATGCATACCTCTAACCTTATCGTGATTTGATCGTGTTGTTATTGCATGGATATGTTTCAAACTATTCGTTTATTCTTATTGCACACAGAAAACTTAATTCTAAATTATATAATAAAATTTATGTACAATGGCGTGCTTATCTCAATAATGAGATTTCTTCCAGCAAACCAAGGGTGATAAGGATATTTGAAATAAATAAGATATTCATATTGTGCACGATAATACTTATACATAAACAAGATTAAATTAATAGTAGATACCTAATTAGTTAAAAATAATAACAAACTACATAAAATTTACATGCCTACATAGTATAAATAAATATAACAATACATATTCAGTAAATAAATACACAATAAATGATATATGTACTTACACCTACACGATAGGTTGTCGAAGATAGTGCTCTTTTATTTTCCTTTTGAATACACCAATGGAGGGGCTATCCCTGATAGTGTGAGGAAGGGAGTTCCACAGTTTGATGGACTTAATTATTGTTTGATTTTGATTTGATTTTTTTAGTCAAATCTTTCTGCTATGTAATTGTGCGTGATAAGTGCTTGATTCTCGTGAACATATTGTTTATCGAGTCTTTTGGATAATAAAGGTATTTTTATCGTATATCTTTAATATATTATTTTTGTTGTTTTAAGCAGACATGGCAATAATGGCTGCATTGCTTCGAGTAGATTGTTGTTTGACCGATTTTCTGTTGAAAGTCAGTACAAGTGTTTTTCAAAATTTAATTATGAAAATAAAAAACATGTTATTGATATGGGCCGAGCTCGTCCGGAAATGAAAATTGATAACTCTTGTAATTGGAAGACGGATTCTTCAAACATTTCAATAGGCATGATAGAGGTATAATTTTTTTTACTTGGACTTCTCTTTTCATAAATTTCACCCTTCGCCAAGGTGGTGACCGAAGTCTTCTTTTGAGCTGAGAGCAGCCTGTGTCAACAGACCCCACTCTTCCACAAATATCTAGACATATCTCTAATAGCGATTCTTAATACAAGGATAGGAATACTATAAGATACTACTACTATACTTAACAAAGAGCAATACATAACAAAAACATCATACAAATTTAAATTATACAAGTTTAAATTTTCAATTATAAAAGTTGTTACATAAAACAAAAAGATTTTTTTTACCTTTAAGCTCCATTTATTTCAAAGAACGCAAATCAAGCCGTTAAGACGTTGCCGAATTATAGTTCCTAGTTCCCACTCGTAACCCTTACTGCTTACGGCTTCGTTTTCATGTTTCATGAAATGAATGGAGTTGAAAGGTACTTGTGACAAAATTTTGCATGGCAACCCTGCGGCGGCGTATGACTTCTTGTGTAATCTTTCATCTAAATCACATTTCGATTAAAAAACAGTTACATGCAGAATTTTACGGTGGGATCTTAGGCTATAGAGGCATTCCTGAAGCAGACTTGTTTTTTCCCAACGTAGCATGCTGTGCATCTCATTTATCGCCCAACAGTATACGGATAAAACAAACAACATCACGTTATCAACATCATGTTACATAACATAGTTATTATTTATTTCATACCAGCCTTTTGCCTGCGGCTCTGCCCGTGCTGAGCGTCACTGCCTCTGGCTACTTTTCCTGGGACTGTTGCTGCTCAGGTCCGTTAGTGTGATTAAATAGCCCCCTAGCTCACAGTGAAAGCTGCACTGGACTCCATCCACATCCAATCATTATCTATTTTACCACTGGTCACCCCTTAAGAGGCGTCATCACACGCAAACCTCCGTACAAACGCTGTCACCACATTGTGGGAATATGGAATTATATATAGGTATAATATAATATTTTAGGTTGAAACCATTAACATTATCTAGATCTATGTTTAATTCGAACTAAAAATCGTAAAATTTGAGTAATATCTTAACAACAAACATCTACAATACGTGAATTAAACGGTTTTTTACCAAACGTGTAGCCGAATGTGCTAGGCTCTTATTGTTTTAGACAAAATCAAAAAATTAATACGATTTAAACATCAAAATGTTATCTAGATTTATTTTAACCAAAAATAATGTTAAAACGTCCACTCTTGCCAAAATCTGGTATCTCCTGAAACATGTTTTCAATTTTGCGCCCGCGATGAAATCGGCACGATTGTATTGTCTTCGCAAGTTTCATGGAGCGTGCACCTTATAGCGAAATGAAACAGTACAAAATGAAACACCCACAACTGTGTTGGTCGCGTCATGATTGTGGCTATGCGAATTTTATTTTTGCCACTGTCACTCCAAGCGAAAAATCGCACAGTGCGAGAGGGGCGGATTCGGGGCAAAAGGGAAAAAAGTTGGTTTTATATTTTTATTAAAAAAACTAAACTAGCTAGCAAAATTTTCAAAATCAAATATCTAGATATTGTTGAAAACCATCTAATAAAATATGTTTGAGTTCTGTACAAGGCTGCTACTCGTTAAACGAGGAGAAAAAGTGATTTAGAAGACCTTATTTCAACAATTATTTCTATCGAGGAAAGTTTATACAAACATGTTTTCCAAAGTCAAATCCCTAGATTATATAGTCAAAAGGCATATACCAGAAACTGGTTATAAATTTACGTGTATTTCATGATATACACAGAAAAGAAACACCCGTATTTTTTTCACATGTCGCTTTAAGAGCCCGGTACGCAACGACAACAACTTTGATGCAAAGCATTTTATTAAACATTTATATAAAAATATTTAAAAAATACTTCGCATCAAAAAGATGAAAAATACGGAGCGTGTTCTTAAATGTGTTCTATGCATAGAGTTGAATTGATCGTAAGTATTAAGTTAGGCTGGTCGTCCATAAGGCCTTGTTAAGACAGAAAAAAAAACAGTTACCACTAAAGCTGCTTGAATATAATCGCTTTCTATGTTTTGGACAGTTTAGTATTTTACTCGCGCTGTGTTGCCGCGCATCGACGAGTTTAGTACAGTCAATTTTGCTGTCAAAGTGAAAACGCGCGCGTTGTATTTGAGGTTGTCTTTTGAAGTTGTTTAGAAATAAGTAGATATTTACTTTGTTTTTAAATTTAAAATATTTAAAATTTACTACCTAAAAATGCAGATACTTGTTCTTAAATAATCACTTTCTGTGTTTAACTTTATGCATGTTTTTTACTAATTAAGTTTTGCATGCTGTGCGTGCGCGGCTTTGGATGGCAATCTAGCTCGTAACTTCAGATATTTCTTTGATTGTTATCTGTTGATGCCTAAAAAATTTAATAAAAACATTTAAAATGAAATGGTCAGAATCGACCACTTGCAAATTTTTCAGTCAGTATTTGAAGCATGAGTGCTTGTACACAATTTAAAAAAATCATGATAACAGATGATTACGTTGAAATAACAGGAAAAGTATAGTATATATATAAGTATAGTATAGTAGGAAAAGTATAGTATGTATAGTATATATATATATTGTTAAGCTTGTTTTTGCTGCCTTAATGTTGCTATGGAATCTATATTGTTGTTATTATCAGATATAATTAATCAGATATTTACATTTCAAACCTGTATCTTAATATATAAAATTATAAATAAAAATATTCATTCAAACTTACCTTTAAAACAAAACGGCAACATAAGTATAACACACGAAGGGCAAATTTCCTAGCCCTAGTCAAAATTCGAACAAATTACGGGAAAAAAAAGTCTGGTATTTCAGGGAGCGCAGAAAAGCTGCCAAAAACAATAAAAGAACCAAAATCTTTGTCCAAATTTAAAAAACTATTGAAATATTACGTCACTACCAATATTAAAACAATGATTAAATAGAATATTAACAATTATCTAAAACTTAGTGACTAAGTAGAAGATTAATAATGCTTAATAGATATTGTTATAAAATTGATGGGCCAAGTAGGATTGTTAGCTTGTAACTATTTACTTGTTTTAATAGTTTTAGACTTTAGAATACATATCTGATGTTATAACTGTTGTGTTTGAGCACTACAATATGTCAGCTTGCACTGGACCCACTGGTCGTGTAATATATTTAACTTTAGTATACATATCTGATGTAATAACTGTTGTGTTTGAGCACTACAATATGTCAGCTTGCACTGGACCCACTGGTCGTGTAATATATTTAACTTTAGTATACATATCTGATGTAATAACTGTTGTGTTTGAGCACTACAATATGTCAGCTTGCACTGGACCCACTGGTCGTGTAATATATTTAACTTTAGTATACATATCTGATGTAATAACTGTTGTGTTTGAACACTACAATATGTCAGCTTGCACTGGACCCACTGGTCGTGTAATATATTTAACTTTAGTATACATATCTGATGTAATAACTGTTGTGTTTGAGCACTACAATATGTCAGCTTGCACTGGACCCACTGGTCGTGTAATATATTTAACTTTAGTTAGATATTATTAAGTTCTCATTTTAAGTGAATATGTAAATGTTCTGAGAAATAAAGAATCCTAAACCTACCATATTTTTAGGATTGCGTATCCGTATTGTGGGGTGGTACGGAACCCTTTGTGAGCGAGTTCGACTCACACTTGCCCAAATTATTGTTTTATAAGGTACGAGTAACAAACGTACAGATAGTTTTTCATATTTGTTTCTGTTATTTTCTCGATTTGGGTTTATCTTTTCTGAGAATTCTGTAGAATACAGATAATGAATCTACGGCATACGTTTATTTATCGGTTAATGATTTATTTATTTCTTTATATTTATTTACTTGTATAGCTTTACAGACTAAATCTAATGCACTATACTATTTAAAAAAACGATAAAAATCGAATACAGAAATCAATACAAAAAGATAATTATAAAACAAAAAATAGGTAATATTAATAATTCAAATAAAATAAAACATTAACAATAAACATTGTTTAAGAACATTTTCATTCCTCACAAAACTTTAAGGCGTATGATCACGCTAAATAAGCAGTTCGATGTGTGTCAGTACAAATATCAACGGAAACGACATTGAAATAATGTTCATTTCAGCGTGCCTTGAAAAGTGGCTGTTACGACAACCACTGCGTCTCCGGCTAGCGCAAAATAGAAGTAAATAATACTTTTCACATGGACTCCATGAACGGAAAAAAATTTTGAACTTAAATTTTTTAGATCTAAAAATTTCCTATAATTTGGTGAAATAAAAATTAAAATCGCTTTAGGCGTTTGGAAGGAGTAAAAGTATTCTTGTGTTAATCATGTGAAACTTTCAATGACTTTCGATTTTTTTCGTCAAAACTTACAATAGGAAAACAGTTTATGAAACTTAAAATTTATTTTTGTTTTGACTCTATAATGCCTATCATATATTTTTATGAAAGTTTTTAGACCACCCGTGTGGGAGGAGTAGGCCTTCAAAGACAAGTCCAAATTGCAGTTGGTGTATCCATTCGCCTTAAACATCAATGTTCTACCTACACCCTATAAGTCTATCAGAAAAAATACCACACCCTGGAGCCGATACCGAGAGTGCATTGAGCTTTGTGACTGCACAAACCAGTGGAGACTCATTACGTGCCACTAGGGTTGCCAGATGTCCGGTTCCGGTCCGGTTTTTTGAACGGATGCCCGGTCTAGAAAGTTTTGGAATACCGGACAATATAATGTCCGGTTTTTTTTTATACGCGGTATGTATACCTCACGCACGATATGGTACAATATGTGTGTGTGCAGTGTGCCCATCTCCAATACCATCGTAAAAAGAGTTTTTTGCGTAATGGGTAATGTATGGATGGACTGACGAAAAAAATCGACTAGGTGTGAATTCCGTAACAAGTGAATTATATTTATATTTGAATTTAAAGAAACAATTTCTGGCAATAAAAGTTTATTAAAAGCAGTAGCATCTAGTTCCAAATATGTTAAAAAGTGATTTTTTGCTTACCAATAGAATAATAAATATAAGTTTTAATGTACTAAATTTACCAAGTGGTTCATTGTGATCACCCTCAGTAATTTCCGTTAATTTTCTCAGTTTGATCTGGCCAAAAGCAAAGGGTCCCCCTTTACACAAATTGTACAAAAAAAAATCATACCATTTGATACGAAATGTTCGGTTTTTTTATCTGGACCATCTATCAACCCTACGTGCCACAGAAGTGCCAGCAGAAGATGTAGCCAACAGTCGATGCGAGCGAGCATGGAGATACTTGTTGGGCACAAATAATTGACAAACTTCTGCGACAAGTTTAGTGCAGTCCGAATCACTACGCAGTATTCGGCATGCGGTCACCAACAACTCATAAGCTCGTCTCACCTCCAGAGCGTTGAATCCGAGCATGCCTAGCAGGTATTTTGTAGGGTATATAAAAGGGTATAATCCTAACTTTTTTTGAAACAAAAACTACAAAAGCTAATAAAACTCGGGTGAAGCCATGGTGAAAAGCTAGTCATCAATAAATTTCCTTATTTGTCCCTTCGACCAAAATCAAATAAATGGACGGGCCATAGCGTTAAGATTTTTGAAGTTTGTAAAGTGAGCGCCGGCTCTCACTTCATCTCTGTCTCTGTCTGTTAGAAGAGTGACAAGTACGCTTATTATTACATGCCATCCAAATAACTGACGAAAAAACGCCTTCCTGTGCATTTACAAAGTGCAAAAAGCAAAATAAATACTTACAATTAGGTATTGAAGTATAGTATATATCCAATTGCTTAGACTCGTTATGAGTGAGCAAATTGTAAAGACAAGGCCCGTCCATTCATTTTATTTTGGTCGAAGATTTTTCCCGTCAATATTTCGCAAAATGTTCATCCCTTATCAGTGCCCACACCGTGATTCGTGATCGGTTGTTTGTTATTGAATATTATGTTTTGAAGAATTACGCAAATGACCTCAGTCGATGCTTGATGATTTCTTGAGATAAATGAATAAGTCGACAAACAAATACTACCGACGAAAATGGATGTTTTGAAATCTGCTGATTGAACTGAACATGAACCAATAATTTTTTCAATGCAAGTGCTCGTAAAGGCCCACTTTTTATGCATCAAAACCGAACGGAAAGTCGATTATTTTGCCCTAGGGCTTTAATATATATATTTTTTTATTTATATACAAGAAGTTGGCTATTCTGCAACCTTTCCTGTATAGCATAAATGTTATACTTTTTTTTCCACTATTTAACGGCTCTGGATACAGTCCTTTTGAGCCAACATAATTTAAAGTTCACAAGATTATATTTGTTTTATTTCCTCACACTATGCATTGAAAAACGTAGTATGATACACGGGCGTAACAGCAATAAATTACTCGGTTACGTTTAAAACACTCGCTACGCTCGTGTTTTAAATCGTCCTCGTAATTTATTCCTTTTCGCCCTTGTAGCATAAACTACTATTTCGAAATTTACAATTGCACTTGCTGAACTGTGAAAAAAAATGGACTAAGAGCGGACGACCTCAAAGGTGAGGTAAATCATTAATGAAACTCGGGACAATACTTGTCTGAGGCACCTTTTTGCCAAAATCGTCGCACTGAGAGGACTGGTGGGTTCAGGAGTTATGGGGTGGGAAAGAAATGAAAATAAGGTTAAAATATTGTCATAAATTTTTATTGCAAACAGTTCCGCTATGTTACCATTACACTTAAAAAAAAACTATCTCGCTCTTCAAAGTCGTCGTCAGCCATAAGGCTGCATATAAAATCAGATTGAGCACCTCATTTTGCATCAATCAGAACTGAACTTTATGACGTTTCCTTTTAGTTTAAAATAGCGCGCCCTAAGCCGTGGCCGTAACGACCGCACCAAGAAACGCGCACTCACGAAAACCTGCGTTTTTATTGGCTTCTAGATGAAATTATTAAATGTTCCAAAATGTTTAGACGGGGTTGAATTCGTTAATGAATACACACTTTATTGTACACGGTTAAATAAAATATTGAGTACAGAGTTTTGGACACACAATGTTGTACAAGGGCGGACTTGTTACTTAAAGCGATTTCTTCCAGCCAACCTTTGGGTGGTGAAGAAAGTATTATTTGACGTAATGTGGAAGTGGGATACCAAATTTACAAAATAAATAAGAGAAACAAAACCAATAAAGTGAATATACCTAACAACTTAATTACTCGTATATTGTATTTATATACTCCTACCTAAATAAATTTACAAAATATAATAAATAGCGTCTGGCTGTCAATTATAAATATGTTGTATCGGGTGTAAAAATAACGTGCTGTGAAAATTAAACCACGACTGCTTATACTGAACCACTTCCATAAAATAATTTTTTTCATAGCTACCTACTTGTCATGTTCTATGGGAAAGTGATTATTTTTTGCAATAGAATTCGCTTAGATTAAATTATGTTCGAAAAACATTTTGAGATTTCGGTTTAATAAGCAGTATTTTCGAGCTTGAGGTCTAAAAAACCTCATGATGATGAATATTTTTACGAAAAAGCTGCAACTTCCATTTGCCTTCGTGTGACGTCACGTGAGAAATGACTGTTTAGAAATGTGTCCTTTGCTATAAAGATACTTAACTTATAAAAATTTGCTGCCAACTGATTTGACAGATAGATGACAGATGAGTAGACAGACAGAGACAGACCACTTTTTTATAAGCAATGACACATCACAATCAGTATAATGTCTGAAATCCTCAAGTGACGTCCAAACCGACAATTATTTAAAAAATCATGAAAAAATAATAGTTAATTCATATACCAAAATAATGAAAACTATGTCCTAAAATGGCGTATATCACCTGAAAAATTTTTTAAATAAAATCTTTTTGAAATTAAGCTATGGGAATTGTTATACAATTCGATAAGGGTTTCGACAATTTAATGGGGAGTGATAGTGGCTAAATTATAATGAATAAATAATGGGTTATCTACTCTCCTTAATCGTATGACTCCGTCTCTTTCCAAACAATCTGTTTTTGTGGTTAAATTGTATCTTGCAAAATTGTAAACCAGTCATTTTCTATACGTAGATTTTATGGCTGCTTTGCAAGCCGATTTAGCACATTTGGCTTTTGTATTATTTCAATGCAAGTGCTCGTGAAGGCCCACTTTTTATGTATCAAAACCAAACAGGAAGTCGATTATTTTGCCCTAGGGCTTTATTGTTATTATTTTTTTTATTTATTTACGTTCTCGCTAACCTGCAACCTTTCCTATGTACCATAAATGTTATACTTTTTTCCACTGTTTAACGGCTAGAGTCCTTTTGAGCCAATCATAATTAAAAGTTCACAAGATTATATTTGTTTTATTTCCTCACACTATGCATTGAAAAACGTAGTATGATACACGGGCTTAAGACTAATAAATTACTCGGTTACGTTTAAAACACTCGCTACACTCGTGTTTTATATCGTTCTCGTGGTTTATTCCTTTTCGCCCTTGTAGCATAAACTACTATTATGTCACATGTTGTATGATTTGTCTAATCTAATCGATATTTTATTTATTCAACACTTTTCCTCTATGATCAACACACACTTGATTTTTATTTTACCGAAATTAGAAATGAACCCCATCACTAAATACAGCTGTCATAGGTGCCAACTCTTGTTGCCCCTAGTATAGGTACATACATACACATAAATTTTACATATACAATATACAACGTGTAACAGAAAGGTGTAACCATATTTGAAGAGCTTATTCAGTCAGTGGTATAGAACAACTTTTACTATGGAACAAAACCTGTATATCGAAAAAAAAATTACTTGCTTCATAGGAAAATGCAATGCCGCTCGGCTGAAATGTATGAAAGGGCAGATTTCTTATTTGAGATTTCAGGGTTGTCTCCATACTAAAAGTTGTTCTATACCATTGACTGAATGAGCGCTTCAAATATGGTTACACCTTTCTGTTACACGTTGTATAATCAACATAATTTTGTTTGCTGTGGACCGCCGATATCAAATGTTTGCCCACCCCCGCGCCGTAGAGGGTAGAGGGTCTATAAAGCGGCAAAACTATCGATGCGCGTCACGTCGTCGTAGCGCTTGCTACGTCGTAGCAAAAGGGGGACGTTTAGACTACAGCGCGGCGTAGCAGAGTTACTAATACATTGTTATAGAGACAATCCACAAGTTTTCATTTCGTGTTAGGTTAGTTAGTTAACTTAATAAAAAATTACATGATATATAGATGCACTTGCACTCGTTTCACTGTTTAAAAGACTAATTTAACCCGACCGGTTTCGGTTTTACACCATGATCAAAGGTTTGGTTGAACTACTCGTACTTGGAAGTTTTTCCGGTCAATAAATTTAATTTTATTATTTTTTAATTTTTTAAATTTATTGCACGGAATAACTTTCAAGTAGTTCAATCAAAACCTTGATGATGGTGTAAAACCGAAACCGGTCGGGTTAAATTAGTTTTTTAAACTGTGAAACGAGTGCAAGTGCATCTATACATTAGTTGTTATCCAAGTTTCACCAAGTGCTGACAATCGCAAGTATTAATCATATAATAAAAAATACATTAAGATATCTTTATATGCTTCATACTCGTACATTAACACGTTTGAATATATATTTTTATTCATTAGTTTTAGAGATACTGTGTGTTTTTTATAAAATTATGATTATAATGTCAAAAATGAATTTTGTAACTGAATAATTAAATATGTGACATGTAAATTTTATTGATGTTTTATTTTTTAAATATTCGCATGCTAGCTTCTTATTAGCTGAATAAGGCGATTTCTCTGCATAACTTTTTTCCATCATATGTATAACCCTATTCTAAGCAAATAAACCATTTATGATTTATGATATTTTGAAAAAAAAAACAAGGAATAAGGTAGTAGCTGAAGTGTAGTGTATATGAAGTGTAGGAAGCTGAAGAGCTACAGTACATTTGCCTAGCAATAAATTAAAAAACTAGCCGTCAATGTCAAGTGTCACTAATGCTCTATTCTGAGCACTATTGATTGCTCTATGGTCACGCCATTTTGTTTAATTTTTAGTTTAAACAAAACTAGTTACTGGCAAAGGCACGAAAGCCATTATGCCCACAATGGCTTTTATTTAAAAGTCCAAGATTAAAAAATTTATTAATGTATGTAAAAGTGCAAGTTTTGGGAAAAGGTGAAATACAAATCGCTTAGCTTTTTACCTACTTTCATTTTAGTTAATAAAATTAGCGGGTTAGTAGTTCGAAATGTTGTGGATTGTAACCGTTTCGTAGCATACGCACTTCTATATCTATACATATTTATAATAAAACAGTAGAACCCGGTGTGTCTGTATATTGAAGAAAGGTAATAAAATAGAAAGGAGAGGGACTAAAGAAGAGTAAAAGAACACGAATCAGCTATTTTTAGAATTCTTTTCTGTCTGTTTGTTTGTTCGTGCACATCTGCGAAACCACTGATCGGATTCGGGTGCGGTTTTCTTTATTATCATCGTAGTGACCCTGGTTATATATAAGTCATAAGGAGTGATAATAAAATAACACCCGAGCCGAAAGGTTGAATAAACGCGGGTAGAGCCGCGGGCAAAATGTAGTTGTTATATAAATTAACTAGTTCAAAGGGTCTTCAATGAAATGAGTCTCAGATTATATCTCTGCACGTGTCACAAAATGTCCTTGTGTGATAAAACTAACCACTGTGTATTTTAAAATGAATTATTATGAAGTTTGACAGCGTCACATCACGATCACGAGAGAGAAGATACTCGGCGCGTGCTAGTCGCGAATATCAAAATCTAATACAGGGCAAGACTTAAGGGAAGATGGTCAAATTTTGATGCCTTTTTTGTGCAACTCTGATATAACTTGAGACTTTGGGACACGAATGCTTGTTTCATATTTTTAATTTACCTTAATTCACTTCATTCGTTTCGTAAAAAAGCATTCGTGTCCCAAAGTCTCAAAATATGATACATGAGAATAAATACTTTTGCTTTAAAAGCTTTTTTTAACCGTTTTATTATATATATATATAGATTCTTACGAATATTAAAGTAGAAATTGAATAAAAAAGAAAATTTTCGATATATATTTCGACCCACTTGGGATCGTCTGACGATCGACTTCGATCAGATTCGACTGACGACGATCCCAAGTGGGTCGAAATATATATCGAAAATTTTCTTTTTTATTCAATTTCTACTTTAATATTCGTAAGAATCTATATATATATATAATAAAACGGTTAAAATATGATACAGTTCCCTTAAGGGGCTTCGTATCGCTAAAGGGTACTTTCTAAAGCCTACTCTTCGTTTATGGCCGAATCAAAAATATTGAAAAATATGTATATGAATTATCAACTGTAACACAACGTAAGCAACATATTTCTTTTCCATACCACCAAAACTTCTATATGAAAAAAAAATCCTAACGAATGTTGTTTTTTCGCTTGAATTCTCTACTGCTCCTATGCGGCTTTGTCGATTTAATTCATTTATGCTTTGAATAATAGATAAACTTGATAGCTATAAACAAAACATATGATTATTCAATCAAACAATCACGTCCATGGGAAAAGTATTATTTTCTCCTATTTCGCCGTATCAAGGACGCAGTGAGCGTCGTAACAGCCACTACGCGTTGCGCGCTGATATGAACGTTATTTCAATGTCGTTTCCGTCGATTTTCGTAACGATAAACATCGAGCTGCTAATATGGCGATATTAATCGCCTTAAATCTTGCCCTGTATTTTGATATTCGTGAGCACGCGCCGAGTATCTTCTCTCTCGTGATCGTGATGTGACGCTGTCAACATTATAATAATTTATTTTAAAATACACAGTGGTTAATTTTATCAGACAAGGACATTTTGTGATAATTAACACGCGCGGAGATATAATCTGAGACGCATTCCATTGAAAACCCTTTGAACTAGTTAATTTATATACCAACTAGCCATTTGCCCGCGGCTCCATCCGCGTTTATTCAACTTATTGTGATATTGTAATTCAACTTAGTGTATAAACGTAATAATTTTGCACGAGTATCCCAATGTCTAATTATGTTCAATTGCACGCAATACTTTATCTACGACTATTAAAAATATCGTCTTTATTTATAATATTAGAAGAAGAACAGTCGTTCATGAAACTCGGAGGCGTCGTCATCCCGGTTATGCTGCCTTGAAGGCCAATCAGGATAAAGGGGGCGTGGCTTAAGAAATAAGGTCGGGAATTATTTCTCGTCTCTGTTGTTGATTAGCTTTCTAGTGGTTTTATAATAAATTGGGCCAATCGCGGCGCCGAATCGCGGTGTTATAATGTCGGATAAAAAATGTAGGCACTTGTAAGCTTTTGATGTTGCAATTACCTTATTGCAGTATGGGAGTAAATAAAAAATCGTCATGTCATTTGTACGCTAATGATACAATCGAATAAAAATTAAAATAATTTTATCTATCACCCAACCTATAACCACAAAATAGATACACAAAGTCCAGCTTCATACAACTAGCAAAAACAGGCGCACTCACACATAAACGCGTACTTACTCGCGGTCTAAGTCGGTCGAATGACAATACGAAGTATGTGCGCCTGTTTTTGCTGGTTGTATGAAGATGAAGCTGGCCTTCTGTATCTACCTATTTTGTGCTGTAACTTTTCTGTCCTATCTTGGAGCCATTCTGGTGCATATTTGAAATTATGTTTTGACTCGTGCGTCTGTTTTCACAAGCACTTAATTTTACCTGATGCATTAATTTGACCCAAATCTTGCATAAAGATAGCAAAAAGACCGCTTTTCGGAAAAAAAATCACAAGATGGTAACAATCGAAAAAAAAAAACAAATTCACTAAAAACTTGAATCTTACCTTTTCTTGCGTCCCCCTAAATAAGTATGTATATGACTGTAGTTCCAGTTAAGGCGTATGACCACGCTAAATAAGCAACTCGATGTGTGTCGGTCGGTACAAATATCAACGGAAACGACATTGAAATAATGTTCATTTCAGCGTGCCTTGAAAAGTGGCTGTTATGACAACCACTGCGTCTCCGGCTAGCGCAAAATAGGAGAAAATAATACTTTTCACATGGACGCCATGAACAAAAAAAAATTTTGTACTTAAATTTTTTAGATCTAAAAATTTCCTATAATTTGGTGAAATAATGATTAAAATCGCTTTAGGCGTTTGGAAGGAGTAAGAGAATTCTTGTGTTAATCATGTGAAACTTTCGATGGCTTTCGATTTTTTTTTGTCAAAACTTACAATAGAAAAACAGTTTATGAAACTTGAAATTTATTTTTGACTCTATAATGCCTATTATATATTTTTATAAAAGTTTTTGGACCACCCGTGTGGGAGGAGTAGGCGTTCAAAGACAGGTCCAAATTGCAGTTGGCGTATCCATTCGCCTCAACGTGCTTGCTCTATTATCCTGTATGAAGAGGTCAGGGATGCTATTCCATAGCAGATAGCTTTGTGACCACGTTTATCATTCACGTTTTGCTTCGAAATATTGCTCTTTAGCAATAAAGTGAATATTTATTTTGCATTTTGCATCGGTTATCAAAAATACGCATTATCATGTTACAGATATTCTATCTCACGAAGAAGCTATGCACGCACGCGCATTTTTTCTGCTGTGCGTAACCTCAGGAGCGCTACAAAACGCGCTTATATATGTAAGTAAGTCACTAGTATAACCATAGTCAAATGAACTTCATGAGAGAGAATATGTGTATAGCTCAGGATATATAATTTGCCCCGATTCACCTTGTAACTTATAAGGCGAATCGGTGCAAATCATATTTCCATGATAATGGTACCGATGCGGTGAAGCACATCTCAACTTATTTGACAGGACTAAACTTAATTTAAGTGTTCTGTCCTTGTCTTTTCGATAAATAAAGAAAAAGACAGGACGCTTAAAATAAGGTTAGTCTTGTCAAATTAGTTAAGTTGTGTTATGCCGAATTGATACAATTGCGTATTTTTGATACCGTGTTTGAAAGCGGTTAGACAATACCTTTGCCTTGGCACTTTACAGATATTCTGTCTCATGAAGTCCGCTTGACTATGGTGTGACGTCATGACGTGTTCAGATAAGTGCCGTTTATGTGTGTTGCGCGTTTTGTATCGCTTCCGACGTTACGCACACCAGAAAAAGTGCGTGTGTACGCACTACTACAACTATAGCCAAACAGACTTCATGAGATAGAATACTCGTATCTGTATCTGTACCATTCAAATTCTATTATTAATTATTGTAGATAAATAGTAATAGCAAATTTTTAAAATATTTTTTATAAAATATCTTAGGACATAGTTTTCAATATTTTGGTAAATAAATTATCCATAATTTTCCATGTTTTTTTTGAAGAATTGTCCGATATGACGTCACTTGAGAATTTCAGACATTACAGTGATTGTGGTCTGTCTCTGTCTGTCATCCAGCTGTTAAATCAGCCGGAAGCAAAATATTATAAATTTGTCTTGATAGCAAAAGACACATTTCTTAACAGCCATTTCTCAAGTGACGTTACACGAAGGCAAATGGAAGTTGCAGCTTTTCCTAAAAAATATTCATCATCATGAGGTTTTTTAGACGACAAGTTCTAAAATACGGCTTATTAAACCTATTTTCAAATTAACACACCTTAACATAATTTAATCTAAGCGAAATTTCGAAATTGGCTGGATTTCCCTAAAGATAAAAGTCACGTGACATTTGTTCAGACCTCGTCCCCCGCTAAGTGACACTGGACAACAACATCCACTCCCCGAATAAGCATCACGTGTTTTATGGACGCCCCCTAGGCAGTTTTAGGTAGGTAATCAAATCATAAAAACCGTGAACAACATTATATAAGGCCAGACCTCCCAAACCGAAAATATTTTGTTTATAAAAAGTTGACCCATATCCCAAAGTTGCTTATTATCTTTTATAATGTATTTCATCCACTATCAACCTGTTTAAGTCGGTTGTAGTCAGATGCATATTAGCTAGTGCTGCCTGAATATCGATTGTGTTTTTATCGATGAAGTTCACAAGCTATAAATATAGCTATAGCTAAATAGCTTGTCAACTTCGTGCTTACCGCTCCCGCTACACCACCCGCATCCTCTCCGAAGCCGTACCCCAACCTCTGTACTCCGTGGGAGCGGTAAAGAACAGATATCATGACGTGACCAACTCAGTTATGGGCGTGGCCAAATGTCATGCTGTTTCATTTTGGTATAGGGTGCACGCTCGATGCACGAGCCGATTTCGTCGCGGGTGCAAAATTGAAAACTTGTTTCAGGAGAAACCACCTTTTGGTGAGACTGTGAACGTTTTCAAACATTATTTTTGGTTATTATTAATTTAGAGTATATTTTTAATGTTTGAAGAGTATTAATTTTTTGATTTTATTTAAAACAATAAAAGCACATTCGAGTAAATTTTTTGTAAAAAACAGTTAAAATTATGTATTTAAGGGGTTTTTTGTTAAGATATTACTCAAATAGTACGATTTTTATTTCGACTTAAACAAAGATCTAGATAATGCTAATGTACTCAGCCTAAAATATTTTCTCAATGCAAGTGCTCGTAAAGGCCCACTTTTTATGCATCAAAACCGAACAGAAAGTCGATTATTTTACCCTAGGGCTTTATTATTATTATTTTTTTAATTAAGTGACAATGGTTGGCTAACCTGCAGCCTTTCCTGTGTACCATTAATGTTATCCTTTTTTCCCACTGTTTAACGGCTCTGGATACAGTCCTTTTGAGCTAATCATAATTTAAAGTTCACAAGATTATATTTGTATTATTTCCTCACACTATGCATTAAAAACGTAGTATGATACACGGGCGTAAGAGCAATAAATTACTCGGTTACGTTTAAAACACTCGCTACGCTCGTGTTTTAAATCGTCCTCGTAATTTATTCCTTTGTGCCCTTGTAGCATAAACTACTATAATAACATTCCATAGACACCCCACAATGTGTCGACAGCGTTTGTAAGGAGGTTTGCGTGTAACGTCACCAAACCCAATTTTCATTAGTATCAACGAAACAACAAATTGGTGTTTTTAGCTAATACTGAAATATTTTGAAGGAAAAAAAATATAAGATTAAGTAGAATCCCTTCATATTTCTATTACCTATTTTATGAAAAAAAAGTCAAGTTGATTTCAAAATTGAAATCTTTTTTTTTAACAAAAGTATAAATCTTAATACATTGTTTATAAATAGAATCCCTAGCAAAAGATTAATAAATCAAATATATTTTTTTCAATACAAGGAGAGTCCGAATTCCTTCAAACGAATCCTCGAAAGTCTGGCGTTGTTCTTGCTCGAGGCTCATGTACAGTCTTAACATTAATATGTGGACACACGGGACAAAAGCACGATTTTTTTTTTTTATGTACTACATGCTCATGTACAGTCTTAAGTGGGGAGGGGCGGCACATCTGGCTAGACGGAAAGACTGAAGGTGTACTAGGGCAGTTACAGAGTGACAGCCGAGGCCAGAAAAGCGGTCAGTGGATAGACCGATGGCCCGATGGTGAGACAATATTGTCTGGACTGTAGGGGGGCAGTGGATGAGGCTGGCGAGAGACCGACGAAAATGGCGTAGAGAAGAGGCCTATGCCCGACAGTGGGTGGATGTGGGCTGAATGATGATGATGATGATGAGGTTAACCTAAAACTATTTACTTCACTGTTCAGCAAGTAGAAGGTCTACAAATTTAATTTAATTACAAAAAACATGATCTATCGGCAACAATCGAACCCGGGTCTAGATTGAGAGTCCAACGTCCTACTGACTGAGCTAACGCTGCTTAGTCAAAAAAGGAGACGGCCAGTTCTCCATAAGCAAAATGCCTTAAGAGTGTACACAAATATATTGTGGTCAATGATAAAGAACAAATTCAAAATAACACGGTTAGACTATCCATTTATAACGGACACCATCTTTTAATAACTTTTCATGATAAATCGTTTTTATTTTGAGGTTATTTTCATATGGCATTGCGAAAATAAACTTAAGCGCGTTTGAAACGTTCATAGTTGTAACAATGTTTCACGATAATTCTGATATATTTAAAAGAGTATGCTCGAATGTCAGTTGTAATGTAATCTCTATCAAAATCCAGAAGAAAAGCATGAATCGTGAAATAAAAAGCTGGGACTGCCGATTGCGTCACGCATGACTCTTATCACGCACGCTGGAAGCGTAGTTTGTGGACTACTTGGTAGATGGCGCGCGCTTTCGTTTCGTTCGGTGTTCGCTCTCATGACCGGCTGCAACATTAAGTACTTATTTATTTTAATATATATGTCCGTGTTATTATAAAAGTGAAACTAGCTACGAAAAAATCTAACAAAAATTATAGTATAAATTTATTTCATGTACGCGGTTAAGGCCGATTCTGACCGTTTCCTTTAACAAGCTGTCGTGTCAGTTAATAGGGTTCTGACAGGATTCTGACAAAACAAATTCAAGTTATAAGATATAAATACTACGGTAAGTAATTACTAAAGTGCATTACCCTAGAAATCAATTAGAAGCAAATTTAAAAGCACAAATATTATTGAAAAAAATCCCTGGGCCAGGCTTTGAACCTGCGACCTCCTACTTACATGACAGGCGCGCTACCGACTGCGCTACCGAGGTTCGTATCTGGAGCTACGAATATTTCCACCATATATGTACACCGAATTTTTGTAACTACTTGTTATACCAGCTTGTAATACACATACTGAACGCTCATGAGCTCACGATCTTTGTTTGTGATTGATTTCTAGCTGGTAATGCACTCTAATAATATTTAGAGTATTCAAAGCGATGTATTTGGCAATAAAAACATATAATACTACGGTAAGTATCCAATCACCTTTAAATGTCACTTTCATTATCAGTGTACGTCTCGATAAAATAATAAATTAAATCTGCAAGTGACATCACTCACTCACTGTGTCCCAATACTTTCAACTAATGAGAAAACATCGACAATCTGAATGCTACTCTATTTATCAGGCTCACGTGGCACGGGCCGGGGTCGGAGCGGGCGCGGCGGTGAGGGCGGACGGTGAGGGCGGGCGGGAACGCCTTGACTTGAGTCTTCAATGCGCATCGATAATAATTATTATAACAAGACAAACAACTTGTTATGATAAATAAAAGCGATTACAGAATAACGGTCAATTCACTACATAGTATAAATAATATACATTTATATAATTTCGCTAGCCTTTCGCCCGCAGGTCTGCCCATTTAAATTTAAATTTTGCCCCGTTTTCGGCTTGGTGGTTACTTTATCAACACCCCGTATAGCCTATATTATGTCGACGCTTCTGCGCTCCTGCGCTCCTCAACTCGTTACTAGACCACTCGTCAAATATAAGCAATATAGTAAACTATTGTTATACGAATTGCTCTTATCTAAAAGTTGTATTTCGGCCGTTACAATTATTTCATAATATTTTGTAACAAATACGGAGATTGGTGGGCCATCCCGCTCAGCTGCCATATAAATGCTTTAGGTGTTTGTAACATCCCAATTGCTTCGATCTCAATGAAACTTTGCACAAATCTTTATATATGTTTACATTCCCCCCCACACCACACTCCGACCCATCTGTAATCAGAGGTGCAAGGTGGCGAGGTATTCAAAAAGCGCCGAATTTGTGAAATGGTTACAGGTAAAAACTGTTTTCCATGAAACGGTAACTGTTTATTTATAGAAAAGTGTATAAACTTAGTCTTCTTTACACGAACGACGTCTGAATTTCTCTCTTTTTATTTCCAGTAGGTACAGATAAAAATTATACAACTTGCTAGACTTTGCGTGAAAACGAGGCAATATTCACGATATCCTGACAGCTGTTATGATGGTGTTTTTAAATTATTTTTTTTTGGGCTGTATAGAGATGTCGCTGGATAATAGACTTATGAAAAAAAATATGAAAAAAATAAGCTATTGAGTTTTTACCTTTTGTATGAATCTTAAGAAAAATCTAGGCGTAGAGGCTATCTATAAATCGTATTAACCTACCTATACAATTAAGCGGATTGGTCTGTCAGACCAAAAGATTACTGTTTATATACTAAGTAACTTTCTTCAGAGCCTGTATTAAAATACTGTTAATCACTTCACCCAGAAAACGTGACGCTGAAGATTTTAGCATGGAGCCTGGTTTCCCGTCGGCTATTTTGTTTTTTTTTCAGTATGCTGGCCTGAAATTGCAATATATGGAGTATAGCCATCTTCCTCTATATATGTAGCATAATGGTGAAATAATCCCTTTTGCTGAAAAGGTCAATTTTTGCTGCATTGTCATAGATGGCATTTTTCATGGCTAGGGCACATCAAAGAAATTGGAAGACGCACGCACTTCTCAAAGCTCCATAATTAAAGTCATGCTTGCACAAACTTTGATATGTCAACAAGCTTGAGCGTCTCCTGAAACTTGCCATATGTTCTATCCTTGGTCTATGCACGTATGGCCAAGCTACAGGTTACAGGCGCTTCATGTGGCTTTCAATTAGCTTAGATTAAGGTGCAAATAATTAGCAACTCGATTCGTGGTGGTTGAAATTTCGAACAAAACCATATTAAAATAATGTCCTTATCAGCTTGCACTGCAACAGGGCTGTTATGTCAGTCGCTGCGGCTGACAAGTGAGAAAATAGTGTGTTTTTAATTTATTTTATCTATAATAAAATTAATTTCCAAGAACAGAGAAAACCAAATCATTTTATATTATTTTGTCTAGAAGTTTATAAATTTTCATACTGTTTCGATAAAAACTGCAGCAGTTATGTTGTTACAAGTGAACAAAAAATCGAGAAATAATGGTAAACTTAGAATTTTCTTGCTTCACTTCTGTATGTTATAATGAAATTCAGGAAAAACCAAATCACTATTTGTATCATACAGATTACTATGTATTTTTTTTCCGTTGAAAAATGCTACAGTTACCGTATAAAATGGTTACAAAGTTACTTAATTCAAGGTCGTTGACGTTAGTAGAAGCCTTAAATTATGTTAAGGTGTCTAAATTCAAAAACCATTGCGAGATTTAGGTTTAATAAGCCGTATTTGGGAACTTGTGATCTAAAAAACCTCATGATGATGAATATAATTTTTATACTTTTTATACGAAAAAGTTTCAACTTCTATTTGCCTTCGTGTGACGTCACTTGATAAAATGGCTGTTTAGAAATGTGTCCTTTGCTATCAAGATAAATTTATAATAATTTGCTTCCGACTGATTTGACAGATGGATGACAGATGAGTAGACAGACAAAGACAGACCAATTTTTTTTGCAGGCCTCAAAATTCTCAAGTGACGTAATGTCAGATAATTCTTTAAAAAATCATAAAATAATAATAATGGTTAATTTATTTAACAAAATAATGAAAACTATGGCCTTAAATGACGTAGTCTCTGAAAAAAAAAAAATTTTTTTTGAAATTAAGTTATGGAAATTCGCTCTCGTAGAAATATGCATTTGCTTAGCGTCTTGTTTACCACTTTCAATAACACTTATGTCCCTCCGTATATTAGTGAACAAAGGTGGTAGAGCTGATGCCGGGCTCGACTGTGGAGGTACCACCATCTTACTTGGAGACCCCCTCGAAGTAATTCGGGGGAGAGTAAGAGGACAGCTCACAGGCTAATATTCAGGAGGCCCACCATGCCTGGGACCGATTGATGGCGGTATATCGATCCCTAATAGCCGGGCAGCGGCGTCACTGGTGCGAGGGTTCCGGCACCGCGCTCACCAACCCGCCTGCCCAGCGTGTGTGAGTATGGCCAATTTTTCCAGGATGACCGCCGGGAGTGGCAAAGTCCTGGAAAGGCTTATGTCCAGCAATGGACGAACTAGGCTGATGGATGGATGGATGGATTATTCGTGAACTTTTCAGTGTTCTTCCCTGTCGTAACAGACCTCAGAGATCGTGTGACCTCAGAACCCTTAGAGCATGACAGAACCTTACAAGTGTCTCAATGTCTTTGTCGGACAAACATTAGACTCTGAGAATTTCGTTCACTTCGCTCACTCGTTCAATAAGTTTTTAATCTACGTTTGTTAAATGGAGATACTAAAGCCAATTCTGAAGGCTTTAATTTTAGTTATAGTGCTGTCATAGCTTAAAATTTTCCAAAGAAATTTTGCTTCTAATGCTAACTATTAGGGACTATTTTGTATCGAAGAAAATTTGGTTTTGACAGCACTAAAACTAAAATGAAAGCCCTCAGAATCGGCTTTACTGACGGACTATCTCTAAATTTTAGGCAGTGTATAGTATATTCCGCATTCGAGCTGCACGAACTGTAAAAGATTTCGAGTAAACTAGAGGTTCGCCCCGAACTGTGAACTCGCGATTCGATCTTGAGCGATTTAACTTATGTTCGAACTATACTCGAGTTATCGTCGGACAAACATACATACATCCATACATACATACAGACTTGATTGTTCAAGTTGACTTGCCCTGCGGTCCGAAATAGAATTACATCGCTAAAATCGATTACGAAAGTATGAAGTGAATGGCTCATTATCCATTGTAATTCTTTTTCGGACCGCAGGGTCGGAAAACGCTTCTCTCAGTCGTGTCGTTCAGTGAGCTCAATTAGTACCACAGATACTAATACTAGTTAATACAGAAAAATATATTTTTGCTATTCTTTGTCTTCAAATATAAAGAAATGGAATGCCATCAGAGTTTTAAACCATTTTTGTTACAGTTTCTCTAAAAGTTTCTCTTCTTTAATATTATTAAAACTCGCGTGAGCTGACATACTAAATTATTATTACATACGGCTTGAACACTCACGTGTGATTGTTGTTGACTATATGCCAACCGTTTCACCGATACAATTTCGGCATTATCAAGGCGAGTGTCAAGGCGAGTGTGAAATTGTATCGGTGAAACGGTTGGCATATAGTCAACAACAATCACACGTGAGTGTTCAAGCCGTATGTAATAATAGTTTCTCTTCTTTCTGTTTTTCCTGACTATCTCCTAAGTGAACTGAATCATGAATCTTGGGTTCAAAATTCCCACCGTATTCATTTGAATGCAAAATGGGTAATTGTATTTATTTAATTATTGAGTTGAAACTTTTGTTCACCGGCTGAAACACATACAATCACAGGAAAAGGAATATTTCTCACACATAAAAAGATGTCATAAAAAAAACAATATTATGTCATTCATGTTTTTATTTTGCTAAAAACGGAAAAGGTACAAATATTGAAGTCTTTCAAAGTTCGATTACACTTAGTTTCCCTGGCTCCATCGTTCTATCTTTTGTTAATTTGTTATCGTCATTTAGTTTTTTTGAAAGAGATGGAACATGACTTCGTAATTTTGAAATTTAATTAATTCTCTTTGTTGATACTTAAGGCGCCTATAACTGCCAACGACCTTACGTTATAATCATTATTGTAATGATTTATTAAGGTATATTTAATTGGATTCGCAGCTAGATTCCCCCTTGAACGACGACGGAGAGATCAGTGTGGAGCGAGACCTTGTGGTAGAGGACTTTGGCAGTTGTAAGCGCCTTAAGTCGCATACATTTCTCGGAATACATCCCTTATCATTGTTAAGAAATATTATTTATATAACTTTTCTTTTATAATTGTATCGTCAACCTTCAAGTTTACCTCAAGGTCATGTACACGGAGAAAAATTATTTTATAAAACCTACTTATAAAAAAATAAATAACACATTAAATTGAGCAACTTACCACTGATAAACACAAATGTTTGTGTACATAACTCTCACAAGAGAAGTACTTACTCGTTATATATAGATACTTGACTATGTGAAAGTATCTATAAATATATTATAAAGTAATTGAACCAACCATAATAAAAGTAAATATAAAACTCGTCTATCAATATTATGTTTTGTGGTGACAAAACCAACGTCTCCTTCGACAGGGATATACTGGGTGTTAATATGATGTTGCGGAAACCGGAAACTGGCGATACTACTCGTCCATACGAATCATTTGTACTATACGTATAGAATCAACCACCAAATCCCAAAAAAAACCGCCATCAAAATGTATGAAGCAACTGATTTCTTTTTCACGACTTTCGTTCTTTTTTCTCGAAATGTTGTTTGTATGGCCGAGTACTATCGCCAGTTAACCAGTTTTCGGCTTCCGCAACATCATCTTAACACCTTCCATTTTTAAGAAACCCTCAAAACTATTCAGATTAAGTTTATATTTAATAAATAATAACATAAATGATAGTCTGTTAAATACCTATAAATATACATAAGCCGTATATTTATTTAACTTTTTGTGAGAAATCTTTTCGGTCGAACAAGTTCTAAGTTCAAGAAATATAAACAGCTCCTTGGTTGATTCATTTTGATCGAGCTCTACATAGTTTTCGTTGGCTTTTATTAAATTTAAAAGTTATATTTCAATAAATATCCTGTTACAAAGGTTATTCATAGAGATGAGCAATATATCCAGTTTAAGTTTGGTTGGTCAAAGTTCATTTCACCTTATAACATGACCAGATAACTAATCTAAACCCAATATACGTCATGACGGCTCTACACACCTACACTTATTATTTACTTACTTTAGGTAACATTTTTTAGGCAAGACATAATAAGTTCAATATAAAAAAATTTGGAACAATATCACAGAAAAAAATCATAAAATTTTTGATCCCATATTAATTTTTATCAATATCTACAGTATAACCTTAATAGGTACACTATTATTGCGTTGTAATTTACTAAACACGATTTTTAGTATCAATACTAGTATTTCTAGTACCAATAATAGTTTTTTAGTATTCATCTTCAATAGGTTATTTAAATATGATAAAATAGGAATGTTTTTGAAGCTATTGCTCTTGACAGTGTGATCAATGAAATCAATCACACTGTAAACTTCTATATAAGTTTTTTTTTTAATTTCATTCATAAATATTGTATAACTACCTATTTGTCAGTCGCACCTACACACACACCTTTCTACATTTTTTGTCTCTCTTTTCAATCTCAAATTAGATATATCTCCATCTTCAAATCTGAGTCCATATCACAATCACGAAAATATTCAGCTGCCAGTCAAAAATATATCTTATCGCACAGCATTAAGTTTCCATTTGAGCAGCAGGAAGGCGGCGATTCGAAGCACGATGACCGTGATTGTAAGAGCCGTGATGTCGAACCAGAACATGTCTGGAGACATGGCTACTTCCGACAGGAACTTCGATGGGTATCTGGAAATCAGGAATAAACGTCTCACACGGCGCGTAAATAGACTGCTACTTTTAATTCAATGAATTCACGTACTTTACTGATCACAGTGAACAATTTTTTTAAAAGAATTATATCCGTATATGTAAAAATAACAGTTGACTAGTCCATGCTCTTGTAAAACCTTCAGTAACTTCTTGATACAAGAAATCTTCAAGAATCTTGAAGTTAGTATGGAGAGAACATTTGTTCATGTGTTTGTTTGTCTCACTTACGAGGCGATCGCACTTCATTCTTCAATCGTGGCTTTCCATCAAAAATATATATGCTCGTACAGGCTGTATTTTTAAGTGAAACGACATACTCTATGTACCTATCACACTAACTACTTTTCTAGATAAGTTTTTAAAGGAGATGGTCAGTTCCCCATAAGCAAAATGCCTTAAGAGTGTACACAAATATATTGTGGTCAATGATAAAGAACAAATTCAAAATAACACGGTTTGACTATCCATTTAAAACGGACACCATCTTATAATAACTTTTTATGATAAATCGTTTTTATTTTGAGGTTATTTTCATATGGCATTGCGAAAATAAACTTAAGCGCGTTAGAAACGTTCATAGTTGTAACAATGTTTCACGATGATTCTGATATATTTAAAAGGGTCATGCTCAAATGTCAGTCGTAATGTAATCTCTATCAGAATTCAGAAAAAAAGCATGAATCGTGAAATAAAAAGCTGTGACTGCCGATTGCGTCACGCATGACTCTATCAAAGCACGCTGGAAGCGTAGTTTGTGGACTATTTGGTAGATGGCGCCCTTTCGTTTCGTTCGGTGTTCGCCCTTATGACTGGCTGCGACATTAAGTACTTATATTATTTTAATATGTGTGTCCGTGTTATTATGAAAGTGAAACTAGCTACGAATAAATCTAACAGAAATTATAGTATAAATTTATTTCATGTACGCGGTTAAGGTTAAACGGTAGTGCCAATTTCCATACAAAATTAATTAACCAAGATCAGCTGAAGTACAAATTTTAGCTTGTATTTATCACTGTATTTTATTACATTTTAATACAAGAATGTCGCGAATTTGAATAAAAGTTATATTTTACAACAATAATTGGGTTATTTTAGCTTTTAAAGTTCAGTTAAATGTCCATCATTTTACGTGTGTAGTTGTGGATGTCATACTATAAAACTGTTAGATGTGTGTGAATATGCTTTACGTGTGTGCGGTTTAACTACATGGCGGTTTCGCATAATTAGATTGCGTACTAAATTGTACTTAAATTTCACACCAATAAAAAATACTTCAATAGCATAAGTGATATACTGTCTGACTACAAATCATAAGGTTCAGAGTTCGATTCCTGTCACATGTATTTATTTTGTTTTTGTTTTGTCTATTATTATTGATTCCAGAATTGTAAATATAAATAAAAATTATTTATTGGATTTATTCCTTCACTTGTGCCAAAATAAATTCCTTCGTGCCCAGGCGCTGTTCGTGCCTAATTAAAAACCGACAGATGAACAACAAAGTGATTTTACATATAAGGGTTCAGTTTTTCGTGATGAAATAATGAACCTTAAAAAAACGGTCATGTGCAGGTCAGACTCGTGTACCTAGGGTTCCGTATTGAAAATAGTAGGTGGGTAGTTAAAGTTTTGCTAGTAACTGATTATGAAGACAAAAAAAATAATTGATTGCAAGTACATACCTACCAATTATATTTACAAAAGAAAAAAAACCGCGGCTAAGTTTTTAAATAATAAAAAAAAATATAGGTAATAAAAGAAAAAATGTTTTTTGTGGATTTCTTTACCGCTACATTTTTCCTGCAATCTTTGCAAAATAATCTATTATTGTGATTTATATTTTATTTTATCACTAGCCTTTTGCCCGTAGCTCCGCCCACGTTTATTCAACTCTTCCCCATTTTCGGCTTTGGCTTTATTTTATGAATAAATAAAATAAAATAAAAAAAACACAAAAAGTGACGTTGTCCTCGGAGATTAGAACTTCCGGCTTCTTGCGTCCTAAACGAACGCTTTTCGTTCCTAGCTGAAAATAACGTTCACTAGGTATTCTCTCATCAGGATAAATACTTACTTATCACGCTTTATTTCTCATTTATATCCTAGGTATATCGTAACAGGGAGAAGGGTATTCGCAGATAAACAGGGCGGCAAATCGGTATCCACACGGGTGTTCAAATAGGTAGCGGTGAGCCTGGTTACATGCAGCAGGGACAATCGTCTTTCATTCAAGCCGCCATTATTGAGCAATGTCGGCAAATATCAAAGGGACGGCACGCGCGGCCGGCGACGACTCTGTGTTGCCATAAACATAGATTTATCTGTACTTGTAGGGATTTAGGAACATTTATAGAAAACAGATTGGACCAGTTATGTACGGAGAAACGAGTTTGTACGGAGGTTTTTTTATTTAGCGCTAAAAGTTTTGGAAGAGATTCGGACGCTTCATAGAGGTAGGGACTTTAATTATCCTTTTTGTACCTAAATGTAGAATTTTCAACATTATTTTCAGTTTTTTTGTTAAAAATAATCGCTAATCTTGATAGATTTCATAGTTATTTACTCGTATAAATATTGTTTCTATGGTACAGAATTTTTAGGTCAGTTAGATTAATAAGTTTGTTTTTTACCAATAAATGAGTATGAGTATGGCAACACTAACTTCGTACGCTTTCGCTACGTTTGTTCGTTTTTGTTTCCGATTCAAAGGTTTTAGGTAGGTACCACATTTTGGCTAGTAAGTAAGTAGGTAGGTAGTTAGTTACTATCTTTCAGCACGGACCCTACACAGACCGAATCCCTACTAACATTTTATTTTTCAAAATTTGTCATACTGATTACTTACTTACCAAGCCTCGAGTATTAATTTATATATTATTTTATATTATAAATATATATAAAGTAACTATGATTTATATGACCAAATTCATATTGGAGACCAGTGATGTAAAGTACCTATCATAAATATTTTTTTTATTCATATCGCTGTTGGAGACACGATAAGTCGTCAAGATCAAGGTTCAATGACCCGTTTTACGAAATACGAAAAATATTTTTTGTTTTCCTATACAAATTCATGGTCTACCCCGAGTCCCGAGTCCCCGACTCAGTATAGAAAGCCTAAATTGTATTTTCTGTATTTCACAGAAAGTAGGGTAAGTAATCGAACCTTGTTACTGATCTGATCACTGATCAAAGTCTCCAGTATGCATTTGGTCATATAAAACAAAGTCACCTATTCACCTTATTATACAGGCAAATTCATAATGAAGACCCGGTAACTTCAGCGATTTATACAACAACAACATATCGTCACGACATGAATCCCCGAGGGGGTGTCAGAGGTGTTCCCGAGTGTGAACTATGAATTGCAAATCACAGAACACACTCGGTATACCCGCATTTCATCGAACATTATTTTATACTTTTAAGTATATAGATAGACACATAAACTCCAAAACAATTAGATGAACTGGCCAACCAATAATCACCTCTGTAACAAGGCAATAAAGTCTATTCGTCTCATTAGCTTGGGCAGTTTAAAGATATTGCCGTAATTCGGGGACAAAAACACATGTTTGAGGGCATGCCGGATTACCTCACAGTGTTTTCCTTCACCGTTCAGCAAGTGGTAAGTAAGAACAAATACTATGCACATACATATATGTCGCCCGACCGGGGATTGAATCTACTAACGTCTAAACTAATTAGACGAATGGCGAAGACTTTATTACCTTTTGACAGAGGCGATTATTAGTTGGCCCATTTGTCTAATTGTCTTGGACGGATTATTGATCTCAAGTAAGACTGAGAGGACAGCGTTCTTTCTGCCCCTAGATACCGCCACGATCTTTTTTTTTAAATTTCGCATATGTTATTGATCCGTAATACTGATTACTTACAATCCGGTCTATGTACTTTTACGCATTGTATTATGAAAATTAGAGTGCATTATGTTATGTTTATGTTGTTCAAGAACAACCCCGAGAGTCTCCAGTATGAATCTGGCTACTCAAATATCAATCAGTCACCTTATTTAGCGAGATGGAGTCGTCCTAGTTACGACGAAGTTATGATAGGTTCTAACAGATGGCGCTAGTTTATTTAGTATTTTTTAAAAAATTGCAGCATTCGTTCGTAAAATTTATTAGAGCTTCATTAGAGCTTTTTTATTTTTGTATGATTTTATAATGGATAAAAATGTGATTATACTCTTGTTATGCTTATATCATTGCATATATCAACAGCATTATTTATGTAAAATAATTTGTTTATTACCTGTAAATATTATGAATTAAAAAAAAAAGTTTGGTACATCATCTCTCTCAATTCGCGGGTTTCTCCCATAATTCAATGTTTTTTCCAATCTAAAAGTAGTTTGCTTGAAAGGATGTAATTGTAAGTACACCTTACATGATTCTTCAGAAAGTCACATCATCGAATAATTTTCTTGAATTTGATGAAAAATAATCATTTTGATGGATCAAATAAAAAAACAAGTAGGTAATTTTGAAATATTTCACAAAAATGGAAAAAGAAAACATTTGTAGTGATGTGGGATCGATCCTTGCTCGAGCAGATCGAAATTCCACAGGTGTAACCATTAGACCAATCAATCTCTACACGGCGCCTTGAAATTAACAATTAATTTATATATAATTTCATTGTGTATGTGTGCGTGCATAGCTACGACAAAACAGCAAATTTTAAGATTGTTTGGGCCCGATGTAGAAACATACAACAGAAAATGACACAATTCTGCCTTTATAAAATAATTAACACATTAAAACTGTCGCATCATACAACGGAGCGAAAGATTTTGTTTGTTTACTATTTTTAAATACAAAAACCAAATTATAGTAATTATAGTACCGCAGCGCCATCTATTGACAGGAAACTTAGAATCAGGCACTAGTGTTTAACCTTAAGGCCGATTCTGGCCATCTCCTTTACATGGTCATTAAGAGTACGGGACTCACCATGTTTGGTTTTTATATTTTCCAGAATTTTCGGCAGAGTTACATCTGCCATGGTCGCGGGATGACTGGTTGGTGCAGCGATGACGACAGGCTAAGAAGCGTAGCGATCTACCCTCCGTCTCAGTCGTTCATTGTTACTTGCGGTGACGACTGAATTTTCTTCATCTACCGACCTACACACGACACTGACGGTGTCCGTTCGGAAATCACACGATGTTTTACGAGCCTTGCTCTTGCACAACTCAATCACTTGATACCAAGTACTCGACAATTTGAAGCCATCTTCTCGGTTGAAAGTTTTATGTTTCTTGATTTCAACTGCTTCCCTCACAAATCTTAAAATATAATGACGGTCCTTCGACAGAATACTTGGTTTATGCAACTAAATTCATTGATTGGCACCTGCTCCAAGTAGATGTTCTGCTATGGCTGATTTGTTGATTTCACGATTCTTGACTGCTCTGATGTGTTCCTTAGTACTTTGGGACACGGTCGTTTCTGTCTGACCAATGTACGAGCTTCCACAGCTGCAGTAAATTTTATAGACGCCTGGTTTTTCTAGTGGGAAAACATCTTTGGGAGTCTTTATGTAACCTAATACTTTTGCGTGGGGAGTAAACACGGTCTAAATGTAAAATTTTCCTAAAAGTCTACCTATATTGTCAGTTACTCCCTTAACAAAAGGTAAGAGAGCTGGTTGTCTCTCTGCTGTCGATGTTTTCTTCAGTATTGGTGGTTGTGGTTTCTTCATATGACCCTCATATCAGCAGAACATTTACTTGGAGCAGGTACCAATCAGTGGGTTGAGCTGCATAAACCAAGTATTCTGTCGACAGGACGTCATTATATTTCAAGATTACTGAGGGAAACAGTTGAAATCAAGAAACATAAAACTTTCAACCGAGAAGATGGCTTAAAACTGTCGAGTACTTGGAATCTAATGATTGAGTTGTGCAAGAGCAAAGCTGCACCAACCAGTCATCCTGCACCAACCAGTCATCCTGCACCAACCAGTCATCCTGCACCAACCAGTCATCCCGCGACCATGGCAGATGTAACTGCCGAAAATTCGGGAAAATATAAAAACCAAACACGGTGAGTCCCGTACTTGTTTACTTTTCTAAAGTATGAGAAAACCAAATGAAAAAAAATATATCTTTCTATGCTAGTTATACAACAAATTTTGTTTCAGCAGGCCTATTTTTTAATTCCCGTGTGTATATTTCTTTGGAAAAGTTGTTCAGTATAGTCTGTATAAAGTCATTTCCTCCCTCACCTATAATGGCAATATTTTTCTTCGTTACAGTCGAGAGTCGGCCTGTTCCTGCCATAGATGGCCCCGATGTACCCTTCCAGGCCGTATCTCAGGTAGGAGATGTAGGAGCCCCAGTAGAGATAGGGGGGCAGGTCTCGGAGGGTCACCCCGAAGCCGGCGAACATCATCATTGGGACCGAGAGGGTGGGCCCGAGGAATGTGCCGTTCTGGAAACATTTATAATTATCCAGTCATTTAAAACAGAGTGAAGTTAGTGGACAAAAGTTTTCTGACAGATAATTATAATAATCCAACAAAATTAAAATTGTCAATTAATTTTTCGTATTAGGTTTAAACAACGAATGCAAAAACATAGAAGTTCTGATTTGCATTGAAAAATTATCCCACGAAAACTGTGTCGATAACAGTTTGGTATGGTGGCGCCTTCAATAGCTTTCACTGTCCATATGTATGAGTCGGCCAATCATAGCAGGCAATAAATAAAGCAAAAATAAAATTCAGCATTTCAGTTGGTCGAAAATAAATTAAAATACATAAATTCCGGAGATTTTCCACTCAGCCTGAACCGGTATCAGTATTGGACTGCAAACTCTATTAACAGGCTTTTCACAAAATGGACAGAATTGGTTAACTAAGTTAAGGCGTGCCGTGCTGCTTCTTTCCTTTGCAGTTCAGTTACGCCTAGTGCGGTTTGACCTTTACGCACCACATTTTGTTTGGCTGCTGACTTGAAAAAAAATAAAAACTCACAACAACGTTGAACGCAGCACCGATCATGAGTCCGAAGCTCTGCGCCACCAGCACCGTGTATATGGAGATGGCAAAGAACTGAGAGAACCGCACCACGTCCAGTGGCTGAGACGACATCGTGTACACTATCACGCTGAATATCGCGCACGAGACGAACTGGAAGAGAGGAATTGCCAACATTTTAAGAAGATATAACGTTTCTTGACGTCACAGTTCCAAATCCCGTTGGTGCACAATTGCATTCATTCGGCGTGATTCGGAAGGCACGCACGTTTACCATCCCATTCTGGAAAAAACATGCAGGTCGTGACACGGATCCATCTTAAAGATCAAGCTGTGGGTCCACATTTATGCCTGCTTGAAGTACGATGACAGGGATCACCACCACCCATCACGCTTGGACGTTACAATCGTCGCTGACAGTTGAGTGTACGAGAGAGCATTGGCGTAGCCAGGGTTTTATTAAGAGGGGGGGGAGACCTACCAGGGTCCAGTCTGATACAAAGCTAACAGCCAACTTACCGATATTGGCAAGTCAACAAGCGTTATCGACGTGTAGTAGGAGCCGAGAGAGTACCATCTGTTGAAGTGTTCTTTCGACAGGATAGACATCTCTGATGGAACTGAAAGCAATAAATATAACATATTTAAGCATATTAGTAAATATCTCTTATTCCCTGCTTACCACAAACATTCAATATGGGAATTGTACTTGGGTTTTGTACGACTGATGCCATATTAAGTTAGTCTGTTCCGTAACCAGTACTCACAAGTCAAGATAGTGAGCATCATCGGTGACATCATGTGGTGCATCAAGATGGCGAACAGCAGGTTGTAGTTCTCCAGCACCCGGGAGCCCTCGTTGCCGGCGTTGATGAAGAGGCTTCCCAACATGATGCCAACTACTACATTCACAATCAGTCGCAAGTGGGTCATGGTCTGTGGAACATTTACATTTATGAACATTTCAAAGATTTATATGTTATGTAATATTAACAACTAATGAGATCATAATAATTGTATATTTATAGGTGTTCCAGAGCTCAACAGTTCTTTAACCAAAACACCCATAGTACTTCAATCATTATGTTGCTATAACACTATCAGAAAAAAAAAACTGCTGATGACGAAAGACGCGCATTAAGCGACGTACGCGTGAGAGGAAAAAGAGGAGTGACGAAAGAAGTTTATGGACCGCAGGTTGAATGAAGAGCTTGACCTGGATTCTTTAAATATAGACAGACGTACACATATGCTGATCAAATTAGTCACATATCGAAAGAAGGGCAAGTCGAAAGCACCCGGAAAAGAAGAGCTTGTATGACTTCACTGGATGAATGAGGAAGAAATGAAAAATGAAATAGATGATATCAGTATTGTAGCAGATGAAAAACTACGGTGGATTAATAACGTGTGGGTTTCTAGCCCGATATCACGAAATACAATCAATATAACTCACCCAAAACGTTTTAAATTTACTTTAGTAAAAATGTTGCGACATCTGATACGACACGACCATTTTATCAAACACAAAAAGAGTAAGGCCTAGGAGAACATTCATGGATCAGGTAAAAGAGAAAGTAAATGTCGTGTCATATCAAGAAGTTAAAGATAAAGCGGAATGAATGGACAGGAATCCATCGACAAGAGTTAATTTAAATTGATTTGAATTTAGTCATAGTAAAAACAGAAAACAGAATAGGAGGATAACACCCGCGTCGCGCGAGACTTAATTGCCTACTGTTGCAGGGTTGTCACCGTCTTTTGGTTTTACGGCTAAGTCTCATTTAGTTTAATAGCAATTTATCGGGATGTAACCGCGGATTTATATATTTTAACATAAATTGCTTACAGAATCACGTTTAGCTTTCAGGAATCCTCGCTTGATAAGCACACTGGTCTGGTTAGATATTGGCGTTTCTTCATCACCAGAGCCTGTTTCTTGAGACTTCAGGTCGCTAAGGGGGTAAAGCTTTCTTAAGGCTTCCATGTTGGGGATTTCTCCAGCGTCCTCAAAGTAATCCAAGCATTTTCCGTTCTCGGCTTTGTTTGTGAGGACCTGGATCTTGTCTTCACCGTACTCGCCACATGCCAGCTCGATTACTGTAATATGTTTGAAATCCATTAGTAAAAGGAATACCAACGTCTCTAGATGCGGGAATAGGACCAGTCAGAGGAAGAGGCATTCTTAAGAGGCTATGCGAATTTTATTTTTGTCACTGTCACTCCAAGCGAAAAATCGCGAAGTGCGAGAGGGGCGGATTCAGGGCAAAAGAGGAAAAAAGTGGTTTTATATTTTTATTAAAAAACTAAAATAGCTAGCAAAATTTCAAATGTCAAATCTCTAGATATTGTTGAAACACACCTAATAAAATATGTTTGAGTTCTGTATTATGGTTCCTATTCGTCAAACGAGGAGAAAACGTGTGTTTGGAGGCCTTATTATTTCTATTATTTATTATTATTTCTATCGAGGAACATTTATCCAAACATATTACAAAAACTAGGGTTGTATAATCAAAATGCATAAAGCAGAAATTTATTAAAATTTTCCGTGTATTTCATGAAATACACGGAAAATTGTAATCAATGTAATCGTGTAGCAAACTCAAACATATTTTATTACACGGGTTTCAACAATATCTAGAGTTTTGATTTTAGAAATTTTGCTATCTATTTTTTTTTTTTATAAATATATAAAACTAACTTTTTTTTTCGTCCTCAATCCGCCCTTCTTGCACTTCTTGTAAAAACATTAAAAATTACAAGTTTTCGAAAAATGTGCTACGGTATCAAATATGCAATGTTTATACTTAACCTACTTTTATTTAAAATAAACTTTGTGGAGTCATGAAATTGCTGATTGTAGCAATAAGTAATTGTGCACGACTTGTGGCAAGGCACGTAGCCTCGCCAGTTCTCTTCCCGGCATTGTGTAGTATCGACGTGTTTTCTTGTGTGGTTGTAGCCACTAGAATATATCGGACTATTAACAGCTAACCTGTGTTTCACTCAGTTAACACCCCAACCTGCCAAAACTTCATAAACTTGAACTTCTTTGACTTTTATTTAAGCAATATAAAATTGTCTATAATATATGTTTATTTTATAAAGCTAATTCCAATACTTTGGAAGTTATTGAGGTTTTTGTTACCGACCCGCTTTCTTTGCGGCCCAGTGTAGTTACAAAAGTTGTAAGGTGATGAAGTTTCCTTACTCAGCTAATTTATTATGCAAACAATTAACAGTATATTTTATTATTAGCTAAAATTATATTTTGTTTAAACACTAAATAATGTCATAGATAATAATAAAAGAAACACACACAGAAATCAATTCACTACATTTCGACGAACTTTACACTGTAAAATGTGCGTTGATACTCAGAATAAGGAATACAAATAGAAGCCTGGCTAAAATAAGAACTGGGCATTAGCCATTGTACTCATCTAACGTAAATTACTCCTGTGTACGAGTGAATGAAACGACGGACCGCACTTACTTTATATTTTTTCCTGGTGTGTCACTAGATTGAACCAAACAAATGTCAGATGGATGTAATTTGGATGTATTTTAAAAATTATAATACCATCAAATTAAATATGTCTCATCATTGTATCGTTGTGTTGTAATATCGTTCGTAGCGTGCATCACATCTTAATTTGGTGGCATCGAAATGTCTAATGCATTTTGCAAAAGTTTACAGCTTCACCGAGAGAAATTAAATATGTTTGTGCTCTTCCTCTCAAAATTCGTGAAAGTGTGATTTATTATTGTTTGTGTTGATTGTTTTTTTAACATTGTAATAAAATGTCTTGTGCGATTGAAGGCTGTAAATCGCATACAGGAAGAAAAGAAAACAACAATGAAGCAATATCATTTCATCGGTGAGTTCTGATAGTTTTTATGTTAATAAGTTTCAGGATCATACCTAAAACTCAGTAACAATAATAGTAGTTCTTGTAAATCATACTCGTGTTCAATTCTACACCGATATTTACCTGTTTTATATAGATTTTCTGCCGACTATGAGAGGTTATGTTTTTTCGTATAGTGATGTACTAAAGTCCGTGTGGCAAACTATCGAACATTGTTTCCCGCGGCAGCCGTGCATAAAGGATAATCCATCTATCAAAAAAACATAGTTTCCAAGAACTCTGTAGATGGTGTTGAACTGACTACGTTGCTAGGTGCCAAAGCCAAAACGATTGAAAAAAAAAACATTGCGTCACGTCACATACGCTCGTTGGTTGATGACATGTGTGCTGAGCATATTATGTGCGAATGCTTTGTTATGGTCCGTCCAGGTTTAAAATGTACCATGGCTTGTACTCATTGCGCTTTACGACTTTCATCTTTAGGAAAAAGATGTATGCCTCCATTTTTATACAAATCCACAAGGCACAGACTTCTCTTCTTTTTCTCTTGGGACATTTTCTTTCTGGCGTAGAAAACTCATAAAAAGACTGCTAATTATTTTTTTCTTTTTCCTTGTTGTTATCATTTATTTATTTTCAAAATGTCATTGTGATGTGATGTGACAATGACATTAATTACTTTTTTATGTACGTTTCGTTTAACGATCTCAAAATTACATCCAAGTGCAATAATCAAAAAATTATGTGACGTTCCGTTCCTTGCAGTAACTTACCAAGTTCAGCGCCGTCTATCCAGCGACTAGGGAAAAGTAAAAAAAAAAAGAAAAGAAAATCCCTCATTGCAGCGCGAGTTAAAAGAAAAATAATGCCGAATAAATATCGCTATATTTTTTTGTTACAGATTTCCAAAAAGGGAAGAATTAAAAAGTGAATGGCTTAGACGAATAATTTGACCAAATTGGGCAATTAAAAAAAGCAGTCATATTTGTTCGAAACACTTTACGTCGGATTCTTTTGGACCAAACGAAAATTTAAAATGGAGACTTTTAAAAGCAGATGCCTTACCAACGTTATATTTACCAGATACAGACACATTGGTAACCTTTAAATAATTATGTATAATTGCATTATCAATCTTGTTTGTAGGTACGTGCTTGTACTATACTATAGTATATTAACTCGATAATTTTTCAATTTTAGGCAACAGAACCAGTACCTATGGATGTCTGTGGTTTAGAAAAGTGCATATTTCTATGTTCGCAAATCGTTCTGAAAGGCCTGTTCGTTCACGTTACTGCCGTGATCGACTTCACGAAGAAATTCCGCAGATCAAGATATTTTCGTACTTAGTGGTTGACAATAAAAGTACTTTGACAGGGTAGTTCTATCGTGAAATGAATTTTGGGAATGCTTATTGACTTGAACTGCGCATAATTTGATTTCTTATTACAGGTTATTGGGTATTTTAATCGTTCATTATTTGTTATTAGTTTTTATTCAAGATAAGTTGTTGTTTATCTGATGGAAATAAAAAAAAATTGAAATTACCTCTGTTGTAATTGCGCTGTCATCGCTCATCATTGACATAATATTATTATTACGAATCCTATAAGTCTATAATTATTATGATTTCTATTGTTGCGATTAATTCCTTCCTCCTTGATTGAACAAAGACGCGACATCAACGAACATCTATTTGATTGAGTTAAGAGGCGACTTAAAAAGTATCCACTTAAATGGTTTACGGTTGTATCTCTGATACAAGCTACAGCATTTTTTGTACTAGAAACAAGCACAATTTTGGACTTAACTTATGTACCTACCTGCCTACGATATAGTAATTTGTACTTAATAAAAAATATTATGCTAAACGAAAGATATCCTTTTATTAATTCCTTATTTACACAATATAATATGTGTCCCACTGGGGTAGACAGAGACCACTTTGCTATTAATTCTCTTGGCCTCCTTCCAAAGCAAGAGGATGTCACCAGAAAGGTCGGTGCCTCCTGCATTCTCTTTTTTTTCACACTTTGATACGATATAATGTGTGGTAAGGAGATTGGTCGCGGTTCATTTCGATTTGGTTTATTTATCGTAGTCAAAAATCGACATTGTTACATCACTAGCAAAGCAACGAACTAGTGACAACCTACCTAATTAAGAAAAAACTAATACATATCCATCTCTCTCTAACGCACTAGAATGTCGTAAGAAAATCAAGGATAGGTGTCTTTCTCCGCGTATTATTTTAGTCAGGTTTCTATTTGTATTCCTTATTCTGAGCGTTGATATAATGAGCGTTTTTCTTTGTGTCAAATTTAGAGTTTAATTAGATTCCTAGATGACACTGTCATATTCTTTAGCACAAATTATAGAGGGTTTAGCAACAGAATCAAAGACAAAATTTGCACAAATTCCAAACAAACGAAAAACCACTTTGACGTTGTTTGCTACAAAACCTCAGAATAAGGAATACTATTCTGAGTACAAAACACATTTTATCTATGGTGACATGGACAGCGCCATCTGGAGGAAAACTAAGAACTAAGAAAAAAAAAAAACAACGAGAAAAACGCTCAATGAAAGTTCCTAATGATGTTGGGTATTTTATTATACCAATAACTTACTATAATCAGCGGGATTGTGATAAATAGGGCATGGCACGCCAGCCTGCTCCAGGTACGGCACCAAGCTGGCTGTGGAGCCCTGGTAGAGGCACTGGCCGGCAGCGAGGATGTACACGTGGTCGAAGAGGGCGAATAGTGAGGCTGAGGGTTGGTGCACCGTACAGACGATGGTGCGGCCCTGGTGCGCCAGACGCCTGCACAGCTGTACCACTTGTGTACACGAGGAGCTATCCAGACCGCTGGAATTTAGGAAACACATCGTTACGAAGTATATTCTCGAGGGGTGTCTGAAATGTTTCCGACTGCGGACTGTCACTAGAACAATCGATACTCGTAATACTTTTAAGTTCACAAGATTGTATTTGTTTTCATTTCCTCACACTATGCATTGAAAAACGTAGTATGATACACGGGCGTAAAAGCAATAAATTACTCGGTTACGTTTAAAATACTCGCTACGCTCGTATTTTAAATCGTCCTCGTAATTTATTCCTTTGCGCCCTTGTAGCATAAACTACTATTATTATACAATATTATACTAGAATAATTTGGGCAAGTGTGAGTCGGACTCACGCATAAAGGCCAACATACCAGCACACATTACGGGTACGGAATTCTGGCATTTTACAAACGGCGTCATCGTTTCTAAGCGCTCGCTATTTTGCTATTTGACGAATCCTCATCATATGGTAGAATTTGGCTATGTCTAATTTGCCTAGGCATATAGTAATTCTGTTAGAATTAATTCTGTTAGATAAAATAAACCAGAATGATTGTTATGTTCGCAGATACCCCTCCAAACAAGTTTACTGAATCAAATTTGTGGGCAGCACATCGTATTGAGTGCAATTTCGTATATTAGATGCTTCCGAGTTCAATAAAAACAATTTAACCAGTGTGTATGGTATCTTTGAATGCAGCTAGTATAAGGCAAAATAAGGTTCAATGTTTAGAACAGGTCTGTACATATGAAATTGCCGAAATTTTCTTACAAATTCATGAGTTCATAATTCCTGTAATTCAATAGCTATTCCCATTATTTGTTTTTTGTTTGAAAGTTGATTTCAAGGTATTAAATTTAGTTTAAATTTAGTATTAAATCTAAGTATTAATATACTTAGTTATAATATATTACTTAGTATTAATATATTATTATATACTTAGTATTAATAATCTAAGTATAATATAATAAATCTAAGTATTAAATTTAGTATTAAATCTAAGTATTAAATTTAGTTTTTATTGTCAGTTTAATAACCAAAATTAAAATTTCAAAAACAGTTTGTCCTAAATGCCATCATCCATTTCCTTGATAAGATTTGTAATAATTTTTTAAAGCTGACACTTCAAAAATTAAATTAATGTTGCTGTTAGCTTAATGTTGTCTCATTCATACACAAAAGAAATAACAGAATTTGGATTTATCATTCCTAAAAAAAAATGCAAAAATGTTAGTACTGAAAATTGAGTTTCCTTCAAATTCTTTATAGAAAACAGCAATTTCATATGTAAATACCTAATATTTTAACTGTTTATTAAAATATAATTGCTTATCCTTAAAAAGTTAGAATATTTAAATAAACCTTTAACTAGAATTACTATTTCTAAGTGCAAAGCGAGAAGAAACGTTTTATATATGGCCACCTCAGATTTTCCATATATGTATATAACCTCACTGGGGCTAGTAGTATTTTTCCAGACATTTGACTCTTAAGGGTCCGTATAATGTCAAATGCACAACTTCAGACGCCTTTTCACAATGCATAACTTGGTTAATCGGTCTAATAAAAATAATAACTATATTTATGACAGGCATGTCTTAGCAAAAAAGCAATAGCATTAAGATAACTCGATAGAAAAAAAAAAACGAAGTTACCTCTAAATTTCAAGTAATTCAAGTGTTAATAAAAGGTTTACCTCAAATCATACAACCTAAAAATTTGTATTAAAAATAAGTGAACAGGTGACCACTGACCGGTGGAGTCTTAGAATATTTTAATAATTTCATCTAGAAGCCGAGCTATTAAATGAAAACTCAGTTTTTTGTGAGCGCGCGTAACAGCCACGGCTCATAGCGCTATTTTAAACTAAAAGAAAACGTCATAGGGTTCAGTTCTGATTGGTGCAAAATGAGGTGCTCAATCTAACTTTATATGCACTCTTGAGCATTATAGGTAATGCCGTTCTGTAGGAAACAATGTGAACGTTAAGAATGATAATTGTAAATTTGATTTTCAGATCACTAAATTGAATCCAAAATTGTAAAAAATATAGGTATGGGTAGTACATTATAATTACAAGAGCCTCCTGATGTTCAGAACTTAAAAGGCTAAAATTGCCTCGATAGAAAAAATCCAAAAGTTACCTCTAATTTTGACGGTCTTTCTATTTGTACCTAACATGGTGCATATTACAAAGCAAAAATTTTTATAAATAATATCACGTTTATAGAAATTCGAATTCATAGTAGTTTATGCTACAAGGGCAAAAAGGAATAAATTACGAGGACGATTTAAAACACGAGCGTAGCGAGTGTTTTAAACGTAACCGAGTAATTTATTGCTGTTACGCCCGTGTATCATACTACGTTTTTCAATGCATAGTGTGAGGAAATAAAACAAATATAATCTTGTGAACTTTAAATTATGATTGTCTCAAAAGGACTGTATCCAGAGCCCTTAAACAGTGGAAAAATAAAGTATAACATTTATGGTACACAGGAAAGGCTGCAGGTTAACCAACCATTGTAAATAAATTAACAAAAATAATAATAATAAAGCCCTAGGGCAAAATAATCGACTTTCCGTTCGGTTTTGATGCATTAAAAGTGGGCCTTTACGAGCACTTGCATTGAAAAATTATTTATTCACGTTATCACAATACATAATAAAGATAGCAAGTTTTTTTTTTGAGATCATGTGACACCCCGTAGGGGCACAGCAAAAACAATGACAATAAGGAGAAGACACAAGAGCCCTTGGACGGGGTTTCATAAACATGACAATTGTTAACGCAACCCTGCGTACAGGATTGTCTCTTGCCTACATACGGACCTGCGCAGATACATTTTTTCTGCTCCTGCGCAGATTGGTCCAGTCTGTTGAGCGCAACCAAAGCCGTCACATTTTGTTTTACCAATTAAATCTTTAAAATACCATTGTAGCACCGAAAAGTAAATCATTTTATAAACCATTCTTCTGGAGTTCTTTCTACGATGAACCTGAACCTGCTGAACCTGCTACATAAATCCTGGCCTGGAAGATCTGTTAAATCTAGAGGAATAGCCGAATCAACAATATTTCAAAAGTTGTTTACACTATGGTTTTTCACTATGGGTGAAGTTACTATTGACTCACTTTTGATGCAATAGTGTTTGACCGCCGCTGTACAGTCGAACGTCGCCATAGACGTACAAGAGGTTTGACATTCACCGATGGCATCGACCTTAAGGCCCTTACCATTGCCAAATGGGTACTTTCTAAAGTCTACTCCTCGTTTATGGCCAAACCAAAAATAATGAAAAAATGTATTATGAATAATCAACTCTTAGACAACATATGCAACAGTTTTCTTTTTCATACCACCAAAACTTCTACACGAATTTTTTTTTTACTGAATGGTGTTTTTTGACCTCAAATTCCCTACTGCTCCTGAGTGGCTTGGCCGATTGAATTCATCTATGCTTTGATAAATAGATAACCTTTATAGCTATAAACATAACATAAGATTATTCAATCGAGTAATCACGTCCAAGTGAAAAGTATAATTTTCCCCTATTTCGCTCTCTCAAGGACGCAGCGAGCGTCGTAACAGCCACTATGCATTGCGCGCTGATATGAACGTTATTTCAATGTCGTTTCCGTTGATATTTGTAGTGACAAATATCGAGCTGCTAATTTGGCGATGGTAATCGCCTTAAATAGTTATTTATGTAAGGAATTGATTGTATTTATCTACATTTCAATGACCCTTTGAAAAGTACCGACACGACAACATATACAAGATGACTTTTTGATCATCGTCCAAATTCATACTGGAGGCTTGATAAGTGATCAATATCTTGGATCAGTAACAATTTTTGTGAAATTCGTATAATGAAATTTCGGCTTCCCATATAAATTCAGTTCCAGTCCCGACTAAATCACTATGGGAAGTCGAAATTTCATTTTACGAATTTCACCAAAATTTTTACTGATACATGATACTGATCACTTACCAAGCCACCAGTATGAATTTGGACGATGATCAAAAAGTCACCTTGTATATAATATAATGTAAGTATATGCATTCATCGAGTAGTCACTTTCGACTTTCAAGTTAGTTGTCTATTTTATTTGCTTAGGAATTGTCATTGTGTGATAAAAACTGCACCAAAGTAGAATTTTCTAAACCAATTTAAAATACTACTTGAAAAGTAGTATTTGTAACGTTTTCACTAATTTATAAGAAAGCTTGTTGTGGTAATCAGTAAGTAAATCTTTATGCTTGCACTTACATAATAGTTTTTTAAATAACGCGCTATGGTTAATAAAAGTAAATTGAAAAAAGTATTTCTTTTTGTGCAGTTAGTGTTTTAATTCAAACCCCGGAAAACTTAATTTTACATGTAACAGCAAGTTCAAAGTGTCCCAAACATTTCCTATGTACAATATAAGGCTCTATCCTGCCGCCTTCGAAAAATATTTTACTCCAAGACTACGCCAAGAAACCTCGCCTTACGCGCATTTAATAGCAATGATACACAGTTCTAAATATGTAGAGTCAGGCGCTAACTTACATACAAATATAACTTGCATACAAAGAATAACCCTCTACTTTACATAGTACAAAATGTCTGATGACGAACGTCAAGTAACCTAAGCAGATGGAAATGTCAAACTCTTATTGTATGGCGATATTCTACTGTGCGCCCCTGATGTGGCGTAGGAGGAGAGGTTGTCTCTGTTTTGTTTGAAGAAATCCCGTAGTGTCTGCGTGCCTGTTATAATTGAAAGATATAAAATGGGGGTTGGTTATTGCTTGTATCCGCAGGAGGCTGCCTTTGAGTATCTCCATGCGTTCCCAGGCGGCGTAGCATAGTGTTTAATCGCGCGCGACGGCACTAGTTGAATCATAAGCGCAAGGAGCGTGACGTACTGTTGAATCGCAAAAACATCGTGTCACGCTCCTCGCACTTGTGATTCAACTAAGCTGCGTCGCGCGCGATTAAACACTATGCTACCAGGTCAAGCTGGTTGTAAGAAACTCAGCTCGGCGTATGTACCTACGTAGTACCGACAACTTGGTGAAATTGACTGTGAACCTCAGTTTCCCTCGAAGATTGAAGAAGCCCATGCGGGATGGGAGTTTCAGGTTCACAGATAGATACATCACCGAGTTGTATGTCCAAATAAGCAATCGAAATCTGACTTAAGAATGGTATCAAACATTGTTTAAATCCATGGTATTTCATATTATAGATACTGGCAAAAATCTAGAAAAATGTCAAAAATCGCAATCTTTATCGGTAGTTCGAAGGGCGAAATTCAAGCACCAGCTTTCCCCCACTACACTGCTTTTTGTTCAAGATATTTGCCGTTATCAATATCAAATGTCCGAGGCGCGTGTGTGATCTATAGACTCACGTGGTGGTTCCATCCAGGAACATGATGAGGGGGTTGTTGATGAGCTCCAGCGCCATATAGGCTCTTCCGCTAGTACCAAGAGAGCTTGGCGGCTCGCGTGGTCCTGTTGTTGCTTGATCTATGTACTCACGTGGTTGATTCATCCAGGAACCTGATAAGGGGGTTGTTGATGAGCTCCAGCGCGATGGAGAGCGTCTTCCGCTAGTACCAAGAGAGCTGGGCGGCTCGCGTGGTCATGTGTGCGTGATCTATGTACTCACGTGGTTGATTCATCCAGGAACATGATAAGAGGGTTGTTGATGAGCTCCAGCGCTATGGAGAGCATCTTCCGCTAGTACCAAGAGAGCTGGGTGGCTCGCGTGGTCATGTGTGCGTGATCTATGTACTCACGTGGTTGATTCATCCAGGAACATGATAAGAGGGTTGTTGATGAGCTCCAGCGCTATGGAGAGCATCTTCCGCTAGTACCAAGAGAGCTGGGTGGCTCGCGTGGTCATGTGTGCGTGATCTATGTACTCACGTGGTTGATTCATCCAGGAACATGATAAGATGGTTGTTGATGAGCTCCAGCGCCATGGAGAGCGTCTTCCTAGTACCAAGAGAGCTTGGCGGCTCGCGTGGTCATGTGTGCGTGATCTATGTACTCACGTGGTGGGTTCATCCAGGAACATGATAAGGGGGTTGTTGATGAGCTCCAGCGCTATGGAGAGCCTCTTCCGCTAGTACCAAGAGAGCTGGGTGGCTCGCGTGGTCATGTGTGCGTGATCTATGTACTCACGTGGTTGATTCATCCAGGAACCTGATAAGGGGGTTGTTGATGAGATCCAGCGCCATGGAGAGCGTCTTCCGCTAGTACCAAAAGAGCTGGGCGGCTCGCGTGTTCATGTGTGCGTGATCTATGTACTCACGTGGTTGATTCATCCAGGAACCTGATAAGGGGGTTGTTGATGAGCTCCAGCGCCATGGAGAGCGTCTTCCGCTAGTACCAAGAGAGCTGGGTGACTCGCGTGGTCATGCGTGCGTGATCATGTACTCACGTGGTGGGTTCATCCAGGAACATGATAAGGGGGTTGTTGATGAGCTCCAGCGCCATGGAGAGCGTCTTCCTAGTACCAAGAGAGCTTGGCGGCTCGCGTGGTCATGTGTGCGTGATCTATGTACTCACGTGGTGGGTTCATCCAGGAACATGATAAGGGGGTTGTTGATGAGCTCCAGCGCCATGGAGAGCCTCTTCCGCTAGTACCAAGAGAGCTGGGTGGCTCGCGTGGTCATGTGTGCGTGATCTATGTACTCACGTGGTGGGTTCATCCAGGAACATGATAAGGGGGTTGTTGATGAGCTCCAGCGCCATGGACACCCTCTTCCGCTAGTACTAAGAGAGCTGGGTGGCTCGCGTGGTCATGTGATCTATATACTCACGTGGTGGGTTCATCCAGGAACATGATAAGGGGGTTGTTGATGAGCTCCAGCGCGATGGAGAGCCTCTTCCGCTGGCCTCCAGAGAGCTGGGCGGCTCGCGTGTTCATGTGCTCGTAGAGACCAAGGTTGGTGAGGATCTCTTCTGTCTGAAAGGAACACGAAATGATATATATATCATAACGACATGAATCCCCGAGGGTGTGTTAAGGTGGTTCTGAGTATGGACTGTGACCAGTGGCGTGCATAGAACTTTTTTCCGGAAATGCAATCAGAAGGTCAAGTTCGACAATAAAAAAAATATGAAAAAATTTAAATAACACTTTGAAAAAAAAGTTTGTATGAAAATGTTCACTCTAGGGTAGGCATATTTTTTTTATTGTCAATCTTGACCTTCTGATTGCTTTTCCGGAAAAAAGTTCTATGCACGCCACTGACTGTGACATGCAAGTAACACTCGTACACCCACGTTTCACTGATCTTTACGTGATGGGAAGATCTGGATGTGCTCAAATATGGGTCCACTTCGAAGCCCCACTAGATATTATTTGTCCGGACGCTTTTAATGTCCCAACCACTAATCTGGAGGTCTCGGGTTCAAATCCTGTAGAGGCACATTGTGTTAGATCTGCGTGCTTCAGAAGGTACTTCAGCTGTGGGTCTATGTTTGTGCTCGAAGAAGTATTTTATTTATTTATTTAAGTAACAAATTGCAAACCATTACAGTGTATAACCAATTCAGCAAGCAATGAAGAAATAATTACATAATAAGAAATACATGTCATTATTACATCTAGTATATTTTCAACAATCAACTAAACTAACTAAACTAAACTTAATCTCTCGTCAAAGTCAATACATTCAGGACTACTTTTGTGAATTCTGCCATAGAACAATTCATTATGTCAGTCATACGTGCCACATCATTTAAAATCTGTATAGCCCTGGCCAATGGTGAATATTTCTGTAAATTAGTGCGAGCGGTCGGCACAGCAAACTTTTTTTGCCTAATTTCTTTTCTTAGTCGGGGGTTTGGTACTGCCAGAGATAAGTACGGTGATAGAGCCCGCCACCCATTACTCTGGGACGTAATAATCGCCAGTAAAACGTGAATAGTATATTTCGTGACGAGTATAAAATGGCGGATTTTCTTACCCGAGGAATGAAGCTAGTTTCGACATGAGCCAAAGGCGAACGTCGAAAACTTACATTCCGAGGGTAAGAAAACCCATTTTTACTCGTTGCGAACGATACTTTTTCTACTACCTGATATATGTATTTCAATATAAAATTTTTCCTTTCAAATTTAATGTATTTTATGACTTTGCAAATCGCGGCGCGGTTTTTCAACCGGCCGGCACCTTTTATTTGTGGCCAGTATCATTTTGCAAAAAAGAGAGTCAGACGCGATATAATCGATTATGTCGTGAATCGGAACGCAGGGAATTTCGATTGTAAAGACAAACTAAAGACGTCAAAAAGAACCTAATTTAGCATGAAATGAAGACAAACGTCAAAAAGAACCTAATTTTGCAATAAATGAAATTTCATTTCAAACTGACCTGATAGTCATTCCCAGGGAGTGAATTACTGTGGGAAGTCGAAATTTCATTATACGAATTTCACAAAAATTGTTATGATAATAAATACTTTTGCTTTAAAAGCTTTTTTTAACCGTTTTATTATATATATATATATATACAGATTCTTACGAATATTAAAGTAGAAATTGAATAAAAAAGAGAATTTTCGATATATATTTCGACCCACTTGGGATCGTCGTCAGTCGAATATAGAATAATATCATAAATAAAATAGAGTTAATAATAAATTGAAATAGGTTAAGAAAATAGGTTAAGTTTGTCAATTTATTATTAACTCTATTTTATTTATGATATTATTCTATATTCGACTGACGACGATCCCAAGTGGGTCGAAATATATATCGAAAATTCTCTTTTTTATTCAATTTCTACAAAAATTGTTATCGATTCATGATGCTGATCACTTATCAAGCCTCCAGTATGAATTTGGACGATGATCAAAAAGTCACCTTGTATAACTTCCTTAATAATTAAATACTTATTTGTAATATTCAGATTTTTTCATGGTCATTCCGCAACAGGGGCCGGAAAGTTCGATTTTCAAAACTAATCTTTTTCATAAAGGTAGCAGAAAAAACACCTTTCACACCCACTCGGGAATTCATAATGTCGATGTCGTCACGAAATGTGTAGGTTGACATGCGGATGACTCCACTTGAGTATAAAGTACGTAAGTATTTGTTTATATTAAACGGAATTACAACATACGCACAATAAGTCTGTTCATCATTTAAACATTAATCGAGCTGTTATGTTCACGCTTCAATGGGCAACAGACACATGAGCAGACTTTCGATTTTATAATTTTGGTGTATTTCCGCGATAAGTAATTTATCTATTACTAAGATTATTCCTCAATTCCCATTACTCGTTTCTTATGTATGATATCTTAAGAAACGAAGATATCTGTCAGAGATCGAAGGTGACCGACATAGCCTGGCGAGTCAGTAAGTTGAAGTAGCAGTGGACCACTGGTGATAACCGTTGGGGCCGTAAGGCATTGGAATGGAGACCACGTACAGCAAAGCGCAGCGTAGGCCGCCCTCGTGCCCGCTGGACTGACGATCTGAAGGATTGAGGACTGAGGACCGCCAAGAATGGCGTAAAATAGGTGAGGCCTATGTCTAGCAGTGGACGAATACGGGCTGATGGATGGATATCTTATGGACTATGGCATGCAAGTCACAGGCTACACTCGTGCTCCCACCTTTCACTGATGATTATTACGACCTAGCAAAGTTTGAGAATGTTTACACTTCGTTCCTAGCGTGATGGGTGGTGAGCCCAATCGCCACAAATCAGGTACAAAGGAACCACAGTTTACGTGCTAGCATTCCGAACATAAATTGTCGCTTGCATAACTGTCCTAACTCACTAAAGTGAGTTATTCAGAACAAGCCTTTATTTCCATAAAAGTAAAGTAAAGTAAAATTATTGCGTTTTAAATAAATGTAGGTCTTATTACATCTTTTTTATTGGGTACAGCACATTTTACCATAATATATAGTATGCAAATATTGACTCTTAAGAAACTAACAATCTATAACAGAAGTAAATTTACTCATCACGTATTATTATTATTATATATCATATTTATTATTATTATGTAGGTACACTTTTCAGTCACGGGCCCATAGGGCATTCATGGGGCCGAAGCCAACATTGAAGAGGCCTTTGGTACCATTTAATCTAGATGTGAGATGGCTGCATCCATGGAGGCCTCTCCCTCAATGTATCATTGTGATACACTAACGGACAGTCCCCCACAGTTGCCAAACTATTGCCAGGAAGGAAACGACTTGGAGTGGGCTATGAGGATGGGATGCTAAATGGGCCGGATAACAGGGCTATGGAGTGAGATAACGGACATCTGCCTCGAAAATCTCTCACAAATTTAAATATGGCAGATGGTGACTTGCTGCTTAATAACTATCCACCAGGATAGCCGTTGTGGGCCCCCTATCTAGCCACCATGGGGCGGCCAGGGGGCAACACTATATTATTATTATAAAACTCATCAATCATCAATCAATCCATGTAACTTTTTGAACGAGTGAGAGAAGCAAACGAAATTCTCCAGAGGCAGGGACTACCTGCGGGCCTATTATGTATATCTAGTTGCCAACTGTACTGGGTGCCTATCATCAAAAACATAGATATACTATCGAATTCGGATTGTCTAAGGATATGTTCGCACTTGAAGTGACGACACAGTTCGTAAATAGTACAATACCTACTAAAGGCAATTTTGAAAGTTCAGTTTTTATGTAAGTTTTATACCTACTAAAGGCAATTTTGAAAGTTCAGTTTTTATGTAAGTTTTTGACGATAGGCACCCTGTCCAGTTGACAACCTAAGATACAGAATATCTACGCTGTTCCGCCTCTCCAGCCCCCCTATTCTGTATCTTTAGTTGCCAACTGCACGAGGTGCCTATCATCAAAAACATAGCTAAAAACTGAAATTTCAAAATTGCCTTTAGTGGGTATTGAACTATTAACAATCTGTGTCGTCACTTCAAGTGCGAAAATATCCTTAGGAGATCGGAATTCGATAGTATATCTATGTTTTTGATGATAGACACCAAGTCCAGAAGGCAACTAGAGATACACAATAGGCCCGCTGGGCAAAGTTTTAAAGGCCAAAAGGCTAAAAACATAAAAACCAAGTTAAAAAAAACATCTTCGAGTCTACTTGAACAATCCAACGTTAGTATGTTTGTATGTATGTATGAATGTTTGTTCGATAATAACTCGAGTATCGTTGATCGGAACATCATGAAATTTGGTAGGCGAGTAAATGAGACAAAAAGAATTTTTAATTTCGAACATGTGACAAATTGGTCAAGATCGGATCGCGAGTTCACAGCTCGGGGCGAACTACTAAGGTAAAAGCTCTTATTACGGAGGCAAATGGCAACATTTGATAGTAAGAAAGAAAATTAAGCATCTGTAAGCATCAAGATAAGCATAAAAAATATTTTGGGCAAAAATGGAGATTACATTTTATATATCTTATGACACTTTGTTTGTTATTTATTATTCAGTTTACATTATATATTTATATAAAAACACTTATTAAAATTATTATTTCCAGATATATTTCGACATTTATAGTCGGCGTCAGTGGAATTAGGTATAATTAATATAGGTACTATGTTTATTATTAAGGAATTTATAATTAAATAATTAAATAATATTTTAGTGCTCAGTCGATTTTCCCTATTACGGAGGTATGATTAAGGTTAAAAAGCCATTTACGGCGGTAGTCGGCACCTAATGCGAAGGGTGAGCTAATTAAATGTATTGTGGTTCCGTACAATAAATCCTATCCTTCCTAACTAATTATAAATGTGAAAGTGGCTATGTTTATTTGTGTGTAATGTTTCCAGGCTTTAAGTGTCTGACTGATTTTAATTAAATTTTGGTATATAGATAGCTTATGAATAGTGTGTGATTTAAAAAATTCTAATAATCTCGTATGCTCTATGAATTTTTAATTGTTCGAAATTTAAAAGTTCAAAAGTTTGAACTAGGCTGCTAGTGTTATTTTTTTTATCAAGCATCGAGAAATCTTTAAAAAACTACAAAAATATGTATGCCTCCTTATCTCAGAAACTGGTAGACCGAAAAATATGAAAAAATGACAATTATAGATCATAAATGGACAATTACAGGAAAACTATAGCGATTTAAAAAAAGTTGAGCACAAATGAGAAGCATAAAAAAAGAAGTAAAATAAATAAAAAAATATTTTATAAAATTACAATATGGATATACAGGGTGTAAATGCAAAACCAAGAATCCCTTTAGGGTATGAAAGTATACAGGATACTGATACGATTACGATGAAAAAAAGTATACCTTAAATTTTTACCAAAAATTATATTGTTTTCGTAAGATCCAGCTACGCACTCTTATCAATGCAGTTCATTCACCCCGTAGTGCTGTAACGACCAATCACATTGAGTAATTATGTTCTGTGCTACTGACGCTATCAGAGGTCAACGACCAGCGAGAGTGTCCACCGGATTAGAGTATTTCAAGTTTAACAAATCGGGTTATTATGTGGTACTGCTAAATAAAAAAAAATTGCCGCTATTTTTTTTAAACACTGTATGATTCATACTAACATACCCTAGAAGGATTCTTGCTTTTGCTTTTACACCCTGTATAATTGTAGGTATTAAAAAGTTGATTGTAAAAATATATAGTTTGACTATATTTAATTGCATCTATTTCGAGAAATCCTTGAAAAAACATAAAAAATGTATGTCCCCTTATCTCCAAAACTGGTGGACCGAAAAATATTAAAAAAATCAGGATAATATGTGTTTACGTAAAGGTTACAGGAAAAATAAAGTGGTTGAGAAATTCACAAAAAAAAAACTACAAAGTTAAATTTATCCTCCACAATACGGAACCCTAGGTACGCGAGTCTAACTCGCACTTGGCCGGTTTTCAACGTGCTCAGTTAGTTAGACACAAGGTGACTTTTAACATAACAAAATTTTAATCGACATATTTTATGCTCCTAAATTTTTGGTTGAACTTGTTTTATTCAAATCTTGTTCTTTTAATCCATTTACCTAAATGTAATAAAGCAATAAAAAAAGACCAGAACTCGAGGGACTTATTTTTGGTCGACTATGTATCTCACAGACAATCACGCCGTGCCGCGTCGCTATCCGAAATATGCTATATTCTATCTCACGAAGTCCGTTTGGCTATGGTTGTAGTAGTGCGTATACACGCACCTTTTTCTAGTGTGCGTTACCTCGGGAGCACTACAAAACGCATACCGCATCGTGTTTTTCCCTAAGCCGGCTCTACACTCGTGACGCGAAAGCCCGCGAAAGTCCGCGAACCCCGTGAAATGCGAGTGTAGATGGTTTCGCGGGTTTACGTTCGCGTTTCGCGGCGTTCCCCGATCGGTGTCGGTTTTATGGCCCGCGACAAAGTGTTCGCGCTTAGTTCGCAACGCACGATCGCGAACTTTTCCACACTCGCGGCCCTTTGCAGTTGCAAAAGTAAAAAGAAGTACGTAGGTAAAGTATGTAAAATGATATTTGTCAATAGCCCAAACACGTTCAATCTGAAAGACGAGTTTAATTATAGTTTAACTCGTTTTGTTGCGATGGATCTCCACGACCATATGTCGCTCTGTTGTCCGTCCGTCCGTATTGCACGGGTCTCTAGCTCGTTTAAGTATAGACATAATTGTAGATTTGTAGCACGCTATAGTGCACAGCAGTAGCAGAGATTATGTGCGATTCGCAGCCACGATTCACAGATTATGTGCGATTTGCAGCCAAAGTTCGCAGCCACGATTCACAGATTATGTGCAATTCGCAGCCAAAGTTCGCAGCCACGATTCACAGATTATGTGCGATTCGCAGCCATAGTTCGCAGCCACGATTCACGGGCGAGTGTAGAGCCGGCTTTACTACCACCATAGCCTGTACGCGTATCGAGCGTAAATCGTCTAGCACGCCATCTTCTTATCTGATGAAGAAGTATGAACTTACGACTTCTCCCTTCTCGTAGGCGTCCGTCTTGGTGGGTAGTTTAAGATTGGCAGCCAGTGCCATGTTCTCTGCCACCGTCAGCAGCCCTTGAAGCCGGTCGTCCTGCTGGATGTAGCACGACATCTTCTTGAATCTCTCTGGAAACGGAAATTCACCTTCGATGTAACATGGATTACGGTTGTTACTTAATTATAGACCAAGAGCGCTACGGTCGGTAACCTAACGTCATCGAGTAACAAGATGTGGCAAAGGCCGGAAATAGGGAATGAAATATTTTGGTTGTAGTCTCATACTGTTTTGGTTGCAATATATGGTTTGGCCACATGTGTGGTGTAGCGCCCTCTTTTTTTCCAAACACTTTTTTGCCAAGCTATAGTGGTTAAGAAAAAATAAAAGCTTCGAAAAAGCTTCGATTAAAATAAAATGAAAATTCATTTTATTTTGGTCGAAGCGAAAAAGTATAATTTTATATAACGTAAACATATCTTCTCCCCTTTATGAAAAAAATCATGGTAATATGTGTTTACGTAAAGATAACAGAAAAAATATAGCGGTTGAGAAATTCACGAAAAAAAAATGACAAAATTTAATCTATCATCCACGATACGGAACCTAGGTACGCGAGTCTGACTCGCACATCGCCGGTTTTTACTATTGTAGTGAGCCTGGTCAACGTTAAGGCTATTAGGGATGTTGATAAAATAACCACCAAGCTGAAAATCGTCAACAATTTAATCACGCGTAAATAAAATTTACATAATAAATTGAAAGCGAGCGAAACCACTGGCAAAATTTCTAAATAAATTTCGTTTTCAAACCAAAAATAAGTGTAATAAAGATAACAATTATTTCGATTTCAATTTAATTAATCGATATCGTGTTATCATATATTAACGTGTGTTGTGAAAACTAAGTTCGACCCGGATCTTTGATAAGAATGAATTTATATATTGCAAAAGCAGTTAAAACAATATACCTATCTATAAACATCTAAATGTAAAGTTGATACAATCAACCCTGGTAGTGGACCTTTTAACTACTGAGGGCCGTTTAAGGGCCTAGGGCTACACCTGCCCCCGTAGCACGATTACGCGCGATTTCGTTTGTCACGTGTTTTATCGCGCACATTGATCTAAATAAGCGCTATGATCAGGGTTGCCAGATGGTCGGGATGCAACGGGATTGTCCCGACATTTCATATGATGTCCAGAGTCCCGACACATAACAAATAACAACGGTCAGCGGGCAAAAAAGTATTTTGTTGTAATTACTTTAATTTTAATAATAAAAAATAATATTTTGATTCGTAATATTTATTTGTCCCTACCATAATCCCGAAAACCCGACTTTTTGACATTTTGCCCGGATATTTTGGTTTTCCCATCTGGCAACCCTATAGGTTGATTGGTCGACTGCGCGCGATGACATGCGTGAAAAACGAAGTCGACAGCACTAAAATCATCGAACTATAAGTTCTGGCTAAAATCTACTATGCGTGATCGCCAAAGATAATATCGTAAGTAAGTAGATTCTAACGGCAGAAGTCGCAGATGGAACTTTAGTGTTAAGGACAAAAGGCGCTCGCCTAATCTGTTCGCAATATCTCGCTGCATGCGGGGAAAAGAAAGTGCAAACACAGTGAAGCATAGTGCGCTCTCACACTCACTTATGGGTCTTATGCCAACGCGTAGTGAAGCAGAACGCGCGTATCGATATGTTATCGGTAAATGTTTACAAAATTAAAATCAAATTACAAGTCTTATTTTTGTATCTGCATTTATTATAAATACTTTTTTTATTGTATTGAATTTTATTGTATTTACTTAAAAATAAAAACTACAATGATAAACAAACACAAATAATAATGATTTATTAATGATTGCTAGTATTTTAAATATCATTAATAGTCATCGTCATCGTAATTACTCTCATTAACAAATAAATAATAAAAGTGACCGTTATCTCTTGATCGTCTTCTAATTGTTTTGAAGCGCATGCGTTCTCACTATTTTAGTTCTATCGATAGTTGCTCGAAGCAAGCACAACACTACGCAAAACACGTTTTATGACCCCACGTGCAGCGAAATCTTGCGACCAGTATAGAACTTTATAAGAATAGTTGCAAGAATTTGATTGTCTGTATGTTAGCTGACGAGCCCTTTCCCTCGAGCAGCCTTGCCAAGTACAAATGCAATGAAAGTGAACTGCCCGATGAATATGTAGAAGCAAAGATAATAACACCACATCGGAAGTTGGCAAAATACAAGCAGCTCACCTTGGCACCGATCAGGTTGCTTTATCAAAGAAAAAAACGCGTTTGTACAGTCAAGACCAAGTCAAGTTATTCACTAGTACCACATTGGCCACTACAGTGAAGGATATAAGATGTACAAAGTCCAATGTGTATTGCTTGATGTGAAGTACAATGTCCGAGACCAGATTACGTATGATTTTTTATAACATTTCCTTATAACAAATTTATTGATCTGACCTCAGCATTTTGCAGCAAATTCAGTCAAGCAGTCAGTTGACTGATAACGGCCCACTATGGCCGAAATACTTCTGTTGTACTTTTCCTTTATGTAACATATTTTATACTTTTTTTTTAATTAAATACACTACAACAACTTTTAATGGTTTTTGTTTTTCTTTTTTTTTAGTGAATAATATTCTGATAGATAGGATAATACAAATATAAAGTATTCTCAAGATATATTTCGGTTCCGATCTGGATCCGGCTTCAGTTGAGTCTTTTCTACTTGTGACTTGGCAATAAATGAATAATATGATATGATAATATATTTCAAGTTCTGAATCATCTTTTATTTATATATATTTAAATTATATATATTTATATTTTTTAAAGCCATATCTACATTATATCCTACTAAAATAAATAGGTAATAAAAGCGTATGATATATTTATTAAATAAATTTTATTATGTTAATTCCTTTTTTTAACCGCGAAAAAAACATCAGCTGTTCCATAGAAAAGTTACATATCTACCCGACCAAAATGTATGAACCAACAGATTTTTTTCTCGATTTCTCAATTTTTTTTTCACGGAAAATGTCCCTGTTTCACAATACTTTTAGTCCTATTTATCATTGCCTATTCCATTACCTTTCTAATAAAAGGTGAGTACTATCGCCAGTTTTCGGCTTCCGCAACTTCATCTTAACACCCTATTTAGGTCCAGCCGTTTGGTCTAAGCGTTGATAGATCAGTCAGCTAGATAGAGTAGGTATTTTTTTAAATACCGGGTATAAATAAACATAATCTACTGATCATACCAAACAAAGTTCTTGTAAAAACAAAACAAAATAAGTACCTCCCCATAAAAAGTTCACAATAAATTTTCAAGTAATGAAAAGTGAAGTTTTTAAAATTGGTAAGGGAAAGTGAAAATATTATTTCATTACCGCAGGTAAGGTTCTCTAGGAAAGTTACTCAATATAATCAATAGTTACGTGATCTCAATTACACCCAGTATATTGATAGATAAGGGCCGAGTTCAGTTTGATCGTCGGGTGACCGACGCCCGCCCAACCTAACACATCATCTCCTTTGAAAAATTGAGAATTTGTGAAATTTAATCAACCGCCCGAATTCATACTGGAGACTCGGTTAGTGATCAGGAACAAGATTCAATTATGCTTTTTTTTGAAATCATAAAAGGAGCAAATTTTTTTTTTCGAATTTCTGGTCTATTCATTGTTCCTGATCACTTTAAATCAAAATCAAATTTAATCAACCGCCCTAATTCATACTGGAGACTCGTTTGTCTCCAGTATGAATTAGGGCAGTTGATTAAATTTCACCTTACATGTATAATATTATCCTATGCTATCAGTGAGCGGGCGTCGGCCGGCAATCTCCTCCCCGGACCCGCGGTTACCTCCCCGGAACCGCGGGTTTTGCCCGCGGAGTAGAAGCCCGGGCAAAGATGAATTCATCAAGGCCCGTACCTTCGACCACCCTTCGGGTGGCCGAAGACGACTCCCATTGCTGGCCGGCAATCAAACTGAACGCAGCCCTGGATAAGCAAGATAGAGTAAAGCAACTCACTCATATTCCTGCCCCGTCCGTTGATGTAGACAGCACCCCCCACCCCTGTGATCCTGTACCCGGACAGCACGTCCAGCAACGTGGACTTGCCGGCTCCCGATGGTCCCATAATGGCGATCAGCTGCCGCGGCCGCAGCCTGCCGTTCACACCGTGGAGGATCTGTTTGTACCCTAGAACAAAGAAAAATAGCATCATTAGATAAAAGCTTTTAACCATATGATGCTAATATGTAATCATAATATGTATCGAATACACCAGGGGTGGCCAACTTAATTATACCCAAGATCTACTGTTTACAGACGTTTACATACTTCTTGAAATTTTATATGAAACAGTAGACAATTATGTAGTATTTTTAGGGTTCCGTAGTCAACAACAAGGAACCCTTATAGTTTCGCCATGTCCGTCTGTCTGCTGTCTGTCTGTCTGTCCGTGGCTTAGCTTAGAGACTATTAGTACTAGAAAGCTGTAATTTGGCATGAGTACACATATTTATCACGCCGATAAAGTGGTACAGTAAAATTTTGAAAAAGATTTTTTTTTTAGGTTACCTCCCCTACACGTAAAGTGGGGATAATTTTTTTTCTCGTCTATCCCCTAGTGTGGGGTGTCGTTGGATAGGTAATTTAAAAATATTGGGGGTGTGAGAAGACCATTTTTCGATCCAGGGTTCCGTTTGCGAAATATTAAACTTAAAAGTGTTAATATTTGTTAGAGTCAAAGTGTCCCCCTGCCGGCAAAACGGTTGTATTTGGAGACGTGAAAAAAATCACGGCAGTAGTATACATAACGAAATTAAAAGGAAAACTATCACAGCTAAGTAGGCTTTACAAGTTCACGAGTACAGATCGCGCCAAACTTTTAGTCCCCTCTAAATACGGGGCGATTCGCATCAGCAGGAACAAAATGTATGGGCCGTTCTTGGGAAGAGCAACTTCCGAGCGGACTAGAAGTTTGGCGCGATCTGTATTATTATAGATAATGGTACGGAACCCTTCGTGCGCGAGTCTGACTCGCACTTGGCCGGCTTTTATTTTATTATGAGGGAAAGCATTTTTTTTTGCCTTGCCACGACAGACTGGACTATAGCCGCGATTAACCGGTCGCTTGGCATACACCGTCTCTGTGGTCAGTGGTTCGAGTACTAGAATGCTATACTTTGTCCTTTATAGCTTGATTAGAATGACAGGTCTCATCAGTTATCTCATCATAGACTTTTATGCTTTTTAAGGGGCTATACCGTGAAAATTGACACTTTTTGAAGTTATTTATCTGCTCTTTTAATGAAGTTCCACGTAAAATAAATTAGTATAACAATTTTGGGACCTTTTACTAGATTTTGGTCTATCAGAAACGCTATAGAAGGAATTTCATTCGATAGAAATAATTATTGAAATCAGGTCTAAATTTACACTTTTTTTGATATTCTGACAAATTAGGATAGCATACAGACTTGAAAAATATTTATTTAGATGGGTTTTAACTACACCTAAATTACTGGTTATGGAAATTTTTGTAGCTATTTTAGTTAATTTTGCATTAATTTAAAACCGACTTTTTGACAATTTTCCCCGATTCCGTCCCTTTCGCACTGCGGGTCTTTCTGCCTGGAGTAACGGGGACCTTTGCTAGCACGGTATATCACCTTAATCCAACATTGTAGTTCTACAACGTGTTGTAGACGATATTTGTCATTCTAATGAAGCTGCAATGGACAAAGTATAATTTGGAGGTTGAAATCCCGTTGGGGCACGTCGTCGTCGGTGAAATGTGGGTTTACGAGTGTGGACTGTGACTTGTGTTTTACAGCTGTGCCTACATTGGCATACACGTATTTTATTCGTTAAAATACGGTTATCATTAGTAATAACTAATATTGATGTTGTACTGAATTAAAAATACCTTGATGTGAATATTGTTTTGTTAACTTAAGGGGGACGAGTCGTATCCTCTACGAAACGCACAACTCAAGATGGTTCTTCTTATTTTTGAATAACAGATATTAAATAAATGTGATTTATGGCATTTCGCGAACATAGTTTAGTGTCAGTTGGACTTTTCCGGCAAAATTTTGTTATTTTATGCATGAGGTTTAAAATGTATGGGCACACAAACTTAAAACACGCTTTTAAGTATGTGCGCCCATACATTTACAACGTAATGCATAAAATAACAAAATTTTGCCGGAAATGCCTAACTGGCACTAAACTATGTTCGCGAAATGCCATAAATCACATATCTTTAGTACCTGTAATTCAAAAATAAGAAGAACCATCTTAAGTTGTGCGTTTCGTAGAGGATACGACTCGTTTCCCCTTAAGAGGCCCCTTTACGCCTGGATGTTTCTCAAGATTCGTACAAAAGGTAATAACTGAATGTGAAGAACAGCTTATTTTTCTTCCTGCTATTTCTCTATACAGCCCAAAAAGCAAAATTTGATGAAACATCATCATAATAGTTGTCAGGGTATAGTGAATTATTGCCTCGTTTTTACGCAAAGTCTAGCAAGTTGTATAATTTTTATTTACACTGGAAATAAAAAAATGAAGAAATACAGACGTCGTCGTTCATACATGTCTTTACATATGAAATTGCTGTTTTCTATAGAGAATTTGAAGGAAACTCAATTTTCAGTACCTACTAACGTTTTTGCATTTTTTTTAGGAATGACAAATACAAATTATGTAATTTCTTATGTGTATGAATGAGAGAAGATTAGGGTAACAGCAATAATAATTTAATTTTTAAAATGTGTCAGCTGTAGAAAATTATTACTTATAATGGAAATGGATGGCATGTAGGACGAACTGTTTTTTTAAGATTAAATTTTTATGATCAAACTGAAAATAAAAACAAAATTTAATAAGTAGATGTAAAACCTTGAAATCAACTTTCAAACAAAAAACAAATAACTGAAACAGCTATTGAATTACAGGAATTATGAACTCATGAATATGTACCAAAATTTCGGCAATTTCATAGGAAAATACCTATTATAAAGAAGACTAAGTTTATACACTTTTCTATAAATAAACAGTTACCGTTTCATGGAAAAGAATTTTTAACTGAAACCATTACACAAATTCAGCGCTTTTTGTATATCTCGCCATCTTGCACATCTTGATGAGCCCCTATATAAAGATGTGTGCAAAGTTTCATTGAGATCAAAGCCATCAGGCCGTTACAAACACCTAAAGCATTATATTAATATGACAGCTGAGCGGGATGGCCCACCTTAACGATGTAATTTACTGAATAAATGAATATAAATTATGAATACAAATTATGAATATAAATATGGAAGTTAAGGCGATACGTAAAAGTTTTAGCGTCCCTGTTACTCCATATGCAAAAAACCCTAAGTGGGAGTTGGACGAATCCGTGGAAAAGTAGCAAAAAGTCGGTTTTTTATTAATATAAAATGTACTTAGCTATTTTGTTAAAAAAGATTTTCAAGGAGACTTTACAAATACATAATATCCACATTTTGAATGCAATTTCATAATGAAATTAATCAGGATTTTACAATTACAGGAAAAAATAAAACAATTTAGAGGTCTTTTGGGAATTATATTCTATCGAGAAAATTTCATCCAATCGCGTTTTCTCTGAGTGAGAATCTTAGCCAAATACTCAATAAACATTTACCCAAAAATGAAATAGATAGATAACGTTATAGTTGAGTAAATGGATTCGAAAAAACCCCATTTTTTTTGGTATCGCCTTAATTTATAGATTCATGTTGCGCAACGTGTCTCTCTGACTAAGCTCCCACATACAAGAAGACTTTTTAGTCACCGTCCAAATTCATACTGGAAGCTAAGTAAGTGATCACTTTTTGTGAAATTCGTTAAATAAAATTTCGACTTCCCATAGTGATTCACATGGGTTTGCGTTTTTGGAAGATGAAGAAAATTATTAATGAATTCCGTAAAAAACTGTAATTTTGATCCTTGATACTGATCACTTACCAAGCCTCCATTATGAATTTGAACAGTGACTAAAAAGTCATATTATATATTAATAGTTTTACTGTAGTAGTTTTTACTGTACAGTGTAGAATTTTAATTTAATTAGACCTCATGACTAACGAAAATGTCTCATCATAATGGACCAATTTATATTAAGTAAAAAAAATGAATCTCTTTTCTATAGGTTTTTAATATGTCACTGCTAAGTGGCTTAGAGCTGTATTTTAAAGTTACCGTTACCGGGTGGATAATAGCATCAAATAAGGTACTTAGGCCCACTTGCAACATGATTGAGAAATCATCCTTAACCCTCGGGTTAACTAACCCAAGGGAAGAGTTAACTAACCCGACATTTCATTAGTCCTTTAGCAACATGATAATATCGAAGCGGGTTAGTAAACCCGAGCTAAGCAATTGTTTGACATTTGACATTTATTCAGAATGTTACAATAAAGTAATTAGTTGCAACCAATGAGGTATAGTATCTATATAATGTCATTGTAAACAACACAATTTATGTCAAACTGGTAACATTACTTCGCTAACCCGAGTTTAACTCGAGGTGAGAGTCGGGTTAAATTCTGATGGCTTTCTCTTAGTTTAACCCGAGATTTTGATTTGTGCAAGAGAGCTTTTTCTTAACCCTCTGTCTTTTGACTTAATCCGAGTTAAAGTCTAGTTAAGAACATGCTGTAAGTGGGCCTTAGGGTGTACTGATAAATGTTAAACAATACGAAAAAAAATATGTTTGTTCTCTTCTTGTTTATTTTCTTTCTTATTTTTCTTTAAACTGTAAGTGAAAATTAATAGAACAAAATTTTCACTGTTAAATTTCAATTACAGTAAGAAAAGTAAGAAAATAAAAATCTGAGGAGAAAAGAATATTTTTTTATGGGCTCCTAGGCTAATATTTATCAGTACACTCTAAGGTACCCTCATACCAAATTTGGTGTTATTATCCACCCGGGTAACGCATTTCACTAAACCAACATACTATAAATAATCTACCAACTATAAATAAAATAAGTATACATACAATATTATATACCTATACGTCTTCATAATATATAATATTACATACTTATTGTAAACATGTAAATTAGATATTGCATAAATTATACTCCCAACTATTTTTAAATTGATTGACACCGCAAAATGGTATTTCGCGCTCAACTTTAGACTTTGACCTACAAAGTAACACATGTTTACTTCGTTTGAAATTTTTTATCTACCTATTTACATATTGGAGTTGCTCGTGGCTTCGGCCGAGTGGTTTTCGTATTTGTCAGTGTAGTGTCTGTCTTTTGAGCCAATCATAATTTAAAGTTCACAAGATTATATTTGTTTTATTTCCTCACACTATGCATTGACAAACGTAGTATGATACACGGGCGTAAGAGCAATAAATTACTCGTAATTCATTCCTTTTCGCCCTTGTAGCATAAACTACTATTATGATAGTTTTTATATATAAGGTAAAATTGATTAAACCGCCCGAATTTCTATGGGAGGTTCAGTTGGTGATAGAGAGTATACACATTAAGTTTCAGGTGGGCCAAACAAGGTAATGGCAGGTCACGTGACATCGAGAACCGTATAAATGTGACTAAATGTGTGAGTATCGATTCAGTTGTATGGGTGGACACCGTGTGTACAGAATCTTAATTTTACTCACATATTAATACCTGCCATCTTGTCTCATCGACCTAAAACTTTACATGCGTAGTCTGTATCACCTACTGAACCTCCCATAGTAATTCAGGCGGTTGATAAATTTCACCATACACAGGCTTTTAAGGCGATACCAAAAAAAAAAGACGTTTTTTCGAATCCATTTACTACACTAAAACGTCATCTACGTATTTAATTTTTGGGTAAATGTTTATTGAGTACTTGATTCTGATTCTGACTGAAGAAAAACGCGATTGGATGAAATTATTTTCTCGATAGAATTTAATTTCGAAAATAATTTTTTTTTATTTTTTTATTTATTCTGATATGTTAGTATGTACAGAAAACTAATCTAAGGTTAACTTAAAAAAAACCACAAACAAGTAAATTTTGCACAACTAACTTAGTACACGTTATTGAATAGAATATGCGTGCCAGAATACCTCTAAATTGTTTTATTTTTTCCTGTAATTCTGAAATCCTAACCAATTTCATTGTGAAATTGCATTCAAGATGTGGATACTAATATTATGTATTTGTAAAGTCTCCTTGAAAATCTTTTTAAGAAAATTGCTTAGTACATTTTATATTAATAAAAAACTGACTTTTTGCTACTTTTTTACGAATCTCGCACTGAGGGTTTTTTCGCATATGGAGTAACAGGGACGCTAAAACTTTTACGTATCGTCTTAAGATGAAGTTGCGCAAGCCGGAAACTGGCGATAGTATTCGTCCATACGTCCATACAACCTTTGGTGAAAAAAAAAACGAGATATCGGGAAAAAAAACGGTTATTTCACACATTTTGGTAGGGTAACTATGTAACTTTTCTATGAAACAGCTGTTTTTTTTCCCGTGATTCGAGGGTTTGTTTCATAGTAAAAGGTGTTTGTATGGACGAGTATATCGACAGTACCGGCTTCCGCATTTTACATATTATCATATAATCATATACATATCAATACTTCAACCCAAGACCCCGAATGGTGTCGGTAAAAGCTTACATGTAACAATTGTACTAATTAAAAGCAACTGAATATCAGAACGATAATATTAAATAAACGATAATAACGGCCCCACTGAGGGGTCGAAATATAGCGACTAAAACCATTTAAGTGTTTGTATTTATGTGGAGTAAAACAGATATATATTAAAAATAAAAAATAAAAAAAGGCCCTTGAACGGTGTTTAATAAAAATATTTTATTAACGATAATATTTGCTACTTGTGAACCTACTCTTTAAATAAGTGAAAATTATACGCAAATCCATTTAAACATTTTCGCGTGCTAACATCTACAATGTGTAACAGAAAGGTGTAACCATATTTGAAGAGCTTACTCAGTCAATGGTATTGAACAACTTTTACTATGAAATAAAACCTGTACCTCGAAAAAAATATTTTTACTGTTTCATAGAAAAATGCAATGCCGCTCGGGCGAAATGTATGGAGGGGCAGATTTTTTTTTTGAGATTTCAGGGTTGGCTCCATAGTAAAAGTTGTTTAATACCATTGGCTGAATAAGCTCTTCAAATATGGTTACACCTTTCTGTTACACGTTGTATATACAAACAGTCAAACTTTCGCAATTATAATGTACATACATACATACATACACGCATACATACATATATACTAACGCCTGAATCCTAGAGGGGTAACAGATTTCCATCTGCTACGATCCTGACACACCACTTTCCCTTCGTCCACATCCATCAATCTAGTCATACAAGCTCTTCTATTCCGGATGCTTTATACTGAATTATAATTTAAGAATTTTCAAGTAACGTTTTGACCTATTGAAGTTATTTTGCGATAGTAAATAAGCGATGTTTCCGCAGTGGTAGAGCGACAATTGACCCAGTGTTGCCATCGCTTTGATAACCTTTACGTACGTCATCACGATTAGATAAGCACATTTTCCAGCAACTGGCAGTGCCAATAATGTAGTGTCTCATTAGGTTTAATTAACTCTCTGTTCGGTCGTTGGGTGCAAGGCACTGACCTCTAGTAATACAAGTACAATAAAATTATAGTTCTCTTTTGTGCCGATTCAAAGCGCCCCCACCGAGCGTACTGGAAACTAAAATTGACACGTGTTTTAATAAATAACATCGATTCGTTAAAACACCGCACTAAAACTTAACCTAACCAAAAAGTTACTAAAATAAGTTAAGTTTTTTTTGTTTTCAATTCGGTTTTGTCAACGAACTAAATTTAGTTGCGCTGTTTATTTGATTTTAAGAGGATTAAATTGAATTCACAGATTTTAAAAAGAATGAATGATATTGGTTTTTAAAGCGGTCCACAGACCACAATATTTTATAAAGGAAAATTGGCTGCGTTCAGTTTGAAGTCGGGCGAAGCCCACCTATCACTGACAGCAGGATAGCATGTTAGACTGACGTCGCTTAACGATCAAACTGAACGCAGCACTTTATAGCCTGGAATTTTGTGATTTTTTTAAGTCGAAAAGACAACAACCATTGCAGTCGAAAAAGCAACCAAGCAAAATCAAAACAAATAGCTAGAGAGCAATTAAAGACATAAGTAATTAAAGCCATGGACTGAGAGAAGAGCTAACAAAAGCGCAGAAAATTGTTGCAGAAGTCCCATAAAAGAAAATAGTCGATAGTCGATGTTAAGTTCTGATAAAATCAGATGATGAAAAAATTGCTTACAGGCTTACACTGGTTAGTTTTCTATCCACTATGAACAATGATAAGTTCTTGGAAGTTGTTAAATTTATCTTTATATTAACTCGGGCTTTACCATATCGACTGATACTAATGTGATACTGTTAGTAACGGCCAGCTCTCACTCTCACTGCCCGGTCCGACCCGGAGATAAACAGCGTTAACCCGTAGCCCGGCCCACTCAAACACGTAGATTCTGGGTCAAACCCGAAGGGTTGGCAGCCGGTATAAGGCGGGACAAAAAGCTAGCTAGTTAGAGAGTTTATTTAGAACACATGTTTTGGCTATTAAAAACTTATAAAATATGGAAAAATTTGTTACTCCATATTCCATTACCTATCTTAGATATATTTTTTTTATTGTACGCTTTGCAATTTTTGGGAGAACATAATGAAAAAATAAAATAATATTTGTAATACATACTTATTGTTTTAATTTGCCACAAATTTCTTACCTCTTTTCTAATACAGCTTTTTCTATATGAGAAAAAAAGATTACGTCTAATTTTGAAAGAATATTTGTAATAAGGGGCCCATCTTTATAAACTACATAATATCACCTGCATTCTAATAAGTTTGAAAACTTTCGGAATAGACTTTTTTAAATTTAATCATCATGAAATATGTCTTGAATAAAACTAGTGCATTTTTACTTTGACATTTCTAAAATTTGACAGATAGTCATTCCGAATTGCAAAATTGTGTTTTGCACTTCATTTAATTCGACCTGGTGTTGATTCGGCCGCAACACAACTTAACTTGTTTGACAGGACTAACCTTATTTTGAGCCTCCTTTTTTTGTCTGTTCGATACAGAAAGAAAAAGACGGTACGCTTATATTAAGTTTAGTCCTGTCAAATAAGTTGTGTCGACACAACTGTCAAAATAGGTTAGGTTGTGTTGTTCCGAATAGCAAGTGTAATTTGACACATCTTAACCTGTCAATCAATCAATCAATCAATCGTTTATTTGTTTAAAAGCGTGTTATATAATAAGTTGGAAAAAAAAACATTTACATTGGCCCAATGCTTTATGCCACTAAAGCATACAAATGTTAAATCTTAATTCTAAAACATAATCAAAAAAGTTCAAAAAATTAAAATATGGAAATGCACTATAACGAGAAAGTCAATTAAATATGTCAATAGTATGTCGAACAGCAACCAATATAAAAAAAAAATTGGTTAAGTTAAGTCGTATTTGTGTACATTCGAATCGACACCATTGTCTCATGTTTATCATTAGTTCCAAGTACGCTCACGTCACTCACTGCAACGATCAGCGCCAAAATAGCGATAATCAAATTAGGTACTTCATTATTAGATCGTCAATAGCCAGTCCGGCTTGTGTTACTAGAGGTCAGTGATGCAAGGCGATTAGATGACACGGCGCACAGCGTCATATTGGTCTACCTTCGACCTGACGCCCTCGTCCTTGTTCGCTACATAAAATGGCTCCTACATTTTATTCTAGTTGATATGTTTTAGTGTGCCAGTATTTAATATCTATACGACTATACGTTAAAGCGTAACCATAATGTCCGTGGCTTTAACCAATTTAGTTGAATGAGGTGTCATTAAAATCTCTATACCATCCAGATTGGCACTGGGTATAATAGTAGTTTATGCTACAAGGGCGCAAAGGAACAAATTACGAGGACGATTTAAAACACGAGCGTAGCGAGTGTTTTAAACGTAACCGAGTAATTTATTGCTCTTACGCCCGTGTATCGTACTACGTTTTTCAATGCATAGTGTGAGGAAAAAAAACAAATATAATCTTGTGAACTTTAAATTATAATTGGCTAAAAAGGACTGTATCCAGAGCCGTGAAAAAAAAAGTATAACATTTATGGTTCACAGGAAAGGCTGCAGGTTAGCCAACCATTGTGAATAAATAAAAAAAAATAAAATAATAAAGCCCTAGGGCAAAATAATTGACTTTCTGTACGGTTTTGATGCATAAAAAGTGGGCCTTTACGAGCACTTGCATTGAAAAAAAACTAAAAAAAAACAACACGTGTACAATGTACGTACGGACTGTACTGGGTGTCGTTGCTAAGTTCATTTTAAAATTATGGCAGTCGTGTTTTTTATTATTGATTTTTATTATCATCGTAGTGACTCTCGTCAGCATACAGGCTGTAAGGGGTGTTAATAAAACAACGTCCAAGCCGAAAACGGGACTGAGATTGAATAAAGGCGGGCGGAGCCGCGGGCGAAATTGTATTGTAGTAAAATAAGTACTTATATGTAATGTTTTAATTTGTAACCTTAAAAACATATAAACATTATCTTATCTTATGAAAAAGGTGTAACATAGACATTATTCGTATTATATACTTATGTAGTGCAATAGATAGTAGCTACAATTGTTAATTTAAAACAACAAATTGACATTTTAATCACCGACGACCCACATTTTGTGCTTGCAATAGATAAAAATACAATTACGAAACTATTTGTTTTGTTCAGAACATTTATATTTATTCTGTTTCTACAATTATTTTAATACTAGTCTTTTGCTCGCGGCTCCATCCGCGTTAGAGAATCCTTTGCTTATTTTACGACTCGTTTCAATATTGAAAATATCTATAACGCGGATGAAGCTGCGTGCGAGTAGCAAGCGCGGTCACAGCCTACGATCTGGGGGGGGTCAACTTTGCTCAAGTACAGTTCCACGAATTTTTTTAATAATTTTAATCAAATCTTTTGATTTTTTTCTACTTTTCAATTATTTTTGATTTCATCGCTTAGACTTTAGCAGTTGATAATCTACTTGTAATTTTCCTAAGCCGTCAAGTTTTAGGAGATTTTGGAATTTTTCAGGGGGTCATGACCCCCCTCGGACCGCTACTGGCGAGAAGACTAGTAATGAAATAATTGAAACGTCAGCGACTGTGTAAAATATTTAGTAAGAGAAGATCTGGTTCTTCTCGTGAACAGCTAGTACTATTTCTCATATAAATATATTTCGAAGTTGCTGGCGAGTATCGAGGCCTAAACTCATGGTAGGCCTACAGGATGGTCTAAAGTGTTAGATAATTTCGACTTCGAAACTGACTTTAACAATTTTGTGAGGTTCATATTATCCCGGCTATCCCGATCAAAAATAGTATAGTTTTTTATTGACCCAAAATAAAACTTAAATAACATTAAAAATTTGACTATACCTATAAATACAACTAAAGTATAAAGTAAGCTATATACATGCATAATTTTAAAATTATTAAAATAAATAAAAAATGCTGGCCAGATCACCACCGTCGTTCGGCAGTGTAGGTACCCAGAAGGCTGGCAGCATTGCCTCGCTGAATAGCGAGGCTAATTCTTTGACCGAAATAGGCTCCAGCCCTCGAGTCACTGGAAGCGTCGATCAGGCGCGATGATATGTCTCTGTAGAGACGTCGCGCATCCGGTCCCCACGGTCCGATATCTAATATATATAATAAATATATATAAAAATAGGTATTGAGGTGAGCCGTTTTGCAATAATCAGATCTTTTGACTAGACACGATTGACAATACCCGCACCGTTATCATGGCTTATACATTTGTAGAGAAAGAAACTGGGCAAAGTTAAAACAGACCTGAAAGCAAGTTTCACCCGTAACGTCACATGCGCAATTGTGTAAATATAGATTACGAATAAGTACATGAATGTATAACAAAAGGACATTGCTGCTGTTGCAGCTGATGTCAACACAGCTTTGTTTACCTCGGGGTAATGGCCGGTACAAAACATTTCTCAGATTCCGATTCTCTTTGTGAATTATGCATTTTTCGAGTTTCGTTGCTTATTTATTGGTTGTATGTTATTTATTAATAATCAAGGTACGGCATTGTTCACGTCATGGAATAAGATTTCTTTTTCTGGTTTCAAACTTCGAAAAAACGGAACGTAAGCGATATCTGTCTAGTCTGAAATATTTTGTACCGACCACGCAAATTCCTTTGCAAAATTGCCCATAGAAGTTCTAAAGAAAATTGAAAAGAATACAACTTTTATTATATTCTTAGTGATAACTGAGCATTAGTGTATCTATGTTGATTTATTTAGTGTTGTTGTATTTTTGTCCTTTTGTCATTTCAACTTTATCTATCATGTCCTGAAAAACATAATCTGTTTTTTCTTCTACGAATTTCTCTCCTCAACAGATGACCTCTAAATGTCGGGCAATAACTCTCTTGTATTTAACGGTGTGTCCTTGGTCCCGCTTCTTAAAATCAAAAAGAGCAGCCAGTTCTGTCAGAGATGCAATCATTTAGACTATTTTAGACTAAGAGGATGGCATACACTAGCAACTTTTTTTATTACCCGTCCAGCACAATAAGTCTAATGGCAAAGACCTTATTTGCTTTTCATAGAGGCGATTATATGTTGGCCCTTTGGCCTCTTGTTCTTGGTACTAGTGATCACGCAGCGAAACAACAAATTGGTGTGTTTTTAGCTAATACTCGTACTAAACTATTTTGTAGGGAAAAATTATTGGATTTAGGTAACATCCCTTCATATTTCTATTGCCTATTTTATGAAAAAAAAAAACAATTTGATCTCTTAACCGCGTCTTTGAAACGAACGTTTTAAAACCAAAAAAAAGAGGGTGGAAAACATTTTTTTTTTGACAAAAGTATAAATCTTAAAACATTGTTTATAGGTGGAATACCTAGATAAAAGATCGATAAATCAAATATATTTTCTTTAATATGAGGAGAGACCTAGTTTCTTCCAATGAACCCTTGAAAACCTGGGGTTGTTGATGTTAAAGCGTCAGGTGTCTCGTTAATGATTACTTCCTAGGTCGCCTCTTTACTCAGTCACAGAGGGAGGAATCAATAATTATATAATAATGTCAGTCATGGCAGCGCATTAGTTTACGAGGTCATTTCAATTTTTTCATTATTCTGATCAGATAAGCATCTTATCGCATAATTAATGATGACAAATAATTAACGATTAAGAAACGTAACAATCTATAACCAGGAGCTGTATTTTTGAATCACTCACCGTGAATCGTATATTCACGCACGAAAAAAATTCACGTGCGAAATTCAATTCGATTGGTCACGATTTTACGTATTTTTGAATCAGAAAACGGTTTTCGTTTCACGCAGGAAAAAATTAAAACCGGAAAGCAATATTTCGTTGATATTAAAAACCGGTAATGAATGGAGTTGAACGGAACGTAAATTAATAAGTTATAATGTCATGTCAGTTTCATCGATGCATCGATATCGACATTTTCTTCTTGTTATCCTTGCATAGTTTCTACTAGTAGAAATCGGAAAACGAGTGGGTCAGACCACTCGTTGCAGAATTCACGGAGAGAATTTTCAGAAATACTGATTCCAAGCTTTCGTATGCGAATCATGCGGATTCATATGCGAATTGAAGTTCGAATGATTCAAAAATGATTCAAAAAATTCGAGTAAAAAACAGTGCCAGAATCGCCGTATTTTACGGCAATTCTGGCACTGTTTTTCACTCGAAATATCAATCATTCGACTTTTGTTTAGAGCATCATAAATACCATGAGATGTAAATTTGAATGACTACAATCCGTCAGATGGCGATTACAAAATGTAAAGATTACGTACCAGAGGTTTACAATCGAAAAAATCGATACACATTCACAGAATAACCATTTTCATATCACCCTAAATCTGCCTTCGCAATTTTTTTGCACGTGCCGGAATAGTCGCCTGGCGACTCTTGCGCGTGGGCAAAAATTGCGAAAGCAGAAAAATCAATCATTTCCGTAGAAAAACCCTTGTAAAATCACTCGAAATCTGCCGTAGCAAATTTTTTCGCACTTGCCAGAATCGCCATGCAGAAATCAAATTATCCTTTGTTAAAAAAAGTCGTTCCGAAACGAATAAAGAAGTATACACTTCAAAAGCAGTGTGTAAAAATTCCGTATCTCTACGACTGTTTATCTATTGTTTTGTATGTAATCGGACACGTGACCTACTGGAGTATTTGTGTAATGGATCGTATTGCATTCTTACCTTGACTTTTTGTGGGCAACTGAAGTGCATCGAAGCAATCAATCGCTTTGTATGAAAAAGGTAAGGTTGCATAATACAAAAGCGGCCACACAACATTTGTTTGTCGTACGATATGTCCCATTTCCGAATTAATGTAATTCTTGTTGAGTCCCGCCAAGATATGAAAACCCTGGAACGGAAGGAACCATGTGGTGGTTTGCCTGTTTTTCCACAAGGTTGGCTGGGAGTGGCAGTCAGAAAGATGATAGGAAAATACGAATTTTATTTTTGTCACTGTCACTCCAAGCAAAAAATCGCGCAGTGCGAGAGGGGCGGATTCAGGGCAAAAGGGGAAAAAGTTGGTTTTATAATTTTTATTAAAAAAACTAAAATAGCTAGCAAAATTTCAAACATCAAATCTTTAGATATTGTTAAAACACACCTAATAAATGTAATAATAAATGTATACGGTTCCTATTCGTCAAATGAGGAGAAAAAGTGTGTTTGAAGACCTCATTTCAACAATTATTTCTATCGAGGAAAATTTATCTCAACATATTTTCCAATTTTAAAACCCTAGATTATATACTCGAAATGCATATACCAGAAACTGATTATAATTTTCCGTGTATTTCATGAAATACACAGAAAAGAAACACCCGTATTTTTTTCGCATATCACCTTATTTTTTTACTAACCTATTACAATAAACCTGTTATTTTATATCTCCATTCATCCATCCACATAACATGGATGTGTACATAATACATTATTTAATCTCAAAATAGTTTCCACCCAATTTACTGCAATCTTTGCTAAAAGTGCTCGTAAAATTATTATTTCATCACCAAAAGAACACAATAAGTTAACTCGAAGGTTGTTCAGATTACGAAATTTTATTGGTAGCATTAAGATTAAGTATTAAATCTAATCATAAATCTATCCGATAATGATATAAACTGTAAAGAAAGACGTTATCAACGTTTTTGCGTGTGGCTAAGTGTTCATTTCGTAATTTTTTCCAAGTATTTAGAAAAGTTATAGAAGCAACATAATAATATATTTTTTGCATGAACTGACAGTTCGTGGTAGGCGCTCGAGCGATCGATCGGTTTTAAAATTTGCATACAAAAACTGGTTTTTTGTGGATGAGTTGAGGAATAGAACATCAAAAGTTCGCGACAATGTGAAATGGCTCATGCACATTTCCCACAAATACGAACTCGTCAGTTTCCTCCTTCGAAAAAAAATATACTTTAGACTATATATTTTAAAAATATACTTTATATTTTAAAAATATACTTTATACCATAAAATGATCTATGGTTGGTGTGTTAAAATTGTTGACTAGCTTTTGTCCACGGCTTCGCCCGCGTTATTTAAGTTTTTGTATAGTCGTATCGAATCCCATCCCATCCCATCCCACTAATGCCACTATTCCATCCCATCCCATCCTCACTATCCCATTCCATTAATATTCAACGGCGTAAAGGAGTAACAGTATATTACTTTGACACACATTTGCCTTCCAATGGGAACTGATTTATGGGATAAAAAGTAGCCTATGTCCTATTCCAGGTCTAGAACTACATTTGTGCAAAGTTTCAGCCTAATCGTTTCAGTAGTTTCAGCGTGAAGGAGTAACAAACATCCATCCATCCATCAATCCATCCAAACTTTCGCATTTATAATGCATTAGTAGGATGGGATTGTTGGCACTTGGTGGAACTTGGAATACATTATGAACAGAAAATCACTTGTACTATCCCACAAATTTATTTAGAACTTCCTAACCGGTTTCGGCTTTATGATATTATTACAAATTATTACAAGATCTTAATCACACAATAAATAGTTTCCATCAGTCAGTGTGACCAATGACACCCATGACACCTTGACACTTGAGATATTCACGTCCAAAAATAGCAATTTTTTATCACTGACTGACGCATTCACTCATATAAAACCTTAAGCACTTCCAGGAAACTTAGAAACTCAACATTAGGCACAAAGGTAGATCATTGAGCGTATACAAAGGAAAAATTCAGAAAATTACTTATATTTTATTATTGTTGAACTTAAACGGACCAAATTAATTAGAGGCATGGATATATGGAGTTTAATAGATCATAGGTGCCAAGTTAAGTTGGTCATTTATATTTGACCGCCATCAATCGGAACCACTAATGAACCGATCAGACTGAAACTTCGCACACATGTTTCAGGCACCAAATTTTTTAATAATAAGAAATAGTTAATAGAAAAACATTTACATAATTAGATAAAGGTATACATAACTACTACTAAACTGATTGGGCTGAAACTTGAAATGTTTTAGGTAGGTAACCTAATTATTAATAATAAGAAAATAATTATAGGACAACAAGCGGCGCAGGTATGCTTTCCTCGGAAACAATTATATATTTGCGCCGTTTGGGGTCGAGACCTTGGGCCCGTGGGCCCGTGGGGCCCGGAGGCGCAACGAATTTTCAAAGTATTAGCGATTTAGACCAAATTTTCAGTTTATGAATAAAATTTCAGGTAAGTTTGTTATTATTATTTTTATTATTGTACAATTTTCTTAATTAGGTTTATTTTTTAGGCATTTTAATCTTAAAGTAGTTTTAGTTTCACTTATTAATATGTTTTAGTTATTTAGAATTTTAGATGAATAATGTTATAATATACTAATGATAAGAAATGGTAAATAGCACAAAAGAAATCTTCACGACATGAATCCCCGAGGGGATGTCAGAGGCGTTCCGAGGTGAACTTTGAAATGCATGTTACATACAGTCCACACTTGGTACACCTGCGTTTCACCGACATTTATTACGTCCCACAGTGCAGGATTGCCAGCTTCGCTAAAAAAAGAATTGAGATCAAATTGGGTGCCGAGTTCCATGGAGGTTCCTTCAGTTACGGTTACATCATACATGCAAATAATTGACAAGTTTTCATAGTCAGTTATTTGCATGTATGATGTAACCGTTCAAACTAAAGCTGTGAAACCTTGCCTTGTTCCCCATATTCAATAGAAAGGACCCTAACAAACTTCCTTTTTAAACAAGTAAAAAACGTTGTATATTGCCGCTGTTATGATTTAAGGAACCTCCATGGAACTTGGCACCCAATTTGTTCTCAATTCTTTTTTTAGCGAACCCGACGATCCTTCACTGCAAAAACGTGATAACCTATAATCAGAAATCAAATTATCGGTGAACAAAAGTTGATTATAGCTAAAAATAGTTGTTCCGAAAGTGACTTATATATGTTCTGAACAAAGAAGTATCCACTTCAAAAGACTAGGTAGTGATTTGGCACGGACCTTTGTGTGTGTACATATTCGTCAGCAGTTGATCAGTTTTTGCGAATTTCCACAAATTCAGTAAAACAAAGGAAGCGGCATCAAAACAAAGATAAAGTGACGATGTGACCGAGTTTTGTACACAATCATTCGTCGTACAATGAACTTTTATCTGCATCAGCTGTGAGATGACGTCAGTCATCCAGTGACAAATGAATATTTCGTTCATATATTCGTTTCGTCTGAGGTTTGCACTAACAAAGAATCTGTTCGGTAAAAAAACGTCTGGAATTGAGACGGATAAAAATAAAAGCAAACAAACTAGGGCAACCATTATTAGATTGAAAACAAAGAAAGACAGAAGTTACATATACGAAGTAAATGTTAGAGATCAAACAGCAGGAGCTAATTACTCACACAGTTCAAACTCATTATCAATAGAGGGTGCTTGGTAATTCGACCTATTCGCGATATGCGAAAAAAATACGGTTGTTTCTTTTCTGTGTATTTCATGAAGTGCACGGAAAATTTAAATAAATTTCTGGTATATGCATTTTGATTATATAATCTGGGGTTTTGAAATTGGAAAACATGTTTGGATAAATTTTCCACGATAGAAATAATTGTTGAAATGAGGTCTATAAACACACTTTTTCTCATCGTTTGACGAATAGGAACCATGTACAGAACTCAAACATATTTTATTAGGTGTGTTTCAACAATATCTAGAGATTAAATATTTGAAATTTTGCTAGCTATTTTAGTTTTTTTAATAAAAATATAAAACCAACTTTTTTCCCTTTTGCCCTGAATCCGCCCCTCTCGCACTGCGCGATTTTTCGCTTGGAGAGACAGTGACAAAAATAAAATTCGCATAGCCTCTTAAAGGGGTTATACTAGAGATCATTTTCAACAAATAGTGCCTATCAAATAGGGGTCGCAAATGATAATTTTTTTTCAAGTAAATCACGTCGATATTTCAAAAATTACAAAATATAAACGGGTTTCTTTCCACTTAAAACCTTTTAATTCTGAGATTATGGGAATTCAGGGCACGTATTTTTTTTATAAATGATCACTCATCTATCATTGATCAGAAATATAATAAATAAGTGCTTAGAGAGGAATAATTATTTTAAATTATTTATTTTTGGTTATTAGTCTGTAAGTTTGAAAAATAATATAAAAACCTTCGTAGCTCGGAGACCATTTATTTTCGACACCTAATTGATAGGACTTAATTCGTTGGAAATAATCTCTAATATAACCCCTTTCAAGGAATAGGTCGAATTACCAAGCACTCTGTATATATAAAGGGATATTTAATTTAGACTATGTTAGACAAGTAAGCATATCCTTGATGCCCAATATTCCTTAAACAATGCTGCAAAAAATATTTGACTACAGAGATTTTACAGAAACAATACAAGTACCTATTTTATTACATTAGACATTTGCAAATTTTATATTTGTCACTGTCACTCCAAGCGAAATACCGCGCAGTGCGAGAGGGGCGAAAGGAAAAAAATAATTAAATTTTTATAAAAAGAAACAAAAATAGCTTTGCAAAATTTCCAAAATTAAAACTCTACATATTGTTGAAACTCATCCAATAAAATATGTTTGAGTTCGGTACGAGGTTCCTATTTGTCAAACGAGGAGAAAAACTGTGTTTGAAGACCTTATTTCAACAATTATTTCTTTTGAGGAAAATTTATCCAAACATGTTTTCCTACTACAAAACCCTAGATTATATAGTCAAAATGCATATACCCGAAATTGATTACAATTTTCCGTGTATTTCATGAAATACACAGAAAAGAAGCACCCGTATTTGTTTACATATCGCCCTAATGAGATTCGAAGAGTCAAATGAGTTTATAAAAGTACTTCGTACACTTAATTAATACTTAATTCACCTACGTATCAAATTTCACCCCGTAAAGTCAAGATGTACTAGAATAATGCAATGACGATGATGTCGAAATACAAAGAGTATACGAATACAAAGACAAGTAGGATATATATATATATATATATATATATATATATACCTAGATCCACACCTTCATGTCTTACAACCCAAAGGTTACAATAAAAAAACCCAGTGAGTATGATGCCATCAATTGATTACTTACCAATAAAAATGTACTTTGCTTCACAAACATCATCATTACAAAGGAAATATGACAAAGAGTGTGAAGTCCATACATAACATTAGTTAATAATGATGGTGCTTTGTAATCAATTTACTGATCATCACTTTTATATGATTTATGTGTTTGTAACATTTTTATGTATAGTTTGGTTTTACGGTCTTGTAAAGGTGTAGGTAATAATAACAATAATAATAAACACTTTATTGCACACAAAAAACTCAGTTAAATACAGAATAGAATTAAGAGAAATACAGGGCAAAGGCGGTCTTATTTCTGAAATAAATTTCTTCCAGTCAACCATAAATGACAGAGATGACTGTACTGAGATGAGGTTCTCACTTACTAATCCAGAGGTCGCAGGTTCAAATCCTGTAAGGGCACATTGTGTTGGGTCTGGGTGCTTCGGAATTTGTGCCCCAAGTACGGCGATCGGGCTGTCCACCCAGCTCGCTGTCCAACGACCTTGAGTCTGCGAGTACTGTGTCGGTACAAATATTGGCAGAAACTATAGAAATCCCGTTCATATCAGCGCGCATTACAACGACGTCGCTGGGTCTCCGGATAGCGCAACATAGGAGAAAATAATACCTTTCACATGGACACGATGGACGGAAAAAAATTTCATAACCATGTATTTTCTAAGCAATCTTTTCCTTGCATTTTAGTGCAAGAACTATACGAATACCAACAGTGGTTCCAAAGATAATATTACCAATTTTACTTAATTTTAGTCAAAAATCAGCTTGACTTTGAACAATATTTTTATGCTGTTTCTTATACGCGAGAATAATTTCCTAAAATGAAATTGTTTTTTATAGTTTAACTAACAATATATATATTTTGATGATTTTTAAACATACTGTTTAATAGAAATAACTTTATCAATAGTCATTTTCGAATGACGCTGGGAAGTGGTGCCCGTGACTTGCATTTCACAGTCCACACTCGGCAACACTTTCTGACTCCTAACACCCTTAGGGGATTCATTTTTGTTTACGGTCTTGTACCCCAAGACCAAGGCTGGCAGAGGCGACTCACATCATTTCATACACACACACACACTCACCCTCACCCTCTCACGCACCCTCACCTACGCATATCCTCACACGTATATAAATACTCACATATATTTATTAGCAGAGACAAACAGCAAAAAAAAAAAAAAAATTTCGTTGCTACTTTCACTTTGTATCTTGTTTTTAAATAGAAGCATAAATTAAATAAATTAAATACTTACAATATGTAAATTTGGATCCGCAGAAAGAGCGGGTCTCCCTTAATACAGGTTTTTGAAAACTTAAAAGGGGAGTCCCACCCCAGAAAACGACCATTTTGTAAAGTAAATAAAGAATTTTAGTATTTTGTATTTTTGTATTTATTTAAAGGTGATAATTGTACAAAAACGTGAACCGTAATTACCGTTTACGGAACCAAGGGACTCTAAAAAGAAAGATAATGATATCAATTAGTTTTTGTCCTTGCAGTTCGCTCTGCGATTGTAGCTTGCAATGTGGTTACATCTAGGGCAAAGTACACTTATAACACGCGTTGATAATAATGACGCATTTACCCAGATAAAGGTGTTTACAGACTATCTGCTGTATAACATATAAGGTAACATGCAACAAACTCAGATTTTTATTTCGTCTGAGGCAACAAACTGACATCTCGCAAGAATCAGCGGGCATACACCGCATTACCTCATGTGTTTTCCCAAAATATCATGACATGAATCACTGAGGGGTTGTCAGAGGTGTTCTGGTTGTGAACTATGAAATGCAAGTCACAGTCCACACTCGGTACACCCGCATTTCACTAATGATTATTACGTCTCAATGGGTGGCGAGCCCTATCGCCGTACTTCGGCCACAAATGCACGCTTTTTAGGGCATGCAGGCTTTCTTACGATGTTTTTCTTTCACCGTTCAGCTAGTGGTAAGTAAGAACAAATACTATGCACATAAATTCCGAAAAACTCATTGGTGCATGCCCGACCGGGGATCGAACCTGGATCTCAAGATTGAGATGCCAGCGTTCTACCCCTGAGCCACCGCTGCTATTGCTTTTGCCAAAAATAATTCTAAAATGTTTAATAAGGACTCGGTGCAGGATGGCTGATGCAAACAAATTAAGGTTAGGGGAGAGTTCTGAACAGTAGGCACTTTTCAGCGGAAAATTTTGTCGGAAAATTGCTCAGTGTAATATTGCCTGTTTATCAGAATTACAACTTTTCTTTGAAATGACAAAAGGTCAAGTGACAAGTGACAGAAATCCAAGACAATTTTTTTTTATTCTTCTACATATTGCACGTACCTGTAAGTCACGACTCACGGTCACGACTATGAACAGCAAATGTTGAGACTTCTGATTATATAGAAGTAGTAAGAAAATGAGTAACTTACTCGTATACACCCAACATTTTTATTTACAACACACAGGGTTATGTACGAAATTGTAAGAATATTAAATTTTGAATACATTCACTATTGTGTTCAGGTATGTTGAACACCAGTACTTATTGCAGTGTACCAAGACCTTTTACTCCATTTATTGTTTTTGTGTAACAGGTTGTTCTGATTAAATAAACCTATTAAAACACAATAGATAAGTCGTCTCAATCATCTGTGTAAATTATTTTTTCCGAGCTATAGATTTTATGAGCATGCAGGTTTCCTTGCAGGTTTTCTATGATCTATACATAATTCATTTCATATCTTGGGTATTTATTTATATAGTCTGTTTTATTATATAATATATATTTGTAATGTATTTATTAGTATATTATATAGATATATTATATTATGTAGATATATTATAGAGTAGGTTAATTTTACATTAATAGTACTTTATTATATTTAAATAAATAATAATAATTATATATTCTTTAATCTATGTACACATTGTACACGTATGTATGTCTAGTTTTATATAATACTTTAATAAATATACAACGTGTAACAGAAAGGTGTAACCATATTTGAAGAGCTTATTCAGAAACAAACACTGTATCTCGAAAAAAAATATTTTACAATTTTATAGAAAAATGCAATGCCGCTCGACCGAAATGTATGGAAGGGCAGATTTTTTTTTTGAGATTTCAAGGTTGGCTCCATAGTAAAAATTGTTCTATACCATTGAAATTGTTATAAAAAAATTTATTATTTATTTTTTATTACTATGGTATATTCGTAATTTTTTTTAATACTTGATTGATGACAGCCCACTAAGGGCCGAAATATATTTCAAGTTATAATTTTCTTTTATTTATTGTATATATTTCAAGTTATATTGTGTAATTATAAATAAAAAGCTAGTTTTATATAAATTATATTCAATTAAACTGGAAGAAATCTTTTTATAGAGATAAGTTTACCTTTGTAAATGTCAGTTTGTTTATAGTATGTATGTAAATGTTTAAAAAGAATAAGAATAAGAATTTCATTAACACTTATAGTAAAATTTTCCGAGTTTCGAGCCACCCAAGCCTTACTATAATAAATTTACTATACGTATATCATCATCATCCGTATCCCGTAGAACAGGCTGATTTTTAATTTAACCACAATCCCATAAGAAATATAACCCCGCGTTCCGAAATAGAATTATTTCGCTAAAATCGATTACGAATGAATGAGGTGAATGGCTAATAATCCATGAGTGAAGCAAATGCGTTCATTCATTCGACTTTCATGGCTCATGCGACGGAGGTGAGGCGATGTGAGCGTTGAACGGAATGGAATGTCAAAAATTGTTTTCGCTCCATTATTTCAGCAGTTCAGATCAGACAAACCATAGGTATATGTTTTATTCGGCCATGAGAGAAACAAATAAAAAGTCGTGTGGAAATTTTCGTCGAAAAGGAAGAATTTATATGTATATATATTTTTTCGTCGCTATCTGAGTCTACGTTAGAGAACAGTGCTACAAACTCTTCTTGTTCCATCACGAATCACGGCACTTTGACGAAATAAAATCAAATAATCGTATTGTATTCTGTGATAAGAGGTTATGGTTAAGATGTATCTTTTTTAATGCGGTCCGAATCATAAGCTATCTTTCACATCGTTTGCTAGCTCACAAATTACGGACCAGTCATCGCTCACACTTTAATTCATTCATAGCTTTTATCTATGTAATTATATTACGGACCGCAGGGTAAATAAGAAAAAGGGGCAGAGTTCAGTACAAAAGCAGTGTAAAATTGTTGGTTTCGTCGAAAAAATAATTGAGATCAAATTGGATACCGAGGTTTATGGAAGTTCTTTCAGTCATATAATAAAGAACTGTAATAATGTACCTATACAACGCAACGTTCTTCACTTGTTTTAAAATAAAGTTTGTTAGGGTCCTTGCTACTGAATATGTAGAACTTGGCAAGTTTTAATAGTCAATTATTTATATTTATGATGTAATTTGATAATCTTTAGCTGTGAGATCTTGAAAACTGTTCGATAAATCGACATGAAACTTTGACTGTTTAATGGAGAAGGTCCTTGATTAAAATAAAGGCTATTTTTTGTAGCGGAATTTATAATATACTGTTTATACAGTAACCATCTTTCTGAAAAAATCGGGCGTCTAATAAGTGCGTAAAAAATGGTCTAAAACTGACGAAACTGACGGCCCCTCATTTCTTTAAATTCGAAGATAAAAGAATAAAAAACAATATTTGTTTTCTACTCAATGAGCTCTAAGCAAAATGACACTCCACATGGCAGAGTAAGAAAAATATCCACCCCTAATAAATAATTTAATGGAATTTTTATTAAATATTTCGTTTTGGGTCAACATTCTTTACAAAATATCCAAATTTCAGATCTGTAACTCATTTCGTCTACGAGCTAGAGGCCCGTGACATACGAACGGACGGACAGACAGCTGAGTGACATAAATAAGGCTCCGTTTTGCCGTTTGGGTAGGGAACCCTAAGAAATGTAATAATAACTAGTACATAAATGATTTTTTATAATTATTAGTAATAACATCATTACGTTGACATCATTCTTATCTTTAGATAATCATTGATAGACTTAACTAATCAAAATGAACGCATGGTAACACAATTTGCTAATACATGGAGTTTGCACCGAGTTCTGAGATAGGAGGTACCTAATTAATAGGTATGTAATTACGTTCAGTCAAGACTTTAGATCTATGAAATCATCAAAAATGAACTCTATTGCAAGTTAATATGAGTTTTTCACAAGTCTAAAAGTGTAAAATTCGTAGTCTTTCAAACGCAAATGGTAACAGATGTAGAGCCTTGCTCACTTCATATAAACTCAATAGGTAGCCTGTAGGTATAGATCTATTTTGAGGAATTATGAAAACATGACAAAACGTAACAGTTAAAAGATAAAAGAGAAAATGAGATTTGGAAGATGAAGAATAGACTGGATAAGGTATAATTTATTAGTATGACAGGTAGCGGACGATAATTCCAGGTCAAGCAAAATAGTAAAGCTAGAGAAATCTTAAGGGGCTGCAGAATGCTAAAATAATAATTAATGATGAATGATCAATAGTAATGATAACTTATTAGCATAATACTAATGACAGTATGACAACAAGGAATATTTTTTCCTATACCTTCTTTTCATTCTCATTGTTGTCCTGTCATTTTTACTTGTCATACCCTCATTAGTAATAAGTCATCATTATTATTATTTCAACTGATGTCGGGTACAGTGTAACCCTGAAATATATCTTGTTTTTTAAAGTGTATTTGATATTGTGTGTAATTTGTGTATATTTATTATAAAAAAAGATATAAAGGTCGATATAAATTTATTTAATCACCTTTACAATAAAAATCACTAAGTAAACTAACGCCATTTTGTTGCAAAAAATCGAATTGTTGCAGTACCATGCGAAAAAAAAGTCCTGACGAAAAAGGCTTGACATTTTCACGGCACAAGCACGTCCCAAAAACAGTCCGATTTTTGCTCTTAACAAAGTACAGTATGAAGCGTATGACGTGTGTAGAATTTTATAAATCAATACACTCTTTTGAGGTAAATTGTGCATGATCTGATTAATTTATCACAAATTTTATTTGCTCAGATTTGGTTTAAATATTAATTATTTAAATAAGTAAATGAAAGTTGATTTTATGTAACAGAATTTAAGTTCAAAAGATTTCTAAATAATTTGTGTTAAAATATTAAAATATGTGTATACACCTGAAAAGGTAAAACATGGAGATCTAGATTTAAGCAAACACAACCGCTAAATATGCCCAAACCTATGTTTTAACACAATAAATTTCATTTCAAATTTCATTTCCGGAACCTTGACAGGTGCCTAAAAATCAAATCCTGACGTCTGGTAACCCTAGTTGCAGAGTGAACTAAGTCTGCACCCAACCTGTGGTCCCTACTTGATAGCTCAGAATCCGGTTGCATTGATCCTTGACCAATGTGTCATAGATTGTATACGTGCAGTAACTTAGCCATTTTAAAATACACAGAGCTTGTCAGTTTCACTTCGGACACAATACACACATTTTAACATGTGCAGGTTTCATCAGAAGAGTTTTTCATGACCGTTTGGCAAGTATACAAATACTAAAGCCAATTCTGAAGGCTTTAATTTTAGTTATAGTGCTGTTAAAACTAAATTTTCTTCATTGCAAAATAGTCCTTAGGTTTTAGGAACAGAAGTTAAATTACTTTGGAAAATTTCAAGTTTGGACAGCTCTATAACTAAAATTAAAGCCTTCAGAATCGGCTTTATTATGCACATAAAAACTCACGCTGTATAGGAAGCGAGGATTTTTTTATTGTTGGATTTTCGGCCAGTACAAATAAAACCCGGACCTACAACTGAGAAACCAGCGGTCTTGACCTTCACTACAATTTCATACACACACATTACGTCACGATTTCCTTGTATTCTGCAATCGGGTGGTAATATCGCGATGGATACAGGAAATAATTTCACAAATCAATCGGCATGTTGACACGTCTTGGACTTATTCTCGTTTACTATTAACGTCATTTGTTATCTGCCGACCCCACATTGACCTACAGATCATTATGGATAAGTAGGTATTTACTTTATAAAACATAATAATTGTACACCTAGTAATGTAAACATCATTTTCTAAGCATGTATTTTTCAAGTTAATAGGATGGCATACATACCCTAGCAACTTTTTTTATTACCCGTCCAGCACAATAAGTCTAATGGCAAAGACCTTCGGGTCTACCACGTAATTCTGATTTTCACATCAACATCAACTTGAGATTGAAATTAAACGTGCGTGCGACGACGCCCGCCTAACATGCCATCTCTTTTGCACGCGTTGAATTTCGCATGCATTTGCTTGAAGTTGATACAAATCAGAGTAACGTGGTAGGGGCCCTTTTTTGCTTTTCATAAAGGCGATTATATGTTGGCTCTTTGTCCTCTTTTTTAGGGACGCGTAATATTAGTTATCACGCAGCGAACCAACAAATTGGTGTGTTTTTAGCTAATACTGAAATATTTTGTAGGGAAAAAATATTGGATTTAGGTGGAATCCCTTCATATTTCTATTGCCTATTTTAATAAAAAAATCAAGTGGATCTCTTAACCGAGTATTTGAAACGAACGTTTGAAAACCAAAAAAAGAGGCTGGAAAACTTATTTTTTTTGACATAAGTATATTTATTTATTTATTTAGTTTTATTAGGGACATGAACAGCAATACATAAAACTTACAACAAAATTAATAAAAGTACAATAAATAAAGCCAATAACAGATATCCACATTAGTACATTAACGAAAGTACATAGAACTATTTAACTATTTATCTATATTAACTATAAATCTTAATACATTGTTTATAGGTTGAATCCCTAGATAAAAGTTAGATAAATCAAATACATTTTCTTCAATATGAGGAGAGACCTAGTTTCTTCCAATGAACCCTTGAAAACCTGGTGTTGCTGATGTTCTAGCGTCAGGTGTCCCGTTAAGGTGGATGTGAACAACGATTTGTTGGATGCGAAAGATCGCGTTCCCAAATGTAAAACTCAAATCAAATCAAATCAATTCATCTATATTTGTTGAACATATGTGCAAATGGTGTTAATATAAATTTTATTTCTTCTATGTTTTGCCATGCAATAGCGTACATAAGTAGTTTTGTATTTTCTATTACAGAATAAAGCTAGAAAAATTTTGGCCATGCTGTTTACATACAATTTAAATAAACACAAAACACAAAAGCACAAACATAGACATAAACACAAAAACAATTATTGGTATTTAGTTACGTTCATCAACAATAGTAAAGTTCAGTAACCAGCTATCAAGTCAAAACACTTTATTCGGTCAGAAACTCCGTAGTGGTACAGTAATATTTTTCAATGAGGTACTCTTTTAGAGAAAATTTTATGGTATTTATGTTGTCATTATCACGTATAAAACTTGAAAGCTTATTAAAAATACTTGGAGCCATTCCAAGTATTCCTTGGCTTAAAAGTCAGCGGTTTTTAGAATTATTTTCTGTGTGTCTGTTTGTTTGTTGGTTTGTTTGGATCTGGACACGGTTTTCTTTACGGCTCGGTGGCGGCCGCCGCTGAAGACCTCAAGCGGCGCAGGTATGCTGTTCTCGGAAATAATTACATATATGCGCCGTTTGGGGTCGAAACGTTGGGTTCGTGGGGTCCTGAGGCGCGTAGTCTTTTTAAAGAAATTTCTGCGCGCCTGGTCAACGTCACGGGTGACCCACGGGCTGGCACATACCTCGGGCAGCGATTAAGCTTAGCAATCCAGCGTGGGAATGTCGCCAGCATACTGGGCACCTTGCCGCAGAGCAGCGACTTGGACGAAGTTTTTTATTTATAATATAGTTTATCTTTTAAGGTGTTTTAGTTTATTTTCAAGGATATTTTTAGTTTAGATGTATTTATTTTAGTCCTTTTTATTTCAATTTTAATGTTATTTATGTTAATTGTTTTTGTGGATCATTTAATACTTCTTTACTATAATCGTAGTAAACCTGGTTAACATAATAGGCTATAAGGAGTTTTAGTAAAATAACGCACAAACCGAAAACGGGGCAGAGTTGAATAAACGCGGGTGGAGCCGCGGGCAAAAGGCTAGTTATAAATAAAATGAATAAGTTATTGTCACGATTATTGCAAAGAAACAATAATACAATATTGATATCAATAGGTTAATTATATTATGTATATGATAACTAATTTGTAGTCAATATAATAACATTGACGAACGTCAATGTATAATAACAATAAAGATAAATAAAAATATACACGAGTAGAACAATAAATACCGGAATATGAAGGTTGAAAATAAAAGTATAAGTATTCAAATTCAAATAGTTTATTTTGTAAAGTGGCTATACATAACACTTTTTAAAAGTCAAATTTAATCCTAAAAATATATGAAATAAAATAATAAATGTAAGTACATGAACTAAATTAAAGGTTTATTTAATTTATGTGGCAATATATAAACGATTAAAATGATAGGTAAAATCTATAATTATACAAGGTGAAATCCAATCAACCGCCCGAACCCATCCCGGAGACCCGGCCAGGGACCAGGAACAAGGTTCAATGATCACCAACCAAGCCCCCAGCACAAATCCAGGCGGCCGACCAAATCACATCCTATATCCTACATACATAAATACATATATTATACACATACTCACGCCTGTTGCTCAGAGGAATAGGCAGAAACTACATATTTCCGCTACGAACCTGAAACACCTCTTTTGCCTCCGCCACATCCATCAATCTAGTCATACAAGCTCTTCTATTCCGGGTACTTTTGACATTGCCCTTCTTCTTCTAAGGCGGCCAGAGGGCCTATTATGTATCTCAAGTTGCCATCTGGACTGGGTGTCTATCATCAAAAACATAGATATACTATCGAATTCCGATTGTCTAAGGGCATGTTAGCACTTGAAGTGACGACACAGTTCGTAAATAGTTCAATACCCACTAAAAGCAATTTTGAAAGTTTAGTTTTTATCTATGTTTTTGACGATAGGCACCCTGTGCAGTTGGCAACTTTAGATACAGAATAGGGGGGCGGGTCGAGCTCTACCTTCGACTTGCGCACTATACATTTCTTTTGTCATTTTACTTTCATTCATCCTCCATGCATGTCCAAACCACGGAAGCATTCCTTTTTCTATTCTAGTCACTACATCTTCTTTTAGGCCGCAACGATCCCGTATGTCGATATTTTCACTCTGTCACTCCGTAAGGAACGCATTTCCACTGCTTTCACTCTACTTTGATGTTTACTCAGATGTCAATTTAGTAAAAAAAAAAAAATTTGAAAAAAATATGATATACTCTACATAATATGTCAAATGATGTGCTTTGATTCGATTTTAAAATTTTTATTCATAATTTAACCAAAGAAATGCCAAAACAGGGTCCAATTTAATACTAAAGTCAGATTTAATTAATTAAGTATGCAAAGAAAGAAAATGAAACTTTGTCAAATTGTCGACATTATAACAACAAACTTATGATTATTTTTGAAGAATTTTAGCTACAAACTTTTTTTTTTTTTATATTTTACTGTCAGTGTGCATTGATAAAACCCGACCTTATTGTGGCTTTGTCGCCCACCAGCTGTAAGAACCACCAGAGCACAAATGTGTCCCTACGGGATTTGAACCCGTGATCTCCGTTATGTAAGTGAGTACGCGAACCAATAAACCACAGATGCAGTTAAATTAAATGTTGAATATAAATTTAAGTAATTATGGTTTTGTATGTTTGAATTAATCAGAGATAAACATAAAATATGTATTCACACAAAATATAATAAGAACAATACAAAAGCTTTTAATTGTATTCATAATAAACAAATTTAAAAAAAACGTTCTCTCAATGTTAATTATCGCTAAATCACATATACCATCGAAAAACCTCACACAATTTTTAGTTAGCAAAATACCACAAATTGTTCCAAGGTGCTAAAAACAAATTAAAATTTCCTTATAGATTATATCCATCTATCGTCATCGAAAATCGTGTCAATTAGGCGTAGCATATCATTGCAGTATAGAAACGCAGAAAGAAAAGTAAATCTGGATGTGAGGAGCTCTGAACCGGGATACGAATCCTTGCGATGGATAAATCGCCAAGTGTTCAAACATAGAAATTTATTTCTGTCATAGTGACGACTTAACTTATTTGGCAGGACTAACCTTATTTTAAGCGTCCTGTCTTTTTCTTTCTTTAGGAACAATACAAGGACAGAACGCTTACATTAAGTTTAGTCCTGTCAAATAAGTTAAGATGTGCTATACCGAATGGACACCAAATTGTACGCTCACAAAGAACTTTTGAAATCTTTGTAGTTACGCTCAAATTCACACTAGAGACAAAGAAATTCGAAAAAAGAAAGAATAAACTTGATATGTGATCAGAATAATGCCTGTTATTGCGAAAAAATTTAAATTGAATCTTGTTCAATCTTGTACATAATTTTGTTTTGCTCATTTCTCATTTTGTTATTATGTGTTTTACTTTTTACTGATGGTTATAGTCCAAGAATAAAAACGGTAAATAAAACACGAAAAGAAAATCTCCATAAGCTACTATTTTATATTTCATGCCAAAAACTTGAAATGAGTAGTTCCCTCCCTAGGGATCCAAAAAATAAAAAACTACAATTCCTGTACAAAAAACAGAGAAGGTAGTAAAATATTTTTTTTCGAAAGATTCCAACAAATGGCTATATCGTCAGTACAAGGAAAAAAAGATATAACCGCTTGGATGAATACTATTCTATAAATTAAATTACCAACAACCACGTTTGTAAAGATATGTGTCCCTAACTTATATTGTTTAAATGGCATTAGGCGAGCGTGGTTTAAATTGCTGTGTTGTAGAATTAAATCCGTGGTTGTACCTAGCTGTTTTCTTTTTATCATTTTTTTTGTCTTATTTTTATTTTAAATTTATTTAAACAATACAGCATTAAAGTATTACAAGTTTTTGCACACTGGCTATAAGCTACACAGTAAAATTTATAATTTTATTGGGATGCTGAGATGGATCACCTGTGATCTAACAGCATTACAGGTTCGTTAAGGTATGTTAAGGGGGTATATTGTAAAATTTTACACTTTTTGAAGTTATTTATCTGCTCTTTTAAAGAAGTTCCAAGTAAAATAAATTAGTATTACAATATTGAGATCTTTTTCTAGAATTTAGGGTATCAGAAACGCGATTGGAGTAATTTCACTCGACAGAAATAATTACTAAAATGAGGTCTAAATTTACACTTTTTTGATATTCTGACAAATTGGGATACCATACAGACTTCAAAAATATTTATTTAGATGGGTTTTAACAATACCTAAATTACTGGTTATGGAAATTTTCGTTGCTATTTTAGTTAATTTTGTATTAATTTAAAACCGACTTTTTGGCAATTTTCCCCGATTCCGTCCCTCTCGCACTGCGGGTTTTTCCGCCTGGAGTAACGGGGACCTTTGCACGGACGATATATCACCTTAAAAAATATATAAATAAAAAAAGTGTAATGTTAATTAGGCTATTTCAGAAAAGCTGTGTTATTTTCTATTTTAACTAATCCTGCACAACAATTATAAACACGCTTTAAAGTTGTTGAGCAAGATCATTAACAAAGTAATGCATGAAATAACTCAACCTTGCTATAAAAGAGTAATTGACATGACATTAAACTGTGGTCGCCTCATGCCATAAATCAAATTTATTTTATACTTTTTATAACAAAAATAAAGAAAGCGTTCGGTCGCATCAATCTTAAAACTAATTTAACTAAGTCAATGATTTAATTGCATAAAAATAATGTTACATGACAATCACATATTTTTGTTGTAATAGAAAGCAATGAAAATCAGACTGCTGAACTGGGGATCTAAAAAGGCCAACTTGGGTGAATCATAAAATGATTTGAAAGTAGGATAGAGTCAGAGTTGTTTCGCGCGTGTAAAAGAGACGGCATTGGAACAGAATTATAATGTTATTCGTACAAAACGGCCTTTTTAGAGGACCTGTACAGTACAAAATACCGTCAAATCCGCTTTAAGTGCTTTAGCTGAAGTTAGGACTTGAATCGGTCAAGTTATAAGTGCTTCTAGAATATTCTAGATTCTAAAAACAAGCGCCTCGAAAATTTCATTTAATGTGTCCCCTATCGTGTAACCGATTCTGAAGGCTTTAGTTTTCTTCTCTTGTATTATAAAATAAAATTGAAACATACAAAAATTACAAAATAATATACAAAAACATGCCTTACATTAAAAAGAGTGATCGACAAAAGGAAAAATATAAGAATACAGTTAACCACAAAAATAAAACACCATAAAAACAAAGCCAAAAAACTGATAAAGCTCAGACCAAATTAAGTTTTACAAAATCATTGCAAGGTAATTTAGCTTCAATTGACTCCGATGATTAAGGATTATTTTGCAATGAATAAATTTAAGTTTTGACCACGCTTTCAAAATCTGCAACATTCTAATAAATACGAAAAAGCCATTATCTGCTGGATTTCTTATATATGGCATTTACTCTATATAAGTATTACACGTTGTGTGTTTATTAAGTAATTGGTTTTTAGAGGTTGAATTCAACTGTTTGTCATTTTCTTTATTGAATCAGTTCGTCTTTTAACTGTAAAAAGCATCCGAGACCATTATTAAGTAGCTGGTTTTTAGAGGTTAAATACAACTGTTTGTCATTTTCTCTATTGAATCAGTTCATCTTTTAATTGTAAAAAGCATCCGCGACCATTATTCAGTTGCTGGTTGTCAGAGGTTAAATTCAACTGTTTGTCAATTTCTCTATTAAATCCGTTCATCTTTTAATTGTAAAAAGCATCCGCGACCATTATTAAGTTGCTGGTGTTTAGAGGTTAAATTCAACTGTTTGTCATTTTCTTTATTGAATCAGTTCGTCTTTTAATTGTAAAAAGCATCCGCGACCATTATTAAGTTGCTGGTTTTCAGAGGTTAAATTCAACTGTTTGTCATTTTCTTTATTGAATCAGTTCGTCTTTTAATTGTAAAAAGCATCCGCGACCATTATTAAGTAGCTGGTTTTTAGAGGTTAAATTCAACTGTTTGTCATTTTCTCTATTGAATCAGTTCATCTTTTAATTGTAAAAAGCATCCGCGACCATTATTCAGTTGCTGGTTTTTAGAGGTTAAATTCAACTGTTTGTCAATTTCTTTATTGAATCAGTTCGTCTTTTAATTGTAAAAAGCATCCGCGACCATTATTCAGTTGCTGGTGTTTAGAGGTTAAATTCAACTGTTTGTCATTTTCTTTATTGAATCAGTTCGTCTTTTAATTGTAAAAAGCATCCGCGACCATTATTAAGTTGCTGGTTTTCAGAGGTTAAATTCAACTGTTTGTCATTTTCTTTATTGAATCAGTTCGTCTTTTAATTGTAAAAAGCATCCGCGACCATTATTAAGTAGCTGGTTTTTAGAGGTTAAATTCAACTGTTTGTCATTTTCTTTATTGAATCAGTTCGTCTTTTAATTGTAAAAAGGATCCACGACCATTATTTTGTTTGTGTTTTTAAGGGTTGCAGTTCAGAAATCGGTCAAAAACAGGGTTCGGCATTATCACTTTAGATGATAGTAAATATTAAAATTTCTAATTAATAAATCCATTTTCTACTCTATGAAAAGAAGAATAAGATCATTAATCATGAAAATTTTGCTAGTGAATTCAGAAAAAAATCAGGAATTTCAAGAAAATCTCACGGAGAGCATTGCCGCATTATTACAATTGTGATTTAATTAGAGACATAACAATGACAAAATATATTTCAGAACCATAACAACATATCAAACAACGTTATAATGAAATAGTTCTTCGATATGATTTATAGCTTTTCCACACTATGCAAAAATTTGCACAAAAAGTCAAAATATCTGAGATTTTCCGTGCGCTGCTGTTGATAAGAGCGAGAGGACTTATTTCCAACGAGCGCCGACCCTTAAGTATGATCGTGATGAAACAGTTAGAACCTAGTGTACGACCCTGAGGCACATTAGTACATACGGACTACTCTATTAGTTGGACCTTGATCACGGTTGACTTTATCAGTTCAACTTAGTCTTTTGTTATGATTGTTGTTAGCCTAATTTTATTAAATTTTGACTATATAGTCTAGGGTTTTGAAATTGGAAAACATGTTTGAATAAATTTTTCTCGATAGAATGTCCTGAATCCGCCCCTCTCGCACTGCGCGATTTTTCTCTTGAAGTGACAGTGACAAAAATAAAATTCGTATAGCCTCTTAAATTAAGTTTAGTCCTGTCAAATAAGTTAAATCGTGTTGCACTGAATCGACACTATTATGGGTATAAAATTTTTTGTTTTTGAAGCTTACGATTGTTGGCATAAGTCATTAGACGTGGATAAAATCATCAAGTAATAATTGTTGTAATTTTGACAAAAGGACCTAGAAAATCCTGAACAGCGAAACCGGTCGGGCATAATAAACTTTTATTTTATTTGTAGATGTATAGAAGCGTTTTTTTTACATAATTTTGTTTTTTTTTAAAAGCAGAACGTTACCAATGCACCTTGTTAAATAATAAATTCATACTGGAAGCTCAGGAAAGATCAGTAACGAAGTTCAACGAAGCTTTTTAGCGAAATTCGGAAAATTTAACTATGTCTTTTCGACCTATCAGCCTTAAGTTCCTTACCAAACCGGTTTACAACATTATAAAGATTTCTTTTTAAAGATTTTTTGGTATGTTTGTTTTGTACAATAAATATGGAGTGTTACCGCGCTATGCAAAACTGGTTGGGTTAAATAAATAAATAAAAAATATTTTTAGCTAATTAGGTGTTGATTGTTTCTTTTGCCCTCCCAACGTAAACTTAAATGTATCTTTGAAGCGATAGGATACTAATAGATCTTTACATATGAAATTGCCAAAATTTTCTTACAGATTCATAAGTTCATAGTTCTTGTAATTCAATAGCTATTTCCAATATTTGTTTTTTGTTTGAACATTGATTTCAAGGATTTACATTTACCTATAAAATTTTGTTTTTATTATCAGTTTGATAATTAAATCAAAACTTCAAAAACAGTTCGTTCTAAATGCTATCCATTTCCATGATAAGATTCGTAATAATTTTTTCAACGCAAGTGCTCGTAAATGCCCACTTTTTATGCATCAAAACCGAATGAAAAGTCGATTATTTTGTCCTAGGGCTTTATTTTTTTTTTATTTTTTTACAATGGTTGGCTAACCTGTAGCCTTTCCTGTGTACCATAAATGTTATACTTTTTTTTCCCACTGTTTAACGGCTCTGGATACAGTTCTTTTGAGCCAATCATAATTTAAAGCTCACAAGATTATATTTGTTTTATTTCCTCACACTATGCATTGATAAACGTAGTATGATACACGGGCGTAAGAGCAATAAATTACTCGGTTACGTTTAAAACACACGCACACACGCTACGCTCGTGTTTTAAATCGTCCTCATAATTTATTCCTTTTCGCCCTTGTAGTATAAACTACTATTTACATAATTTGGATTTGTCATTCCTAAAAAAAATACAAAGATGTTAGTACTGAAAATTAAGTTTCCTTCAAATTCATACGTAAAGACCTAAAATTAAGTTATGCAAAAATGATCTTTATATTGTCCTGGGAACAAACAGGCCGTTGTTTTGTTTTATTTGTAAATAACATAAACAAACTAAGTATGTTACGTAAATAGAAATGTTTATCATAACCTGATTAAACGCACTGTTTATTTCTCACACACTGATATCAGTCAGTTTATTTTATAAACAAAAACAATTTGTTTTTGTTCGGCATCTACAAATCTGCCACTCAAAATCCAACCCTACGTCCGAGCCAAACATCAGGCCACGTGAGAGGCGGGCAACGTGTACAAAACTAAATTGAATTAGAATTAGAATTTTGAAACTTACACGGCTAACAGGGCAATGGCATTACGCAGGGCAGCTTGAGGCGAGCTGTTGGGCAGTAGCGACCCCACGGACCCGAACGTGCTCCCGGGAGAAGGCCCTGTTCCTCATCTTCGGCTTGCCTTTGTTGGGCGGCTGGAGTTAACAATGACGAGGGACAGATCTCCCACCTCTGGCTTGCCGTGGGAGGCCGGTCAGAGTGGAGTAGCAAGAGCTTTATGCTCGAAGGCTGGATGTGAAACGTAAGTGGTGAGTGGGCACGTGATGCTGGACCCTCGGGGAGCAAGTGATCGTCGTTTAAAGTCCAGTGACACCTCTCCACCCTTTAGCCGCTCAGCAAATGTTGCCCCTTGTCTCTCCGTGCGAGCGACCGTTTGGGGGGCCCATTTAATTGAGTTGGCGAGTCTCCGCCTGCACATTTTTCCGTGTTATTAACATAGGTCGGGCAGGCGCTATAGTTCCAGTCCACTAGCACCTCAACCCAATAGTATGATTTCTTTTGTTTTTATTCCTTACAATAGTCCTACACAGACCGGGGGTTGTCCATGGGTGCACTCCTACAGTACGTATAGAGATAATCGTCGGTTGGTGTTACATCACATTTAGATAAAATTGTTTAAAGGGCCTCTACGTGTTGGCTTCGGCCCCACGCACGCCTGCCAAAGGTCCGGGACTACATAGTCCCGAGATATAATACATATATACAATAATAATAACGGTTATTTAGTAACTTTCTTAAAAAATGGTAAGATATCGAAACATTTCACCCTGAAAAATTTCGAATATTAAAATTCCCCAGTCAACTGTCAAAAGGTGTCTTAACTTAACTGGCCAGCCATGTTAGCTAAAAGGAAAAAAAAATTACACCATGAAACGCCAAATACCTTATTAACCCTCTACAAGGAAATTTACTGTTTCATGTCCGCTATATCGCACTCTATTTTGTCTATGGATGGTTGCACTGTTAAGGGCGGTTTTGCAGCCGGATTGTGAAAAATAAATCGAAACAGAACACTTAAATTCAAAATTCACTCAATTGTTATTCAACAAGACCTTATTGTATATGTATTGTGTATGCTGCCATCGCAAAGTTTCCGTTGGTTTCTGTAAATTAGAATTTAAAAAATTTTGAAAAAATAATTTTGGCTGCACTGCAATGCAATACCGCTCTTAAAGAGGTTTTAAAGGTTGGGATGCAGGAAAGGTTTTAGTAGCATCTTAAAATATAAAAGACATAATTAAGAAGAGGCCTTCCTTAGGCGCACAGCTTTCATAAAGTTGAAAATCGCGTGCGCCAAAATGCGTGCGAAACGATTCAGAACTAGTCTAATCTTAAGATTAAAATCGACAAAAATTACAATATTGCATTTAAGTCATTTTTCAACTTATACTGGTAAATAAACAAGGTTTTCGTATTGATAGTAAAATATGACACATAAAAATCAAATGGATTAAACTCAAAACCAAAAAAACACTCAAAAAGAGACCAATTTCAAAAATAAAAATCTAAAGCGAAAGTTTTCCAATTAGGTAACGCTACTTACAACGTAAAGATAAAGGTTTGAAAAAACATATATATATATAAATTTCATATTGATTGCGTCTATGGTAGTTTAACTGTTAAAAAAGTTAGGCCTCCTCTTTAGTCGAGCTTCGAAACTTGGTTATAATTTTTGCCGTTTGTCATTCCTGTTTCCTATTGAAATTCAAATACAGGGAAGGGAAAGCAATTGAGTTTCCGACACAAAGTAGACGAAGGCCGCGCGATGACAAAATTATCATATTACTTCTTTGTAGTTTTATGAAAAATGTTTGCGTCCCCTTTTTGCTACGGAGCGTAGCAAGCGCTACGACTTGATGTTTCCCCGCTTTGTAGAGCCGCTACGTCGCGTCGTTGTACGAGTAGTTTCTATAGGAAGTCTGTCGTAGTTAATAACTAAGCAAGATATCTTTTTAGCCACCGTCCAAATTCATACCCGAGGCGTGATAAGTGATCACACTTTTTGCGAAATTAATTAATAAAACACAAATAAGTGAAATAGCTATTGAATTACAGGTACTATGAAAATTTCGCAAATTTCATAGGTAAGCATCCAATATAACAATTATAGCTTTATTATTGTTTATTTTTTATGTTTGGCTTTAAGTTGTAATTTAGTTTAAAAATTCAAATGCAATGTACATTGTTGATAAATAAATGAAATGAAATGAAATAAATTATATATCCTCATGTTACTTTAAAATTAAAACTGGAGATTCAGATTTTTCAATAGTTGGTCATTTTATCGCCAAATGAAAAAAAAAAAAAAAAACAAGTATTTCTTCCGACTTCAATGATTGGCCATGATCTTAGCAACGTGTTGCGTATGATTATAAAGATATCTGTAACAAATAGACATCATGTTTACATCATGTTTGGGTCCAAAGTGAGATTTGTTGACGTCAAAAACGACAATAACTAAAACAATGTATACAGGGTGTTAAGATGAAGATGTGCAAGCCGGAAATTGGCGATAGTACTCGTCCATATGAACAACTGAAAAAAATCGAGAAAAAGAAATCAGTTGTTTCACACATTTTGGTCAGATAGCTATGTAACTTTTCTATGGAACGGTTAATTTTTTTTTTCACGTTTCGAGGGTTGATTTCATATTAAAAGTTGTCCATATGGACGAGTACTATCGCCAGTTTCCGGCTTCCGTAACTTCATCTTAACACCCAGTATATCTATCTATATATCTATATACTATAATAATAAAGTACTATTATATAAATAAAGTATTATTACCTGGTGATGACCCTGAAATATCTCTACCAGAATTCCAGTGCCTGCATCCAATTATATTCCAGCCCCCTGCATCTTTAAGAAAAGCAGTCGCTGAAATAGAGGTAGATATGAATATGGTGCGTGCTGCCAAAGATGACTGGCCGAGGCGATGAAGGTCCTATATCGAGAATAAGGGCGGAAATTTCGAATAATTTTTGTTTATTTTTAATCCTTATGAAATGTACTTTAAATTGATATATTGTTAATAAAAATTGATTTAGTACTTTTGATTTTATCTGAATTTGTAATTGTGACAGAACTTAGGGACCGACTAGATATAATAATAAAGTACTATTATATAAATAAAGTATTATTACCTGGTGCGGACCCTAAAATCTCTCTATTCCAGTGCTTGCATCAGGATTAATGGAGCATACACTGATTGGTTTAACATCTCTAGAGGAGTTAGACAAGGTTGTGTAGCGTCACCGTAGCTATTCAATCTATTTATGGACCATTGTTTAAATGATTTAAAAGAGCGTAAATGTGGACTAAAGTTAGAGGAGTTACTTATCAAATGCCTTATACGCCGGTCATAAGTTCTCCTTGCTTCATCGACGAAGGAACTGCAAGAGATGATAACATTTATGGATGATGTCTTTGAAAAGAAAGGAATGATAATAAATGTAGGAAAGACGAAAGTTGTGGTGATGGAGAGGGATGAGGTGATCACTGAATGCAAGATTAAGATTGGAGAAAAGGTAGTAGATCAGGTTAAGGGGCTTTGTATCGCCAAATTGGTACTTTCTAATCTTTCTAAGTTCTTTCTAACTCCTCGTTTATAGACGAACCAAAAATATTGAAAAAAAAAATGTATGTGAATTATCAACTCTAACACAACGTATGCAACATTTTACTTTTTCATACCACCAAAAATTCTATATGAAAAAAAAAATTCAACCTTCTATTGTTTTTTGGCTTGAATTCCCTACTACTCCTAAGCGGCTTGGTCGATTTAATTCATTTAACTTGATAACTATAAAAATAACATATTATATCGAACAACCACGTCCATGTGAAAAGTATTATTTTCTCATATTTCTCTTATATATTTTATTATATTTGGTGACACTAATCACTTTAACGAGTTTGTCTATTTGGATTGTCTGTTTACGCGCAATGGAAAGTGTGACGGTGAAATTGAAAGAAGAGTGAATGCGGGAAATAAAGTGAACGGAGCCCTGCACTCCTTTATGAGTAGCCAACATGTGACTACAAAGGCACGATTGGCGGTTCATAACGGAGTGTTGGCTCCTACACTTATGTATGGTAGTGAATGTTAGGTATAGCGAGATAAAGATTGAAGTAGAGTGAATGCAGTGGAAATACGTTCCTTACGGAGTATGTGTGGTTTAACATTAAATGATAGAGTGAAAAATATCGACATACGGGATCTTTGTGGCCAGAAAGAAGATGTAGTGACTAAAATAAAAAAGGAATGATTCGGGGGTTGGGCATGTAGAGAGGATGAATGAAAGTAGAGTGACGAAAGAAGTTTATAGTACGCAAGTCGAAGGTAGAGCTCGACCAGGCAACCCTAGAAGGACGTAAGCTGACCAAATTGGCGAGATACTAAAGAAGGGCAATGTCAAAAGTACACGGAATAGAAGAGCTTGTATGACTAGGTAGATTGATGGATTTGGAAGAGGTGAAAGAAATGTGTCTGTCTGTAGAAATCTGTAGTCTCTGCCTACCCCTCTGGGAGACAGGCGTGAGTATATGTATGTATGTATGTAATAATAAAGTAGTAAAAAATTCGTGTGTGTACTTTAAATATTTTTGCCCTATTTTAATTGAAATGGGTTATTTGTATTCTCTCAGGTCAAAACTACAATTTTTAGAATTGATGATTGTCTGTATGTGTTGTATATGTACCGTTTTAACTCAAGAACCACTCAACGGATTTGGGTGCGGTTGTTTTGTTATCATCTAGTGACCCTGGTCAATATATAGGCTATAAGGGGTGTTGATAAAATAACCACTAAGCTGAAAACGGGGCAAATATTTATAAAACGCGAACGGAGCCGCTGGCGAAAAGCTGTCAACAATAAAATGTGTTGCCAAAATATATATATTACAACTTTTACGTTTTATGTTACACATAAATATTGAATAGTGATCCGGTTGCAATATTTATTAATAACTTTTGTTAGTTCATAGAAAAACGTAACTCTATCTCATACTTGGTTTATATAAAGTGGGTATCAAGTACCAACACGTCCTCTGTTAAGGGGAAAATTGGAAAACAATCCCACACGTGCAAACATTTTTTCCTAATTTCATAATTTACACGTAAGTCACTTAAGAGGCCCCTTTACGCCTGGATTTTTCGTATTACAAAACGTAAAAACTGAATGTGAAGTCAACGGCTTATTTTCTTTCATAAATTCATAATAACACCGATTCGATGTAACACGTAACTTATTTGGCAGGACTAAACTTAATTTAAGCGTTCTGTCTTTTTCTTTCTGTATCGAAAAGATAAAGACAGGACGCCAAAATAAGGTAAGTCCTATCAAATAAGTTAAGTTGTGTTGCGCCGAATCGACACTACTGCCTCGTTTTTACAAGTTGTATAATTTTTATGTATACTGGAAATAAAAAAGAGAGAAATACAGACGTCGTTCACGTAAAGAAGACTAAGTTTATACACTTTTCTATAAATAAACAGTCGCCGTTTCATGGAAACAGTTTTTACCTGAAACCATTTCACAAATTTTGCGCTTTTTGAATACCTCGCCATCTTGCACCTCTTGATGAGAGATAGGTCGGAGGGCAGTGTTGTGGGGAAGGGAAACATATATAAAGATGTGTGATTTTCATTGAGATCAAAGCCATCAGGACGTCACAAACATCTGAAGCATTTAAATGGCAGCTAAACGGGATGGCCCACCTTAGGGTGAATGTGAAGGATATCGTTCCCAAACATGTATGTATTATTTCAGACGTGCAAATTTTGACAAGCTAGTAAGTTCGAGCTGTGCCCCATATCTACGCACGTACCATTAGTACATGGAAATGTACGTAAAAGTTTTAGCGTCCCTGTTACTCTATATGCGAAAAAACCCTCAGTGCGAGTGGGACAGATTCGTGGAAAAGTAGCATAACGTCGGTGTTTTATTAATACAAAATGTACTAAGCTATTTTGTTAAAAGATTTTCAAGGAGACTTTACATATACATAATATCCACAATTTGAATGCAATTTCACAATGAAATTAGTTAGGATTTCAGAATTACAGGAAAAAATAAAACAATTTTGAGGTATTTTCGCAATTAAATTCTATCGAGAAAATTTCATCCAATCACGTTTTCCTTCTTAATCAAATACTCAATAAAATTTACCCAAAAATGAAATACGTAGGTGACGTTATAGTGGAGTAAATGGATTCGAAAAAACCCAATTTTTTGTTTGGTATCGCCTTAAATGAAGCACCACAAAGAACGTGTTAAATTATTTACATACAAGTCTTACAACTATGCAAAACGGTCATTAGTACTGTTTGTGATAAGCAAGAATTTACGAAGTAATAAAAAACAACTGTTGTGTTTGTACCAATCTAGTTGTTAATTAGATCATAGAGACGTCACGAGGTCAAAGAAATATACATCGTCACGACATGAATCCCGAAGGGGGTGTCAGAGGTGTTCCCGTATATTGACTGTAAAACTCAAGTCACAGTCCACACTCACGTTTCACCGACGATTTATTACGTCCCAAATGTGATGGGTGGTGAGCCCTATCGCCGCCGGGCACAAATTTGATGGGAGGTGAGCCCTATCGCCGCCGGGCACAAATGTGATGGGTGGTGAGCCCTATCGCCGCCGGGCACAAATGTGATGGGTGGTGAGCCCTATCGCCGCCGGGCACAAATGTGATGGGTGGTGAGCCCTATCGCCGCCGGGCACAAATGGACCAACAGCTTTAAGTACCTCCGAAGCACGCAGACCGAACACAATTTCTTGTGCACCGCGGGGATTGAACCTATGACCTCCGGATTAGCAGTCAAGTACTTGAACAACTTCTATAATCAAACGGTATTTTATAGACCAACAAAAACAGCATGCAAATTCTAAAAATGGTGATAAATAAGCATCTTCTCCCTCCCCCTTTTCTCATTATATGTGTCTATTTTATTTTTGTTATTGTCAAATTTATTACATGTTGCTTAAGTACATTTACCATTCCAATTTTATGAGGTCATTGTCTTAATTTGATTAACCGATATAGATGTTTTAATGCATGGTACTGGCAGAATATCAGTGTCACAGATTATTCTGTGCCGTATGCTGAGCCAGCGCCCTTTCAGCCTCTATGTCAAAGATCGTCATTATTTTAAGGATTATAATGTATTTGTAATTTGTTAAGCTCTAAAAGTTTACTTTTTGTGTTTTTTTTGTAAGAGGCTTTGAATAGTTTTTATCTATCTATCTGTAATGATTTAATTTGCATTTTTCCGGGATAAAAAGTAGCCTATGTCACTCAGTGGCGTGTATAGAACTTTTTTTCGGAAAAGCAATCAGAAGGTCAAGTTTGACAATTAAAAAATTTAAATAACACTTTGAAAAAAAAATGTTTGTAGACGCCAGGGTAGTAGACACTGTCTACCCTAGAGTGGACATTTTCATATCAACTTTTTTCAAAGTGCTATTTAAATTTTTTCATATTTTTTTTTATTGTCAAACTTGACCTTTTGGTTGCTTTTCCGGAAAAAAGGTCTATGCACGCCACTGATGTCACTAACCCGCCCATAAACTATTTCCATGCAAAAAATCACGTGGATCCGTTGCTGCGTGAAAGAAGGACAAACCAACAAACACATAATAGTAGTTTATGCTACTAGGGCGAAAAGGAATAAATTACGAGGACGACGCTCGTGTTTTAAACGTAACCGAGTAATTTATTGCTTTTACGCCCGTGTATCATACTACGTTTTTCAATGCATAGTGTGAGGAAATGAAAATAAATATAATCTTGTGAACTTTAAATTATAATTGGCTCAAAAGGACTGTATCCAGAGCCGTTAAACAGTGGAAAAAAAAGTATAACATCTATGGTACACAGGAAAGGCTGCAGGTTAGCCAACCATTGTAAATAAATAAGAAAAAAATAATAATAAAGCCCTAGGGCAAAATAATCGACTTTTTGTTCGATTTTGATGCATAAAAAGTGGGCCTTTACGAGCACATGCATTGAAATCACATTTTCGCATTTATAAAATAAGGATACAGATTTTATGCATGAAAAAATACACTTACCTTTATTAATTCCCAGTTTCACGGTACACGTGACATTCGTGAAGTTCAGATCCACGGGACTTCGAGAGGGGACCCTGGAGAGTCCCCTCTCAGGATCCTCAACGCGGGGGACGGGAGGGGGTGAGGCGTGAGGGGCTTCCGCGGGAGCCCCTTGTTCCGGCACATTTTGTGTTCTGTATTGAACAACGTCTTTTTCCACCACTTGTACGCCGGCGAGCATCATTTTCGCGTGCACGCGTTGTAGCGTCGCGCGATACAGTGCGCTCGCGCAGCTGATTTGGTGATGCCAGATGCTAAAATATAAAACGCGGACGGAGTGCTCAAAAATTCAGGTTTTTGACCTTTTTTATGTACCTATTTAGTTTTTACATTTCAAAATAATTTATTTAATCTTTAGATTCCCTGACCTCTGATTTTGGACAGAAGTAAAAAATGCTCTCATAATTACATTAATTACATAATTACTTGTAAGTGCAAGGTACAGTGGGGACCACATCAAGTAAGACACATTGGACTTGGAACCTATCTTATATTCTTCTCTGTATGGGCTAATTTCGTACTGCAAGTGTATAGCTTGATGTGGTCTCCACTGTACATTATTAGTGCTGTTATTCACATACATATTTACTTTTCTTCTTCTTTCCTATTCGTAGAGATATTTAATTAGTATTACTATTGTTGTATTTCAAAATTCTTGCTGTTTTAGTCAAGCTGTTTTTAGACTAAAATTGGTTACTTCTTCAAAACTGTTAATGGTATTTGTATGGTTCTTGCCACAGAGCAATGTATGGGTGCTCTGTGGTTCTTGCACTCAAATAAAAATAAAGTATTGCTAAATAAAATTATTGCTAGAACATTTTTTCTGTCCATCGCGTCCATGTGAGAGGTATTATTATTTTCTCCTACTTTGCGCTATCCGGGCAGCCAGCGACGTTATTTCAATATAGTTTCTGTCGATATTTGTAACGACACAGGTCGACTCAAGGTCGTTGGCAGCTGCCTGCCTCTTAAGTGGAAAACGGATCTCTTGGAAAAAAGCGGATTAAAAGCGGAAAAACAGTGTATCTGGCAACACTGCGAGCGCGATATCACCGAGCCTTTGTCCTGTAATGAAGCATTCAATACAACCACGAAAACTAGGTGTTTAATGAACTACGAATTGGAGCAATTATTTACGACTTTATTGCTCTTGTTTAAAGGGCTATTTTCCCTCGGGTCGTCGAAGTTGTGCCGTGGTTTAAGGCGATATGCGAAAAAAAATACGGGTGTTTCTTTTCTGTGTATTTCATGAAACACACGGAAAATTATAATCAGTTTCTGGTATATGCATTTTGACTATATAATCTAGGGTTTTGAAATTGGAAAACATGTTTGGATCAATTTTCCTCGATAGAAATAATTGTTGAAATGAGGTCTTCAAACACACTTTTTCTCCTCGTTTGACGAATAGGAACCATATACAGAACTCAAACATATTTTATTATGTGTGTTTCAACAATACCTAGAGATTTGATATTTGAAAGTTTGGTAGCTATTTTAGTTTTTTTTAATAAAAATATAAAACCAACTTTTTTCCCCTTTTGCCCTGAATCCGCTCCTCTCGCACTGCGCGATTTTTCGCTTGAGTGACAGTGACGAAAATAAAATTCGCATAGCCTCTTAAAACGAGGTTTATTCTCAAGTGAGACACAATAAATAGTTGTTATACACGGGAAAATTATTGCATTGTTGCAGTTGTATGTACCAACACGGGTGCACATACTGCACATTAATTAGTTCGGAGTGTCGCTTTTCGACGTAGTTTCACGAGTGATGTAAATTAATGATAAAATTGTTTGTAAAGCAAGTTTTGTTTACTACAACAATAGCTTTGTTCTGAGGAATTTATTTTCTCGTGGCGGAGAATACAAAGCAAGACTTCAGATACATTTAAATACAAGGATTTTACAGCTTTACGAATTATGTTAGATCGTGTTCTTATTGTTATTTATGGTGACTTTGTATTATATGTATTTATTGTTAACTCTATTTTATTTATGATTTTATTCCATATTCGACTGACGACGATCCCAAGTGGGTCGAAATATATATCGAAAATTTTCTTTTTTATTAAATTTCTACTTTAATATTCGTAAGTATATATATATATATATATATATATATATATATATATATATATATATATAGATATATATATATAATAAAACGGTTAAAAATTTTATTATATAGCCAAATTCATACTGGAGACTCGGTAAGTGGTCAGGCAGGACCACGACTTTCGGTGTAAACCGTAAAATAAAATTAAGGCTTCCTAAACTAATTGACTCGGGATTGATCACAAACTAGAGCACAAAATAAAAATAAAAAACCGGCCAAGTGCGTGTCGGGCCACGCGCAGTGTAGGGTTCCGTAGTTGCCCTGCACAATTAGACCGATTAAGGGGGCTTATGTAACCCGAGAAATTCCTCTGTCAGTGAGAGTAGGTAGTGTGATAAAGTAAGGTAGTACAGATTACAGATGTCAAATAAACCAAAATATTTTGATAAGAGAAGTTAGGTATTTTTACCTAAACTTGAGAATCGCTTATTACTCTCTGTGAAAAACTTCTCAGTCGAAATAGTTTATGTGTACGTACCGTATGTATTAGTAAGAATAGGTAAGTATAGGCATCCAATATTTTTTCGATTTAAAGGATACTCCAAATTTAACTTTTAACATTTTGTGCTATCACTTCTACTGAAAAATTGCTCTGCCAATTTTTATTTCTTAATGTGGTTTTATTTCCTTTAATAAATAGCTTTGTAAAGTTATCCAAAAAAAAATCCTTTTGAATATATTTTTTTTTATTTCTACGTAATTAGGTCATGTGAATAATTGCTCAGCTTAATTCAATACGTTCATTAGTAATGAGTCGCTGTATTTTAGTAGATTTTCCAATAAGCCAATGGAAATTCAGCCTAATACCGTAGTATTTACAATCTGAATAATTCCTAAATACAAGCATTGCCGTCACCCAGTCGCGGGTGTGAAGAGGGGTGAGGGGCGCTCGCGCAGTGGTGCGGCGGCGGGTAGCGATGCGCAGCGGTGAGCGGCGGCATTTTGTTTGTGTTGTGTCTCGCTCAACGAAACGGACCAGTTGTCTACTTATGCAAGGAACATTTGTGTATAAAAAATGACGGAGGAAGGCGACGGCGAGTTGTGTATCCTGTGCAAAAACGCTATAGTAGTAGGGTTTGTAACAGTGACAAAAAAAGGGACTCGAAAAGATTCGTCAATCGAGCAGAAGAAGAGATGATGGACTTTTCCCACAACTTATGGAATTGTCAAACCTTACAGTACTCGTAAAATGTCGAAACTCATATATAAATGACGCAATGATCAAGGCATTTAAAATAAAGAAGATATTACATATTAATGAACGCCACAGCGTCAGATCCACAGGCAGCGAACATAGAATAGAATAGAATATAGTTTATTTGCGTTATTTGGTACATAATGTTCTTATATTGAGAGGTAAAGTATGACAATGTACTTAAATAATAACTTTTATTATTAAATATGCGACGACATTTTAAGTGTTCTTAAAATATAGTTTTAAAGAGTAGGTTACGTCGTACTGGAGGCCTAACAAGCGATCAGAAAACGAAACAACAACAACACGTTTTGCCAATTTCGCAAAATAAAATCTTGACCTCCCATAGTACTGTTTTTGGGTTTGTAAGGAACAAGAAAAAAGAAGAAAGATTACGAATTGCACAAAAAGCGCCCTCAAATCTTGACATCGACCACTTACCAAGTCAACAGTATGAAATAATGAAAATGGAGTAATAATATTTTAAATTATTATTACATACGGCTTGAACACTCACGTGTGATTGTTGTTGACTATATGCCAACCGTTTTTTTTATAATATTATAATAATATTTTATTCATAGAACATTATGTCTTTACATAAAGGGCTGTGATAACCCTAGTAAGTTTATACAAACCTGTAACAGGGTTACCGCACTCTTCTTGGTTTTAAAGATACAAAAATACTAAAATAAAATAAAGATAATACAGATTAATTCTATAATGTTTAGTGTATGAGAGGGTGTGTATGTATGTCTTTGCGGCTAGAGTATTGTGCGGTCTTTACCTTGTCAAAAATCCTTGTTGTGCGGTCTTTCTGATTATGCGGACGTCCGCATAATATTTTGGCAGACCTTTAAATATAGCTATCGGATCGTCGTGCTCTGATTGGTCGACTGGTGAAATCTGGGAGAATTTCAATAAGGTGGCGCACAACCAGTATTTCTGTCAAGTTGAGTTAACACATGCAAAAATATAGTTCAAGTGTGTAACCACCACGTGGCGCCACCAGTCCAAAAAATGTATAACTTAGTTCGAAAATGATAAAATGCGGACGTCAAAGTAGGACCGCACTTTATACAAATAACGAACCAACCTTACTTTCTCGTGTGTAAAAAACAAATGTGAGTTAAAGTAATCATCTTAAAATGCGAAATTTAAAATAGGAGCGCACTTTATACATAAATTTAATTCACCCTACTTCTTGGTGTGTGAAAAACAAGTCTGAGGTAAGGTAAGCACCTAAATATAAGTTTATTTTTTTATCCAAATTCATTCTGGATAGTCGGTAAGTGTTCAGTATCAAGGTTCGATGACCCTTTTTGTTAAATTCGTATTATTTTTTGTTTTCCTTGCAAACGCAAGCCCATCCATCCACTCGTATTCGTCCACTGCTGGACATAGGTCTCCCAATATTACGCCACTCATGGCGGGCCTCAATCATCCTCATCCAGCCGCCACCCGCAACGTCCTTCAGATCGTCAGTCCAGCGGGCACGAGGGTGGCCTACGCTGCACTTTGCTGTGCGTGGTCTCCATTCCAATGCCTTACGGCCCCAACGGTTATCACAAATATGGCCAGTCCACTGCCACTTCAACTTACTGATTCGGCAGGCTATGTTGGTCACCTTCGATCTCTGACGGATACCTTCGTTTCGGATTTTATCCATCAGAGATATCCCAAGCATAGCCCGCTCCACAGCTCATTGAGTGACCTTAAATCGGCTGATCAAGCCTTTAGTAAGAGAACACGTCTCAGCGCCATACGTCATCACTGGAAGGACGCACTGGTTGTAGACTTTAGCCTTTAAGCACTGCGGTATTGGTGACGTAAATATGTGACGCAACTTCCCGAATGCTGCCCACCCCAAGCATATTCTTCTGTAACCCTCGAAGTCGAAGTTGCTTTTACACAGCTGGATAGCTTGACAAGGTAAACATATTTTTGAAAAACTTCGATGCTGACATTGTCGACGGTTACTGGCCTTTGGATGACATGACAGTTGAACATGACCTTGGTCTTATCCAAGTTCATCCGCAGGCCCACTCGTCTGGAATAATCACTTAGGCTGCGCATCATTTCCTCCAGTTCTTGCAGCGATTCCGCCATTATCACGATGTTATCGGCAAAGCAAAGATGTGAAATGTACTCTCCGTTCACATTTATACCTCTACCATGCCAATTCAGTGTTTTAAAGACGTCCTCCAGCGCAGCGGTAAACAGTTTTGAGGAAATAAAATCCCCCTATCTCACGCGCTCAAGGCGTATCGGTCTTGTTAGTACACCCTGTACTTGTACGGACATGGAAACGGAGTCATACAGACATTTCAGCATCTCCACGTAACGCCAGTCAACTTGGCATCCAAGTTTCGATGGAGTCGAAGGCTTTCTCGTAGTCCACAAACGCTAGACATTAAAGCTAATTATACTCTTTGTTTTCTGTATGATTTGCCTTAGCGTATAAATGTGATCCACGGTGCTGTAGCCTTTTCGAAACCCAGCCTGCTCTGGAAGTTGGAAGTCGTCGAGAAAAAGTCTTGAGAAAATCTTGTAGGTGTGGCTCAGGAGCGCGATTGGCCTACAGTTATTCTGTAGCATTTTGTCCCCTTTCTTGAAGAACAAAATTACCAGGCTCCTGCTTCACTCCTTTGGCGTAGTTAAGGTGCGAATGACGGCATTAAAGAGGTCCTGTAGCTGTCTGAGTATAGGGTAACCTCCAGCTTTCAGAAGTTCGGTTGTGATGCCATCTTCGCCCAGCGCCTTGTTTTTTAGCTCCTCCAGAGCTATCCTAATCTCGCCCATTTCGACATCCGAGAGTTCATCGGTGTAGTGGCGGATCAATGGTGCACGTTTGTCGTCCTGATCGCAGGAAGTTGGCTTGGGAGCGTGTGAAGGATATAGGAGCCCATAGAAATTCTCGATTTCAGTGAGGATTTCTGGCCTAAAGGTAACAGTTCTACTGTCAGATATCTTCAGCTTCGTCAGATTAGTCCTTCCCAACAGCTATGCAAAAACTTTTGAGCCTTTGTTTCGCTCAATCGCTGCTTTAATGATGCGAGTGTTATGTCGGCGCAGGTCAAAACGAATTTGCCTTTTAACGCGCTTATTAAGAAGGGGGTAATCTGTCGAATCTGAAGACATTTCCCGTCTTTGCTTCATCAGGTCCAAAGTTCCGCTTGAAATCTTGGACTCCTTATTCTTTCGCTCGGGCTTAAAATAAGCCCTGCCAACTTCGCGCACGACATTCGTGAAATTGTTAACAAGCTGGTCGACGTGTTCAGTGGTTTCCAACAAGATAAATTGGTTCTAAAGTTCCATTTGGAATTTCTCGGATCATTTCTCTCCAGCTGTAAGTTGATATTCCAGATGCTTCCGACAAGTCGGTGATCGCTACTAGTACTAAACCTATTGATCACGGAGACATCTTGGAATATGTGCTTTTGATTCGTCATGATGAAGTCTATCTCATTTTTTGTCTTACCATCGGGGCTTCGCCAGGTCCATTTCCTTTGAGGCTTTTTTTTGAAGAATGAATTCATCAAATAGAGCCCCTGGCTTTCAAGGAAGCTAACCAGCATCTGACCCCTAGGATTTCTACAGCCATAGTCGTGCGGTCCGATTACCGATTCACCACACTCATGTACATGTACCCCCACTTTGGCGTTGAAATCCTCCATAACAACGCTATGATGTGTCTTGGTGGTATTATTTTTGGCCTTAGTAATATCATCATATATGGCCTCGACATCATCATCGGGGTCACTCTTGGCGGTCCTCAGTCATCCTCATCCAGCCGCTACCCGCAACGTCCTTCAGATCATCAGTCCAGCGGGCACGAGGGCGGCCTACGCTACGCTTTGCTGGACGTGGTCTCCATTCCATTGCCTTTCGGCCCCAACGGTTATCATGTCGGCGACAAGTATGGCCAGTCCAATGGTGGTCGGGGAGTGTAATTTCGTATACAAAACCATTATAGTGCGAACGGTGTGTTATTCCGTACGTAAGACCACCAAAGTGCGGACGGAGCGTATAATTTAGTACGGTATTTCATCAAAATGCGGTCGCTGTGTAATTTCGTTCACAAAACCATCAACGTACGGACGTTGTGTTATTTGGTACGTTAACCCACTAAAGTGCGGATTCTGTGTATTCACGTCCGCAAAACCCTTGTTGAGCGGACGGCCCGCACAATATTTTAGGACCGCACAAGCCGTATTTTTGACAAGAACTTTGATTGCTTCTATCTCCGTCTCCAGTGAGTGTTAACGAAATTCTGTTAGATGTTCATGCTAGAAAAAGACAGCCGTACATCGTGTAAGCAAATACACTCGCCTAAGTCAACAGGAAAGGTAGGACCGCACAATGAGGATTTTGGTACAAGTCCGCACAACATTTGTCCCGCGAACAAGGGTGTGTGTATGTGTGTGAGATGTGCGTTTATGAAGAGATGATGTATTCCTACAAGCGGGGTCTTGGGATCAGTTTGAGAACTACATACCGCCGCTCAATTTCGATTCCAACTTAAAATGTCTATTCTGTGCCAACGATATATCAAGCAATTCAAAATTTCAACTAATCAAAATGCTGCACACCAAAGATTAATTTAAAAAAATTTCCTTATGTCGCAATGACATATCTGGAGAAACGGTTAGAAAACCATTTGTAAATTTAAATACTTTTAAGTGTTCCGTAGTACCCAAATGGTACAAAAGGAACCTTTATGGTTAGACTCCATTGTCCGTCCGTCCTTATGTGACAGCCTCATAACTTTAGCACCGTTAAAGATAAAGACAAGAAGTTTGGCACAAAAATAGTATTAATTTGTCCACATATCACGGTGTAAAAAAATATGAAAAATTTGAAATTATTAAAATAAATTCCAATTCAAAAGTGAAAAAAAAAAACAAATATATTATTCTAAAAACACAATATGGGTATCAAATTGTAAATATTAAAAAAGCCTATTGTAAAAATATATACTTTTACTATATTTACTGGGACTGGTTTCGAGAAATCTTTAAAAAACCACAAAAATATGTATGTTTCTCCCCCCCCCCCCTTATCTCCGAAACTGGTTGACCGACAAATATGAAATAAATTGAAGTAATATGTGTTTACGTAAAGATTACAGGAAAAATAAAGCGGTTGAGAAATTCACGAAAAAAAATGAGAAAATTAAATTTATCATCCACAATACGGAACCCTAGGTACGCGAGTCTGCCTCGCACTGGACAGTTACTTACAGCATAAAACTTAGTTCAAATTTCCAAATGACGGTCTAGGCACAGAATACATTTATTTATTTAAATAAATTAATAACTTAAAAGAAATACATATTTTATAATAATAATAAGGTGTATCAGAAACCCGTAAGGGTTTTTACTTACACCATCATTCCTGTCTTGTGCAAGAATATAGAAAATTAGATATACAGGTAGTCTAAATAAATAATGATAATGCCTTCAGATATCGAAATGCTTTGCTACAAAATCGTAAAATAATGGAATACACACAAACGTAACTAGTTAGGTATCTATAAGTACAACAATATGAGCAAACGTCCATAGTTGTTCTTTTCAACCATGGAGATAACAAAAAATACAAAATTAAATAGCCGTTACAAACTTATCAATTGCCTTTCACACAAGAGCATAAGTTAATTACAAAGACATAAGAACTATTTTAGTCCGTACGTAACTCGATCTTAACTTAGGAAGTGGACAAGTTAAAACGGATTTATTATGTTATTATTTAGGGGAATAAGATTGGGAGTAATAATATTGTTAACGTAAAGAGTTTTTAAATAAGAATATATGAAGAAGATACATATGTTATACATGTATACATACACCCTTATATTATATACTTTATTTATACTGAAGTTGATGGGTTTTCTATAAAATACTTTTTGAATTTTTGTTTCGTATTAGTTGTTTTAATTGATTCTCTGACGTCATAAGGCAAACTGTTTATTAATAGGGTATTTCCTTTTTAGGGTTCCATAGCTTATCGGGCAGCTCCAAGCGGTTGAGTGATAGTCAACCCTTACGCTCTAGCATAAATCGGCAAACAGATCCTAAAAAATATGCGAACGTTCGAAAATATGTTGGATAATTGATAAATCTGTTTTAATATAAAATCATATGACTAATAAAAATATAAAAATGGACGGAGTTATTTTTCATATTACGTAGTTAAGCAAAAATCAAAAAAATATGTTCAAAAAAGAAAATCTTTTGGATAACTAAACAAAGCTATGTATTTAAGGATAAAAAAACATCTTGAAGAATAAAAATTGGCAGAGCAATATTTCAGTAGAAGTCATAGCGCAAAATGTTAAAAGTTAAATTTGGGGCATCCCTGAAATCGAAAAAATGTTGGATTCCTTTACATACTTATTCTAACTGGTACATACGTACGTATACAGAAAGTAAATAAGCCTGAGGAAATATTCACAGAAAGTAAAAAGCGATTTTTATGTTTAGGTAAAAATACCTAACTTCTCTTAACAAAATTTGTTGGCTTATTATACATATGTGATATATATTACCTAACATCATCATATGCCTAATTTCATTGGCGGAGGAATTTCTCGGAAGTCTCCATACAACAAATTTCCTCGTTTACTCCACTAAATATGCGGGCTCCTTCTCCGTGTTTATTTTATAAGTTTGTCGACTAATACAGATCGCGACAAACTTCTAGTACGCTCGAAAGTTGCTCTTCCCAAGAACGGCCCATACATTTTGTTCCTGCTGATGCGAATCGCCCCGTATTTAGAGGGGACTAAAAGTTTGGCGCGATCTGTACTCGTTAACTTGTAAAGCCTACTTAGTTGTGATAGTTTTCCTTTTAATTTCGTTATGTATACAACCGTTTCGCTGGCAGGGGGGGGGACACTTAACTCTATTAACAATTTTAAGCTTAATATTTCGCAAACGGAACCCTGAATCGAAAAATGGTCTTCTCACACCCCCAATATTTTTAAATTACCTATCCAACGACAGCCCACAGTAGGGGATAGACGAGAAAAAAAAAATCATCCTCACTTCAAACGTATTTTGCAATACGACCACAATACGTGTTCTGATCACTTACCGAGTCTCCAGTATGAATTTAGTATAAACATTAGTCACCTCACCTTGTATAAGATAACTTTAACATTAGTCATCTCACCTTGTATAAGGTAACTTTGCATGATATAGCCAAATTCATACTGGAGAGTCGGTAAGTGGTCAGGACTAAGGTTCAATTACCTTTTTTGTGAAAAACGAAAACAAAATGTTTGTGCCCCTTTACTTTTTACTAACCACTCCGAACTCCGAGTCAATTAGTATAGGAAGCCTACAATTTAATTTGCGTTTTTCATAAAAAGGGTTATTAAACTTTGATCCTGATTACCGAGTCCGCAGTATGAATTTGTCTGCATAAATAAATGTCATATGAAATGAAATATATTTATTTATGTAATGTAAGTATATCTCGGTTTTAATGTTAAATTATCTCGTTGATTGGACGACTTGGTGATATAAGGTGTTGTAGGTTTAGTCTGATTTTCAAGGCGATATGCGAAAAAAATACGGGTGTTTCTTTTCTGTGTATTTCATGAAATAAACGAAAAATTATAATCAGTTTCTGGTATATGCATTTTGACTATAGAATCTAGGGTTTTGAAATTGGAAAACATGTTTGGATAAATTTTCCTCGATAGAAATAATTGTTGAAATGAGGTCTTCAAACACACTTTTTCTCCTCTTTGACGGATAGGAACCATATACAGAACTCAAGCATATTTTATTAGGTGTGTTTCAACAGTATCTAGAGATTTGATATTTGAAATTTTGCTAGCTATTTTAGTTTTTTTAATAAAAATATGAAACCAACTTTTTTCCCTTTTGCCCTGAATCCACCCCACTCGCACTGCGCGATTTTTCGCTTGGAGTGACAGTGACAAAAATAAAATTCGCATAGCCTCTTAATGATTTTACTTTGTTGTTTTGTTTGTTTCTGTACGTCTGCAGAAGTTTATTTTTATTTTTTACAAAAACTTACACTCAAGTTATTTGTTTCTAAAATTAACATTTAAAAATCTACACGAAAAATCTTCTATAGTCCCTTAACTCAGCTAGTCACAAACCGCAGCAGGGCCTAAAGACTTATTAACCCTCTTAATCCTCATTATCGCTAAAACAATAGATCGCAGGCCAAATGGTAGAGCAAAAACCGGCGTTTTTTTTTTGTAGTTAAACGAATGTGTTATCTAAATCTTATTACCTACGTATTGTGTAAACTATGATCGCAAAATTTCCATAAGTTTCAATTAAGTTACCAACGGAAACTTTTGCAAAGACAGTTTACCCATCCATCCATCCATCAGCCTGTATTCGTCCACTGCTGGACATAGGCCTCCCCAATATTACGCCACTCTTGGCGGTCCTCAGTCCATAGATAAATATATACGCAGCCGCCAACTGCAACGTCCTTCAGATCGTCAGTCCAGGGAGCACGAGGGCGGCCTACGCTACGCTTTGCTTTACGTGGTTTCCATTCCAATGCCTTATGGCCCTAACGGTTTTGTAGAATAATTATTGAGCAAATTTAGAATTTATTTGTTCCGTTTTAATTAATTAGAAAAAGGCGGGTTTTTACAAAAACCTGCAAAACCGCTCTTAAATATTAATAATTTATTGCTCTGAGAACAGGTCCTCTAAAAAGGCCGCTTTGGATGAATCATATTATACATTCGTTTTGATGCCGTCTCTTTTGCACGCGTGAGTGAAAAAACTCTGACTCTATCCTACTTTCAAATCATTTCATGATTCACCCAAGTCGGCTTTTTTAATGTAATTTTTTTTTTAAGTAATGAATGAGATCGCAATCTTTTATCAATTAATTATATCGAAATAAACCTTATTTATATATAATTAAGTTGTATTTTACACATACTCCATACATTTCATTGTAGAATGATACCGCTCGAATCACAGTCACTTCCTAAACATTGGAGAATGCCCTAAAAAGTGTGTATTTGTGCCCGAAGTACGGCGATAGGGCTCAACACCCATCATTTTGGGACGTAGTAATCGTCAGTGAAACGCGGGTGTATGTACCGAGTATGGACTGTGACTTGCATTTCACAGTTCACACTCGGAACACCTCTGACAACTCCTCGAGGATTTATGTCGCGACGATATTATTTTTTTAGGGTTCCGTACCCAAAGGGCAAATGGAGACCCGCTGTCCGTCCGTCTGTCTGTCTGTCTGCCCGTATATCACGGGTTCTTAGCTCTTAGACGGAATGAGATAGAAACCTAAAGTTTTATATATAGTGGATGCTAGTGATTGTTAGCACTTGGTGGAATTTATAAAACATTGTAAAAAAACACTTGTACTTATCCACATATACAGTTAACTTTGTTATGCCCGACCGGTTTCGCTGTAAAGCGAAAAAGTTTACTGTATATGTGGATAAGTAAGCGAAACCGGTCGGGCATAATAAAGTTTACTGTATATGTGGATAAGTACAAATATAAAGTTTTTATGTTGTGTAAAATGTTGACCCAAAACGGAATTTTGAATTAACATGTCGTTATTTTTCAGGGGGGGTCTCATACAGAAAATGTTTTTTTCTTACCCTTGCATGTCGGGTGTCATTTTCTAGAGCTCATTCAGTTGAGTAAAAATATTATTTTTTTATCTTAAAAAATAAAGAAATGGGGGTGGCTATTACGCACTCTATCTCAAAAGCCAAAGCAGTTAGGAATTTGAAATTTCTATATATTATGTACTATATGCTGTGTTTAAACAATAAATAATAAAAACACCAATTTATAATGTAGTTTTAGGGTTACGTCCCCGAACACTCAACCAACTTAATTTTGCAGTTTTGTTTCATATAATTTGTAGGTAGTATAAGTTTGAAATTTTTATTTAAATTATTTAAGTACCTATATTTACTTATTTAAATGGCAAGGAAACCTCAGGGCGCGAGTTCTTCTCGCACTTGACCGGTTTTTTTATTTTATGGTGGAGGTCTCCGCACTCCACAAGCACTCCTCGCCCGCTATTCCTGTAAAACGTGCGCTGCGCGTTGGGCTTTATTATTCAATTTTGTGACTAAAATGTCCGGACTTTTTTTGAAATGTCCGGCTTTTTTTCAAGATTTTTGAACTTTCAACGAGTACGTGAAACGCATGTTTCCCAATTCGAGGTTGACAAGGTGGGTTTTTCTAATGAGAACACAACCTATTTGGTTCCAAGCATAACAGTTCGGCAATAAAAGAGTTATTATTAAATGTCCTGCAATTATTAGCTGTTAATCGAACAGATAAAGAGGTCGAATATTATAATATTAGCAATTAATATTAATAAAAAAAACTAAAGAATAGATTACAGTCCTTATATCAGACCGCGTTGGCTCAAAAAAATTTCGATGCAAATACAAATATTTAATAAATTGCCAGACAAGTTGAAACTTATGCCACAAAAATATTTATTTAATTGATTAGTAGATAAGTGTTTCTGCACTGTATGAGAATTTACAGAATTAAAATCTTGAGACATTAATTGTAATTATAATAAGAATTGAATTATGATTGATTTTGTTATTAATACATAAAACATAAAATTATAATTACATAAAACAAATATTATTGTAAAATTATTGCATGTATTAATTAGTTAAATGACCTGTAAGTACATAAATGCTTACTGGATTAGTTTTAAGTAATATTGTAATATCTACAAACCACATTCATTACAAATAAACTATTTCTTCGTTTTTTTCAATATATTTTTCACGGTTTAGCCCGGGTACACTGTACACCCACACACTGGCATTTGAGAATGGCAGATACAAACGCCTGTTCTTTTAGTCATTTGGCAGAACATAAAATTTGCTAAATTATTTTGAAAGGCGCAATCTTTAAAGGGCGCTTGATAGGCTCTGTATTAGCAATATTATGTATTATAAGTATAACCAAAATACCGAAAATAAAAATACAGAAATCAAAGTAATTATTAAAGGGAACAATATTTACTGTCACCTAGGTTTAGATTTGTCACCAATGTTCAACACCCTAATTATAATATCTATTCCCAAAAATATATTAGTCATCATAGTAATCCAAACGGTCTTTTAAGTATGAATCATTAAATTAATGTTAATGTGTATCTTAAATTATAGTTTGATCACTTTTTTCTATAGCCTGAATAATTATGAGGTCTGTCCTCAGAAAATTCGTTTAATTCGTTCAAGCATCAAAATATATCTGTCGCCTAATAAATAGATCAGTTCCTTAATTCTATGAAAAAATGCGTAAAAATTTCGTAGAATTGGGCAGATCGTAAAGTATGAAATCAAAAATCTTTCACCAAAAGTCAAAAACTAAAATAATTTGGCTAAGTGCGTGTCGGAGTCGCGCACAAAGGGCAGTGCAGGATTAGCCTTGCTTAGCGCATCACGTCTTGGGGGGGCACCATAAACAGCACTGAAAATCTTTGAAATATTTTCTAGCACACAAAAAGGTAAGGCTTATTGAAAATCCGTGCGTAATTAAATTGAATACGGTAATGAGATGTCGTTGCGTTGATCCATGACCCCACCTGAATTTGCAAATCTTCCGAAAAGTCACGTATTAAAAACAAACAAAAATGCTACAAGAGAGGCTCGAGGCTTTATCAATATTGAATAAAGAGGCATTTAAAAATTTAACACCATCGTTCATGAATTTGCTGTCCATAAAAGTCGCAAGAAGCATTTCAATAAATAATGAAAAAATATTTATTCCTTGGTTTTTAGTTACAAATCCATTTAATCTCTTTCGTACGTATTCTAAAAAAAGTATAAAAGTATTATATACTTTGTACGTAATGATCAATCTATTTGTAATAAATACGTATTTGAAAGACCGGTACATGTTTACTAGTTGATAGGCATATGGGAAGGATTACTTAGGGCATCAAGTAGTCTTAATCCGGCACTGACAAAGGGTTCCGTTCCACCACATAATACAGGTGCGGAACCCTCAAAACATGGTAAATTACAACAATATAGATGTCATAGCAACATTAAGACGATACAAACAAGCCGCTAAAAAGGTAGCGCCTGACCTCAGAACAAACATCAATGCGCCTGACAAACAATTCGCGACTCCCGCTGAGTAGGGAACCCTTCTTATTATCTTAACCGTTATATTTTTAGGGTGCCGTAGTACCTAAAAGGTACAAAAAGAACCTTTATGGTGAGACTCCATTGTCCGTCCGTCCGTATGTCACAGCCTCATAACTTTAGCATCGAAAAGACTTGAAATTTGGCACAAAAATAGCAAAAATCAAAGACGGTGTAATAAAAAATTTGAAATATTTGTAATTGTTCAAAATATTCCCGATACGAAAGAGAGACAAAAAAAATCCTAAAAATACAATTAAATTGATATTAAAGAGATGATACTAAAAATACATAATATAAGGTTAAATAATATTGGTTGGCGAAACTCAATACATAGGTAGTACTAGTCAGTCGTCAAACTAAACTAAACGTCAGTCGCTTAGCAAAAAGTGCATAACTCAACTTTGTATTTCTTGTTTAGAACTTAAATTTGAAAAATGTTTTTGTAAATTGCAGTTAACACCAATAATTTCGTATTAGTGAGGTTTATAAAGCATGAGTTTGACATTTAATGCACAATTAGTCATGATCTGATCCAAACCAACTTAAAACGCTGTTTTAACTTTGTTTCGACCAGATCATGATTAATTGTGCATTAAATTTCAAACTCCTGCTTTATGAACCTTACTAATACTGATCTATTGGTGTTGACTGCCACATAACAAAATATTTTTCAGCTATTAACTTCTAAATAAGAAATACAAAGTTAAGTTATGCACTTTGTGCTAAGCGACTGACGTTTAACCTTAAGAGGAGGCCTTCCTTTTTCAACAGTTTTTGAACGATTGTACTGAATCTACCACAGAGGCAATCAATATGAAACTTATATAATATATGTTTCTTCAAACCTTTATCTTTACGTTGTAAGTAGCGTTACCTAATTACAAAACTTTCGCTCGATAGATTTTATTTTTGAAAATAGTCTCTTTTTGAGTGTTTTTTTGGTTATGTATTTAATCCATTTGATATTTATGTGTCATATTTTACTATCAATAGGAAAATCTTGTTTATTAATCAATGTAAGTTCAAAAATGACTTAAATGCAATATTGTAATTTTAGTCGATTTTAATCTTAAAATTAGACTCGTTCTGAATCGATTTGCGCGCATTTTGGCGCACGCCATTATCAACTTTATGTTAGTTAGTTTACGGGTTATAATTGCAAAGCCGCTGGTGCGCCTAAGGAAGGCCTCGTCTTAAGAACCCGCTCCGTATTTTTCGTCCGTTTGATGCGAAGTATTTTTTAAATATTTTTCTCATCTTTACCGCGATGTTTTTGTAAAAACCAGGGACGTACACCAATTCATATTGGCCGTCTTAATGAAGTCCTAAAATTCATTTGATTGAATTGTTTCTCCTTTGGGAATTATTATGGTACTTAGACATTATGAAGAACTAATCGGAACGGGCTCGTAAGTACCAAAATAATTTGCAAAAGAGAAACAATTCAATCAAATAATTTTAGGCATTCATTTAAACGGTCAATATGAAGTGGTGTATGTCCTTGTTTCCAAAAACATCGCGATAAAGGCCAGAAAAATGTTTGACAAAATGCTTTGCATCAAAACTGTCGTCATGTCGTGTTAATGTCGAAATTTTGGATACTTCTCGTTTGATTTTCAAAAAGTTAATGATGTCATTTTACTGATTAGGTGACGTACTTTCGATACCAGTTTAAATTTTTTTGATGTCTGTAATAGTTACGGAATAATCGCCTGGTCACACTTAACGATTACACCCTGTATACATTATAAAAAAATGTTAATATACTGACACTGTTAAAAAGTGTCACTTCTACTTTTCATTTCTTATACCTAACTATCTGTCAATATTTTGTTGCATTCGACTGATGACAGCCCCCATACCGTGGGCCGAAATATATCGAGTAAAAACTAATTTTTATTGTTTTAAAATAATAAATAAACAAAAGAAACATATAAAAAATTAATAAACAAAAACCTTGCGAAAACAGAAAACTAGCGATAGTACTCATACATACGAATAACTTCCCATGAAAAAAATAATTGAGAAATCGAGAAAAAAAAACTGTTATTTCATACATTTTGGTCGGGTAGGTATGTAACTTTTCTATGGAATAGCAGATTTTTTTTTGCGATGCGTGTTTTGGCTCCATAGTGAAAGTTGTTCGTATGGAGGAGAACTATCGCCAGTTTTCAGCTTACGCAACTTCATCTTAACACCCTGTATAATAGTAAGTACAAGTCAAAGTAAAATAAATAAAGAAAACCTTTAATTACTATTAGAGTGCATTACAAACTAGAAAATATCAATCAGAAACAAATCCAAAGACAAGAATTTGAAAAAAAATCCTGGGCCAGGATTCGAACCTGCAACTTCTTGTTATCAAGACAAGCGCGCTACCAATTGCGCCACCGAGGTTCCTACCTAGACCGGCGAATTCTTCCATCATACTTGTCCACTGTTATTTTTGCATCTGTTTGATATACTAGCTTGTACTGCACATACAGAACGCTCACGAGGGCGGTATGTGATTTCACCCCTTGTTCTTAAGAAACAGATGGCGCTACAATATTGTTGCTTCAGACAGTTAAGAAATTCACAGTTCTCATTAACTAAGATTATGTTTATTTTGCGAAATCCATCGCTATGAATAAGAAAATATCAATCAGAACCTTTAATATTTAAAACCATTAGGACTCTGCTACTTTAATACTTTGACGAGTATCAGAAGTTTGTTTATCATTGCACTTGGATTCTTCCTGATCAATGTAGTTCCATGGTTGAATATCTGTAGATCCGAACAGCATGTATTGAACACCTGTCACTAATGAAACGCCCGCTCCAGTGTAAAATACAGCCTGCCATGTTTCGAAGTTTGTCTGAAAAAAAGTTGTGTCATGAAATATCCTGTGAACTAATCGTCGATATCTCAGAATAAAAATACTATTCTGAGGTCGATACCTTAGAATAAGGAAGGTTGATACAGTCCACAATCGCAATAATAAACAGAATACCTACATCGATGAATATAGACAAGAATTTTGCATTGTGCTGTGGTTTGGTTACTACTTTTTTTTATTTGGGGATGTTTACTGTCATATTCGTTCCGCACAGAGTGCACTGTGTGTTTGTGTCTTTTAGCTTGTCAGTTCACATACAAATAATTGAATAATTTCTTATTTTCATTGTTAAGTTAATGCAATTGGTGTTTGTGTGGGTTTTGGATGTAAAGGAAAGGGAATTGGAACGACAAGGTCTCCATTCTTTCTTCGCAGCAACTCTTTTCTTTAGCTCTCTTTAGAATACATGACGAATACACCAACAAAAACAGGCACAAAAGTCTTTAGAAATGTGGAATGCAAAAATAACATCTATCAGCGTCTTTTACAAGAGCGTGATAAGACACAAACACTCAGCGCCCTCTACCGTAAAAGCTTTTGGTTTTCTTTCTTAAAAGGTTCCACAGATAACTTCTAGGTACACTAAGCTAATTAAATAAATAACTAATTTACTGCTGTCAGGGCTGGTGCGGCTGCGGCAGGGGCCGAGGGAAATAAGAGGCGCAAGTATGCAGCCCTTAGATCGGATTGCATATTTGCGCCTTTTGGGGTCGAGACCCTCGAGCCGTGGGGTTTTGATGCTAAGCTCTTTTTTAAAGAGTTATCTGCACGGCTGATCGACGCTTGTGGCACAAAATAAAACCACTTACAGAAGGTTTACTCTGCATAACTAGCGAAAACAAGCGCACGCACACGTAGACGCGTACGTACGACGATCTCGGATGAAGTCGGTCGAATGCCAATACGAAATTCTGACGAGAGCATCATACGCACACGTCTAAGCATGTGTGCGTCTGTTTTCGCTCCGTCGTCGAGTCGGCCTTCTGATAGTATCTACTTTGTGCTTGTGGGGACCCGAAGCACAAAATATTGTCCGAAGGCTGGCGCGTATCTTGGCTAGAGAATCAGTGTGGCCATTCAAAGAGGAAACGCTGCCAGCCTTCTGGGTAACCTTCCACATGACGGTGGCGATCTAGATAGGATTTTTTATTTAGTTTAGTTTATTTTTATAAGGTATAGGTTTTATAAGGGTTTTAGGTTAGTGTTTTGTTTTAGGTAAGTTTTATTTTATAGGTAGGTTTTTAAGTATTTTATTGTTATCAGTTTCAATAAAAAAAAAATACTAACTTCATCTGCCTCCGTGAAATGTGCTACAACCATCGGTGTTATAATTCCAGCAAGTGTCCCGCCAGCATTCACGAGTCCAAACACAGAACCAGCAAAATTGGGAGACAAATCATGAGGGTTAGATGTGATCGAAGCCGACAGAGATCCATGTGAAGCCATCGATAGTGTCATTAACGCAATAACTGCGACAGAATCATTGGTGAATGTAATTGACAACACCAGTAATCCAGGAATCATATGAGACGTAATAATAAATAATTTACGTAGCATTCGAACTGACAATATTTTTTTTCGTAATATCATATCTCTTAATGCACCAAACAGATAGGCGGTAATGGTTGATACTAAGAACACCATTGACGAAAGTAATCCGGTGGTGGCCAAATTGAAATTTAGGACGAAGGTCAAAAACATTGGTGCAGCGTTGAGCACGAAATACGCTCCCCACGCAGACCCAAATTGTGCTGCGGTGACTGATATCACTGGTAACGAAGTCAAAATTTGACGGTACGGTGTTTTTGGCTGAAATTAAAAAACATATTTAAACATACAAGGTGACTTTTTGATCATCGTCCAAATTCATACTGGTGGCTTGGTAAGTGATCAGTATCATTGATCAATAACAATTTTTGTAAAATTTCATTTTACAAATTTCACAAAAATTGTTATTGATCCAAGATACTTATCACTTATCAAGCCTCCAGTATGAATTTGGACGATGATCAAAAAGTCACCTTGTATATAAAATAAAATAATGAACGAAATATATTATGCCCTAATGAATAACCGTAATTATAATGATAATTATCTCTCATACATACTCATCTTACATTAACTCCACACAACACAAACATCTCGTCGAACAAATGAGCAAATTCAACTATAAGATTACGTTAGGTAGTTAAGTTGCTTTATTTTCTTTAAATGTTTAAATATACGAGTAGTCTAAATTTGGACTAACGAATTAGTTAAGTTTTGATTATTGTTTTTTACAGTTAGGGAAATTTGTTATTGGGCTTAATTTAAGTTTTGAAATATTGTTTAAAGTATGTGGTCCCTGGCCGGGTCTCCGGTATGGGTTCGGGCGGTTGATTGGATTTCACCTTGTATAATAATATTTTACCTATAATTTTAATCGTATATATATTGCTACATAAATTAAAAAAAACATTTAATCTAAGTAGTTCATGTACATTTATTATTTTAATACATATATTTTTATAAGATTAAAATTTGACTTGTGAAACGTGTATTATATATACCTACTTTGCAAAATAAACTTTTTGAATTTGAGTACATATATCGCTGTTAATTTCCTGAATAAACTAAATAAATAAATAAATATTAAATTATTATTACAAACTGCTTGAACACTCACGTGTGATTGTTGTTGACTATATGCCAACCGTTTCACCGATACAATTTCGGCATTATCAAGGTGAGTGTCGTTCTTAATAATATGCCGTATGTAATAATAATTTAGTATGTCAGCTCACGCGAGTTTTAATAAAATAAATATTAATATAAGAAATACATAATAAAAAAAAAATACAAATCTATCCAGAATAAAATATTGAGTCTTACTCTAGCTTCATCAATTCCAGATGTGCCATCAGTAATGAATTGTCTTTCAGTACACGAGATTCGTGGATGCTTTTGAGGAGTGTCATATACCAAGTACCACCATAAGCTGCACCAAAGTAGAGACGGTATACCAAATATATAAAATGTCCATTCCCACCCATATGCCTCTATTATAACACCACATAGAGACCAAGCGACTACCGTTCCGCTGGTACCAGCTATCATTATTCCTATGAACTTCCCCTTCTCATTAGTAACTGCCCAATGAGAGATCAGTGCTTGTACAGATGGACCAATGAATCCCTGCAAACAAAATCAAATTACAAGTAACTATTTCTGTAGACAGGATAACAAGACTCGTATTTGCGAAACTTGGTTTTCCTCGTATAAAGGCAAGTAATCCATGGAAGTACGAGTATGTATATCTATGATTTATTCTCCGTAAGGGGCGGGTTTTTTCGCGCATTGGCGCTGTTGTAGCTCTGTATAACGCTCTGGTCAGGGCCAACTAGAAACTAATGCTATGGTATGGGGGCCGCATGAAGCAAAGTATCGGCTCATGTTGGAGCGGATACAAAACAAATTCATGCGATATCTGTATTTGCGGCAGTACGGGGTATATCCGTTTTACCCACTTATGTACCCTACCATTTTTATTTTGGGAATGGTAGGGTACAATGAACTCAGAGTAAGGAGGGACCTCGCTCTGGTATCTTATGTGCACAAAGTACTAGTCGGTAGCATTGTAAATCCAGTGTTACTGAGCACGCTGAGTGTGTGCGTGCCGGATGGGTACGTGGAGCGCCGCCGCCGGCCGCCGCTGCTGCTGGTGCCCCGCGCACGAACTAACTTACTGGCACAAGCGCCGTTGACGCGAGCGCTCCGCGCCTTAAATTATATTTCGGAAATAGAGGATATATTCCATGTTGCTCGGAATGAGTTTACGAGAACAGCGTTGTTTGTGCTGTGCTACAAGAAGGTGTTTTTGTAAAATTATTATTGAAATTGTATACTTATAAAGATAAATAAAAATTATTGCAAAATGGCTCACCTCAATAACAATTTTTGATCGGGATAGCCGACCAGTTTCATCAGATTCAGACTGCCTTCTTTTGGGCGAAGTGACGCGACGACGACGTTGCGACGTTATCACTACATAGTATAAAACAAAGTCACTTCCCGTTGTCTGTCTGTCCCTATGTATGCGTGAAACTACGCAACAGATTTTGATGCAGTTATTTTAATATACAAGGTGACTTTTTGACCATCGTCCTAATTCATACTGGTGGCTTGGTAAGTGATCAGTATCATGCATCAATAACAATTTTGGTGAAATTCGTAAAATGAAATTTCGACTCCCCATAGTGATTCACTCGGGACTGGAACTGAATTTATATCGGAAGCCGAAATTTCATTATACGAATTTCACAAAAATTGTTACTGATCCAAGATACTGATCACTTATCAAGCCTCCAGTATGAATTTGGACGATGATCAAAAAGTCACCTTGTGTAGAGTGATTCAAGAGGAAGGTTTATATGTATAATACATGCCCGTGCAAAGCCGGGGCGGGTCGCTAGTTAAGAGGCTATGCGAATTTTATTTTTGTCACTGTCACTCCAACCGAAAAATCGCGCAGTGCGAGAGGGGCGGATTCAGGGCAAAAGGGAAAAAAGTTGGTTTTATATTTTTATTAAAAAATCTAAAATAGCTAGCCAAATTTCAAATAACAAATCTCTAGATATTGTTGAAACACACTTAATAAAATATGTTTGAGTTCTGTATATGGTTCCTATTCGTCAAACGACGAGAAAAAGTGTGTTTGAAGACCTCATTTCAACAATTATTTATTTCTATCGAGGAAAATTTATCCAAACATGTTTTCCAATTTCAAAACCCTAGATTATATAATCAAAATGCATATACCAGAAATTTATTAAAATTTGTTCTTGTATTTCATGAAATACACAGAAAAGAAACACCCGTATTTTTTTCGCATATCGCCTTAATAATAAAAATAGTTATCGAGGTGACCCGTTTTGCAATATTCATGTTTTATCCTCAAGTTTCATTCAATTCGATAGCATGTATGTCTGTTAATTTTAAACTATTATAAGATACAATAATAACAATAAGACATTCGATCTAACTTTGGAAAACATACTGCCCTGTTTATCAAAAGTACAAGCTCACAAGTTTACAAGTTACAAGTTACAGGAAAATTTTTACAAGTCCTTGTAAACCGCGTTTATGAATTGAATTTACAAGACTTGTAACATTTTTGATTTTGAAGTACTACTTGTAGTTTTTTTTTAGAAGGCTGGTAGAACGTAGGTTGTATACCTAACAAATATTCCTCGTCCTTTTTTTGTCATAACGTATAACCACATGCATTATAACTTATTAATATTGTGTGTAATTCCTGCATTTGAGTTTCATGTTATTTCAAAGTACCGTAAGTATCTATATACATTTATTTCAATAGTAATACGTGATATATTGTTTAAAGAGGATGGCAAAAAAAAATAATTTATAACTTTAACATCTATTGAAACCAAAGGCTGGCCAGTAATAAAAGCGGCCGTTCACGGTGCGAAAAAAAAAAAGAATTTCTCACTGGAAAGGATTTGAAAAGGCGGCAAAGTACCTATTTAATTTGTTATTAAAACTGATTGAAAATGTCGAAAAAGGATCACAAATTAACAGTTTTATAGGCAATTCGGGATAGTAAAAGTATCTTGTTTGGTGCATTTACCGACAAATTATCTAAAGATAAAAAAAAATCAAGAATGGAAAACCATTTTAAATCAATGCCAGGCGTTTGGATTGGTATCTGTAGATAAAAACTAAACATATGTACGAGATACTTTTTGGTCAAATATCAAAAGGTCTACCTTGGTAAGTTGAGTACAATATTTTTCATTTCTGTTTTGCTTTTGGCATCGTGTTTGGCTTTCCTTACGTCCTTTTAAAACTAAAAAAAATCTAGAATATAAATTACGTAGCATTATTGCCATGTAAAATAATTATATTATTGTGTAAAGACGGTACAATAATAGTGTTCTGCTATTTTAAAGACGCAACATAAAATTATATAATGTTTTTGTTTTCTATATTGTGATTACAGTAAGTAGCAATAAAATTAATTCTTTCCTTACAGGAGAATGGGACAAATATACATTGAATCAACTGTACAAAAATATGTTTTGTTCTATAATATGCCCAGCAATATAAGAATAGATATCTTTCTTAATATTCGTCATGTCTAATTTATCCACAGGCTAAAACAGATAATGCCAAAAACACTGGTGCCCCTGGAGGAAAAGACAAAAAACTCACTCCCATTGATGATTTGGTGTTGGAAATTATTGGCAAAGACTCGCCTATTACCAATGAAATTGGTATACAGGAACCGTTAGATGTTCAAAATGATGACCAGTGTGGCCATAGTGATAACGCCGAGGTCATAATTCCTGATGCAACCCCAACTCCACAAACCTTACAAACTCAACCAACTCACTCCAACATAATAGGTTAATATATATAAGTTATTATATGAATCAATTGTGATTATTTGAAAGCTAATAGGATTTCATTATATTTAATTACTATCTGGATGACTGGGAAATTATCCATTTTATTTTCTTAATTTGATAGTACCTAATTATTTACTGTTAGTGAAGCCGATTATTCTTATACAAGAGTAAAAACTACCTAGTTACCCACTTGCATTTATTTTATGATTAAATATTATAATTGGTTTCAGATAAAAGAGTTAAAATTATCCGCCGCGGATCAGCCGCCCATACTGAACACACTGATAACCAGATTTTGAAAAAGAAGAAATTGGAGCTTTAAATTGAGTATTTAAAATTAAAAAAATATAAAATGACATTAGAATCATTGGAGCTGGAACAAAAACTAAACTTGAGGCCTTCCAGTTACACAAGAGATTTAATTTCAAGTGGCCCTATCCTTGAAAAAGAAAAAGAAAACATAAATAACCATATCTTTTTAATATCAAAGGACAACATTGTTATCAATGAACATGGCACCCAAACCTTGCTGATTTAGTTTATTTTAAGATACTTACTAAATCTTTCAATTTTATCTAAATCAATTATTAGATTCTAAAGAAGTTGATTATTCTTTCCAAACGGTTTCTTCCTCTTCTATCTTCTTCATCATCATCATCTTCGAGTACATTTTCAGCATCAATATCATTTAAATTGACTTCGTCGTTCCGTAGATCGTCATCAACTTTAGCAAAGTTACAAAGAGTAACACAGCAGTTAAAAATGTTACAAGCAAACTTCGGTTCTAATCGCATGTAATTTAAACAAGGAAACTTTTCTTTCAGGATGCCAATTGCATTTTCGACTATTCTTCTTGTTGATTTGTGCGCATTTAAGAATTGGTTATTTGCTTGATCATTAGCATTTGAGACAATTGGAGTTATTAACCAATCTTTCAGAGGGGACGCAGAATCTCCTAAAATTATTCCATTTGGAAAAGGTCTCCAGCCATTTTCAAATCGACGAAACAGTTGGCTGTTTCTTAAAACTCTACTGTCATGTGTGCTTTCGGACCAATTTGCATAGGAATAATAAAATTTTCTGTCTGGGCCACACACAACTAAACAATTAATTGAATGGTTTCCATGACAATCTACGTAAACTTCTTCATGCTGTTTTGAAGCATCTATATTTATCAAAGTACCATCAAGACAACCACAAACCAATGGCATTCCTTTTACAGCAAAAAAGTTATTCACCACATTCTGCATATTTTCTGGCCATTTAACATATTCTGGAAACATGACTTCATTCACAGCTGCCACAACACCATGAAAAGCATTACACACACTGCCTTTAGTTACACCGTGCATATCAGCAACTGCGTGGTATTGCACTCCTGTGCCCATCCAGTGCAAAGCAATTTGCAACTGTAATTTTGTCGATAAAGCTTGATTTCTTAAGGTACTTCTTTGCAAACGTTCCCCCAAAAGATTCATTAAGTTTTGTAAATCACTTGCTCTTATTCTGAACCTTTCATTATATTCATACGTCGTTTCCATGTGACCATAATCTATTCTTGTTCTGTGTGTTCTTCGTCGCGTTATTCTTATTTGCTCTTCTTCGTCTTCACTCGAATCACTGGACCACATTTTTGTATTTCTTTTACAAACGAAACTATTGCCACGCAATTTTTCCACTTGTATTTACGGAATGGAGGGAAACCAAACGCTCTCTGTTTTTTTCACGCTTTTTCACAAGTCACAAGTGACAGATGGGTTTTTGATAAACACAAATACAAATTTACTTGTGAAATTATACTTGTGAAATAAGAAAAATCACTTGTAGCTTGTATCTTACAAGTGTAGTTTTCATAAACACCATCTTGTAAAATTTCAGTATTTTACAAGGAAAGTACTTGTAATACAAGACTTGTAAGCTTTGATAAACAGGGCACTGATCTTTCTACACATATTTACCAAGGAATTGAATAAACCTGCCGTTACAGTTTGGGCAGAGGAATTATATGTGAGTGGTTGACCAAAAAGGGACCAGTGGGTCTACCGCGTAATTCTCATTTTCATCAACATCAACTTGAGATTGAAATTTGTCGTGCGTGCGACGACGCCCGCCTGACATGCCATCTCTTTTGCACGCGTTGAATTTCGCATGCATTTGCTTGAAGTTGATACAAATGAGAATTACGCGGTAGAGCCCCTGGAGGGATTGGAAACGTTTTTTTTTTTTGGAATTTTTGAATATATGGTCTTTTAACTTTGTTTTGGTCTAACCAGCATTATTTTTAGGTGCCGTAGTTTTTTTTTGTGAGCCGAGAAAGTTTTGTAGAAATTACACCTTACTACACACAGCTACACAAACTTGTTTCTACTTCAAACTTCAAACGCGATTTACTCGAAATCAATTATAGGCGCGTAGCAGTACGATTCGTACTTATGATATTATTAAAATTGTTTATCTTTGCAGGATTAATTAAGTATATATATTTAAAGATTATATTAAAAACTTAGAAAATTTAGGATGTTGCTGTAGGTATTATTTAGGTATTTGCAATTATTTAATTTAAAAGGGCCATTACAAACTTAGAATTAAAAGTTTAGATTTTATCTGACATAAAATAAGCGTATTTTGTTGTTATTCATTTATTAGAAAGATTGCATACATGGAAATTAGGAAAACTGAAAATTGTGAAATACTCTTTCAATATAGTATTAGAGGGACCTGAGTATGTTTACATCAATTGGTATTATTTATCTTGACCTAAAATAGAAATATTAGAAATTTATTTAGTATGCTTTTCGGTTTAATTAAGTTTCTTTTCATATTATGAGAAATACAAAATTAGAATTCAAAAGTTGGCAGCTACCTTATCATAATAACATACCCGATCAACATTCAAAAGATTAGAAAAATTCGTACCCGTAATTTTAAGAAAACATAATTTCTATGATCATGGCATACAAACAAAGGTGCGGGGTGCAGCGCGGGGCCGGGGCGGACTCCACGCCACGTGCCAATCAGCGACGGATGGAGTTTGCTCGCACGCAATTCACAAAGCGGCGAGGCGGCGTGTGAGTAGATGGCGATCCGTCAAGATGAATGAAAAGTGCGTTATTTGTGGGAGGGAATCATTCGTCATCTAAATATTTCTTTTGCCGCCAAAAAATGTTTTCTGCTGCAAAAGAAATATTTAATAGGATATTCAATAGGTAAGGAATGAAAGTACATGATCAGATTTACACCCTCCTGTTTTAAGGCGGCCGAACTTTGGTACCTAATAAAAATAATGCCTCGAAAATTTCACCTTAAAAGAAAGAAATAAGGTACCCACTAAGAAAACCGTTAGTAAAAATTTATAAACAAAAAAATAATAACCGACTTCAATAGTTACAGCAGTCATTCACTAAAAAGTTAATAATAATTCTATAATGACCGATGGTACCGAAGCAACACTTTTGCCGACTTCTTTCTTCCTGAAACATTATGTTATCTAGAAGTCGGCGCTCTTATATTGGTTTTTATGTTGCTATATCGTAGGAAATACGCCGACTTCTAGATAACATATTGTTTCAGGAAGAAAGTGTCTCACATACATTCTATTAAAGTAAATGTTGACTCACGGAAAATACATTAAAATTATATGTGTCATGTTCCAAAAACGACCAAAAATAAATCCTGATATTTGACCACAAATTTCTCATGCGGCCGCAAACGTTATAAATTAAATTGTTTTCTTTGATTATATTTGTTTTATTTCCTCACACTATGCATTGAAAAACGTAGTATTGTACACGGTTGTAAGAGCATTAAATTACTCGGTTACGTTTAAAACACTTGTAATTTATTCCTTTTCGCCCTTGTTGCATAAACTACTATTAAGGCCCTTAATACCGCCAAATGGGTACTTTCTAAAGCCTACTCCTCTTTTATGGCCAAACCAAAAATATTGAAAAAATGTATTATGGATTATCAACTCAAGGACAACATATGCAACAATTTTCTTTTTCGTACCACCAAAACTTCTATATGAAAAATTGTTTCAACTGATTGGTGTCTTTCGGTTTGAATTTCCTACTGCTCCTAAGCGGCTTAGGTGATTTAATTCATTTATGCTTTGATAAATAGATAAACTTGTTAGCTATAAATATAACATAGAATTATTCAATCGAACAATGACGCCCATGTGAAAAGTATTATTTTCTCCTATTTTGCCCTTTCAAGGACGCAGCGAGCGTCGTAACAGCCACCACGCATTGTGCACTGATTTGAACGTTATTTCAATGTCGTTTCCGTCGATATTCATACAGACAAACATCGAGCTGCTAATTTGGCGACGGTAATCGCCTTAAGTAGAGGATCACTTGGTTATTCATAATATTAAAGCCACACCCGCGACACTTTACAACATTTTGAGAAAAAAAAATGTTTTTCTCCATACAAAAAAAAAAAGATTATTTTTTATCTCGAAAACTATCACTTACAGAAATTTGCCAATCAGTATTTGTCACTTGAAATATAAATATTCATTATATAAAATTTCAAATTGGGACCACTGTGCAGGATTTTTCGGGATTTCTTACATACATACATTCTATTATAGTAAATGCTGACTTACGGAAAATAAATAAAAAACAACCGAAAATAAATCCTGATATTTGAGCGCAAATTTTATGTTAAAAAGACATCTTGCTAAGTTTCTCGACGACGACGTTGCGAAAACAGACGCACACATGCATAGACGCGTACGTATGATGATCTCGGCAGAATTTCGTATTGGCATTGACCCGAGTATCTTCGAGATCGTCGTACGTACGCGTCTATGCGTGCGTGCGCCTGTTTTCGCTAGTTATTCGGAGTAAAAATTCTATAAGTGGTTATTTTGTGACCGAACATGTTTTTTTTGCCGTTTTTATAGATAATGGTACCTATCTACACGTCGCGTTGCGTCGTGAAAAGGTTTTCACTGCCATCATGGATCAAATGATTAAATTAGGGTTCCTTTTGATTTTAAATAATGATACTTTTTGTTTCATAGTGATGATCCTGATGTTAGGGTTATGCTTTTGACATAATGATTTACCACTAGGGATGCAACATAGAAATAGAAATAGAAATAGAAATTGTTTATTTGCAAAAAACTTATCTTATTACATTAGGTGTTGGAACATCCTTTTAAGTATTAAAAATACCTGTGCCAGGATGCCCCGCTCTTTCTTAACTATGGTTATAGTCTTACAAAATAAACTTAATAAATAATTTTAAACTTAGTTATTATACTCGTATAAAAGTGTGAGTGTGTGTTGAGTGTTGAAGGTGTACATGTTGGGTATATATATATAATAATATGAGTTTAGTAAAAACATGAAAAAATTGTTTTGGCCTTATCTTTGGAACGGAAGGTAGTACCGACACCCTTTAGGATTGTACCATAGGCGGTCAAAAAATATGTATTTTTAATGCCAAAACTTTAACGGCCTGTATCTTCTAAACGGCTGGGGTAAAACCCACGTTGATAGGTGTCTAATAAAAGGTCTCGCCGAGATCTACCCCTCCCAAGTGTCAAAACTTTAACGGCCTGTATCTTCTAAACGGTAAGAGTTAGACCCATGTTGATGGGTGTCTAAGAAAAGGTCTCGCCGAGATCTACCCCTCCCTAGTGTCAAAACTTCAAAGGCTCGTATCTCCTAAATGGCTGAAGCTAGACCCATATTGATGGTACTCTAATAAAAGGGCTTCACAAGATCTACCTAATGGTAAAATAAAAAATTAAAAAGTCGTAAAAAAAATAAAAAATAAAATTTTGCAAATTTTGATCGGCCAATATCTCCCAAAAGGCTGGTGCTAGAGAAAACGGGTTTCAACTGTTGTAAATGGCTTGGCAGGGGCTACGTGCCACAATCAAAAAAATTTACATTTGACAGGTTTTAACAGTTTTTTGAAAGGTCTAAACGAGAATTCGGAAAAACCTGTCAAATGTAAATTTTTTTGATTGTGGCACGTAGCCCCTGTCAAGCAATTTACAACAGTCGAAACTCGGTTTCTCTAGCACCAGCTTTTCGGGAGATATAGCCGATCAAAATTTGCGAAATTTTATTTTTATTACGACTTTTTTTATTTTTTATTTTACCATTAAGTAGATCTCGTGAAGCCCTTTTGTTAGAGTACCATCAACATGGGTCTAGCTTCAGCCGTTTAGGAGATACGAGCCTTTGAAGTTTTGACACTTGGGGGGATAGATCTCACCGAGACCTTTTCTTAGACACCCATCAACATGGGTCTAACTCTTACTGTTTAGGAGATACAGGCCGTCAAAGTTTTGACACTTGGGAGGGGTAGATCTCGGCGAGACCTTTTCTTAGACACCCATCAACATGGGTCTAACTTGTACCGTTTAGGAGATACAGGCCGTCAAAGTTTTGACACTTGGGAGGGGTAGATCTCGGCGAGACCTTTTCTTAGACACCCATCAACATGGGTCTAACTTGTACCGTTTAGGAGATACAGGCCGTCAAAGTTTTGATACTTGGGAGGGGTAGATCTCGGCGAGACCTTTTCTTAGACACCCATCAACATGGGTCTAACTTGTACCGTTTAGGAGATACAGGCCGTCAAAGTTTTGACACTTGGGAGGGGTAGATCTCGGCGAGACCTTTTCTTAGACACCCATCATCATGGGTCTAACTTGTACCGTTTAGGAGATACAGGCCGTCAAATTTTTGACACTTGGGAGGGGTAGATCTCGGCGAGACCTTTTCTTAGACACCCATCAACATGGGTCTAACTTGTACCGTTTAGGAGATACAGGCCGTCAAAGTTTTGACACTTGGGAGGGGTAGATCTCGGCGAGACCTTTTCTTAGACACCCATCAACATGGGTCTAACTTGTACCGTTTAGGAGATACAGACCGTCAAAGTTTTGACACTTGGGAGGAGTAGATCTCGGCGAGACCTTTTCTTAGACACCCATCAACATGGGTTTAACCCCAGCCGTTTAGAAGATACAGGCCGTTAAAGTTTTGACATTTAAAAAAATATATATTCTTGACCCCCTATGGTACAACCCTAAAGGGTGTAGGTACTACATTCCGTTCCAAAGATAAGGCCAAAACAACATTTTATTGTGCATCCCTAGTGGTACATCACTATATCAAAAGCATAACCCTAACATCAGTTATATCACGATCAAACAAAAAGTATCAACATGGGTCTAACCCCAGCCGTTTAGAAGATACAGGCCGTTAAAGTTTTGACATTTAAAAAAATATATATATTTTTGACCCCCTATGGTACAACCCTAAAGGGTGTATGTACTACCTTCAGTTCCAAAGAGAAAAAAAAAATTGTGGTACATCCCTAGTGGATGTACAGTGGAGACCGCATCAAGTAAGACACATTGGACTTTGTACCTATCTTATATTATTCTCTGTAGGGGCTAATTTCGTACTGCAAGTGTATAGCTTGATGTGGTCTCCACTGTACATTCACAAGTCCGACTTTTGAAATGATCGTTTATAACTCTGCACCCAATGCAAAGTTCATCGGCTGCGGCGATGTAAGTCTGATGTTGACACTGTCATGGCGGCCGCTACCGTTCCGAATCTTTACACTGAAGTTCGGTGACAAACAAAAAAAATATATTCTAAGAAATATGATCGCTGATTTTTCCAATAGTTATGAGAAAAGCGTTTTTTTTTTTAATGAAGTTACTTCGAAATAATTTTAATTGAAACATTAGCAATTGCTTTTTATATCCATATAAAATTTAAGAATATTGGAAGTTATTGTTTTGTGCTACAATCGGAACAAAGTTTTATGAATGAAACGTATTTGTACACCTATCATGAACTTCTATGTGGTTGTAGATCTCACCAATACACTCAAAAATCTTGTGAGTTTTGAATACTTTTGATATTTTAATTGCGTAATAATTAAACAATTTTTTAATTAATATTATTGCATATGCGGAAACTAGATTTTTCGTTGATTTTTTAAGCCTTATTTGAGAAGTCTGTTTTGTTGTAATTAAGGTATGTATTCAATTATAAAATCGTATGAAATTGTGTTGGTTTTACCACCTTAAGGTATTGATTGTCTCAGAAACTAAGCATTTTAGAGCTTTTAATTTTTACCAAAGGAAAAATTACCTATCGCAAATGAATGTTAAAAGGACACTTGACAATCCCTAAAAAAAAATCGGGCAAAGACCTTACATGTTTTTGCATACTTTATCATAGTAAAAATGAACTTTAACATTTTATTTGCTGATCTCGCGCTCTCCGCTCACCACGGCTACAAAGTGGTACAAAGCGAGCCGACCAGCTCACGACACCGTCACTCGGCCTAGCGTCCCCGCCCCCGCGCTTCACCCCGCGCGTTTTTGTATGCCATGATAATCGAAATCATGTTTTCTTAAAACTCCATGTGCGATTTTTTCTAATGTTTTGAATGATGATCGGGTATGTTATTATGATAAGGTAGCTGCCAACTTTTGAATTCTAATTTTGTATTTCTCATAATATGAAAAGAAACTTAATTAAACCGAAAAGCATACTAAATAAATTTCTAATATTTCTATTTTAGGTCAAGATAAATAATACCATTTGATGTAAACATACTCAGGTCCCTCTAATACTATATTGAAAGACTATTTCACAATTTTCAGTTTACCTATGTTCCATGTATGATATCTATCTAATAAATGAATAATAACAAGATACGCATGTCTTATGTCAGATACAATCCAAACTTTTAATTCTAATTTTGTAATGACACTTTAGATTCAATAATTGCAAATACCTAATTAATACCTAAAGCAACGTTCTAAGATTTCTAACTTTTTTAACAAAGCTTCAAATATGCATAACCTATCCACTGTCCGAAAACTAAGGATTTTAATAATACCATAAGTTACGTCGAAATTAAAACGTCCGGCTATCGGTCTATTATTTTCCCTTGAGGTCCCTTTTTGGTCAACCACTCACATATCTTGTGTCAGTTCAGAAAGCAGGCTTGAAGTTAATTTTCTGTTTTATCTGTAAAATTACCTGCCAAATGGTTTTGGTACTTGTAGGAAAAGTACTTATTCTTAAGTGAACATATATTATTATTTGTTTGTTGATTTATTATTAATAATTATCTTATTTTCTAAGAAGCTTTTAGGTAAGTATATCATTATAAACGAGAGTGAAATTGAAGAAATTTCTTCTCTTTATCATGATAATCTTTCCAACTTACCCCACAAAAGCCATGAGCTAAACGTATGATAACCATAGCAAGGTAACTTAGTTTTGCTGCGGCTGGCGAGAGCATTGTAAACATCACACTTGCCAACGTTGTCACTAGTATGACCAATCTGGGACCATAATGCTCTGACACTGGACCACCACAGAGATTAGCTACAAGGTAGGCATAATAGTACGCACTGAGAACTAAACCCCTTTCATACGTTGACCAGCCCAAGGTTTCCGATTCCTGGAATCACAAATATATAAAATCAGAACATGGGAGGAGTCCTATATTTGGTCGCTTGGTGCCCATTACGGTCCGGGTCTTAACAGACAAAGATAAAATTTGTGTAACAACACAAACCAAACCAAAAATATGTCAAAAATGTATCCCTTTTTTCCCCTGTACTGCTCCTGGGAAAATGTCTCAGAATGAAGCACTAAATTCTCTCAATTAATAAATTAGATGTAACTTAAATGTACATTAGTATTGTTTCCAGAAGTCGCGGCCGGCACCATCACAACAATGCTGACGCTGAGGCTCGTGCGCATTATGTAGTTGACGAACACAGCACTGGAAATCATCAGGGCTATCGTCACCCTTGTTGGGAATATATCTGGAAGGTAAAATTGACAAAAAATGGGTGTTCGTGTAAGCACAAAAACCGAGTAGGTAATAGTAGTTTATGCTACTAGGGCGAAAAGGAATAAATTACCAGGCCGATTTAAAACACGAGCGTAGCGAGTGTTTTAAACGTAACCGAGTAATTTATTGCTTTTACGCCCGTGTATCATACTACGTTTTTCAATGCATAGTGTGAGGAAATGAAAACAAATATAATCTTGTGAACTTTCAATTATGATTGGCTCAAAAGGATTGTATCCAGAGCCGTTAAACAGTGGAAAAAAAAGTATAACATCTATGGTACACAGGAAAGGCTGCAGGTTAGCCAACCCTTGCAAACAAATTAAAAAAACAATAATAATAAAGCCTTAGGGCAAAATAATCGACTTTCTGTTCGGTTTTGATGCATAAAAAGTGGGTCTTTACGAGCACATGCATTAATAACTTCACGTGCCTTCGAGTGTGGACTGTGAAGTACAAGTCGCACGGTGACGCCGCTGCTCGTCACTAGTCTGTTTTGTACAGGGTGATTGGTAATTCGACCTATTCCTTTAAAGGGGTTATACTAGGGATCACTTCGAACAAATAATGCCTATCAACTAGGGGTCGAAAATGATAATTTTTGTTCAAGTAAAACACGTCAATATTTCAAAAATTAAAAAATAAAAAAGGTTTTCTTTTCACTTAAGACCTTTCAATTCTGAGATTATTGGAATTCAGGGCACGTATTTTTTTATAAACCATCTATCATTGATCAAAAATATAATAAATAAGTGCTGAGAGAGGAATAGTTATTTTTAAATTATTTATTTTTGGTTATTATTAGTCTGAAAGTTTGAAAAATAATACAAAAACCTTCATAACTCGGAGACCATTCATTTTCGACACCTAGTTGATAGGACTTAATTCGTTGGAAATGATCTCTAGTATAACACCTTTCAAGGAATAGGTCGAATTACCAATCATCCTGTATATGGTCCGGCAATTAGTGATGTAGCCATCAACCTGGTTGTGTCTGTTTGAGAGGTGTCTTACTCTCCCCTAAATAATGATTATGATCATTATTACAATCCCACAGAAACTGTGCATTTTTAGGGTTTCATACCTCAAAATGAAATGAATGATTAATCAAAATGAATATTTAAAGAATACAGTATCAAAATTAATTTAATCAAATCTAAACTCTTAATATTCACTAAATTTCCCCCTATAGCTACAGTAGTAAAAATAACGAACGTATCCATCATGTAAACAACCAATATGAAATATCTGGGCAGTATTATAACAGAAGACTCTAGATGCATAACAGACATTAAGGATAACATAAGGATAACAATGGTGAAACAAAATTTCGACAGAAAAGATCTAAAATAGCAAAAGGAATCAAGAACATATTCATTAAAACATACATCTAGAGCAGCGTTTCTTAACCTGTGGTCTGCGGACCCCTGGGGGTCCCCGAGCATATGTACGAGGGTCCGCAGCCTTATCTATGGACCATTTAACAATCATAAATATGTTGTAAACAATCATAATTTAGTTGCAAAAAAGCAGCACCAACCTTCTCATTAACGTATTTTATACGAAAAAGGATATATTTTTTTTGTAATTTGTAGAAATTAAATAAATGGTCCGAAATTTATTGCTGCTTTTTTATTAAGTGGGTCCTTAAAATTGTGCTTGATTTCCTAAGGGGTCCGTGGACAAAAAAGGTTAAGAAACGCTGATCTAGAGTACTTATGTACTTAATACCGACCGGGGCGAAACCATCTACACTCGCGTTTCATGGGTCTCGCGGCCATTCGCGCCGCGAGTGTAGAGCGCGCTTCATAGCGAAATTAAACAGCATGAATAATAAGTTATTATAATTGTAAGGAGTGATCTCATGGATGATGGATAAACCCTGAGGGGTTTTTGTGATCCATTTACTAAATTAATATGTACTATTTTGTTGTCGAATAAATAAACTAAAAAGGGTATGGGTGACCCGAGATTGAGCACCTCATTTTGCATCAAATAGAACTGAACTCTATGACATTTCATTATTATATAAAATAGCGTGCCCTGAACACTGGCTGTTAGGACGAAGGACGATCGAAATACCACGCGCGCTCGAAAAACTGCGTTTTTATTAACACTCCGTTACACCATACCACGCGTGGGGCACAAGGTTGCCCCAATTGTGCCCCAATTTATAATTAAATGATTTTAAAATACAACAATTGAAAAGAAAAAAATCAATGTTATTATAAATAAGTGCAAAGGATTAACATGAATGTCTACAAATATTTAACTTCTAATAATTATTAAAACAATTAAAGAAAAAAATAAGTAGCGACGAATTTTCTAAAAAAGCAACATTCAATCTAAATGATCGGTCACAGTACTGAAAAGCGTGTCCTTGCATTAGTATAATCTTCCTAGAAAACTTTTTTATGCAAAGATGCTGTTGAAACTTGACTAGTGCAAGCAATGATATACAAGCTGCAGAGTGCAGGTACTCAGGAAAAGAAGACTGTCGCTATAAAAGTGTTCAAATAATTACAAAATATTCATTACTGGGGCACGCCTGTGCCCCGCGCGTGTAATGGAGTGTTAAGAGCGGTTTCGCTCTGCTTCTGGTTGAAATTAAAACACGTTTGGTTCAAACTAGCTAGATATCATCCAAACAAATTTTATAAAGATACAACAATAGAACCATAAAACAACGGAGAGAAAATCCGTATTAAGTTTAAATTTTATTAAATAGAAGTTAACAAAATATTTTATTTACAGCAAATATATGAATCAATTGACGTGGTTTGTGCTATGTTACTTCATAAACGTAACTGCGTCGACATGAGAGGCCGTGATGGCCCAAATGATCGACGCTGACGCAACATAATCTGCATTGATGTGCATGTATTTCAATGAAATAATACGTCTTTACATATGAAATTGCCCAAATTTTCTTACAGATTCATGAGTAATTCCTGTAATTTAATAGCTATTTCAATTATTTGTTTTTTGTTTGAAAGTTGATTTCAAGGTTTTAACATCTACGTATTAAATATTGTTTTTATTCTTAGTTTGATTACAAAAATTTAAATCTTCAAAAACAGTTCGTCCTAAATGCCATCCATTTCCATGATAAGATTCGTAATAATTATTTACAGCTGATAGTTTTCAAAAACAAAATAAATCACATATTGGATTTGTAATTCCTAAAAAAATTCAAAATGTTAAGTAAGTTCCTTCAAATTCTCTATAGAAAACAGCAATAAAATTTTATATGTAAAGGCCTAATAAAAAATTATCAATGTCAGTAAAAAAAAGAACTCACCTATCATTTTTCAATATTAAAGATTTTCACGTTATCTAAAAATTTCACGTGACAACTACTTGAAAGTGAATCGGTGAATGTATTATCGCATGTGTTTCCTGGTGTTTATTTAAATATGTCGCTTAAGCGTTTTAAGTAGAGATGCGACGAATATTTGGCAACTATTCGGTATTCGGTCATATTTTTAATATTCGGTATTCGGCCGTATAGTAGACGGTATTCGGCCGAATACCGAATACCTAATAATGAAAATAAAAATACATTTTAATCAGAAAGTATATATTTGGTAAGATGGCAGAAAAACTTGTTTTAATTCACTACAATTGGCTTTATAAATAAAAGAAAATAAAAACATATTTTAATCAAAAAGTATATATGTATGTGTTAAGTTGGTAGCAAAACTTGTTTTTTTATCACTTTTTTTTCTTCTCCACCTCGAGAGATCTTGACTTTAAAAATAAATCACAAAGTAAAAAACACAATCACAGCGCACCCGTGACACGCACGATGTGCTCGAAAATGAGCTTTCTTCCGCCGCCCCCGCGTGCCCCCGCACCGGGACAGGTCGTAACCTGTATGTGTACGCGCGAAATGCACAGATCTTTCGCTAAATATTCGGCCGTCGAATATTCGGCGCTTCGGCCGAAAGCGCCGCCGAATATTCGGTATTCGGTAATCGGCCAAATCACTATTCGTTGCATCTCTAGTTTTAAGACCGTCAATAAACCAAGTTTTTATTCAGATAGTAAGGTGCGTTATGGCTTCTTAATCGCGGAAGAATGGTTTAGAGTTCCAAAATTATCACAAAAACAAATATACAGCAGTCAGTATCGCCGGCGAGCTGATTCTGACTAACCAAAGAAAGTATCGCTCAAGGTCTTGGTCAAATAAACCAGCTCAAGGTTCTAAATATACCGGGGTGGACAGAGTAGGTACCTGCTGTACGTCAATGACATGTGCGAAATTTTTCCGGAAGGCTCGGTGAACCAGTTTGCCGACGAAACATATCTTGATCGAAACTTATCAGTTTACTTTATATTCTCTGCCCAAACCATCATGCAACATAACCTCGACCTATTATGTGAATGGGCTTAGTGCTTGGACCAATGACATTCTATACCATATGTTGTAAAATGGCATTGGCTTGGACGAATAAACCAGGCTTAGTGATAATACTACCACCTTTACTACCAGTGATGGGCTAAAAATAACCGTTGTGCGACTGTATGTCTGCAGCTCACAATACAAGATGAGTCTGCCCCTTTTCGTATTTTTTTTATCAATTTGTTTGTTTTACATAATGAACAGAAAATCACTTGTACTATCTCACAAATTTATTTAATACTTCCTGACCGGTTTCGCCTTTATGGCATTATCAAAGGAACTAATATAAGATCTTAATTACACAATAAATAGTTTACATCAGCCAGTGCGATCAATGACAATATGTCATTGCAAGTTCCACCAAGTGCCAACAATCAACAGTGTTAACATTGTTTGTTTTAATTCTTGTATTTTTTTATGAATGACGGATAAATTCATTTTCTTTCTTTCTGATACTAATTATTATTATATTATACTTGGATATAAATAAATTTTGTATTTAATACTAGGTATGTTATGTAGGATAGTGTACACTACACGTATGTACTCGTATGTCTACTTATTTATTTATTTTTATTTAGCTAAGGGGTTTGCTGGAAGAAACCTCTGCTTAGAGCTAAGCTCCCCTGAGGTTCTTTCTGAGTGCAATTGTTATAATATTTATGAGTAGAAAATAATAAAATGTTATGTAGCTTTCTAGCAAACTCAATTATCAACTACAGCATAAGGGACTTGCACCTTCTACTGCAACAAAACTCCTCAAAACAATAGTAAGTACCTTTACATTTAAATAAAAAATACAAAGAGGATGAGGGTGGTCTATTTAATTGCTTACCGCAAAATTATTAAAGTTTCCAAAAAAATTAAAATATCAAATTGTTTTTGAAGAATACAGCAGTATATCTAAACCTAGTATTATATTTTCGGTGCCTGAACTAAGAAATATAAAAAAGATAAATAATAAGAAATATAAGAAAGCAACTAAAAAATATAACATACCTGTATAGCTACCCATGTTCTACCTAGATACAATAACACCTATGGAACCAAACGAACTTGCGTGGGAGTACCTAACAAAATACAAAAAGACCTAACTAGAAGTTCAAATAAACATTTTTTCAATGCAAGTGCTCGTAAAGGCCCACTTTTTATGCATCAAAACCAAACAGAAAGTCGATTATTTTGCCCTAGGGCTTTATTATTATTTTTTAATGTATTTAAAAGAAGTTGGCTAACCTGCAAGCTTTCCTGTGTACCATAAATTTTGCTTTTTTTTCCCACTGTTTAACGGCTCTGGATACAGTCCTTTTGAGCCAATCATAATTTAAAGTTCACGAGATTATATTCGTTTTATTTCCTTACACTATGTATTGAAAAACGTAGTATGATACACGGGCGTAAGAGCAATAAATTACTCGGTAATCGTCCTCGTAATTTATTCCCTTTCGCTGTTGTAGCATAAACTACTATAAAAACATACCACTTTTTAAAGATAGCTCAAATCTTTATTTAGCCTATTATATTATAGATAAGATTAATTTTAATATTCTAAATATTGTAAAAGTATATATAACTTGAAATTATACAGATAAAACTGCATAGATATGATCTCAACACAGACCGATGAACCCTACAAGGTTTCTGTCATGTAGATTGCTTAATTTTTTACTTACTATGTACATTTTTTGATACCAAACTTGAGTTTAGGTGGATAACTCGCCAACTGTTTAAAGTATAAAAATTATTTCTACAGACATTTGGTCTATCACAAAATTGACAAATTTGACTTTTAGGATGAACTTATTTTATTTAGGGATAATAAATAGGCATAAATTTCAAACCATTATTATAATCATCAAAAATTTTATTATAATAATTGAATCAACAATACTTCTAGATACATTTTCAGTCGAATTCCTTGTGTAATGTTTTACAATACAAAGATAAAATAAATTAACACACAATAAATACGTTGCACCAATATCAATACATATTTAAACACTTTTATTATTCATACAAACTTTTGTGCTCCAAATTATATTTTTGAAATCTAAAATTCCGATGTAAAACCAATAAAAATTTCGTTTTCTTTGCGACTGATTCATTAAAAAATTGTTACTGGCAGCACTTTTAATATAAATAAGTATTCCTTATTATTTAACTTTGCATACAAGATAAAAATAATGTTCTAAGTACAGCACGATACATTATGATTCCATAAAAAATGTTCTATTTTGCTTTTGTATTCCAAATATCTTTTTAAGTACATAATTGGATCAAATTAAGCAAAAGACCATAAAAAAGCCATTTTGAACGCACCAAAATATCAAATAATTATAATATGGAACAACTGCTGTCATTATGATTCCATACAAACTGTTCTATTTTGCTTTTGTATTCCAAATATTTTTTTAAGTACATAATTGGATCAAATTAGGCAAAAGTTCATACAATAACTATTTTGAACGCACCAAAATATCAAATAATAATAAAATGGATCAACTTCTGTCATATTTTAATTTAAATACATACTTACAATTTCATAATCCATATTTTGTAACGTAAATTGTACTTGTATTACGGAAATATACTAATTGTAAAAACGTCTGACAAAAAGAAAAATACAAAATCGATAAAAAATAAAAGCCTTACAAAAAGCTGCCATTTTTATAATTTATTTATCTATTTGATAAAAACAAAATCTTAATATTATGGGAATGTGCTGACTCCTAGCTTACAGTTAAAACTTTTTTAGGAGTCAGATACTCACTGTATTTTATGATGTTTTACGGTAAATAAAGATATTTTATGTTTATGTTTATGTTTTAATATGCCATAAAGCTTAGTGGCCATTCGTTGCTTATTATATTAGTATGATATATACAGGATGTTTATTTGGTCAGCAACTTCCGTCACAGAGTAGGTTATGTTCACGATACTGATAATGAAAATAATATACTTTTTTTTTTTCGCTATTTTTTTTGTTGTATTTTGGTGGCGACAAAAATCGTCTCGTGTACGACAGACATGATGAAATTGACTCAGCACTGACGGAGCGACGCAGCGGCGGGGTGGGGAGGGGCACCCGAGTAGGTAAGTACTAGTGCTCCTCGACGAAGTTACCATTTATCAAGATAATTTTTGGACAATAAAGGACATAACTCCGTCTTCAAGTGATACTATTTTTTTTCATTGTTTTATGGAATAAACATCATTCATGTGACGCAAGTTGTGGACCAAATCGACATCCTGTATATTATGTGACTTTTATTTACATTATAGCCAATTTCACACTGTAGACACGGTAAGTGGTTAGGACCAAGATTCAATGACACACTTTGTGAAAAACGCAAAAAAAATTTAGGCTTCGTATACTAATAGACACGGAGTTGTTCGTAAATTAGTATAGGGGCGATTTTTTTTTCGTATTCTTCATAATAGGTCATTGAACCTTGGACTACTTACCGAGTCTACAGTATGAATTTGGCTACAAAATCACCTTACATAAGGTGAAATTTGATCAACCACCAGAATTCCAATGGAAGTTTCAGTAGCTTATAGAGATTACAGAAAGGTGGATCACACAAATTAAAGGCAGGTCACGTGACATCGAAAATCATATTAATGTCTGAATCAAAGTTCGATTCAGTTGTGTAGGTGGACACCGTGTGTGTACCTATATAGCTTTGGATTCATCGTGCACAGTCCACCACGCAACTGAATCAAAATTTTATTCACACATTAATATGTTTCTCGATGTCACGTGACCTACCATTACCTCATCTGATCCAACTGAAACTTCACATGCAAGGGCGTACGCAGGTGGGGGCAGGTACGGGCAGCTTCCCCCCCCCCCCCTGGGCAAAAATAGCCTTCCCCTGGAGTGTGAGACAAGCAAGTGTTATGTATTAAAATTAATATCTCGCTTTACACTGAAAACTAACTATTGTCTTTAAAACATACTGTAGGTAATCTATATACATAGGGACTACTGAATTTTTTTTTAAAGATAAATTTGATTTAGAAAATACATACATAGTGTTCAATAATTTGTTTGTCTTTTTTCGTTTTATTATTGAGTTTCTGCCCCCCTGAGTGAAATCTTGCGTACGCCCTTGTTCACATGTGTAGTCTCAAGCACGTACTGAACCTCCCATACAAATTCGGGCGGTTGATTAAATTTCCCTTATATATAAGTCTCAATCACGTACTGAACCTCCCATACAAATTCGGGCGGTTGATTAAATTTCCCCTATAAATAAGTCTCAATCACGTACTAAACCTCCCATACAAATTCAGGCGGTTGATTAAATTTTCCTTATATATAAGTCTCAATCACGTACTGAACCTCCCATACAAATTCGGGCGGTTGATTAAATTTCCCTTATATATAAGTCTCAATCACGTACTGAACCTCCCATACAAATTCGGGCGGTTGATTAAATTTCCCTTATATATAAGTCTCAATCACGTACTGAACCTCCCATACAAATTCAGGCGGTTGATTAAATTTCCCTTATATATAAGTCTCAATCACGTACTGAACCTCCCATACAAATTCGGGCGGTTGATTAAATTTCCCTTATATATAAGTCTCAATCACGTACTGAACCTCCCATACAAATTCAGGCGGTTGATTAAATTTCCCTTATATATAAGTCTCAATCACGTACTGAACCTCCCATACAAATTCGGGCGGTTGATTAAATTTCCCTTATATATAAGTCTCAATCACGTACTGAACCTCCCATACAAATTCAGGCGGTTGATTAAATTTCCCTTATATATAAGTCTCAATCACGTACTGAACCTCCCATACAAATTCGGGCGGTTGATTAAATTTCCCTTATATAATAAATGTAAGTAAAATAGGTACTGTACGGTGAATAACAAAACGAACGAAATATAGGTGGGAAATGGAATTTTGCGACATTATTGTAATACAATTAACTTACTGATGAAGCACAAAACAATTAATGATATTTATAATTATCATACTTAAATTAAAAAACTAAATTAAGTTGGCAGTGACTAATAATACTCAAGTTACACTTACTATAAAAAGCAAAACACCACAAAAATGGTATGATGGAAAGCATTTTGACTCTTGTGTTTTACAACATTTTTTGTTCAAGAGAAAATGTCGGGCCATATAAGTAGATGCATTTATTATTGCTTGGCTGATTGGTTCTTTTTGTACTTCAGTTTTCTCGACGTAACCCGCTTAAGACGGAAAGCCTTAACTAATTTTTCAAAACCTAAAACACGCCACGACACACGTAACATATAGAAAACTGTTTTTATTGCAGTAAAAAAGACTGAGTGTTACAGGTTTTGTACTAATAAAACAATGCATTCCAACATACCATATAAGCTGGTTCCACAACTTCTTGCAAATAACCAAACTTTAAATAAAGCTTGAACAGTTGGTACAGGCACCAGCACGGTTTAAGAGTCACGAGCAAAATTGGCGGGAGCATGCGCAGAAGTCACTTATAGGGACTGTTTGGAGGACAGAAGGGGGCGCGACGGGAGGGCAGGCGCCGCGCGGCTGTGATTGGTTTGTTAGTCGCTCTCTGTTTGCCGCGTTGTTACCGCATGTCTCCGGGCTCTTGAGTACAGTCACGGAAACAAACATTTTGAGTAAAGAGTATTAATTTATGAAATTCTGTTTTTGAGCCGCAATTTAGTTACCAAAATGCCGAAAAACGAAGTTTTGACTAGACAGGCAAGGAAAATGGTACACGACTTGCACTGTTTCATAAAAACGGAAACTGTGGAAATAGTTGAACGCATGCATTATTTATAAAGCTAAATTTATACTGCAAACTTGGTAAGTGGTTATAAGTGGTCACGTGCGCAAACATACCTCCACTACTTTTGTTCTCGCATCTTAATCCATGCCAGTGCCTGTACACGATACGCCTAAGGTCTGCGGCGAGACGGGGGGCGGGAAATAAATCCCGGAGGGTGTTAATAAGCCCGCGGGGGATGCTACCGATTCCCGACCACACATCAAAACTTTAGAAAAAAAATAGCAGTATACGTAGTGTTTTATAGCGTGTTGTTGTTTATGTATAGCGATAATAAAACCGATCCTGAAGGCTTTAATTTTAGTTTCAGTGCTGTCAAAACGAAATTTTCTTCAAAGCAAAATAGTCCTTAAGTGTTAGTTTTAGAAGCTAAATTACTATGGGAAATTTGAAGTTTTGACAGCACTACAACTAAAATTAAAGCCTTCAGAATTGGCTTTATTGTCACCGTCTGACCATGGACGTATCGGCGTTGACATGTCTAGCTGTAATAAGTACCAATGACTTCACCACGTGTAAACGAACTGGGGCTCTACCGCGTAATTCTCATTTGTATCAACTTCAAGCAAATGCATGCGAAATTCAACGCGTGCAAAAGAGATGGCATGTTAGGCGGGCGTCGTCGCACGCACGTCAAACTTCAATCTCAAGTTGATGTTGATGAAAATGAGAATTACGCGGCAGACCCACTGGTATCTTTTAATGCAATCACATACTTTATAAGGCTAATCGCTCCTAGAGTTGAAGTGCGAGTGACGGGCGTAGGCGTTCAAAAAACGCACCTACTCGACTCCGCCGCGCTTTTTCTCAAGATTTATACAAAAGGTAAAAACTGAATGTGAAGTCAACAGCTTATTTTCTTCATATTTTTTTTCATAAGTATTATCTACCGACATCTAACTACGTCTCTATACAGCTCGAAAAGCAAAATTTGATGAAACAACATCAAAATAGCTGTCAGGATATCGTGAATATTGCCTCATTTTTACGTAAAGTTTAGCAAGTTGTATTATTTTTATTTATACTGGAATTAAAAAAGAGAGAAATACACACGTCGTGCATGTAAACAAGACAAAGTTTATACACTTTTCTATAAATAAACAGTTACCGTTTCATGGAAAACAGTTTTTACCTGTAACCATTTTACAAATTCTGCGTTTTTAGAACATCTCGCCATCTTGCACTTCTTGATGAGAGATGGGTCGGAGTGCGGTGTGGGGGGAAGGGAAACATACATAAAGATGTGTGCAAAGTTTCACCGAGGTCAAAGCCATCAGGACGTCAGAAATACCTAAAGCATTTATATGGAGCTGAGCGGGATGGCCCTAAGGTGCCCTTTACCAGCGTCATACGAAAATGACTATTGAAAAAGTACAAAAATACAATGTCCTAGCTAAAAAAAAATGTCCATGTGATAAGAATTATATTCTCCTATTTGCGCTATCGAGAGACCCAGCGATGTCGTAATGCAGTACGCGCTGATATGAACGTTATTTCAATATAGTTTCTGTCGATATTTGTACCGACACAGTTCGACTCAAATGTCGTTGACGGCTACCTGCCCCTTAAAGTGAGTGCAAGCAATTTGATCCCACATAAATATCTAGGAGGTGCGTTTTTTAAACGCCCGCACCTCGACTCTAGCAGTGAGCGATGCGCCTATCTTTAAACGCCCGCACCTCGACTCTAGCAGCAAATCCATGTTATAAAATTTATTTTTTAATTGTATTTTCTTTTCATTTGCTTCTTTTCTATTATATTTCTTTAGGAAAGTTATTAAGTATGATCAGTTGAGTAATCAATCAATCAATAATAAAATAAAAAAACTGAGTACGGAATAACACAGAAGGCGTGGGCGGACTTATTCTTTAAATATATTTCTTCCAGTCAACCGATGGTACTTTACAAAATTAGCATATCTGAGCAAAAAGAAAAATAATCGAGTATGAAAAATAATCGAGAAATAATAAAGTATGTTGTTTCAATAAAATATACCAGTCCATTTACATAATTACTTGAATTTAATACTGTAGAAGTGGTGGAATACAGCTTAAATTAATGAAACTTATTAAAAATAATGTTTGTTCTAAATATGTAAGAAATTAATTTGAACAGTATTCGAGATCAAGTGTAAGTAGAATGAAAGTTATCCATATGCAATATATATTGGCGGATACAGGGGGAGGGCCATAGGGGCTATTGCACCCCCCAAAACATCTAGGGCTGCGTTCATAAATTAAGGGGTCGCGATACGGGTTCTAATGCCACCTCTGACACACGCGTTGAAAATTGTATTCGCTATCTTGCTCTAAGTGTTGGAATCTGACGAAATTGTTCATAAAAGGTTCAAAAAAATATGAAATTGCCGAAATTTTCTTCCAGATTCATAATTCCTGTAATTCAATAGCTATTTCAATTTTTTGTTTCTTGTTTGAAAGGTGATTTCAAGATTTTACATCTGCGTATTAATTTTTTTCATTTTCAGTTTCATTGTAAAAATTAAATCTTCAAAAACAGTTCGTCCTAAATGCCATCCATTTCCATGAAGATACGTAATAATTTTTGACAGCTGACACTTTTCAAAAATTAAATCAATGTTGCTGTTACCTTAATCTTGTCTCATTCATACACAAAAGAAACAATATAATTTGGATTTGTTATTCCTAAAAAAATGCAAAAATGTCAATACTGAAAATTGAGTTTCCTTCAAATTCTCTATAGAAAACGGCAATTTCATATGTCAAGACCTAATATATGAACGGCTATCAGGAATTCCATTTTCGATTCGATTCAGGTGTTTTTTACACAGCATAGGTACAAGTAGGTAAGGTATAGATAGATTTGCCAAAAGCGCATGTAGGCTTAAGGCGCTCTTATCCCAGAATAGTGACTCTCTGTCTTTTTCTTTACGTGTAAAGAAAATAACAACACTTTTGTACTTTTTCGTTGTTTTTATCGGTTTTTAAATTGTTTAAAAATAAGGGATATGTTTATTAAAACTCACTTACGTGGTCGACCTAGAAAATTTAAAGAGCAGTATAACCAGAAATGTTTCGTTAGTAAAAGAGTGGAATTATAGAAATGGCATGATTTGAAAGGTCTTATTACATGCTGTGTTCGTGAATTATTTCTATCGACCAAAGTTTATCTGATCGTGTAACACATGCGTGGAAGACCTAGATAAAAGTTCGAACTATATTGCGTATTTTTTTTGGAAGTTTTAGACGATATTTGAAAGTTCTATTTGACTTTGAAATTACTGATTTTGGGATAAGAGCGCCTTAAAGGTCGATTTCCCGGATTTGTAACAAAATATAAAGAAATAATTATAACGGCCAAAACACAACTTTTAGCTAAGATTTTATCACACAATTTTATCAACCAACATCCTGGTTGGGATTATTTTATCAGTTGAGGACAATTTTGCAAAAAAGGAATCAAGTTTTTACAACAATAAACTGGCATGAAAATTATACATACTATTTATGTACGAAACATATAGAGTGCGAGGTCGTAAATAATGCACATCGAGCTAAGGAGGGAGATAATCATATCACTAAAATTAGAGTGAGTGTCCATCATAACGAAACCGATAACACTGCTAACTCACTATTATTTATGCGAGAAAACTCGTTTCGGTCAACTTAAGAGTGACTTCATCAGCAGCGGCGGCGGGGCGCGGGCGCGGTGGTGATGGGTAGCGGGGATATTCAGTCCTCGTTAGGGTGTCGCACGCGCCGAAGCACCTCGCGAAGCCTGGTGAAGGTCACTCTTAAGTTGACCGAAACGTAGAGTTTTTCTCGCATAAATAATAGTGAGTCTTAGCTGTGTTATCAATTTCGTTATTAGGAACATAATCGGCTATTTTCGGCTTCGTATAGCATCGTCTCTGTCACTAAGTACAAAATTTCACGTTTTGTCGCTCGTGTCAGTCGTAGTACAACTCCATTAGAGTGCGGTCGCGTCCATCCATAGATATCCGTGCGTCCACCTCAAAATATATATACAGAGTTGTTAAAACCCTTAACATAAAATTATACAATGACATCAAAAGTAAAAAGAGGGAAACCTATACACAGTCAGTCACGCGAAATTGTATCTACAATTTATTTATTTATTTACTTTAATTAAAACGGACAAACCAATTACAATAATTAAAGATAGTAACACAAACACAAAACGGTACAATCAACTAAAATAAATAAGAATAACACATAAAGTCAGAAACAGTCCCTCTCACAAAAACACAAACACTCTGACAATATTTTCTGCCATCAATGTTATATATAAATAAATATTTCGTAAAAGAAGTTAACACATTCATACATTTTCAGGATGATGGTGGAAGTAATAATTATATCAAGAAGGTTCTAGAACGAGTTGCAAATCCCATTGGAGAACTGTGTTCAAAATAATATAGTGAAATGTAAGTAGTTGAGAATTTAGATGATTAAAATTCTTAATTGGAATGTGTAATTTGATTAGAAAGAACAATTATAAAATACTTTCAAGAATATAAATAAACATTCGTAATAATTGTTCATTTTATTCAATCGTGTTTCTAAAAAAACATTTTGGTGTATTTTATTCAAGTATTAAAAAAAAAAATGTTTTAACAGCTCCTATTAGATACTGGGATGTTAGTGCTCCGTGCGACAGAGACGACGTTCTACGAAGCCGAAACTAGCCGATTACAGCCGATGTACCTCTCTTTAGCTCGATGTGCATGATTAACGGCTCCGATCTGTACAGATATTCTATCTTACGAAGTAGTGACGTGTACAGATAAGTGCGTTTTGTGTGTTGCGCGTTTTGTAGTGCTCCCGAAGTTACGCACACTAGCAAAAAGTGCGTCTGTACACACTACTACAACCATAGCAAAACGGGCTTCGTGAGATATAACATATGTACTAATGCTTAACCAGTGTTTTCATAGTGCTTAAATATATTTGAGTTTAAGTATAGAACTTACATCGTTGATACACTTCATATAATTGATTAAACTTCTATCTAAATATTTCTTATTTACTTACTACAAAAACTAAGTACATTAATTGAGCTACGACCATAACAGAGCTTGCTTTATGGAACAGTATTTATTTGACACGGACTTCTGTATAATATAATAAATCCCCAAAGAGAAGCTCGTCAATTAATTTTCGACTTTATTTAGGCGGTATTTAAGGTGTACTTTGAATTAAACTCTTTTTAGAAGGCCGTGGCTCAATTTGTAAGAAAATCAAGGTACAGTCATAAAAGTTGGGCGGTTTCTACAATATCGTAGTAATTCGATGCTCTTAGGTATATTGTACTGATAAAATTATTGTAAATAAACACTGTGAACAAACTTTTGAGCACTTTAATAAGTACGTATGTAGACATGACTTTACTGTGAATGGCGTGACCTTGAAAAGGCATGACGTCGAACCAAACTTTAGTAATAGGTATGGCAATTTATGGCAGTAGCCTACCTCACACCATTTTAAAGCCATGGCCTTGGGAATAGATGAAAACCAAGAACATGAGATATGTGTGATTCAAACACGAAGAGATACATACAATAATGCACTTTAACGCCACGAAGTACAGTTTAAATTCGAACAACACTTACTATTCTATAGCTAGTTGTGACACGAGAAGTTCTGGCGGAGGTTGCAGGCCCGATTGTAGGGTGACCGCAACACCTCGGTTTAGGGAGACAGCCGGGTAGAACGCTCCGCGGAGACCGGTGAATGCTATGTCACCCTGGAAAAGAAGTTCATGGTTAGGCCTCGGTTTCTTCAAACCACCCTCGGCGGTTACCTGGTTACTCTGACCAACGGCCAACCGCTGCGGCGGCGAGGCCTATGTTTAGTCTTGCATCAACCTTTGAAATGGATATAATATAAGAGGTATTCAATTATTACAAGAGTGCAATACAAACTGGAAAAGATCAATCAGAAACAAACCCAAAGACAAGAAAATGAAAAAATATTATATATTATCATATTCTTGTCTTTGGGTTTGTTTCTGATTGATCTTTTCTAGTTTGTAATGCACTCTAATAATATTTAGCGCATTCATAGCGATGGATTTCGGAAAATAAACATAATCATATTTTATTAGATGGATTTTAACAATATCTAGATTTTAGAAATGTTACCAGCTATTTGAGTTTTTAGTTATTCTTGCAGTTGGCCAATTTATTTATATCGATGCACAAACCTGAACGTGTCCATCGACAGTGAACTGCAGGGTTCCCCGGTTCAAGTCTAGCAGCACGCCGACTACTGAACCGCTAGCTATGCCGCCCTCGGCCCGGCCGCCGTGCGCGCCGCCGTGCCGGAACCACGAGCGGGACCCGTCGATGTACATGGCCCAACCGAGTGCGTCGCTGCCTACCGGTATGCAGACTTGTATTAAAACATTGTCACGGCATGAAGCGCCGAGGGGATGTCAGAGGCGATGGGTTGACATGCAAGTCACTATTATCATTACTGAACGGTGAAAAGATCGTAAGGAAACCTGCATGTCCCAAAAAGCGTGTATTTGTGACGTCATCAACTTACATTTCGATACGAAAAAATATATTTCTTAACGCATCCTAAAGTCTAATAAGGATTCGACCATTCAATCTGATAGATTACGTCACTTTCTGTAAATACTAAGGGCCTGTTTCACCACTTCCAGATAAGTGATATCCAGAAGATAAGTTTAAAAATGGAACACATTTTGTATGCGTTATATGTCACATATATAACTATCAGGCACATATCTAGAAGTGGTGAAACAGGCCCAAGACTTATCTTATTAAGAAATTTGTGTAAAAGCACGAACATTTTTTTAATTCAAATTACATAATAAAGGTGGTCCAACCAAAACGCACGATGTTAATTGTAAATAAAACAAAAAGTTTTCAGAGAATTATCTTAATATTTTGTATTATGATAGAAGGATCTATGACAATTGAAAATATCGACCATCGGATAGACTGCAGGGGTCGGCAACCTTATGACATAGGAGGGCCACAAATGTTACCAGAGGATCAGCGAGGGCCGCATATAATAAATAACGTATTAGTCAATTTCGTGTCATATTTATTGTACTTTAAAATATAATTTATTATTAAAATGTAATGCGATTTTTGCGGCTGGATTTGACTTGCATTTTAGACGTTGAAATGCGCAGTATTAGGTCAAAATGTGCATCCATTAACTGAGAATAATGCTTGCTTTTTCGTTAGTTCAAAATAGAAAATGTCTGCTCACACAAATATGTACAACCAAACACAGTTATCATGCAGCGATTGGAAACCTTGAGGGCCGCACCGAAGTGGTTCACGGGCCGCATGCGGCCCGCGGGCCGCCGGTTGCCGACCCCTGGGATAGAGGTATGCCACCGAAGCCATGGCGAGCATTTGGCCGATATTTTGTTTCACACATAATTGTCATAGATCCTTCTATCATAATACAAAATATTAAGATAATTATCTGAAAACTTTTCGTTTTATTTACAATTAACATCGTGCATTATGGTTGGACCACCCTTTACTATTGATCTATTATTCCAAAGAGCTGACAAAAATAGCACATTGAAGTTTTAAAAACGACCGAATTGCCCGTACGGGATTTGAATTCCCGACCTCCGACTTCAGATCAGCGGCCGTAATGTTTGAACCACTACACTGCAGCGGCAGTTAAAACATAAATATAGCGTGCCTCAGCCCAGGGGTCGCATTGAGATACTTGAGCTTTATATGCAATCCCAAACATCGGACACAAATTGGGTCCCTGCAGCATTTTAACTGACAGACTCTGTATTAAAATCCCGACTTTTAGGCTACCGCTTCGTTTCACATTCAAAATTCAACCTTAATGTAATGTACTGAGAACTCTAATTGCGCATACCTAGCATCTTGTCCCTGGCGACATGCGCCCGCGCAATCCCGAACGCGGGGTCGGCGTCGCCGTCATATCTGTCCACTGTCACCGTCCAGTAGTGGACACCGCGGGCTAAAGGGGTGTCTGCTATGGCAACACTGAAATATAACGCAAAATATGTAGTCATAATTATGTTAATGTGGGATTCCGTTAAGAAAAAGGGTACAAGCGCTGACTCGCAGCCCCCCCTCTGCTTTTGAAAAAAGCGCGTCCCATGTGAACCTTATGTCGCATTGTTACCGCATATATTACATTAAACAGAGCTCGGTACATACCGTGGCTCCTACCCGCCTGCGCTCACCGCTAAACCGTAAGCGCTGACTTGCAGCCCTCCTCCGCTAATTAACACCGCGCGTCCCATGTGAACCTTATGTCGCAGTGTTACTGCATAAATTACATTGAACAGAACTCGGTACATGTACATACCGTGGCTCCCACCCGCCTGCGCTCGCCGCTAAACCGTCAGCGCTGACTCGCAGCCCCCCCTCCGCTTCTGAGCACCGTGCGTCCCATGTAAACCACGCCACTGTAAGAGAAATCAAGATATTTATAAAATTATCTCTGATAGACATCAACGTCCTGACCCGAGGTCCAGCTGGGGTCCCTCTTGTGTACATTGATAAAAATTTAGCTGGAACGTTCTCCATGTTTCTCTTTTGTCTGGTAAAGATGTGAAGGTCACATGGCCAAAAACATTTGGCGAAAAATTAACGTCTGCAAATCCAACTTAGAGGATAAATGGTGCAGTTGCTTTTATTTGCTCTTAGACTGGCTAAATTTTACGTGAAGGATCACAATTTGTAAGACATAAGTCGAACTGTATCATACTTATAGGTAACGTTAAATTATATTTATTTTGCGAAATCCATCGCTATGAATACTCTAAATATTATTAGAGTACATTACAAGCTTATCAAGCAGATGCAAAACTAACAATAGACAAGTATGATGGAAGAATTCACCGGTCTGGGTAGGAACCTCGATGGCGCAATTTGTAGCGCGCTTGTCTTGATAACAAGAGGTCGCAGGTTCGAATCCTGGCCCGGGGAATTTTTTCATATTCTTGTCTTTGGATTTGTTTCTGATTGATATTTTCTAGATTGTAATGCACTCTAATAATATTTAACGTTAAACTGTTTAAGTTGTTAACGTTGTCGGGTATTTAAAGGGTTGTTACGTTCGGTCACTTTATTATCTGTCCATAGGCAGCAAGAAAAATGTTGACGATCTCATCTTTTTCTCTATAGCCTCAACAAAATCTAATCCCTTCAACGTCTGAATCAATATTCTTGTTGCTGAGAACCTCCAACATCTATTCTAAGGCCACCTTTGACATCTTGTGGTGTAAAAACTTTCATTCAGAGCATACCTGGTGAAGTCTGTAGCCCAATAATTTCGCTGTATGGCCCCTCGCCTGCCCCGTTAAACGCCTTCACTCGAGCGCTGTACAGGGAAGCATAATGGAGCCCGTCCACTGTGCAAACTGTCTCGCGGCCGCAGTATACTTCCTGGAAAACAAACATAACCAGGTGTAAATAGGCGGCCACATTTACTTAAAACCAAAAAGGTATAAAATTTTAATACTATTCTGTTACGCATTTGACAGGAAAAAAAATAGAAAGGGTAGCTATCACAAAAATAGGTTAAGGTAGACGCCATGTAAATGATTTTAAAGATACACATCACACTCAATTTTTTTTAAATATAACCTTTACCCAGTTGTAATAAAAACTAACGTGTTAAACCGTGAATGGTGGCGATTCAATATTATCATATCGCACATAAGTTACAGTCCGGGTCAGCAGATGTTCGTTACAGATAGCATCGGAAATGCGCGTTCTCGGAGCTACGACAAGGAAGAGGAGGTGCGCACTGCGCAGGTAGACACTGCGCAGTTGATTGTTAAATAGCAGAACCTGCATAGCCGAAATAGTATGGGTCATAAAGGTAAACGGAATGACGTCATACCTTTTTATTCCAATATCGCTACCGAAAAATAACGCTACTATATTTTTTTAAGCTAGCTAAACCAATAACATAAATGTTTTTTTTTGGTACGACTCTGCTTCCGCGTCCGTCGCTACCCGCGCCGTCCCGTTTCCTCCTGTGAATTCGGTACATATTACGGTAATGTAACCCGTAATTCCCACCACTTTCATTCTACCTTTAAAACAAAGCGCTACCGTAATTTTATACCGGTAGCGTAACCTAGTATCTTAACAGCTAAATACAGGCGAGCCTTTTGATTAGCCCGAACTATAGCATAGCTAGTACAGTTTATTAGAGTTAACCACACATACAATTGACATGTGAGCGTGACATTGTAAAATCCCACAGTTTATAATTTCACTAGGTTAAGTTAGTTTATAAGCAACCGTGAAAAGCCTACATTCCAAAGTACCAGTGACAGATATATATAGGTACTTATTGAAATTGAAATAATATATATTTATTTATGTAATGTAGGTATAACAGATACATTTATTACAGGTCAGTTTTAATGTAATATAAGTAATTAAATAATCTATGTGTATATGTAATAGTTTTATGTCATAAATAATAATATGGGGAAATATGCAGGGGAATAATAAAGGTTGGGTTTACTTAAATTTAATAAAAAAATACACTTGCCTAACTCCGCCCATTCGATTAGTCTTACTAAGAAGAAACTTAGCAAGATCATGTCTTTTTTCATAATATTAGTAAGTAACAGCTAAATGTAAAAAGTAAGCCTATGTTTAATTTAATAAAGAGATAAAAAATACAAGACAGGAGAAAATGATGTCATACTTACTCTGAAAGGCCCACCAAGTCCATCGTCCAGTTCGAGCACGTATCCCCGGACGGCGGCAGGGGGCGCGGGCGGCCGCCACGCCAGCGTCGCGCTACAGCCGCGCGCGCAGCACGCTTCTACTGCCATTTCCGGAGCACCCGGCGCTGGAGGGGTTAAATTGATTATTTTATTCACTTATACGGAATACAGCATGGCAGGCTATTTGCTTAGATTAAATTATGTTAAGGTGTGTTAATTCGAAAACCATTTCGAGGTTTAGGTTTACTAAGCCGTATTTTCGAACTTGAGGTCTAAAAATATTTTTACGAAAAAGCTGCAACTTCCATTTGCCCTCGTGTGACGTCACTTGAGAAATAGCTGTTTAGAAATGTGTTCTTTGCTATTATTATAAATTTATAACCATTTGCTTCCAAGTTTATTTTACAGATGGATGACAGATGAGTAGACAGACAGAGACAGACCACTTTTTTATAAGCAATCACACATCACAGTCAGTATAATGTCTTAAAATAATGAAAACTATATCCTAAAGTGGCGTATATTCTTTAAAAAAAAAACTTTTAAAAATTAAGCTATGTGAATTCTTATTGCGGCGTCATAACCGATAAAATCGTTTTCAATAGGTTGAACTGCATGCGATCGCCTGTACTTTTTTAAGATTCACTACGGAAATTGCGCTTGAATTTTTTGCTGTGGAAAATATCGATTGTACAAGTATTTTTATCGGTAGTAAATGGTATATTTTTTAATAAGTAGCTTTAAGAGAAATAGTACCAAAAATAAAAGTAGAATTATTGTTATTTCGGCCGAGAAAACAGATAATTAAATGAGAAAAATCTTTTTAATCCGGATAACAATATTACAACACTCCATACATTATAGCTTGATGAGAATGACAGGTCCCATCAGTTCATAGATTTTTAAACTTTTTAATCCAACCTTGCGGTTTTAAGGCGGGGTTCTCCCAATTTGTCTCTTTTCAAACTCATCTTAAACCGTGAAATTGTAACAATAAAATTATAATATATGCCATATTTCACTCTTTGATCTTAATATTTCGGCCGTCCGTGTACGCGATTACTTGCATTTCGGTGGATCCAATAAAATCGCAAAGATAGGCCTAAACTATGATGTAAAGAGATGTAAATCTATGATGTATGATGTAAATATGGGAGATACTTGGTTATTTGAGGAGGAGGGAACGCTCCTGTGACATTAGGATACCAAAGCTCTAAGCAATGGGAATTGGATGGAATAGCTCCAAATAGAGAGCCGACCATTCGCCTGAGCCCAGTAAGCGTCCCAACTCAACATCATCATCATGATGTAAATATAATTTTATTTAGTTATCTTAGGTTTTGGACAATGAAACATACCAAAACAAACGTTGTACAAAATGAGATATAAAACGGCCGTCATATTAATAGCACATCCTTCTCATTCCAAAATAATCGCGAGATTTCTGTGCAGCCAGCTTCCACTGAGCAGGATAGTCAAGTATAAAATGAAAGCGTTGGAGCAGGACCAATTTCTCCGGTTACTTTCGCCTTAAGTTCCAGTGCGTGTAAATCGATGAACTGACGATATCTGTCATTCTAATCAAACTTTAATGTATGAGTACTATTTTTACAATATATTTTAATTACATATACTCACGCCTATCTTCCAGAGGGGTACGCAGAGACTACAGATTTCCATCTGCTACAATCCAGACACACCTCTTTCGCCTCTTCTACATCCATCAATCTAGTCATACAAGCTCTTCTATTCCGGGTACTTTTGACGTTGCCCTTCTTCAGTATGTCACCAATTTGGTCAGCATACGTCCTTATGGGGGCGGCCTGGTCGAGCTGTACCTTCCACTTGCGCACCATACATTTCTTTCGTCACTCTACTTTCATTCATGCTCTCTAAATGTCTAAACCACCGCAGCATTCCTTTTTCTATTCTAGTCACTACGTCTTCTTTCAGGCCGCAACGATCCCGTATGTCGATATTTTTCACTCTATCATTCAATGTTAAACCACACATACTCCGTAAGGAATGCGTTTGCACTGCATTCACTCTACTTCGATCTTTATCTTGCCATACCCAACATTCACTACCATACATAAGTGTAGGAGCCAACACTCCACTATGGACCACCAATCGTGCATTTGCAGTCACATTTTGGTATCACATATACGTCGATATTTTTCACTCTTTTAATCAATGTTAAACCACACTTACTAAGTAAGGAACGCATTTCGACTGCATTCACTCTACTTAATATATTTTTCAATGCATGTGCTCGTAAAGGCCCACTTTTTATGCATCAAAACCGAACAGAAAGTCGATTATTTTGCCCTAGGGCTTTATTATTTTTTTTTATTTTTTTTTATTTACAATGGTTGGCTAACCTGCAGCCTTTCCTGTGTACCATAGATATTATACTTTTTTTTCCACTGTTTAACGGCTCTGGATACAGTCTTTTTGAGCCAATTATAATTTAAAGTTCACAAGATTATATTTGTTTTCATTTCCTCACACTATGCATTGAAAAACGTAGTATGATACACGGGCGTAAAACCAATACATTACTCGGTTACGTTTAAAACACTCGCTACGCTCGTGTTTTAAATCGTCCTCGTAATTTATTCCCTTGCGCCCTTGTAGCATAAACTACTATTAATTTTCGTCGTCAATCGAATAGTAGCATTCGTCTAAATATGAACTAGCTAGACATTAAGCTGAAACGACGCGGGGTTTTGGCGCAACCGTATTGTGAATTTGTGAGTTAAAATATGGTTTTAAAATTCAAATTCTAACATGATTAAAACGCTACGAATAATTAATGTTGATATACCTGGATGCTTCATCTCTTTCTCTGGTGCTGCGATCCAAACAGTAGGCAGAGCAGTGAAATAAATAGTACACATGTCATCATTGTTTAAACTTCATATACTATGATCGCAAAATAATGTTCTATGACCTTGAACTATGTTCACAGATTTATTTTTGTGTTTGTACAAAAAGTAGATGTGAAAATAGTTACACAAAAACGTATTTTGATCAATGCTATAATCAATTATAACCTCGAAGATCAAGGTTGCCGTCCGTTTTTGTTCTAAAAAAAACCTTTGGTTCCATGTATTACGTCATCGATTTTTGCTGATTATCGACCTCCCCAACCGCATCCTACGGTCATTCACCGTCTCAGAAAACCCCAGGGAACTGGCCGTTCCCAACAAACTATAGCCTATGTCCAAGTACAGAATCTAATAATACAACAGTGAAATAATTTCAGAAGTCGGTTCAGTAGTTCCAGTGATTACCCCCTACAGACAAACAAACAAGATTTACCTCTTTATAATATTACGTTGTGTAGATTCCATTGTTAATTAAGCTGGGGAGCTTATCATTGCAAAATTAATATAAACCTTTTAAATTAAAAACGTTTGGTAACCAACTCTGGCAAAGACTACGTGCAAAGGAATTTGCAACTTACGAATGCACTCCACAAAGTTGATATTTCTGACGGTGCGCAGGACGGGCTCGATGTCAAGGGTGAGAGCGGGGGGTGCGGGCGGGGGCTCCACGGCCAACAGTCCCGACGCCGCATCACGCGCCCGCGCAGACAGCATGTTGCCTACCTGGAATGTTGGTAGGATTATACAGTGTTCAAAAATGGAATAAAATATAAATAAAAATAAATTATTTGGTTGTTTATTAAAGAGGCCACGTCTAGGATGACGTAGTGTGGGACGACGTGCATCCAGGTGGACTAATGACCTGAACAAGATCGCAGGCAAATTTATCATCCACAATACGGAACCTAGTACTAGGTACGCGAGTCTTACTCGCACTTGGCCGGTTTTTTTTTACTGTAACTATTTGTGTTCGTGTTCCTGTGTAAAATAAAGAATAAACTAAACAAAAACAAGGCAGACACTCAACCAAACTGACATGCTAATCAACTAATGCTAAATTTTAAATCTCTTTTGTTGAAATTTCTTTTTCATTTTGTCAGTAGATTAAAGATTATGTGGTTTATTTACATGCTGTATAATGACAACTTCATAATTACTATTGAATAATCGTTGTAACTAAAGTGAAAATAACAATTGTACAAGCACATGGTAAGATTCTTAGATAGGCATTTTAGGGAGTATGTCTCATAACATAAAGTACTTCATATGCAGACAATGGATCTGCAAATCATATGTATTGTCATATAATTGTGATATCATAACATATTATAACAAAATGTGTTTCGAGTTTGCACTTTCAAAGAAGTTTCTTAGCAACAAAGATTTTATTGCTATTGCAATATGAACCAAAATGTATTCACATGAAGGACCATTGTGGAATCATGCAAGTATGATAACATTATTCCAATAGGTATATTATATACCTATAATGTGTATCCAATAGATAACAGTTTATCTCTTTGGCACAAATGTAGGTCATTTCTGCTTTTATTTGATAAAGGATTAGGTACATCAGTTTGTTGAAAAAATTATAAGAAAAATTGTCCAAGTGCGTGTCAGGCCACGCGCGCAGTGTAGGGTTCCGTAGTTGCCCTACACAATATGCGGACTTCTTCTCCAAATACATTTTATAAGTTTGTTGACTAATACAGATTATTTTGTTCCTGCCGATGCAAATCGCCCTGTGTATAGAGGAGACTAAAAGTTTGGGACGATCTGTACTTGTTAACTTGTAAAGCCTACTTGGCTGTGATAGTTTTCCTTTTAACTTTGTTATACATACTACTACTGTGAATTTTTTTACATATTTAAAACAACCGTTTAGCTCGCAGGGGGGAAGACACTTGACTCTAACAAAACTTTTCATTTAGCTTAATCCCTGAATTGACAAATGGTTTTCACACACCCGCAACATTTATGAAGGACCTATCTAACGACACTCTACACTCTGGGATAGACGAGAAAAAAATTCATCCGCACTTTGCGTGCAGGGGAGACACCACAAAATTTTTTTTTTCTATATTTTATTTGACCGCTTTGTCGACATGATTAAGGTTAAACGGTAGTGCCAATTTCCATACAAAATCAATTAACCAAGATCAGCTGAAGTACAAATTTTAGCTTGTATTTATCACTGTATTTTATTACATTTTAATACAAGAATGTCGCGAATTGAAATAAAAGTTATATTTTACAACAATAATTGGGTTATTTTAGCTTTTAAAGTTCAGTTAAATGTCCATCATTTTACGTGTGTAGTTGTGGATGTCATACTATAAAACTGTTAGATGTGTGTGAATATGCTTTACGTGTGTGCGGTTTAACTAAATGGCGGTTTCGCATGATTAGATTGCGTACTAAATTGTACTTAAATTTCACACCAATAAAAAATACTTCAATAGCATAAGTGATATACTGTCTGACTACAAATCATAAGGTTCAGAGTTCGATTCCTGTCACATGTATTTATTTTGTTTTTGTTTTGTCTATTATTATTGATTCCAGAATTGTAAATATAAATAAAAAATATTTATTGGATTTATTCCTTCACTTGTGCCAAAATAAATTCCTTCGTGCCCAGGCGCTGTTCGTGCCTAATTAAAAACCGACAGATGAACAACAAAGTGATTTTACATATAAGGGTTCAGTTTTTCGTGATGAAATAATGAACCTTAAAAAAACGGTCATGTGCAGGTCAGACTCGTGTACCTAGGGTTCCGTATTGAAAATAGTAGGTAGGTAGTTAAAGTTTTGCCAGTAACTGATTATGAAGACAAAAAAAAGATTTGATTGCAAGTAAGTACTACTAAGTACATACCTACCAATTATATTTACAAAAGAAAAAAAACCGCGGCTAAGTTTTTAAATAATAAAAAAAATATAGGTAATAAAAGAAAAAATGTTTTTTGTGAATTTCTTTACCGCTACATTTTTCCTGCAATCTTTGCAAAATAATCTATTATTGTGATTTATATTTTATTTTATCACTAGCCTTTTACCCGTAGCTCCGCCCACGTTTATTCAACTCTTCCCCGTTTTCGGCTTTGGCGTTATTTTATGAATAAATAAAATAAAATAAAAAAAACACAAAAAGTGACGTTGTCCTCGGAGATTAGAACTTCCGGCTTCTTGCGTCCTAAACGAACGCTTTTCGTTCCTAGCTGAAAATAACGTTCACTAGGTATTCTCTCATCAGGATAAATACTTACTTACTTATCACGCTTTATTTCGCATTTATATCCTAGGTATATCGTAACAGGGAGAAGGGTATTCGCAGATAAACAGGGCGGCAAATCGGTATCCACACGGGTGTTCAAATAGGTAGCGGCGAGCCTGGTTACATGCAGCAGGGACAATCGTCTTTCATTCAAGCCGCCGCCATTATTGAGCAATGTCGGCAAATATCAAAGGGACGGCACGCGCGGCCGGCGACGACTCTGTGTTGCCATAAACATAGATTTATCTGTACTTGTAGGGATTTAGGAACATTTACAGAAAACAGATTGGACCAGTTATTTACGGAGAAACGAGTTTGTACGGAGGTTTTTTTATTTAGCGCTAAAAGTTTTGGAAGAGATTCGGACGCTTCATAGAGGGACTTTAATTATCCTTTTTGTACCTAAATGTAGAATTTTCAACATTATTTTCAGTTTTTTTGTTAAAAATAATCGCTAATCTTGATAGATTTCATAGTTATTTACTCGTATAAATATTGTTTCTATGGTACAGAATTTTTAGGTCAGTCAGATTAATAAGTTTGTTTTTTACCAATAAATGAGTATGAGTATGGCAACACTAACTTCGTACGCTTTCGCTACGTTTGTTCGTTTTTGTTTCCGATTGCAAAGGTTTTAGGTACCACATTTTGGCTAGGTAAGTAAGTAGGTAGGTAGTTAGTTACTATCTTTCAGCACGGACCCTACACAGACCGAATCCCTACTAACATTTTATTTTTCGAAATTCGTCATACTGATTACTTACCAAGCCTCTAGTATTAATTTATATATTATTTTATATTATAAATATATATAAAGTAACTATGATTTATATGACCAAATTCATATTGGAGACCAGTGATGTAAAGTACCTATCATAAATATTTTTTTTATTCATATCGCTGTTGGAGACACGATAAGTCGTCAAGATCAAGGTTCAATGACCCGTTTTACGAAATACGAAAAATATTTTTTGTTTTCCTATACAAATTCATGGTCTACCCCGAGTCCCGAGTCCCCGACTCAGTATAGAAAGCCTAAATTGTATTTTCTGTATTTCACAGAAGGTAGGGTAAGTAATCGAACCTTGTTACTGATCTGATCACTTATAAAGTCTCCAGTATGCATTTGGTCAATATAAAACAAAGTCACCTATTCACCTTATTATACAGGCAAATTCATAATGAAGACCCGGTAACTTCAGCGATTTATACGACAACAACATATCGTCACGACATGAATCCCCGAGGGGGTGTCAGAGGTGTTCCCGAGTGTAAACTATGAATTGCAAATCACAGAACACACTCGGTATACCCGCATTTCATCGAACATTATTTTATACTTTTAAGTACCTATATAGATAGACACATAGATTCCAAAACAATTAGATGAACGGGCCAACCAATAATCACCTCTGTAACAAGGCAATAAAGTCTATTCGTCTCATTAGCTTGGGCAGTTTAAAGATATTGCCGTATTTCGGGGACAAAAACACATGTTTTAGGGCATGCCCGTTTACCTCACAGTGTTTTCCTTCACCGTTCAGCAAGTGGTAAGTAAGAACAAATACTATGCACATATATGTCGCCCGACCGGGGATTGAATCTACTAACGTCTAAACTAATGAGACGAATGGCGAAGACTTTATTACCTTTTGACAGAGGCGATTATTAGTTGGCCCATTTGTCTAATTGTCTTGGACGGATATTGATCTCAAGTACGTAGTATTGTATTCTGTGTCTCAAGCAAGACTGAGAGGACAGCGTTCTTTCTGCCCCTAGATACCGCCACGAACTTTTTTTTTAAATTTCGCATATGTTATTGATCCGTAATACTGATTACTTACAATCCGGTCTATGTACTTTTACGCATTGTATTATGAAAATTAGAGTGCATTATGTTATGTTTATGTTGTTCAAGAACAACCCCGAGAGTCTCCAGTATGAATTTGGCTACTCAAATATCAATCAGTCACCTTATTTAGCGAGATGGAGTCGTCCCAGTTACGACGAAGTTATGATAGGTTCTAACAGATGGCGCTAGTTTATTTAGTATTTTTTAAAAAATTGCAGCATTCGTTCGTAAAATTTATTAGAGCTTCATTAGAGCTTTTTTATTTTTGTATGATTTTATAATAGATAAAAATGTGATTATACTCTTATTATGCTTATATCATTGCATATATCAACAGCATTATTTATGTAAAATAATTTGTTTATTACCTGTAAATATTATGAATAAAAAAAAAAAGTTTGGTACATCATCTCTCTCAATTCGCGGGTTTCTCCCATAATTCAATGTTTTTTCCAATCTAAAAGTAGTTTGCTTGAAAGGATGTAATTGTAAGTACACCTTACATGATTCTTCAGAAAGTCACATAATCGAATAATTTTCTTGAATTTGATGGAAAATAATCATTTTGATGGATCAAATAAAAAAATAAGTAGGTAGGTAATTTTGAAATATTTCACAAAAATAGAAAAAGAAAACGTTTGTAGTGATGTGGGATCGATCCTTGCCCGAGCAGATCGAAATTCCACAGGTGTAACCATTAGACCAATCAATCTCTACACCACGTCTTGAAATTAACAATTATTTTATATATAAATTCATTGTGTATGTGTGCGTGCATAGCTACGACAAAACAGCAAATTTTAAGATTGTTTGGGCCCGATGTAGAAACATACAACAGAAAATGACACAATTCTGCCTTTATAAAATAATTAACACATTAAAACTGTCGCATCATACAACGGAGCGAAATATTTTGTTTGTTTACTATTTTTAAATACAAAAACCAAATTATAGTAATTATAGTACCGCAGCGCCATCTATTGACAGGAAACTTAGAATCAGGCACTAGTGTTTAACCTTAATATGTATACTATTGTATACCCATGCCAAATTACAGTTTTCTAGTACTAAGAGTCTCTGAGCTAAGCCCAGACAGACGGACATGGCGAAACTATAAGGGTTCCTTGCTGACTACGGAACCCTAAAAAAAGTGACTATAGTTGTGTTGATAATTCAATTATTATGAAGCTTTGTATTTATCATCATTGAATAGCATATACAGAGTTAATTATTTGTTTATTATTATTTCTACTAGGGAGAATTTATTTCGAGTGTTTTCTCATTTCTTTTTAAAATCAAAGAATCAATACTTGATCTACAAATATGTTAAGGAAAACATGATTGTACAAGATTTTGCAACTGTCTTTATATGGAATTATAGTTTTTAGCTCAGCAAACCTATCAAGCTCACAGAGTTTTAATAGTCTTCGATAAAATAATGCCTGGATACACCATCTGCAGACCAAAAGTGGTCTACCTTGAATGCTTAAATACATATTCACAATTTGGTTTGAAATTTGATAAAATTTTATGATCACCAAACAATGGTGTCGATTCAGCGCAACACAACATAACTTATTTGACAGGACTAACCTTATTTTGAGCCTTTGTCTTTTCGATATGGAAAGAAAAAGACAGAACACTTAAATTAAGTTCAGTCCTGTCAATTAAGTTAAAACGTGTTACACCGAATCGGTGTTAATGTCATACTTAATCAACGGGTTGGATTTAGTATCGTTTGGCAGTTGTATGGGGGCAAAAGTGGTTAAAGCTGGTAGAGGTGGGGTCCCCGATTATAACGCTACCACACTTATTAAAAGGTAATGCACAATTTTCGAGAAATTAATAAAAATTGTTTCTTACCTCAAATCAGGTAAAAGGCGAAAACGGAACGTTAAAATGGGCGTTTGACAACCAAATATGCCCTAGTCTATTGTCTGTGGTGTAAAATATTGTGCAATATCGATGAAACGGAACGCAACAAAAAAAACTGCGTCATGTGTTACTGTCATTCGTAATTCGTTTATTAGTAATTTTGTATTGAATAAATAAAAAATGTATGAATATTTTGTTGCTTTATTTGTTTTTACCTAGAAATCCTGCTTAAAAGGAGGTTTGTATACCCCCACTTCATAGTTAAAATAGGTTGAATCTGTTTCAAAACCGAATCAGAGCACCCCGACTCTATACAGTCTTGTGGCTACTACCCCTAGAGTGTATATAAAAAGCCGAAGGCGCGAAGGGAGGGCAGCCCCCGCCCGCAGTAATAAAGCTTAGGCACCTGTGTGAGCCGTAGCGGCTGAGGCTGGTCGCCGAAGGCGACCAACAAGCCGAAGCTGCGGAGGTGAGCACGGGTGCCTGTGCTTTGTTACGCAAGGGCGAAGGGGCTGCACTTCCCGCAGCGCCGTAGCCGATGCAGAAGTGAATTTGTGATATAAAAGCGACTTCAGTATTGATAGGTTCAAATGGTTCAAAAATTGACTTCTGCACTGGTAGGTTCAAGGTTAAAAGAAGGGGGGTTTCTGCACTCCCCCCTTATGAGGAAGTTTTTCCATCTCTCCCCACCTTTACTTTAAAAATATAACCTGAATTTGTTGATTATAACCTCAAAAAAGAAAAATTTAATTTAAAAAAACGGTGGATTACCTTTTAATGGGGGGGGTACCAGGGGGTAGTGGCTACCCCCCTTCACCCCTCCCTGACCCCCTCCTCACCCTCCGCCTGCCAAACGATACTAAATTTTAACCTAATCAACTTTTTTTGATAACTGGCTGGTTGCAATTGGGTATGTACTCGTAGAGCAAGCTTGACACAAAATAATGAAGGGGGCCCTCCATGTCAGTAGTACCACAGGCCACTAAGCCTTTAGACGGTAAGGAGGGCAAACCTTTTTTGTCAACACATCAGTGCAATTTCACTATTATACAATTATCATTCCATACTATCCCATCTCTATTTCCTTACTTAGTACCCTCCCTGCATTAGCAAGCAACACCCCTGCGATGGTGAAAAAAATTTATTCTTGTCACATGGTTGATAAGATGTCTAATGGCTAAGTGGTCTGTGGTAGTACGATTGACTTGTAAGAATTTATAAAGTAGTAATTTTTTTACCTGTAAGAATGCAGCGTGATCGGATTCCTTTAAGGCTTCTATTGAGAAATGTAACAAAGCTGTAGCTTCCCTCAATCTTTGGCCAGCTTGTGTCTTAAGTGTCCTCATGTTAGATATGGCTTGTGACCGCGTGTTCCTCGCTGATCTCAGTAACTCATCTCTGCGTCTTTCAACAGCCAACACTACTTCTGCACATGCCTGTTCAATTTGTTTTTCTAATTCCTCACTCGATTCCTGTTAACAGAAAGTTGGAATATCATTGTCTTAACTTTACTCGAGCAAAAACATAGTTGTAGGGGCTGAACTTACATTAATTTTGTCTCCTGATCCCTTGATCGATTGTATGTATTCTGTCATTGCTTTAGCTTGTTCTGAAAGATGCTGCAATGATTGTGACAGTTCCGTCTGAAATAAAACCCAAAATTCAGTCAAATAGTCAAACGAGAATGTCCAACTTGAATTAAGATACAAAAACTACACCAACCTTATGAGCTCTGGCCGCACTAGGTAAAGGCTGGGTGTCATGAGTTGAGTGCCGTTCCACAACACACCTCTGGCAAATTGGTAGTAAACAAGCATTACAGTATAAAGCTGGCGGTGCACCATGCTCGCCGCAAGTAGTTCCTAAAGCTCTAAGCTCATGCTGAGCTAATGGACCTCTTGTAGGGTGCCAGGCATCCCGACAACCAGCGCAATACCTCACAGAACACTGTTCACACCTCACCACCGCCGCTCGGCGCTCCCCCTCGCACATCTGACAAGCCTCTTCAGCCGGAGGCGCCGCGGCAACGCCCCCAAATCTCTCCACGATCGTCCGCATAACCCGAAACGGTGGCAGCCCGTCCGCGCCATTATCGTCCAAGAATACTTGCTTGCTACACAACGGACACACCACGCTGAACGCTACACTTAAATAAGCGGGCACGGCTGGCGTTCCCGCGTAGCTGTTAGGCCTTGATCCACATACGACACCGCTGTCAGTCTCACTGGAAACCGATGCCTTGTCCGCTTCTTGATAATCGGCGGAAGCCGCCGACCCGTCGCCTTCCGGCACAGGGTTCTGCAATCCAACTGCACAGGCTCGGCATAGTGCATGGCTACAAGGTAACAGCACAGGTTCCCTATAAAATTCTTTGCAAACAAAACACCTGAGTTCCTCTTCCATTATGAAGTTTTTGGTTTTGATTAATCATTCATCGCGTTTAGGGGACCCAAATTAACAATATTGGAGGGAATTGAAATTTGTTACATGTACTGTGTTATTACAGTTGTTTTAACAAACAAAATATAAAAATAAATAAAATATCTTCACAAAAATTAAAAATGCTCTTTCTTTGCTCATGACACTTGACATTTTGTCGCTTTTAACGGACCCGCAGCGCTGAAGTGCGTTCATTAAATAACCCTGGGCTGGGGAAGAACACTGGGGTTGTAACGCTGAGTTTTTGAACGGGTTTCGTCGTGTAGCGACACTCCAAACGTCAGTTGTCATTTTTGCATTTTATTTAGTATAATAACGTTGAGAGGACCCCTTCTACACGAAGTTTAACGAAAATATATCAACTATAACGTTGAGAAGATCCCCTCGGTACGAAAATTAACGTGAATGTCAGGTGACGTTTGGAGCCTATACGAACCTTGCGAACCCTGCTCAGATAGTCGTTCATAAACTCACACCGAGTTGGGTTTCCTACCCGGGTCGCAACACTAACCCGTTCAAAAATGAACTCGCGTCTCAACACCGACCGTTCAAAAATGACAGTGTCGCTACACTGGTGTTGAATTTTTCAACATCAACTCTGTGCAGGGTTCGCAAGGTTCGTATAGACTCCAAACGTCACCTGACATTCACGTAAATTTTCGTAAATGAAATGACGTTAATTTTTGTACTGCGGGGGTCTTCTCAACGTTATAGTTGATATATTTACGTTAAATTTCATACAGAGGGGGTCCTCTCAACGTTATTATACTAAATATAATGCAAAAATGACAACTGACGTTTGGAGTGTCACTACACGACGAAACCCGTTCAAAAACTCAGCGTTACAACCCCAGTGTTCCTACCCAGCCCAGGGTTATTTAATGAACGCACTTCTGAGTTGATGTTGAAAAAGTCGACACCAGTGTAGCGACACTGTCATTTTTGAACGGTCGGTGTTGAGACGCGAGTTCATTTTTGAACGGGTTAGTGTTGCGACCCGGGTAGGGAACCCAACTCGGTGTGAGTTTATGAACGACTATCTGTAGACAGCGATGAACTCATGAACTGTGGGTGTTTATGAAACAAAATAAACACACTCAGTTATCTATCGTGGCCATTCGTGGGTAAATTGTTTATGTAAATAAGCAGAATAAATCAAATAAACCAACCAGTTTTGGATAGACACACCCTGAGCCTTGCCTGCGGCTTGGCTCAAAACTTAACGAGCCCCACCGTTGCCGTTGTGGAGAAGGCGTCGGCCAACACGGGCACCATGGTCTGTCTTGTAAATTCAGCGCTGGACGACTCTCACGCCACGCCAGCCTCAATGACGTCATCCGCCGGGCCTTTGCCAGCGCTTACGTACCAGCCACATTAGAACCAAAGGGCATAATTCGCACCGATGGCAAGCGGCCCGATGGAATGACGCTCCTGGCATGGAAAAATGATAGGTCGCTTGTATGGGATGCGACGTGCGTGGATACTCTCGCCCCGTCCCACCTACGAGCGACCTCAGCCAAGGCTGGCGCGGCTGCGGAGTCAGCTGAAAACCTGAAGCGGCGCAGATATGTGGCCCTCGGAGAGGGCTACATGTTTGCGCCGTTCGGTGTTGAAACCCTTGGACCATGGGGCCCGGCCGCACGGCAACTTTGTAAAGAATTGTCGGCACGCCTGGTCGACGCCTCTGGTGACCCAAGGGCCGGAGCTTACCTCGGTCAGAGGATCAGCTTAGCGATCCAACGAGGTAACGCTGCCAGCGTCTTGGGTACCCTCCCCAACGGCGACGATTTAAAAAACGTTTTTTATTTAATATAGGCATTATATTTGTTAATAATTTTAATTTAGATTAAGTTTAGTTTTTAATTTAATTTATTGTAAATACACAATTGCCACATTGAATTGGAGAAGGCCACGACAATTATAAATAACCAGTATGTACATATTTACATACGATGGTGGTTAATATGAAAGTGGCCTGAAGTTAGCTGCACATTCACGTTTGACAGCCAATTTTTCTCCACGACTTTTGACGTTTGTTGAGGGTCATGACTGAATCGTGGGTATATATAGTTGAAAATAGTAGTTTATTGTGATTTGATGACCGTACCCTGTTCTTGTGGGGCGCGGTGAAGGATGTGTGTGTTATCAATATCGAGCATTTTTTTTACCTGTCAAAATGACATACAACTTAGCACGTTACAGAGACCTTCGGAAATTATTTGCGATGCTTGTCAAATGTCATGCGAATTGGTCGCTTAAAACTATTTGCAACTCGCCGCAGCACAGTTCATTGCTGCAGCTATGCGTTTCTGCTAAACGCGACAATTGACAGTGAGGATGCGTTCCAAAATTAGAACCCGTGTCGTGACCCCTAGTTTATGAAAGTTTAGGAACGCTACCTGGGTGTATATTTAGGGTACGTTTCGTAACGTGTGATTATCACTCGGAGCGATGCGAATTTTACCCTGCATCGTTCAAAAATCGACCCGAGTGAAACCGAGGGTAAACGAACTGTTACCTGACAGTTGCGCTAAGTGTTTAGAAACGCTTTCGGGAAATGTGAATATCGCACTGACAAGTGCGATTTCTAACTCTGTTTGGGTACCGTTAAAATTCGCCTGACAGTTGTCATTTCGGATTTTTCGCGGGATTCGGACAATTTTTGAAAATAGAATTCAACATTTCCGTACGAATACGGGAAAATGTTTCGAAACTGCTTCGACAGGATTATGGTTTGCAAATGCAAAGGTTGCAATGCCATCCATATTAAAAGCAATAGGTATTTAGGTACTTTACTTAATTTATTTATTTTGATTTGAGGTTATGTATTTACTTGACGTGTGTCACCCCAGACCGTTTCAAAACGCTTTTCTCACGGGAATCACTCGCAAGCGTTTCAAAACCAGATCTTTCTTTCTCTCTCTGGTATATAGCTTTGTCTCTTTCTTAAAAACGAGTGAAATTTCGCACGAAGATCACACGTTCTGAAACGTAGCCTTAGCATATAGACTTATGATATAGATAGAGTGTGTTTCACGCAAGAATTCTCCTGTCAAAGTACTTATAGTCAAAAAATAAAGATGAAATTGCGTTCTTTTCACGAAAGAAGTTCCGCGGTTTAAAGCATTTTCGTCTTAATTTTTTTGATATAAGTATTTGACAGGGGATTTTTTTATTTTCGTCTTTATTTTTTAATAATAAGTACTTTGACAGAGGAATACTTGCGTGAAACGCATTCTACGATGATTTAGTTATGCGCTTTTCTCTCCTCTCCGAGTAGCGTTGCCATATATATAAAATAAATAAGACGAACTTACCCGTTAAAAGAAGAACGTTTGAGTCACATGGCCAGACGCAAAAAAAAATGGATTCTTGACAAAAATATAAAAAAAAAACTCCTTATTCTAAGAATAAAATACTAATTTAAAAGCCAGAGTTCCGAGTTTTATGTCCAAAAAATATTTTGACAAAAAATTCGAAGGTTCTAATTTATGAACGGCTATCCGTGCTTATAGTTTATCCGTTACTCTATTGATAAAAAATAATTACTAAAATGTCAGTATAATCGAGTTCAAATCATTCGATTAATTAAATTATTCCATAGAGTGAAATTGGAGGACATCTCTAGTTTGTGTTTATTTATTTATTTACGTACGTACCTATCAAAATACTTAAAATTCGTTCGTCAAGGAAATAAAATAACAAAGAGTGCAGTGATAAGATAAGAACATAAGTGGACAGAAATTAGTAAAGATTAACTATATCTCTATGTAAGTTATATGTTGAAGTTGGGGCCTGAAAACCTGAAATAATAGATTCGTGAAAATGGAAGCAGCGATCATTTCGGATGAGACCAGCGACGTTGATATCAAAACAATGAAGGAGCAGCTGATAGGTAAATAATAAATATCTTAACGGCATTTTAGCTCTGAGGGCATACCAGAGATGTTTCCCTCTCTAGCCACGTAAAACTATCGGTTTTATGTGTATTTACGTGATATGGGATGAGCTTATCGCCACAGGAACTTCTTCAGACTTCCTACACAAATACACTCAAAATTCATGAGTCGGTTGGGGTGTAGGTAAGTGGGCACTATGGGAAAAAAGACTTATGAAATTTGCACTTGAGCGCTGTTGTTCCTTGATTATATATAATATTATATACAACTTGGTGCCCCCTTATCGACACTGTGACCCATTTTTGCAGGCATTCTAGTTTGAAAATGATCATCCTCTGCATACTGCGGTCATCCACACACCATTCCGTTTTCATTAAAATATATCAGACAAAATAGTAGTTTATTGTGATTTGATGACCGTCAAGACTTCTAATACTGAGGCAAATTCGAAAATGCCCAATTCTACTATTTGACGAATATTAGTCAAATAGCGAAATGGCAAGCGTTTAGAAACTGACAATGCCATTTGTGAAAAGCAGAATTTTACCATTTGCCTCCAACATATAATAGCCAGAGTGGCCGCTACAAGCAAACCTATCTCACAGTAAAACAGGACTAATCTATTTTGTAGGGAAGGGCGGCCTACCTTTAGTAGCTTCAAAAACATCCGGTTGGCCACGGTGTAACTTGGCACATTTTGCATAATAACGATTCAAACTTTATTGTACACCAAAGTTCTAATACTAACTTGACCTCAATTGACCCCATAGAGACTTATGTTCCATATCAGCAAGGTGATTGAATAGGATGAAAAAAATAACATTTAGTTAGTATTAAAGAAATTATATATATATGTATATACGAAAACACAAAAAATATATTAAAAAAAAAAAAAAAAAACAGTATCATAAGTATCTATAATTTTGTCAGATACACGACCGGCAGGTACCCGGTCTCTCCACCGGTCATGCAACTGGACAAGATAAAACTAAATAGTGACCTAATTGTAACCTAATCGTTGGTAAAAGGTTCTGAAGAAAACTTCGAGGTACTATACAATTAAGTTTATTTAATTTTACCAAAACAAAATGTCAAATTTCACAAGTTAAGGGAAAGGTGTTAACGGAAAAAATTATCTTAGTTACAAGTTTTTGGCCAAGACCTTCATTTGGCAAATTTCCTGCCAAGACATTACTAAGACCTTAAATACCTTTAAATAGTTGTGTTAGGTTCCGCCTTAACATCTGGTAGTAATATTACATTGGAATTAGTATTGCCAAGACATAAATTAACATTTAAGTGATAACTAGGTGGAATTGTTACCGCCTTATCCACAGGTAACTAGATTACATGGAATCTTGTGAAAATTACATTAAACAAAAAAAACTTTAAAAGTAACAAAACTTGTAAACAAACAAGGGAAATAATTTTCTAAATAAAATCTAGCTCAGGGGAGCCGTAGATCCTACAAACAATAATATTTGTCGTACATACTCTTTAAACCAAATCGTCTGGTACACCATTCAGTTCTACCAGGGAAAAAAAAATATTACAGAACATTAAATTTTACAGTTTGGGTTATTCGGTGAAACAGGAAGAAGAATTTACCCTTGAATACTAATAGGACAAATAACTATGTGTCCTGAAAACATACCGTCCTAGGTATCTTAACTGTGTGTGGATAAAAGTAAAAAATTCCAACATCTACTTGAATTTTTCCATTAAACTCCACGGAAATGACACGCCGTCCGCTGCCCCCTTCAAGGTCAACGATCCACGTCCACGCAGACAAAAGGAACTGCTTACTGCGTACACCACGCGGCGGTCATTACTCTGCCAGCTGGTAAATCACGAAACTGGTAAACTCGGAAACAAGAAGATCTTGTAAACACGAAGATCTTGAAAACAAAACACCCTGGAATTAGAAGAGAAAAAACAATATTAAAACCTTTACCACACGGAACAATGAGAACAAAATTCCGGTGACTCAAAATACAAAGAAAGCAATACATACCATGCTCTGACGATTTCAGAACTCCCACCAACCCGACGAAAAAATTCCTTTTCTAAAATTGTCCGAAAATAATCTTCCTGAAATACAAAAACAAAATTATAAAACTATTCCACACAAATGAATAATTAACCAAATTTAAACACAAAAAAACCCACCTAATATATCAAAAACACTACTCCTGTTGGCACCTCCGCCATTTTCATTCGCCGGTGAACGCCAACAAATAAGGAAAACAACCAACACGGGTTTACTGCTACAAACCCGGCCGACAAATGAACGAGAAACTCTCGGGCATCGCAGCAGTCGCGCGATTATCTCCATGTCTATAAAAGAGGGTAAAACGCAATTTACCATCAAGCCAAACTTTGCCGCGTAACTTTTTGTGATAAACAACCCTACAAAATTTGCAATGCTACAATTTATAATTATTAATTTTTAACTTTTATATATAATTGTGTAACTGATGCCGACCACAATTAGTGGTCGAAATATATTTTACTACTTACCTATAATTATATTTTTTGTGTTTTCATATATATATATATAATTTATTTAATCGAAAAGACAAGAAAAGTCTATTATCATTTTATGTTGTTTATTTAGTTAGTATGGGACCTTTCACAATTTTTTTTTCATCCTTTTTTTCGACATGTTTTTGAAGCTAATAAAGGTCAGCTGTCCGTACAAAGTGGATTGGTCCTGTTTTATTGTGAGATAGGTTTGCTTGTAGCGGCCGCCCAGGCTGTATAAATGTGATCCTGAATATAATCTTTGCCATCTCACACTTCCTCTCCAGTTTAGTTAATAGAAATGGTCACCCCTCAACATGTTTTAATCACACATTTTCCACCATACACACCCACGAGGGTCACATCGACAATCGTGGAGAAAAATTGGCTGTCAAACGTGATTGTGCAGCTATCTTCAGGCCACTATAAACCACCATGGTATGTACTATGGTGGTTGGTTTTTTTGTTATATTTTGTTTATTTACATTACATTACAGACTTACCAATGATAGCTGAGCGTGTTTATTCTGTTGAATCTGATGACCACACTCATAGACTAGAAATTTCTAGTAACCTCATTTAGACTTTTTCACATGTTTTTTTTTCATATACCTATATCATTATTTTTTTTTGTCCTTTGCTTTGATAACTTGCAATCGGTTTTAAAACCATAAGCAGTTTTTTAAGGGTAAGTAATTAGAGGCTTGTAAGGCATGCCCTCCCAGTGTCGGGTTGCCTTCATGATTTATATTATATTATAAGTTGTCCCATGTGTGCTGCCTTTTTAGGCGTCTTGTTTAGAGTGGTTTGCTTAGACCCTGAGCAAGTCTGTTTACATTTATCATAATGGGGTTCTATTGTTCATCTTAATTTGCCCTAAAATGTGTTGAAGAGAAGTTAAAAAGCCTTCTTTTACTTCTTCAGTCAAATAAACCTATATACCTATAGTTTTTCATATTCACAAAATATATTTTAGTTTGAAAGTCATTCAGCACTTTGATGCAGTTTATGTGTCAGTGGATATATAAAAACTTTATGTAGCACCTTAAACTGAGCAATCTGCAACATTTGTATTATTATATATAACAACCTACCAACTCATTAAGAAGTTATAACTAAATTGTTATTGAGTTTTAATTATTAAATTAAATGTGTTGCAAAATTTGTAAAACGTGCCTGAAATTACCTTTTTTTTGTATAGATTGTCCTGTCAACCAACCCTGCTACATAAAAAAAAAACAAATTAAAATATGTACTCTCTTTTTTTATTTTCAGAATTTGGTTTAGATGAGGAAAATTTGTCCAAGGAAGAAATGGCTGACCTTTTGAAAGCTCTCAACAATTCCAAATCTACTGCAAAAGAGGATGACTTGTTAAGACATAAGGTATATATCACAAAATCTGTACAGTACAGCTGTCACGGATTTTGATCACAGTTGGCACATGTAGATTTGTAAACTTTATTACAATACCTACCTGTTAAGCAAAAGCAGACTTAATAGCTTGTTTACATCAAGCAATTTCTTGTGGCATTGAGCAGGGAAATGTACAGAAAATTGAACGTCCGCCGCCCCTACTAGGCACTCCGGAAATTGAACGTCCGCCGCCCCTACTGGGCACTCCAGAAATTGAACGTCCGTCGCCCCTACTAGGCACTCCGAAAATTGAACGTCCGCCGCCCCTACTAGGCACTCCGGAAATTGAACGTCCGCCGCCCCTACTGGGCACTCCAGAAATTGAACGTCCGTCGCCCCTACTAGGCACTCCGAAAATTGAACGTCCGCCGCCCCTACTAGGCACTCCGGAAATTGAACGTCCGCCGCCCCTACTAGGCACTCCGGAAATTGAACGTCCGCCGCCCCTACTAGGCACTCCGGAAATTGAACGTCCGCCACCCCTACTAGGCACTCCGGAAATTGAACGTCCGTCGCCCCTACTAGGCACTCCGAAAATTGAACGTCCGCCGCCCCTACTAGGCACTCCGAAAATTGAACGTCCGCCGTCCCTACTAGGCACTCCGGAAATTGAACGTCCGCCGCCCCTACTAGGCACTCCGGAAATTGAACGTCCGCCACCCCTACTAGGCACTCCGGAAATTGAACGTCCGCCGCCCCTACTAGGCACTCCGGAAATTGAACGTCCGCCGACCCTACTAGGCACTCCGGAAATTGAACGTCCGCCGACCCTACTAGGCACTCCGGAAATTGAACGTCCGCCGCCCCTACTAGGCACTCCGGAAATTGAACGTTCGTCGCCTCTACTAGGCACACCGGAAATTGGCGTTATTTTATTAATTAATTTTAGAATTTAGATACGGCCTGTAGATAGGGATGGGGATATGGGTGTCCTTTCCCATCCCAAAATCTTTAGACTTCATAAAATCAAAAACAATTTTATTATGCATAATATGATTGGGAGGGTGGAACTCACCGTGTTTAATTTTTATATTTTTGAAATTTTTGGCAGTTTCATCTGCCATTAAACAGATTACCTTAATGCATTTATAAATACATAAAGTTGAGGGATATAAAACTAATAATCACTGAGCTCTTGAATAGCTGGCAGTGTGTTATTATTTTACGACTTTTTATGAGCTACAAACGTAAAATATATTTTCACCTGGAAAACAAATCTTATATAAGTGCAACATTGGTGTCGATTCGGTGTGACACGCTTCAACTAATTTGGCAGGACTTAACTTAATTTTAGAATTCTGTCCTTTTCTCTCTGTATCGAAAAGACAAAGCCAGGACGCTTAAAATAAGTCTAATCCTGAATCCTGTCAAATAAGTTAAGTCGTGTTACACAGAATCGACGTAATTGTCTATTTTCCAAAAGGAATTTCGTTCCAACCCACTCACGATGTCCCACGACATCTCTTGACTTTTTATTAAAATAAGGTACTATACATCAACAGAATATGGGGTCCATATGTGGTACTGATAATACTGTACCACTCAGAAAAAAAAACACGCGGAATCCTTCAGAGAAGAAAATCTTCAACTGTAACTTAAGGACTTTATTTCACAGGAAGAAGGTCTATTTTAGAGCGCGGCGCGTGAACAGTTGTTTTACGGTTCTAGCATTCTCAAAAAAAACGCCCGTATCTCGGTGCGTTAGGGTTCATACATTTTTGTTTGAAACTCAAATATTTCCCAAACTATTGGTTCGCGCGGGTATATTTCTTGCGAAAAGCGGTTCAGTATGATCAGTAGAATATGTGGTTTCATTTAAACGTAGCAGTCTATTTACACCCGTATAGTATGTACTTGTATATCACTTGGAATTAAATGTCAATTAAACTTTTTCAGCCTGCAGAACCAGCGACAAATCCACCAGAAAAATCCCTAAAAAGACGCTACGTGAATGTTAGAGACAGAAGAATGCCCTGGAGCGTGCTTCCGAGCGACCTCACTAATGCTGAGAAAGCCAGAGCTTTAGCCGTCTACATCAAAGTAATGTCAATCAACAGGTACAGACAAGCCAGACTTTCCGCTACCTTCATGTCATGGCCTACACCTTTACAGATCATAGAGGAGACAAACTCGAGAGTCCATTCGCTTAGGTCAACACGCAGCGGTCGTACTGTACCTGTTTACTGCGGAGACATTGATGATGACGATTCTGATGTAGACTTCGTGGTCACAAAGCCAAAAAAGAGAAAAATATCTGGCTCAGACAATACTGAGGGCATATATTCTAACAAGGTTGTAAGTCTTAAGCGCAAGAATTTAAAGGATGAGCAGCACAGGCCTATGAAGGAGCTCAAAATTAACAATGATGACAATAAAATTGAGGCCTCAACATCAAGTGGTAATATGAAACCTAAAAGGGACTTTTTTTCATTGATAGAAGACTGAAATAGCAGTGAATAGTAATGAATTGTGCAATTTATGCAGCATATACTAGAGGTTCCATTCAAGATGATTTTGGTTTGGTTGTGGGCGAAGCCACAAGTGATTTAATTATATTGAATCCTAAAATACATATTTAAATGGAATCTTGTATTTCACCTTTACCTAAACTTACTCTGTTGGTGACACAATACGAGTACACTCGGACCCAGTGCGCTCGGAGTGTTTAAATATGGGTTCAGTTTGGTCCGAGTAGTATGCAGTTAGCATTTGTCTTCATAGTGATTAACCCTTTTAAGTCTCATTAAAGATAAAACAATTGATCGCAATCCCTGTTGTGGCTTTAATCCATCTTATAGATTAATTATATTTTCACTTAGCGCTATTTTTTTTGCATGATTTTTTGACCGAATGCTTTTGAAGGTTGAGTGGACTTGATGGTTGAGTAAGCGCAACTTCCGGTCTGCACCAACGCTTTTGTTTTTAAATTCCCATAGCTTAATTTCCAAGTTTTTTTTTTCAGAGGATATACGCCGTTCTAAGACTTAGATTTCGTTATTTTGGTGTATAAATTAACCATTATTTTGTATAATTTTTTCAAGAATGGTCCTATATGACGTCACTTGAGAATTTTAGACACTATTGTTTGTTTATATAAAAAAGTGGTCCGTCCCTGTCTGTCAAATCAGTTGGAAGCAAATTTTTATAAATTTATCTTGATAGCAAAGGACACATTTCTAAACAGCCATTTCTCATTTCTCAAGTGACGTCACACGAAGGCAAATGGAAGTTGCAGCTTTTTCGTAAAAATATTCATCATCATTAAGTAAACCTAAATCTCGAAATGGTTTTCGAATTAACATCATTTAATCTAAGCGAATTGGCTATCCTGCTCTGATCAACTGCCGCGCCTGCAAAACTTCAGTTATTTAGAATTTGCGGCTACAAAAGGACTTGTAATTAAAAATGTATGTCAAAAACTGTCGCCGATTTTGAGATTTATAGCTTTCAAATTACATGTCATTAATGTAATTTTAAGATATTTTTAGACCCGTTTTTTCGATTTTTTTCTATCGAGCAAAGGTAATGGAATTATGTTTTCAGGTCTACAAATTTCTTAACTATGTCCTCCTTTATAATTATAGCATATTTTTTTGTATTTTAAATGTGATAAATGATAATAAACTGTCAATAGTATATAAATAAAATGTGCTTTTAGCTTGGTACGGGCACAAAATAACCACTTATAGAATGTTTACTCCGAATAACTAGCGAAAACAGGCGCACGCACACATAGACGCGTACGTACGACGATCTCGAAGATACTCGGGTGAATGCCAATACGAAATTCTGCCGAGGTCATTGTGCGATTCGTACGTACGCGTCTATGCATGTGTGCGTATGTTTTCGCTCCTTCATCGAGTCGGCCTTCTGGTTGTATCTATTTTGTGGTGTCCGAGTCCACGCTGAGTTCTCGGTTATAAGTTCCGAGTAACATCCGAATAACAATCCGAGCGCACTCGGTCCGAGTGTATGATCGTATCTTGTCAACCGGTCCCCGGCTATTTCATATAAAGATGCTTAGAATGCTGAATTCATGAGTACTGAATTTACCTGTAGAATTTATAAAAAAACACATAGGTTCTAACTGTAAAAGGTTGTGCTTTATGATTTTTATTTGTTGCGCATTGTGAAAGATTGTTACTTTGATAATGTAGCAAAGGAAATATGTTTTAGAACTTATTAAATAAAACTCCGTGGGTTCTGTACACAGTACTGTATATTTCATTATAGCCATAACATAGACGTACAAATAAAAGGCAGACGGAGTTTTTATGATCCATAGTAATTCTACTCCACACTTATATTACAACCCGCCGCCACTGTTACGCTTCAAGGCTGCGTTCCTAAATTAGGGGTCGCGACATGCGTTCGAATGAAAATTGAATACGCTATCCTGCTGTCGGTTTTAGAACCTGACGAAAGTGTTAGTTTAAATAAACGGCTCCCAGTAGTTGCTTAGCGGCGACCAACATTATACTTATCTATGGCGGCGACTCCGTCCGCCTATTTTTGTATGTCCATGATTCATAACTACTATTATACCTCCACTATAAGCCCGAAATTGAAACCTTGTGATTTATTTTTATCCATTAACTTATCAATAAGTACCTACATAATATCTGGATTATTTATACAATAATAATATCTAAGACCGACATAACAGTTCTGATTAAATTTTACATGAGTACATTCATTAGCGCACCCTGGTACTAATAATGCAATATCGGCTTTAAAACAACTATTTAAGGTTCTTTTTTAGCTCTCCTTTTCTTATAGCTACTGCTCTGACGAGACAAGGCGAAGCTTTCTTCATGTCGTATGCCCAGCCGATCTTGGCGAAGAAATCCAGGAGAACAGTAGTTAGGTTCAAGGTATAGGCCAGTTCAGATGCTTTGTAGTCCCAAGGGAATGTGTGGTGGAAGTTGTGCCAACCTTCGCCCATGGCTACGAAGGAGACTCCCCAATTTTCTGATGGCATGATGAATCTAGAACAGTGAGAAGATATGTGAGTGAGTGGAGTTATGGAGTGAATACGGCAGATTGAGCGTTTTCACATCGAAAACTTAGGCGAAAATGTCTGAGATAATAAGCTATATAATTAGGGCCAATTTTTTATCGTTAAGGCAACCAATGGTTAAAAATTTATGGTATGTTGTAGGTAATCGTATTTTAACCATTGGTTTTCTTTAAACCAGTTCAAACCTATCTTTGTTGTTTTTAGAACAAATTTGGAGAGATATGAGATATGAATTTATCCACGTGCCTCTATGCCGCAAGCGCCAACCGTTATCCGCCGAATAAATAAAGAAAACCGATTTTCTCAAAATCCTAACTCACTCAACCAGCAGCCTTGGCAATCAATTGGATGCCGCTATTTAATTGAGAACGTTGCCTTCGAATTACGGGGCCAATTTAACCACAGGGCGGCGATATACATATATGTAAGCTTGGGGCAGGCAGGTTGTGACTTTCATAGTTCCAGGAAGTATTCTTTAGACTTTTAACTTAAACCTATGCAAACTATGATATAAATAAAGTTCTCTACTTAATAATATTTATAGTAAATATTTATATATATTTAAAATGCATTATATAATTATATTTGATACAAGACATGTACATATTAAACGACAACCTCAAATTAATTAAACACAATATGAATATTAAAATATTATGAAATGAAATGAAATATATTTTACAGATACACTTATTACAGGTCGTCTGAGTAATAATTTGTTTTATATTATGCTTTCTTCAATAGGCCCTGCTTAATAAACAGTTTAAACTTATTCTCTGACAAAGTAAGGACCTCCTTTGGAAGTTTATTGTAAATTTATATACCATGTCCCACGCAACAGGTACCCACCTTGGCGAGTCTGATTTTTGGAAAAGCCAGTTTATGCTTATTTCTAGTTTCCTTACCTTGTTGCTCACCAAGCCTTGGGAAAGCCTCAACATTTTTTCTGACATATCTAAGGACTTGGTAAATATATTCACAAGGAACCGTTAAGAGGCTATGCGAATTTTATTTTTGTCACTGTCACTCCAAGCGAAAAATCACGCAGTGCGAGAGGGGCGGATTCAGGGCAAAAGGAGAAAAAGTTGGTTTTATATTTTATTAAAAAAACTAAAATAGCTAGCAAAATTTCAAATATCAAATCTCTAGATATTGTTAAAACACACCTAATAAAATATGTTTTAGTTCTGTATATGGTTCCTATTCGTCAAACGAGGAGAAAAAGTGTGTTTGAAGACCTCATTTCAACAATTATTTCTATCGAGGAAAATTTATCCAAACATGTTTTTCTATTTCAAAACCCTAGATTATATAGTCAAAATGCATATACCAGAAATTTATTAAAATTTTCTGTGTATTTCATGAAATACACAGAAAAGAAACACCCGTATTTTTTTCGCATATCGCCTTAATATATTAATTTCTTTGAATTTTTCTCTTAATGAATCTCGGTGCTTCCTATTAATTTATATTAATGTTATATTATGTTACATTATTCTTTTATATAAATTAAAACATCAGCTTTATATTTAAAAGACAAGACATACATAAAAATACCTTGGTATAATCATGGACTTTTCGTCCATGGTATAATATAGTATTATAGTAAAAAAAAAAAAAACTTATACCTGATCATCACAATTAAGCCAATCAGCCAACTATAAATCCGTGGAGCAAACTAATCGCCTCTACCAAATTTCCCATTTGCCTAATTGTGATGGTCAAGTTGTAGAATATTCACATGTTGCCGGTCCCCCACTCACCTATCATAAGGCTTGTTCCCCCACAAGTGTGCGAAGCTATTGACGGACCACGTAAAGTTGAGGCTGCAGACATACCGCAGGAAGGGCTGCGACAGGACCGCGTAATCCCAGGTCTCGTCCCAGAGGAGGACAGGCACGAAGATCGGGAGCACGAAGCAGAAGGCTAGCTTGAATAGCACGAAGTATCTGAAGAAATACAACGTCATGACATTAATCCCCGGGGGTTGTAGGTGTTTCCGAGTACTTATGGATGGTGAAATGCAAGTCGCTGTCCACCTACGTGGCTACGTGGACAACAACCAACAACTGGAGGACATAATGCGCAGAAATCCAGGTCCACGCCTTTAAGTATCAGACAGGGGACTTGGTCAAAAAAGTACGGTATATCACACGTAATTTCAAAACCTGGGTTAGCGAGAATGATGTGGGTAACCTTTTATCAGATCTGAGAGAGGTAGTCAGATAGTTGAATCTTGCCACCAATTCAACAAGCCTATGGTGCAGCGTTTTGTTGACTACAAAAAGCCTTTCGACTGTGTGATTAAGGGAAGTCTATGGCATAATATCTTGTCGGAAATGGGAGTACCACACCACCTCATCTCGTTTATTGATAACCTCTACAGCAAGAACAAAGGAACTGTACGAGTCAAGAATATTTAAGCTTTGAAAAAAGACTGTCAAGGTTGCACACTGTCGACAATCGAATTCTGGAGGCTGAAAAGGAAGAATCACCATAGGTGGGCAAAGACTTTTGAACCAACGGTACGCACCTGATGATACGGCCCTGATAGCCAATAGACCAGCGAGGAAATGGAAGAACAGGTTGAAACCATGTTGAAATCAGTGAAGACTTTGGACTGTTTATCAACCAAAGTAATATGAAAGTCATGTTCGTTGATAGATCCGGTCCGTTTCACAAGACCGGTATCCTGACTGGTTGGAACAGGAATTTAACTACCTCGGCTCCCTAATCATCAGTAACGGCTCCTGTGAGAAAGAAATCGTCACAGAATCGCGATGGCGAAGAAGCAATGACTCAGCTGAGCGAAATATGACAAAAAACCGAAGTGTTCTACGCTGAACAAAAATCAACCCAATACGCACACTTCGATTTTTCATCTTTACAGTTCAGAATCCTTAACTATGGAAGCGGCTGATCTGAAGCGAATAGATGCTTTCGAGATGTGGAGCTGGTGGTGAATGATGCAAATACGATGCACAGCTCATCGGACCAATAAGTAAATTTTGGAGGAGTTGAAGATTTACAAAAAAGAACGCTTATCGTCTATTCTACTCGAAGAACACTCCAATATTTTCATAATTTGGTGCGGAGAGAACTTAGCAATGGAACGAACAATATATACTCTTCAGGAAAGTTGAAGGCGCGTGGCTATAGACAGCCTGAACTCGTTACAAAGAGTCTGGGGATCCGATGCACAAAGCATCCAGACTGGCGACAGACCGCGAGGCCTGGCGGAAGACTATCCGGACTGTAACAACTTGAGGTAGATCACGATCCTCAGTATTGAGGGACCGGCTAAGAAGGAGGTCCACCTACGTTTTATCGATGATTATTACGTAACGACGTGATGAGTGGCGAGTACATCGCCGTACTTGGGGCACAAATGTGGATAGCTTGCCTTTCGAAATACGCCGACCAAGCAAAATATGACCAAACAGGATTTGAACTCGCGATCTCCGGATTTGTGGTCAAGACTTTTGAACAACCTAAACCACAGACGCGGTGAAATTTTATTTCTTTCTACCTAAATTGGGGAAATCCTTTTTGGCTGCACCAGAGAAATTAGTATTTGTTAAGGCGAGGATTAGATTAGAAAAAAACTAGACATTTTTGACGTCAAGTGTAAGGTTGCTAAACTGACATAAAGCCTCAAAAAGTACTATGCATTGCTGCAACACTAATTAAATGATAAATCAGACAGAAATAGTAAAAGCTTTTTGGTATCAATAGAAATAATTTGCAAACTAACCCTCGAAAATAAGCTTTCGTCGCAGGAACCTCAGAATTTTGAGTGACAACTACCGATTATTTTTCGGAAACCATGTAAGCAATAAGCATACCATTGTTTTTAATTTATAATCAATCATTTTCTTAATAAAAGCCTTAGTATTCATCTATTCAATATAAATACGAATTATCTGCAAAATAACGTCACCTTTGTGGATTATTCATCACAAACGCCTTCTTGAAGTTGTAGCACAGGAAATTCGACTCTAATATTGTACGTTATAAAATTTTTCACTCTCGTGACGATATGCACGGGTGAACATCGTCTTAAAGCGATACCAAAAAAAAAATGGGGTTTTTTTCAATCCATTTACTCAACTATAACGCCATCGCGTCATCTACGTATTTCATTTTTGGGTAAAGTGTTTGATTAAGATTCTCACAGAAGGAAAACGCGATTGGGTAAATTTTCTCGATAGAATTTAATTCCGAAAATACCTCTAAATTGTTTTATTTTTTCCTGTAATTCTGAAATCCTAACTAATTTCATTGTGAAATTGCATTCAGAATGTGGATATTATGTATTTGTAAAGTCTCCTTGAAAATCTGTTTGACAAAATAGCTTAGTACATTTTATATTAATAAAAAACCGACATTTTGCTACTTTTCCACGAATCCGTCCCACTCGCACTGAGGGTTTTTACGCATATGGAGTAACAGGGACGCTAGAACTTTTACATATCGCCTTAAAGCTCTTCATCCTAGGTATCATCGTCGTTTTCCATCAGGCACGGTAGTTGCCAGGCATAAGCCCATTGTGAATAATAAGACGCCGATCACGCAGAGCCACGTTCTGAAGTCACTGTAGTCTATGTAACGGACTTGGATATTTACACACAGAGACACGCGTGGAAGAACTTTCGTGTTGTGGCATATATAGAAGACTTGAGGTCGTACCTTGTAACCTCGGTTCAGATATTTATGCTTTTGGGTGGCGATAAATTCATAAATACAATAAGAACTTGTATCTATTTATGGAAAGATTGAAAGTAGAGCCCATTCGGACCTTCGTCTGAAAAGGTTGCATAGTTCAAAATATGCAGTTTTCACGATTTGTATCCTGTAGAGAAGCCCACGTAGCAGAGTCGCGTTTCCTACGGCGTAGCAGCATCTCGTTTCTCACGGTGTATCAGAGTCTCGTTTCTCATGGCGTAGCAGAGTCTCGTTTCTCATGGCATAGCAGTTTCGTTTCTCACGGCGTAGCAGAGTCTCGTTTCTCACGGTGTATCAGAGTCTCGTTTCTCATGGCGTAGCAGAGTCTCGTTTCTCGCGGCGTAGCAGTCTCGTTTCTCACGGCGTAGCAGAGTCTCGTTTCTCACGGTGTAGCAGAGTCTCGTTTCTCACGGCGTAGCAGAGTCTCGTTTCTAGCGTCGTAGCAGTCTCGTTTCTCACGGCGTAGCAGAGTCTCGTTTCTCACAGTGTATCAGAGTCTCGTTTCTCGTAGCGTAGCAGTCTCGTTTCTCACGGTGTATCAGAGTCTCGTTTCTCATGGCGTAGCAGTCTCGTTTCTCGCGGCGTAGCAGTCTCGTTTCTCACGGCGTAGCAGAGTCTCGTTTCTCACGGTGTATCAGAGTCTCGTTTCTCACGGCGTAGCAGAGTCTCGTTTCTAGCGGCGTAGCAGTCTCGTTTCTCACGGCGTAGCAGAGTCTCGTTTCTCACAGTGTATCAGAGTCTCGTTTCTCATGGCGTAGCAGAATCTCGTTTCTCACGGCGTAGCAGAGTCTCGTTTCTAGCGGCGTAGCAGTCTCGTTTCTCACGGCGTAGCAGAGTCTCGTTTCTCACAGTGTATCAGAGTCTCGTTTCTCATGGCGTAGCAGAATCTCGTTTCTCATGGCGTAGCAAAGTCTCGTTTCTCACGGTGTATCAGAGTCTCGTTTCTCGCGGCGTAGCAGTCTCGTTTCTCACGGCGTAGCAGAGTCTCGTTTCTAGCGGCGTAGCAGTCTCGTTTCTCACGGCGTAGCAGAGTCTCGTTTCTCACGGCGTAGCAGAGTCTCGTTTCTAGCGGCGTAGCAGTCTCGTTTCTCACGGCGTAGCAGAGTCTCGTTTCTCATGGCGTAGCAGAGTTTCGTTTCTCACGGCGTAGCAGAGTCTCGTTTCTCACGGCGTAGCAGAGTCTCGTTTCTCGCGGCGTAGCAGTCTCGTTTCTCACGGCGTAGCAGAGTCTCGTTTCTAGCGGCGTAGCAGTCTCGTTTCTCACGGCGTAGCAGAGTCTCGTTTCGCACGGCGTAGCAGAGTCTCGTTTCTAGCGGCGTAGCAGTCTCGTTTCTCACGGCGTAGCAGAGTCTCGTTTCTCACGGCGTAGCAGAGTCTCGTTTCTAGCGGCGTAGCAGTCTCGTTTCTCACGGCGTAGCAAAGTCTCGTTTCTCACGGTGTATCAGAGTCTCGTTTCTCGCGGCGTAGCAGTCTCGTTTCTCACGGCGTAGCAGAGTCTCGTTTCTAGCGGCGTAGCAGTCTCGTTTCTCACGGCGTAGCAGAGTCTCGTTTCTCACGGCGTAGCAGAGTCTCGTTTCTAGCGGCGTAGCAGTCTCGTTTCTCACGGCGTAGCAGAGTCTCGTTTCTCATGGCGTAGCAGAGTTTCGTTTCTCACGGCGTAGCAGAGTCTCGTTTCTCACGGCGTAGCAGAGTCTCGTTTCTCGCGGCGTAGCAGTCTCGTTTCTCACGGCGTAGCAGAGTCTCGTTTCTAGCGGCGTAGCAGTCTCGTTTCTCACGGCGTAGCAGAGTCTCGTTTCTCACGGCGTAGCAGAGTCTCGTTTCTAGCGGCGTAGCAGTCTCGTTTCTCACGGTGTATCAGAGTCTCGTTCCTCATGGCGTATCAGAGTCTCGTTTCTCATGGCGTATCAGAGTCTCGTTTCTCATGGCGTAGCAGAGTCTCGTTTCTCACGGTGTATCAGAGTCTCGTTTCTCATGGCGTAGCAGAATCTCGTTTCTCATGGCGTAGCAGAGTCTCGTTTCTCACGGCGTAGCAGAGTCTCGTTTCTCACGGCGTAGCAGAGTCTCGTTTCTCACGGTGTATCAGAGTCTCGTTTCTCACGGTGTATCAGAGTCTCGTTCCTCATGGCGTAGCAGAGTCTCGTTTCTCACGGTGTATCAAAGTCTCGTTTCTCACGGCGTAACAGAGTCTCGTTTCTCACGGTGTATCAGAGTCTCGTTTCTCACGGCGTAGCAGAGTCTGGTTTCTCACGGCGTAGCAGAGTCTCGTTTCTCACGGTGTATCAGAGTCTCATTTCTCACGGTGTATCAGAGTCTCGTTTCTCACGGTGTATCAGAGTCTCGTTTCTCATGGCGTAGCAGAGTCTCGTTTCTCATGGTGTATCAAAGTCTCGTTTCTCACGGCGTAGCAGAGTCTCGCTTCTCACGGTGTATCAGAGTCTCGTTTCTCACGGTGTATCAGAGTCTCGTTTCTCACGGCGTAGCAGAGTCTCGTTTCTCACGGTGTATCAGAGTCTCGTTTCTCACGGTGTATCAGAGTCTCGTTTCTCATGGCGTAGCAGAGTCTCGTTTCTCATGGTGTATCAAAGTCTCGTTTCTCACGGTGTATCAGAGTCTCGTTTCTCACGGTGTATCAGAGTCTCGTTTCTCACGGTGTATCAGAGTCTCGTTTCTCATGGCGTAGCAGAGTCTCGTTTCTCATGGTGTATCAAAGTCTCGTTTCTCACGGTGTATCAGAGTCTCGTTTCTCACGGCGTAGCAGAGTCTCGTTTCTCACGGTGTATCAGAGTCTCGTTTCTCACGGCGTAGCAGTCTCGTTTCTCACGGTGTATCAGAGTTTCGTTTCTCACGGCGTAGCAGAGTCTCGTTTCTCATAGCGTAGCAGTCTCGTTTCTCACGGCGTAGCAGAGTCTCGTTTCTCACGGTGTATCAGAGTCTCGTTTCTCATGGCGTAGCAGTCTCGTTTCTCACGGCGTAGCAGAGTCTCGTTTCTCACGGTGTTACAGAGTCTCGTCCATCAGCTCTGCCATTCATTTATTGAGAATTTTCACAGACGAGTGAACCTTAAGGGGGAACGAGTCGTATCCTCTACGAAACGCACACCGTAAGATGGTTCTTCTTATTTTTGAATTACAGATATTAAAGAAATGTGATTTATGGCATTTCGCGAACATAATTTAGTGTCGGTTAGGCTTTTCCGGCAAAATTTTGTTATTTTATGCATTACGTTGTAAATGTATGGGCACACATACTTAAAAGCGTGTTTTAAGTTTGTATGCCCATACATTTAAAACGTTATGCATAAAATAATGACATTTTGCTGGAATAGCCTAACTGACATTAAACTATGTTCGCGAAATGCCATAAATCACATTTCTTTAATATCTGTAATTCAAAAATAAGAAGAACCATCTTTAGGTGTGCGTTTCGTAGAGGATACGACTCGTTCCCCCTTAAACGAAAGGAATAAAACAATTCGAAACGAACATCAATTGATTTACGGAATACGGAAGCATTTCTGTTGTTATTTTTAACGATTAAAGCATTGAATTGAAAATATCCGTTATTGTAAATATAGTGAAATCCATTCATTTGTAAACGTTGTGTTGTGTTTTTTTCAGTTGTGTAGTAAATAATAATTCTTGAGAAGCGAGTTGTAAAAAATCAAATTGGAAACAATAGTTCCAACCCGGTCTGAGAAGTATGTTCTTGGAGAATTTATTTTTAATTAAGTTTTATCTCTTGTGATGCATTCTAATCAGGGACTAGGAGATACTCACTATACTCACTATATGTATCATCCATCGATCCATCCATCAGTTTGTGTTCGTCCACTGCTGGACATAAGCCTCCCCAATATTTTGCCACTTTATTTACCTGTTTTTTTCGTTCAAAAAATACGCGATAATTGTGGGCTACCTATTGATTTAATTTAATTTTATTTATGAACAAAAATGTACAACAAATACAGTAAATATAAACTAATATTACATCAGCTATTAGTGCCAATCACGTTTTTTACTATGCTAAACAATAAATATATATTTAATATAGGAACATGATAATCAATTTATAAATTTAAACAATGCAAAGAAAAAGATGCAAGACTATGTTTACTTACTAAACTTGACATTGTTTGCGAGAATGCGGAGAGTCTAAAATATAGCTAATTTATATAAGAACAGAATCAGAAATAATGTATTGTTGGTTTTAAAGGTGTTAATAGTGGTTGTTAAGTTTTTTGTTTCTCTGTACCTCGATAAAAGTTTTCGAAAATTTCCGGACCCCACTTAAAATTAATCGCCGACCCCTGGCTTACACCATAGTTAGGCCTAAGTGAGAGTGTGTGTAGTGACGAGTGTGTATGTTCTGTTCTCTCAGATGTGAATAAAAAGGTGGGTTTACATGGGTTACAATTTTTTTATGATGGAGATTAAGAGTTAAGAGGCATAGCTAAAACTGTTAATTAGTGTTAATTGATAGTTCTTAAAGCAAATTCATAGCCGTTAACATCGTTTACAAATAAGGAGTTTGAACTGTAGACGATGTTACACAGTTACTCTAACTTCAGAAACACTAAACAGCACTTGCTGCAATCCAATCTGAATTTTATAATCAGGGTTCGTCAACAAAGAAACTCGCAGTTTGATTAAACAAAGTGTAACGACCTTTAAGAGGTTGGGGTGGGGGTCATTCTAATAGACAGGGAGCGTTCAGTCGGTAGTCCTATGCATTAAGTTACGAGACGGCACCAATTTGTAATTGTGCAGAAAAAAAAACTACTTCAAAATAAATAGGGTTGGCTGCGCGCAACCTGGAGCATTTTATTTTTGCTCCAATGCTGCAGGTTGCGCCCAGCCAGCCCTGTTTATTTTGATGTACTTTTGTTTCTACGCAAATACGAATTGGTCATGTCTTGCTGAAAATGACGCTGAATCGATTTTTTCGAATACGTCGAACTTCGATAAAATCAGGCTGATTTACGCTAGTACCAACATAAGACGCGGAAACTATATTTTTTTAAGCACCTTTTGATACGCTCTATCTTGTTACTTATACACGTGATCTTTTTATCAGATTTTTTTATTTTATAGCTGACTGTACAAAATGCTCCAGGTTGCGCTTAGCCAAACCTGTTTATTTGATGTAGTTTTTTTACACATCTCCGAATTAGTCCCGTTTTGTTACTTGATACATAGGGTTACCCACGGCAGAGAAAATAAACTCCTGTAGCCTATAAACTTTAGAGCAACAACTTTGAAGTTGTGTTTCTTTTTTCGAATATCATATTTCCAACGAAATAGATATTACAGCTAAGACACACTTTGATTTATGCAAGACAATCTCGACGTTTTGGTCAACATAAGAGTGACCTTCATCAGGGTCCGCGGGGTGCTCCGGGGCGTGCAACACCCTCGCGAGGACTGAATGTCTCCGCTCCCGTCAACACCGCGCCCCTGCTACCGCTGTTTTTTTTTTTAAATCAAAGCGTAATATCTGTTTCGTTATAATGGACAGTATGGACACTCAGCCTAATATTTGTGATATAATCATATTTCTAGTTAATTCAATTGTTTAAGTTAAATTCGCTTTAAATTCACTTTAGCAGTATTAAATTTGATGTAAAAGCATGGAAAGTTTGAAAAGTCGACTGAGTTATTATTGAACGAGCCTCGTATGTTGCTCTCCTTCGCTATGTATTTTCGCCCTCAGTGCTACGAGCGGAGAGTAGGTTTTCTCCGCAGTTTTTTGTAATAGTAGTTTATGCTACAAGGGCACATTACATTACATTTTACGCCCGTGTATCATACTACGTTTTTCAATGCATAGTGTGAGGAAATGAAAACAAATATAATCTTGTGAACTTTAGATTATGATTGGCTCAAAAGGACTGTATCCAGAGCCGTAGCCGTTAAACTGTGGAAAAAAAAGTATAACATCTATGGTACACAGGAAAGGCTGCATTTTAGCCAACCATTGTAAATAAATTAAAAATAAAGCTCTAGGGCAAAATAATCGACTTTCTGTTCGGTTTTGATGCATAAAAAGTGGGCCTTTACGAGCATTTGCATTGAAAATTATATTAAGTTTCTACTAACTTGGTATGGAACTGCACTAGCGGATCGTTCATAACATCGCTCATGTCGATCTTGCTGCCCTGCTTGATGACTTCAGGGTGCTTCTTCATCATCAGCCAGCCAACGTGGGAAAAGAAGAACCCTCGACGAGCGTCGTGAGGGTCCGCTGATGTCTCGGAGAACTTGTGGTGGACCCTGTGGTCTCGGACCCATTCGTAGATGGTGTTCTGAAACAATGTTTTGGAGAGATAAATTAAGACCACAAGGAAATTAAAAAATACGTTTTTTAGAACGGAAAAAGAGCTCCTTTTCGCACGTTACATTCTAGACATTTGTCAAATGAAAGCTAGGCTGATAAAAGTGTAACACTTCGACCGTCCCGATACTTTGGCTATAGTACCTACGTTAGAACTTCGTTCCAACCAGGTGTTCCACGCCACGACACCTCTCATTTTTAGGGTTCCGTACCCAAAGGGTAACCAACGGGACCCTATTACTAAGACTCCGCTGTCCGTCTGTCTGTCCGTCTGTCACCAGGCTGTATTTCATGAACCGTGATAGTTAGACAGTTGAAATTTTTACTGATGATGTATTTCTGTTGCCGCTATAACAACAAATACTAAAAAACATAATAAAATAAATATTTAAGGGGGCTTCCATACAACAACCATGTTTTTTTTCCCGTTTTTATAGATAATGGTACGGAACCCTTCATGCGCGAGTCCGACTCGCACTTGGCCGGTTTTTTTCATTTGTCCATGTGCGTTGGTCAAGAATGGGAATACTGGTACGTACTTTTAGTTGACCACCTTAAGAGGCCCTTTTACGCCTGAATTTTTCTTAAGATTCATACAAAAGTTAAAATTGAATGTGAAGTCAACAGCTTATTTTCTTAATATTTTTTTTTCATAAGTATTATCTAGCGGCATCTAACTACGTCTCTATACAGCCCAAAAAGCAAAATTTGATGAAACACCATCATAAATAGCTGTCAGGATATCGTGAACGTTGCTTCGTTTTTACGCAAAGTTTAGCAATTTATATAATTTGTATTTATACTGGAATTAATTTTTTTAAATATATTTTGAAATATTTTTATATCAATAGATGTCAGCGGTTTGCTAACTTCAAATACCTATATATGTCATATCATATTTTTCTATTCGCCTGATGACGACCCCACTAAGGGGTCGAAATATAGCTTTTTAAAAATGTTTAATTAAATAATTATATTTATATTTATGTAAAGTGCAGCATACAAAAATGGAAACAAAAAGAGAGAAATACAGTCGTCGTTCATGTAAAAAAGAATAAGTTTTTATACTTTTCTATAAATAATCAGTTACCGAGTTTTCGAGGATTTCTCGAAATAGATGCAAGTAATATAGCCAATATTTTTACAATCACCTTTTAATTACTTACCTACAATTTGATATCCATGTTGTATTTTTATAAAAATATATATTTTTTATATTTCTCATTTGTGTTAAATTATTTTAAAGTTTTGTGAACAATTAAAATTTTTGAAATTTATTTTACACCGTGTTATGTGGGCAAATTAAAGCTATAATTTTGTGCCAAATTGATGAGGCTGTGACATACGGACGGATGGACGGACAACTGAGTATCACCATAAAGGTTCCATTTGTACCTTTTTTTAGGTACTACGGAACCCAAAAAAGTTATTGCCCTTTACATAACCAATTCTATACAAATTTACTCACCATGAAAATAGGGCACTTTAAGTTGTCTCAGTCTCAGAAACTTGAAATTTCGTTCACAGGTAGATCTGTTATATTATAATTATAACACACGCATAAAAAACTACCCATATATTTAATTATTTAAGTTATAAATTACCAACTTAATTAGACCCTTTAGATACATAGACTTGAATATGTCGCAAGTGTCAAGTTAAGTTAGTTATTAATAACTGCAAATGGACCCTGCGTTCCGAAATAGAATTACAATGGCTCATAAGCCATTCACTTCATACTTTCGTAATCGATTTTAGCGATTTAATTCTATTTCGGACCGCAGGGGGAATAAGTTCAATACGGAACCACACCCCCGACACTTCATAGTCCACGCTCAAGTTATTTACCTACACTCTCACGCGCGCATCTGGCTTGTCCGCACACGCTTGTGTGTGTGCGTGAGCTAGTCTATTTGTTTTATGTTGTACAAGTGTTTGTGTTCAAAATCAAGAAAACAAAACAAAATACGCGCGCAGCGAACGAGTGCTACTCGAGCTCTGCCTGCCTCCAGATTTGCCACTAACTTGCGGGGGACAGCGGGGGACGTTAAATTCGCGCGGGGAGGTGAGTGTCGCTTCTTTACGTAGTAATACTTTATATTCTCTGACGGAACTCTCAGAGCTTGAGTCCCACTCGCACTTGACCGGCTTTTTTCGACATCGATATTCTGGGAACATCGACGAGGAAGGGAGGTGCAATGGGCGGAAGGATACTGCGCAGAGACAGTTGACTTTATCTCCTCCATTGGCCTGAACTGCACATATTTAAATAGGACTCGCCAGGTGTGCGGCAATAAACGGCTTTGTTTATGAGGTATAGCCCGAAACAAAAGACCTTGGGAGTAGAAATGGCGACCATCTCCTACTTACACACTATCTCAGTCTATATTCGCACCTACAGCATTAAAAACAATAGCAGTCAATGTGTATATTGTAGATCGCTCAAATTCCATTTTATACTACCCTTATCTATGAATCCTCAGATAAAGAACCAGTATGAATCCCATATACTGTGGCATAAATATGTCAGGTGTGTGTTTGGTCTATGCAGACCATAGACGCTGACGGCACAGCCCACAGCCAAAGCGGGCAGAACTTTTTGAATACCAAGATCTTTTGATTCAGGTTGTAGTCCCAGCTGGACTCACGTCCACGTTTTAAATTCTATTTGTAACGTTCAATGTTGCCATTTTGCCTTGCACGCTGTAGAATTTTTAGTGTTTTGTCATAAAACCTTTATAGCAAAAACTTAGTATGTCTCACCGAAGCGTTCTTGGGTTTCTTTTTTTGACGAACCCTAAAAATATGTAATTTCTATGAAATCTAGCCATAATATTTGGAGTTTTACTCTCTCTACTCCCCTAATCACTCTCTCTCTCTCTCGCTCTCTTCAGTATCTATTAAGCAAGCAGTATGTGGTATTTTTTTTTAGACTGTTTTATATGACTATAGATTGCGCCTACTTAGATCTCAATTTTTACATAGACAAAGCCACCAAGTTTGTTGTACCGGACCCTTGTTAATATTGTTTTGAAAGACTTCATAAGGCTGTATCTGTATAAGCAGCTCCTGATTTAAGGTTCCCTGTTCTAGGCCAACAGAACAACACTGCGCCGCCGGTAGCGAAAAATATCGAGTTTTCTAGTTCTTCGGGCTTGTAGCCTCCACTATCAAGTTCGTTGGAGCTAAGAATCTCTAAATTTGGACCTAGCTGTGAGTGAAAAAGTTTCCCTTACCTGTCCAGCAACGGAGAAGCAGTAAACCAGTAGGAGCTGAAGAGGCAACTTCGCTTTAAAGGACCGATGACACCAGTATCGATGCACTCCCCCCGTCACGCCGAACCCCGCTACGTTACCTATGAAGTAACCTGAAAATTGCAAAGCTTGTTAGTTGAAGTTGCCGCCACTGAACTTGAGCTCCTGCTGACAGCTGACTGGCACGCAGCGTGTCTGTCCGTGTCAAGGACCTTTCTCTAAGAGCGGCTTGAGCTATCAAATAAGGCTATCATACTGCTGTAAAACAAAGATTTGAAAAGTATAGATAAGCCCTCACCATACTATGACAGCATCAAAATGTTTCCACCTTTAAATGGGTGAGGCTCACGCGTTTGGAATCCGTGCTCATCTGAACACAGTGATAGTTGGACGCCTTAAGTGCACTTAAAGTTAATCATTTTAACAACTTTAGTATTATGATCAGTTTGATGACCGTAGGTAGACAGATTGCACACTCATAAGAGTGCGCGCGTCGGCATTATGTTAACGCACGCATTCAAAAACAATGCAATAGATTTTAGGTGCCAGGGCTCATCTAAACTTTTCAAATCTTTGCTGTAAAAGTGATTAGTTTCTAATAAGGTTAAACGTCAGTCGCTTAGCGCAAAGTAAATTACTTAACTTTGATTTTCCTATTTCGGAGTTAAATATTGAAAAACTTTTTGGTATGTGGCAATTGACGCCAATAGTTCAGTAGTATTGAGGTTTATAAACCATGAGTTTTAAATTTAATGCACAATAAAAATTATACATGATCTTGTTCCAAACAATGTTAAAACAGTATTTTATGTTGGTTTTGAAAATATCATGACTAATTGTGTAAACAATTTCAAACTTTTGCTTTATAAACCTCACTAATACTGAACTATTGGCTTCAATTGCCACAGACCAAAATGCTTTTAATTTTTTTTCAATGCAAGTGCTCGTTAAGGCCCACTTTTTATGCATTAAAACCGAACAGAAAGTCGATTATTTTGCCCTAGAGCTTTATTATTATTATTTTTTTATTTATTTACGAGAACTTGGCTAACCTGCAACCTTTCCTGTGTACCATAAATGTTAAACTTTTTTTTCCACTGTTTAATGGCTCTGGATACAGTCCTTTTGAGCCAAATCATAATTTAAATTTCACAAGATTATATTTGTTTTATTTCCTCGCATTTCCTGCATTGAAAAACGTAGTATGATACACGAGCGTAAGAGCATAAATTACTCGGTTACGTTTAAAACACTCGCTACGCTCGTGTTTTAAATCGTCCTCGTGATTTATACCTTTTCGCCCTTGTAGCATAAACTACTATTTTTTCATAACAAGAAAAACAAAGTAAAGTTATGCACTTTGCACTAAGCGACTGACGTTTAACATTAACGCTATTAAAAGATACGGCCTATACACACATACACACATATACGCACAAAATACACACATAAAATACACATAAAATTCCACTCGCTGATTGATCATTAAAACCTCTAAGGTACCCTTGGTAACCTACAATCTTGAAATTTGGTACGAAGGGAGGTCTTTTGGCACAAGTGAAGGAATAAATACGAAAATAATAAATTTCCAGGTATATGTATTATTTCAATAATAATTACTGTTTCTTTCACTTTATTATCTTGCATGAAGAAGAAGCTATGGAGCGGGCTATGCTTGGGATATCTCTGATGGATAAAATCCGAAACGAAGATATCTGTCAGAGATCGAAGGTGACCGACATAGCCTGCCGAATCAGTAAGTTGAAGTTGCGGTGGACTGGCTATATCTGTCGCCGACGTGATAACCGTTGGGGCCGTAAGGCATTGGAATGGAGACCACGTACAGCAAAGCGCAGTGTAGGCCGCCCTCGTGCCCGCTGGACTGACGATCTGAAGGACGTTGCGGGTGGCGGCTGGATGAGGATGACTGAGGACCGCCAAGAGTGGCGTAATATTAGGGAGGCATATGTCCAGCAGTGGACGAATACGGGCTGATGGATGGATGGATAAAGAAGAAGACATATAAAACAACTTTGCTAGAAAAGCCAAATTAACAATAAACTATGGTCACCTAATACCATAAAGGACATTTATTTAATACTTTTTTCAATGCATGTGCTCGTAAAGGCCCACTTTTTATGCATCAAAACCGAACAAAAAGTCGATTATTCTGCCCTAGGGCTTTATTATTATTATCTTTTTTAATTTATTTACAATGGTTGGCTAACCTGCAGACTTTCCTGTGTACCATAGATGTTATACTTTTTTTCCACTGTTTAACGGCTCTGGATACAGTCCTTTTGAGCCAATTATAATTTAAAGTTCACAAGATTATATTTGTTTTCATTTCCTCACACTATGCATTGAAAAATGTGGTATGATACACGGGCGTAAAAGCAATAAATTACTCGGTTACGTTTAAAACACTCGCTACGCTCGTATTTTAAATCGTCCTCGTAATTTATTCCTTTGCGCCCTTGTAGCATAAATTACTATTATATAAAGGTAAGAAAAACAATCATAATATATGTTGTGAAGAACGATCCCTATCGCATTGCATCAAAAATATGGGTTTTATCGTTCCCGTAAGCTCGCTACTGACTCGCGCGGGCTTCTGCCTAGGCTGGATCTAGATTTATTGTTGAAGGTTTTATATTGGCAATCACACCACTGGCAGCCTGCGGCATAATTTGTAAAAAGAATAGAATGACATGTTTTGTTAAAGAAACCTTACCGATTGTCTTGCGAAAATATGTTGTGTCCGTGTTTACATAATTTCGTATAATATACTTGATTGTATTCGAACGCTAGTTTTTATTAATTCTAAGTGCGCATTCTGCATTGGGGCTCAACTGAGGCCCCTTCATGTTTATTGCATCAAAGGTGTTTTTAATATTTTTATATCAAACGGAAACTAAAAATATAAAATATTATTTAATTATTATTACCGGAAAAAAAAACATTTTTCGCAAATTTGAAAAGCTGGTTACATCCTTTGAGTAATTAAAACAGATTTTGTAATATAAAGATATTAAATTTTATTTAATTGGTCCTTCGTGTTTGAAGAAAACCGATGTCAGATCCTCGAAGCGTGAAGTTGTAGGAAATAATTGCCGGGAAATTTTCCTCTGATGAGGGTGCACTTCTGCTAGCGTAGCGATTTGGTAAAGAGACGAAACGCTTTCATCAATCAAATATCTTCAAACCGTTTTAGGCTTTAGACAGGCTTTAAACTTCTTCTGTGTTACTACAAAACGATGTTTAACTTCAGACAGTGTTTAAATCTGTTGTTGTCGCCTTTTCTTTCATATCGTAAAAAAGTGACAGCAACAGATTTAAACACTGTCTAAAGTTAAACACCGTTTTGTAGTAACACCGCTTATGTCAAAAGTTTACAATACAAAAACATTAAAATACTTAAAAAAAAACCCGGCTAAGTGCGAGTCAGACTCGCGTACCTCGGGTTGCGTATTGTGGATCATAAATTTATTTATGTCATTATTTTTCGTGAATTTTTCAACCGCTTTATTTTTCCTGTAATCTTTAACTAAACACGTATTACCATATTTTTTTTCATATTTTTCGGTCCACCAGTTTTGGACATACATTTTTTAATGGTTTTTCAAGGATTTCCCGAAATAGATACAATTAAATATAGCCAAACTATATATTTTTACAATCAACTTCTTAATACTAATAATTTGATACCAATATTGTATTTTTATAAAATATTTTTTTAAATAATTATTTTACTTTTTTTTATATTTCTCATTTGTGCTTACTTTTTTAATCGCGTTTTTCTGTAATTAGCCAGTTATGATCTTAAATCGTAATTTTTTCATATCTTTCTATCTACCAGTTTCGGAGATAAGGCGGGGGCATACATATTTTTGTGTTTTTTTTTAAGAAGAAATTAGTGCCTGTCATTTTTTCATATCTTTTTTACACCGTGACATGTGGGCAAGTTAATGCTATTTTTGTGCCAAATTTGATGTCTTTATCTTGAACGGTGCTAAAGTTATGAGGCTGTGACATACGGACGGACGGACGGACAACCTAACTTACCTACCTACCTACTTATAAACTACCTACCTATAATAACATATATGGTATGAGAACATAGGAGTATATGCTTCCTTTAATACTAAATGAAATACCTACCCATACATTAGATAGACTAAAAAACTTAAATAATAATAAAAAGCGAAAAAGTGCCATAAAGCTTTATTTTCTTCAACATCAGCAGCCTGTTGCTGCGTGATGTTATATAACATAATATAAGTTAGAATTAGTTTAGTTAGTTTAGCATAAAGTTTGCGATCTCGCCATACCGCGCATAAACCATGTGGTTTTAGTTGGATGACTTTAAATTCTTAAAAATGTATGTAAATATTATTAGAGTGCAATACAAACTAGAAAATATCAATCAGAAACAAACCCAAAGACAAGAATATGAAAAAATTCCCCGGGCCAGGATTCGAACCTGCGACCTCTTGTTATCAAGACAAGCGCGCTACCAATTGCGCCACCGAGGTTCCTACCCGGACCGGTGAATTCTTCCATCATACTTGTCCACTGTTATTTTTGCTTCTGCTTGATATACTAGCTTGTACAACACATATAGAACGCTCACGAGGGCGTTATGTGATTTCACGCCTTGTTCTTAGAAACAGATGGCGCTGTCGTCGCTACAATATTGTTGCTTCAGACAGTTAAGAAATTCACAGTTCTCATTAACTAAGATTATGTTTATTTTGCGAAATCCATCGCTATGAATACTCTAAATATTATTAGAGTGCAATACAAACTAGAAAATATCAATCAGAAACAAACCCAAAGACAAGAATATGAAAAAATTCCCCGGGCCAGGATTCGAACCTGCGACCTCTTGTTATCAAGACAAGCGCGCTACCAATTGCGCCACCGAGGTTCCTACCCGGACCGGTGAATTCTTCCATCATACTTGTCCACTGTTATTTTTGCTTCTGCTTGATATACTAGCTTGTACAACACATATAGAACGCTCACGAGGGCGTTATGTGATTTCACGCCTTGTTCTTAGAAACAGATGGCGCTGTCGTCGCTACAATATTGTTGCTTCAGACAGTTAAGAAATTCACAGTTCTCATTAACTAAGATTATGTTTATTTTGCGAAATCCATCGCTATGAATACTCTAAATATTATTAGAGTGCAATACAAACTAGAAAATATCAATCAGAAACAAACCCAAAGACAAGAATATGAAAAAATTCCCCGGGCCAGGATTCGAACCTGCGACCTCTTGTTATCAAGACAAGCGCGCTACCAATTGCGCCACCGAGGTTCCTACCCGGACCGGTGAATTCTTCCATCATACTTGTCCACTGTTATTTTTGCTTCTGCTTGATATACTAGCTTGTACAACACATATAGAACGCTCACGAGGGCGTTATGTGATTTCACGCCTTGTTCTTAGAAACAGATGGCGCTGTCGTCGCTACAATATTGTTGCTTCAGACAGTTAAGAAATTCACAGTTCTCATTAACTAAGATTATGTTTATTTTGCGAAATCCATCGCTATGAATACTCTAAATATTATTAGAGTGCAATACAAACTAGAAAATATCAATCAGAAACAAACCCAAAGACAAGAATATGAAAAAATTCCCCGGGCCAGGATTCGAACCTGCGACCTCTTGTTATCAAGACAAGCGCGCTACCAATTGCGCCACCGAGGTTCCTACCCGGACCGGTGAATTCTTCCATCATACTTGTCCACTGTTATTTTTGCTTCTGCTTGATATACTAGCTTGTACAACACATATAGAACGCTCACGAGGGCGTTATGTGATTTCACGCCTTGTTCTTAGAAACAGATGGCGCTGTCGTCGCTACAATATTGTTGCTTCAGACAGTTAAGAAATTCACAGTTCTCATTAACTAAGATTATGTTTATTTTGCGAAATCCATCGCTATGAATACTCTAAATATTATTAGAGTGCAATACAAACTAGAAAATATCAATCAGAAACAAACCCAAAGACAAGAATATGAAAAAATTCCCCGGGCCAGGATTCGAACCTGCGACCTCTTGTTATCAAGACAAGCGCGCTACCAATTGCGCCACCGAGGTTCCTACCCGGACCGGTGAATTCTTCCATCATACTTGTCCACTGTTATTTTTGCTTCTGCTTGATATACTAGCTTGTACAACACATATAGAACGCTCACGAGGGCGTTATGTGATTTCACGCCTTGTTCTTAGAAACAGATGGCGCTGTCGTCGCTACAATATTGTTGCTTCAGACAGTTAAGAAATTCACAGTTCTCATTAACTAAGATTATGTTTATTTTGCGAAATCCATCGCTATGAATACTCTAAATATTATTAGAGTGCAATACAAACTAGAAAATATCAATCAGAAACAAACCCAAAGACAAGAATATGAAAAAAGCAGAAGCAAAAATAACAGTGGACAAGTATGATGGAAGAATTCACCGGTCCGGGTAGGAACCTCGGTGGCGCAATTGGTAGCGCGCTTGTCTTGATAACAAGAGGTCGCAGGTTCGAATCCTGGCCCGGGGAATTTTTTCATATTCTTGTCTTTGGGTTTGTTTCTGATTGATATTTTCTAGTTTGTATTGCACTCTAATAATATTTAGAGTATTCATAGCGATGGATTTCGCAAAATAAACATAATCTTAGTTAATGAGAACTGTGAATTTCTTAACTGTCTGAAGCAACAATATTGTAGCGACGACAGCGCCATCTGTTTCTAAGAACAAGGCGTGAAATCACATAACGCCCTCGTGAGCGTTCTATATGTGTTGTACAAGCTAGTATATCAAGCAGAAGCAAAAAATAACAGTGGACAAGTATGATGGAAGAATTCACCGGTCCGGGTAGGAACCTCGGTGGCGCAATTGGTAGCGCGCTTGTCTTGATAACAAGAGGTCGCAGGTTCGAATCCTGGCCCGGGGAATTTTTTCATATTCTTGTCTTTGGGTTTGTTTCTGATTGATATTTTCTAGTTTGTATTGCACTCTAATAATATTTAGAGTATTCATAGCGATGGATTTCGCAAAATAAACATAATCTTAGTTAATGAGAACTGTGAATTTCTTAACTGTCTGAAGCAACAATATTGTAGCGACGACAGCGCCATCTGTTTCTAAGAACAAGGCGTGAAATCACATAACGCCCTCGTGAGCGTTCTATATGTGTTGTACAAGCTAGTATATCAAGCAGAAGCAAAAATAACAGTGGACAAGTATGATGGAAGAATTCACCGGTCCGGGTAGGAACCTCGGTGGCGCAATTGGTAGCGCGCTTGTCTTGATAACAAGAGGTCGCAGGTTCGAATCCTGGCCCGGGGAATTTTTTCATATTCTTGTCTTTGGGTTTGTTTCTGATTGATATTTTCTAGTTTGTATTGCACTCTAATAATATTTAGAGTATTCATAGCGATGGATTTCGCAAAATAAACATAATCAATGTATGTAAATTTAACTATGGAAAAAATAGTTGACGGTGAAAGTTGTTGCTTCTTGATGGAACGACATCTTGCAATAAAATAAAACTCCTTGGTACAGGGTTCCACAAATATAATTATGTTTAATTACCTTTTAAAGGTTTGCTACCGGTTTCGTTGTTTTACGACATCATCAGGCACTGTATAAGGTGTTAATAATACATTTTGTAAAACCACGAATTTTATGTGTTTACATAAACAGGACTTGGTTTGATAATAACTTAGTTATTATTCTAAATATTATTATCAAACCAAGGGATGATACGAGACAGGCAATTGCCATTTCGGCCGAGGCATATATAGTGCTTTTCTTAAACATACGCGGAAATATTATCATTACTTTTGAATAAAGTGCTTTTAATTTATTATTAACCAAATAACAACGACCTCCGCTTTACAGCCAATTTTTTTTTTTTACGGTTTGTGCCGAAAGGTAAACGCATCTGTGGCTATACAGCCACGAGAACGCAATGTGTACGATAGATGAAAGAGTTCTAAATTCAAACAGCACACCGTTTCATACAACATTGCTGTTGCGCTCTTCGTTCCAAATTCAAAGAATGCGCCGGGAAGTGATTTTGGTTTTTCAGTCTACGTAAATATGATACTTCGCGTGTTCTTTATTCAAAAGTAATGATAATATTTCCGCGTATGTTTAAGAAATAGTATATTTCATTACGAGTGCGGAAAGCCTGTCATTGCAAAGAGTTCCGACAAATGACTACCCGAGCCGAGGCGCAGCCGAAGGTGAGGGTTGACAGTCGGAACAAGTTGCAATGACGGTTCCGCACGTGTACTGAACAACTATTTTTAATACAGTTGCGAAAAAATTATGCAATTTAATAAAATAATAAAAACACAATAAACTCAACTAACTAATACTCCACGCAATAAATTCGTAGTATGTAGATATGTAGCAACTTTTTGACTTTTCCGGTAAAATGTTCTCCAAAGCATTTTGTGCAATTATACTGAGGTGGTGTCAATTCAAATAAAATATCGTCGAAATTACTCATTTTGTGCAACAAACAACTAAACCCGCAAAGAAAATTTTTGGAAAATGGCGCCAACCGTAAAAGAATATAAGCAGAGATTTTTTTTTGTTTTCTTCACCCATTCTGGGTAGGTAAAGGGAACTATGCCCATACAGCCAAGTCTTCAGTAGAATTTTTTTATTGATATGAAATGAAAATGAAATTTAATTAGATGAAATGAAATGAAACCTAACCTAACTTATTGAATCAAATAATTAAATCTGATATTGAAACAAAATAGTAGCTTCTTTTTAGAAATATTTGAATGAATCATAAAAACTTTTTTTTTTAGTAAAAACTTCGTGGTTGGTTTTTTCTTTTTAATAGACATTATTTTGACAGTTGGGAAAGAGAACGCACGAGTTCGGAAAAGGTAAAGAAAAAGCTCGAGTATGTAATAGCCCACATCCCGAACGCTATACGTTCCTGCAATACGCCACTTTTTGAGCAACTGTATTAAAAAATATATTACGTACTAGAGGTCTTTTTACTATGTCTTTACTCTATAAAGACCGATGGTACCGAAGCAACACTTTTGCCGACTTCTTTCTTCCTGAAACATTATGTTATCTAGAAGTCGGCGTATTTCCTACGATATAGCAACATAAAAACCAATATAAGAACGCCGACTTCTAGATAACATAACGTTTCAGGAAGAAAGAAGTCGGCAAAAGTGTTGCTTCGGTACCATCGGTCTTTATAGAATTATTATTAACTTTTTAGTGAATGACTGCTGTTACTATTGAAGTCGGTTGCTATTTTTTTGTTAAAAGTTTATTTTATTTCACATTTTTTAGTGTTGCTGGGTTAAATTGTGAAATATGGGTAGTTCTTGCAAACGTGGTTTTAATATGAAACGAAGTTTAAGTGAGTATAAGTAGCTATGTTTGAGTAGCTTTCTGCTATCAATCTCGAGTTATGTGCTGTCATTCGAGTTCTACGGTGATGAAGCCAAGATCGAAGGTCAGGTGGGTACACTGGCAATTTTCAAGCAATGCCCTGCAATGAGCACCATAACACAAACTGATTGCCGCAATCCAAAGTTATGTGCTGTCATCCGTTGAGGAGTTCTATGGTGATGAAGCCAGGATCGAAGGCCAGGTGGGTAGTCTGGTAATCTCCAGGTAATACCCTTGAATTAGCACCCTAACGCAGTGATTGCCGCAATCTCGAGTTATGTGCTCTGATCCGTTGAGGAGTTCTATGGTGATGAAGCCAGGATCGAAGGTCAGGTGGAATAATGATGATTTTCAAGTAATACCTTGTAATCAGCACCCATGCACAAAGCGATTACCTCAATTTCGAGAGGTATGCTGTCATTTTCTGAGGAGTTCCACTGCCTATCTCTGAAGACCTTCATCAGATCATGACCAAACCCAAAATGGGACCTACCTGGAAGTACACTCTTTCAAACAAAAAAAGAATTTTTCAAATCGGTTCAGAAATGACGGAGTTATGGAGTAACAACGCCAAAAAAAAAAAAAAAAAAAAACATACAGTCGAATTGAGAACCGCCTCCTTTTTGAAGTCGGTTAAAAAGAACTTATTTGTCTACATTGTATTTTGATCGAGCGGACCTCGGTCGCTCAAGTACTATATATTTGATTGGCGTCTATAAGCACAAATGCAAGAACTGAAATATTTTCATTGCCGTTTCAATTTGTCTATTAAATATTAATTATTTATTTTGTAAATGATATTTCCGTTTGTCAAATAGATTTAATTATTGATTCTCAAAATTAATTGATTTCAATTTCAATTGGGCCAATTATTAAATATATATTCTATTAGTTCCCATCCATCGATATTGATATTATTGATCAAACCAAACCATTTCCGTTAACGTTTCTAGGTTAATTTTGTTATTCTGTAAGGTTTCATTTTCATTTTAGAAATGTAAACGGAAGTGAACTTTCTGCGTGTTTATTTCTGAGTATCTAACCCCTCGGCCACAGCTTCAGGCTTTGAGAGGCGCGCCAAGCGGTTCTTCTTGCGACAGCGCCGGCGGAGAGAACAAATGTATGAAGTTGTATAGAGCCGGCCATGGGTCGCATCTCGCGCGTCTTCTCCGGCTTCGAGTGACTTGTGCTCTCGCGACGGCGATGTGCGGGAAGGTGGGGAGCCGCACCAGTGATCGAGCGCACAGGACGAACCTAGTGTCGAGCGCTTTGAGCGAGCGAGCGCGCTATATATCCGATGCGGTGGAAGGCGCCGACGGGTGTCGTGGCAGGGCAAAGCCCGTCGCAAAAACCGCCTGGAAGCGCAGCAAGAAGCGCCGCCAGAAGCCTGAAGCTATGGCCGAGGGGTAAAGGTGCCGGAACTGGGAGAAGGGCATACATTTATTCGCTTTTGGACGGTCAGGTGCCATCGCTAACCTCGGGTGGTCGATCCAAAACTACTATCAAATCCTGTTAGTTTCCAAAGTAATAATTTAGAGTAGTCCAAAAAAGTGTATTTTCTTAGCGATCGTTTAGAAATTATAGTGAAAACGTAGTGATTCCATTTATAAGTATATAACAGTTCATCTGAGTTATTTTATTGTTCAATTGATTTTAATTCAAATTACGTAACATTATATCTTTGCAGTATAGAAACGCAGAAAGAAAAGTAAATCTGGATGTGAGGAGCTCTGAACCGGGATTCGAATCACGGTTCAGAGCTCCTCAAATCCAGATTTACTTTTCTTTCTGCGTTTCTATACGCATTGATTTAATGTTAATTTATATCTCATTGCGATGGATAAATCGCCAAGTGTTCAAACATAGAAATTTATTTCTGTCATAGTTCCAAATTACGTAATTTCTTTTGTGTATGAATGGGACAATAATAAGCTAACAACAACATTAATTTAATTTTTGAAGTGTCAGTTGTAAAAAATAATTTCGAATCTTATCATGGAAATGGATGGCATTTAGGACGAAATGTTTTTGAATATTTAATTTCTATAATCAAACTGAAAATAAAATCAAAATTTAATACGTAAATGTAAAACCTTGAAATGAACTTTCAAACAAAAATAAATAATTGAAATAGCTATTGAATTACAGGAATTATGAACTCATACGAACACTACTCTTACTAACACTAGTCTATAAGTTATTTTGTATTACTAACACTTGACCCTTTCCGAAATAAATGATTTTATTATTATTATTATTAATCTGTGAGAAAATTTCGACAATTTCATTGGTAAAGACTTATTATTATAACATTGAGGTACCTAATTGAAAGAAAACTTATGTAAAGCCTGACCAAGAAAACAAAAAACCTGGCCATATTGCGGAATTAATTTTTTAACTAATTTTTTCTACTGGCAACCTCAACTTTAAAACGTCATTATGTCGATTGCTGTCAAAGTGTGGTATCCTTTTTTCGTGTGTGCTGTCAGAGTGTTGCAATCATAAAATAAAAATCATAAAAGCAAATGAGCAGGTTTTTCTTTTTCCTGGTCAGGCTTTAGTAGTTGGGATCATAGGTACTTACTAAAAGCGACAGTCTGCCATTTTGGTAAATACCCAGCATAAGTGTAGTACACGAACCATACAACAGCGACGACGTGGAACATTGTGATGAAAAGTATATTAGTCCATCTCAAAGGAGTGATGAACCCCACCCTTTTTTCCCATAGTCTTATCTGTGTTAAAAATGGCCCCTCGTTCTGTGGTACCAGTTCGTCATAACATGAGGGTGTATCTTGTATGTAGGCATTTGTGTGATTTTCACTTTTCAAGGTAGTTTCATATTGTTTGCATTCTCTGTCTGTGTAAGTCTCTGTTACAGTTGAAGACAACATCCTGAAACAAAATAAAATTGGATTAAAATGTGATGCGAAAAGGGTAACGACTTATGAGCATTGATATAACAAAAAAAGTCAACAACAAGGAACCCTTATAGTTACGCCATGTCCGTCTGTATGTCTGTCTGTTTGTCCGTGGCTTAGCTTAGAGACTATTAGTACTAGAAAACTGTAATTTGGCATGGGTATACATATCTATTACGCCGATAAAGTGGTACAGTAAAATTTTGAAAAAGATTTTTTTTAGGGTACCTCCCCTACACGTAAAGTGGGGATGATTTTTTTTTCTCGTCTATCCCCTAGTGTGGGGTATCGTTGGATAGGTAATTTAAAAATATTGGGGTGTGAGAAGACCATTTTTCGATTCAGGGTTCCGTTTGCGAAATATTAAGCTTAAAAGAGTTAATTTTTGTTAGAGTCAAGTGCCCCCCCCCCCCTGCCAGCGAAACGGTTGTATTTGGAGACGTGAAAAAATCACGGCAGTAGTATACATAACGAAATTAAAAGGAAAACTATCACAGCTAAGTAGGCTTTACAAGTTAACGAGTACAGATCGCGCCAAAATTTAGTTCCCTCTAAACATGGGGCGATTTGAATCAGCAGGAACAAAATGTATGGGCCGTTCTTGGGAAGAGCAACTTCCGAGCGTACTAGAAGTTTGGCGCGATCTGTATTAGTCGACAAACTTATAAAATGTACTTGGAGAAGAAGTCCGCATATTGTACAGGGCAACTACGGAACCCTACACTGCGAGTGGCCCGACACGCAATTGGCCGGTTTTTTATATCTTCCACTGAATAATGAGCCTGCTGTATAAACAAGCGCCACCCAACGACATAGAGAGCAACGAGCTAAAGCAGTAGTGCGAGTGAGACAAGCGAATCAAAGTAGGGTCCATTTTACTTGATTTTGTAGTATCTACCTCCATTTATTAAGTTTATATTATTATCGTCCGTGCAAAGGTACCCGGTACTCCAGGCCCGCAGTGCGAGAGGGATAGAATCGGGGAAAATTTACAAAAAGTCGGTTTTAAATTAATATAAAATAGCTATGAAAAAAGTCTGTATGCTATACCAATTTGTCAGAATATCAAAAAAAGTGTAAATTTAGACCTCATTTTAATAATTATTTCTATCAAGTGAAATTCCTCCAATCGCGTTTCTGATAGACCAAAATCTAGAAAAAGGTTTCAAAATAGTTTTACTAATTTATTTAACCTGATACTTCTTTTAAACAGCAGATAAATAACTTCAAAAAGTATCCATTTTGACGATATACCCCCTCGTGTCTCCTACGAAACGCACAGAATTAATAATATTAAATAAATCGCAAACATAGTTTATTGTCAGTAAGACTTTTCCGGTACCCGTTGTTTGTTTGTTTGTCCGGTTTACGTTGTAAATGAATGGGCACACATACAAAACATGCTTTTAATGCATAAAACAACAACATTTTGCCGGAAAAGCTTAACTGACATTATACAATGTTCGCGAACTGCCATAAATCACATTATATTTAATATCTTTAATTTATAAAAAAATTGTTCAAAAACAAAAACCCGACTACTGTAATATCACGCTCTTAAAAGTATGAAACAAGAAAATATTCTCATCTGAAATTGTTATGTACAAACGAATCAATATTTATCGTCCATTAAATAAACAACTTACACGTAATACATTTCAATGTATTTAATAAATATTCATAGTGATGTTCTTACTATAGTAAGCGATCATAAGATCCTCTGAACATCACTAGAGGATAGCCGTGGTCTTATGCCACCTACCCTAAAAAACAATACATTCTAAGAGTATACTGTTATATATAATATACTTATATATATATATTTTGGAAAGGATTGGAGTGACGCTTGATTTTATAGAAATTATTCCCAATTATCGGGTGCAGGCAAGCAAAGCCGCAAGCAACAGCTAACAATATATATTTTTTGAAATGTGCAAATCAAGCCTTTTTATTTGATACCCAATGCGGCATAATTAAGTCATTTTTTTTTTCAGTTCATGAGTTTATGCCCTCTAGAGGGCGCTATATTCAATTTAATATAACGTAATGTATTCTATAATTAGTGGACGATCAAGGCGCTTCCAACGATACCTCATGTATCAAATTACGATAAGTAATTTAGATGTTATGAGGGAACAGATGAACATTCATACATACATACATACGTACATACCGGTCAAAATCATAACTCCCCTTTTTGCTTCGCCGTAGTCAGGGAAAAAATAAGAAGAACCATCTTAATTTGTGCGTTTCGTAGCGAACACGAATCGTTGTTAAGTTTATTTATGTAAGGTTATGATATGAGTATGTGGTTTTACAGATTATGATTCTTTCAAGCTTTCGCTTGCGGCTTCCCCGCGTTTAGTTTTTGTGTAGATCGATCGAATTATGATTGTTATTTTGGATTATGAATATTACTTAATATTTCTGTGACATGGCAACATGTCTAGAGTTATTATAATACACAAAGCGGGTCAAGACAATAGAAGGTAAGGTATCTTCTGAACAAGGAAACAACCAACTCAATCAATCAAAATTCATGCTATTATTTGCGGCTAAATAAAGATTTCTTCCGTGTATTAGGGTGGATCGAATTTCCACTTTTTTCATATTTCACATCGTTATAGTGAAATTATTTTGAATCGATGTATAAAATGAAAAATACTGGACTACATCTTAACACGTTCATGGACAGTACCGCCTACAGACGTCACGACGAATTCCGGAATACGACAGCACGCCTGTTGACGATCGATTTTTCGTTCGCATAAATACAGTACGTCTCATGGCGATCGTTTATCCTTACTGGTACCTATGAGTACCATATATACTGGTATAGTGCGCGCCAATCTTTTAGTCGCCTCTGATTGAGTTACGAGTGCAAGCTTGCGCAGGTAGAGTCAAGGAAACAATAATATAAACGGTTGATTATTTAATGTTTACTATAAGTGGGAAGGTGTACTTGTTGTACCTACCTATTTAATATATTTTTATTATTTTAGTGCAATCTTAACTGTTTAAATAAAACAAATTAATATAAACACCATTTTCCTACATTGTTGCCTTAAAACGCTATAACGATCGCGAGGCATAACAACAACAATAAACTTTAACAAACTAAATCAACAAAACAACAAATAAAGGCAACACAAACAGATTCAACGATTAACTTAACGAATCATATAATTTTTCCACGAACGTACTTTTCATGCAACGCGCGCATGTGTAGTGTACGGACGTAGCACTAACACTAACGCATAGTGTTGACACCTGCTAAATGGCGAGCGGGGGGTATGAAGCGGCACGCCGGCGGGTGTGCTCCGCGCCCTCGCGCCTGTAACGTCCCCCTGACACCGTAAAACGGCTATTGCGTCGCCTCTTGCGTCTATCTTCAGAGGCGACTAAAAGATTGGCGCGCACTGTACTGTCACCGCAGAAGTGATTTGAATGGACCTACAGTCACAACAAGAGTTCATAAAGTATACAATAGTTTATAGTGTCATATACACAACTGTCATATAACATAGGCATTTTGATATGTGTTGTGACAGTACGCCTATACCTAGGCAATGTATGAAAAATTGATAATGTCACAGCAGGGTAAAACAATGGGTTAATACTGTCCATCAACGTGTTAAGCTGCCACACTTGATTCAAAGTTATACAAAAATTAACAAAATGTATGGAAGAAAAAGATTTATTTTGCTTGTTGTTTTTGTATTTTTTTAGTTGAAGATTTATGTAACTAATTCACAAAAAATCTGTCATAAACATTATGTTGTGTTTCAAGGTTGTACGAGTACGACAGAAAAATGTAATAAAATGCCTGAAATGAAAATTTCTGTGAATTTACAGCTTTTATTTAGTTTTAGACGTGTTAAGAGGCTATGCGAATTTTATTTTTGTCACTGCCACTCTAAGCGAAAAATTGCGCAGTGCAAGAGGAGCGGATTCAGGGCGAAAGCAAAAAAGTTGGTTTTATAGTTTTTATAAAAAAAACTAAAATAGCTAGCAAAATTTAAAATATCAAATCTCTAGGTATTGTTGAAACACACCTAATAAAATATGTTTGAGTTCTGTATATGGTTCCTATTCGTCAAACGAGGAGAAAAAGTGTGTTTGAAGACCTCATTTCAACAATTATTTCTATCGAGGAAAATTTATCCAAACATGTTTTCCAATTTCAAAACCCTAGATTATATAGTCAAAATGCATATACCAGAAATTTTTCAAAATTTTCCGTGTATTTCATGAAATGCACAGAAAAGAAACACCCGTATTTTTTTCGCATATCGCCTTAAGTAAAGAATACTTTCAATGCCAACTTTTTGTCAAGAAGTTACATAAAGCTTTAACTAAAAATATGCAAGAAAAACAAAACGAGCAAAAAAATATTTTTCCCCCATACATTTTGTTAATTTTCTTAAAATTTTAAAATTTGTGGTAGCGTGTCAGTAGTCCAACATTTTTTATTTTAGCATTTCAAACATCGATTCAAAGTATTTAGTATAATGTTTTGTTTAGTATAAGGTTTTTGGGATTTCTCTTTTATTTTAGGATTATTTAGTTTTAAATTAAGTAACTTTTTTGTTATTTAAGTTTTGAATATATTATAGCATAATTACAGGATAAAATAAATCCAAGTACTAATTACAGTATTACGATGTGACATTTGAACAAAAGTGGAAATTCGATCTACCCAAGTGGTTATCTCCCAATCAAAATCCGTGCTCCCATGGACCTGCCATTGGCTCTATAATATACCTATAAAGGTTTATTGGTAATTAGATACAGTCCTTTGAAGGTGTAATAGTGGAGGTAGGAAGTAACTCAATTAACCCTGTAATGCCTAATCCACATGTTAACCGTAGTTGAGAAATTTTTCAATAAAATTTCTACTAAATATTAATAATAATTCATATTTATTACCTTTTTATTTATAATTACACAATATAACTTGAAATATATATAATAAAGAAAAGAAAATTGAAAACTTGAAATATATTTCGGCCCTTAGTGGGCCGTCATCAGTCAAGTATTAAAAAAATTACGAATATACCATAGTAATAAAAAAATAAAAAATAAAAAATATAAAAAATAAAAAATAAAAAATAAAAAATAAAAAAGACAATATTTTTACGCACTACTTAAAAAAAAAACCACAGCCTATATTCATCAAATTTTTTTGTCATTTCTACAACATGCTGCTCTGTTGGAATTGGACAAATGTCCACGTAGCAGGTAGGTACATATTATAAAAATATCTAACCCCAATAACATAACTCTCATATTGGCTCTGTGAGCAATTTCGCAGCCATCGGGGTTTTATTGAACATTCTAATAAGTTGAAACTAAATATTTGATGAGTAAATTACATTTTGAACTTCAAAGTACAGTAGTGGAGTCGTTGAAATCTGTGAAAACTAGGAGGTTCGCTTCGTTCGTCGTCGCACCTATTTTTGACTTTTGGTGAAAGATTTTCGATTTCATACTTTACGATCTGCCCAATTCAACGATCTGCCCACGACATAACCACAGTAAAAGCAAAGACAGTAGGGAATTTGAACCGAATTCCCGAGTTAAATACCTACGCGCCACCGAAGCTTTAGGGCTGTCGCTCACTCATATCATAACTTGGGTTTTTCGAGATACGATAAGACTCTGCCGTTTGATTGAAAGTACCGCGCGCCGCTCCACCGATTGGTTGGCTAGACTTGCTTGCGGCGGCTCGGCGGCGCGGCGGCGCGGCGGCGGCGACGGCGGCGACAACCGACAAAAAAGTCAAATTCAAATTCAAAGAAACCTGCCTTTTGTTCTGACAAGCGTACTTAAATCTATTAACTCTTTATTTTGCCCTGGTAACAGAAAGTATGAACATACATAAAAAGAACGCGACAATTTCAAAAATTTAATTTATAATGTAAGTAGGTACTACTCTTGAGTGATATTTTTTAGTCTTACCTTTTGAACATCAGCCGGAAGTCTAAAATAGGCAAATTCTTTTTTTCGTGATGAATTTAGACATCCAAATGCGCAACAATATCTTTGCGACATCGTGATCAGTGGGCCTATTATGTATCTCTAGTTGCCTTCTGGACTGGGTGTCTATCATCAAAAACATAGATATACTATCGAATTCCGATTGTGTAAGGATATGTTCGCATTTGAAGTGACGACACAGTTTGTAAATAGTTCAATACACACTAAAGGCAATTTTGAAATTTCACTTTTTATCTATGTTTTTGATGATAGGCACCTCGTTCAGTTGGCAACCAAAGATACAGAATAGGGGGGCTGGTCGGCACAGAGTTTACAAACGTTCGCGTCCTATCGCCTGCTTACGTCTGCGCGTACTGGCAAGCGCGGCGCGGCGCCGCGACCCCAGCGATTGACGCTTCATTTCTGCTTAGACGGCGTGTAGAGCACGCGTCTGTGTGTGTGAGGCTCGAATCGTAGTGCTTCCAGGTAATTTCCCTACTGTCTTTGCGTATACTGTGACATAACCTCTGATGGGGGTGAGTCATATTATGACAAAGACAGGTGAGAGAATAATGCATACGCCCAATAGTTCTGTGCGCCCAAGAGAGGATGTGTTACATATTTCGACGGGTGCTACACGGTAAAAACTAAAGTGTTAATGTAAAGCAATTTGCTTCAGATCGAGAATTTATTGATTTCGGTATCAGGAACAAATTTTCATCAGTATTTAATATTGTTAACAAGTTTACATTGGTTAAGGAAAAAATCAGTGAAGCAAAAATATTAATATTATGTACCTAGTATTCCTTTATTTTATTTCAACATGTGTAAGCTTAAAAATGCATGTTTCTGCAATGAAAAACATTTTTTTGACGTCAATAAATTCAACAGCTATTTTAGTCCGAAAAAGATGCGCCCGCGCACACCGACATCCAGATACAATGATATTCCATAGCCCAATGGAATATCATTGTCCAGATACCACATTTTCCCTCGGTATGGGGCCGTCATCATTCGACTGATATATATTTTTTTTATTGTTTTACTACTAATTAATAAACAAAATAAATAAATAAAGCTTAATAAAGCAAAATATAATATATTTATTACCGTTTTCTATCCAATTTTCAGTACTAACATTTTTGCATTTTTTTTAGGATTGACAAATCCAAATTATGTAATTTCTTTTGTGTATGAATGAGACACTATTAAGCTAACAGCAACATAAATTTCATTTTTGAAAAATGTCAATTGTAAAAAAAATATTATGAATCTTATCAAGGAAATGGATGGCATTTAGGACGATCTGTTTTTGAAGATTTAATTTTTATAATCAAACTGTAAACAAAAACAAAATTTTATACGTAGATATTAAACCTTGAAATCAACTTTCAAACAAAAAACAAATCATTGAAATAGCTATTGAATTACAGGAATTATGAACTTATGAATCTGTAAGGAAATTTCGGCAATAAAGGTAAAGACCTATTTTATCTACAACGTGAAATTTAAGTCATTTTGTTAACGAAAACTGGTGCATGATAGTACTCGTCCATATGAAAAACTTTTACTATGAAGCCAACCCTGAAATCGTGAAAAAAAAAATCAACTGTTTCTTACATTTGGGTCGAGTAGGAATTTAACTTTTCTATGGAACAGCTGATATTTTTTTTACGATTTCAGGGTTGGCTCCATAGTAAAAGTTGTTTATATGGACAAGTACTATCGCCAGTTTTCGTTAACAAAATGACTTTCACGTTGTATACTAATAATAAACCTATGCTCCTTGAGAAATTTTCATTTAAAATCCTTTCAAACCTTACTCACATTCTGGGTACTTGTTTTATGTTAATTTTGCTAGTACAATTTTCGCCAAAATATCTTTTTCAGACGCATCTTAAATTTTTGTAACACTTACCTACAAGATTTAGACTTGTTCTCCGTAAGCTATAAGCCACCAATGTTTTAAAATAACCATCTAATCGTAATTGTTTACCTTTTAAATTTAAAATTCAATTAGATATTTATATGCTTTTTATTCATAACCTTCTGCGCCTTTTGCGTTATTGTTAATGTCTATGTTATTTGTGTTTTCCTTTACACTATTTCTATATTAGTTTATTTTGATTGTGTATTTTAGGAACCTCCAAGTCTATTATCTACTATTGTTATGTGTACCAATATTTTTCTGTGTGATTAGTTTGTGTTCTCAATAAAACAAAATTAATATTAAAATAAATAAAGTACTTGTAGTAAAAAAGTGTATCTGTACATTGAAAATTTTTGCGAAAATTTAAATGAAATGGGTTATTGGGACCATCCATAAATAACGTCACACGAATTTGTCCATGTCACATTTGTGTGACTCCCACTCCCCTGTGACGTCACATATTTTTCAATATTTAGTTTAGAATTTGTAAAATTAAAACAGCACTTCCAAAATATTTATATGTTTCTATTTAAAATAAAAAGAGATATTTTAGAAAATCGTTACAGTTGAAGTTTAGGATGTTTAATACTTTAGATTTATACATATGACGTCACGAAGCTTGTCCCCCTTTTCACACGATGTCACACTTGTTGGCCCCCCCCTCCCTCTTAACGTGTACGTAATTTATGGATGGCCCCTTAGTATGGTACTGAAAGGAGTTATTAGTATTGTACTGAAGCCAAAAATAAGATTTTTAGAATTTTAGACTGACTGATAGTAAAATAGTGAGGGTTTATTTTTTTAATTTTTAGTTGGTTCGATTCCCAGGCGAGACAAGCAAATTTTAGAAGATCTTTGAATGCAGTTTTGTTTCTTTTAAAAAATAAAGGAATGTTTTCTTTCAGTAAAATGAGCTAATTAAAGGATTTAAGATAGTTCCCCTCCAGGGCCCTTGAATTTTTTCCACCCTGTATATGTTCCGTTTTAATTTGAGAACTCAACGGATTTGGATGCGGTTTATTTTATTATCATCTTATTGATCTTGGGCAACATATAGGCTATAAGAAGGGTGTTGATAAAATAACCACCAAGCAAAAACGGTGCAAAGAATGAATAAACGCGGGCGGGGCCGCGGGTTTAAGACGATTTCGCCTTACTTATTTTTCGGGAAATTGTTAGTTGAAAATATTATTTTTACGCAAAGAATATATTTTTGATGGTCGTAGATTGTGGCCAACTGGACATTATTTATAACATTTTCAACCAACAATTTTACGAAAACTGAGGAGTAGAACACCCGTTTATGAACGTCAGGTGCGTCGTCTGGTAATGCTACCTCAGGGTCAATCAGAGGCCACAAGGATAAAGGGGGTGTGATTTAAGAAATATGGACGGGACTTATTTTTGTTCACTGTTGTTGATTGGCTCTCTAGTGGTGTTCTAATAGATTGAGCTAATTGGAGCGCAGAATCGCGGTGTTATAATGTAATATTATAACATCGTATAAACAATGTGGGTACTTATAAAACCGCTTTTGTTGTTGTAATTACCTTATTATTGTATGGGAGTAGATAAAATACAATTATTACTTTGGTTGTTTGTATACAAATTTGCTATGTATGTAGTTCTACAGCCGAGCATCTGCAGTAGAAATGCTTTGCAACACGGCTGTCCGACACCTACAGAATTTGAGGACACACTAGTACTCCTATAATTTTTTATTTTTTATTTTTAGAACGAACTGTAAATAATTCACATTATTGAAAAAAACTTACTTTTTTGACGTTTGGTGTTATGGAATAAAACAATCTTAATAAATGATTTCCACATACGTAACGTTGCAACAAAGTATGTTTGACCTTAACTCGTTCATTGATGCGCCATTTGCAAACCATGATATGCGGAAAATTGCATAAAATATAAAATGTACAGTAGTCAGCAGTTCAAGCTTCCTATTTGTAAACAATTTTAACGTCTGTGACGCCATCGCTACGTCCCGCAACAAAAACCGCCAATAGGTAGTCTGTCATGCTGACGTCTGTACATTACATAATTCCGTTTGCCTGTAATGCAGCTATTTGCTTATTTTTACATAGTAGATATCCCAAATAGCGTGCGGTAGTACTATTTTTGAGTAATATTTTGATTCTGTTGTGTGGGTGGATTTTACATGATGAATCCAATGCTATACACACACGGTGTCCACACACACAACTGAATCGAAATTTTACTCACACATTTATACGATCCTCAATGTCACGTGACCTGCCATTACCTTATCTGATCCACCTGAAATTTCACTAGTGTAGTTTCCTGAAAAATCACCTACTGAACCCCCCATAGAAATTCGGGTGTTTGAATAAATTTCACCAAACACATATGTGGCAGGCAAATAGTAAAATTCCGCCGTTTACAAACGGCGTCGTCAGTTTCTGAACGTTCGCTATTTACTATGAAATGAATTGTTATGTGTAAATATTATAATCAATGATTTACTTTTTTAGAGAATTAGATAAATTAAAATGAAATGAAATTATATGGCCATATTATGGTCGTCGTCTGGAGTTTAGACTAAATGTTAAATGTCTTCAAGGATGTTGTTAACGGGACACCTGAGGCTAGAACATCAACAACACCAGGTTTTTAAGGGTTCATTGGAAGAAACTAGGTCTCTCCTCATATTGAAGAAAATATATTTGATTTATTGATCTTTTATCTAGGGATTCCACATATAAACAATGATTTAAGATGTATACTTTTGTCAAAAAAAAAATGTTTTTCACCCTCTTTTTTTTTGGTTTTCAAACGTTCGTTTCAAAAACGTGGCTAAGAGATCAACTTGATTTTTTTTTATAAAATATGCAATAGAAATATGAAGGGATGTTATCTAAATCCAATATTTTTTTCCCTACAAAGTATTTCAGTATTAGCTAAAAACACACAAATTTGTTGTTTTGCTGCGTGATCACTAGTATTACGCGTCCAAGAACAAGAGGCTATAGAGCCGACATAATATAATCGACTCTATGAAAAGCAAATAAGGTCTTTGCCATTAGACTTATTGTGCTGGACGGGTAATAAAAAAAGTTGCTAGGGTATGCCACCCTCGTCTATCATAGCAACTTTCTTAGCTTAACACCAAACTGGAGACGTCCTTAGGGTTTAGGGTAATACGTCAAGTTGAGATAGACGAAAAAGGCTTGGTAAGATTTGCTCTGAAAAATATTTTAGATGATTTTGTTCCCTAAGGAATAACTGATTTTTCCATTGATAATACAAAATAGTTTATTTCTCACAATTAGGTACCTACAACAATTATTTAAAGAGCAGTTACTTACAATTTACTTACAGTTACTTAAGACATGTAAGGGTCCGTATAAGGTCAGATGCACAACTTTAAATGAGCATTTCAAATTGTCTAACTTGGTCAAACGGTTTAATAAAAATAGTATAGAAAGTAGACTAATGGACCGATCTAAACATTTAATAAAAACGCCCGATAGAAAAAAAGAAGTTACCTCTCATGTTTTTCGAGTGTCAAAGGATGTTCCTTAAATTACACAGCCTTAAAATTTGTATAAAAATAAGTGAACAATAGCCCCGCCTAAAAATTTTGGAACATTTTAATAATTTCATCAAGTAACTGCCTCTTTTCTTGAGCGCGTGTTTCTTGGTGGTCGTAATGGCCACGGCTCAGAGCGCGCTATTTTAAACTGAAATAAAACGTCATAGAGTTCAGTTCTGATTGATGCAAAATGAGGTGCTCAATCTGACTTTATATGAATTTGTGAGACTGGTACCTAAGTATGTGGAAAACCTGTACTTTAGGCACTAGGCTCTAATTCCCATGCTGGTAGGTGCACATTGATGGAACTGAATAACACATTGTTGCAAGTGAGGCTGTGTGTTTGTGGGTGAATGAGTAAGAAAATGGGTATAGATGAGTGTTTGAGATACTGTAAATATGTCTGTTGGGTGTAAACTTTAAATATATCATCAAACTGTATGATAACATCAAACCTTCAATATATCTTCAGCGTTAGAGAAGTTTAGTAAGCAGCGATTAATCATGGTGTTTTTATTTTACACTCTCGTTTGGGAAGTGAGTAAATACAGTGGTTTCTATTAGCGATATTATATAATAGTTGGTCCTGCCTCTGGGTTAGGGTTCCCAACCCTCCCGGAATGCCCGGGAGACTCCGGGAGTATTGTTCAACCTCCCGAGCTCCCGGGATGCAATAAAACCTTCGGATTTTCTAAAATAATATAATTGTCATTAACGAAATAGATAAATCACGCGAAATAAATAATTTAATGACAAAATAAATTTTGATTTTTCATATCAAATATGAATGATGCTTCTACAAAACAAACCAAATTAAAATAACAAATATTACTGACTTTCATTCAATTGCCCACCGATTTGTTCAAATCTCCCGGGTTGGTTCCTCCCAGAGTTGGCAACTCTACTCCGGTTAAATGGGTCCATACGACAAAGTAAACTTCGTCTTGGTCAATGTTTTGCTTTGGATGAGTGTTTGGAAACGTGCGAGATGTTGAAATCAATTTCAATTGGAGTTCTTTTAGATGCAGCCATTTACTTAAATTCATTTATCCATTATGAAACCAGCTTATGGCGGTAGTGACGTCAAGCATGTTAAGGCTGGACCTGAGCCTAGGAAATGAACAACGTCAAACTTTCGAGGGTTATTTGGAGGAAACTAAGTCTGTTTTTATATTAAAAACAAATATGTCTTCAATGAAATGCACTTGTACAGTAGTTTCAATATTTATTTATGTTTTTCTCCCAACCGGTTTCAGGTTTTACACCATTTTCAAGGGAAGACGTTCAGAATTTGAGAGGTCTTAAATTCTTAACATTTTTCTTTAAAAATGGTGTAAAATCCGAAACCGGTTGGAAGGAAATATTAATAAATAGTGAAACTACTGTTCAAGTACTCTTAATTCAAGATGTGTTTCAAGTTTCACCAAGTGCCTGTCGGCACACAAGAAGATTGAAAGTATGTTTATTTTTGAAGTGTAATTAATAATTTTCGTGAGTCAAAAAACATGCCTAATTTTTGTCGTCTACATTGACGGAACTGAATCCAATGCAAAACTGATGTTTAGCATTGTGGAGCCCCTTAAGGTAGTTATTTTAAACTGTGTTCCAGCATCCAGTTTCTCCCTTAGAATACTGAGAACATTGTTATTGTAGTGTTAGCGCATTAATTACATCAACCTACGATGTGAAAGGGTGTGAGGGTGTGTGTGCGTCTGAATGTGAATGTGATATCTTAGCCCTACGACACCAAGGTCTTGGGATCAGTTTTAAGGCTGCGCCGAGCGTAGAACGATTAGACACCTCACTTGTTCTCTCGTGGTTGTTTTTTATCGTGGTCGTATTTATTGAATTTAACAGAAAAAATCATATTTAATTTACCAGACAAAATTTTAAAAATGTGAAACGGCCCAATTGTATTTTATAACGTTTGTGATTGTCTTGAATTGTGCTTGAGACAAAATTCGACAGTTAAGTTATTGAAATGACAAAAACCCCAATACCTTTTCTAGATTTTGGGCCTACTTTAGATAAATTTGTTTCTTACACCATAAGTTATTTTTAATATTCGCTGCGGCGGAAGTGTAGATACATTCTCTGTGATAATAAATATATATTTTATTTATTTATCATTGAAATATTATTCAATAAATCAATTTAACAGTGTCTGCCGTTTTAGATTATTTTGCTCGGCGCCCTCTTAAGTAATTACTAAGAGGGGTTTATAAAGCAAGAGTTTGAAATTGTGTACACAATTATTCATGATCTTTTCAAAACTAACTTAAAATGCTGTTTTAACTTTGTTTTTGAATTTGAATTTTGAATATTTGGTTTATAAAGCAAGAGTTTGAAATTGTGTACACAATTAGTCATGATCTTTTCAAAACCAACTGAAAATGCTGTTTTAACTTTGTTTGGACAATACAAGATAAAGATAGTTTGCAGCAGATAGGTTACAAATAGAAACTCTGTCAAAACTAGGGGTAACCTCTTGTTTGACTTTTTTCTGTCGAGGCAATTTAATTATTTTTCAATGCAAGTGCTCGTAAAGGCCCACTTTTTATGCATCAAAACCGAACAGAAAGTCGATTAATTTGCCCTAAGGCTTTATTATTATTTTTTTATTTATTTACGAGAAGTTGGCTAACCTGCAACCTTTCCTGAGTACCATATAAATGTTATACTTTTTTTGTCCACTGTTTGACGGCTCTGGATACAGTCCTTTTGAGCCAATCATAATTTAAAGTTCACAAGATTATATTTGTTTTATTTCCTCACACTATGCATTGAAAAACGTAATATGATACACGGGCGTAAGAGCAATAAATTACTCGCTTACGTTTAAAACACACATCGTCCTCGTAATTTATTCCTTTTCGCCCTTGTAGCATAAACTACTATTACGTCATGTACCATTGTGGGCTATTGGAATTACAATTTCCTATCCATGCATATTTTTTCAACAGTTTTGGACTTGATTTATTAGTTAACGAATTAGTTAAACAAGTTAATCTTGGTGGATGTCTCAGGTGATCCAAGGGCTGGATCTTACCTCTAACGAGGTAATGCAGCCAGTGTCGTGGGGGTACTTCTATGGGGGGAGTCTCTTGTTTAATCTAAATCTATTTATATATGGTTAGGTTAGTAAAAATCACGAAAAAAATCTGCTGTTCCGTAGAAATGTTACATTTGCTACCCGACCAAAATGTATGAAACATCTATTTCACTAAAATGTTGTTCGTATGGATGAGTTCTTTCACCAGTTTTCGGGTTCCGCTACTTCATATCAACACTCTGTATGTGTTGTATTGAAATGAAAGACAAATTAGTCTATTTGGTAGTTTGAAATTGGAATTTATTATCATTTATCATTATGAGCCTTCTTAAGGCTAGACGGTAAAACTTACGCGCGCGAGATTTGGATTCTCACAATTGTTGTAGCTGTTTCGGTCATTCGCGGCCGGCACGAGCGCGCCCTCCCCCCGCGCCCCGCTCCCTGCTCCGACTTGTTCATTTGTACTCACAGCTTACTGTTAGATCCAGATCAGGACATCCTTTCGTACTTTCGTTTTTAGTGCCCTTGGTTATTTAATTCAAAAGAAACAACATGCAAAATAAAAAATGAATGATCTCCTGTTCCTGTTTATCAATCGAACACAATATAATAGTATGTAAAATATTTTGGACGATTACTGTGTTATATGAGTAACTAAATGGATATTTACTGTGAAATTCAATTGGTTTTGGAAACGGAAACTGGTGGTAATACTCGTCTAACGAACAATTTTTACGCTTTATTTTGTGCTCTTCTTGTCTAGATAACTATACAGGCCGTAAACTTAATTATGTGCTTCCCAAAATATGTTTTGTTTTGACTGAAGGAAAAGTGAAATAAATTGAAAAACATTTATGGAAAAAATCATGGTAATATGTGTTTACGTAAAGATTGCATGAAAAATAAAGCGGTTGAGAAATTTCCATTATTTATCCGAATGTTACTTATGTTTTCTTAGTTTACTGTTTTGTATATGATCTTTTGATTAAACAGAAAAAATCTCTCAGGAGCGGCAGCATAAATATTTTAACTCCTGTATAGGGTCAAATTATAATGTGTCCTTATGTAAATTTAATATTTAAATTTTTCGTTTATTATTATATTTAATAATCCTATACTTCTGATTATAATTTTTATAACTTCTTTTTAAAAAAGTTATTAAAAAAACAGATAAACTTATCAGATAAACGATATAATATATAAATATCAAATAACTTTGCAGATAAACGAAAGTCTGCTTTTGAACTTTGCCGATCATCCTTAATAGATAGTTATTAAATTTAGCCCCAGTAGTAGTTATCTGAATATAACCTTTATTTCCGCAGTTCACTTTTTATGTGATCTATTAGTTTCATAGAATAATCTCTCAGAATAAAAAGGGACTGCATAATTATTTTTACTCCTGTATAGGATCAAATTATTTTGCAAACCTAAAACAGACATAGGTACTAATCGTCGTTATGAACAGTTTTTGTAATAGAGGCTAAAATTAAATACTTTTTAGGGTTCCGTGCCTCAGAATGAAAAAGACGGAACCCTTATAGGATCACTTTGTTGCCTATCTGTCTGTTATTTTCTTGCTGTCTGTCATCATGAGGAGCTTTTTGCGATGTGTGGAGAGAACAAATATATGAAGTTATAGTTGTTTATATCCAAAACAAATGTACTAAAGTGCGGGAGCGCCACCCACTACTCAACACGTGACTGAAGCGGCGGCGCAGCGGCGTTTTCTTTGATAAAAGCCGTAGCGCCGCGCCGCCACAGTGAAAACTTGGCGTGGCCTCTTATTGCGATGGCAATGGATGGCAATGGCAGGATAATAGTTATAATGAGTTGCAGACCAATCAAATTAATGGCCAAATCCAAGATGCATGACCTAATTTATAAACGAAATACATTGTATTTATAAGGTAAAAAGTACAAATAGTACTCACCCATTTTTGCACGAAAAATCTGTCCACCATACTCAATAACTTCTCCATTACCATACAGTGGTACAAAACTCTTTGATAATGCACCGTTTTAACAAGTAAGGTGAGTGAAACGAGTGACCCATCGCTCGTCCCGTCTTCTCCCCCCGCTCGCCTCCGCCACCCCTGATGCGACAGAATGAAATTCTAGATTTATATAATTTGCGCCCGCGATTTCGAATGCCAGCCCATAGCTATTTACTGAAATCCTATACTTTCTACATACGAAATAACTGCATTTTCCAAATATTTATGAACTACCACGGGTCCGAAATTCAATATAAATTGTTTTTACTTGAGAAATGCTTAAGAAAATCGAAGATGAAAATGTAACATTTTGGAGCTTAAAAAATAGATTTCCAAGTGCTTATATTTCCTAAGCGTGTTGATTATCTGAAATTTAAAGTTAAATCGGACTTGTAGGTTGTGAAAAAGATGAAGTTACTCAAAGTTTTATTTGATTTAATGCATTAGCGTACAAATGAGAAGCTAAATCGTTTTGTATGGCCGCGGAGTCTTGCGCTCTTCCCTTAAGGTGAAGTGGGCATTGTGAAAAATTGCCTGTGAGCAAGATCGATATGGTTTATGAGCCTTATGAAATTCAACGTAAGTGATAATCTGAATAAAAAAATAAAACGTAGTTGTGATAAACATCTTGTAGTCAAAGGATGAAAATTTATCCAAAAACTATTCGTGTCAAGTTTTGTAATCATACGATCAACATTACAGATATAAAACGTGACAAATTAAAGTTTATCAGAGGTCTGTTTAGGATTTCTTTCCAATATGTTAAAGTTTTAAAATATGTTCTGAAGATTTTCAAATTATCAAAAATAATATGTATTTTTCAGTTCTGTATTTACACCTCATCCATCATCATCCATCAGCCTAGTTCGTCCACTGCTGGACATAAGCCTTGCCAGGACTTTACCACTACCGACAGTCATTCTGGAAGAATTGCCCATACTCACACACGCCGCTGGGCAGGCGGGTTGGTGAGCGCGGTGCCGGAACCCTCGCACCAGTGACGCCGCTGCCCATCACCAATCTGTTCCATATAAGGCCCGGCTATTAGGGATGGATATACCGCCATCCATCGGTCCCAGGCATAGTGAGCCTCCTGGTTTTTTGCCTGTGAGCTGTCCTCTTACTCTCCCCCGAATTATTTCGAGTGGGTCTCCAAGTAAGATGGTGGTACCTAAACAGTCGAGCCCAGCATCAGCTCTACCACCTGTTATTAACACCTAGTCTTCTAAAAAACTTGTCTTAATTTAGATTTCTCAACGCCCACTTCGCCTTAAAGTTTGGAAAAACATGGGAGATGATGAGAAACGATGGGAGAGAGCAGGGCAGGATGGTGCCGGGTGTTTACTTTGATGTACAAAGTTTTTTGTCAGCTAACAAACAATAGGATCATAAAAATATTTTGAATGAAGCACCAGACATTGAATATCTAGACGTCAAGGTAAGTGTTACTCTTGTAGAGTCTCTAGTAGAAACCCTTACTACTAAAAGTACCTAGTATATAATTGTAAAAAGTAAAAACATACTTTACTAATTGTTTGAATATCCACACATCGTTTGAAAAAAGTACTGTGGCGGTAATTGACATAGAGGTGTGTTAATTCGAAAACCATTTCGAGATTTAGGTTTGATAAGCCGTATTTTAGAACTTGTGGTCTAAAACACCTCATGATGATGGATATTTTTACGAAAAAGCTGCAACTTCCATTTGCCTTCATGTGACGTCACTTGAAAAATGGCTGTTTAGAAATGTGTCCTTTGCTATCAAGATAAATTTATAAAAATTTGCTTTCAACTGATTTGACAGCTGGATGACAGATGAGTAGACATATAGAAACAGACCACTTTTTTATAAGCAATCACACATCACAATCAGTGTAATGTCTAAAATTCTCAAGTAACGTCATATCGGACAATTTTTTAAAAACTCATATAAAAATAATGGTTAATTTATATACCAAAATAATGAAAACTTTGTCCTAAAATGACGGAAATTCTCTAAAAAAAAATCTTTAAAAAATTAAGCCATGGGAATTTTTTGAATATCCACACATTGTTTGAAAAAAGTATTATGGCGGCAATTCGGCATTCATGTCCGTTCGTCGCGTCAACGTCTAAGTTGCTGGCCGCGGCAGTAACCTACATGAGTGTGCAATATATATTTACGTCTTTAACAGTTATTGCACATCAATTTTGATTACCTACATCAACATAATTGAACTGAATTTAATACCTGGAAGTACAATTAATCAAATGAGAATTGGGATTATTTGAAACAAAAGCAGCAGTCCTCAATCTTTAGATGTTCCTATTCTCAAATCAAAGCATTTATTTGTCCAACATAGGTAAGAAAAAGATGATTTTACAAAAGTAGTGCGCTATGTTCCGCCGTAAAGGCATACAAATATTTAAAAAGACTTAAAATTACAGGGTACACGAAATTTGAACACAGAAGATACACAAAAAATAGCATATTACAATAAAGGACACATTTCACAACAATAAACAATCAATTAAAGAGAGAAATTCAAATAATAAATCATAATGTATAACCAATAATGTATAATAATAAAACAATCAAATAAAAATGTCAATTACGGATGAAATGATCTACCATAAAATTCTGCTGGTCGAACCAATGGGTTTGTCAGAATTTATAGGCATAAAGTATTCTTAAACTAAAACTTGATAAACTGTGAATAAAAACACTGTGAAGTTACACCTGCATGACCAAAAAGCATGATATTGTGTCCGAACTACGAAAGTGGGATAATGTTCAATCTCTACCACGTTAAAGTCGTCGGTGAAAAGAGGGGATACAAGGACTGTTTCAGTGAGAGCAATGACTTGAGGAAAACTACGAAGTACTACCCTTAATTAACATTATATCATTGCAGTATAGAAACGCAGAAAGAAAAGTAAATCTGGATGTGAGGAACTCTGAACCAGGATTCGAACCCGGGACTTCTCGCTTACCGGGCGATTGCTCTACCAATTGAGCTATCCAGGTCTCAACACAACTCGTGAATTTACTGATGTGCTTTCCCATACTGCTGAATTGACTGAATTTACTGCATATCGGTAAATTCACGAGTTGTGTTGAGACCTGGATAGCTCAGTTGGTAGAGCAATCGCCCGGTAAGCGAGGGGTCCCGGGTTCGAATCCCGGTTCAGAGTTCCTCAGATCCAGATTTACTTTTCTTTCTGCAATGATATAATGTTAATTTACATCTCCTTGCGATGGATAAATCGCCAAGTGTTCAAACATAGAATTTTATTTCTATCATAGTTACTACCCTTAATGCTCCTTAATATTTAATGTGTAAGACTCAATTACGTAACGGTAGAGTGACTAATGAAGTGTCATACTTCTGAGGCTTCATGTTACATGAACAATGAAGCAAGGGTCACTTCCCTGAGGACCCGTGTCGAGGAAGCCTCTCTGACAGTACCTACGACGAAGGGTTGAGGTGTATGTATACAATCATTCTTGCGTCAGTAAAATAGTGTGGTAAAGTTGGTACTTTAGGTAACCCGATACATTCTCACATAATTTGTCATTATAATGATTATAATATTTATATATATATTTATTATTATTTACACATTTATATTTATATATATTTAAAAAAACACATTTAAAGAGATATATTTCGAACTATTGTTCGGCATCAGTCTTGTAAATAATTATGTATAAGAAAATTTTTGACAGATATCCTGGCAGACAGAATAATGGATTATAAAAGTAAAAACATAAATGGTCAAAAAGTATTCATTAAATTACGAGGCCTTTCGTGCTTGTTTCCATGTAATTTTGTCTACTTTTACTTAAAATATTTTATGTGTAATAAGTATAAAAATTATGTATGTAAAGTATGAAATACAATGCTCTGATTGGTTGATATGGAGATTTCCAACTTTGAAACAAAAAACAGTAGCGATTGCTGGATTTGATTCGAACTTTAATTTTAAAAAGGTTAATTCTACTGGATAATGCCGGTTTTGAAAGGATAGTGTGTTTTCTATTGAATTGTTAATCACAGACAAACAATTCTGCATTCACAGATCAAATCCGATAATGTGTGGAGATTGCCGGGTTTGATTTTATATGACTCATATGTAGTCTTGATGAGATCGCTTTTTAGTGACAAGACCGTTTATTTTGGTGTGCAATACAGTATTCTATTGTATTGTTAAGCTAAAGTGGTAAAACTACTAAATTTAATTAATTATCGGTTTGGGGTCCCAGAAATAGTTTTTTTCTCAAACAAGAGTGTAATTTATTTATTTTCAATGCAAGTGCTCGTAAAGGCCTACTTTTTATGCATCAAAACCGAACAGAAAGTCGATTATTTTGCCTTAGGGCTTTATTATTATCATTTTTTTAAATTTATGTACGAGAAGTTGGCTAACCTGCAACCTTTCCTGTGTACCATAAATGTTATACTTTTTTTTCTCTGTTTAACGGCTCCTTTTGAGCCAATTATAATTTAAAGTTCACAAGATTATATTTGTTTTATTTCCTTACACTATGCATTGAAAAATGTAGTATGATACAAGGGCGTAAGAGCAATAAATTACTCGGTTACGTTTAAAACACTCGCTACGCTCGTGTTTTAAATCGTCCTCGTAATTTATTCCTTTTCACCCTTGTAGCATAAACTACTATTATTATCTTTTTATTTAGGAAACAAACAGTTATAAACAACATATAAAAAGCACATATAAAACAACATAACAAAAAAAAAAACTAGCAAAGTTTCCACACATAGATATATATATATATATTTTAAGATACTGTTTGGCTGTTTGGGGAGGAGCCTGTAAAACTCACTTTATCACAGTAGAATGTGCACAGCGAGCCCTCCTAAAAGTTGCTTTCAACAAACCTTTCCGCTATGCAACTAACTCACTGTATCATGAATCCAAGCTCTTGCGGGTTCGGCAGCTATACATCATAGCAGTAGTCTTAAAGTTTCATAAAACCGCTCTAGTTACAACCCATAAATGTGTTCATGACTCCCGCCGTGTCACATGGAGAACTCCCGTAACGAATACAAGCTTTGCTCAAAAATTTTCCCCTTTCTTAGGTCCCTTTCTATATTCAAGGACAAATAATACCCTATCCCTTCTTCATCTAACACGTTACCCATGCAAAAAAATTATACACGATTGGCTCTCCCCCTTAGATTACGAACAAACCGAGGATATCCTTAAAATTGACACATAAATCCTAACACACATGTACCGGTCTGTGAGTATCAAGTATTTCAAAACTCAGGCATACACTTTCATATAACACACTCTATTTTACTCACCCTTTCACACACACTCTAATAACATTCCACATACAATTATCACTCACACGTCATACATTACTCAACTAGTTTTATTTTGTCTCTTCTGGCAATATTTTATAAATTTATTATCGTCAGACTCACCAGGAAGGGTCTTATTTCCCACAACCCAGGGAATCCTAATGTGGAGATTAGAGTTTATAAAAGACACACTTGTAAAATAATATAGAAATAGTGCATAAAATATTTTTGTATTCATATCTTTTTGGTTGCAAATAAACATATATATATATTTTTTTACATAAGGAAAAGAAAAGCAATACAGTATACAATCACAAAAAATCAAGTAGGTACAAAAAAATCTTAATTCTTTAGCAAAACTTTGATTGACATATAACATTGAACATCTTGTTACTCTAGTAGTCTCTAGCAGAAACCTACTAAAAGTATCTAGTAGATTCTAGGATATCAAATTTTTTTATTGTAAAAAGGAAAAACATGTTTTACTAATTAATTGATTGAGCATCCACGTATTATTTGAGAAACGTACTAAACAAGCCTTGGCGGCAATTTGGCATTGATGGACTCACGTATATACAGGTGGTAGAGCTGATGCCGGGTTCGACTGTGGAGGCACCATCATTTTACTTGGAGACCCCCTCGAAGTAATGTTTCTTTAATCTTTAATCTTTAACAGCTTACTTATTTAACAACTTATTTACTTAACTTATTTTTACATAATTATAATCTAAGCTGTACCCAGGGAGTAGCCCTGTTCCCTAATCTAAGTAAACTTGAAACTTAGGGTAACAGTTTCAAAAATCCCATGCAAACAAAAAGGTGACAAAAAAAAAATATATATATATATAGGAAATCAAATAAATTAAACTAAATAAAAACAAAACAAAACAAATTCGGGGGAGAGTAAGAGGACAGCACACAGGCAAAAACCTAGGAGACTCACGATGCCTGGGACCGATGGACGGCAGTATATTCATCCCTAATAGCCGAGCCTTATATGGAACAGACTGGTGACGGGTAGCGGCGTCACTGGTGCGAGGATTCCGGCGCCGCGCTCACCAACCCGCCTGCCCAGCGTGTGTGAGTATGGGCAATTCTTCCAGGATGACCGCTGGGAGTGGCAAAGTTCTGGAAAGACTTTATGTCCTGCAGTGGACGAACTTGGCAGATGAACGGAAAAAATGAAAATGAAATGGACTCACGTTTGTGTGTCTCGGCTACGTCTCGGCCCACATTATCACGTTCGTCCATCGATGCCTAACTTGCCGGCCGCGGCAGTAATATAACTAATCTACTCAGTACCCATTAAATTGTTAGGTACTACTCTACTTATAACATTGCTGCACTGACAAAGGAATTATGTTCAGAGTCCCCATACAAAAAAGCCTAGTTCATTGAAAAAGCATCTTGGTTCGGAGATTTTGTGTGAGTGTTACAACGGGTTACTTTTATCTGTGCAGCCAATTTCATATTGACGACTCGGTAAGTGACAAAAGTCTGTCAAGTCACGTTAATTGGGACTGACAGACTTTAAAACAAAACTGACATTAAACTGATCAATTGATCATACAAAACAATGCCTTCTATAACTTTTGAAATTAATTTGGGCAAGTGCGAGTCTATAACAACAAATACTAAAAAACAGAATAAAAAAAATATTTAAAGGGGCTCCCATACAACAGACATGTTTTTTTGCCGTTTTTATAGATAATGGCACGGAACCCTTAGTGCGCGAGTCCAACGCGCACTTGGCCGGTTTTTTTAATTAGATCCTGATCCGATACTGACCTTTGTGTAGCGATGAAAAAACCAACATGTTACTATATCCACTATATTTTTCCTCATTAAGTCCTCCATATTTGTTACAAAATATAAAAAAAATATTATAACGGCTAAAATACAACTTTTAGATAAGAGCAATGTAAAATAATAGTTTACTATATGCATAAACGTATTTGTAATTATATTATGGTAGCTTCAAAATAAATGGATTTTCCATAAGAGCGAAATTAAAAAAAAAAATATTAAAAAAGTCTAACTTCCATTCGGTTTTTAAAATAAAAAAAAAATGTAGTTACTTATAAAACCGTTGTTGAAGTTGTAATTACCTATGCTTCTATGGAAGTAGATAAGTCATATTTATGTATAAAAGTATTGATTGATGCCGGAACATCGGTATTTTTAACGCTGACAGAGTCACTCACTAATCAAAAACATAGACCTTTTTATTAGATTGTTCATAGACATCATAATTATATTATTCTTATATGATCCAAATTTTAATTCAAATGTTTTTACTTGTCCAGCATTGTTTATAGAGAATGGAAATTAAGGTAAGGCCGGGCCACAAAGGCTACAAATTCGTACAAATTATATTTTGGTTATACAACAAACGCGGCAAACCGAAATGATCGGAGAAAGAGTACTTTGGACTGAGCTAGCTTAAATTATGTTTGGTTCGTGAATACTGGTTTATTTTTTCATCTAATAATATTTACGAAAAAAAAAATGTATGACTATGTTTATTTTGCGGAATCCATCGCTATGAATACTCTAAATATTATTAGAATGCATTACAAACTGGCCCGGGGAATTTTTTCAAATTCTTGTCTTTGGGTTTGTTTCTGATTGATCTTTTCTAGTTTGTAATGCGCTCTAATAATATAAAAAAAAAAAATTTTGAAAACCATGGTATTATAAGCTGAAACTGAAGAGACTGTCAAATAGAAGAATCAAATAGAAGTTGATGAGTCGGTAAAGAAAATGAAGCTTATACGAGAACATTTCCATGCCATAATTTTTCACAACTTTCGTGCAACGCCAGAAAACGTTGCTGCTGTGCGCCATTATGTCCAATGTATATATTGAATAGAATAGAATTTATGTTTTTATACTCTAATTATTATTAGACTGCATAACAAACTTGCAAAAAAAAAATTGGTTGAAAAATTCGTCATTTCTGATAGGAACCTCCGTAGCGCAGTCGGTAGCACGCCTGTCATGTAATCAGGAGGTCGCAGGTTCAAATCCAGGCCCAAGGAATTTTTTCAAAATTTTTGTGCTTTTAAATTTTGTTTCTGATTGATTGCAAATTTGTAATGCGCTCTAATAATAATTAGAATAGAATTTCTTTTCAGTAGTAAAAGGTTTTATCCCAAAGAGGTTTGTTTCGGATAATACAGGAAGACCAACATGTGATATACGTATTTGAGCAGATTTCCTTCCTTTAATTTAGGATAGTATGTTACTGATACTGTGTACTGTGTTACAAACAACTGCTTTGGCGACAAAAAAAAAAACGCATTAAATAGGCACTTACATTTATTAATATGAGAAAACGACAATTAATTAGAGTTATATATTAAAGCACATTTTGCCTTTTAATACTATGTGCAAAGTACTGTAAAGGATTCGTTAGCGTAAAACTGCTACAAAATTCAACCGAAACATGTTTAAATACAGAAAAATGGCATAAAGTTATAAAAACATTAAGAACCCAGCAGAACATACTAACTAGACTATATTATTCTAATACAAATAACGCTAAAGGTCATAAAACTGAAATGGGATCAGGTTTTAAACGGGATACTCTTGGCTATGAGATTGGGATACTTTCTGCAGTCAAGGAAGTCAGCAACAAAAAAAAAAATTAGAAAAAGTGAGACATCTGAACAGCAATGATCAAATATGACGTAGTGACACCAAAAAACTTCAAAATAAGCTTAATATCAACGGTGAACATGTTATACACACAAAATTTAAGAGGCCAAGCTTTAATAAGTTCCATTAAAGATTTTGCTTCTCCTCTTACATCTTTTGGTCTCTTGTAATCCATAATGAGTTCATTTACTAATACAATTGTTCTTTTTCTACTTTTAAGTAAACATTCGCAAACAATACACATAGAAGATAAAGTAACTAAAGTACTAAAAGTCAATATTACACTCAACAATATCATACTATTCCAATAATATAAACCCACCCAAATCGTGGAGACCAAGTCTATAAAACCAGATAAAAAAACTACTAACATGTGACAATTAAATGTATAATTTATCAAACAACATATTTCCCCAATTAAATTGTACGTTTTTGCTAAATCACATATTTGAATATCTTTTTGTAGACTGCTGCTAGAACTAGAACTAGACGTAGATATGACAGGGACGACGTTATTGGCTGACCCAAGATCATGTTTTTTATTTAAATATATTAACCTGCTGTTAATGATATCCAATCTGCACTTCAACATAAGAAGGGATCCACAAAACAGAACAATTTCAAAATCTTGATAAAAGTAGACAAACCACATTAATACTCGATAAGACATATTGGTCATATCATACACTACGGAAAATATGCTATAAAACACATGTTTTAATGTAAGTAAAAGTAAAAGCTTAGCCATATATCTTTGCGATCTTTTATAAAATGTTTGGTTAGTACTTATTTTCAAGGCATAGTCAAGTTTCTTAAACGCAAGTAGTATTTGGAGATTTGTATCACAATGTAAAAATAATGTTTGGATTACAAAACACACATATTGGATAAGAATTGTCAAAGTAGACATGTGTTGAATTAACAAAATAGAAGTATCTTCACCTACGGTTAAATCATCATACATGGCTATTAACAACGCTAAAGCATAGATTGCTGACACCAGTATACCAATAATTTTTCTTTTGGTATCATTTGGTTCAATTATGGCGTTGACAGTTTTGAGTCTGAATATACCAAGTATATTTTCAATTTTCAACGCTGGTCCGAGAGATTGTAATAAATCGATATAATTTTTCTTTTCATCATTATTTTGCTCGTTGTTTTGGCTTTCTGTATCCAAAATGTCTCCTTCAATCTTCATTTCTTAATTAATCTGTAAGATAGATCTCAGCCACGATCTAGACTGCGATTTTATTTTAGCGATTATAAAAGTCAAAAGGGTCTTCTACGTCTGGAGGAAAAATATACAGTACAGTATAATGTGTAACGTCTTATGTTTGTCTTCTAGTATATAGAAAATACCATTACTGTAATTAATTGCTTAGCACTCGATTAGAAGAGTATTTTAGATTGTAATTTGTAAATTTACACTGACAGCTATAAAACTACTTGTACAATGTACAGTCGCGTTTAGTTCAAGCTACACCAATTTTCTGCAAGAATAACCGTTATAACAGAGTTATAAGAATGAGCGGTTATCAGAAGAAAAAATAATTGAGTGGTATTCAATTATGGTACAATTTTTGAGTAAATCTGTACAAAAGTGCAAGTAAGTTAAATTATAGACTTGTTACGTTTGAAAGAAAGTTTACAGTTCAATCTGAATTTGTTCGGTTGAGTTAGCAAAAAAGTTATTTGAAATTGTTTGTATTTATTGTTATTTGAGACAGAAATGAAAACATAGTTGATGCTTGTGATTGGTGCGATTTCGAAACAAATGAGTACCCAAGTTTTATTGAACATAATGTACCGTCACGTCATGAACATAATGTACCGTCACGTCATGAACATAATGTACCGTCACGTCATGAAAACCTTAATTTTTAAAACTCAAACGTAGTACATAAAAATAATCTTCGGGTTATACATAGATTCGAAATACATGTCAAATTCGATTACCGTGTAACTGTACCGAAATTCATAAGTAAGGAACAAATTTAAATGCAAAGATCAACAGTTATAATAGGAAAAATCATGTTGGGATCCAGCGGGTCTACCGCGTAATTCTGATTTTCATCATCATCAACTTGCGATTGAAAGTTGTCGTGCGTGCAATGACGCCCGCCTAACATGCCATCTCTTTTGCACGCGTTGAATTTCGCATGCATTTGCTTGAAGTTGATACAAATCAGAATTACGCGGTAGACCCGCAGATTTGGTTTTATATTTATTTACTGCGTTAAATATTGGATTTCGGTTCAGCTACAACACTGAGAAGAACGGCAAGAAACTCAGTGGGGACATTATTATTTGCCTATATAATATTATCTTAGAAATCATAAGAGATGCCATGCTTTTTTATTATTTAAGTATAATTTATAGTATATTGCCGTCGAATATATAATTTTCTTTATTTAACTTAAAATATGCAAAGAGAAATTTTTAAAATTGAATTTGTAATTTTGTTGTAAAAATTTCATTTATACCATGAAAGATTCATTATTTCTTCCTAGTCTAAATAGGTACTCATCAAGACAAGTTAAGATAAGTTAACTTGTGATTATTTCTAGAACTATCAATAGGACGTTGAGTTTTAATAAAAACTATATATTTTATGAACATCTCAAAAATGTATTGAAAAAACTGTATAAATCATCGTTTAAAACACAAATTTTATTCTACGCGCAATTATAATCTGACAACCTAACTTGACACTTACGATCTAGAAAAGTCTATATTGTCTATAAAGGGTCTAATTAAGTCGGTCAGGAAGAACTTCCGAAATAATGAAATACAAGTAATTTTCTGAATTTTTCCTTTGTATACGCTCACTGAGCGATACTTATGCCAAATTTCAAATTTCCAAGTTACGTGGATGTGGATTAGGTTTTATATGATTGAGTGAGTGAGTGAGTGAGTGAGTGAGTGAGTGAGTGAGTGAGTGAGTGTGTGAGTGTGTGAGTGAGTGAGTGCGTGAGTGAGTTAGTGAGTGAGTGAGTGAGTCAGTCAGCCAGTCAGTCAGACAGTGATAAAAATAGTGATTTTTGGACGTGAATATCTCAAGCAATGTTAAAGTTTAATTTATGAAATTTAGGATTTTAGGTAACTTGGTATATAGGAAAAAAATTATCGGGGGGTCGAAAGTTGCTCGAAATGGTTCGTCTACACACAGCTAGATCGTGACCCTTTTCTTTTTTGAACTCAGCCTTGGACACGCCGCCGTGTCTTGATATACAGTCTCAATGTCCGCTGTATGACCCCAAAGCGAAATTCCATACGACATGCTATAGAAGTAGCTAAAATAAACTATTCTAGCAGTTGTTACGCCTGCCTGTTAAATCTTTTTTTTTTGGCATAAGCCTGCGGCCTTAGTTATGTGTGTAATACTTTGTTATTGTTTAGAGGAAACACTGACTACACGGATGGCCTCACACGGACTACGCCCGCCTTCATGTGATTAGGGCTGCCATCATCTAAATTGCCGACAGAGGACAAAAACTTCAAAAACCCCGGACATTAAGGTAAAATTGCGGTTTTTCCCCGGACACGCCTAAAACAAATATTCTTAAAAAAAATAAGTTTTTATTTAACATTTTATTCATCAAATATTTTTCATTCAATATTAATAATTATTCATTAAACAATAAATATGTTATATTGCCGCGCTGGAGTTGGCTTCGATGCGGTTTACGAACGAATGAATTATTTGCTTAGATTTGTTTTTATTTATTGATTATCCTTCAATTAATTGTGGTTACGCCTGACACATATAGTGTCCGGGTTTTACCCGGATCTTTTTCCAAATCCTCCCCGGACGGCCCCCGGACGCCCTCCAAACTAGGACAAATCCGGGGAAACCCGGACGGATGGCAGCCCTTCATGTGATGCTATTGAAATCATACTTCTTTGTTCGCATTTCGTACAGACGGGCCGTCTGTACGAAATGCGAACAAAGAAGTATGATTTCAATAGCATCACATGAAGGGCTGCCATCCGTCCGGGTTTCCCCGGATTTGTCCTGAACTTGTACGATACTTCCGGGACGAAATTCACGAAATAATTTCCGCAGATCAAATCATTTTGTCTTTAGTATTTGACAATAAATTGCTTTGAAAGGGGAGTTCTTTAGTTTAAAGAACTTGAGGATAAGCTTTTTTTATTATTACAGATTATTACGTTTTTTAATTGTTAATTATTTATTATTCTATCTAGATGCAGATAGATACGCTAACGCTTATTTGATTGGAATAATAAAAAAAATACCTCGTGAGCGATTGCGCTGCCATCACTGTCATACTATTATGTTGTCTATGGCCGTCATTAATTCTTTCTATTTTGACAGAGCAAAGAGGCGCCTTTAAATAATCAATGATCGTATCTCTGACAAAATCCGCTGCTTACGGCTCGTTTTTTAAATTCATACCCTTGTTTTAGTAATCTCTTTATTTGCCAGTTTCATAAAAAATATAATCAAATCATTTAATTTGTCTAATTTGTTCTTAGAATCTATTTGATTTACACAGGATACAGCAACTTGTCTCGACAATATATTCTGTGATTTTGAATATTCGAATATTTAGACAAAAAGGTCACAAACAATTGCAGTCCGATCATAGTGGAGTATACCTTCATGCAAACCGTGAAAAATTGCGCAAAAACGCTTTTTGCAGGCCCTTTACATCAACTTAGAAGTCAAATTACCACACTTCAATCTTCTCCAAAATGGTCATCCAAACCAGACTTGTGAAACATAGTGTCTAAAGAATTTAGAAATATCTCTAAGTTGCAAAAAGTGTCTAACGATAGCAAAATCAATTTCAATGACTGGATGACAACCAGGTATTTAGGTACAAAAGCAGGAAACATTTACATATATGAATTTTGCTAAGTATAAAATCCAATAGTTATGCCATTTTATGATTTGAGTTTTTGGAAAACTACTCACGTATTTTCAAATTAGTGTGTTTAAAAGAAAAAGTGTATATTTAAATGAAAAACTCATAATGTCCAATTTAAAAATAAAAATAGTACGGAACATCATAAATATTGAAACTGAATAGACATTAACTGCAATTAATAAACTTTTATAAAAAAAAATGCATAAAGTTTAAATTGCCAGATGTAATTCAAGTAGATGTTGATTTAATTTTGCATGAGTACAAGCTGGAATTAGTCAATGAGTTTTTAGTTTCAAGTTTTTAGGCATAACTATAGACTTTCAACTTTCTTCTTCCATGGTGTCCCCAGATATGGGCATAGCATAGCAACGCATGAAGCAAATTACTGATATAGATACTGCTATGTAGGTTAGTGTATTTTAGCATGGACGAAAATTTCGTCCATGATTTTAGTTAACTTCACAGCATTATGTCATATGGTTTGCTGTTGTGGGGTAGAGCCGCGAATATAGACTCAGTTTTGTAGGGCTAGGAAGAGTAGCGATCTATCCTCCATCTCTGTCATTTATTACTTCTTATTTCTTTATATTTTTTATGTATGCATGTGTATTATATTATTAAATTTAGAAAAGCCCAAACATATTTTTGTCGTATTTTCCGTATCAATATGTAGTCCAATTGCTTGAAAAAATTAAAAGTGGCGTGTGATAAGTGTTCATAAATGTAATAAATCATAATATTGCATAAACAAATCTGTTTCTATTTTCATTTCTAGCTTATGAAATAATGATGGGTGACATCTGAACGGCTATGATCAAATAAGTTGTGTAGATACTTACGAATTTAAAAATCAGCGTCTTATCTATTGAAACCATGTCAAATACTATTATCTTTAAAGGCCATGTTTTCACTAGCTCTATAAAAGATTTTGCTTCTAGTCTTTGACACTTTGGCAGTTCGTAATCTATGATTATTTTGATAAGTAATGATATCGTTTTCTCACGAGCTTTTAACAAAAAGTCACAGGTAAAAGAAATTCTTGCAATATTCATAACCCCATTGAAAGCCCGAGTAAAATTCACGATTATTAAAGAGCCAGCGTCAATTTCGGCAGAAGCGTTTGGAAGATGGTACGAGTACAAAGATAATATTAAAGTAAATATTAGATACAGAAATAAAGAAACAAGGTTTATAAAAATTTCCAAATTGCAGACTTCATTGACTAAGTGGCTTAAGTTTCCGATTAAGTCATAGGCTATAGCTAAATCTCTGATTTGGAATTTTTTGTTCGATATTACAGTAAAATTTGTTAAATCTGGCTTGTTATTTCCGCCCACCCAATAAATTGCCGATTTTTTTAACTCTTTCTCATTGATTATTTTAGTTAAACAATTGTTAATAATATTAAGTCTACCTCTAATCATTATAATTGTAGCACAGAATAGAAGCGCTTCACAGTCTGTAAAATAGAAGAGTGGCCATGCTATAGACAATTTCAAAACGAAATATGTACTCGGATAGAACGCTAATTGAAAAGCATGACCCATTATGTGTATAATGCCACATGCCAAAAACAATATTAAGGTATTTTTCCGAGATTTGGCATAAAAATCCTTGTTCAAATTGATTTGCAATGTGTCGTCGAGCTGGCTAAATGTTGACATTATTTTAATATGAACGTCACCGAATACAAACAAAATATTGCAATTGACAACCACTTGCCGCAAAGATTGTAAACAAAGAGTTATTTTATCTTCATTTTGTTCGGTAATATCAATTACCTTTAGTTGAAATATAACATAAACTGATGTTAAAATAGATGCTAGGATTTTGAGTTTCACATTAGTTTTTACGAGTTTGTTTTTTATGATGCAAAATCTGAATAAACCGAATATATTTTCAAAATATATAACTGGTTTAATAGACTTCAGGAACTCTGTGTTGATTTTTGGTAACACTTCTTCATTATTGTTCTCTATAACTCTTCTCGGAAATACTTTTGCCATAATATGTTCGAAACAACTACACAAATGTAGATCCTTAAGACGTAGGGCCTCCTGGATTCTTATGTTGGACGCCAAGAATAAAGTTTCAGTAAAAAACAGCCACTGCTGCTCTCGTATGTCATTGTTTATTATATAAAAACTGAAACGTATTTCTATCGATATATTGAGTATGCTTACGAAGTGATTAGTTTATTTCTAGTGATTATTTCATGATTGTAGTCTATTATTAAATAACAACACAGGGTGGCAACAAAGCAATTGATTTGTTTAAAATATTGTTTTGGTTTAATGCCTTCTGAATATTTCTGTTTGACGACAGGAGTAAAGTTTCAGTAAAAAACAGCCGATACGATACTCTCGTATTTTCTTGTTTACATAAAAACTGAAACGTATTTTTATCGATACATTGAGTATGCTTACAAAGTGATTAGTTTTTCATTCTTCTCACTCACTCACTCAAACAATAAAAAAAAACTTTTTCAAAATGTCCAATTACATATTATCATGCAACCTCAACGTAAAGTAACGCATTATATCTCAAGGGATATACAGTTATATGAAAAACCCCAGGGATTAAAGTGATTTAAATTTGGAACGTCAAATTCGTGTGGAAACTCGTGGAAAACAAATGCCCATATGGCAATGTAAAGAGGTTTGTTCGAAAATCGAACTGGCCACCATAAGCAGAATTTAACAAAAAGAAAAAAAGCGTTTACAAAGAATGTGAAACAAAAGACGGTGTTTGGTGCTGTGATTGTCAGTGAATTTTATTGAATTATTAATGTTGATAAAAAATGTCGAGCTTTTTATTGTCTCGCAGAAGGTGTGAAAAGTAGAGTATGCTCCTCTGGAATAAAGCCTGTCTTTGTCTTGGGCAGCTTGAACCCCTCGCTTTACTCAGGACTCTATATAGAGTCCCTCGTTACGCTCAGGGTTCAATATGCCGCCCGTGACGTAAGACACTGCTTTATTCCCTTAGTGCATAATCTACAATTTTTTTCTAATATGCCGTTTAATTTAATAAAAAACTAATAAGTACAATTTGGAATCTTTAACAGTTTGCTATTTAGTTAAATTAACAACTAATAAATAATATATCAGTGTGATAAAATGTTTCTTGTTAACTATATACCTATATAATTGTTATTATAAATTATTAGCAAGTTGACACTGATCTGATCATATATATATCAGAAAACTACATTTAAAGACAAACTAGTCAATTGATAAATACATATATAAATATATAACGTTTATTTCCTGATCTGATCACTGATTTGTAATTTCGTATTACATTATATTATGGAATTAAATATATTATGATAATAAATATTTTTACTATAAAAGTTTTTTTTAACCGTTTTATTATATATATATATATATATATACAGATTCTTACGAATATTATGGTAGACATTAAATAAAAAAGAAAATTTTCGATATATATTTCGACCCACTTGGGATCGTCGTCAGATCGTCGTTAGACGATCCCAAGTGGGTCGAAATATATATCGAAAATTTTCTTTTTTATTTAATTTCTACCATAACATTCGTAAGAATCTGTATATATATATATATATATATATATATAATAAAACGGTTAAAAAAAGGAATTAAATATACAATATGAATGAAGTTCCTGTTGTGTTTCAAAGTTTAATTTGCGTTTTCTTCAAAATCAATTCGGAATGAATCTGATCGTTTTTCCCGTGTGGTATTAAAATGTTACTATCTTATCGTAGATACCCAACAAAAATACTTTACCACACCAGTGGTTAACATAACTTTGCCACCCCGTAGCACCTATGTGTGTCATTCAAGTAAGTGATGGCATTTTCAGAATTCCGTATTTAAATATATTTAGGTACGTACAAAGATAATGATATTTGTGGTCTTTAATAATGTACATACAAGCCCTTGACATAAAAACACGATATATCATTAAAATCGGCTCTGAGCACGTCAGCAAAATTCGGGCAAGTGCGAGTTGGACTACCATGATTTATTTCCTATTTTTCGGTCTTCTTGTTTCGAGGATGCAGGGGTGGGGACATGATAACGTTAGAAAATTATACTTTTTCGAGTTTTTTTTTGTATGGGGTCTGGGAATTAATTTGGAATTAATTTATTTTTCATCCCATCTATTCGAACGGAGCCGAAGGGTTCCTCGATAAGTGCGAGCATGGGTCATTCCGGCGCACTTAATAACAGTGACGAAATGACTTTTGAATTTGGACCACTATTTAATAAAAAAGTTCGAACGCAGTTCGTTTCAATACAGTCCTGGCCGGTAGTAAAAAAAGCACGCCTGCCGACGCAGCATCGGTTAACCAAATATTATTTAAAAAAAACGCGGGTACTTCTTATTCGTTTTTTATTACTTTTATCAAAATATTACAGCCAATTTTAATTTGATTCACAGTGAAAGTGAAATTCCAGTGAAAAAACCAGAAAGTTTTCTCATAGATAATAGATAAAAAGCAGAGTGTGCCACACAGTACCAAAATTATTTAACCTCGACCGACGTACTTTGAAGCCCTCGCTACGCTCGGTATTTATTCGCTCCGCTCTGGATTCCAACAATCGCTCTCGCCCTAAATACATTATTATGGTCCCTTGTGACACAATCTACTATTTTATTTTTATTATTTGCCGTAGTAGTGTCCATAGCAAATCGTATTCTATGAAAATTTTAATTGGCTACTTATTAACACGGCTGAAGCTGTAGATGCCTTTGACAAATAGACAGACAGACAGACGGTGTACGGAACCCTAAGAAAGGCTCCATTACCTTTTACATGCCTGTTCAGGGATTGGGGTGACAGATACAAATTGATTCAAGTTGTATCTTTTAATGCAGACATTTGGGGTTGTGGTAAGTTTCAAGTTTACCCGCCCCCAACCTCGTTTGTTGCTGACAAAAAAGAAAGATATTTTTATAAAATCATGTGTAAAAATATTCAAATGCTGACTCAATGACTCCCCCTTATCATGATCTATCATTATATCATTAAACGCTACCCTGTATGAGCCACAAATATGATTGGACGAGCTAAAAAAATACGTTTTTTCTAGGTGCAACGCAACCCACGTCAATATACGAGCACTTATAATGCAAGTCCTTTTTTGGATGGCCGTGCTCATCGTGGCCTCAACATGCAGCATTGAAGCTCACTGCCCAGATGGAATGAAGTCATCACTCCTCCCGATTCTTGAGTATGCAGTGTGGAGGGGATGGCAGCAAGCTGCGATTTATACGCCTAAATTGGAACCAGGTGAGGAATGTGAAGAAAGCCATTTACCTATATATCGGCACTAGCCAATTTTTTTGATATATAATTAGTGATGTTTTGCTACGGTGAGTCGGAATCCCGTACCACTACACAATACGGGTACGGAACCCTTAAAACATTATGGTAAATAATTCCACTTGCAGTTATTATAGCCAAATTAACTTGACACTTACGATCAATTAAACTCTATTTATCTAAAGAGTCTAATTCAGTTGGTTATTTGTTATTTCCTATATGTAAATTAAAATACTAATAAAAAGCGTAAGTGTACAAAATTGTTTACAATCTTAAAAATAATTGATAAAATACTATTGTGCTACATACCTACTTTTATTTTATTTTATTATTAATCACCCGGAATACCACGGCGAAGGTCCTTTTTAGTGATTCATTTAAGAAAGTGATGATAAATAAAACATGTTTAATTACAAAGAGGCACATACATTTATTAATATGAGAAGACGACTAGTAAATTATAACTATGTATATTACATAAATTATAATTATAACTTAAGAAATATATTCCTTTTTTTAATAACTAACCTGTGCAAAATATTGTAAGGGATTTATTAACATAAATGAACCATGTTTAAATTTGATGGAAGTGGAATTCTCCAGCTGAATATACCTTTAAGATCAATTATCCCAGCTGTTTTAAGTTTTAATGTTGCGATCAGACAGCCTACAGACAGAAAAATGGCCTAATTGTGTAGAAACTTTAAGGTCCCAGCACACATACTCACACCATTACATTATTCTGATACTCACAAATAACGCTAAACGTTATATATTGATCTAACTAAATCAGTTTTTGAACCGGATACTTACAGTCACGTACGTCAGCAAGTAAAACAAAATATATATTAGAAAAAGTGGATTATCTGAACAGTGATCAAATTTGACGTCATGACACTAAAAAACTTCAAAATAACCGTTATAACTAATAACCTAATAAGCCAGGTGAACATGTCATTTTTTATAACGCATAAAATTTACATTAATAAATTCCATTCATGATTTTCTTTCCCTTACATGTTTTGGTCTGTATTAGACCATTATTTTTCAGATTTTAAATAATTTTGTACAATTATGCTTTATACTAGTAGTATTTAATTTGGATATACGAAATAAATGATTATGATTATGACTAAATCATGATTTTATTAGGCCTGATAATAGCATATTATTCCAAAAGTAATATAACCCCACGCCACCCACATCATGGCAACCAAGTTCATAAAATCAGATAAAACAACAATTAACATTTCACAATTAGTTTATATTTTTGATTTTAAATTTCATTACACAAAGTGTGACATCTGAACGATTATGATTAAATAAGTTGTGGAGACACTTACAAACTTTAGAATCAGTGTGTTGTCTATTGAAAACATGTCATATATCATTATCCTTAAAGGCCATCTTTTCACTAGCTCCATGAAAGATTTTGCTTCCAGTCTCTGAAACTTTGGCAATTCGTAATCCATAATTATTTTAGTGAGTAATGATATTGTCTTCTTACGAGATTTCAGTAAAGAGTCACAGGCAAAGCTCATTATTGCTATAGAGACGAGCCCACTGCAAGTCCAAGCAAAGTTTTCGATTATTAAAGAAAAAATACCAGGTTTGGTAGAGCCCTTTGGAAGATAGTACGAGTACAAAGATGACATTATACTAAGGATAAAATTCAGGAATAGAGAAACAAGGGACATAAAAATTTGAAAATTACAGACTTCATTGACCAAGGCGCTTATTTTTCCAATTAAATCGTAGGCTTTAGCTAAATCTCTAATTTGGATCTTTTTGTTCGATGTTGCAACAACATTATTTATGTCCCACTTATTTTTGCAAACAAAGTAAATTTGTGATTTTCTCAATTGTCTTTCATTAACTATTTTAATTAGAAAGGTGTTAAGTATATCAAGTCTACCTTTAATCGTTAGAATTGTACCACAGAATAGTAGCATTTCGTGGTCTCGAAAAAAGAAGAGTGGATATGCTAAAGAGGTTTTCAAAACCAAATATATATTTGGATGGAACGCTAAATCAATAACATAACATAGTGTGTCGTATAGGACAGATATTAGTAACAATATTATGGTGGTTTTCCGAGATTTGGCGTAGAATTTCTCGTTCAAACTGACTTTCAATATTCCGTCGAGTTGGCTAAATGTTGACATTATTTCAATATGAATGTCGCCGAATAAAAACATAATATTGCAATTGATGACCACGTACTCCATCATAAGTAATAGATAAGCAATTTGATCTTCATCACGAGTGGTAATGTTTTGAAGAGGAATAACTAGTATATTTTGCAGAATTATAACATAAACTAATGATAAAATAAGCGCAAAGATTTTGAATATCACGTTAGCTTTTTTGAGTTGATTTTTTATAATGCAGAATCTAAATAAACCGAACATATTTTCAACATATATAGCTGGTTTAATAGAATGTAGGAACGATGTGTTGATTGTTGGTAATACTTCTTCATTATCGTTCACTTTAGCTCTTTTCGGATATACCTTTGGCATAATAAAAATCAACCTTAAATAAAACTTGAACTGGTTAAAGCTCTAAACGACCGCACAAATGTAGATCCTTCAGAAAATGGGCCTCTTGATGACGTCAGGAATAAAGTAAGTTTTAATGAAAAAGAGCCAGTGCCCGCGTATGTCGTTGTTAATATAAAAACTGAAGCGTATTAAAATTTCATCGATAGATTGAGTATGTACTTAAAGTGATTAGTCTATCACAGGGGTAGGCAAACTTATACTTTCGGCGGTTTATAACAAAAAATTTGGGTGGCAAGCGATTAACTTTCGTTCGTTTTGTAAGTATCCCAATGTCAAATTCGCTTAGATTACATGTTAATTCGAAAACCATTTCGAGGTCCTGTTTTAATAAGCCATATTTTAGGACTTGTGGTCTAAAAAACCTCATGATGATGAATATTTTTACGAAAAAGCTGCAACTTCCATTGGACTTCGTGTGACGTCACTTGAGAAAAGGCTGTTTAGAAATGTGTCCTTTGTTATCAAGATAAATTTATAATAATTTACTTCAGACTGATTTGAGAGATGGATGGCAGATGAGAATACAGACAGAGACAAACTACTTTTTTTATAAGTAAGGTATGGTCCGCAATCAGTATAATGCCTAAAATGCCTCAAGTGACATCATATTTGAAAATTCTTTAAAACTTAAAAATAATGATAAAATTATATACCATAATGATGAAAACTATGATCTAAAATGGCGCATATGTATTCTCTGAAAAAAAAAAATCTTTTAAGAATTAGGCTTGTCCAGTGCACAAAATACTTTATCTCAAAAATATCGTCTTTGCGTGACATTATTTACAATATTTTCAACTAACTATTTCACGATGTTATCAAGTTGTAATTCTTGTCATGAAACGGGCGAAATATAAAAATATATTACGGGTCTTGATAAATAAGGTCGGACGACGTCGTCGGGTTTAATTGTTTCTCAGTTTCTCTAGCGGTGTTATAATAAATTATCATAATCTAATATCATAACATCGGATAAACAATGTAGGTAGTTATAAAACTGCTTTGGATGTTGTAATTACCTTATTATAGTATGAGAGTAGATTAAAGTTTATTTCTTATTAAACATTGTACATTAAACATTAGTTCTACTCGTACATTTTTGTTGGTATTATAGTACAGCGATCGACCGAGAAACTAGCTAACCCATTCACAAAACAATATTGCTTACCAAACTTGTAAAAGTAAATAAATATAAAATTCATAGTATAGTTTGCCGAATACAATATTTTTCTCCACTTAAACAAATATTTCAAATTTTGAATAAAAATAAATTGAAATTCTAATTTACAAAAACGAATAGGAACTTTGCGATGACAGTTTACACAATACATTACACAACTTTTTAAAGAATTGTCGGCACGCCTGGTCGACGCCGCTGGTGACCCAAGGGCCGGAGCTTACCTCGGTCAGAGGATCAGCTTAACGATCCAACGAGGTAACGCTGCCAGCGTCTTGGGTACCCTCCCCAACGGCGACGATTTAAAAAACATTTTTTATTTAATATAGGCATTATATTTGTTAATAATTTTAATTTAGATTAAGTTTAGTTTTTAATTTAATTTATATATATACACATTAAAATTAAATACATAGGTAATGAGGTTATGTTGAGGAACTATTCAATGAATTTTGAATTTAAGTGTTCTGTTTCGATTAATTAGAAAAAGGCGGGTTTTTCACAATCTGGCTGCGAAACCGCTCTTAAATGTTTTTCCAAAGACGCTCAAACACGTCATTTTTAATTTTCAACCAAAATGTTTCAACCAATTTTCATGATATCTGTGATGTTTAATGAATTAATAATATACGAGCCCTTGATAGAAAACCACGATAATATATCATTAAAGATCGGCTCTGAGCGTATTAAGCCTGTACCTGAGCCTGGAGCATGACCAACTCCAATCTATCTAGGATTCGTTTGAAGAAATTCGGACTCTCCTTGTATTGAAAAAAATATATTTGGTTTATTAATCTTTTTTCTAGGGATGTTACGTATAAACAATGTACTAAGATACTATTACTTATACTTTTACTTTTGTCAAAAAAAAATGTTTTGCACCCTCTCTTTTATTGGTTATCAAACGTTCGCTTCAAGAACGCGGTTAAGAAATCAACTTGATTTTTTTTTCATAAAATAGGTAAATGAAATATGAAGGTATATCACCTAAATTCAATATTTTTTTCCCTACAAAATTTTTCAGTATTAGCTAAAAACACACCAATTTGTTGTTTCGCTGCGTGATCACTAGTATTACGCGTTCAAGAAAAAGAGGCCAAAGAGCCAACATATAATCGCCTCTATGACAAGCAAATACAGTCTTTGCCGTAGGACTTATTGTGCTGGACGGGTAATAAAAAAAGTTGCTAGGGTATGCCAACTTCTTAACATTATGAAAGGGTCCATTGACCTTTTGCATGCCTATTCAAAGATCCAGACGATATTATTATCATTTATTTAAGTGTTCAATTTTTAATGTGAGATGCGAGGAGTTAATCACTTAAGATTCTTGAGGATTCTTTGGGGTTGTAATAAGTGGCTATTAGTGACATATTCTTGGCAGAAATACTATTTTTATATAAATTATGGTTTTGGGGATTCTATTCAAAATTCAAAATTCAAAAAGTTTATTTTGCAAAGTAGGTATATATAATACACGTTTCACAAGTCAAATTTTAATCTTATAAAAATATATGTAATAAAATAATAAATGTACATGAACTACTTAGATTAAATGTTTATTTAATTTATGTAGCAATATATATACAATTAAAATTATAGGTAAAATATTATTATACAAGGTGAAATCCATACCGGAGACCCGGCCAGGGACCAGGAACAAGGTTCAATGATCACCAACCGAGCCCCCAGCACGAATCCAGGCGGCCGACCAAATCCCATCCTATATACTACATAGTAATAGGTTACGTATATAAATACATGCCTACCTCCGCCCATTCGATTAGTCTTGCTAAGAAGAACGGGCAAGAAACTTGGCAAGATCATGTCTTTTTTTTTAACATAAACTTAAACTATACATTGAATTACTTATATCTACTTTAACCAAGGGATAAGAAAATACAAGACTATAACCTCTTAGACAGACAAAGGTTGGAGCCGCTTGAAACATGGTGCTGGAGGAGGATGGAGAGAATTAGCTGGACGGAGTAAGACTAACGAGAAAGTGCTGAGGATTGTAGAACAAGATGTTTGTTAAAATATTGAAAATAGTAGGGGGAAGGTGCTAGGACACTCTCTTTTCTTGTTTCTTGAAAAATATCATAGAAGGAAAATCAAAGGAAAAAAAGAAAGAGGAATATCTAGACGCTACTTTACTCAAGTGAAGGAGAAAATTGATGTCATCTCATAACAAGAAGTCAAATCATTAGCAGAAGATAGAGATGAATGGTGGTAACTGCACCAACAAGAGCGTAGCTCTTAAGTTATAGATAGATAGATATCTTCTTAAGGCGAGGGTGTTCGTATTTTTCCAGATAAATGTCGTATTTTTTTGTGTTTTATTTGTAAATACCATCCATCAGCCTAGTTCGTCCACTGCTGGACATAAGCCTTTCCAGGACTTTGCCACTCCCGGCGGTCATCCTGGAAGAATTGCCCATACTCACACCCGCTGGGTAGGCGGGTTGGTGAGCGCGGTGCCGGAACCCTCGCACCAGTGACGCCACTTCCCGTCACCAGTCTGTTCCATATAAGGCCCGGCTATTAGGGATGGATATACCACCATCCATCGGTCCCAGGCATGGTGGGCCTCTTGGTTTTTTTCCTGTGAGCTGTCCTCTTACTCTCCCCCGAATTACTTCGAGGGGGCCTCCAAGTAAGATGGTGGTACTTCCACAGTCGAGCCCGGCATCAGCTCTACCACCTATATTTGTAAATACCAAGGATTTAAATAAAAAAAAAGAAAGATTTATGTCATATTCGTGTTTTTCCAGATAAACGTCGTATTCTTTCGTGTTTTATTTGTAAACACCAAGGACTAAAATTTTGAAAAAAAAAAAGTTATATTTCATTCCGTTTGATTGCTTCCATTATCGTGCATCAAAAAAAAAAATTTTGCGAAAGTGAACTTAAGCTATGATTTAATAGTACATTGTTCACCGAGGGAAGAAAGGGGAAGACCAACGAGGGTGTAGTTTGAGGCCCGAGGCGAAGCCAAGGGCCTCAATACACACGGGTTGGGAATCGTACTTTATCCCGAGTGATACATAGTGCTTTATACTACACCTGCTAGGAAATAGTATAATTTTACTTTTAATCAAGAAGCAATAAAATAAACTGACTGACTCGCGTGCGATTGTCACTTTTTATTTCCTTCTTATTTTTTATTATGTACAGGAAAAGCAAGTGGCCAGTATCATTTTTCGAGTTTTATGTAAGAGTTCGCAAAATAATACTGGCCACTTGGCCACTTGATCATTCTTTATGTTATTAAAAAAAAAAAACAGCACGTTAACAATGGATTTGCATATACCTTTTCTTCCCGCTCCAGCACGTTAACAATGAATTTTCATCCACTTTTTCCGCCCGCATATTTGTATGACAGTAATGACGTATTTTCTGCATCGTTTTCAAAAAAGTAAGAAGGTACTTTCCGAGCAGGTGTAGTATAAATATTATTTCATTTGCTTTACATTAGGTTATGTTGGGTATGTTTCTGTTTGCTGATGACAGTACACCAATAATTCAGTGTGATAACAAATAATTTATACTGTAAGGTGTGACTCCTTGATGGAACTTCATTCTAACACTAATAATAGTAGTTTATGCTACAAGGGCGCAAAGGAATAATTTTAGACGTAACCGAGTAATTTATTGCTGTTACGCCCGTGTATCATACTACGTTTTTCAATGCATAGTGTGAGGAAATAAAACAAATATAATTTTGTGAACTTTAATTTGTAATTGGCTCAAAAGGACTAGGTATCCAGAGCCGTTAAACAGTGGAAAAAAAGTATGACATTTATGGTACACAGGAAAGGCTGCAGGTTAGCCAACCATTGTAAATAAATAAAAAAAAAATAATAATAATGCCCTAGGGCAAAATAATCGACTTTCTGTTCGGTTTTGATGCATAAAAAGTGGGCCTTTACGAGCACATGCATTGAAAAAGTCTTCTTGTACGAGTTCCACTATTTTATTTACTTGATTATTGCGACTAGTTTCGTCTATTTGACATCGTCCTCCGAAGACTTTAATAGTGTCAGTGTGATAACATAAATGAATATGAATATGACATGAATCCAATATTGAATAATTAACTGGCTTCCATCCATCAGCCAGTCTTCATCCACTGCTGGAGATTTGCCTTTCCAAGATTTCGCCACTGTTGGCGGTCCTCCTGGAAGAAATGGCCATAGGCAGGCGCGTTGGTGAGCGGTTGCAACCTTCGCACCACTGAGGGCGCTGCCCGTCACCAGAAGGGGATGGCATACCCTAGCAACTTTTTTTATTACCCGTCCAGCACAATAAGTCTAATGGCAAAGACCTTATTTGCTTTTCATAGAGGCGATTATAAGTTGGCTCTTTGGCCTCTTTTTCTTGGACGCGTAATACTAGTGATCACGCAGCGAAACAACAAATTGTGTTTTAGCTAATACTGAAATATTTTGTGGGGAAAAAATATTGGATTTAGTTTAGGTAACATCCCGTCATATTTCTTTTGCCTAGTTTATAAAAAAAAAATCAAGTTGATCTCTTAACTGCGTTTTTGGAACGAACGTTTGAAAACCAAAAAAAAGAGGGCGGAAAACATTTTTTTTTTGACAAAAGTATAAATCTTAATACATTGTTTATAGGTGAAATCCGTTGATAAAAGATCGATAAATCAAATATATTTTCTTTAATATGAGGAGGACTTAGTTTCTTCCAATGAACCCTTGAAAACCTGGTGTCCCGTTAAAAGGCTGGCAATTTGGGATGGATATATCGTCATCAATCAGTCCCAGGCATGGTGGTCCATCTGGTTGTGCCTGAAAGCTGTCCTCTACTCTCCCTTTTTTATCTCATAAATCATTTTTATTTCAAGTTTCTACAGAAAAGTGATGCAAAAAAACGCATTTTGTACGTATACACAAGCTAACATAAAAAAAAACATCATTCAACAAGTTACCGACGCACTAAAAGAATTGTTATTAAACAAAAAAAAAAAAAACATGAAAAATCATCGTCACGCATCGAAGACCCAGACCGAGGTGTTCTCAAGTGTGAATTGTGAAATGCAAGTCTCAGTCCATACTTGGCACACCCGCTTTTTACCCGTAAAATACACTTTACCTAGGGAAATACGTTCTTTAAAATTAATGGTCGGGAAATATTGACAGATTTGATAGGACTTCACAAATATTTCATCAATGCGGGCTAAGCCACGGGCAAGAGATAGTAATGCCATAATTATTTATCTAACGCAAACAAAAAAAAATACTCACGTTTTCTTCAAATAAACAATCAAATCACAATGTGGAAGGTCCCAAAAATATTTTCACATCACTAACACAACTGAATCACAATAACTAAACATGTAAATCTCGACTGCCCTGAATGTTCCTAATTTGAATCGTGCAAATGCAAGGTAAAGGCGTCACGTTTGTTTTGATTACGTGATACTTATGAAATTCCCTAATATCACGTACTTTGCAAATATTTGTTAGTCATCATTCATCAGTCATTCGGTGTATTAGTGATGTGCAGATTCACAGGCGTACCCAGCTTTTGGTCTAGGGGGAAGCAAATCAGGATTTTTTTGGCCAAAGGGGCGCGGGCAAATCAGAAATTTCCTGTAGGTAAATAAATCAACGTAAATAGAAATGTGATTTGTTACATTTATTTTAAAAGTAGTTTACTTAGGTTTTCCGCAAAGCGGCTTAAAACAGTTTCTATGAAAGAATCGAAAAAAATTGTAAGGTAAGAGTTCAGCTCCAGGGGGAGCACCTGCCCCCTCCTGCCCCCCCCCCCCTCGTTACGCCCATGCCTACAACTCTAACGCCTAGTTTCCACGGGTGGAATAACTGGTAGAGTACCAGGGATAAAAACATTACTAGCTTAAGAGCGATTTCGCAGCCGGATTGTGAAACACTCGCCTTTTTCTAATTAATTGAAACTGCGGGGAACGAGTCGTATCCTCTACGAAGCGCACAACTTAAGGGGCAACGAGTCGTATCCTCTACGAAGCGCACAACTTAAGGGGCAACGAGTCGTATCCTCTACGAAGCGCACAACTTAACATGGTTCTTCTTATTTTTGAATTACAGATATTAAATAAATGTGATTTATGGCATTTCACGAACATAGTTTAGTGTCAGTTGGGCTTTTCCGGCAAAATTTTGTTTTTTATACATTACGTTGTAAATGTATGGGCACACAAACTTAAAAGCGTGTTTTAAGTTTGTGTGCCCATATATTTACAACGTAATGCATATAATAACAAAATTTTGCCAGAGGATCCTAACTGACACTAAAATATGTTCGCGAAATGCTATAAATCACATTTATTTAATATCTGTAATTCAAAAATAAGAACAACCATGTTAAGTTGTGCGTTTCGTAGAGGATACGACTCGTTCCCCCTTAAACACTTAAACATTCGGAACACTTAAATTTAGAATATGTATGCTGCCATCGCAAAGTTTCCATTTGTTTCTGTAAATTTGAATATCAAAAATTCTGAATAAAAAAAATTCAATTCATAATTTGTAATTAATAAGGTTTTGTTGAATAACTATTGAGTGAATGTTGAATCTAAGTGTTCTGTTAGATTAATTAGAAAAAGGCGGGAGTTTCACAATCCGGCTGCAATACCGCTCTTAAGTAGATTGATTTCATATTCTATTACGTATTTTATGAAAAAAAAAAATCTGCGGAACGTTTAAAAACCAAAAAAACTAGCTTGGAAAAATATATTTTTAGACGAAAATATATACCTTAAGACATTTTTTATAAATAAATTGAATTAAGACCAACAAAACACATGTATTTTTTTCAATATGAGGGGAGACTTAGTTTCTTCCAACGAACCTTTAAAAATCTAGCGTTATTGATGTTCTTGCGTTGGGAGCTCGTTTCTTCGGATTTGTAACAAAATATTATGAAATAATTATAACGGTTGAAATACAAAGTTTAGCTAAGACAACTTTTAACAATAGTTTGCTATATTCATAAACATATTTTTAATGATATTATGGTTTCCTTAGCGTGATATTAGATTATATAAGGAATTTACGGCTAGTATCACGACTATGGAAAAGCGAGTTCTTTTATAGCCATTGTAATATAATTAAAAATATGTTTTCAATGCATGTGCTCGTAAAGGCCCACTTTTTATGCATCAAAACCGACAAAAAGTCGATTATTTTGCCCTAGGGCTTTATTATTATTTTTTTTTATTTGTTTGCAATGGTTGGCTAACCTGCAGCCTTTCCTGTGTACCATAGATGTAATACTTTTTTTTCCACTGTTTAACGGCTCTGGATACAGTCCTTTTGAGCCAATTATAATTTAAAGTTCACAAGATTATATTTGTTTTCATTTCCTCACACTATGCATTGAAAAACGTAGTATGATACACGGGCGTAAAAGCAATAAATTACTCGGTTACGTTTTTAATTCCTTAATTTATTCCTTTGCACCCTTGTAGCATAAACTACTATTATGCACATAGAAAATTATTGTTAAAAGTTGTCTTAGCTAAATGTATTATTTTGGCTGTCATAATTATTTCTTAATATTTTGTTACAAATCCAGAGAATGCAAACAATTACAAAATAGTACTAAAGATAGTAACTGGGAGAGTAGAATGGTTAACGCATGAATTAGTCATATAGTAGAATGGTTAACGCATGTATTAGTCATATAGTAGTCAGCTAAATAGTATAATAGTTCTATACTTCTAACTAGCCCAAATCATCATTATCATATCAGCATTAAAACAATAAAAAAAAAATATTATTCGATATATTTAGACCCTCGGTATGGGGCCGTGATCAGCCGAAAAAACTTTTTAATTGTTTTCATGCTAATAAAAAAAAAAAGCTTAAAAAAGCAAAATATAATATATACGTTTCTATCCATTTTTGATGATCTATATAATGGGACTTAAGATTTCATACTCCATGATTTGCCCAGTTCTACATTGTAAGATGAAATTTAATCAACCGCCCGAATCCGTACTGGAGACTCGGTTAGTGATCACTGATCAGGAGCCGTATTTTTGAATCGTTTGTTTTCAATTCACGTGCGAAAGTATATACCCATCTCACGTAGCACATCAGAACTTGTCATTTGCAAGATGAGACAGGTAAATATTTTCGCACGTGAATTGAAAAAGAACGATTCAAAAATACGGCTCCTGGAACAATGTTTAATGATACATCAGGTGACATTCTAAAAAAAAAAATCTTATATACCTACATTACATAAATAAATATACTATTTTTTATTATTTCATATTTAATTTCATTTCCCAATCACTAACCGAGTCTCCATAATGAATTTGGGCGGTTGATTAAATTTCACCTTGTATACAATGGCATCTATCCCAGCAAACAATAAAAAAAACATACAATTCAGCTGTTTCTTTCGTCAAATTGTAGTACCATACTCTAAAGTAAAATAACAAATAACAAAAATTAGGGTTCCATACTCAGAGATTTCCAAATTGTTTGTCAGGTACTACCATTTTAGCGCCTTGTTTTTGATGCCTTGTCAATTTTGTTATTATTTACCATAATGTTTTTAGGGTTCCGTACCCGTATTGCGGGGTGGTACGCCTGCGACTTGCACTTATCCAATGCGCCTGGACGGTAATCCTGGCGCGTGCGCAAAAATTTGCGGCAGCTTTCGGGTGATTTTACAAGGCAATTTCTACGGTAATTACAGATTTTTCTGCTTTCGCAATTTTTGCGCACGCGCCTGAATCGCTCTCCAGGGATGTAACTTCTGTAATCTTTTCCCTCATACGGGACAAAATTTAATTAATTGTTTTTTTTTTTTTCATTGGACGTAGTGACTTATTTTCGGATTAATTTTTAAAGTTTCTTATTTCCACAGGCTGCCACTGGACAGTGGTCCGGCTGATAAAATGTCTCAGTGTGAACGGCGTGGCGGCAGCAGTGACGTCACGTGGACCATTACGGATTAGGAACACACTTGGTGTCGTCGTGATGGCACCTTGGCTGAGAGAAAATGCTACGGAGCCTCTTGCTAGGGTCTTCAAGAAGGTATTGTTACCAGCCAAACCCGAATTTAGTACAAACTAGCCTAAACTAGTTTTTCAGAAATCCTTCAGCGCAGAAGAGAGCCGTATGTTAGGTACGAGGGCGCAGCTGCCATACATAACCATTGTGGTTATTATTTTATGACCACTCATAACCACTTTGGCCTAGGTCAAACTATATAGTTTGTCCTAAAATCGGGTTGGCTGGTAACACATATATCATATTATATACCCCGCGTTCCGAAATAGAATTATTTCGCTAAAATCGATTACGAATGAATGAGGTGAATGGCTAATAATCCATGAGTGAAGCAAATGCGTTCATTCATTCGTATGACTTTCATGGCTCATGCGACGGAGGTGAGGCGATGTGAGCGTTGAACGGAATGGAATGTCAAAAATTGTTTTCGCTCCATTATTTCAGCAGTTCAGATCAGATAATCCATAGTATACGTTTTATTCGGCCATGAGAGAAACAAATGAAAAGTCGTGTGGAACTCTTCGTCGAAAAGGAAGAATTTATATGTATATATTTTTTTTTCGTCGCTATCTGAGTCTACGTTGAAGAACAGTGCTACAAACTCTTCTTGTTCCATCACAAATCACGGCACTTTGACGAAATAAAATAAAATTATCGTATTGTATTCTGTGGTAAGAGGTTATGGTTAAGATGTATCTTTTTTAATGCGGTCCGAATCATAAGCTATCTTTCACATCGTTTGCTAGCTCACAAATTACGGACCAGTCATCGCTCACACTTCAGCTTCATTCATAGCTTTTATCGATGTAATTCTATTTCGGACGCACGGTAGGTGTATCATCGCGTTAAAACATCTCAGAAGAGTCGTAGATGTCTTTCAGAGTTTGAGCTGTTATTGGACTGTTCTCCTCGCACACCCTCAATTCACCGATGCTTTTCACATCCTAACATAAAAAAATACATGTATTTAGGGTACGCAGGCTTCTAAATTCTAAATTCATAGCGGGGGCGATAAGTCCGCACTGATTCTCCGTGATTGTGTGAGTGTTGTGCACTTCCCCCCAGTCAGCTAGCCCAGCCAGGACAACTCCTTCAAATAGAGCCGAACGGCGTCAGCTTGCTGACATAAAATCTGATCCAGAGAAGGGAAGGTGGAGCTTGTGGAGATCCCAGCTCTACGTCTCATATCCTCGGTGCCGCGGTGGCGGGGCTGTGAATCAGCACATGTTTCACCATCTCGTCCTGCGTAAACCATGCAGGCTTACGCCCATGTGTTCCTTTACCGTTCAGAAAGTGGTATTCAATTAATTTGCACATGAATTCGGATAAATCATTGGTGCATTACTCGGCTGGCAAAAATCGAACCTGGGTCTCAATACTGAGAGCCAAGCGTCCTAACAACATACTTAGCTTTAACAATAGGTATAGTATACTTATCTCGGTTTGATTATATCCCAAAGTATCGTTATTCAGTATCATGAATATAACCTACCCTGTAACGGAAGTTGCTGACCAAATCAATATCCTGTATAGACATAAGACTATGTAGGATAAATGCAAAATAGATAAAACGGTTTACCTTTGTGCATCGTTAGAATGCCTAGAGCCAAGTTTACCAAGGCCTCGCTAAAAGGTATTCTATTTTCTCGCACAACCCAAGAAGTTGTAAGATACCTAATATTTTCTGAGACTTTGTATAATATTTTCTTTTGTTTCATAATTGCAATACCTTCGAAATCTTTTCCAGCTTTCTGAATCCAAAATGAACACAGCCTCTTACGACTGGCTCATCTCTTCGAGATCCGATAAAGACTTCAAAACTATCAACAAAATCCTGAACGAAACTTCGGTTCGATTTGATCAGAATATAGTCGTCGCTTATCCAACCAAAACAATATCTCGATCGATCGGAGTCTGTGATGGAAATTTTGTTTATAAGAAAAAACAAAGGGCTCGTCACAGTGACGCTTGTCGATACAGAAATGATCCAATGTGTGTCAAAACTGAGCACGAAAGAAATTACTACAGATCCTCTGACAGATTTCGCAATCTAACGAGACACGCTACTTACAAAAGTTCTGGGAAAGTTTATCCTATATACCGATCGGGGCTTTTGAATTACAATAATTCTAGGACATTCACGATGACCAATATTACAGAATTTTCAATTAAATCCCAGTTTCTGAGTCTATGGCATTGGGGAAGAAAGGGCAGTGACAAATCAGATGGAGGCGTTCATTTGGTGCAATACTTCAAGGTTCGCGTTAATTCGACTCTCTATGGTCATTATTTGGGTAAGATCTATTTAAGGAGCTCCACAATGCTAAAATCCAGTCCTGCTATAACGCTTTTGTTTTTTTAACCATCTATCCTGCTTTAATTAGAGGCTGCGTACGCAAAACTTCAGTTATTTGGAAATCGCGGATACATTAGGATATTAACTATAATTTATTTATGTAATAAAGATGTTTTTTTTCTAGTAAGTATCTACGTGTGTTGGTTTAGTTTCAATCGATTTTGAAATATGGAAACTGAATCGCTTTTGTCGTGAAATTCGTACTTTTTTGAAAGTATCATAATGAAAAGAAGATTGAAAGTATGTTTATGTAGAAAGTGTAATTAATAATTGTCTTGGATTAAAAAATACGCCATATTTTTTTCAAATTTTTACCATCTACAGTGATGGAACTGAATCCAATGTAAAACTGATGTTTAGCATGGTGGACCCCCTTAAGGTACTTGCGACCGGTCTCGTTTCTAAACGCACAACTTAATTTATGAATATTTTTCTTATTTTGAATAAAAAGTAATAAATAAATGCGATATATGGCATTACGCGACTATAGTTCATAACGACTTAGTGTTATATTATGCATTACGTTGTAAATGTACCTGTACAACAACTATGAACACGCTTTAAAGTTGTTGTGGTGGATCATTAACAAATTCATGTATGAAATAAAACAACAAAGTTTTTAATGTTATTTAAGTTTTTAGTTAAGTTTCTTATGTAATTTTCTTTACTAATATAAACAATTAAAATAAAAGATATTAAAACGAAAAAAAAAAACAACATTGCTAGAAAAGCTAAATTTACTCAAATCACAAAAAAAGGAAAACAACCGTAAGTTGTGCGTTTGGAAACGAGAACCTTCACAACTACCTTGATACGATAGCACATTAATTAATTCTAGTCATTAATAATAAATACAAGTGGAATCAATGGAATGGACGGCACATAACCCTCTTATGGGACTACTGAATATTCGATATTCAATTCACTTAGATTAAATTATTAATTCGTGTTAATTCGAAAACCATTTCAAGATTTAGGTTTAATAAGCCGTATTTTAGAACGTGTGGTCTAAAAAACCTTAGAAAAAGCTGCAACTTCCATTTGCCTTCATGTGACGTCACTTGAGAAATGTCTGTTTAGACATCGTTTACTATCAAGACAAATTTATAATAATTTGATTCCAACTGATTTGACAGCTGGATGACAGATGAGTAGACAGACAGAGACTTACCACTTTTTTATAAGCAAACAATTCTTTAAAAAATCGTACAAAAATAATGGTTAATTTATATACCAAAATAATAAAGACTGTCCTAAAAGTAAGTATATTCTCTGAAAAAAATAAAAATCTTTAAGTTATTCTATGGGAATTATACGTTATTTTATTAGTGCTTTAATACTGTAATTATAATTATAATTATAATTAAGTAAATTAATACTCATCCATCAATCCATCAGCCCGTATTTGTCCACTGCTGGACATAGCCCTCCCCAATATTACGCCACTCTTGGCGGTCCTCAGTCATCCTCATCCAGCCGCCACCCGCAACGTCCTTCAGATCGTCAGTCCAGCGGGCACGAGGGCGGCCTACGCTGCGCTTTGCTGTACGTGGTCTCCATTTCAATGCCTTACGGCCCCAACGGTTATCACGTCGGCGACAAATATGGCCAGTCCACTGCCACTTCAACTTACTGATTCGGCAGGCTATGTCGGTCACCTTCGATCTCTGACGGATATGTCCGTTTCGGATAAATTAATACTGATCGGTTAAAAACCGGCCTAATCAAAATCTAATTATTAGGTAACATTTTCTTAACGTAATATCAAGGTATGATTTGTGACGTCACGGTCATATTCTTATTATTAGATTAAAACTGCGTACTGAAATGGTTTTTGAAGTAACTTATACTTACTAATTACAGTGAAAACTGGTTAAGTAGGACCTGGATAAGTGAGAAACCTCTATTATTGAGAATTCCAATGAGGTCCCGGCACTTTTTCCATCGAATTGGACTTTTCAAACCGGCGTATGACCACGCTAAATAAGCAACTCGATGTGTGTCGGTACAAATTTCAACGGAAACGACATTGAAATAATGTTCATTTCAGCGTGCCTTTAAAAGTGGCTGTTACGACAACCACTGCGTCTCCGGCTAGCGCAAAATAGGAGAAAATAATACTTTTCACATGGACGCCATTAACGGAAACAAAATTTTGAACTTAAATTTTTTAGATCTAAAAATTTCCTATAATTTGGTGAAATAATAATTAAAATCGCTTTAGGCATTTGGAAGTAGAAAGAGAATTCTTGTGTTAATCATGTGAAACTTTCGATGACTTTAGATTTTTTTTGTCAAAACTTACAATAGAAAAACAGTTTATGAAACTTAAAATTTATTTTTGACTCTATAATGCCTATCATATATTTTTATGAAAGTTTTTGGACCACCCGTGTGGGAGGAGTAGGCCTTCAAAGACAGGTAAAAATTGCAGTTGGCGTATTCATTCGCCTTTCTAGGATTTTTTTCGATGTTTACCGCTATAATTGGGACGTTGTAGCTCAATTCTCTGTATAAGTAAGACATTTTATCAGGTTGGAACAGGTTTTGACATGTTTGTTAATTCTTAACTTAATTAATAACACCAAAAACATTTCCACCTCTTTTATTGTAATAAAATCTCATTAGTGCCGGGGATCGAACATTGAAAGGTCAGCGTTCTACCCCAGAACTACCGCTGCTGTTTCATTATAAATTCACTAATTGAGTCAAAACACAAAAGGTTTTAAAGGTTTAAAGGTTTATTAAAGGTTAATAGTAAAATTTTATCGATGAACACAACTGAGTCAAAATGTTAATGCACCTTTACCTAAAAGTTTGTTTATATTTAATACCATAATATTCAAACAAAAACCTAATCATAAGCTTATAAAGTTGGTTTTCGTTACTCTAGGTGTCTACAATCTATAAACTATGTAGGTATCAGATATGTGAAAGCAATCTACATATTTGTTAACGTTGCCTACTGACTAGGTATCTTATACCTACAATCCATTTGTCTGATACTTAAGGCGATATGTAAAAGTTTTAGCGTCCCTGTAACTCCATATGCAAAAAAAACCCTCAGTGCGAGAGGGACGGATTAGTGGAAAAGTAGCAAAAAGTCGGTTTTTTATTAATATAAAATGTACTAAAGTTGCTATGAAAATTTCGATTAACCAGAGGGCCTATTATGTATCTCAAGTTGCCATCTTGACTGGGTGTCTATCATCAGAAACATACATATACTATCGAATTCCGATTGTTTTAGGATATATTCACACTTGAAGTGACGACACAGTTTGTAAGTAGTTCAGTACACATTAAAGGCAATTTTGAAATTTCAGTTTTTAGCTATGTTTTTGATTATAGGCACCTAGTCCAGTTGGCAACTAAAGATACAGAATAGAGGGGCAGGTCCTTAAAACCGTTAAAACCCATCTAATAAAATATAATTGCAGTCCATATGTCATTCTAAATGGTCAGACCAGGAGAATTGGTATCGAAAAAAAACTCATTTCAATAAATATTTCTATCGAGCCGAATTTCTCCAATCGCGTTTCTGTTTTATCCCTATCCCTAGAAAAATAATCCAAAAATAATATACTATTTTATCAAAATAATAAATTATTTACTGAAGTAGATATGCAAGTTCTTAAATTGTCGTTTTTTTTTCAGCAGCGCCTTAATAAATGAGTGTTTTGTACAAACATTAGGTAGTCAGAAACTAGCGCAAGGTTAAAGGTAAGAACGAATTAATTAATTAATACAACAGTTTATAGTTATTACTAAAGTAAATCTGATTTACCTAGTTTATTAGGTAAGTAACGGTACATTAACCTATTACTCGGTGTACCTATACTAGAGGATTTTGTAGTACCTAACACGTTTGGTTGTTATAACCTATCGCTGTAGTTTAACCAATTCTACCTAATATTACGTAGGTTGCTATAACGCATAAACCATGTGGTTTTAGTCGGATGGCTTTAAATTCTTAAAAGTGTATGTAACTTTAAATTTTTCTCAGTACTGTATCACAAAATAATCTTTTCTTACGGGTCAAATCTGTAGGTAATATGTTAGTGGTATTTCGCTTTTATTTTTATAGATTACAATTGTACCTATACAACGTGTAACAGAAAGGTATTACCATATTTGAAGAGCCAATGGTATAGATCAACTTTTACTATGGAGCCAAACTTGCAACTAAAAAAAAAATTTACTGTTTCATAGAAAAATGCAATGCCGCTCGGCTGAAATGTATGGAAGGGCAGATTTTTTTTTCGAGATTTCGGGGTTGGCTGCATAGTAAAAGTTGTTCTATACCATTAACTGAATAAGCTCTTCAAATATGGTTACACCTTTCTGTTACACGTTGTATAAAAATCTTTTATTATCTCGATTACAGGTACATGGGACAAACAAAATTCAATGTCCAAAGTACAACCACCGTACTCAGTTGAAGCTAGGAGTTTCCTCGGCGAAGATTTAGTAGTGGGGAGATGCAACTCAACAGCTGATGGGACACCCGATGGAGAAGTGCCATCATCACCAGCTCTACTCGACGATACTCTACATTTCCTGTCCGTACGTTTGAATGCCACGTGGGTATCTTTTTAAGGTGCCGTACCCAAAGGGTAACCAACGGGACCCTATTACTAAGACTCCACTGTCCGTCTGTCACCAGGCTGTATCTCATGAACCGTGATAGTTAGACAGTTGAAATGTTCAGAGATGATGTATTTCTGTTGCCGCTATAACAAAAAATACTAAAAAACAGAATAAAATAAATATTTAAGGGAGCTCCCATACAACAGACATGTTTTTTTTGCCGTTTTTATAGATAATGGTACGGAACCCTTCGTGCGCGAGTCCGACTCGCACTTGGCCGGTTTTTTATCGTCTTTTTCGCCTGCGTAGCATAGTAGTAATGGTTAGCTTTTCTAGGTGTATGTCCAGTAGTGGATATGGATGATGAAGGTGACGGTGACGGTGAAGATGGTGATGAAGACGAATATATAAATATAAATTTTATGAACACATTAAAGAAATACTTTTGTATTTATAAATTTTTTTCTATCAGACCATCGACGCGCTATTTCTCGAAGCTTGGGTTCCGTACATATGAAGGCGCTTGGACTGGTCTCCTCGGGGCCCTGGTTGAAGGCAGTGTGGACTTAGCCCTGGAACCAGTCACCGCGGACTCGCCTCGCCATAATGATATGGACTTTGTCTTCCCGATTGCAGAGACCATGTGAGTTGTTGATAGGAACCTTAAATAAACATTCATTCGGGTGTGTTAGGTAGCTATAGAGCTCATTATCTTGTGGTGTGGTCAGTGGCAGTGGCCATACTTGGTGTCAAAGTTGTTCACGCTTCACGATTATTTTATCATTCGATAGCAGCCAACTCTGATGTAAGTAATGGTCACCTATTTTTTTTTGTTGCACTTTTTGTGCCTTTACAAACATAATTTACACCACATTTTCAAATAAAAGACAGACATTATGTACAAAGGCAGCACTTATTGCTAATAGCAATATCTTTCAGGCTATCTGAAGAATAACCATGAAAAGCATTATGGATGGCAACTGATCGCACGGCCACAGTTCACACATGACCACAGGCCAACACTCTGCTCATTGCTGCAGTTCATTGTCATTATAATGCAGGGGATTATAATAAAAGTTGAGCTGAAGAAGTCTTAACTCAATTGCTGTAAACACTCAGAGAACGGACGCCCAACCGATTTTGATTCAAGCTTGTTTAAAATATAAATACGTGAACAGTTTTTAAATTACCGTTGCTATCGTAAAAATACTTATCGAGAAAAGGATGGTATGGCCGTTCCGCGTTTTTGCTTGACTTGGCGGGGGCACTGCCGTGCCCCCAGATTTAAAATGGCTATAAAAACATTCTTATGAGCTAGTCGCAATCATTTCGAGACAAAATAATAAAGTAAGTAATGTTTTGGTGAAATAACTACACAGAGTGTAAATTTAATTAGGTTCTAATCGACAAACTTCCTGGAGATGATTCTTTACCATGAGGCAAACCAAAAATATATTTTTTTGCTGCTTTGTTTTAACTCGAACTAGCGTATATTTAGTACATAAGACATTACAAAAAAAATCTAAATTATTAAAAGACTTACAAATCTCGACAGTAGCTGATCAAAGGTTTGTACGTTCTTTTTAGGGTTCCGTAGTACCTAAATGGTACAAAAGGTACCTTTATGGTGAGACTCCGTTGTACATCCGTCCATCCGTCCATCCGTCCGTATATCACAGCATCATTACTTTAGCACCGTTAAAGATAAAGACATAAAACTTGGCACAAAAATAGCATTAATTTGCACATATAACGGTGTAAAAAAATATGAAAAATTTGAAATTGTTCAACATATTTCCAAAACAAAAGTAAGAAAAATAAAACATATTATTGGTATATTTTTACAATCAGTCCATGAATTCTTTTTATTTGACATACCACACGATTTACAATAAAACCTAATCAGCGCAATTTAAAGGCACATAAACAAATAAAGGTGTTTCCATTATGTAGCTTACAATAAAGAGATTCCACATACAACTTCCCTTCACAAAAAATCCCACAAATTTGCGCTTCGGTTAAGTTAGGCCCGGTAAAAAATGGCAAAATTAGTTTTGGTAACTAATTCGTTCGGTATGGTAAATTGGAAAAGTTTTCCAAATTCTTAATTTCACACCAATTTCGCTAAATGTGAGGCGAGAAAATTTTCCCAAAACTTTTGCTTGGGCAGAAATGTTGTTGAAATGATAGGCTACCGTTATCTATGTCAAATAACTGAGTATACCTACTGTGTGTAAATAAACGGGTAATATTAAACCACTGGCCCACTTGCACCAGCTAACTTTTAATGCTTTGTCCTTGTCACATCAAGCGATAGAAGAAAGGACATAGCATAAAAAGTTATTGGATTGGATTATGTTGCTAGGAGCAAGTAGGGTTTTTTTTCTGAGGGTTTTCTCGAAGAACAATAAATATTGAATGCGATTAATTTACTAGAATATAACCAAAATATATCTACGCATAAAACTTACATAAATTAACAGAAAAAGAACCAACCAAAAAAAAATTTACTAAAATTAAACTAAATACAAAAATATTTGCCATACATCACTTTAGTGCAAAATAAGAAGCAAATTCAAGCTTTTCCCCCTCAGGTGTAACATATACATCCGTCACCAAGAAACTTCGACCGTCCGCGACATCTTCTTGGCTCCGTTCAGCGTGCGTCTCCTAGCGTGCGTGGTGGCCGTGGCCCTCGTGGCTGCTGGAGCCGTGGCGCTCGTGAGCAGAGTGGCCCCAACCTTGGAGCAGCGGCCGATGGAGTATGCGGAAGCGTTGCTATGGTCTACTGGCATACTTTGTCAACAAGGTGTTTTTTTTACAATGTTAACTTGCATGGCTGGAAATTATTTACTTTTATACCACAAGGCGATATGCAAAGAATTTTTAGAGTTGAAAATTTTGCTAGTAATTTTGCTTACGGGCTCCACTATGCTAAACATCAGTTTTGCAGTGGATTCAGTTCCGTCAATGTAGAGGGTAAAAATTTGAAAAAAATATGGCGTGTTTTTTGACTCAAGACAATTATTAATTACACTTTATAAATAAACATACTTTCAATTTTACCATCTACATTGACAGAACTGAATCCAATACAAAACCGATGTTTAGCATTGTGGACCCCTGAAGTTTTCACTTCAATAAATATGCAAAGGGTTGACTGTCTTAAAATCCCTCCTTCTGGCTCCGTTCCGTGTTCCAAGGAGGCAGCTCGACCCCACGCAGCCCAGCGGCCAGCGCGTTGCTGATCGTCTGCCTGCTGTTTGCGGTCGTGACCTACAACTCCTACGCAGCCTTCATTACCTCAGTGCTGTCGGTGAGGGTCGCCAGCGTGGACACCGCTGCTGCCGTGTTGTACTCCACCAACTTCAAGATCGGCTACATCAGGAATGGAGCTGATCAAATGTATCTTATGGTGAGAATGAGGCCATTGCTGTAGAAATAAATTATTTGATTAGATTGCGAAGAGTGTGTCTGGATTTCCAACTCGATTCCTGCTTGTTTTCGAAAGTATGGCGTGGCGGATACCTTAATCATTGAAATCGGACCATCCGTTCAATGAAAAAAAAAAAAAATTGAACAAGTGGCGCCATCTCTGTTCCCAAGGGATGAATTTGGCATTTCTCCGAGTCGAATCGCTTATTTTGGTCTCTACTATCACTCTGCAAAGCGGCTTGTTATCTTACCAAAGTACAGTTTTTTTTCACAATTTCTATAACTAGGAGGAAAGCAAGTCGGATATTGGCAGGTATATTTTGATATTAATGTCTAAGAAATTTTTTGATTTACTATACTTGCTAGAATAAAAGCTCGTTTTTAAGTTTCCCTACCAGAATAGTGCTAAACGGGGACCCTATTCCTAAGCGTCAGCTATCTGTCTGTCTATCTGTCTGTTTGTCCTTCTGTCACAAGGGTCTACAGCTTTAGCCAGTTAAAATTTTCACAGTATACCTTTTACTATGGCCTCTATCACGGCAAATAATGAAATAAAAAAAAAATCAATTAAAGGGGTCACCATACAATAAACCCTAAAAAAGAAGAATTTGTTTAAGTTCATGTTCATAACTATCATGTCCCCCCTTATCTCCGAAAGAAGAAGACCGAAATATATGAAAAAAAAAGTGGAATTTAGTAACGTTATCATATCCCCCCTTATCTCCGAAACAAGAAGACCGAAATATATGAAAGAGAGTAGAATTTAGTAACGTTATCATATCCCCCCTTATCTCCGAAACAAGAAGACCGAAATATATGAAAGAGAGTAGAATTTAGTAACGTTATCATATCCCCCCTTATCTCCGAAACAAGAACACCGAAATATATGAAAAAAAGTGGAATTTAGTAATGTTATCATATACCCCTCTTATCTCCGAAACAAAAAGACCGACATATATGAAAAAAAGTGGAATTTAGTAATGTTATCATATATCCCTCTTATCTCCGAAACAAAAAGACCGACATATATGAAAAAAAGTGGAATGTAGTAACGTTGTCATGTCCTCCCTTATCTCCGAAACAGGAAGACCGAAATATATGAAAAAAAGGGGAATTTAGTAATGTTACCATAAACCCCTCTTATCTCCGAAACAAGAAGACCGAAATATTTGAAAAAAAGTGGAATTTAGTGATGTTATCATATACCCCTTTTATCTCCGAAACAAAAAGACCGACATATTATATGAAAAAAAGTGGAATGTAGTAACGTTGTCATGTCTCCCCTTATCTCCGAAAGAAGAAGACCGAAATATTTGAAAAAAAGTAGAATTTAGTAATTTTATCATGTCCCCTTATCTCCGAAACAAAAAGACCGAAATATATGAAAAAAAAGGGGAGTTTAGTAATGTTATCATATACCCCTCTTATCTCCGAAACATAAAGACCGACATATAGGTCTTATAGGTCTTATAGTCCCACCTTATAGGTCTTACTACAAAAAAAACATATGAAGGTTGGCGTAAAATTAGGGTCAACTACCCACAACTTTTCTTTAACATTTTGTTTGTTTTTTTTTTATTGTTGCTTGATTTTCTAGCTTTCCAACGACACCCATATAATATCATACTTACTCATAAATATGAGGCGGCCATAGGTTGAGTTAGGCGTTAATATTGTACCTTGTATGAGCTAACGGGTTAAAAGTATTTTGTTCCTGGGGATTTCTAGTCCACAAAAGACGCAGTGCTGAACACGTTCTACATCCGAGGGTACTCCGACGCTGAGAACCTGGTGTCTTCTGCTGAGGAAGGTCTCGAACGAGCAGCGGTTCACGAGTACGCGTTCTTTGCTGGCCAACGGGCGGCCAGGTGGGTACCAAATAAACGGACAAGTGCTGATGTTGCTACGATAGACAGGTTCAGGAGACACATCATTATTTTCAAATTTCCGGTATATCTAGAAAATGAAAAAAAATAAAAAAAATAAAATGAAATTTATTCATAACAGACAAAATGTACAATATTATAGGCACAAATTATTGTAATGGGAAACGTTGCAAGTCATGCTAGGCATCAAAACCTGGGTTATGACCTCCAGCGCCTTCCTACGGAACATGTTTTAATTTATTTTCAATGCAAGTGTTCGTAAATGCCCACTTTTTATGCATTCAAACCGAACAGAAAGTCGATTATTTTGCCCTAGGGCTTTATTACTATTTTTTTTTAATAAAATGGTTGGCTAACCTGCAGCCTTTCCTGTGTACCATAAATCTTATACTTGTTTTTCCACTGTTTAACGGCTCTGGATACAGTCCTTTTGAGCCAATTATAATGTAAAGTTCACAAGATTACATTTGTTTTATTTCCTCACACTATGCATTGAAAAACGTAGTATTGTAGCATAAACTACTATTTACCTTATACAAAGAGGTTACAAAAATATGAAGTTACATTTTAAAGAGAGCAAAACGACTTTCTCTGATAAAAAATAGCTTATTTCTAACGAGAAGTGTCTGCCCCGTAACCTCTACACGAAAAAAAGTTTCGTCTTCGTTTCAACTACAGAAAAAAAATTGTAACTAAAATTATTCAAAAATAATCAAAGTATCATAATTTGTGTTATTATATCGTCAATTTGAGTAAGTTTCAATTTGTTTCTTTGCATTATGTACTTCACTACATAGTATAAAACAAAGTAGCTTCCCGCTTTCTGTCTGTCCTATGCTTAGATCTTTAAAACTACGCAACGGATTTTGATGCGGGTTTTTTAAAAGATAGAGTGATTCAAGAGAAAGGTTTATATTATAATACATGCCCGCGCGAAGCCGAGCCACGTCGCTAGTAATTAATTAAATCGGACCTTAGTATTTAATTAGACCCTGTTTTGGTATCTACTTATTTTGTTAAATTATAGATAAAAATTAAAAATTCTATTCTGCATATTCTGTAGTTTAACATGTTTTTTTTTCCAATTTTTTACTAAATTAAAATCTGAGTAAAACCCGATCTTAATTGTGGCGTTTTCGGTCACCAGCTATTGGGGCTCCTAATGCAATCTTGTATTTTAGTGTCAAATTAAGGCCTTTTTCCGTACACGGCAGGTCTGCACTCCGTTCCTTGAGCCAAGCACGTGGCAGATGTGCTTTACGGGAGCTTCCTGTACCTTCAACCAAAGCTCAGCTGGCATTTCCAATGCCTCTTCTTTCACCTTATTCAAGACCCACGCTAATCAGGTATGTTATACAGGGTGTAAAAGCAAAGGCAAGAATCGTTTAAGGATACATTAGTATGATTCATAAATTGTTTTATCCTATAACACGATATGTTAAATTTAAAATACACTAATATCGTGGACACCGTCGCTGGTCATTCACCTCTAATAGCGTCAGTAGCACAAAACACAATTACTCAATATGATCAGTCAATACCTGAGGACTACGGGGTGAATGAACTGCGTTGATAAGAGTGCGTAGCCAAAGCTTCTAAAAATAATTTAATTTTTAGTGAAAATTCAAGTAATATATTTTTTATCAAAATGGTATCAGTGTCATGTGTACTTTCATAAACTAAAATTTAGGGTCGAAAAGCATTCTTGGGTTTGCATTTACAGCTAGTATATAATATTTTTCTTTTATTTTTGGGTCCACAGAGTGCGCAAGATTGAATTAGCTTACCTTAAAATAGCGAAACAAACGGTTTTTTATTCAAGTAGCTTGGTTGTGGTATCAAAAACACACATTATTTACCATTGTAAATAAAATCTTTTCGCTAGAACGGGTCATCATCATCAATTTGAAGTTATAGGGTCCGTATAAGGTCAGATGCAAAACTTCAAATGATCATTTCAATTGATCAATCAGTTTAATAAAAATAATATATATAGTAGACTATAGGGTTAATTTAAACATTTTGGAAAAAACGCAAAAGCTTTAAATTCGACGGACAGAAAAAAATACGACGTTACCTCTAAATTTCATGTTTTTCAAATGTTAAAGGATCTTCCTTAAATTATACAACTTGAAATTTCTATTTAAAATAAGTGAACAATAACCTCGTCTAAACATTTTAGAACATTTTAACATCTAGAAGCAGGTTTTCGTGAGCGCGCGTTTATTGGTGGTCGCAGCTACGGCTGAGGGTGCGCTATTTTAAACTAAAAGGAAACGTCATAGAGTTCATTCTGATTGATGCAAAATGAGGTGCTCAATCTAAATTTATATGCAGCCGTAATTCTCCACACACTTATCCACAGCCTGCTCCAACTGCGCAGCGGAGGCGCTCTAGCACGGCTTGGCGCTGCACTGGTACCTTCGATGCCTCAATGTGACCTACCAGCCGGATTTGCCTCAGCTCGCGCCACAGATGTTCGCTCAGCCCTCATCCTTCTGTCCGTTGGCTTGATATCCGCTCTGATATTAGGTAAGTTAAGTTATGTAGTGCATGCATAATCAACTAGGCTGGTATCTTCGCAGCTCAGTGTGGTCTACTCGCAGGATTCACCTCTCTGAGAACGAAGCTCTTTAAGGGGCAGGTAGTCGCCAACGACCTTGATTCGACCTGTGTCGGTATAAATATCGACAGAATCTATGTTGAAATAATGTTTCGCGCACTACATTACGACGTCGCTGGGTTTCCAGATAGCGCAAATTAGGAGAAAATAATACTTTTCACATGACGCCATGGACGGAAAAAAAAAATTGATAATTTGCGTTTTCAAATTTTCTAAACAATATTTTCCTTGTGTTTTAATGCAAGAACCATACAAATACTATTAGTGGTTTAAAGAAATAACCAATTTTACTTAATTTTAGTCTAAAAACAGCTTGACTTTGAACAATATTTTCATAGTGTTTTTTTAACGCAAGAACAATTTTTAGAATTCAACTTTTTTCTTATACCTTTATATATTACACTATATATTTGTTTCATAATTTTTAAATATCTCATTTAAGAGTCATTTTCGGATGATGCTGGAAGAGGCGCCTTTATTAAAGAAATAATTATTTATTTATTTAAATTTTATTATTGGCTTTTACGATACATTATTTTTGTTTCAGGGTTGGGAGAGTATTATTGGAAAAACCGAAAACAAATACGGAAGACATTACTAAACAATTATAATCGACTAGTAGCGTTGATACATTAGTAGCGTTGATACATTAGTAGCGTTGATACATTAGTAGCGTTGATAAATTAGTAGCGTTGATACATTAGTAGCGTTGATACATTAGTAGCGTTGATACATTAGTAGCGTTGATACATTAGTATCGTTGATACATTAGTAGCGTTGATACATTAGTAGCGTTGATACATTAGTAGTGTTGATACATTAGTAGCGTTGATACATTAGTAGCGTTGATACATTAGGCGACAGCTTTGAATTCGTCAAAGGTGACAGCCTGCAGAGTTTTCATGGATATATTAAGTGATATCCTATAGAGCAGGGGTCGGCAATTAATTTCAATTGGGTTCCGGATACTTTTGAAAAGTCGTATCGAGGTCCAGAAAATAATTATAATATACTCGTAAGACCTGTAGAACTAATTCTGATAATAAAAGATTTCAAACCTTGGTTCTGAAATTTATTTATTTATTTTCGTACTCAATTGTATCTGTTGTGTAAAAATATTATTTAAATTCAATAAGTAAAATTTTTGGCAGTCCAAGTTTTGACCCTCCGCAGTCCGGAGTCGGACCGCGGTTCGCCAATTGGCATGGATTAAATTACGTTAACGTTAAGGTGTGTTAATTCGAAAACCATTTCGAGATTTAGGTTTAAATAAGCCGTATTTTCGAAGTTTTGGTCTAAAAAGCCTCATGATGATGAATATTTTTACGAAAATTCCATTTGCCCTAGTGTGACGTCACTTGAGTAATGGATGTTTAGAAATGTGTCATTTGCTATCAAGATAAATTTATAATAATTTGCTTCAGACTAATTTGACAGCTAGATGCGTAGACAGACAGAGATATACCACTTTTTTTTATAAGCAATCACACATCACAGTCAGTATAATGTCTAAAATTCTCACGTGATAAGGTCTTCGGACAATTCTTTAAAAAATCATAAAAATATAATGATCAATACATATACCAAAATAATGAAAACTATGTACTACAATGGCGTTACACTAAAAAAAAAAAAATAAAAAAAACCTTTTAAAAATTAAGCTATGGGAATTGCCGATTACTGCTAGGGATTAGTGGCATAATACGTAGGAAACAGCCTACAAAGATTTGTATAATTATGTCAATGATTTATATAATAGGAGACAGCACAGTAATATATAACAGTCTACAAAAATTAGTAGCAGCGACAGCTTAGAGATTAGTAAAGTTGACATACTGAGTGTGTGCGCAAAATCTCTAAATTGTATATTTTGTAAGAATGTTTACACTGTTGATTGTTGGCACTTGGTGGAACTTGGAATACATAATGAACAGAAAATCACTTCTACTATCCCACAAATTTATTTAATACTTCCTGACCGGTTTCGCCTTTATGGCATTATCAAAAAAACTATTTATTGTGTAATTAAGATCTTATATTAATTCCTTTGATAATGCCATAAAGGCGAAACCGGTCAGGAAGTATTAAATAAATTTATGGGATAGTACAAGTGATTTTCTGTTCATTATGTATATTTTGTACTTGGATCAAGTTTATTCTTATGTTACAAAAATAAATAAACTAAAGCTAGCTCAAGAAATCAGCACCTAAAACTGTGAAGAAACATTTGCATGAATGTATAGATATCTAAAGGAATCACTTGAATTTTCCAAACACCGTGTTTGTGAAATTGAAGACGTTGGAATTAAAAGTCTAATGGTTACTTCTTATGTACGCTACGTTACATTCAAATCGTACAACCTTGCAAGCGCAGCACTTTGATAACTAGGAAATCGACGACGCTGCGCCTGAGTACGTGATAGTACCTGCGGTGTTTGTCAATGTAGCATTACTATGAATATATTATTTTATTTGTTATCATTTATTATTCATCCATCCATCCATCAGCCTAGTTCGTCCACTGCTGGACATAAGCCTTTCCAGGACTTACTCGGCGGTCATCATGGAAGAATTGCCCATACTCACACACGCTGGGCAGGCGGGTTGGTGAGCACGGTGCCGGAACCCTCGCACCTGCCCGTCACCAGTCTGTTCCATATAAGGCCCGGCTATTAGGGATGGATATACCACCATCCATCGGTCCCAGGCATGGTGGGCCTCCTGGTTTTTTTCCTGTGAGCTGTCCTCTTACTCTCCCCCGAATTACTTCGAGGGGTTTTCCAAGTAAGATGGTAGTACCTACACAGTCGAGCCCGGCATCAGCTCTACCACCTGTTAAATCATTTATTATCATAAAATTATTTTATTTATTCATATCCAACTTCGATAGACTTCACTAGATTATTGCAAAACGGGTCACCTCAAAATCTGTATTTTTGATCGGTATACCCGACCAGTTTCATTATTGTCAATTGTCATACATCTTCCTGTTTCACTTGCACCCTCTGCTGGTTTGTTGGTGGTCGAATTATACCTTAGGTAGGCACAAACTGCGACATCTTAATAAAGTAAAGGAAATCAATAAATACATGTAATTATACAATGCTCTGCCAAATTACCTATAATATAAGGTCTTTCAATTTAAATGGAAAGTAATTTAAGAGGTTATTCAGTATCATTAATACATCACATTCCACTGTAAAGTACTTTTTTTTGCGCGAACTTTTTTTCGCTTCTCGCTACAAAGTGGTACGATCAGCTGACTCAGTTTGTATGGACAAGTGAAGAAAAAGTTCGCGCATAAAAAAGTACTTTGCAGTGGAATGTGATGTATTAACGATACTGAATCACCTCCTAAATAACTTTCCATTTTAATTGAAAGACCTTATATATAAACAGTTCGTCTGCAGGAATGAGTCACGAGATCTGCGGAAAGGAGATAATTTATTTTCATTTGTGGGAAAGTTACTTAAATATTTTCCTTTAGATGATCAATTGTGTGGTGTCTCTAAAAGATATTTTTCAGATGTGGTAGGTAATTGTAATTGTTGATTGTAAATAGGCATTTCAAAATTAAATAAAACAAATTTTAGACAGAACTGACAATAATAAATACGAACATTTTCATGCACAATACAAAATGTTGATGTATAAATTTTCAGATGAAATATTAAATGTGTTTATGAAAATAGTGGTCGATGCCTCCGGGGACCCTCGGTCTGGGACTTACCTCGGCCAGAGAATCAGTCTGGCCATACAACGAGGTAACGCTGCCAGCCTACTGACATTATATTCTCTGCTACTGGGTACTCTCCCGCACGACGGCAGCGACCTTGATAGAATTTTTTATTTAGTTTAATTTATAATATATTTATTTTTAGGTATTTGTTTAAATTTTCAATATTAATACGATTATTTAGTTTTAATTTTAGGTATATATTTTTTTTTTGTTATGTACTTATGAAAAGAAATAGCACGGACATGCTCGAATTTAATGTTTATAGACTATTCGTAGCTATTATTTTTGTGAATTTTATACGGGGCCTTTTCAAAACATCAAATAACAATGTGAGTTTATTCCAAACTTTCTGATAAAGGCGCTTAGTGATGTCAAATTAGCAGCTCAATATGTGTTGACGAAGATTATTTTTAGGGTTCCGTGCCTCAAAATAACAAAAAGAACCGCATGAGATATTAAGTAGAAACTGATACCTCTTAAAGTACCCATGGTACTGTAAACATTTCAGGCTTCTAACTTGACGCAAAATAGTTATTGCACTAGGTCTTATAGCACACACAAAGAAAAAAATCTGAAAATTTCAAATATTTCATTATTTAGGAAGTTATAAAGTACCAACTTAATTAGACTCCTTGGATACATAGAGTTCAATAGGTTGTAAGTGTCAAGTTAAGTTGGAACATTATAACTGCAAGTGCAATTTTATCATAATATTAAAGCGAAGGCTTTATTGATTTATATAAAAACGGCTCACCTAAATACGTGTTATGATCGGGAAAGCCGACCAGTTTCAGCAGATTTAGACGAAGACTTTAATTTTAGTTTAAGTGCTGTTAAAACAAAGTTTTGTTTATGACAAAATGGTCCTTCAATGCCAGGCACAGAAGCTAAATTACTTTGGAATAATTTTAGTGTTGACAGCACTAAAGCTAAAATTAAAGCCTTCAGAATCAGCTGTTATCATTATGTCTTTAGGGTTCTATACCCATATTGTGTGGTGGTACGGAATCCTTTGTGTGCGAGTCCGACTCGCACTTGACCGAATTTTTTATAAGATGTCTTTGTGATATAAAAAATGTCTTGCGTATGTTGTTTTTTTTCAATATTGCTTTTGAGACTAGAAAGAACCCATTTGGCGGTACTAAGCCCCTTCAGAAAATATCGTAGAGCGACGCCATGACGAATGGGCCAATTACAGCGCTTTATTTTATAATTAATCATCCCTTGACTTGAATAAAACATTTCGTTATTCCGTTTTTTTTTGTGAGTGTTAAGAGCAGTTTCGCAGCCGGATTGTAAAAAACCCGCCCTTTTATATTTAATAGAAACAGAACACTTAAATTCAAAATTCACTCAATAGTTTTTTAACAAAACCTTATTATGCGCCTTATTACTTATGTATTGTGTTTGCTGCCATCGCAAAGTTTCCGTTGGTTTCTGTAAATTAGAATATCAAATTTTTTTTTAAACTGAACATCATTGAAATTCTGATTGACAGAAACCAATGGAAACTTTGTGATGACAGTTTATACAAAAGCTAGGTGCTCAATAAGGTTTTGTTTGTTGAGGTTCTATTGGGTAAATTTTGAATATTTATTGTTTACTTCGAAAAAGGCGGGTTTTTCACAATCCGACTGCTAAGCCGCTCTTAACGGGCCGGACCGTCTAATCCATTTTGTTAATGTATGTATGTAATAAATAAAATATGAATAAAAATTGCAAAATAGTATTTTTTGCAACTGTAACATAATGCGAGAAATTGGGACACGAGTTCGTTCGTTTCGTAATAGTTTTGCACGAGTGTCCCAATGTCTAATTATGTTCAGTTAGCAAAAAAACCATTCATCCAAAATATCATCTTCGCGTGACATTATTTATAATATTTTCAACTAATAATTTTACAAAAACTGAGAAAAATACTTGTTCATGAACCAGAGGTGCGTCGTCTGGTAATGCTGCCTTAGGGCCAATCTGAAACTACAAGGACAAAGGGGTAAGGCTTAAGAAAAAAGGACGGGACTTATTTCTTTTCTCTGTTGTTCATTGGCTCTCTAGCGGTGTAATAATAAATTGAGCTAATTACAGCGCAGAATCGAGGTGTTAAAATGAAATATTATAACATCGGATAAAACATGTAGGTCTGTAGGTACTGTAAAAATGCTTTTGAAGTTGTAATTACCTTGTTGTAGTGTGAGAGTATTATTATTTGAGTATGGCAACTTAATTTATACACCGAGTTTTTTTAGGGGGACAACTGGCCAGCTGTTTAGCCACCGCAAGTTTTCAATGGGGATCCACAGGCAAAGCTAATTACAGATGGCGCCAGCATAGGTCCGGCCAATAAATAGTACGGTCCGGATATGTCAAACTTCGTTGTTGTGTGTGTTCCGGTTTTCCTACTGTTTTTCTCCAATGTATCGCATTTTTTTACTTCCTCTTATTACCTGTATTCCAATATGTAATATGTTTGTTATTGTTATTATATTAATATATATATTGTAGCTAAAATTTTATATATATGTCAATGTCTATTTATTTTAATTAAGATACTCAACTGATGCCGGGTCCAGGTCGGACCCGAAATATATCTTGAGATTTCCTTGTATTTGTTTATCTTATTTATCAGTATATTTATATTGTTTTAAAAAACTTTAAAAGCTGTTATAGTGTATATAATTTTAAAAAATTTATTGTTATTATGGTATTCGTTATTAATACGGCGTTTTTCGTGATAAAATTAACACCATTATTAAATCAACTTGGTACGGAAAACAAACGCACAATTCCAAGAAATAATCTAAAATAACAAAAAATTACGCAAAAAAAAAAACAAAAGAATGTACTGAAATGACAGTGTTATGAATAAAATGTATATTTTTAGAACGCATCTGTCGAGTGTTCGGTTGACGATTCTGTTTTTTGTGTGTGGTAACACTTCTCTCTCTTGGAGCTGTCAAATACCTCGGAAAGGCTACTTTTGGAAAAAGATCGAGGTCGATTTTAAGATTAATGATTAATAAGCAAGGGAAATCGATGTGGACATCGTAAAAAACATTATTGGGTCAGGGTCTGACAATATTTTGGCGTGAAGGCGACTTTTTAGTGTATTTCCTGTGTGTGTGAAATAACCTATATACACGCGGTGTGCAACAAGTGCAGATCTTTGTCACGTTACTATTTCTTCTGGGTTTGGATGCATCCAGGTGTAGGTGGGTCGTGTTTAGATTCTTCGTGACGGTGAGCAGCGTGTCACAGCACCGGAGCGCCTTGGAGTCATCGTGGAAGGAATTCGCGAGGACTAACTGATGAGGTCATCATACAATTGTCTGGTAGGACATTTTGTACTATATTTTGTAGAATATAAGATATTTGTAGACTATAAATCTGGGACAGCTTATGGGCCCCTGTTCCAGCTGCTAATATCGCCCTTTAACATACAATTAGTGGTGTCTGAGCGTGGTTATGGAACCCTCGCACCAGTGACGCCGATGCCCGTCACTAGTCAGAAAAATTATCACTTTCTGAGCTACAATTTCTGTTAGCAACGAGCGTCTTTTATCAAACAGACAGATTTTCAAGGCCGGGTCGACGATGTGCCATCTACAGGAATAATTTGGCAGCGTGGATCCCGATTTCGGTAATCCGATTAGAGATTAACAAATAGATATATGAAAAAATTATAAATTTTGGCCGAGGACTATTGTATAGTATTATTCTTTTTTTCAAGATAAAAAGAATGAAAACATATTTATACTACACCTGCTCGGAAAGTACCTTCTTACTTTTTTGAAAACGATGCAGAAAATACGTCATTACTGTCATACAAATATGCGGGCGGAAAAAGTGTATGAAAATTCATCGTTAACGTGCTTGAGCGGGCAGAAAAAGTATATGCAAATCCATTGTTAACGTGCTGTTTTTTTTTTAAATAACATAAAGAATGAGCAAGTGGCCAAGTGGCCAGTATTATTTTGCGAACTCGTACATAAAACTCGAAAAATGATACTGGCCACTTGCTTTTCCTGTACATAATAAAAAATAAGAAGGAAATAAAAAGTGACAATCGCACGCAAGGCAGTCTTCTTTTATTGTATCTTGAATAAAAGTAAAATTATACTATTTCCGCGCAGGTGTAGTATAAAGCACTATGTATCACTCGGGAGAAAGTGCGATTCCCAACCCGTGTGTATTGAGGCCCTTGGCTTCGCCTCGGGCCTCAAACTACACCCTCGTTGGTAATATTCCCCTGTCTTCCCTCGGTGAACAATGTACTATTCTTCAATACTGTCGATTTTTTTAGGGTGGGCAATTCGTTTTCCCCACCGTAACTACACCAATTATTGTTTATAGCTGATTTATATTTTGGGTAGAATTATTCTTACCAAAACAGTAACGTCAACCAACTCCAAAAGGAGCGAAAGATTTGGAGCTTTCTGGTGTTAGGGAATCGAACCATGACTCTGGTCTGAAGATGTTGGCCCCAACATTTACGGGAATGGATCCCCTTCAACAGTACTAAGACGCTGCAGCCAGCCGGTAAAACAAATGTACTTGTAAGAATTGCAGTTTTATTACTATTTTGCGAGCGTGCAATTTTTGCAAACAGCAATAAGCGCAAATTTGCATAACTACAAAAAATTTAATAAACAGAAATTCCAAGTAAAGTGAAGGAAAGGTATAAAGTTTCCTTTATTCGTAACAAAAGAATATAGTTCATGCAGGTACCAATGATTAAAATTTTCCGATTTGAAGCAATTTACTAAAACTAGGCAAATGACAGTGTTTCCGATAAATTCCATTGATGTAAATTTTGAAATGATTGGCATCCGAAATGTGCAAACGCGCCGATCCGGGCTTTCGGGTAAATCGTTGTAACTTGGTTGAAACGAAGCACTCGTATGTTTTGTTTGTTTGAATCTCTTCTCGGTGTATTTTGTCCTTTATTTGGCCAAAATTCACTCGGAAAATTTGGAAAATTAATGGGGAATTTTGCTTGCCCACCATGCCCACATTTTAGATTACTTTTCGTGCTTGGCTTTTGGGCATGGTGCTTCACAGTGGCGTGCATAGAAATTTTTTCCGGAAAAGCAACCAGAAGGTCAAGTTTGACAATAAAAAAATATGAAAAAATTTAAATAACACTTTGAAAAAAAAAAGTTGATATGAAAATGTTCACTCTATGGTAGACAGTGTCTATCCTGGCGTCATACAAACTTTCTTTTTTCAGAGTGTTATTTAAATTTTTTCATATTTTTTTATTGTCAAACTTGACCTTCTGATTGCTTTTCCGAAAAAAAGTTCTGTGCACGCCACTGGGTGCTTGATGATTATGCATTGGTTTTTGAACGAGCGAGCGAAGCGAGATGTGAGTATGATTACTCACATCTAAATTTTTATTGTTCCTTCAATGTTTATTTTCCCATCTCGTATAGCGGGACCTGGGACCTTTATGAAAGATTATTTCGCAGATAAAGGCATTTGCGTATTTAGTACTTGACAATAAAAGTTTAGACAGGGGAATTCTTTCTTGGAAATTACTTTTTTTTTATGGAGAGGCGACGGAGGTGTGTCTGGATCGTAGCAGATGGAAATCTGTAGTCTCTGCCTGCCCCTCTGAGAGACAGGCGTGAGTAATATATGTATGTAACATAAAAAATATCAGATATGTTGTTTAAAAAAAATGAAATATTTTAGAAGTTAAGCTATGGTAATTGTTAAATGGAATGGAAATACATAATAATATTAATACAATGTACTCTTTTACCTATATACTTAATTGTTAATATTTCTGTGGTTAATAGAGTATGAAACGAGAGAAGTTAAGGGCCCTTTTGAAGAAGTCAAAATATCCCAATGCCCTAAAGAAATACAGTCCGAAAAATACTTAGGATAGCAAGAGCCCTTAACCCTTTTCCACCCGTCTGACTTGAACTCTATTTTCCTTCTTAAGGCGATATGTAAAAAAAATACGGTTTATTCTTTTCTGTGTTTTTTGAAGTGCAAGGAAAATTGTAATCAATTTCTGGTATATGTATTTTGACTATACTTAGTCAAACCCTAGTTTTGTATTTGGAAAACATGCTGGGATAAATCTTCCTCGACAGAAATAATTGTTGAAATGAGGTCTTCAAAACTTTTTCTCCTCGTTTAACGAATAGGAGCCATGTACCGAACTCAAACTTATTTGTAAGATGAATTACCTAGAGTTTTGATTTTAGAAATTTTGCTACCTGTTTTAGTTTTTTTTGTATAAAATATAAAATTTACGGTTTTCCGATTTTAAAGTAACAGTGACAAAAATAAAATTCGCATAGCCTCTTAACCTACATATTTGCTGTTACGTTCGACGAAATGATTATTTCTACTTCATCAGTTTCCAATAATCTATTGTTAATCTATACTCTACATGTTTCCAACAATTTTATCTATTGTGTTCTGACTGAATATTTGGTCGAAATATACAAGGTGACTTTTTGATCATCGTCCAAATTCATACTGGAGGCTTAATATGTGATCAGTATCTTGGATCAGTAACAATTTTTGTGAAATTAGTAAATTGAAATTTCGGCTTCCCATATAAAATCAGTTCCACTCCCGAGTGAATCACTATGGGGAGTCGAAATTTCATTTTACGAATTTCACCAAAATTGTTATTGGTCCATGATACTGATCACTTACCAAGCCACCAGTATGAATTTGGACGATGATCAAAAATTCACCTTGTATATCGGAAAAATTAACACTCTTTATATGGTATATACAGACTGTTAAGATGAAGTTGTGGAAGCTGGAAACTGGCGATAGTACTCATCCATACGATTTTTTTTACTATGGATCCAACCCTCGAAATGCGAAAAAAAATCTACTGTTCCATAGAAAAGTTACATAGCTACTTTTAGTAGTAATAACAGTTACATAGCTGATGTTTTTTTCTCGATTTCTCAATTTTTATCACGAATAGTTCATCGTTTGTACGGGTACTATCGCCAGTTTCCAGCATCCGCAACTTCATCTTAACCTTTGTATATATTAGATCCATTAACAAAAAATAAAAAGCTACAAATGGTACTAAATATAAAATTTATTTCTTATAATAAGTTAAATTGTTACATTAAAATTTACGTGTAAGTAATAAAATAAAAGTATTCACGGTTTACCTACAAGATGGCATAAATCTATTATTTCATTTCATTTGGAATTTAAACATGATAATCATGTAAAAAAAAAACAGATATTAAATTAAGACTTTCAAGATAGGTAGGTACTCGCATTTAGTTAAAATAAAATGAACTTGAAAAACAATAGGGTATACAAACTTGTCTTTTGGTAAGTTTGAATGGATTTAAGGATTATAGAAATTTACAGCCCTATGGTGCTGTTAGGAAATCAGGGTAATTGTAAAACCCGCCTTTTTGTAATTAATCAAAACTTGACACTTAAATTCAAAATAGTTATTCTACAAAACCTTAATAACTGTAATCGCAAGGAATATTAAAATTCTAATTTACAGAAAACAATGGAAACTTTGCAATGACAGTATATACAGTACTGGCTGTTAATATGATGTTGCGGAAGCTGAAAAGCCGGAAACTGGCGATAGTACTCGTCCATACGAATGACTTTACTATGCAGCCAAACCTCGAATCGCGAAAAAAAAAGTTACGTATTTACCCGTCCAAAATGTATGAGGGAACAAATTTTTTTCTCGATTTTTTTTCACGGAAAGGTTTTCGTTTGGACTAGTACTACCATCAGTTTAAGGCTTCCACAAATTCATCTTAACACTCTCTACATAGGTATTAAGCGGGCGCCGAGCAAAATAATCTAAAACGACAGTCACTGTTAAATTGATTTATTGAATAATATTTCAATGATAAATAAATAAAATATACAAGGTGAATTTTTGATCATCGTCCAAATTCATACTGGTGGCTTGGTAAGTGATCACTATCATGGATCAATAACAATTTTGGTGAAATTCGTAAAATGAAATTTCGACTCCCCATAGTAATTCACTCGGGAGTCGAACTGAATTTCTACGAGAAGCCGAAATTTCAATTTACGAATTTCACAAAAGTTGTTACTGATCCAAGATACTGATCACTTATTAAGTCTCCAGTATGAATTTGGACGATGATCAAAAAGTCACCTTGTATATTTATTATCACAGAGAATGTATCTACACTTCCGCCGCAGCGAATAATAAAAATAACTTATGGTGTAAGAAACAAATCTATCTAAAGTAGGCCCAAAACCTAAAAAAGGTATTTGGGTTTTAGTCATTTCAATAACTTATCTGTCGACTTTTGTCTCAACGACAATTCAAGACAATCACAAACGTTATAAAATACAACTGGGCCGTTTCACATTTTTGAAATTTTGTCATTTTTTATGATTTTTTCTGTTAAATTCAATAAAAACGACCACGATAAAAAACGACCACGAGGGAACAAGCGAGGTGACTAATCGTTCTACGCTTCGCGCAGCCTTAAGGTTTTGTAGGATGACTATTGAGCAAATTTTGAATTTCAGTGTTCAGTTTTGATAAATTACAAAAAGGCGGATTTTTACAATCCGTCTGCTAAACGGCTCTCGAAAAAAAGTAATTGCCCTTAACATACATATTTTATTTAAATTAACTCACCATGAAACCTACTAGGGCGCTTCCTCTATTATGTATCTTTAGTTGCCAACTGGACTAGGTGCCTATTATCAAAAACATAGCTAAAAACTGAACTTTCAAAATAGCCATTAGTGGGTATTGAACTATTTAGGAACTGTGTCGTCACTTCAAGTGCGAACATATCCTTAGACAATCGGAATTCGATAGTTTATCTATGTTTTTGATGATAGGCACCCAGTCCAGTTGGCAAATAAAGATACATAATAGGCCCTCAGTTGACTTAGAAACTTAAAAACTTGAAATTCCGCTCACAAGTAGATCCTAGCGGGCGTATAGCAAAAAATCAAAAATCGTTATTTAATTATTTAATAAGTAATAAAGAGCCAACTAAATTAGACCCATTGAATACAAAGAGTTTAATGGATCGTTAGTATCAAGTTAAGTTGGTACTTCACAACTGCACGTGGGATAAGTTTGTAAATTAAACGGGTACTGTCAGGGCACGAGTCCTAATCGCACTTGACCGGTTTGTCCGCAGACAATGTTTTCTTTGTTGAGACCCTAACTCTTGACATTGAAATTAGAAATGATAATAAAAAAAAAATAGAGAGTGGAACTAGGAAACCAAAAATTTGCCAGTCTTATTTTCCATTAAAAACAAAAAATTCAAACATAACAAGATTTTGGTATTATAAACATGGGCAAATCCCATTTCGAAGACCTTTCAGTTCCTCGTCAAATAATGTTCTTCGGGGAGCTTTTGGTGCTTGATTTGTTCTTCCAGGCACTTGGCTACCGTTTCGTGTTTCTTCACGGCTTCTGCCAAAGCCTTCTGAGCGGTGGCTGTCTCAACTGTTTGAAGATGCGTCGCTAGGTTTAATGCAGCCCATATCCTGATGAAGGCTGTAGAGCAACCGCAATCTGAAATTAAAAAGAAAGATTTTATTTTTCACTTATAAATTATCCTGGAAAAGCTTATTTATCCCACTTTGATTTACTATTTTCAATATGTGGCAATTGAAAAAAAGAGTTCAAATAAGTTTCATACGTAATAAGTCTTTACCTATGAAATTGCCAAAATTTTTGTTTGAAAGTTGATTTCAAGGTTTTACATCTACGTATTAAATTTCGTTTTTATTTTCAGTTTGATTATAAAATTAAATGTTCAAAATTCGTCCTAAATGCCATCCATTTCCATGATAAGATTCGTAATGATTTATTACAGCTGACACTTTTCAAAATAGTATATTACGATACGAGAGCGATGAAACGTTTTCTGACGAGTGTGACTCGCCTTCGGCTCGTGCCGCAATCACACGAGTCGAGAAAAAGTTTCTCACACGAGTTTCGTATAATTTTTTATAGCACAAGTGCGGAAAATGCCGACACGCTGCGCGTGCGTAAAGCGGTCATTTTACGCACAGTGTGCTATAGAATGTTGCTGTTAGCTTAATGTTGTCTCATTCATACGCATAAGAAATGACATAATTTGGATTTGTAATTCCTAAAAAAATGCAAAAATGTTAGTACTGAAAATTGAGTTTTCAGTACTAAAAATTTTGTTTTGTACCTCTCTCTTCCCTTCGTCTAAGTCTAACGAGGGTTATGTTTGACCCCTCAAAACTAGTTGTTGGACAAGATTGAGATAAAAGGGATTCACACCCAACACAAATAATAAAATGCTCCTACGAGATTTAAGAGATATTTAAGTGGATCAATCTACGTGGTTTTTAAAGTACAAAAAAATATATACCTAAAATTAAAACTAACTAATCATAATTATTCTAAATACTAAAACATCCTAAAACTATACATATACTGGGTGTTAAGATGAAGTTTCGGAAGCCGGAAACTTGTGATAGTAATCGTCCATAAGAACAACTTTTACTCTGGAGCCAACCCTCGAATCGCGAAGAAAAAATCAGCTGTTCCATAGAAAAGTTACATAGCTACCCAACCAAAATGTATGAGACAAATGTTTTTCTTTCTCGTTTTTTTTTTACGATACATAGTTCGTGTGGGTGAGTTCTATCGGTAGTTTCCGGCTTCCGCAAGGTCTACAACGTAGTTTTGATTTTCATAATTTGATGTGCGTGCGACGACGCCCGCCTAACATGCCATCTCTTTTGCACGCACGTCAAATTTCAATCTCAAGTTGATGTTGATGAAAATCAGAATTACGCGGTAGAGCCGCTGTATAATAAACGAATAAATAAATCATTTTTTTTATTACAACACAACAATCTGTAGGAAAAGAATATTAAACTGAAGTTTCTAATTAAAAGGGTCACCAACACGTTCCCCCTTTAAAAATGTTGTACGTATATTAGCTTCCAAGTGCTGGAATTATCACCCTCCTCTCATAGAGTTTAAAGCATATCTCCTCTCATTACCAAATTCTAGCCTTAGCTAAGCATCTGTGCGTTACATACTAAATCTAATTAAATCTTTATTTATTATATTGTAATAATATTTACATTTATTATCTACGTACAATTATTCTAAAATATAAATTTATCTAATAATCATAATCATACATACTCTCAGTGGCGTGCACAGATTTTTTTGCTGGAAAAGCAAACAATTGGTCAAGAACAACAATAAAAAAAATATAGAAAAAATCAAATATCACTTTGAAAAAAGAAATTTGTATGACGCCAGGGTAGACAATAGAGTGAAAATTTCCTATACAAACTTTTTTTTTTCAAAGTGATATTTAAATTTTTTCATATTTTTTTATTGTTGTTCTTGACCTTGACCTTGAATTGTTTGCTTTTCCAGCAAAAAGTTCTGTGCTCGCTACTGCTGATACTCTTATAACTCTTGCACCGTTATTTGTGTTCGTACGTCACCAATAATTAGGCTCTGGCAGAATAACAGCGCTGCAGGTTATTATTTTTTATGCTTTATTGTACACACATGGAAATATAAACATAATCAAAATTACAGTGAAAAGAGATGCACATTGTCGAGCTTATCTCTAAACAGAGATTTCTGACAGCAAAACCATCATAATAGGAAAAAGTAACACAAACGAAGTAATCACAAAATTCACCCTCGTGTACACAAAGAAGAAAAACATACAAAGAAGTATACAAGTATAAGGCTAATTACAAAATAAAAATATCAATAGGTACTTACCATAAATACAATCTATAAATTATTATAAATATACATTGCGTATAATCAACTAAATAAACATAAATATTATAATATTGTTACTGTGTATTGTCACTGAATTTGCGAATCAGGTGCAAGATCGCGTGCTGCAGTATTCGAGTGCCACTTGTTCACTACGTATGTGTGCACAAGTGTATATGGACAAGCTAGTTACGCACGTGAGAGTAGGGTAAATAAATCGGCGCGCTTGTACATCCCTGGATGTGTGATTTGAAGTTAGTGACTTACCGTAAGTTCCATATTCCCCTGACTTGTAATCTTGTGGGATCAGGTAGTGGTAGTGAGGCCAGAACGTCTTAGATAAGATGAACACGATGTTCGAGTCAGTTGGGTATCTAGAAAAGGGAAAAAAAGACGAGCAATGAGCATATGCATATAGCATCAAGAAAAGCGATTTGAGTTGTACAAAATCACGCTTTTTATTTCAACAATAAGGTTATATAGATAATTCACGTGCCATGATAAAATGACATCATTCCGGGGTCGTAATCCAACTACTCTGTCCAACTACTAGTTGAACTATGGGCCTTCAGTACGAGCGGTTGTTCAATTATTATTTTTAGTTGCAGCAGATTCTGTGGGCTTTCATTTTTGTTTAAGGCGATTACCTTCGCCAAATTAGCAGCTCGATGTTTGTCTGCACGAATATCGACGGAAACCACATTGAAATAACGTTCAGATCAGCGCAAAATGCATGGTGGCTGTTACGACGCTCGCTGCGTCCTTGATAGGGCGAAATACGAGAAAATAATACTTTTCACATGGACGTGATTGTTCGATTGAATAATACTATGTTATAAATTATTATTACATACGGCTTGAACACTCACGTGTGATTGTTGTTGACTATATGCCAACCGTTTCACCGATACAATTTCGGCATTATCAAGGCGAGTGTCGTTCTTAGACTTGCGACTCCATCAACCCATCATCGTCCATCCGTTGTTGAGAGGGCTCCGATCTACTTGCCCTTTGTGAGAGGCGTAACAGATAGGATTGGACACCTGCTTCGCCGGAAGTACAGTGTGAAGACTATCTTCCGAGCCCCCACCAAACTACGGAACTGGCTGAGATCCCCAAAGGACCGAGACCCTCTCAACACACCTGGAGTTTATAAAGTCCCGTGCGATTGTGGAAAAAGCTACATAGGAGAAACCAAGCGCAACGTGTCCACAAGACTGACTGAACATATTCGATCCATGAAGAAACTGGACATTAACGGGTCAGCAGTAGCAGAACATGCACTAAGTTCGGATACGACCCACTTCATCCGTTTCGACAAGGCTACAGTATTAGTGAAGGAGAAATATACCATTCCTCGCAAAATACACGAAGCCATCGAGATAAGTCGTAATCCCAACTTCAACAGGGATCATGGTTGGCAGCTGGCTCCGTCTTGGAAACCGGTTCTCGATGGATCGAGCAACTTTAGGACAGTGCCCAGTGACAGTGACGATGTTGTGAGTTCGTTTTGTTTAATAACCGCCCCTAATAACAAACAATTGGAACAATCAAAGAAATCAAGTGCATCCACCATCCCACCCCTATCGACGACGCAGCCAACGCTCAGCGCACGAGCAATGCGTGCGGCTCGCCGATCGGCGGCTGCCAGTGCCCGTTTGACAACGACGGTGAACGCCGCGTCGTCGTCCTAAGAACGACACTCGCCTTGATAATGCCGAAATTGTATCGGTGAAACGGTTGGCATATAGTCAACAACAATCACACGTGAGTGTTCAAGCCGTATGTAATAATAATTTAGTATGTCAGCTCACGCGAGTTTTAATAATATTATACTATGTTATGTTTATAGCTATCAAGTTTATCTATTTATCAAAGCATAAATGAATTAAATCGACTAAACTGCTTAGCAGCAGTAGAGAATTCAAGCCAAAAAATACCATCCGGTTAAAACAATTTTTCATATAGAAATTTTGGTGGTACGAAAAAGAAAAATGTTGCATATGTTTTCCTAGAGTTGATAATCCATAATACATTTTTTCAATATTTTTGGTTTAGCCATAAAAGAGGAGTAGGCTTTAGAAAGTACCCATTTGGCGATATTAAGTGCCTTAAGTGGTGCCAAAACTAAAAAAAAACAAAGTTATTTAGCTTCCGTTCCTGACACCTGAGCTCTATTTTGCAATTTTGACAGCATTTAAACTAAAATTAAAGCCTTCAGAATCTGCTTTACTAAACCCACAACTAGACCCGTGGTCCAACTGATTCATTGTGATTATTTATACGAAACTTTTTGTGACGGATGTCAAAGTGAAATATGATTTATTTTTAATATTCTGTGACAGATATCAAAGTGAGGGATGATTTAGTTTTTATACAGGTGTCATATCTAAGTAACAGATTCAGAACAATATTCTAACCTGATGATATTTTGTGACAGATGTCACATTGATAGAATATTTATTTTTATACAGATTTTGGGGGTGATCATGATCACTATAAACCACAATTTTCCACCAAAAACACCCACGATCCGGTCACGTACACTAACAAACGTCAAAAATCGTTTGGAAAAATTTACTGACAAACGTGATTGTGCGGCTAAGTTCAGGCCATTACAAACGACCATGGTATAAACTTTAGTCATGTAATCCAACAGGTCCACCACGCTCAGCTATCATTGATAGGTCGGTTAGGTACGTCTATTATCTGTGGTTACGTAAACATACCAAACAAACCGGACTTGATATCGTGACCGACCACAGATGTGTCAAATTGCCAATATTGTTCCTTTGGTGTAAGACTCGAAGAGAACACGTTTTTCAGAACATCGAAAAGTACAATGACCTCAGCTGAAGGAATTATTATTATGTGCCTTTTCTCTAGTTCCATACTGCCACAGAATAAAATACCCACACTGCTTCAATATTTTCATTCCCTTTGACTGCCCCTTTTGTGACAGATTATTTCGACATTTATTATATCCCTGAGAGGTTTTTCCGAGTGTAATATTTCACTCAAACAGTCAACACTCGTACAGAGCCACAAACTTCTCTGTTCCGGTGGCGAAGACTGTCATACATTAAATATAGAAGTCATTTTAGTTTGGCCAAGGAACAGATACGTTTGTGGCTATGTACAACGATTTTTACGTCCCAAGATGAAAGAGGTAAGTCTTGTCGCAGTACTCCGGGCACAAATACACGGTTTGTAGGGCATGTAGATGTACCTCTGACTGTTTTCACTGTTCAGCAAGTGGAAAGTCATGAATTAATATGCACATAAATTCCGAATTACTTGATTGTCAGGTCGGCGTCCTACCGCTGCTTATAATATTTTTCAATGCAAGTGCTCGTAAAGGCCCATTTTTATGCATCAAAACCGAACAGAAAGTCGATTATTTTGCCCTAGGGCGTTATTATTATTATTATTTTTTTATTTATTCACAATGGTTGGCTTACCTGCAGCCTTTTCTGTAAACCATAAATGTTATACTTTTTTCCACTGTTTAACGGCTCTGGATACAGTCCTTTTGAGCCAATTATAATTTAAAGTTTACAAGATTATATTTTTTTATTTCCTCACACTATGCATTGAAAAACGTAATATGATACACGGGCGTAAGAGCAATAAATTACTCGGTTACATACGTTTAAAATCGTAATTTATTCCTTTGCGCCCTTGTAGCATAAACTACTATTAATATTAGGGATATCGAGATATATCGTGCACCCTTACTACTTTTGAATACATACAACGTATAACAGAAAGGTGTGGTCATATTTGATGAGCTCATTTAGTTAAGGCGATATGTAAAAGTTTTAGCGTCTCTGTTTATCTATATGCGAAAAATCTCTCAGTGCGAGAGGGACGGATTTATGTAAAAGTACCAAAAAATCGGTTTTTTATTAATATAAAATGTACTAATTTTGCTATCAAAATTTAGTTTAACCGGGTCCTAGATATTGTTAAAACCCATCAAATAAAATATAATTGCAGTCCATACGTCATTCTCAATTGTCAAACCAGGAGAATTGGTGTCGAAAAAGATCTCATTTCAATAAATATTTCTATCGAGCCAAATTTCTCCAATCGCGTTTCTATTTTAACAGATCCCTAGAAAAAAATCCAAAAATAATATACTATTTTATCAAAAAAATACAATATTTACTGAAGTAGGTATGCATGTTCTAAAAGTGTCGATATTTTTTCCGTAGCGCCTTAATGATATAGAACAGCTTTTAATATTGGAACCAAACCTAAAATCGCAAAAACATCTTTATTGGCCACAATGCAAGCACAAAATAAATCGTTGTAAAATACAATATATCATTCGACCAAAATAAAATTTGGTCCAAGTGTATATATGCCTCCTAAAAAAGTGTATATACTGTAAGCTAGGATATCTTTCATAGTTATTAATGCAAATGATTTTAGTCCTTATACAGTTGCCATAAGAAAGTTGTTATGTCTATGCCCAGGGTAGAGAAGCCGATTTGTTGAAAAATTTGGGAAGCCGACCTAAGCTCTTTAGTTTGAACAGAACCCGTGTTTCATCCATAATAATATAAAATATTTCGTCATATCCCTAAAGCAAATCGTTTGTATGAAAACACGAAATAATTTCGTATGGTCGCGTAATGGGACTGTGTAACACCATAATTTAGCTTGTCACGAAAAAGCGCGCTTTGCGAAAAAGAGCGCTTCGCGAAAAAGTTGTTTAGAATAGAATAATAGAATAGAATAGCTTAATTTAGTATTTCCACATTTTTGCTTAAAACTAACAACTAGAGATTAATAATAATACCAAATAGGTCTCCACTCAGCATGTGTCATGAGCATGGCTAGCGCCATGACGCTGATTTTCAGTGGATGCCTAAATATATGTCATAAGTATACCAGTATACCTATATTAAAATAAAATAATAAGTAAAAAGTATTAGTATATTACGATACGAGAGCGATGAAACGAAAAAGTTTCTCGCACGAGTTTCGTATAATTTTTTATAGCACAAGTGCGGAAAATTTTACGCATTTTACGCACAGTGTGCTATAAAAATATTCAATTATAAGTATGACAGAACACAATAACATCTAGACTATTTGACATCGTTTACGCCAACATATGACAAAAGATATACTAACTTTTCACCAGGTTTCAGTCCCCAGACGCAGATCCCGCTCTCGACCAGCCATGCACCGTGGAGGATAACTCCGTATCTCAGGAAACCGATGACAAAGACGGATGCCAGGATCGTGTCGTCCCAGTACTCCAGTGGCGCGTTCAGAGGCAGCAGGAGAAAGATGATGCCGTACAGGAGCCAGTAGAATCTGAGGAAGCGTTTTGACAGTTATCTTTTTTGGGTTGGTGCTTCTTTGTTCATCAGAGGTTTCTGAATATAATATTGTCACGAATTAACTCCCCTAAGGGAAGCATTAAGTTCACCTGTTGTAAGTTTAACTGTTGTTCTGTGCAATAAAGAATTTAGAAAGAAAGAAGGCAAAATATTTTGAAACAAAATTGTTTCCAATTGTTCTTTTCTGGTTTGTAATGCACTTAAAATAATGTTTTGAGTATTCAAAGCGATGGATTTCGCAATAAGGCATATAACCATAACAAATATTAAGTTTTAGTTTTTAACTAAAAATATTATCCCCAGCCCCATTTATAAAAGAAAAAATACAGAAAAAACCGGCCAAGTCGGACTCGCGCACGAAGGGTTCCTTACCATTATCTATAAAAATGGCAAGAAAATCATGTTTGTTGTATGGGAGCCCCTTAAACATTTATGTTATTCTGTTTTTTGTTATAGCGGCAACAGAAATATATCATCTATGAAAATTTCTACTGTCTTACTATCACGGTTCATGAGCTGTAGCCTGGTGACACACGGACAGACGTACTGACAGTGGAGTCTTAGTAATAGCATAGATACATTTATCTATGGTAATAGAGTCCCGTTGGTTACCCTTTGGGTACGGAACCCTAAAAATACTCAATAAATAAACCAATGGTATTCTCCTCACTTTTTTTGTAACATAACGATAGTATCGGCTTCCAAGTCTGACATGTCCACTTCTTTCAACAGCTTCTCCTGATAGGGGCTCAAGTTCCTTAGCCTCGTCAGGAAGTGAGCAAAGAGGAACCCTTTGTTGTAATTGTACGGGTCCCCATCGGTACCGAATTGGGCATGATGCAGTCGGTGGTACCGGACCCAATCGTACACTGGACCCTAAAAAAAAACAAAAAGAAACTCTTATTGAAAACGTTTAAAAATTATGAACAGATTAGTGTTATGCAAAGTATAAGGAAAAAAATTAATTTCTGAAAATTATTTTTGCGTTAAAAGACAGTATGAAAATTTTGTTTTCAGACTAAAATTAAGTAAAATTTGTTATTTGTTTGATACCACTCATGGTATATGTTTGGTTCTTGCATTAAAATACAAGGAAAATATTGTTCAGAAAAATTGTCTACGGGATTTTTTTTCCGTTTATCGCTTCCATGCTTAGACCATATAACACTTATGAATATACATTGGTATATTCTCTAAGCTTCCATGTGAAAGGTATTATTTTTCCCTATTTTGCGCTATCCGGAGACCCAGCGACATTGTAATGCAGTGCGCGCTGATATGAACGTTATTTCAATATAGTTTCTATTGGTATTTGTACCGACATAAGTTTGTGGCATCAAATCAAAGCACTCTTCGCCACGCGAAACCCGCAACCGCGATGCAGGTACCGAAATTCGTAAACGGTGATTGACCGTTTCAACGGTACCGAAAAGATTTTATAATCGCTGATACCTTCTTGATTCTGGCGACCACGGGGACCGTAATAATACCCTGTTACTCCATATGCGAAAAAACCCTCAGTGCGAGAGGGACGGATTCGTGGAAAAGTAGCAAAAGGTCGGTTTTTAAAAAACTACTAAAAAGTACTAAAAATGCTATCAAAATTTCATTTAACCAGGTCTTAGATACTGTTAAAAACCATCTAATAAAATATAATTGCAGTCCATAATGTCATTCTAAATTGTCAAACCAGGAGAATTGATGTCGATAAAGACCTCATTTCAATAAATATTTCTATCGAGCCGAAATTCTCCAATCACGTTTCTGTTTTAACAGATCCCTAGAGAAAGATTCCAAAAATAATATACTATTTTATCAAAACTAAACATTGTTTACCGAAGTAGATATAGAAGTTCTAAAAGTGACGATTTTTTTTCCGTAGCGCCTTAATTCAAAGACGAATTTATTTCGCAAAAGGTTGACGTTTTCTGGATAAAGAGAAAAGAAGAATACCAAGAGGCTGGCAAGGGAAGCTTTGAAATTCCTACCTATGTCAACTAACGTCCCTTTAATGATGACAAATTATGAAAAAATCAACAGGATTATGACTAAGATTGTTGTAGTTTTATTGTAGTGTAGGACCCGGGGTACTAGCATGAACTTGCTATCGGCTCGACATCGATTCGATAAATAAAAATGTAACTCTTATTTCATTGCAATAAGGGTTATCGTTTAGAATTTATCGATTCTATCTGTCAAATTTATCTAATCGACGCGTACGTGCTCGCATAGCTGGCTTGCGATCGCGACCCCCCGGGCAAGACTACGCGACTCCCCTGGGTTGAAAAACACTGGCTTATAGAATACGTAGACACGTTTTACCACCAAATCCCTACTTTGTTCAAACCTACTTATAGTAGAAGGGTTGAGTATGGGGATTCATGCGCGTCTTCTATACTGGCTTCAATTATATTGTAGTTTCATATGATTAGAGGTTTCATTTGAAGGTTACCTGGCCAGCTAACGTTTGACAGACAATGAGGAAGATCCGGAGACCTGTGCTGGCTTTGTAAGTCCGGTGAGCCCATAACCTGTGGGCGCCTGTCGTCACGCCGAGGAGACCAAATGACGTCAGAGTCAGTACTGTGGACAGAAACGAACAAATTCAAAAGAGTCAAGTAATTACTTAGTATAGTTAAAAAGCTATACAAATACGGTGATACTAAAGTTTCACACAAAGCCACATAGTAAAAATACTAAAAATAATTAAACTTTGTGTGTGATTTGATTAGTATAATACATGTTGAAAATGAACCCCCTAGCTAAATTAAAATCTATGAACAAGAACCTCTAAGAGAATACAGAATCTTTAAAAATATTCTCAAGACTGTGTGTGAATATGAACTCCCTCGATACATTGAAATCTATGAATCAGAATTGTTAAAAAAACGTTTTTTTTTTTCATATAAAAAATATTTGCATTATAGCTGGAAATAAAAAATAGAGAAATACAGACGTCGTTCATGTAAAGAAGAAAAAGTTCATATTCTTTTCTATAAATAAACAGTTACTGTTTCATGGAAAACAGTTTTTACCTGTAAAACCGCTTCACAAATTCGTCGCTTTTTGAATAATTCGCCATCTTGCACCTCTTGACGAGAGAGGGTCGGAGTGCGGTGTGGGGGAAGGGAAACATATATAAAGATGTGTGCAAAGTTTGATTGATATCAAAGCTATCAGGACGTCACACCTAAAGCATTTATATGGCAGCTGAGCGGAATGGCCCGCCTTAAGTCGGCTTATTCCCAGAGCTCCAAAAATTTCTTCCCACGGCTCCAAAAATTCAATTTAATATTTATTATTATCATAATTTGATTCTCGTCAGCTCCAAAAGATTAACTGTACATATATGCAGAACTGGACGAACACATAGTTTTACTAAAAGCTAGACCCATGTCAGTGAAACCCTTAAAGCGTTCAGTTTAAAATTTTTGGAAAGCGTTTAATTTTTTAAATTGTGATATTTTATTATTTTAAGGCTGATTAACTGTGATAAAACATGTCCTTAAGAATAAAAACTGTGTTTAGGTCTGATTTTTTTATAAATATTTTAATATAGAGTATATCAAATCACTTAATTTTTTTATTATTTATCCATCTACGCCAGGGTTTCTTAAACTGGGGTCCATGGACCCCCAAAGGGTCCGTAGCGTGAGTGCTGGGGGTTCGTGGCATGATGTCTGATACCGTACGCCGCACAGCGCTATTGTGTTTTTACCGCGCAAGTAAAAATGAAAACATGTATTGATACCATCAATATGAACAAAACATTAGGCTATATAACATACACCATAAAAAAAACTACACACAAACATTTGTTACTTTTCGGTGACAAGTGGAAATAAATATTGCTTTTCGTGGTTGTTCGTGCACGATTCAATAGAAATGTAAGTTTAAAACATTACTAGTTAATTTATTTTTTTATTTATGAAAAAACTAGTAATTGCTATCTTTGTAATTAGGTTTGGAAGGGGTCCATCAGTTTTAGAAATTGTGCAAGGGGTCCGCGACTATTAAAAGTTTAAGAACCTCCGATCTACGCTTTTATATATTTTAAGACGGTGCATCAGTTTACTATGTTGTAATTGGCACCCTCATTGCGTTTTTCCTCATTAAGTACAAGAAAAGAAACGCTTCGTTGTGCACTGTAGTATATTTATATGCTTCTACTTGAATTTGTTATTTATATACAATGTGACTGTACATGATAGCTTTTGGAGCAGATGAGAAATTAATATTTTCAACAAATAATTTTTGGGGTCCTGGGAATCTTTATATGAAATTTTATTTTTTTGAGAACAATGGATTTTGGTGCCTTGGAAATAACCCCTTAAGTCTGCGATTAAAGGGAAGTATACGTTAGTGACGGACGTTCAAGTGAAACGGTTATTGTTATTTGTAAATATCTGTAAATGTTTAAATAAAGTGTTTTGGTGTAAATTGGTATAATCATAGTTTATGCTACAAGGGCAAAAAGAATAAATTACGAGGACGATAACGTAAACGTAACCGAGTAATTTCTTGCTCTTACGCCCGTGTATCATAATACGTTTTTCAACGCATAGCGTGAGGAAATAAAACAAATATAATCTTGTGAACTTTAAATTATGATTGGCTTAAAAGAACTGTATCCAGAGCCGTTAAATAGTGGAAAAAAAGTACAACATTTATGGTACACAGGAAAGGTTGCAGGTTAGCCAACTTATAGTAAATAAATAAAAAAAAGGCCCTAGGGCAAAATAATCGACTTTCTGTTAGGTTTTGATGCATGAAAAGTGGGCCTTTACGAGCACTTGCATTGAAAATTTATTTATCCCAAACCCCAGCTAAGAAAAATATTAAAAACACGTCTAAAGGAGCATTGCCTTTTACTTTCGTAATATCCTCCCTACTTTTATTATGTATTATTTTATGTACTGAAGTTTTTATTTATTTTTGCTATGTGACATATGTAATAACTTAGTATATAAATAATTATGTAACGGTACACGTATGTATATCTACTTTTGTATCTATCACTATTTTTATATCACCAGAGGTGAACTAGAAGAAATCTCTTCTTAGAGATAAGTTTACCTTTGTACATGTTTTTTTTCCTAGTATAAGTTTGTCTAATGTGTATCGTGTATAATAAAGAATAAATAACAAAGAATAGGTTACTTTGACGAAATTCCTCATAGCACTAAAAAAGCTAGTACAGTGCTCCCAAAGTAATAATGCGCATACAAATTTATATAGCCGAGCGACCGGACGTACTAAGTGACCTTATTGCTTCTAATGTATATAAAGTGTAAGGAAATACGAACTTTGCCGAACATTGGCGAAGATTTGTATGCGCATTATTACTTTGGGAGCACTGTCAGTACTTACATAAAAGTATGGTGAACAGCTTGACTTCGAACAACAGTAGCCATATGCCGTAGAGAGACAACAAATGAATGTGGATAAAGAACAAGACAGCAGGCCAGTTGGCGTCTCTGGCTTTACTCAGTTCTGCAACAGGAGGCTTCTCTTCCACTGGGTCGACTGCCACCATGGTTCTGAAATTTTATAGTTCAATTGATGAATAAGAGATGGTAGAGGTGATGCCGGGCTCGACTGTGGAGGTACCACCATCTTACTTGGAGACCCCTCGAAATAATTCGGGGGAGAGTAAGAAGACAGCTCACAGGTAAAAAACCAGGAGGCCTACCATGCCTGGGACCGATGGATGGTAGTATATCCATCCTTAATATCCAAAACCTACTGTATACTCCTAAACATAAACTTGCAGGATTCCGAGGATGTTTTTCATACCGAAGTGCAAAAGTATGGAATAATTTACCACCGCCCTTGAGACAAAAGTGCTCAGCCCATACATTTAAGTTTAGGTATAAACAGTATCTTATGAAAAAGCAAATGGACACTGGACATTTGAAACATCCTTGGAAAGCCTACAATGCTTAAGACTATACACCCTACTAATAAGTCTATATCTGTATATACTAATTACCTTTTTTTTTTATTGTTTTTTGTCTTGTTACGCGTTTTTGGTTTTTGTTTTTATTTTCTTTAATTTAGTTATAAGCCATTTCTGCCAATTTTTATTGATTTTTCAATTTAGTAAATAAAATTGTTAACAACTCGTTAATACCTTATCAGGCAATTATAACGGAGGTAGCTGAAAACCAGCGCCAACCAAAGCATGTTTTGGATGGCACATAGCTGAGCTACATCCTTTTGTCGTGTTATTTTTATCTATAGATTACTCCCTCCTTAAAAAAACCTTATCTACTGTGTTAGCTATAAGTTCTTTTTATTCTTTTGTAAACGCGCCAATAAATTTATTTTCTTTCTTTCTTTCTTTAATAGCCGGGCCTTATATGGAACAGACTGGTGACGGGCAGCGGTGTGCGAGCCGTGCGTTCCGGCACCGCGCTCACCAATCCGCCTGCCAAGCGTGTGTGATTATGGGCAATTCTTCCAGGATGACCGCCGTGAGTGGCAAAGTCCTGGAAAGGACAAATAGGAGCAGTGGACGAATAGGCTGATGGATGGATGATGAATGTGGAAAAAGCGTGTGGATCGTAGCCAATTTGAGATTTGTTTTCTCTGCCTATAACTATCTGTGAGATCAGCGCGTGGGACTGTTTTATGTATGTAATCAATATGGTGAAGAGGCAAGCACATAGTTTCTCACATAAGTAATTCTTAGCAATGTACACAGCAATAGAATATCTTGTAGGACTAGATTGATGGATGTGGAAGAGGCGAAAGAGATGTGTCAGGATCGTAGCAGATGGAAATCTGCAGTCTCTGCCCACCCCTCTGGGAGACAGGCGTGAGTATATGTATGTATGTATAATTTTATTCGATAGTGGCGTATTTTGGTTGCCAGAATATTGTGTTCGGCGACATCGAATGCTTTAGAGAGATCGCAGCAGAGCACTGCGTCTCCAGAGCCTTGGGCACGCACCAGACAATGTCATGCGCAAGCGCAGTCGAGGGGCGACCCTCGCGGTAGGCGTACTGCCGCTCTTACAGCACTGTCATCGAATTTAAGTACTAGGTAAGTCAGGAGTAAAAAGTTAAGGTTTTTTGATCAACAACAAAGATAATATTAACACTAGAGTAGGCGCGCCCAAATTGACTCCTGAAACGGTCGCGCGGGGTACATGTGTAGCCCATTTTGAATGCAAATATTGTGGGTCATCTTTAGGTAGAATGAAAAAGTTTTTAATTTAATGAATAATCATCTTTATTTTTATCTTTTAATAATGAAAAAATAAAAAACAAGAATTTTTTAGGTACTTTTTAATGAAACAATAGAATACTTGGAATAATCAACATGAGACGCAGACGCCGCCATGATTTCCTAAAAAGATATTAATACTAAGTATATTTGTTATGAAACGGTATGTAACATGCAAAAATTACACGAAAATGAAGTACTCTTAAAATATTAGTACAATTTTTGCATAAATAATAGGGATTTATCACATTCCTTGAACGGTCGCGCGGGCTACATACGCAGCCCATTCACTTTATTAGTCGTTCTGTTCTGAAGTCCGTGTGCTGAGGGTAGCAACACGCTACTGAGCGACGCGGGGGTCCATAGTAGAGGAATACACGGAAGAATAGCGCAGTAGTGTGACGCGTTTGAGAAAGAAGCACCAATAATATACCCTGGTCTACACCTGTAGCCCACGCGTCCACTCTAGTGTTAACAGTTGCTCGAACAAAATTTCACCTACTGTTTTTTTGTATGTCGAAAGAGACAGTGCAAAACTCTCAACATCAATTTTGCTTGTTATATTATAAAGAACAGTTTGAAGTACGCCTAAAGAAATTATTTAACTTATTTTACAGGACTAACCTTATTTCAAGCGTCCTGTTTTTATCTTTTCGAAACAGAAAGAAAAAGACAGAACGCTTAAATTAAGTTAAGTCCTGTCAAATAAGTTAAAACGTGTTACACTGAATCGACACTAATGATAATGCGAAGAATCATTGTTCAGTTTTAGTGGTAATGAACTTTCGTTATTGTCGATGACTAGGTAACTATCAAAACAAAGCAATTTACTCCTACAGGTACCCTCGGGGAAGCTCCACATACCCACTTCTCACTCCTTATTACCATGGCATCAATGCAAAAAGTGCGAGTGGGCGCAATTCCTCGATAGTAGCTACCTAAATCGTACGCATACAATTGTCATTAACTGAGTTACATTACTAAATGACCTTTCCGACTTCGATTTTGTTTAGAGAATAAATTCCGAACTTTAAGGCGCTCTTATCCCAAAATCGGTAATTTCAAAGTCAAATAGAACTTTCAAATATCGTCTAAAATTTCAAAAAAATATATAGTTCGAACCTTTATCTAGGTCTTCCACGCATGTGTTACACGATCAGATAAACTTTGCTCGATAGAAATAATTCACGAACACAGCATGTAATAAGACCTTTCAAATCATGCCATTTCCATAATTCCACTCTTTTATTAACGAAACATATCTGGTAATATTGCTCTTTAAATTTTCTAGGTCAACAACGTAAGTGGGTTTTAATAAACATATCCCTTATTTTTAAATAATTTAAAAAACGATAAAAACAACGAAAAAGTACAAAAGTGTGGTTATTTTATTTACTCCTTACTCGTAAAGAAAAAGACAGAGAGTCACTCTTCTGGGATAAAAGCGCCTTAAACGTTTTTTTAAAGCCTTTTTAGGGTTCTGTACCTGAGCATAGGAAAAATTAACCCAGGGGATCGATTACTGTCCAGTGCGAAACCCTTGAGTTGACCTGTGTTGGTACAAATATCGACAGAAACTTTTCACCGATTTTCAGTGGCGCGGCGCTGGGTCTCCGGATAGTGCAAAATCGGTGAAAATAATACTTTCACGGTAATATGCAATAATTTCTTTGTATTTGAGTGAGAAAACCAAACAAATGCCATTGGCGTTTTCAAAGAAATAACCAATTTTAGTCTTAAATTAGCGTAACAATATTTTCATGCTGTTTCTTACACGTGAGAATAATTTCCTGAAATAAAGTTGTTTATTATAGTTCTGTAATATATTATATTTTTTTCATAAATTATAAACATACCGTTTAAGAGAAATATCATTATCAATAGGAGTTATTTCGGGAACCGGGGCTGTAAGATTGTTCTTCTTATTTTTGAACTACATCCATTAAATATATTTATTTTCAATGCAAGTGCTCGTAAAGGCCCACTTTTTATGCATCAAAACCGAACAGAAAGTCGATTATTTTGCCCTAGGGCTTTATTATTGTTTTTTTTTTTAATTTATTTACAATGGTTGGCTAACTTGCAGCCTTTCTCATAAATGTTATACTTTTTTTTCCACTGTTTAAAGGTTCTGGATACAGTCCTTTTGAGCCAATCATAATTTAAAGTTCACAAGATTATATTTGTTTTATTTCCTCACACTATGCATTGAAAAACGTAGTATGATACACGGTCGTAAGAGCAATAAATTACTCGGTTACGTTTAAAACACTCGCTAAGCTCGTGTTTTAAAACTTCCTCGTAGTTTATTCCTTTTCGCCCTTGTAGCATAAACTACTATTATTTATTGATTTATTGGAATAAGGAGTAAAAACAGAATATGGTACAGATTTTGTAAGGTAGAACTAATACAGATTGTTATATATGTATATTGTATATGTATACCAGTTTCCTCAACATACTCGCTAATACATTGATATTTTTTAGATAGACGCAAACATCACTATCACTACATAGTATAAAACAAAGTCGCCTCCTGCTGTCTGTCTGTCCCTATGTATGCTTAGATCTTTAAAACTACGCAACGGATTTTGATGCGTTTTTTTTAATAGATAGAGTGATTCAAGAGGAAGGTTTATATGTATAAAACATTCCCGTGCAAAGCCGGGGCGGGTCGTTAGTAAGGATAAGGATATCAATAGTTTAACTACATAAAAATACAAAAATCTGAACTGTACACGAATAACACACAACCTAAACATTAAACGTAAAACTAACATGCCCATGCACACAACTTGGGTTAGTAAAATAAAATTGTTATATGATTGATTTGATAAGTTACATTATTGTTAGACACTACTGCTTTCTTCAGAGCGCGCTTTCTTTAATTCGTTTCTGTATCGATTATATGAACAATTAAAAAGATGTATGTCATTGAAATTTTCATTAAATAATTTGCACATTCTGTATGCTGGAGCCCTATTACCAGCGTTTTTTCTGATTCTGCGTAAAAAAATTTATGCTTCGGTCTAGTACTGCGACAAGGTAAAGTGGGCACACGAAAGTCAATCGAATCTAGCAATCGAATCGAATCTAGTCTGTGAAGTTGTACAACCCGGTGCAAATACTCCTTGAGAGAGAGCAGCAGAGAATTGTCGTATAGCGAGTTTAAAGTTAGTAATTTACAACGTAATGCATAAAATATCTAAATTTTGCCGGAAAAGCCGTTAAACTATGTTCGCAAAATGCCACAAATTTTGCCGGAAAAGCCTATGTTAAACTATGTTTGCAAAATGCCATAAATTCACGTTCACATTAAATTCGCATAGATTAAATTATGTTAAGGTGTGTTAATTCTAAAACCATTACAAGATTTAGGTTTATTAAGCCGTATTTTAGAACTTTTAGTTTAAAAAAACCTCATGATAATGAATATTTTTACGAAAAAGCTGCAACTTCCATTTGCCTTCGTGTGACGTCACTTGAGAAATGGCTGTTTAGAAATGTGTTATTTGCTATCAGGATGAATTTATAATAATTTGCTGATTTGACAGATGAATGACAGATGAATGACAGATGAGTAGACATACAGATCACTTTTTTATAGGCACTTGTAGTAATCACACATCTCAATCAGTATAATGTCTAAAATTCTCAAGTGACGTTATATCCGACAATGCTATACAAAATTATAAGAAATAATGGTTAATTTCCTATATACCAAAATATTGAAAACTATGTCCTAAAATGGCGTACATCAACTGAAAAAAAAAAAAAACCCTTTTAGAAATTAAGCTATGGTATATTATCCATCCATCCAACGAAGCCTCGAAAATCTGGCGTTGTTGAAGTTCTAGGCTAGGTCCAGCCTTAATACTAAAAGTCCAATTCACTGACTGATCATCAAAACCCAGATAATTCCTAGAAACCTACAATCTAAAATTAGCAGGTTTTTTTTTTCGTATTGAAACAGGAAATTAAGGAAAAAGTTAAGGAAATTAAAATCTCATAAACCTTGTGACGTAATTGTTATGTAGTTACGTGACATTCCAGACTAGACCTTTTAAACTAGATCAAACTGTAATGGGGCTCTTTGCTTAGCTCTTAGAATTTATCTGCAGAAAGAGCGTCCTTCAGAACTTTTTTATTTCCAAATCGAGCAAACAAAATCTCGAATTCTTTTATTAAATTTCCAATACTAAAATATTCTAAAGGGATCTTCCAACTTCTGTTAATAGTTGAACGAAAGCCTGTCAAGTACTACTTTTAACTATAAATTATCAACTGTGGTTTATTCTTTTTATTCTTTTCTATTAACAAATAAACATTGCACATTATTGTATGTATTTTCCCTTGCTCTTTATTGTCTACAAAATTAACTACCCATATTCAATTGTTAGGGAACAGCTATTAAATTTGTATCAATTAATCAATGTTACACAAATTTATTTATTCCAAGAATCTATTTGTCACAATACTTTAATGAATGGTGTGCTCAATATTAGTTCTGATTTAAATTCACAACATATCTATAGGTACAATACCTACATGTAATATGAAATTAAATAGATTTATGAAATGAAATGAAATTTCAAGAACGGAATTTCATGTTTCTTTGTCAATATGAAGTGCATTACATTCGTCGGATCTCAATGCGAGGCCGAAAGCCGAGCCTACAAGTGTCTTTCTAGCGAGGCCGAAAAACGAGCACGTTAGGACGGAAAACGCACCAGCGAGGCCCGGGAGAGCGGGTGATTTCATACTGACATATATGATTATGTACCCGCCGCATTCCCGCCATGTCACGTACGGGACACCTGACGCTAGAACATCAACAACACCAGGTTTTTAAGGGTTCATTTGAAGAAACTAGGTCTCTCCTCATATTGAAGAAAATATATTTGATTTATCGATCTTTTATCTAGGGACGTATAAACAATGTTTTAAGATTATTTTTTTTGTCAAAAAAATTAAAGCTTTTCACCCTCTTTTTTTGGTTATATTTTTTTATATTTTATTCCTACTTATATTATATATACTACAATGTTTTTTTTCCCTACAACATATTTCAGTACTTATTAGCTAAAAACACACCAATTTGTTATTTCGCTGCGTGATCACTAATATTACGCGTTCAAGAAAAAGAGGTCAAAGAGCCAATATACAGGGTGGAAAAAATTTAAGGGCCCTGGAGGGGAACTACCTTAAATCCTTTAGTTAGCTCATTTCACTGAAAGGAAACATTTCTTTATTTTTTAAAAGAAATAAAACTGCATTCAAAGATCTTCTAAAATTCGCTTGTCTCACCCGGGAATCGAACCAACTAAAAATAAAAAAAATAAACTTTCACTATTTTACTATACGAATCGGTAGGATTATTGTTCAGGATAAAATTTGTCTAACAAATATTTGGTCTTACACTCATCTGTTGTACGAGATACCCATGAAATTGAATATTTATTACAATTTCTTTATTATCAATACCTAGTACTTCAGTACCTAGTAGTCCAGGGCCCTTAAATTTTTTCCACCCTGTATAATCGCCTCTACGAAAAGCAAATAAGGTCTTTGCCATTAGACTTATTGTGCTGGACGGGTAATAAAAAAAGTTGCTAGGGTATGCCATCCTCTTAAAGGTTTTTATGGTAAACCAATCTGTATGAAATTCAATACGTACAGACACACACTTTTATACGCGTTGAGTTAGTTATAGATAGCCCTGGACCGAATTGTGCCTAACGAGTATATGAACGTTGATTCAATTTCAGCTCCAAAGAGCACTCCAAAGTACTTCCTTGCTCTCGGTCTTAAGGTGGTTCTTACAGCTGGTGATCGAGAAAGCCACAATTAAGGACCTTAATACCGCCAAATGGGTACTTTCTAAAGCCTACTCCTCTTTTATGCCCAAACCAAAAATATTGAAAAAATGTATTATGGATTATCGACTCTAGGACAACATATGCAACATTTTTCTTTTTCGTACCACCAAAACTTCTATATGAAAAATTGTTTCAACTGAATGGTGTTTTTTGGCTTGAATTTCCTACTGCTCCTAAGCGGCTTAGGTGATTTACTTCATTTATGCTTTGATAAATAGATAAACTTGATAGCTATAAATATAACATAGAATTATTCAATCGAACAATGACGCCCATGTGAAAAGTATTATTTTCTCCTATTTTGCCCTTTCAAGGACGCAGCGAGCGTCGTAACAGCCACCACGCATTGTGCACTGATTTGAACGTTATTTCAATGTCGTTTCCGTCGATATTCATACAGACAAACATCGAGCTGCTAATTTGGCGACGGTAATCGCCTTAAGGTCTGGTTTTACTCAGATGTTAATTGAGTTAAAAAAAAATTAAATGATATAGTATGCAACAGAATATGTGGAATGATGTGCTTTGATTGGAATTACATTTTTTTATCTGTAATTTAACAAACTAAATACCAAAAGAGGGTCCAATTTAATACTAAGGTCCGATTTGGCCTCTTCTTTATTTCGTCAATAGTTATTATTCATAAACCGTTTCGAGGAATAGCTTTCCTTAAGGCCCTGCCATTCCAAAATGAGCATTTTGTTTAATTAATATTGTCAGTTCAATATCTCATTCAAATACAAGTTAATATATATGTTACAATAGAGGATATACTCTAAACACAAGTTGATCTAAAAACGTAATTGAGTAAACTTCACTTAATAGAAAAAAATCACAAAGTAAGCTCGTCAAATTGCGAATAAATGTGTTTATAGCAAAGGTGTTCAACGGAGTGAATTAAAACTTTTCCTGAATTTTCTTTACAGATAACTAAAGACACTTATCGACCCATTTTTATTTATTTCTCAATACTTTTTCAGAAATTCCAGAAAAACCTCGCAAATTCACTGATTATGCGTGCTCGCAGCGCACGAAGCGAGCGTTCTAATGTAGACTTTCTGACAATATCATTGAGTTCAAAATTACTTAATACGATTATTGTGTTGGATGCGTAGGGCCTTAAGGGCAGTTTCGCAGCCGGATTTTTACAAATCCGCCTTTTTCTAATTAATCGAAATAGAACACTTGAATTCAAAATTCACTCAATAGTTATTTAACAAAACCTTATTGCCTATCTATTGTGTATGTTCCCATTGCAAAATTTCCATTAGCTTCTGTAAATAAGAACTTCATAAAATAAAAAACTGATGTCTTTCATTTAATCTTTAGTGACGTCATCACCACACATTTCAATACGAAAAAAAAAAATCTTGAACGCATCCTAAAGTCTGAGTAGGATCGGACCATTCAACCTAATATATTATGATTATGTCACTTCCTGTAAATACTAAAATACGTATAAAATCAGGTTAAAAGCAAGAAAAAAATATTTTTGAAATCACGTACCTGAGTTGATGTATTTTTTCCATAAAGCAGGCAAAATAGTACACTGAGGTTTAAAAACAACCGGATTAATTATGCAAAGAAACAAATTGAAACTTAGTCAAACAACAAATGGGTTCCTTTGATTATTTTTGAAGAATTTTAGCAACAATTTTTTTTTAAATATCTTTTTCAAGTATTTTTAAGCGCCTATTTTGCGCTATCCGAAGATCGAGCGACGTACGAGTAATGCGTTCGCGCTGATATGAACGTTATTTAAATATTTGTACCGACACAGGTCGTTAGCGGTTACAACAGCTTTAAAGTTTAAAGGCGGATCAGTCGCCTTGACAGAATCAGACCACTTCTTATTTTAAGATACCAAAATGTAAGAATTTTATATATTTTGGGTAAAATCTGATTATGGTATATGAAGACTGATTGCGGATAAAACCTAAACGAATAAAAAATGTGAGAGTCGAACTCTCACGGCGAGATTTTCGTATTAATAAGTTTCTTGCCCTCGGTAATGGTACCAAAATTGTTAGCTTTTTCGAAATTTCTTTCTGTTGAACTGTAGGGGCTTAGCATAAAATGCTTAGAGTAAGCAATTAGTAAAAACGCACATGTTGGCAGACTGGCACAGCCTCGCCCGAGAGTCGCTTTCCTTTGCAGCTCCCATCATCGTGAGCAGTTGTTTTCGTGTACCACTACCATATCGGACAATATTATACAAACATATTTCCTCATCTTTGTTTTTATACCCACTCTCGTCGCCAACATAGTGAAGTTACTAATGGACACGCTGCAGTTTATCTATTCCCTTAAGGTGCTACGGAAAAAAAATCGACACTTTTAGAACTTGCATATTATTATCTACTTCAGTAAATAATGTATTATTTTGATAAAATAGTATATGTATATTATTTTTGAAATCTTTTTCAAGGGATCTGTTAAACAGTAACGCGATTGGAGAAATTCGGCTCGATAGAAATATTTATTGAAATGAGGTCTTTCTCAACACCAATTCTCCTGGTTTGACAATTTAGAATGACATATGGACTGCAATATTATATTATTATTAGATGGGTTTAAACGGTATCTAGGACCTGTGGGCCTATTATGTATCTCTAGTTGCCAACTGGACTGGGTGCCTATCATCAAAAACATAGATATACTATCGAATTCCGATTATCTAAGGGTATGTTCTCATTTGAAGTGACGTCACAGTTCGTTAATAGTTAAATACCCTCTAAAGGCCATTTTGAAAGTTAAGTTTTTATCTATGTTTTTGACGATATGCATCCTGTCCAGTTGGCAACCTAAGATACAGAATAGGGGGGCTGGTTAAACGAAATTTTGATAGCAACTTTAGCACATTTTATATTAATAAAAAACAGACTTTTTGCTACTTTTTTGCCACGAATCCGTCCCTCTCGCACTGAGAGTTTTTTCGCGTATGGAGTAACAGGGACGCTAAAACTTTTACATATCGGCTTAAATGGTGACACCGACGTGATCTGAACACGCAACCTTCTGATTTTTTTGGTATTTTTTTTTATTGTAGGAGGAGCTGACTTTAGGGGCTTAGCATAAAATGCTTAGTTAGCAATTTATTAGTAAAAATGCACATATTGGCAGACTGGCACACTCGGTAGAATTTCGTATTGGGAATTGGCATTCGACCGAATTCATCTGACATTGTACGTACGCGTCTATGTGCGCGTGCGCCTGTTTTACCTTCTGTAAGTGGTTATTTTGTGCTACCATATCGGACAACATACGTGAAAACGTACACTCATCTTTTATTTGTTACCTACTCTCGTCGCCGACATAGTAAATTTACGAATGAGCACACAGTTTTCCTATTTCCCTGAAGTTCAAATTTATTGATAAGTGCGGAAAGGACAGTATGACTTTATTTTGATAATTATATCGTTTGTTCCAAGTTTTCTTTGGCAAAAGGTTTATATTTAGAAAGATTTAATAATTTGATGGTTATCAAATTCTTGAAGCGTTAAATTACTAACAATATCCTTGTGTAATTGAAAGAAACCTTACTAGTTACTAGCAGGTCTATAGTTTCAATAATAAGTGGCAATTATCTTAGCGGTTGGTACTACTCAGCGGACATTACAATGAACATTACAATGTTGCTTGATTGGCTATTCTGCAAAAAAATCGTGTGATATTTACAGGGACTATATGTATACTACATCCTACTCACACTCTTAAAAAGTTATCCCGATTTTGTCTTTTTTAATTATTTTTTCATCCCATCTATTCGAAAAACCATGATTGGTTCTTCAATAAGTGCGAACAAAGTAGGTCTTTTCTGCAAGGGACTTTCATAGGGCGATTATGAGTTTTGAATTTGGAACATGAATGTTGTTCCTTATAGTAATTCGTGACCAAAGAGTTCGAACGAAAATATTGTATAAAAAAGTTACTGGCCGGTTATATGGGCAGCGCGGTCGGCTGTATAAAAAACAATGAAATGATAAACGCGCGAACTACGTGCTCGGTACGAATACCATTCATAGCATAATTTTAATTTTAATATAATTAAACAAAAATGGGTTCGTCAGATAGTGAAAGTGTTACATTAACACCCGAAAATATAAAAAGAGAACATTTAATGTGATAGAGAACTTATTACCATGTAAATCCCGCGAAAAATATTTGAAAGTGTATGATAATTTCCTCATATGGAAAAATAACGGAGCGAAAACTTTTTCGGAATCTGTTTTCTTGGCATATTTCCAAAAATCAGCCTATTTCAAAGAAATAATTCTTTTCCGAATATCATTGGGTTAATAAATAAGTTCTAGATTTGTATCTAATAGCGCCTTTTATTTCTTTTCCTCATAGATGGGATGAAAAGTAGAGTGTCTCACACGGCCGCAAAATTACTTTTCCTTGGGCGACGTATTTTGAATCCCTCGCTGCGCTCAGGACGCCCTTGACGTAAAAATATTATTTTGCTCCCATGTGATACAATCTACTATTAAACCATGATATAGCGATAGTTTATGTTTGAAAAAAAAAAATAACATGTTTTAAGGGGAACGAAAATACAAACAGAAATAAAATGTCAGCTTTCGGATGATTTTGTTGCAATAATTAGGTTACGTATAGCCATAAAAAAAATACATGTTTTTGGTTGAACTTAAAGGTATTCATTTTCCACAAACCACGTTAATCGATTCATATTTGTACTGTCAATGAATTTTTTTGTAACCCTCTATTGCACACTTCTTATCGATTTTGTTTCAGGTATCGCTTTCGCGATTTTGTTGGTTTTTTTTTAATAAAATTAGTGTGAATGATATCTATTCATTTTCCAAATACCACGTTATTCGGGTCAAAAAAAGCACCCCCTTTTTCCAAAAATACGTAAATCCACTGATGCAGTCAGCGGCAGCAAGATATTGTCAGTCTACGCCTAGCGTTGGCGCCCGTAAGACGTGGAACCTGTGCCCTTTTTTGCAAGCTATAAATATCTCCCAAAACTACTTCAAAACACATTGAAATTAATTTTATAAAGTAATATTTCGAGGAGCATCATATTCCTGCCGTTAAAAACTCAACAAAATATGCGTATGAGTGATTTAGCTACATCGTGCCATAGTCGTAACAACAAAACTGAATGAATTTGGAATGAATTCATACTTTTATGCGGGAAAATAATATATGTTACTGTAAAAGAATAATTTTGTGATCGTTATTGAAACCCAAATTAATTTACTTACACTTACTGAGATCTGTAACAAAGGTCAATGACCTTTTCGTGAAATTACCCTCTAGTATTGGCTCACCATTTCAGGTCCAATAAGTGAAGTTTTTTGCAAATTATATAGGTACACTTACTTGGGATAAATCGCCAAGCATTTAAAATATAGAAATTTATTTTGAAATACTTACAGTGCATGGCAAAATTATTAGATCGTAGATAATCCTGTCGGTACATGTTCAGGTTCTGTTACGCAAAATGAAAACAATGAAACTCTTTTAGGATTAATTTGTTATGCCTATGTTTGTCTGTCTGTCCTTTTGTCTAGACAATTTTTTTCTGGGTAAAATTAATAAATACCAATATTAACGGCCCTCTATAGAGCTGTAAAAACATACTTTTGACGTTTTTATTTATATTACGTTTTAGGTTTTTACGTTTTTCATACAAATTTTCTCACTATGAAAATGTAGGGATGAATACTTGAGATAATATTTTGCATTTAAAAGTCAACACAGAAAGGAATTGTTGAACAAATAATGTAAAAAATATGAAAACCATGTTGTTCTATTCTAAAGGGATTAATTATCTACTGTTCAATGTGGCGATAGCTTTGTTTATTTTTTTCCTTGAGTTATTTTTTACTAAGATAACAAATAGTTTAATACAAGGTTTTCCTTAAGAGGTCCCTTTACCCCTGTATTTTTCTTAAAATTCATACAATATGTATAAACCGAATGTGAAGTCTACAGCTTATTTTCTTCATATCTTTTTTCATGAGTATATTCTAGTGACATCTAACTACGTCTCTATACAGCCCAAAAAGCAAAATTTGATAAAACACCATCATAATAGCTGTCAGGATATCGTCAATATTGCCTCGTTTTTACGCAAAGTTTAACAAGTTTGTATATTTTTATCTATACTGGAAATAAAAAAGAGAGAAATACAGGCGTCGTTCATGTTAAGATGACTAAGTTTACACACTTTGCTAAGTATAAACAATTACCGTTTCATGGAAAACTGTTTTGACCTGAAACCATTTCACAAATTCAATTAACTTATTTTGAATATCTTGTCATCTTGCACTTCTTGATGAGAAATACAATTTCAATAAGTAAAAATACAACTTTTAGTTAAGAAAACTTATAGTTAAAAGTCTGCTGTATGCATTAACATATTTTTAATTATATTACAATAGTAATAAAATAATTGGCTTATCCGTCGTCGTGATACCAGCCGTAAATTTCTAAAATAATCTGACATCACGCTTATGGAAAACCCAATTATTTTGAAGATACCATAATATCATTAAAATATGTTTATGCATTTAGCAAACTTTTAACAATAAATTGTCTTAGCTAAAAGTTGTACTTTACCGTTATAATTATTTCTTAATATTTTGTTACAAATTCGGAGAAATAGCCCTTAAGGAAAACCTTGTATGAAAATATTTGTTATCTTTGTAACAAAGAAAAAAAAAAAAATAAACAAAGCTATCGCCACATTGAACAAACAGTAAATTTTTAATCCCTTTAGAATAGAAAGATATGGTTTTATATTTTTTACATTATTTGTTCTACAGTTCCTTTCTGTGCTTTCTTTCAAATGCAAAATATAATGTGAAGTGTTGATCTCTATATTTTCATAAGGAGAAAATTTGTATGAAAAAGTTAAACAAAAGGCCATAAAAACGTTATAATATGTATATTTTACAGGGCTGTAAATATTAGCATTTATTGATTTTACCCAGAAAAATTGCCTAGACAAACGGACAAACAGACAAACATAGGGACAACAAATTAAACCTAAAAGAGTTTTGTTTTTTCATTTTGCGTAAAGGGACCTGAACATTTCAAACTATGATACAAATAAATTTCTATATTTTAAACACTTGGCGATTTATCTCAAGGGTAAACAGGTGTCCCAAAAGTCAACGCTTTCCCTTGGAAGGCTGGTAGGCCAGCTCATGACTGACCAGAATATCAAATTATGACCTCAGCTAAAAGTAGATAGTCTTCGAGTTGATGGTACTTTTATAAATTCGAATAGATTTTTGAGAGTCAAAGCTAACCAGTTCTAAATTCTAAGAATAAAATTTTTGTTGCGCAACTCTGAATAGTCATGCTATTGATAAAGTCAAAAATAAACCTTGAAATGCTGTTACATCAGGAAGAAAAATAAAAACCCAATTTATGAGCAATTTTTTTGTAATTAGGTTAGTTCGATACCACACCCTAAAAAAAAAGATGTCGTATGTTAGTTTTGCAAATTGTCTTAAATAACGGCTCATCAAATATTGTTTTTCAAATGATCTGGCAATTTCTGTGTATTACTTTTCAAAAAAAAGTTGTTGCTATTTTACTACCAAAGGAGCTGCGTATTTTTTTATATAATTAGAATTTAGAATGAAAGAGTGGCGGGCAGTAAAAATATTTGACGTTCATTAGAAATGCCATTTAACACGCGTTAGAGTGAGATAAATAGTGACGCTATTTAAAATGAGTTGGAATGAGATAGTAACGCAGTTAAACGTGGTTGAATGAGAGAGGCATAATTGATATAGGCTACAGTGAGATAGATAGTGACATGGTGCATTCCTTCTGAGAATATTTGTTAGTTTCCACTTTTTGTAATAACAACTTTAGTAAAAATTTTTTGTAAAGAAATTTTTGGTCCAATTTATTTTCCCGCAAGTGTAAAACCAGCTCAACGGGCGAAAAATATTTAAAGAATAGGTAATGGTGACAATTAACCGTCACGATATTATTATGTATCCCTAAAGGAGTGTCTGAAATATTCCGAGGGTCAACTGATAAATCAAACACTCAAAAAACCACTTTTTGGCGACAATAATAAATTTACGTCTCGACGTGATAGCAAGTAGGATCAATGCCGTGTGACGATGATCGAAATACACTAATAAATTAGATAAAATAAAATACGTATTACTTTTTACCCTGCCTCGTCCACTCTATTCGTATTTTTGCTATGGTGACGCGAGCTTAGAGACCGGGACGAATTTCCCCCCGCGCGCTATCGTAATATAGAATAAGCCACGCCCGGAACTGGTTTTTGTTTTGGCTATGTCATACTCTTAAATACATTTTTTCTGCAGATTTGTAACGGTTTAATACCAAAGATTTCAAAAGTTTAGATAAGCCCTGGCACCTAAAATCTATTGCATTGTTTTTGAATGCGTACGTTAACATAATGTCGACGCGTGCACACTATGAGTGCGCAATCTGTCTACCTACGGTCAGCAAACTGATCAGACTACTAAAGTTGTTAAAATGATTAACTTTAAGTGCACTTAAGGCGTCCAACTATCACTGTGTTCAGATGAGCACTGATTCCAAACGTGTGAGCGACACTCATTTAAAGGTGGAAACAATTTGGTGCTGTCATAGTACGGTAAGAGCTTATCTTTACTTATGAAATCTTTATTTAATACGCGATAAATTACACTTTGCTCGATCGAAAAAAAAAGAAACTTAGGTTTATTTTAAGTCTTTTTGTTTAGTATAAAATTAAATCAAATTATATGAAAATTTAAGGACATAAAAGAAAAGTTAAGTAATTATTTCAGTGAAAAACGTGATTTTTGAGTTTCGTAACAGCTACGGCTCAGAACGCGCTAATTATAAACAATAATTTTAAACATCATAAGAGGTCAGTTTTACTTGATGCAAAATGACGTCAGATCAAAAAATCAGGGATAAGGGTCTCCTAATTCTCGTTATCGCTAAAAGTAAGTCGCAGTCCAGATCGTGGCTTCAGCCGTCATGAAGATAAAGGCGCTACGGAAAAAAAATCTACACTTTTAGAACTTGCATATGTAAGTATCAGTAAAGAAGGTATTATTTTGATAAAACAGTATATTATTTTTTGGATTTTTTCCTAGGGATTTATTAAACAGAAACGCGATTATAGAAATTCAGTTCGATAAAAATATTTATCGAAAAGAGGTCTTTTTCGAAACCAATTCTCCTGGTTTGACAATTTGGAATGACTGCAACTTTATTTTACTAGATGGGTTTTAACAGTATGTAAAACCTGGTTAAACGAAATTTTGATAACAACTTTAGTACATTTTATATTAATAAAAAACCGACTTTTTGCTACTTTTCCACGAATCCGTCCCTCTCGCACTGAGGGTTTTTTCGCATATGGAGCAACAGGTACGCTAAAACTTTTACATATCGCCTTAAGCGTTCCCTATTTATCGTAGTTTTCTCTTGATGAGGTTCAGTAATTCAAATTTTAATCGTATTTATCACGCAAGCACAAAAATTTGCAATGGCAATTTCGTATAATTTCAAAATGGATTATCTAGCATTGACTTACATCGCATGGCATTCATCAAAATGTAAACAAAAGTCAAGCAACTGATATTGCGAGCAAAAAATAATGCTAGAAGAACCGCCAGGGGGGGCTATTCTGGAGAAACAGTCGAAGCGAGATTTCTAAAACTCCAGCTTAAAATGTATGGACCTCGACAGATAAAACAGGTTTTACGGTCGTGAAGGCTAACTTGACAGACTGAGAATTACCCTCCAGTGCGGAAAAATTGTGAAGGCAGATTTCGGGTGACTTTGAAAAGGGTTTTCAACGGATATTTTAATCTGTTTTTTTTTTGTATCCGGGTGCAGACAGACAAAACAGAGTAGCGTGCTGAGATGGGGCAGTATGGGAATAATCTTAGTTATTTGCTTATCGTATGGTTGTTTATTGGACCTGTCTGTGCAGTCTAGTGTTTCGACTTTTATACCACTAATTCCGAGGTCTCAAGTTCAAGTCACGTTAAGGCGATTACCATCGCCAAATTAGCAGCTCGATATTTGTCACTACAAATATCAACGGAATCGACATTGAAATAACGTTCATATCAGCGCACAATGCATAGTGGCTGTTACGACGCTCGCTGCGTCCTTGATAGGGCGAAATAGGAGAAAATTATACTTTTCACTTGGACGTAATTACTCGATTGAATAATCTTATGTTATGTTTATAGCTATAAAGTTTATCTATTTATCAAAGCATAAATGAATTCAATCGGCCAAGCCACTCAGGAGCAGTAGGGAATTTTAGGTCAAAAAACACCATTCAGTAAAAAAAAAAATTCATGTAGAAGTTTTGGTGGTATGAAAAAGAAAAATGTTGCATATGTTGTCTAAGAGTTGATTATTCATAATACATCTTTTCATTATTTTTGGTTTGGCCATAAATGAGGAGTAAGCTTAAGAAAGTAACCATTTGGCAATAGTAAGGCCCTTAAGGCACATCTGTTTTCGATCTGCGTGCGTCGGCGGCGCGAATGGATACGCCAACTGCAATTTGGACCTGTCTTTGAAGGTCTACTCCTCCCACACAGGTGGTCCAAAAACTTCCATAAAAATATATGATAGGCATTATAGAGCAAAAAATAAAATTTAAGTTTCATAAACTGTTTTTCTATTGTAAGTTTTGACAAAAAAAAAATCGAAGGTCATCGAAAGTTATACATGATTAACACAAGAATTCTCTTACTCCTTCCAAACGCTTAAGGCGATTTTAATTATTATATCACCAAATTATAGGAAATTTTTAGATCTAAAAAATTTAAGTTCAAAATTTTTTTCCGTTCATGGCGTCCATGTGAAAAGTATTATTTTCTCCTATTTTGCGCTAGCCGGAGACGCAGTGGTTTTCGTAACAGCCACTTTTCAAGGCGCGCTGAAATGAACATTATTTCAATGTCGTTTCCGTTGATATTTGTACCGACACATATTGAGTTGCTTATTTAGCGTGGTCATACGCCTTAACACTAGAGTAGGCGCGCCCAAATTGGCTCCTGAAACGGTCGCGCGGGGTACATGTGTAGCCCATTTTGAATGCAAATATTGTGGGTCATTTTTAGGTGGAATGAAAAAGTTTTTAATTTAATGAATAATCATCTTTATTTTTATCGTTTAATAATGAAAAAATAAAAAACATGCATTTTTTAGGTACTTTTTAACGAAACAATAGAATACTTGGAATAATCAACATGAGACGCAGACGCCACCATGATTTCCTAAAAAGATATTAATACTAAGTATATTTGTTATGAAACGGTATGTAACATGCAAAAATTACACGAAAATGAAGTACTCTTAAAATATTAGTACAATTTTTGCATAAATAATAGGGATTTATCACATTCCTTGAACGGTCGCGCGGGCTACATACGCAGCCCATTCACTTTATTAGTCGTTCTGTTCTGAAGTCCGTGTGCTGAGGGTAGCGACACGCTACTGAGCGACGCGGGGGTCCATAGTAGAGGAATACACGGAAGAATAGCGCAGTAGTGTGACGCGTTTGAGAAAGAAGCACCAATAATATACCCTGGTCTACACACCTGTAGCCCACGCGTCCACTCTGGTGTTAACTGGGGCGCGGCCCATTCGGAGGTAAACTGAAATCGGTTACGTTCGAATGGGGCGGCGTAAAAATTTAAAACGGTACTGTCACTTACAGAATACATGAACATTTTCATTTATAAGCATAACATAAGCATAAGCATTCCTTTTTCTATTCTAGTCACTACACCTTCTTTCAGGCCGCAACGATCCCGTATGTCGATATTTTTCACTCTCTAATTCAATGGTAAACTACACATACTACGTAAGGAACGCATTTCCACTGCATTCACTCTACTTTGATGTTTATCTTGCTATACCCACAGAAATTAAAATACATTATTGTTCTGTGGCCATACCGTACATTCACTACCATTGTATTATATAGGTGTATTAGTTTCTATGTTTATTTATTGGTATTAAAACAATAAAAAGATATTATTCTATATATTTCGACCCTCGGGATGGGGCCGTCATCAGTCATCAGTCGACAATAAATAAACATAGGAAATAAATAAAGCTTATAAAAGCAATATACAGGGTGGAAAAAATGAAAGGGCCCTGGTGGGGAACTACCTTAAATCCTTTAGTTAGCTCATTTTACTGAAAGGAAACATTCTTTTATTTTTTAAAAGACACGTTACTGCATTCAAAGATCTTCTAAAATTTGCTTGTCTCACCCGGGAACTGAACCAACTAAAAATTTAAAAAATAAACCCTCGCTATTTTATTATACGAATCGGTAGGATTATTGTTCAGGATAAAATTTGTCTACTAAACTAAAGTCTTACACTCATCTGTTGTACGAGATACCCATGAAATTGAATATTTATTACAAGTTCTTTATTAACAAAACCTAGTACTGTTCACTTGTAAAGTAATAATTATACGCCATTATTACACGAATTTCGAACGAATACTTTTATCGATTTTAAAAATGTTGAAAGTTATGGTTCGAACTTCAAATTTGTTGCTCCGCGTTGCAAAAAAAAATACGTTCCTTTTTTAAACTTTTCCTCAGTACACCTAGTGCAATAAGTAATTGTGCTCTGCATACATTTATTATTACCATTTAACGATTTTCTTATTGAAGTATTCAACAAGGTGCTTAAGATAAATAACATTAGCAAGCTTGTACTTCATACGATGTCTTTGGATGTAAGAGAGATAAGAAAATTATAACGTGTCATTTACTTGTTACAAGTGAACAGTACTAGGTATTGTTAACAAAGAACTTGTAATAAATATTTAATTTCATGAGTATCTCGTACAACATATGAGTGTAAGACCAAATGTATATTAGACAAATTTTATTCTGAACAATAATCCTACCGATCGGTATGATAAAATAGCGAGGGTTTTTTTTTTTTTATTTTTAGTTTGTTCAATTCCCGGGTGAGACAAGCGAATTTCAGAATATCTTTGAATGCAGTTTTGTTTCTTTTAAAAAATAAAGGAATGTTTCCTTTCAGTAAAATGAGCTAACTAAAGGATTTAAGGTAGTTCCCCTCCAGGGCCCTTAAATTTTTTCCACCCTGTATATTATATTTATAAGTGTCAACACTCTATTATGAACCGCCAATCGTGCCTTTGCAGTCACATTTTGGCCGCCCATAAAGGAATATTTTGTTCTGGGGTTTATAAAACTATTTGAACTTATAATGCAAAATCAAACGGTTTTATTGTTTGCTATGCTTGGGGTCAAATATTATTTTGGTGATCGTTGTAATTGTAGCGATAAACCAATATCCGCTCATAAACCAGACAATTTCAGACACATGAGAGCATTGCGCCTTAAATTTTGTGGAGGTATTACCGGGTTAAATATGTTAGAATTATTGTTTTTTAGGATATTATTTAAACATGCAAATATATAGATTCAAATTTATTGTGTCAAAATACTGAATATAGCGTACTAAAATACTAAGTGGGCGAAAGACTGTGGGCGAATAAAAACGTTGAAAACGGCGACTTGAAAATACAAATTTGAGTTGATTTGTATAATTCTCAGGCGAACAATTTTATTTTATAGTGACAATTTAATTAAACTAGGCACGTCACCTCGCTCAGCTCCGCTTCGCTCGACTCCTTATTTTAACTTACATATAAACCTAACACGGTCCTCCTCGCTTCGCATGTCGTCGCACCTATTTTTTGACTTTTGGTGAAATATTTTCGGTTTCATACTTTAAATTCGCCCACTCAGTATTTTAAGTCGCACATTTTGTTATTTATGCCGGATACTTGAAGTCGCTAATTATATTTTTATTCGCCAGCTTAATAATTTCCCTTTTTTTTACGTCAATGGTTTGAATATTAAAAAGAAAATTTCCCACGAACGTTAATTACCACGTGGTCAAATCCCGGTGGGTATAGTCACGTTACAAATACCTATCGACTTACTCGTGTAACAAATCCAAACTGGATTACAATACAATAGGTATAATTTAAAATAACTTAACAAAAAGTGTAAGGTTGGCTTAGCTGGGCGGACAAAGACACCAAATAAAAGAGTTTGTGTTTGTGGATGAAGCGTCAGAGGTATGTCAAGATAGCAGATAGAGATAGTATGTAGCATCTGCCGTCGATTCCTCGGAAACAGATGTGAATGAATGAATGAATGAATGAATGAATACTTTTATTTATCAAAAGGTAGATTATCTTATAGCTAAATATGACCCACAAAACTGCATGTACAGTTTGACTGTGGGGTCCGTGAGTCTCTGATACAATTTTAATAAAATTAGTACCTACTTAAATAAAAGTAATTAGTACGATCGGCCGAACATAAGCGGCCACGCCTCCGCTACCACTTTACGTGCCATTGCTAAGCTATGACTTGGCGTGGGTATCCGCTGACGCGCGGCCGACCGCACCAGCTAATAATAATTGTATTATGTAACTATTAAGGCGATACGTAAATTTTTTAGCGTCCCTGTTACTCCATATGCGAAAAAACCCTCAGTGCGAGTGGGACGGATTCGTGGAAAAGTAGCAAAAAGTCGGTTTTTTATCAATATAAAATGATTAATTTCAAGGAGACTTTAAAAATACATAATATCCACATTTTGAATGCAATTCACAATGAAATTAGTTCGGATTTCAGAATTACAGGAAAAAATAAAACAATTTAGAGGTCTTTTCGGAATTAAATTCTATCGAGAAAATTTCATCCACTCGCGTTTTCCTTCAGTGAGAATTTTAATCAAATACTCAATAAACATTTACCCAAAACTGAAATGCGTAGATGACGTTATAGTGGAGTAAATGGATTCGAAAAAAAAAAAATGTTTTTTTTGGTATGTAAAAGTTTTATCATCCCTGTTACTGCATATGCGAAAAAACCCACATATGAGAGGGACGGATTCGAGGAAAAGTAGCAAAATTCGGTTTTTTGTTAATGTAAAATGTACTAAAGTTGCTATCTAAATTTCGTTTACTAGGTCCTAGATAATGTTAAAACCATCTAATAAAATATAATTGCCGTCCATATATCATTTTAAATTGGCAAATCAGGAGAATTGGTGTCGAAAAAGACCTCATTTCAATAAGTATTTGTATCGAGCCGAATTTCTTCAATCGCGTTTCTGTTTAACAGATCCCTAGAAAAGGATTCCAAAAATAATATACTATTTTATCAAAATTATAATTTGAAGTAGATATGCAAGTTAAAAAAGTGAAAATTATTTTTCTGTAGTGCCTTAAATATGACTAATGACTATCTTATAATATGAGTTATGACGATATGACTATCTCGGAAGACATCCTTACCTTTCTCTCCTCACAATTCGCTTAGATTAAATTATGTCAAGGTGTGTTAATTCAAAACCTTTCGAAAATGTGGCCTAAAAATGAATATTTTTACGAAAAAGCTGCAACTTCCATTTGCATTCTTGTGACGTCACCTGAGAAATGGCTGTATAGAAATGTGTCCTTTGCTATCAAGATAAATTTGTAGAAATTTGCTGCCAACTGATTTCGCAGGTAGATGACAGATGAGTAGACAGACAGAGACAGACCACTTTTTTATAAGCAATCACACATCACAATTAGTATAATGTCTAAAATTCTCCAGTGACATCATAAGAGTCGAAACCGACAATTCTTTAAAAAATCATGAAAACATAATGGTTAATTTATATATCAAAACAATAAAAACAATGTCCTGAAATGGCATATATTCTCTGCATATATTGACACAAAACAAATATTAATTAAATATTGATTTGATCAGTTCCGACCGTTATCGGTCATTGCGCCTATTTCAACTCTTAATTAGTACGGTGGGTACGGCGGTGGTGTGCCCGAAGTTGGCTAATGCAACCGACCTTCCTAGTAAACGGAGCGCTCTGAGCGCACGTGAGTATGCCGTCTACATAGTTGAAGTTGAGGCTGCAGGTGGTCAAAAAAATATAACACAACAAGAAGATGGGAAGACCAAGCAAGTAATCATATAGATTGTAGCATTATTAAGCTACACAGCCGTACAAAGACAGCGATTCCTACTAAAATTTCATATAAGACTTGACTTGCATAAGTAAGTAAACACCGTAAATTGTTTTGTGAGTACATAATTGGTAGGTATCAAAATAATTAATAACAGGTTATTTGTTAATGGACGTTTTTAACCAGTAGAATTATTAATATTGATATTTTTTGAAGTTTGAATTGATTTAAAATAGACTTCCGGCAATCGTGCCTTCTGCCTTCTTATTCTGAGCTTCTGCCACTTTAAAACAAAAATTTTGATCACGTCATGCTGAAATTTCACATTTAAAAACTGATATAAGATAGCAGCGGGTTGTGTCGGGTGTCAGAATACAACTGTAAATTATGTCAGTGGATACTTCTCAGAAAAATATGTCGGGTTTATTATATTATTACGGGTTTATTATATTATTTTCAAATGAGCATTAACTTATCGTTCAAAATAACAAATCATAAGCGATTAAAAAACGTTCAAATTAAACTAAAATCAAAATCAAATTATCCTTCGTTACAGAACGTCATACCGGAAGTGACGTAGTCGTACAAGTTCTGAACAGACCCCACTATACTAGATGAGAATAAAGAAGTATCCACTTCAAAATTTGTTATACTCTCTATAAATAGCTTAGGAATCTACGGTAATTTTTGTATAGCCAAGTGAAATTTAATTTTCATTTGCATATGAAAATATATGGTCACGACATGAATCCGAGGGGGTGTCAGAGGTGATCCGAGTGTGAACTGTAAACAAGTCACAATTCACACTCGGTACACCCGCGTTTCACCGACGATTATTACGTCCCAACGTGATGGGTGGTGGGTGAGCCCTATCGCCGTTTTTCGGATGTTTTTCTTCACCTTTCAGAACAAATACTATGCACATAAATTCCGAAAAACTCATTGATGCATGCTATAGCGGGGATCGAACCTGGATCTCAAGATTGAGAGACCAGCGTTGTACCGGCTGAGCTACCGCCGCTTTGCAGATATGTTTCTTTAGATACGTTGTTTAGTATGAGCAGTAGAGTATATGGATTAAGGTTAAACGTCAGTCGCTTAGTCGCAGTCGCATAAGTATTTCTTGTTTAGAAGATAAAAATTTTGAAATTTAATGCACAATTAGTCACAAGGTCCGAACAAAGTTAAAACAGCATTTTAAGTTGATTTTGAGAAAATCATGACTAATTGTGTATACAATTTCAAATTCTTTCTTTATAAACCTCAATAATACTGAACTATTGGTGTCAAATGCCACAGATCAAAATTCTTTTCAATTTTAAATGTCTAAACAAGAAAATCAAAGTTAAGTTATGCACTATGCGCTAAGCTAATGAGGTTTAACCTTAATTGAAAGATAACAGTCTATTTACACCCGGTGTTTTATGTAATGATTCTACATAATAGCTTCATCTCATCTCAGCAGTTGTATTAAAACTCTCACAGGAGTTAAGGGTCGGTATAATGTCAGATGCACAATTTCAAATGAGCATAAAACATTGTGTAACTTGGTCAATCGGTTTAATAAAAATAATATAGATAATAGACTATAGGGCTGATATTCGTGCAGAAGCAAAAACGCAAAAGCTTTAAGTTCACTCGATAGAAAAAAATTACGAAGTTACCTCTATATTTCATGTTTTTCGAGTGTTAAAGGACCTTTCTTAAAACAGTTTGCCTTGAAATTTGTATTAAAAATAAGAAAACAAATGACCCCGTATAATTGCACGGGGATTTAGAATAATTCTGTTTCGTTTTCATTTAATTTAACATCTAAGAATTGGCGCTTACGTCGATTTATTCTGAGACAAGGCGGCGACAAGATATCTCGGTCGCACGCGCTTTTTGTTCCATGCTTTGTTTCGTCACTCACCCGTCGGTCAGTTGTGATCGCTCCGTTGAGACGGGAGGGCTACGTTTTTGCGCTCTCGACGTCCCGGTTTCGTAATTTAAATAAATCTCGTAATTTGAAACATGGGAAATAAATGCAACCAATGTAAAAAATGGAATAAAAATGTTTTACGAGTGAAAATAAAGCAGTGGATGAAAGTAATGCAAAGGTACGCCATTACTTAACAAAATAAGTAGATAGGTCATGTTTTATTAAAGATGTTGAACTAAAGGTTGTCTCAATGGACTAATGAATATCGCTATGTTTTTCGTCTGAGGTATTTTTTTTAGCTTACAATAAATATGGTTGATGGATGTGGAAGAGGCGAAAGAGTTGTGTCTGGATCGTAGCAGATGGAAATCTGTAGTCTCTGCCTAGCTGCCTACCCCTCTGGTACCGTATCTGAGGTATGACTGACGTAACGTTGTATCGACGTATCGTCGTATCGACGTATCGACGTATCGGCGTATTGACGTATCGTTGTATCGACGTATCGTTGTATCGTCGTATCGACGTATCGGCGTATCGACGTATCGGCGTATCGACGTATCGTTGTATCGACGTATCCCCGTATCAACGTATCGACGTATCGACGTATCGGCGTATTGACGTATCGTTGTATCGACGTATCCCCGTATCGACGTATCGACGTATCGACGTATCGGCGTATTGACGTATCGTTGTATCGACGTATAGGCGTATCGACGTATCCCCGTATCGACGTATCGGCGTATCGTTGTATCGACGTATCCCCGTATCGACGTATCGACGTATCGACGTATCGGCGTATTGACGTATCGGCGTATCGACGTATCGGCGTATCGACGTATCGTTGTATCGACGTATCGTTGTATCCCCGTATCGACGTATCGTTGTATCGACGTATCGTTGTATCGACGTATCGTCGTATCGGCGTATCGACGTATCGGCGTATTGACGTATCGTTGTATCGACGTATCGTTGTATCGTCGTATCGACGTATCGGCGTATCGACGTATCGGCGTATCGACGTATCGTTGTATCGACGTATCCCCGTATCAACGTATCGACGTATCGACGTATCGGCGTATTGACGTATCGTTGTATCGACGTATCCCCGTATCGACGTATCGACGTATCGGCGTATTGACGTATCGTTGTATCGACGTATAGGCGTATCGACGTATCCCCGTATCGACGTATCGGCGTATCGACGTATCGTTGTATCGACGTATCCCCGTATCGACGTATCGACGTATCGACGTATCGGCGTATTGACGTATCGGCGTATCGACGTATCGGCGTATCGACGTATCGTTGTATCGACGTATCGTTGTATCGACGTATCGACGTATCCCCGTATCGACATATCGACGTATCGGCGTATCGACGTATCCCCGTATCGACGTATCGTTGTATCGACGTATCGTCGTATCGGCGTATCGACGTATCGTTGTATCGACGTATCCCCGTATCGACGTATCGGCGTATCGACGTATCGTTGTATCGACGTATCCCCGTATCGACGTATCGACGTATCGACGTATCGGCGTATTGACGTATCGGCGTATCGACGTATCGGCGTATCGACGTATCGTTGTATCGACGTATCGTTGTATCGACGTATCGACGTATCCCCGTATCGACATATCGACGTATCGGCGTATCGACGTATCCCCGTATCGACGTATCGTTGTATCGACGTATCGTTGTATCGACGTATCGACGTATCCCCGTATCGACATATCGACGTATCGGCGTATCGACGTATCCCCGTATCGACGTATCGTTGTATCGACGTATCGTTGTATCGACGTATCGTCGTATCGGCGTATCGACGTATCGTTGTATCGACGTATCCCCGTATCGACGTATCGGCGTATCGACGTATCGTTGTATCGACGTATCCCCGTATCGACGTATCGACGTATCGGCGTATCGACGTATCGTTGTATCCCCGTATCGACGTATCGGCGTATCGACGTATCGTTGTATCGACGTATCCCCGTATCAACGTATCGACGTATCGACGTATCGGCGTATTGACGAATCGTTGTATCGACGTATCCCCGTATCGACGTATCGACGTATCGACGTATCGGCGTATTGACGTATCGTTGTATCGACGTATAGGCGTATCGACGTATCCCCGTATCGACGTATCGGCGTATCGACGTATCGTTGTATCGACGTATCCCCGTATCGACGTATCGACGTATCGACGTATCGGCGTATTGACGTATCGGCGTATCGACGTATCGGCGTATCGACGTATCGTTGTATCGACGTATCCCCGTATCGACGTATCGGCGTATCGACGTATCGTTGTATCGACGTATCCCCGTATCGACGTATCGACGTATCGACGTATCGGCGTATTGACGTATCGGCGTATCGACGTATCGGCGTATCGACGTATCGTTGTATCGACGTATCGTTGTATCGACGTATCGACGTATCCCCGTATCGACATATCGACGTATCGGCGTATCGACGTATCCCCGTATCGACGTATCGTTGTATCGACGTATCGTTGTATCGACGTATCGTCGTATCGGCGTATCGACGTATCGGCGTATCGACGTATCGTTGTATCGACGTATCCCCGTATCGACGTATCGGCGTATCGACGTATCGTTGTATCGACGTATCCCCGTATCGACATATCGACGTATCGGCGTATCGACGTATCCCCGTATCGACGTATCGACGTATCGACGTATCGGCGTATTGACGTATCGTTGTATCGACGTATCCCCGTATCGACGTATCGTCGTATCGACGTATCGGCGTATCGACGTATCGTCGTATCGACGTATCGTCGTATCGACGTATCGGCGTATCGACGTATCGGCGTATCGACGTATCGTTGTATCGACGTATCGTTGTATCGACGTATCGTCGTATCGGCGTATCGACGTATCGTTGTATCGACGTATCCCCGTATCGACGTATCGACGTATCAACGTATCGGCGTATTGACGTATCGTTGTACCGACGTATCCCCGTATCGACGTATCGGCGTATCGACGTATCGTTGTATCGTCGTATCCTCGTATCGTCGTATCTTCGTATCGACGTATCGTCGTATCGACGTATCGGCGTATCGACGTATCCCCGTATCGACGTATCGACGTATCGTCGTATCGACGTATTGCCGTATCGTCGTATCGTCGTATCCCCGTATCGACGTATCGGCGTATCGACGTATCGGCGTATCGACGTATCGTTGTATCGACGTATCGTCGTATCGACGTATCGTCGTATCGACGTATCGGCGTATCGACGTATCGGCGTATCGACGTATCGTTGTATCGACGTATCGTTGTATCGTCGTATCGTCGTATCGACGTATCGGCGTATCGACGTATCGGCGTATCGACGTATCGTTGTATCGACGTATCCCCGTATCGACGTATCGACGTATCGTTGTATCGACGTATCGACGTATCGACGTATCGACGTATCGTTGTATCGACGTATCCCCGTATCGACGTATCGACGTATCGTTGTATCGACGTATTTGTTGTATCGTTGTATCATCATCGTTATCATTATCTTTGCAAGTATGACTTTCGAAAAATAAAATTTTGAAATATAAAAATTAGATGCAAACACAATTACGCAAAAAAATGCCATTGCGAACAAACCGTTTTGTCAACTGGGTTGAATTTTATACATCGTAGATGCATTATACTTATTATTGAAAACTAGCACGTGCACGGGTTAATGACCGCGGATCCACACCGCTCGTGGGAGCTAAGAAATAGCGCTCGCGGCCGGTGACGGCCGGTCGCGCAAACAGTTGAGGTGCGGGGATGCGGGGGCAAAATCACTAATTTGTCCAGGTTTATACGCAGCCTTAAGACCGAAGAAAAATAAGTAATCCAACAAGCAGGCTATTTTCCATAACTTTGTACTTTTACGAGTGACATAGCAGTACAATGCTCCCAAAGTGATAATGCGCATACAAATCTTCGCCACTGTTCGGCAAAGTTCGTATTTCCTTACACTTTCTATACAATCAATACGGTCACGTGGTACGTCCGGTCGCTCGGCTATAGATTTGTATGCGCATTATTACTTTGGGAGCACTGTAGATCTACGTATTTATTATACGAACACTGATGTCTATGGGAACGCATGTTATTTGTGCATAGTGAATTGTGAGAGCCCTAAGATTATTCAAATGTGAATAAAAAATTCAATAAATGTAGTGATGTGAGGAAAAAATTCAATAAATACCTTATAACTATTGTAATTGAATGAATAGACGCAATTAAAATAAATAAAACAACTTACGCAGTTAAATGACTGGAGCGGGCAGTATCAGGTAACGTCACAGACCAAGTGACACTGCACTAATGTACTGCCCGTTCGATCGTCACTCCATGAGGGCGGCGACACACGGGCGACGCTTATGATGGTTTGTGTCGTGTGTATTCTGTTTTGCAGTGGCGTATTTACACTAGGGCCAAATGGGGCTATGGCTCGGGGCGGCAGGCTGAGAGGGGCGGCACAAGCAATTAAAAATTAGCTATCTTAATACCTATAGGAGCTGACTTGACACAATTCGTTAGTTATGACAGTGTCATTGAAGAATTTTATAACTAATTTGGCCTCCAGAAAAATGTAAATATTAAATAAATGGTGTTTTCATGGCCTTTTCAGTTTTTTCATTCATTATCACCATTCTTAGACCACATCAACACACTTTTGGATTTCATTTTATTTTATAATTGAAAGATTTTTGCTTTTGTTGAACGTTATTTTATGGGGCGGCAAAACTTACAGGTCCAGGGCACTAAATTTACATACGCCATTGCTGTTTTGCGCGTCAACTGCATAACATGACTTGGTCGTGAAACTTCAAATTATTCTACAAGAGAAAATGCCTTCATTCATCCGTTTTAAATTCTATTAGGATAGATAGGACATGTTGTTGTTGTATGTCTACTCAATGTACAAAATGTACTGCAAAAATCAGTCACCACATTACCTAATTAGACCTTTTCGCCCTGAACTGTGAACTAGCGATTCGATATTGACCGATTTGGCTCATGTTCAACTTCAAAAATTATTTTTGTCTCATTTACTCAACTACAAAATTTCATGACGTTCCGATCAAAATATGCATACATACCATAGACTAATAATTTATTAGTCTATGATATTACGAAATAAATGATTATGATTATGATTATATATCTACTATTGCGTTTAACTCTTTATTCATCAATCGAAAATCTTCAAATAAAAACCAGCCAAGTGTGAATTGGAGGTGTCTCCTTCTATTATTATTCACCATCTTTTAATACTGCTTGACAAAAATAAATTCAAAAAGAAACACAAGAAAAACAAAGCTTTCGTGGCATATCTGTGGTTGGCAAATGCCAACAGCAACATTTTTGAAGCAATCTTCACTCTTTTATTTTAAAATGTATTATTTGTTTTTGCTTTGGTTGTGGGGATTAAGAGGATAGGTTCTGCTTGCATACTACCCTGTTACTCCATGCGGAAAGAACTGCAGTGCGAGAGGGACGGATTCTGGAAAAAAGTTAAAATTACAACTTTTTTCACTAATTTTATTATTAAAAAAAAAAGCAAAGTTACTATAAAATATCTGTCCCGTTAGGAGTTTAATAAAGTTTATACAGAATTTAATCCATAAATAATATGAACGGATTTTTACTTTAATGGACTTAAACCTCGACATGAAAACTTTTTTAGAGCCATCTTTGGCACTTTATTTCTCAATATTGAAATGACTTCTGAGGATTCTGTTTGTATTATATTACATGAGTTTGTATTATATTACCGAAAGAATAGTTATTTAAGATACACGTGCGGAAAGTAAGGTTTTATACAAATAAGTGCCAAATTTAAAACACGAGCGCAGCGAGTGTTTTCATTGCACGTATTCGGATAAAAACCTTTTACGCTCAAGTATCTTACAACATTTTTCAATGCATTTTGCGAGGAAATACAACAAAAAAACAAGTATAATAAAGAAAGTAATTTATTTCACCAAAGCCTATTTACAACAAAATGGCGTGCTTTCTTTGCAGAGCGCGCGTTTCATACAGTTTTTTCTTTCTTGAGGCAAAGGTACAGTATACATACAGCCAATAATGTGAAAAATATTTTTGTTTGCGGAAACAAAACACGTATTTTTAAATGAGATAATCAAGAATCGTATGTGTTATGGTGTTTATCATCATTCAATTATTGCTAGAGCGCGCATACTTATAATTAATTGTTTTTTTTTTTGGACAGCAAAACCTCCTTGCATCTTTGTAATTTTTTAAATTTTATGACTTGCACCGTGCACCACAGAGTCAAAAACTTGAAAAAATTACTTTATTTCACGCGTCAAATAAAGGATTTCAGTACTGTTTTATTTCACGCGTGAAATAAAGAGTCGGTTTCCGCATAATTTTGTTACACAAAAAAGAAAACTTTACGAGCAACTGCATTGAAAATATATATTTTTTTCTATTTTATGTAGTATTGCTAGATTATTCAAACCAGGAACAATAAATTATGGTTCTGCATAAACTATCCTCTTAAAAACGTTTGTGTAAAACATACAAGACACATTTGCGTCGCTTGTGTCTTCAGTGTTCGGTTGACCTAATTAATTCATGACCTGAGGTAAGGGCAACTAAATTCTTTTGGACTTGTACAATTTCAACAAAAAGTCGATAATTTATGCTTAAAGCAAAAATAAAAAAAACAATTTATCGATATTCGTTATTGTAAGTTATCTTTGTAGCAAGTTTTGGTTCAAATCTTGAATATTTTTAGCTATAGAAGTAAACCATTATTGGCAGAGGTATTTTCGTGCCCTTTTATACGGGTTATATTACAGTATTGTGCAAATTTATTTAATAATTTTTTAGACATTGAATTAAAACATGTACTCAAGGTTTCTTTTTATTTTTTATAAAAAAAAATTGTACGACTACGTTTCAAAGTGATACCTTTGCAGACAACAGAAAGTTTAACAAGTGAACAGGGTTTCATCATGTAGATTGATATTATGTTTATTTTGCGAAATCGATCGCTATGAATACTCTAAATATTATTAGAGTGCATTACAAACTAGAAAATACCAATTCTGATTGTATTTTGGTATTTTCTATAAATACTCTAATAATATTTAGAGTACATATTCATCGATCGATTTTGCAAAATAAACATAATCTTAGTTAATGAGAACTGTGAATTTCTTAACTGTCTGAAGCAAAAATATTGCAGCGACGACAGCACCATCTGTTTCAGGCGTGAAATCACATAATGATGCTGGCCATAATTTTCAGTAAACTTTAAATTTGAATTCTTTATTGCGTTTTGTATGGATTTTTGTTTTAGCTTGGAATCATTTTAGCGTTGATTTTCAGAAAGGAATCGTAATTTTTTTGTGCAATTATCTTTTCAAGTGAACAATGCTAAGAGTACGAAGGCATTTGGGCACGATTACTGCAACCAGAGCCATTACATTGGTTCAAGAAGGACATTCACAGCGTTCAGTGGGGTTGCAGCTGGGTTTTTCTCGCAGAGCTATCCAAAATGCTTGAAATCTTTTCCAAGAGACAGGCACTGTTGCCAGAAGACCTGGTTCGGGGAGACTTCGGGCTACAACTGCTTCAGAGGACCGATACATACGCTTGAGTGCCCGTCGAACTCGAACAATGACGGCTCGGAAATTACAAACTCGTCTTCGGCTGACAACGGGTACCCGTGTCAGTGACCAAACAATCCGAAATCGGTTACATGAAGATCAGCAAAGATCAAGACGACGAGTAGTTCGAAACCCTTTGACCAGGGCTCAACGTGCAAACCGTCGTCAACATTTGGACTGGGGTATAATATAAACCAGTGGGGCATGGTGCTCTTCACGGACGAGTGAAAAATGAAATTACTTAATGACGATCGGCGTATTAGGGTGTGGAGACGATCTGGCGAGCGATTTACGGATGACTGTATCCACGAAGTTGACCGTTTCGGTGGTCCCAACTCGATGATTTGGGGTGGGATTAGCTTACATGGCAAAACTGAGCTCGCCATTCTGAATGAAGGTAGCGTAACTGCACAGAGTTACATCGAGGATGTCATCAGACCCCATGTGATCCCATTTGCACAGCGAGTGGGTCCTGGGTTCATCCTGATGCAAGACAATGCCCGTGCACACACAACTCGAGCAACCCAGTCTGTACTGGAAGACTCTCATATTCAAGTGTTACTGTGGCCAGCGAACAGTCCGGACTTAAATCCGATAGAGCATATGTAGGATCAATTGAAACGAAAGGTCAGAGAGAGTGAGCAAGAGATCCACAACCAGCAGCAGCTGATTATTGCATTAAAAACTGCCTGGGAAGAGATTCCAGCTGAAAACGTGAGACATTTTATCGAGAGCATGCAATCCAGGCTTCGGGAGTGTATAGCAAAGAGAGGAGGGCATACCTATTACTAAAAGTTATGATAAGTGCAGATTTAAAAAAAAACAGTCACTTTCCATTGTTTGTTTTTCATAAAAATTACATACTTTGCCTTAAGTTAATTTATTTTTTATTTTTAAGCATTATTTTAAATAATAATTAGCCTTAATTATAAGCAAAACATTATTTTACATAAAAATTGTTATTAATTGTATTGTTTTTATGCTACATCATAAATACTAAAAATACTTAGTGGCCCCTATTTTGTTTTGACTAGTATATAATAAAATAATAAATGAACATGAACTAAATTAAAGGTTTATTTAATTTATGTAGCAAAATATATATATATATAAGATTAAAATGATAGGTAATAATTTATATTATACAAGGGGAAATCCAGTCAACCGCCCAAACCCATACCGGAGACCCGGCCAGGGACCCAAGGTTCAATGATCACCAACCGAGCCCCCAGCACGAATCCAGGCGGCCGACCAAACATCCTATATACTACATACTATTAGGTTACATATATAAATACATGCCTACCTCCACCCATTCGATTAGTCTTGCTAAGAAGAAGGGCAAGAAACTTAGCAAGATCATGTCTTTTTTTTCCAACTTTTCTTTGTTTGGTGGGGTCATTGCTACTGAATATGTAGAACTTGGCAAGTTTTGACAGCTAATGTTTAAACGTTTAGATCTACATGCAAATAATTGACAATTCGAGTTAGTGGGAAATGCGCTTTTAATACCTGTGGTGTATGAGCCATTTCACATTAGTGAATCATTTACAGCTCTAAAAGCCACTTGACTAATTGGCATAGATTAAGTTACGTTAAGGTGTGTTAATTCGAAAACCATTTCGAGATTTAGGTTTAATAAGACGTATTTTAGAACTGGTGTAAAAAAACCTCATGACAGACCACTTTTTTTATAAGCAATCACACATCACAATCAGTATAATGTCCAAAAGTATCAAGTGACGTCACATCGGATAATTCTTTAAAAAATCGTTGGAAAATAATGGTTGATTCATATACCGGAATAACGAAAATTATGTCCTAAAATGGCGTAAAAAAATCCCTTAAAAAAAGGAAAAAAAAAAACTTTCAAATATTTAATGTTGCAATTCCCATTATCACGAACTGTCAGTTTTCTAGTTTGTGAAAAAAATATACCGTCAATGTCCCTAGAGGTTCTTTCTACATCATAGAGAAAACAGTGTTAGAGCTGGGGCACAAAGGGGCGTGTTGGAATATACAAAAAGAAATCAATGTCATTTCTACACTATACTTCTCTCTCCCTTTCTTACTTGTTAATATTTGTTTTTAAGAATGAGCCCTAACCACTTAACTAAAAGTCCCTTGGATAGTTCGGTTACTACTGCGCTTTCAACTATACGTGACACACCTCTCCTGATAAAATAACGATGAATAAATAGAATATTATTTGGATCGTTAAGAGTATGACATAGCCAAAACAAAAACCAGTTCCGGGCGTGGCTTATTCTATTTTACGATAGCGCGCGGGGGGAAATTCGTCTCGGTCTCTAAACTCGCGTCACCATAGCAAAAATACGAATAGAGTGGACGAGGCAGGGTCAAAAGTAATACGTATTTTATTTTGCATTTTACTGGAACACCTAATGTGCCGCGCCCCATTCAGACGTAAAACCCAAATAACATGGTAATATCACAGATATTATAATACTTAATACCAAAGTTTCGTACAGAGATCGGATCAGGTTTAGTTACAAAATAGTGTGATTTAAACATCGTTAGAATGTATGCTAGAATCAGGATAAAAATCATAGTAAAGTCACAAAAATCACTGAATTTTTTCTTGGTTTGAACGGAAATTTTGATCTGAAATGGTGACATTTGACAGTTCAAAAGCCATACAAAAACGGCAGTGTATAGGGATATATAATATACAAGGTGACTTTTTGATCATCGTCCAAATTCATACTGGAGGCTTGATAAGTGATCAGTATCTTGGATCAATAACAATTTTTGTGAAATTTGTAAAATGAAATTTCGGCTTCCCATATAAATTCACTTCCAGTTCCGAGTGAATCAATATGGGAAGCCGAAATTGTTGTAATGTTAAAATTGTAAAATTGTAAAAAATTGTAAAAAATGTTAGTATCGAAAATTGAGTTACCTTCAAATTCTTTATAGAAAACGGCAATTTCATATGTAAAGACTTAATATAAAGATAAAGCCCATCACGTTTGATACGTCCTTCTATACCACGTGTTTTGCAATGTGCTTACACTTCACGTTATCCAAGATTGTATAACTGGATAGTGTTTTCCCTCAGCTCCAAGCCCGCTGTATGGAAGCTCTCAAACGGCCGCGGCCGTTTTCAAGGTTCAGTATCTCTACATAGAAACACGGAACCCGTATAGGATCAGAATTTTTATACCTACTGTTGATTGTTGGCACTTGGCTAAACTTGGAATATATTATTAACAGAAAATCACGTGTTGACCCACAAATTTATTAAGAACTTCCTGACCGGCTTCGCCTTTATGTCATTCATAAAACAATGAGTATTCTAAATTCGGACTAACGAATTAGTTAAGTTTTTGGGAAAATTTGTTATTGGCATTAGTTTAAGTTTTGAAATATAGTTTAGAGAACATATATCGCTGTTAATTTCCTGAATAAACTAAATAAATAAATGTTGTTTTCATCAGTGCGATCAGTGACACATGGCAGAAATGACAAATTGACACATGGCAGAAATGACAAATTGACACATGGCAGAAATGACAAATTGACACATGGCAGAAATGACAAATTGACACATGGCAGAAATGACAAATTGACACATGGCAGAAATGACAAATTGACACATGTCATTGAGCGCACTGATTGAAGCAACATTGTTTTATTGTGTAATTAAGATCTAGAATAATTCTTTTGATAATGCCATAAAGGCGAAACTGGTCAGAATGTTCGTAATAAATTTTTGGGATAGTACAAGCGATTTTCTGTTGATTACGTATAGGATCAGTTTGTTTTCCGTCGGTCTGCCCGTTTGTCAAGGCCCTTATTTTCAGAAACGGCCGCAGCCGGATTGTGAAATACCTGCCTTTTTCAAATTAATCGAAACAGAACACTTAAATTCAAAAAATACTCAATAGCAGAATACCAGCGCTGTGGCTTCAGCTGTGGCATTAAGCTGAGCTGGACTCCTTTTTCATAACTACAGAATATGGCTATTTCGTTTTTAATTTGTTTTCGTTTTTGTTTTGTTTTCTGTGGTGTCTGAAATAAAGCTCTTTTCTTTCTTTCTTCTTTCTAGTTATTCAACAAAGCCAAAATTCAAAAATAATATTTTACTATCGCAAACATTCCATTGGTTTCCGTAAATTAGAATTTCAAAAACTTTTTAATTCAAAAATGAGAGTGATTTGAAAAAAGGGGGTCATCCGAAAACTGACTCTGTCATTTTCAAGTCCATATAAAATACAGTGCTACAAGCTCAGACCACTGAGGCTACAAGTATCTGATGACGCGTGGATGACAGTGACACGGGGGCGCAGCTGTGAAACGAGCATAGACTTAGAATATTAGCTAATAATTAGCCAGTATATCCTAAGTCTATGGAAACAAGGAGTATGGTAGCGTCGCTAGTTCCGATTTTGGACACAACCAATCCACGCACAATAAGATCCTATTTAGTAGCACTGAGTGCGGCATCGGCAGGGCTCGTTCTGTTTTTTTTATATTTGACGTTGAGCCCCAACTGTGGTTCTTGATATTAGAATAATAGTAGTTTATGCTACAAGGGCGCAAAGGAATAAATTACGAGGACGATTTGAAAACACGAGCGTAGCGAGTGTTTTAAACGTAACCGAGTAATTTATTGCTTTTACGCCCGTGTATCATACTACGTTTTTCAATGCATAGTGTGAGGAAATGAAAACAAATATAATCTTGTGAACTTTAAATTATAATTGGCTCAAAAAGACTGTATCCAGAGCCGTTAAACAGTGTAAAAAAAAGTATAACATCTATGGTATACAGGAAAGTCTGCAGGTTAGCCAACCATTGTAAATAAATAAAAAAAAAAATATATAATAAAGCCCTAGGGCAAAATAATCGACTTTTTGTTCGGTTTTGATGCATAAAAAGGGGGCCTTTACGAGCACATGCATTGAAAACTATATTTCATCGACCTTCTCATCAAGTATTAGGAATTGCTGCATTTTTATATATTATTATGTTTTTTTTTTTATAGCAATACACATAAACAACTTTTCTTTCTTTAAAAAACTTCTTGTACGAGTATACTGTAAAGATTACACTACATTCGAACAAAAAAGCGGCGGTAGAACGCTGGCCTCTCAATCTTGAGGCCCAGGTTCGTTCCCCGGTCGGGAATGCTTTAATGAGTTTTTTCGAATTAATGTGCATTGTATTATATCTACTTGCTGAATGATGAAGGTGAAGGGCATCGTGAGGAAATCTGAATGCCCAAAAAAGAGTACATTTGTGCACAAAGAAACGCGATAAGGCTCACAACCCGTCACTTTGGGGCGTAATAATATTCGGTGAAACGCGGGTGTACTGAGTGTGAACTGCGTCTTGCATTTCACAGTTCAAACTCGGAAAAAACTTTGATACTCCCTCTGGGATTCATGTCGTGACGATATAAATATACTTTTGAACAAGCGAAACATTCTATTCATTCAAATAATGAACCCCTCTGAAACTTTTAATTGATACGAGCGCTAATCAAAGTTTAATTAGCCTTAACTAAATGTAGAGTTTGATACTCAATTCCCGCTCTGGTGTGTTTTTCTTAGGTCTGATTTTTAACTTTAAATAAAACACGCCAAAACAATGTAATTGTTTAATAAATAGCCATGATGTTGGCTTTATTTAAAACATATTGTTATGCCATTCATGCTTAAATATATTTTCGAGCGCCACGGTTGGTTCGAATGAAGCTCGATCTGAAAGTCCAATTTTCGACTACTTTAACGAGCAACTGGGGTCGGCAATAATGCGGCGGATGTTGGCTTCCAGGTGGTCCGACGTCTGTGGTTTATCAGCGTAGACTTGTGACTTCAAATATCCCCAAAGAAAATAATCCATAGGCGTGAGATCACATGACCGTGGAGGCCAGTTGCTCGGATGAACGATTATGTCGGCCGTAAAATGGACGTAGCACATGGTAAGTTTGGCGAGCTGAACGATGATTTTCATAATAAATTTTCACAATTTGCAAGCGTTGTTCTGGCGTAAGTCTATTCATGGTAAAATGGTAAAACTTACTTACCACAAATCAACTGTCAACAGTCAAATAGACAGTCACTACAAAAAGTATTGACATTTTAAAAACCAAACCTCAAAAAAAAAAGCAACCTTTTTTTTTGAGGTTTGGTTTTTAAATTGTCAATACATATTCACGTGACTCAAATTTACCATCCGTATCTTCATTTAAAAAAAAAGCTTAAACAGCACTTTCTCTCTAAGAGTTAATATTTGTTTTTACTTATCTGCATTTTATTTGTTGAAATATTTATGCATTTAATATGTTTTATTAATATGTATTATCATAAATGTTATTTTACGTACGTTTATTTTGAGTAATTAAGTATTGTTTATTTATTGGACATAATTATATATGTCAAAGTATATGTATATTTGCATGTATTATTGCTTATTCATTAAATTTCTTTTTTTTCTATTAAGTTTTCTGTTTTTAAAGTTGTGCACAATTACTTGCCCACCATCCACAATTTTCACCACATTGGAGGTTGGCTGGAAGAAATTTCTTTAGAAATAAGCTCGCCCTTAACAAATTTTCAATTACGTGTATTTTTAAGCTTTTTGTGCAATAAAGAATATAGAAGAAGAATAAAGAAGAATTTACTTGAGCCGCTCTAGGTAAACGCAACTAGCCAGATGTTAACTTACGTAACTGAAATTAGATGTATATAATGGAGAAGCGCACCATTCTCATAACAAAAGGCCATGATTACTTTTGTTCAGAACCTCCTATAATCACAGACTGTTATTATCTAATCACAGACTGTTTGTCTGCGGCAGAAAATTATCATGCTCTCTTAGTTAGCACTTTATGACCCTACTAACAAAAACAAAAGTTTCACTTTGGGCAAACCCTTGCATGCACATTTATTCGGTGAACATACAGTCCCGTGATAAATACAAAAAGGCCGAGTAATTCCAAAAAGTTGAAGACCGATCATTTTAACCCATAGCTTAGATAGACACCTATGCAACGTGTAACAGAAAGGTGTAACCCATGGTGTAACCATATTTGAAGAGCTTATTCAGTCAATGGTGTAGAACAACTTTTACTATAGAGTCAAACGAGAAATCTCAAAAAAAATCTGCCTTCCATACATTTCGGCCGAGCGGTATTGCATTTTCCTATAAAGCGACTAATATTTTTTTCGATATACAGGATTTGTTCCATAGTAAAAGTTGTTCTATACCATTGACTGAATAAGCTCTTCAAATATGGTTACATATACGGTTATTATGGTTATGGTTTCTTTGTTTCTTGGTGACGCGACGATAGCTTAAATCTTATTCTAAGCTTATCTTAGAATAAGTATTCCTTATATTAGTATTCCTTGTATAAGTATTCCTTATTCTAAGGCTTAAATACTCTAAGACCTTATAAGCATGGGCGTCGGAGTAATAAAGCATCAATATTGAAGCCATGTGTCAGTCTCATTGGAATGGTTTTCAATGCAATAAAATTGCTCAGCTGATCGTATCTCAGTCATCAAATCAATATTATGTTTGCTGTGCGGTTGTAAGGAACTTATTATGCACTAAGCTCAAAGCAAAGGCGGGGCGTGTTATTGAAGATATAAGAGAATCCAAATAAATCTGGCACATGGCATCGCGAAAGTTCAATTCTGTTAATCAGACTAGGCTTCCTAAATTGCAGAGATTTTGCATAAATATGCTGAGTTAACTACATGAGTCATCAATAAAGATTTTTTTTTTTTAGACCTTTATAAAGATAATGCAAAGCGTAATTGTATAATTTTCCCTAGATAGATTACATTTTTGAAAATAATTCTTTTTGCGATGATTTTAAATTTTTTCTCTAATGCTGCTTGAGTTTTATGTCTAAAATAAATACTCACAGCAAGAAAACGTAGTTTATTGAATGCTGCATAGAAAAAATTTAGGCTAAATAATATATTGTAATTTTAATCAATTTTAATCTTGAAATCAGACTCATTTTGAATCATTTCGCGCACAACTTGGCGCATGCGATTTTCAACTTTATTAAAGCCAGTCTCTGGGTTATAATAGCAATACTGTTGTGCGCCGAAAGAAGGCCTGGGCCTTATTGTTTAAATTTGAATTTATCGCGATACCTTTCAACTTGAAATTTGTACGATACTTCAAATGTCAAATTGAAAGGTATCGTGATAGATTTAAAGTTAGACAATAAGGCCCCTGGTCTTAATAATGAAGTATTCATATAACTTTGTTTCAAATGAAACTAGCGCCGTGTGTTTGTTACGTTTCCAGAGGGCTGTAAGGCATTGGAATGGAGACCACGTACAGCAAAGCGCAGCGTAGGCCACCCACGTGCCCGCTGGACTGACGATCTGAAGGACGTTGCGGGTGGCGGCTGGATGAGGATGACTGAGGACCGCCAAGAGTGGCGTAATATTGGGGAGGCCTATGTCAAGCAGTGGACGAATACGGGCTGATGGATGGATGGATGGATGGTTAGAATAAAATCAATAAATTATCCAGCCCTAAGCTATCACCTATATCATTTTGATTATTTAATTGTTAAGTGACATAGTATAAACATACCTATATTTTTTGTGTTTACGAAGACTTCTGTAAAATATAAGGACTTTTTAGAGCAGTTAATACTATACTTGCCAGATTGTGTACAATAAAAAAACATTGTGAATTTCAATTTCTTTTTTGGGAAAATACATACAGTCACAAACATTTTAATATAATTTAGGTAACTAACAATAAAAGCCTGACCTTTTTATTTACAAACAAATGTACGAGCACCACAATATTTTCATTTTATTTCCACCGATTTCCAAAATACTTAGATTCATAGTTATTTACAATTAACAAGTTTACCGTTGACAAGTTCGTCATGCAAACTAAAATTACATTTACTTGAACGACTTAACTAATACATGAATGTTTGGTTAACTAACAGTTAAAATAGAGGGTGTAAATAGAACGTTTAAAACAATTATCAAATAAGCTACATCTACAGCTCTTAAGGTTAAACTTCAGTAGCTTAGTGCAAAGTGTATAACTTAACTTTGTTTTGCTTGTTTAGAAATTTAAAATTGAAAAGCTTTTTGATCTGTGACAGTTTGACGCCAATAGTTCTAATACTGAACTATTAAATAATTTTAGGGCTCTCACAATGGGGTCTACTTTTATAAAGGCCACCAGTTGGCGCCACTGGCACGTAAGGTATATGTCAAAGGTTTGTTAGGTTAGATTTACATAGAAGTTCGATTTTTTGTTTTGCTTATCCATATAATATTATTTTTTTTTCTTTCTTAAATGCGAATAAACAATGCCGCAATGATGTGCAGTTCCGTTATGTTCCAAAACGAAAGGAGGACTTAAGTTTTGTATTTGTCCCTCTTTTCTTTAGCTCTAATCTTAATTCATTTACTTTCATTGCACCGTAGCTTGAATAATAAACCTGAAACTATGAATTTATGTCAACTAATACACAAATAACTAATAAAAAGCCATAGCTTTCGCCGTTTCGCGGGCATTTGACGTTTCTCTATACCTGTCGCCTCAGTAGCGCCCCCTGACGTCGATAGTAGCCCTCATTCACCATGCACAAATAACATACGTTACCATAGACATCAGTGTTCGTATAATAAATACGTAGATCTACTGCTATGTCACTCGTAAAAGTACAAAGTTATGGAAAGTAGCCTGGTCGTTGGATTACTTATTTTTATTCGGTCTTAACTCCTGTGAGAGTTTTAATACAACTGCTGAGATGAGATGAAGCTATTATGTAGAATCACTACATAAAACACCGGATGTAAATAGACTGTTATCTTTTAATTAAGGTTAAACGTCAGTAGCTTAGCGCAAAGTGCATAACTTAACTTTGATTTTATTGTTTGGAAATTTAAAATTGAAAAGAATTTCGGTCTGTGGCATTTGACGCCAAAAGTTCAGGTTTAGTGAGGTTTATAAAGCCAGAGATTGAATTTGTTTACACAATAAAATGCTGTTTTAACTTTGTTTGGACCAGATCATGACTAATTTCTCATTAAATTTCAAACTCATGCTTTATAAACCTCACTAATACTGAACTATTGGTGTTAACTACCATATAACAAAAAGTTTTTCAATTTTTAACTTCTAATCAAGAAATAAAAAGTTTTGTTATGCACTTTGTACTAAGCGACTAACGTTTAACCTTAAAATGCTATTTTAACTTTGTTTGGACCAGATCATGACTAATTGCGCATTAAATTTCAAACTCATGCTTTATAAACCTCACTAATACTGAACTATTAGTGTTAACTGCCACATAACAAAATGTTTTTCAATTTCTAATTTCTAATCAAGAAATACAAAGTTAATTATGCACTTTGTGCTAAGCGAGTGACGTTTCACGTTAGCCTAGCTCTTCACATATCATGTATAGGTACAAGTATCTCCACGCACGAGTAAATTATTACGCCATAAAAAATTACATATTCAAACAACCAGGGTTGCAATTGTGTACAGAAACCGTATTCATTTGACAGTTTAAAACGTGCGGTTTCAATGGGGATCCACAGGTAAAGCTAATTACAGATGGCGCTAGCATAGATCCTGCCACTAAATACTACAGTCCGGCTATGTCAAACTTTGTTGTTGTGTGTGTGTTACGGTTTTCCTACTGTTTTTCTGCAATATCTCGAAATTTTTTTACTTCCTCTTATCACCTGCATTCCATATATTTGTTATTGTTATTAATTTTTAATATAGGGTTTTTCGGGAATAAATTAATAACATTATTAAAGCAACCTGGTACGGCACACAAAGGCATAGTTCCAGGAAATTAATCGAAAATCCCAAATAAACTACGCACAAACCATAGCAATGTACTGAAATGACAGATTTTCATGGCCCGATCGATAATGCGCCATCTACAGGGATAATTTGGCAGTGTGGATCCCCAATGTCAAACGGCTATATTCGACTAAGCCAATTAGCCCGTTTGACAATTAAGGCGATTTATGCTGCGAATATTATTGAAAATCTGCTCAAGTAAATGCGTAGATATAGCAATGAACTATTTATAAATAGTATGGTTTTCATAGACAACGTTCATAGACAACGTCTTTGATGAGCTAAAATTTTAACTTTTGCTAAAAACGGCCGCTTTTTCTATAACAGTTTACAAAAGAAGGGTTTAAAGTTAACTTTTGCGGAACAATTAATTATGGAAGGCCACGATTTCCAAATATATCACTTGTTACAACGTTCCATCAACAACATCGACTACTTATCATCTTATTATTTAATTAATGTAGTAATAATAAGCCTAAATGACCATGGCAATTAAGCATTTACCTAAAACCTCACATTCACATGCAAACCAAGGTTATTTGGCTTAAATTTGAGGACTATAACGGGCAGGAAGAAGATCTATTTGAAAGCGCTTAAAACTCATTTAAATATGATTAAAAATTATTATTTTTAATTATATTTATGACTGCGGGGAGATATAACTACCTATATATTTCCCTGGAAAAGTTTTTATTGGTTTAGTATTTGTGTTAAACTGTCTTTTTACACCCAGTATTGAATAGAAGACAGCAATTTTAAACAACGACAAACGTGCGTTAACCATTAATCTATAATTAGTTTGGTACGTCAAGTCTTTTCTGCGCCACCAATCCCTGTTTATTCTCGACCAGTGACTTTGTGAATGTCATCGATTACTAAAAACAGTGATCATTTTAAACTTATGAGTGTCAAACAGTTTTTCTTTTATACTTAAAGAACCTGCAGCGCATTTTGGGCGCGTATTGATTTAACGTTATTAGATTACCAATTTATTACTTAGAGTAAAGAACGCTTTGATCTAACCAAGGGTTCAATACCGTAAAACTTTTGATATAAAATATTTATTTTTCAAATTTGTAACGAACAGTGGAATATCATCTTCAATAAATTATACACAGATTCTTGTACTCATTTTACTTGTTACTTGTATTTGTGGAATATAAGTATAAGAATTTGTGTACAATTTATTTAGGTTTAAATAGATTAAACCTAAATAAATTGTACATAAATACCTGTTGTTATTAATTTAACAACATAAATTAATATAAGATTGTATGTTAAATAAGAGACTCCAAAATGTCTTAAGTCACCGCACAGACCTTTTATGCTGTCCATCAGAGGCAGTGCGGTGAAGAGAGGTGAACTAAGAAAAAAAATCACCAATAGAATCGCTCTGAGCTCTGGTGAACAACCAGATATCGTTTGAAATTGACATCTTATCTTGCTCATTTGCTGCATGTTTGGCAAGGGCCATGATACTCTCACAGAGCCGTGTACACTTATAAAAAGTATTCCGACCGCTGCACTGGCTTGGTGTGTTCTGTCTGACTGATAGATAATGGTAGGAAAACTTTTTCATTTAAACTGTCTCAAACTAGGAAGTTTTGTTTGGCAACTGCACTAGGTACTCTAAAAACTTACATATCAACATGAAGTAAAATTACTTAAATTCATTTTCGCATTTCAACACCCTTTCCCTGATTTCTTGCAAATACGTAGCCAGTTCATCCTCAAGGTCTTCTGCCTTTGATTCCTTAAGACTGCTATTGCTAATACTATCATAGACCCCACCTGGAGCAGGATTCGGGACTGTATTCTGAGGCGAAGAATATGTGGAGCAATATAGAGAAGTCCAGAATGTGTTCTTGTCACTGAATCCAACAATATCTTCGTAGTTATTTCTTGAGCTTATATTGAATTGGTTCTCTTCTTCTCGACGGGTGACGGCTTGTTTGGCTTTGAATTTGTGATGACAGAAGTTTCCACCGCAATCCGGTTGTTGTTTAGACTCAGCAGATTTGAGGTTTGGGATATTTGGGAACTTTCTCGGACCATCTTTGGCATACTCGATCTCTGGTGTCTTTTTGTAGAAGCTGGTTGTTTCGTTTCTAGAAGGGTGGTTACCTGTTGATAAAAAAATGTTTATTATTTATTGTCACCATTATCGTCATTAACATGAAAGTTGAACTACAATTAGATAAATTCTTTTTATCTTAGATTAAGTCTTTTTATTTATCCTTCGTTGATACTTATTTTCAGGAGTATATCTTTTCAAGAAGAAAATCCTGTTTTTAAATAACAACATAGAGATTATCCTAGACTGTATTTTGATTCTGGAAAGCATATTATATCACCTCTATTGAAGATTGTTTTCCAAAAGAGTAAGTTTTTCTTTATGCCAATTTTTCCAAGAACAATGAAAATAAAGAAATCATTTTCCGAATAAACTTCAGTATTTATCATTCAGTTTTCTTCAAGACTTTTCTTATACGTCAATATTATATTATTATTGGAAAAATGGTTACCAAAATCCTTCTCCTAAAATGTTCTTTAAGTTTTCGAGCCTCTTTTACGAATTGATAGAGCATAAATATCAGTAAGTTAGTGAGTAGAAAGCTCTACATAGCTCTCTTCATACAAAATAAATGACCTCGAATGTATTACAAGTTACATAATATGAAAATGGTTTTTTGCCTGCTTTGTCTCCCTAACTGTAGGAAAATTTCTGCCCGTGGCCACATTTCCGTACCCGGGGGATGCCAAACAGGACTCTATTAATAAGCTTCGAATGTCTGTCCATCCGTCCGTCTTTCCGTCTGTCTGTTATAGGGGTATACAGCTTCAGCTGTTTTAGTTAGCCAGTTGAAATTTTCACACACAATACGTGTTTAAATAATCAGCAGCCTATCTATTCAATTAGATGCCGCCATTAGTGACCTACGCGTCCAATTAGGAGGCTAAATTTAACCAGGCGGCGACACTACTATGGCCTATAGCGGCAATAAAAATAAATTGAGACCTCGAAAAAGTATCATTTTCTAACGTTATCACGTCCCCCTCCCCGTATCCCCGAAATAAGAGAATCAAAAAATATGAAAAATATCATGGTACTAATAGGTAATTATTACGTAAATATAACAGGAAAAATAAAGCGGTTAAGATATTAGGGTTCCGTACGCATGGGAGCCGCGAATTGATTGTCAGGCACTACCATTTTAGGGGCTATTTGTGTCGTCTTAAGGGGCTTAGTATTGCCAAATGGGTACTTTCTAAAGCCTACTCCTCGTTTATGGCCAAACGAAAATATTGAAAACATATGTAATGAATTATAAACTCTAAGACAACATATACAACATTTTTCTTTAACATACCACCAAAACTTCTATATGTATAAGGAAAAAATTAAAACGAATAGCGTTTTTTGGCTTGAATTCCCTCTTGCTAAAAAGCGGTTTGGCCGATTTAATTAATTTATGCTTTGATAAATAGATAAACTTGATAGCTATAAAAATAACATAGGATTATTCAATCGAACAATCACGTACATGTGAAAAGTATTATTTTATCCTATTTCGCCCTATCAAGGACGCAGCGAGCGTCGTAACAGCCACTTTGCATTGCGCGCTAATATGAACGTTATTTCAATGTCGTTTCTGTCGATATTCGTACCAACTCTGCTCTGACATATAAGTATATTATTGTAATTTACCATGTTTTTATGGTTCCGTATCCGTATTGTGTGGTGGTAGGAACCCTTTGTGGTCGAGTCCGACTCGAACTGAGCCAAATTATTTAACAGTAAAAAAAAATCTTTTTGTATATTATGTCATCAAAATTTGAATATATTATAGGTACTTATTACATTATACTCGACGTAAGTTCCAATTTTGAATGATAAACCTGAAAAAATAGGATGTGGTGGCCCAATACTAATAATGGGTACGGTCTTCAGACCACAATATTTTCCACCATAAACACCCACGATTCGGTCATGACCTTCAACCTCAGCCTTCAACAAACGTCGAAAATCGTGGGGAAAAATTGGCTGTCAAACGTGATTGTGCAGCTAACTTCAGGCTTTTTACACCACCATGGTATGTAGTATGGTGGTTGGTTTATTTGGTTTAGTCTGCGTATTAACATAATCGACTTACCCACGATAGCTGAGTGTGTTTATTTTGATTAATCTAATGACCACACCCAATAACGTAAGTCTAGACTAGCTATGAGCGCAAGGTCCCTGGAGAAAATTACGATCGAACTTCTCGTGTATTTACTACCGATGTTTTACGTACATTTCTTTAAAAAAAGATCTAAAAGATTGTGTTTTTGCAAACGCAAGCCCTTCAGAGAGTCAGTTACTATTGGGAGGTTAACATTTTATTTTGCAAAATTTGCAAAAAATGTTATTGATATATAGTGCGCTAAATGTCGCCACCGCTTTTGGAGGAAACCAGAGCTTTAGCCAATTAGTTGTGTGACACAACATAAACAATCTTGGTAAATTACGTATTGCAATGTCACATGGACACATTGAAATGTACGTCTCTCATTATATTAGGTTACCTGAGTTGTCAGACCCGCTGGATGTGGGCACCCGAGCGAATACCATCGTCGAGCTAGGGAGACGCTGGACCGCCGGCCGGCCCCCAAAGTAGCGGCACCACAACAGCGTGTTCTGAAAAGAAGCGCCTGCGAAATGAAAACAGACATTACGAAACCAAAACGCGGTAAAAATTATGGGATTTGGAAAAAAAAATGTATTTAAAAAGTGAATAGGACTGTCGCCGTGAGAATTTCGTACATTTACATCAAATAACTTAGTAGGTTTTATTCTTAAAATTAAAGTGAGTGTCCATCATGGCGAAACAGCCCCCCTATTCTGTATCTAAGGTTGCCAACTGGACAGGGTGCCTATCGTCAAAAACATATATAAAACTGAACTTTCAAAATTTTCTTTAGAAGATATTGAACTATTTACGAACTGTAACGTCATTTCAAATGCGAACATATCCTTAGACAATCGAAATTCAATAGTATATTTATGTTTTTGATGATAGGCACCTAGTCCAGTTGGCAACTAGAGATACATAATAGGTCCGCAGATATTACAGTTAAGACCATGGACTTACCAACCAACGGACATAGCAGCGACGTGCATAGAACTTTTTTCCGGAAAAAAAATCAGAAGGTTAAGTTTAACAACAAAAAAAAATATGAAAAAATTTAAATAACACTTTGAAAAAAGAAAGTTTGTATGACGCCAGGGTAGGCACTGCCTACCCTAGAGTAAATATTTTCATACAAACTTTTTGTTTTTCAAAGTGTTATTTAAATGTTTTTTATTGTCAAACTTGACCTGCTTGCTTTTCCGGAAAAATGTTCTATGCACGCCACTGGGACATAGCGTCTAGTACAAAATTCACGAAAAGAGTGTCCGTGGTTATGTGTCAACAACGATGTTACATTATTATAATAATTTTTGTACGTTTATTTATTTGATATATGTAATGTGTAAGTATAATTTAAAGGTGTTCATTTATTTAAAGTCTATTCAGGTATATAATTTAATTTATCTTGATCTGCTTATTATTTCCCAATTTGTATTTGCACCTTCCTTATGCTATTTTGTTCATCTTTCTGTTTGCTTCCAAAGCTTGCCTGGAAAATATTGCTATAAGCAATAGGTGCCACCTCGGTACACCATGTTTAATTGTTTATTTTGTATGTCTTTATTATTATTATTATTATTTGTGTAAATGTGCCAAAAGTGTAATAAATAAATAAATTGATTTTTACGAAAGAAACTCTTCTGAAAGTACCGGAAGTAAAGAGCAAGCTCTGAACATGTCCTTCTATATCTATATCCACTTTTAAAAAACAGCGGGTAGTATCAGAGACAAATTAAAACCTTAAGTTATTAAAGTAGATTTTTCCTGATTCACCTCTTTACTCAAGCAAAGAGGAAGGAATTAATAGCGGCCATACAAATCTAAAGTTTCCTCTTTACTTTACTCAATCAAAGAGTAATACATTATATTCTCTGCAAAGAGTAAGAATGGTGGCCATAAACATCATATATATGTGTTCTATGATCATAATAATATATCATGTCAATGATTGATAACAGCGCAATCGCTCACGAGGTACTTTAGATTTTTTTTATATTCCGTTCAAACAAACATCAACGTATCTTGAAGAACATCTAATAACAAATAATGAACGATTAAACAACGTCATAATATGTAAGAACTCAAAGCTCTCTCAACGAATGCGCAGATCAAGTCAATGAGCTTTTCCTAAAGTTCTTTTCACAAAAGAACCTCCCTGTCTAAATACTTTTATTGACAAGTACTATATACTAAAATGCCTTGATCAACGAAATTCCTTCGTGAAGTCGATAACGTAAGTCGTACAAGTTCTGAACATGTCTCCCTATAGGAGATGCTATATCCACTTCAAAGGAAACGTCATTGAATGGTGTCCAAGAGATGGCGGCCAACGAGCAGTAGGCAGACCGTCAGCTAGGTGGGCCGATGACATTTACAGGGTAGGTGGTAGAATTTGGAAGAGATCGGCCTAGGACAGGAATTGATGGCATAAAAAAGAGGCTGCTTATAGCCACCAGTGGGTGGAAACAAGCTGTCATTGGTGAATTTTCAAGAGGAATCATAAACCATTATGTATGACAAAGATAATTTTCATTATTTTAATACCATGCCTTATTATCATCCAAATATTCACTTACTTTATATATTCACTTACCGATTCGGTGAAGAACATCTTAACTTATTTGACAGGACTAAACTTAATTTAAGCGTACTGTCCTTGTCTTTTCGATAATGAAAGAAAAAGACAGGACGCTTAAAATAAGGTTAGCCCTGTCAAATAAGTTAAGACGTGTTATGCCGAATCGATACCATTATGCCTTTTTTAAAAACGCCGATTCATTATAAAATTAGTAGGGTGAGACCAAACAAAGTTTACGCTCGAGTCCAACTCGCACTTGGCCGGTTAATTTTCGGTTATTTACAGGATATAAATCATTCATTTAGAAATTATTCGAAGCGGCTTGCTTTATGCATAAAATGCAGTTTCCGATATAAACGTCGCGGTAAGCCCAATGCATCAGACTGCACAAGAATAAAAGAAATAACCAACTCTAAATGTAGCTGTAGGTACCTGCTTTGTTTCACCGTGGTTAAAAAAAAAAGCTAGATTTTAGATAAAATAAAACCGAAAACCAAAACACCAAATTTTGTTTTTAGCGGAGTGGAACGCTAAAGCCTTTTCTTTGTTATAGTGTATTTATTGTTTGAATAAATAACAAGAATTGTTTTGATACGAGTTTTTTGAATACCAAGAAAAAGGTATTCATTTGTGGTAGATAATGATAAAAAGCTTTCTTTTATGTACTCCCCTAAAATGATGTAACATTTATTATTTGCTAAAAATGTTTTAGGATTACGTCAAAAAATGCTAACCTTACTTTTATTTACTTAACTAAAACAGGCACCAAACATGTCTCCGTTTACGATTATTACGGTGACTGTCATGTTTGAACACTCAGTACGGTGACTGTCATGTTTGAACACTCAGTACGGTGACTGTCATGTTTGAACACTCAGTACGGTGACTGTCATGTTTGAACACTCAGTACGGTGACTGTCATGTTTGAACACTCAGTACGGTGACTGTCATGTTTGAACACTCAGTACGGTGACTGTCATGTTTGAACACTCAGTACGGTGAATGTCATGTTTGAACACTCAGTACGGTGACTGTCATGTTTGAACACTCAGTACGGTGACTGTCATGTTTGAACACTCAGTACGGTGACTGTCATGTTTGAACACTCAGTACGGTGACTGTCATGTTTGAACACTCAGTACGGTGACTGTCATGTTTGAACTCTCAGTACGGTGACTGTCATGTTTGAACACTCAGTACGGTGACTGTCATGTTTGAACACTCAGTACGGTGACTGTCATGTTTGAACTCTCAGTACGGTGACTGTCATGTTTGAACACTCAGTACGGTGACTGTCATGTTTGAACACTCAGTACGGTGACTGTCATGTTTGAACACTCAGTACGGTGACTGTCATGTTTGAACACTCAGTACGGTGACTGTCATGTTTGAACACTCAGTACGGTGACTGTCATGTTTGAACACTCAGTACGGTGACTGTCATGTTTGAACACTCAGTACGGTGACTGTCATGTTTGAACACTCAGTACGGTGACTGTCATGTTTGAACACTCAGTACGGTGACTGTCATGTTTGAACACTCAGTACGGTGACTGTCATGTTTGAACACTCAGTACGGTGACTGTCATGTTTGAACACTCAGTACGGTGACTGTCATGTTTGAACTCTCAGTACGGTGACTGTCATGTTTGAACACTCAGTACGGTGACTGTCATGTTTGAACACTCAGTACGGTGACTGTCATGTTTGAACTCTCAGTACGGTGACTGTCATGTTTGAACACTCAGTACGGTGACTGTCATGTTTGAACACTCAGTACGGTGACTGTCATGTTTGAACTCTCAGTACGGTGACTGTCATGTTTGAACACTCAGTACGGTGACTGTCATGTTTGAACACTCAGTACGGTGACTTTCATAATGTTTATGTTATCTCCCGTTACAACACAGGAATTCATTTCTTTTACCTATCGCCTCAAACTCAAACAGTTTTACAGAGTTCACAGCTCAAACTTCAAATTCATATGTTTTTCACAGCCTTTATATTTCTATATAGTCAAAATATTTTACTAAAATATCCATAAGGTACTGCTGCAGCGCAAGGTTCCAATTACTTTAAAATAAAAGTCAAGCTTTTATCGATCAGCGATCACATTCGTGTGTTGCTTATTCCAGACGTAAATAGCTTAGTAATTGCACTTTTATTGCTGATTGTTCAAGTTGCTCCTCAAATGCACTAACAGTGAATGAATGAACGAAATGAAACACACTTTATTGTATCCGGTTTAATAAAAATTGAGTAGAGAGTTTGAACACACTAGCCCTGCGTTCCGAAATAGAATTATTTCGCTAAAATCGATTACGAAAGTATGAAGTGAATGGCTTATGATCTATTGTAATTCTATTACGGACCGCAGGGAATGTTGTATACTTGTACAAGGACGGACTTATCACTGAAAGCGATTTCTTCCAGCCAAACTTTGGGTTGTGAAGAAAGTATTATTTTATGTAACAATGGAAGTGGGATACCAAATTTACAAAATAAGTAAAAGAAACAAAATGACAAATGAAGTGAATATACATAATGCCTAACCACTTACTCGTATATTGTATTAATATTCTCCTACCTAAATAAACTTACACAATATATTGATTTAGTGTGACGGTGATTTAGTAATACGATAAACTAAGTACCTACTTATACGGGTTCCGTACCCGAAGGATATGTGAAAAAGCTATGTAAAAATGGGATACAAGACCATAGACACAGTGTTCTAATTTCTAATTTATTTCATTCTTTTTGCTAGGGTATGCCATACTCCTATGAGCAGACATTATGACGTGACCAACTCGGTTGTGGGTGCGGTCTAATGTCATGCTGTTTCATTTCGCTATAATATGCACGCCCCATGAAATTTGCGTCTGCTTGCGTGCCGATTTCGTCGCGGGCGCAAAATTTAAAACTTGTTTTAGGCGAAACATGATTTTGGCAAGACTGTGGACGTTTTCAAACATTATTGGTAAGGTCTAGATAACATTTTCGATGTTTGACTTTTATTAGTTTTTTTAATTGTAAAAACCGTTAAATTTACGTAATTTAAGGGTTTGTTGTTAAGATCTTACTCAAATTTCACGATTTTTAGTTTGACTTTAACGTAGATCTAGATAATGTTAATGGACTCAGTCTAAAATATTATAATAACATTCCATAGATACCCCACAATTTGGTGACAGCATTTGTATGGAGGTTTGCGCGTGATGACGCCTCTAAGGCCCACTTACAGCTTGATTGAGAAAAAATCCTTAACCCGAGGGTTAACTAACCCAAGTGAAGAGTTAACTAACCCGACATTTCATTAGTCCTACTGCACCATGATAATATCGAAGTGCGTTACTAATCCCGAGCCAGAGAATCCCGAGCTAAACGATTGTTTGACATAAGACATTTATTCAGAATGTTGCCATAAAGTAATTAGTTGTAACCAATTAGTTGTATCTATATAATGTCTTTGGAAACTAAACAATTTATGTCAAACTGGTAACATTACTTTGCTCGAGTTTAAATTCGAGTCGGGTTAAATTCTGATGACTTTCTCTGAGTTTAACCCTAGTTTAACCCGAGATTTTGATTGGTGCCAGAGAGCTTTTTCTTAACCCTCTATTCTTTGATTTAACCCGAGTTAAACTCGAGTTAAGAACATGCTGCAAGTGGGCCTTAGGGTTTGACTGGTAATAAAAAAAGAGATTTTATGCAAAATAATGATAATAATATATCGTCCTTACAACGTGTAAATTAAATTAAACTACAACATAAATTATTGAACATATATGATCAGTGACGTAATTACAGGATGGCAAGTCGGCCAAATGCCACGGGTCCCCAGCTGGAAGGGGCCCCCGATCAGAGGAGAATCCTTTGACTAATGCATTTTTATGTTGTTATTTCTCACTATGATGTCATTAACACTTGCTGAACAGAAAGTCAGAAAAAATTAATTTTAATAATTAAAATGATGTACTTAGACTCAGTTCAAAATGTACTTTAAATTAGGTATCTTTAATTTAAAGTGAATTATTAGAAAATCAAGTAGTTTTAATTGTAAAGTTTGTATGTACCTACTTCACGTAGTGATTTATTATTAAACTCTTAAAAGTAAAAGTGTATATGTATTTACATATACAAGGTGACTTTTTGATCATCGTCCAAATTCATACTGGTGGCTTGTTAAGTGATCAGTATCATTGATCAATAACAATTTTTGTAAAATTCGTAAAATGAAATTTTGACTTCCCATAGTGATTTACTCTGAACTGGAAGTGAATTTCTATGGGAAGCCGAAATTTCATTATACAAATTTCACAAAAATTGTTATTGATCCAAGATACTGATCACTTATCAAGCCTCCAGTATGAATTTAGACGATGATCAAAAAGTCACCTTGTATACTTATTTAAGTATTATAAAATTAAAATACTATTATTGTTGGTTCAGCTTCTTTATATTGGGGGGATCCGATGAATTTGCCACGGGCCTCGAACGGTATAGTTACGCCACTGTGTATGATCATATTATGATCTGATATATGATATACTATTTTATGATCATACTGAGCAACATTCCCAAAGAAACTATTTACTGCACAAAATATACATTTACACGAAAACATAAAGCAGGAAATTGAAATTTTCCATAGCTTAATTTCTAAAAGATTTTATAATTTTTTTTTTACGGAGAATATACGCCATTGTAGGACACAATTTTCATTATTTTGGTATATAAATTAACCATTGATTTTTTATGATTTTTTAAGCAATTGCGGTGTTACTACAAAACGGTGTTTAACTTTGGACAGTGTTTAAATCTGTTGTTGTCCCGTTTTCTTTCATATTGTAAAAAAGTGACAGCAACACTTGAGAATTTTAGACAGTACGCTGATTGTGAGTGTAATTGCTTATAAAAAAGTGGTCTGTCTCTGTCTGTCTACTCATCTGTCATCCATCTGTCAAATCAGTCGGACGCAAATTATTTTAAACTAGCTTCTGCCCGCGGCTTCGCCCGCGTGGCCTACAGGAAACAAATAATTTTTTTTTCAGAAACAAACATTATAAGTCCCTCTGGGAGTCAAGGTGTAGTGCTCGGCCAAAAAACTCGCATGCTTGGACTACGAACGCGCCCTGCTCGGCCTTTGGCCTCACGGGCGTGTTCTCCGTCCTCACATACTCGTTTTTCGGCCTCGTGGAACTTGGCTTGGCCTTTCGCCTCGCCAGAGTTTCAAATACGGGGACTCTCACCGATCAAAGTTTTTCTGAAAAAGTGTCAAAATCCCTATCAGTTGTCAAAAATGTCAAATTTTAATACGGCAGCGTAATTGGCGACCCCAAATGCCCCTTGATACCGAGTTTCATGCAATCGGAATACTTTTTTGGACCTGTAAAAAAACTGTCAAAATCTGTCAAATTCAATTTTTTTTTTCGGTCATGTAGTCCCAGCTTGACCGATCACTATAGTTGAAACCCGAACTCCTTACAATTAGCCGTTCGAGAGATATGGCCGATCAAAATTTTGGCAATTTTTTTTTCGACTTTTTTTTTACCGTCCTCAAGATCTCACCGAGCCCTTGTCTTAGAGTACCATGAACATGGGTCTTGCATCAGCCGTTTGGGAGATACGGGCCTGTAAAGTTTTGACACTTTCGGCAGGTATATCTCGTCGGGACCTTTTCCTATAGACACCCATCAACATCGGTCTAACTCCAGCCGTTTGGGAGATACAGGCCGTCAAAGTTTTGACATTAAAAAAAAAACTTTTTTTGGCACCCCATGGTCCAACCCCTAGGGATGTGACACCTTCCGTTCCAAAGATATTTCGCTGCGATATAGATAGATATAGATAGATAGATAGATAGATAGATAGACAGATAGATAGACAGACAGATAGATAGATTGTGGATATATAGATAGATAGATACCTCAAAAGGAAAAATAGGAACCCTAAAAGGATCACTTGTGTGGCTGTCTGTCTGTCCGTCTGTTACAGCCGATTTGCTCAGGCACACATACTTTCAAGAATTTTCATGTCCACTATATTAAATTTCAAAATCGATGCCATTTTCGTAATTAACGTCCCAAAAAACCATAAAAACGACACCCATATTGACACTTACACATTTAAACATTTTAACCCCATCGCACCCCAACAGGGGATGATGGTATTTCACGTCAACTACATTGAATTTAGAAATCGTTGTTGTTTTCGTAATCATCGACCCGATAAACCATACAAACGATACCCATGTTGGTTTTCAGACTTTACCACCCCATTTCCCCCTTTTAGGGGTTGAATTCTGGAAAAGCCTTTTTCACGTCTACCATGTTGGATTTTAAAATCGTTGTTGTTTTCGTAATAAGCGTCCCGATAAACCATACAAACGATACCCATGTCCCGAATAAAATAGACTAACTAAACTTGTTTCCCCTTACAAACTTTGGATACCCGTTCCAATCCTTTCTTAGTAGATGTCTACACTATATAAGGTATCTATATGCAAAATTTCAAGTCTCTAGGACCAGCGGTTTAGGCTGTGCGTTGATATATCAGTCAGTCAGTCAGTCATTCAGTCAGTCAGTCAGTCAGGACTTTAAATTTTATATATACAGATTATTTTGATAGCAAAAGACACATTTCTATACAGCCTTTTCTCAAGTGTCGTCACACGAAGGCAAATGGAAGTTGCAGCTTAAATGCAATAAAATAAGCTTAGCTTAAATTGCAGCAAAAATATTCATCATCATGGTGTTTTTTAGACCACAAGTCCTAAAATCGGCTTACTAAACCTAAATTTATAATCTAAGCGAATTGTTAACAGTATTATCTGCCAGGCAGCTTTTGACTGAAAGGTAAGGAAAATATAAGAATCACGTTTCCTCACTAATTTTAAAAATGTATCGTAAATTTTTCTCTGGGTGAGTTGTTCAGTATGATCAGTAGATTATTTATTCTTATTGTACACATATACATTAAATATAATTATTATAAAGAGGCGAGCTTATCTCTGAAAAGAGATTTCTTCCAGCAAACCTTAGTGGGAGAGAGGACACTACAGTAATAAAAATAAATATTTATTTATTTAATTTATTTATTTATTACTCATTTTGGAAAACTAGCGACTATTTTAATAACAATAGTAAAAAAACTTAAATTAACTCTAGCTAGTCATTTAAAGTTTCCGCATACATACATACGTGTACTACAAATTAAGACATAAAATAATTGAATATATAACAAAATAACAAATGAAATGAAAATATATGTTATTAAATAAATTTATATTAACTTTTAAAGTCTTGTGTTTGTATTATTATTATAAATATTAAAATATATATGATGCCGGGCCCAGTGGGGCCCGAAATATATCTTGATATATGACTAAGTTTATTTATAATACTGTGTTATTTGAGTACATTTATAATTTAGTATACATACATAATAATAATAATTTAAAAACTACTGGACTAAATATACATGTATACCATTGGATAAGTACTTCTATAGATAAAAACTAATATGAATAAATTTGTACACAACTTAATAATAATAATAATAAAGCCATTTATTTCCATATAACATACAAGTAATTAAATTTGTTAATCTAATTTTATAACATTGATCAATTAGAATTTAATACAGTATTTAATTTAAATTATTAATCACAAAATAAATTTAAATTATATAATTCATGCAAAATTAATAATAAAATTAGTAATATTGAATTTGAATATACATGCATTAAATATTATTTGGACACCCAAAATTGGGTAAAGGCCTCCTCCATATTATGCCATTCTAGGCGATCTTGAGCCAGTCTTGTCCACGTGTTGCCGGCTATCGCGGTGATGTTGTCGCTCCAGCGTCTCATTGGGTGACCAGGCATCCGGCGTCCATCTCTCGGATACCAGTGAAGGACTCGCTCGCTCCATCGTCCATCACTTGCTCTGGCGACATGACTGGCCCACTTCCACTTTAGTCTGCAGAGCATACCTACCGCGTCTGTGATTTTTGTAAATTTCCTGATATCTGAGCTCTTCACTCTATCCCTTAGCTTGAGACCGAGCATCGATCGTTCCGTCGCTCGTTGGAACGTTCGTATTTTACGGACAACTTTTTTTGTGAGTGGCCAGCATTGACATCCGTACAGAAGAGTAGGTATTATGGTGTTTTCCATTACTTTTTTCTTGAGGTGTATCGTTAGTTCACTTTTAAATACATCTTTATGGGACCAGTATCGTCTCCAAGCTGATACACAACAACTTACCTACTTTTAAACACAATAGATTATGTGGTTTCGTTTAAAGATACTTGTCCGTTTACATGGCACCCGGTGATAGATATATTGTATTTCAAAATGGAACACTTTGAAAACTTTACAAGGAGTAGTATTGCTATTGATAGTTTTGCTTTTGTCAGTAAACGTTTTAAAAGCGACAGACGCTATAAACTCTGATGTCACCACAACACGCAACCACGACGAACTTTATCATTGTTTTTGTTTTCACGTTCCGAGTTGGAAATGTTTTGCTTCAAAACTTTCGGTCTCTAACAGATTACACTCGTGTTTCAGAGCTTTTCTGTTTTATATTCAAAGCCGGCAATTGAAAAAAAAAAAAACATAAAAGACACGTTTCTAACAAAGTATCATTCGAAAATGGTATAGTCTGTCTACTCAGAAATGGAAAAATATCTCTTCAGATAAGGCTGTAAACAGTCTTTTGTTTGTTAAAGTGCCAATAATAAAATAATAATATGTTTATGTACACTGATGTCATAAAATCCTTATTATGAACTCGCAAATAGTGCATAGTGACATTTTTTTTTACAAAGCTTTGTTATGCAGGAAAAAAAAAGTAATAAAAGTACAGATTTACAGATTGCTTTAAAATATTTTTTTCTGCTATAAAAGTAAAGGAAGGCAAAGGAAACTTATTCTATACCGTCTTGACTGAGGTTGTAATATCTTATACCAAAGAAGTTTGATATTAAATTGCCTATATGTACAAAAAAAAAATACCCGCCTAACTAAGGAGGTAGGATTTAAGACGAGGTTAGGTTGTAAGGAGGTTATTTTTTTTTTTCGGCCATTTATTATCTGTAATGAGGCGGGTATCCTAATGCATTTTGGTTGGTTGGCGCTTTGGCGCAATGGGTTTAATGGTTTTTATGGGTTTACAAATGGGTTTACGGAGAAATTTACATTTATTTTTGTAGGTAAAAAGTTTATTTTGATCTAAAATGGCAAATAGGATTCGTTTGAAGAAATTCGGACTCTCCTTGTATTGAAAAAAATATATTTGGTTTATTAATCTTTTCTCTAAGGATCTTACGTATAAACAATGTACTAAGATTTATACTTTTGTCAAAAAAAAAAGTTTTGCACTCTCTTTTTTTTGTTTTCAAACGTTCGCTTCAAGAACGCAGTTAAGAGATCAACTTGATTTTTTTTCATAAAATAGGTAATAGACATATGAAGGTATATCACCTAAATTCAATATTTTTTTCTCTACAAAATATTTCAGTATTAGCTAAAAACACACCAATTTGTTGTTTCGCTGCGTGATCACTAGTATTACGCGTTCAAGAAAAAGAGGCCAAAGAGCCAACATATAATCGCCTCTATGAAAAGCAAATAAAGTCTTTGCCGTAGGACTTATAGTGCTGGACGGGTAATAAAAAAAGTTGCTAGGGTATGCCATCTTCTTAAACTCACACTCGTGTTTTAATAACCTCTTTATATGCTGGTTTCATAAACTACTATTACTGCCTCTCAGGCTTTATTCGGAATAATCATTTTATTCTTCCTGCATCTGGTGGTTTTAAGGAGTCTCTGCCTGTTGGTAGGAGTGGTCAGTAAAGTTTCTCGCGTTTTATAAATTACGTTACATAATAATAAGGTGCCAAGCTTCTTGGCAAAAGTGACAGATATGTCAGAAGTGACAGACGTCAAAAGTGACAAAAGTCAAAAGTTTTTAAAATTAAATACAGTAAAAGCCATTAATGTTTTTTTTTATATAAATATACTGATAGATAGGATAATACAAAGTAATCTCTAGATGTGATGACCTTTTTCCAGGCTATTATAGTCCGTTTTACCTCCGATAGGTTTTTTTATTGTCTATTGTTGTGTTTTCCATTCATAAAAAATGTTTGATCCTTCGTAGCAAAAGATAACCTGATCTTTATCAAGTGGAATCCGGTCAAATTCCCGTTGACGAACAAGAGGACAAAAGGCTTCGATTGGTTCGTACTGTCTATGTGTCATGCGACAAATGGGTTAACCGTGATATTGAATAATTGGAATATTGGAGTGGAGATTTTTTTTACTGTTTTATACAGACTTTTTTGAATATTATATAAAGACATAGACATTAAATAAAAAAGAAACCTCGGGAACACACACCCCATCGGGGTTTCATGTCGTGACGAGATATTTATAAAAACCGGCCAAGTGCGAGTCTGACTCGCGCACGAAGGGTTCCGTACCATTATCTATAAAAACGGAAAAAAACATGTCTGTTGTATGGGAGCACCCTTAAATGTATATTTTATTCTGTTTTTTAGTATTTGCTTTTATAGCGGCAACAGAAATACATCAACTGTCTAACTATTCATGAGATACAGCCTGGTGACAGACGGACAGCGGAGTCTTAGTAATAGGGTCCCGTTGGTTACCCTTTGGGTACTTAACCCTAAAAAATAAAAACTCAATCTACCTTGAAAGCCACTCTGAACTTGTAGCACATGATGTGGTACAAGATAGGGTTGATGCAGGTGGACACGTAGTAGAACACTCCAGAAGTATACGTCAGGATGGAGTACAGTAGCAGCAGGTTCGGAGACCGAGCCAGGTGGTTCTCCGTCGTACCGTAGATGGCGACCAGTCTTTGGGCGTGGAATGGCGCCCAGCATGTGAAGAAAGCGACGACTACTGCCACTGAAATAAAAAAAACAAAGTCATTAATAAGTTAGTCTATTTTGGGTCTCTTAATAATGAGCGCTTTTCCTTATGTCAAATTTAGTGTTAAATAAGATTCCTAGATGGCACTGTCGTATTCTTTAGCAGCAGAATCAAGGACAAATTTGCACAGATTCCAAACAAACGAAAAACCACTTTGATATTGATTGCTACAACACACATATCTATGGTGACATGGATAGCGACATCTGGAGGAAACCTAAGAACTAAGAAAAAAAAACAACCAGAAAAACGCTCATTTATAAATGATCACTGACATCCAGTTATTGTATTGCTATAGGATTGATATGTTATTGTCTTGTATTATTGTATCAATATTGTATTGATATTATTGATAACAATTAAGAACTGTAACCAAAAAACTATTGTAATTTATAAAAAGGTAGTATGTTGATTTTAAAACTCATTTCGATGTGAATTCATTTTGAACCAGTAAAGTTGCAGTAGGCACGATCTTGCCGGAAGTTTATTGGTTTATCAATTATTATCGATAATCAATAATTCTACTGGTTAAGGACTTTTCGCGATTCGAGCTGAGCGGGAGTATATTATACAGGAGGACCTTATGAAGGCTGTCAGTAAAGTGGCTGACAACAAGAAATTGGAAAGCAAGCTGGACTACAAGCCTGTCTAATCTAAGTTAGAACTGTAATAATTAAATTAAATTTTATATTTCATTAAATTAACCCTAATTATGTCTTTCGTGTGCCTAAGACATGGAAAATGATTCATTATTTAAGCCTAACTATGTATATTACTTGTACTTCTGTATCGATGTTATGTCTTTCGTGTGCCTAAGACATGGAAAAGGACTTATTATTTTGTTATTGATGGTGAATGATGAACTGATCAATAAAGAAAAGGCGTATCTTGTTTTGTATGTCTTGATGTTGTTTAATTTTTCCTACAGATACCTTATTTCCGTTTCCTATCCATCTATAGCGTGATTTAGTGCAGTTGTGTAGTACACACAACTAGAGTCCGTTTCAAAACGAGGATTATTAATTGCTATTTAGCGAGAGTATATGCTAAATCTCTGGGTTAAGCCATAGACTAATAAATACAAATAAATTGTATTTGTATTTATTAGTCTATGGTTAAGCTAAATTTTGTGAATTAAAATAGTTTGGGCAAGTGCGAGTCGGAATCGCGCTCAAAAGGGTTCCGTACCACCACACAATATGAGTACGGATCCCAAAAAATATTATGGTAAATGACAATAGATACGATAACAACATTAAGGCGACAAAAAGAAGCCGCTAAAATGGTAGCACCTGGCAAACATTTCGGCACGTTGTGAGTGTGGAACCCTAATAATATCTTAAATTCTTTACCGCTGTATTTTTCCAGTAACCTAGACGTAATGAGAAGTGAAGACGTAATTTGTTGGGCACGGTTTTTTTGTCGATAAAATATCTAAAAAGACAAAACCTTTTTGATAAAAATAATCTATACAGGTTGGAAAAAATTCAAGGGCCTTGGAGGGGAACTACCTTAAATCCTTTAGTAAGCTCATTTTACTGAAAGGAAACATTCCTTTATTTTTTAAAGGAAACAAAACTGCATTCAAAGATCTAAAATTTGCTTGTCTCACCCGGGAATCGAACTAACTAAAAATTTAAAAAATAAACCCTCGCTATTTTATTATATGAATCGGTAGGATTATTGTTCAGGATAAAATTTGTCTCATAAACATTTGGTCTTACACTCATCTGTTGTACGAGATACCCATGAAATTGAATATTTATAACAAGTTCTTTATTAACAATACCTAGTACTGTTCACTTGTAACAAGTAAATGACACGTTTTAATTTTCTTATCTCTCTAATATCCAAAGACATCGTATGAAGTACAAGCTTGCTAATGTTATTTACCTTAAGTACCTTGTTGAAGACTTCGATAAGAAAATCGTTAAATGGTAATAATAAATCTATGCACAGCATAATTCCTTCTTGCACTAGGCGTACTGACGAAAAGTTTAAAAAGGGAACGTATTTTTTTTTTTGCAACGTGGAGCAACAAATTTGAAATTCGAACGATAACTTTCAATATTTTTAAAATCGAAAAAACAATTCGTTTGGATTTCAAATTACGTTTTTTTTTGCTTTCATTCCGCGTTACGCCATTATTACACAATGACAGCACGGATACAGTATCAAGAACAATTTGATTTATTAGAAGATTAAATAAAAGAAAATAAATATTAGTTTTCACTTTTTTTATTTCAAAGATCAAATGTTTATTAGACAAATTTTATCCTGAACAATAATCCAACCAATTCGTATGATAAAATAGCGAGTGTTTATTTTTTTACTTTTAGTTGGTTCGACTCCCGGGTGAGACAAGCGAATTTTAGAAGATCTTTGAATGCTGTTTTGTTTCTTTTAAAAAATAAGGAATGTTATCTTTCAGTAAAATGAGCTAACTAAAGGATTTAAGGTAGTTCTCCTCCAGGACCCTTACATTTTTTCCACCCTGTATTTTCTGATATAATATGGTTTCTGTACTTCTTCACACGTTGTTCAATAATAAATTATTAACGTACCTAACAAAATGCTTTTTGTGAAAGCAAATCCTCAGACCAAATAAAATTGGTCAGTTGGTCTGAGGCAAAAAGTTATTAATTCTACTGTACCTGAGAGTGACGTCACAAACAAAGAACATCCAAAATGATTATGTAGTAACAGTCAAGTGCCAGTGGGTCTCATTACGTAAGAGTTCCAAACAATTGTTGTCTGAAATAAGTTAGTGTGTCTTAGTACTGAATTCATTCTGCCATTTTCCGCGGGAGCGGAGACAAACACGCACAGCACACTCAGTGATTTACTCACTCAAGCAAACACTTGCGAAAAATTAAGGCCCTTACTATTGCCAAATTGGTACTTTCTAAAGCCTACTCCTCGTTTATGGCCAAACCAAAAATAATGAAAAAATGTATTATGAATAATCAACTCTTAGACAACATATGCAACAGTTTTCTTTTTCATACCACCAAAACTTCTACATGTTTTTTTTTTTTTACTGAATGGTGTTTTTTGACCTCAAATTCCCTACTGCTCCTGAGTTGGTTGGCCGATTGAATTCATCTATGCTTTGATAAATATATAAACTTTATAGCTATAAACATAACATAAGATTATTCAATCGAGTAATCACGTATAAGTGAAAAGTATAATTTTCTCCTATTTCGCCCTCTCAAGGACGCAGCGAGCGTCGTAACAGCCACTATGCATTGCGCGCTGATATGAACGTTATTTAAATGTCGTTTCCGTTGATATTTGTAGTGACAAATATCGAGCTGCTAATTTGGCGATGGTAATCGCCTTAATATGTTACAGTAATCTCAAGCCGTAATACAAACACAAAACGCGCTCACAAGCAAACTTGCACGAACGAATTGTTCATGTATTTTGGCAGAGGGGAATGCGTGCGCTTGCCGTGTCCCTGTTATATGGTCTAAGGTCCATCATCATCATCCATCAGCCTAGTTCGTCCACTGCTGGACATAAGCCTTTCCAGGACTTTGCCACTCCCGGCGGTCATCCTGGAAGAATTGCCCATACTCATACACGCTGAGCAGGCGGGTTGGTGAGCGTGGTGCCGGAACCCTCGCACCAGTGACGCCGCTGCCCGTCAGCAGTCTATTCCATAATAAGGCCCGGCTATTAGGGATGGATATACCGCCATCCATCGGTCCCAGGCATGGTGGGCCTCCTGGTTTTTTGCCTGTGAGCTGTCCTCTTACTCTCCCCCGAAGTAACTCGAGGGGGTCTCCAAGTAAGATGGTGGTACCTCCACAGTCGAGCCCAGCATCAGCTCTACCACCTGTTGGTCTAAGGTAGACTTGAATAATTTGAGGAGAAAATAAAAACTTGGTCAAGTATTTTTCCACAGAGAATTGGAAATTAATAATGTTAGTCCACGGGCCGGTCAAAATGTTGGTATAATTAGAGGGTAGTAATCCTCCAGTTCAACAGGTTTGTTAGGATTTCAAAAAACTAAGATGGTCAGGTCAGATCTGGTCTAGTACTTTGGTAAATAACTAATTAAACTCGATGGCATTTTGTAGACAGTATATAGGAACTAATATCTGGGATTGTGGTTACAACATTGTTATTGTGTGTACTATGTATACTCAGATTTTCTTTTATAATGTGTATAATGTAAACATGTACATACATTTCTGACGCCATTAAATGGTTTAAATTTATTTCACTATCATAAAATCTACCTACGTTAAAGTTTAAGCGTCCCTGTTACTCCATATGCGAAAAAACCCTCAGTGCGAGTGGGACGGATTCATGGAAAAGTAGCAAAAAGTCGGTTTTTTATAAATATAAAATGTTTTGTTTAAAAAGATTTTCAAGAAGACTTTTCAAATACATAATATCCACATTTTGAATGCAATTTCACAATGAAATTAGTTAGGATTTCAGGAAAAAATACAGGAAAAAGTACAGGAAAAAATACAGGAAAAAGTACAGGAAAAAATAAAACAATTAAGAGGTCTTTTCGGAATAAAACTCTATCGAGAAAACTTCATCCAATCGCGTGAGAATCTTAATCAAATACTCAATAAATATTTACCCAAAAATGAAATACGTAGATGGCGTTATAGTGGAGTAAATGGATTCGAAAAAACCCCATTTTTTTTTGTATCGCCTTAGAAATAAACCATACCCATATGGTAATGTTAGGAAAAATTTAATTTTGCTTTCTCTTTACTCACATTCTAATATTTTGATTATGCAGTGATTTTATTTGGGACACATTTAAACTTATTTTAAAATTAATTGAAACAATAATAAAAAAGTGTAAGACAACACAAAAAAATTATACACCTATAAATAAATATTACCACTTAAAAAAACGGCCAAGTGCGAGTCAGACTCGCGTACCTAGGGTTCCGTATTGTGGATGATAAATTTAATTATGTATTTTTTTTTCGTGAGTTTCTCAACTACTTTATTTTTCCTGCAATCTTTACGTAAACAAATATTACCAGGCTTTTTTTTTCATATTTTTCAGTCCACCAATTTTGGAGCTATGGTGGCGGGGAGGATCTTTTTTTATGGTTTTTCAAGGATTTCTCGAAATAGATGCAATTAAATATAGTCAAACTAAGTATTTTTACAAATAACTTTTTGATACCTACAATTTGATACTCATATTGTATTTTTATAAAAAAAAAATATATATATTTTAACTTTTTTTTTTATTTCTCATTAGTGCTCAACATGATTTAAGTCGCTATAGTTTTCCTGTATTTGGCCGGTTATAATCTATATTCAAATATTTTTCATATTTTTCGGTCTACCAGTACCGGAGATAACGAGGGGGAACATGCATATTTTTGTGGTTTTTTAAAGATTTCTCGAAACTAGTGTCAGTACATAGTAAAAGTATATATTTATACAATCAAAATTTTAATATCTACAATTTGATACCCATGTTGTATTTTAAGGATATTTTTTATTTTTCTTTCTTTTGTTTTCTAAATATTTTTAACAATTTAAAATTTTTCATATTTTTTTACACCGTGATATGTGGAAAAATGAATACTACTTTTGTGCCAAATTTCATGTCTTTATCTTTAACATTGCTAAAGTTATGAGGCTGTGACATACGGACGGACGGATGGACAACGGACGGAATCTCACCATAAAGGTTCCTTTTTTACCTTTTAGGTACTATAAAGTAATGTTAACGATTACAAATAATTTGAAACACTTTAAAAATAATGCTCTCGACAACAAAATTAATATTTCACACATTTTCGTAATCAAACCAACGAAAACACATTTTTTCTTCTTTTACGGCTGTGGACACTAGTTCATTCAGTAAAAACGATATCTCTGGTATTGGTTATCAAAATAAACAGATTCAACACGTTCAGCTATCGTTGGTAAGTCGGTTATGTAAACAAACCCATACGAATTTCGTGACCGATCATTGAAGTGTCAAACCACCACCAATATACTCTATGGTCCATACCTTAGATAATTTGAGGTCCATACTATACTAATAGAAAGAGACCGCACATGGGGGAGTGAGAGGGAATGATATAAGTATTTTTTGTGTATATCAGGGACGTCGTCGCCTCGCTCCGCTTCGCTTCGCTCATCTCCTTATTTTATCTTACATGTAAACCTAACACGCTCCTCCTCGCTTCGCTCGCTATTTTTGACTTTTGGTGAAAGTTTTTAGTAAATTTCCTAATGCCGATAAATAAAAGAGTACCTGCCTATTTAAAAATATTAATGGTATGAGCAACTATCAGTTTAGAGTTAAATAATGTAATGCGGTTAAAGTTTTTTTTAATCTACTGTTAACATTGATTGGCCTTTCAGAAACCGGGGGTATTTCTTTCATTTTTCCGTCTTTTTTTTTCAGTAATTATCCCCGTTTCACTATACTTTTATTCCTATTTATCTATGCCTATTCCATTATCTTTCTAACAAAAAAAAATACAACGTTGTATCATAAATACAATATTTTCTACGAGCGGTTAACCAAAGGACTGCGCTCGCGTCCCATACAAAGATACCCAGGTGGAGTATTTTTTCAAGATAAAAAAAATAATAAAAAAAAAAAATATTCTTTGTTTTTGTCGATATATTTAGATCTAGTTTCACCCACTTTCGGATGTGCACTTGTACGAGGGACACATTGTGTGTATCCCAATTGATTTTACCCAATTTTTGTCTTTTGATTAGACAGCGCAAATGTAACAGGGATGTAACCTTAGAGCAACGCGGACCTGCCTGCAGCCATAGCGATAAGTTGACATTCAAATTGTTCTAGTATACAGGGTGGAAAAAATTTAAGGGCCCTGGAGGGGAACTACCTTAAATCCTTTAGTTAGGTCATTTTACTGAAAGGAAACATTCCTTTATTTTTTAATAGAAACAAAACTGCATTCAAAGATATTCTGAAATTCGCTTGTCTCACCCGGGAATCAAACCAACTAAAAATTAAAAAAATAAACCCTCGCTATTTTATCATACGAATCGGTAGGATTATTGTTCAGAATAAAATTTGTATAATAAACATTTGGTCTTACACTCATCTGTTGTACGAGATACTCATGAAATTAAATATTTATTACAAGTTCTTTGATAACAATACCTAGTACTGTTCACTTGTAAGAAGTAAATGACACGTTATAATTTTCTTATCTCTCTTACATCCAAAGACATCGTATGAAGTACAAGCTTGCTAATATTATTTATCTTAAGTACCTTGTTGAAGACTTCAATAAGAAAATCGTTAAATGGTAATAAGAAATGTATGAAGAGCACAATTACTTCTTGCACTAGGCGTACTGACGAAAAGTTTAAAAAAGGAACGTATTTTTTTTGCAACGCGGACCAACAAATTTGAAGTTCGAACCAAAATTTTGTTTTGTTTTGCTTTCATTCCGTGCTGTCATTGTGTAATAATGGCGTATAATTATTACTTTACAAGTGAACAGTACTAGGTATTGTTAATAAAGAACTTGTAATAAATATTCAATTTCATGGGTATCTCGTACAACATATGAGTGTGAGGCTAAATGTTTATTAGACAAATTTAATCCTGAACAATAATCCTACCGATTCGTATATTAAAATAGCGAGGGTTTATTTTTTAAATTTTTAGTTGGTTTGATTCCCGGGTGAGGCAAGCGAATTTCAGAATATCTTTGAATGCAGTTTTTTTTCTTTTAAAAAATAAAGGAATGTTTCCTTTCAGTAAAATGAGCTAACTAAAGGATTTAAGGTGGTTCCCCTCCAAGGCTCTTTCATTTTTTCCACCCTGTATATGCGGGAGGGGAAGATGCATGTTTTTCACATCAATAGGGCTTAACTAAAATGTGTCGATACCGCAATATCGATAAATTTCAGAATTTATCATTATCACAAGGTAGAAGGAGGAAGGAAGATCGCTAAAGGTATAAAAAATCAAAACATTATATACTATTAAATATCGTACTAATATATCGTATCGTAATAATAAACTAATTTGCTCATAACGTACCACAAGTGCTTACAAATTATGAAGAAACATATTTTTTTCCTCCAATTTCGATGATTTCTTTTTTGCAATTGAATATATTCCCCTAATAAAGTACTTAGTTAAAAGACAGCAGTACTTTTACAAACAGCCTGTCCACACCACCTTAACCTTGCAACATAAATAATATCTGTAATAATAACGTACAATAGACATAAAGTATCATAATTTTTCACAAACATGTTATTCGCTGTCACTTAAATTTATCGATGCACGACCACTACACACTATGTAATGTAACATCACTACATGGTTTATCGGCGAGAAGTCGGATTTATCGCTTTTATTTATCGGACTCGATGTTGGCAAACAAATCTGATGTTTACATTATAATAAAATATACGAATTTGTGTTGAAATATAATTAAATAGAAGTAATATGATAAGAATTTACTTTGTAACACCATCTTTTTGCAAGTTTGATGTCCCAGACCTCCTTTTACAGCAGAAAACTGAACAATTCGGCATTTTTATTATACGGCCTAGTACGGCATTCACTCGCGTGTCTCGACTCGGTCTAGCTAGAAATCCGAGCGCAACTACTATTATTAGATGCGTATGCCCACTTGGGCTTGTACTTTGGCAGAGGAGAACGCAGCGTATGGCTACTCCCTACCGTAGGTCCGCGTTGCTTTAAGGGTGTAACACAACGATATTTGCTGTAACATACAAACAGAAGGACAGGCGACTGGCGGACAATGGAGTCGCACCATAGTTACTTTGTAAACGGAACCCTAAAATAATACCGGAAAAGACGCATTGGTAACATTTCTAATTTTTCCATTTTCTCTTATTTATATTGAAATTGAAACGTTAAAATAAATAAGATGGTGTGAGGTCTTATTTTCTGATGTTTATTTCTTGTTTGAACAGGTCTAGGGTCTTGGACGCCTACAGGAATCCAATTATAAATACATTAAGTTCTGCCAATATAATTTATTAAGGGGCAGGTAGTCGCCAACGACCTTGAGTTAACTCGTGTTTTTACAAATATCGACAGAAACTATATTGTAATAACGTTCATATCAGCGCGCACTGCATTACGCAGAATCGCAGAATCTGCTGACGGCGCAAATTAAATGAAAATACTACTTTTCATATGGACGCGATGGACGGAAAAAAAATTCCATAGATATTTTTATTTTGATTTCTAAGCGATATTTTTATTTTATTTTAGTGTAAAAATAGTTTTCAGAAATTTATTTTTTCCTTATACTTTAAATAAATAAAATAAAATCCTTTATTACAGAACTTGGTTCCATAAATTTCAAGTAAACATAATGAGAATAAATAGTTCAATAAACAAAAGTCAATTACACAATTATAATGTCAATAAATTAAAGTAACACAAAAAAATATATATATATATATATATATATATATATATAATATATATATTTTGACTAACAAATTATTGAATAATATGTAGTGTCGTCCAGTGTTGGTTGGTAGGACACCCACACCTACCACGCACCGCTTTCAGGATGGTATTATGGCTGCCGCACACTCTATGCATGAGAGAAGCTACTTTTTTGCGCATGATTCGATAAAAATCGATAGTTCGCGCCTCATCAAACATGCCGGGCGTATAACAAAAATAACATATTATAAAAATTAAATAACAGTTTTTTTTTTATTAATTTTTAAACATATCATTTAAGACAAATATCGTTATCAAAAAGAGTAATTTTTGGATGACACTGGAAGAGGGCACCTTAAACAAGGCGCTCGAGAATTGCCTTTGATTTGAACTTGTAACGGTTTGGCAAGCAAATTCAGAGGTCACTGAGTACAATTTTAATCTTGTGTTTTGTTTGATAGTCGTCGGCACAAAGTTATAGGTGTGAGAGTAGATTATAGACCAAATTATTAGAAAAACAGAGTAATGGGTATGACAAAAAAAAATGGAATTCCCACATTATTATAAATATAATAAACAGCTGATCGGGTAAATTTTATTTCAAAAAAAGTTGCGAATTTCGCTGAACTCTAAGCAAAAGTTGTTTATATATACTATAAACTAGTACTATCTAAGTACTACCTGTGTTTTGAGTTCCGTTTACTAATAATATATAACATAAAATAAATAAATATATATATGGGTGATTGGTAATTCGACCTATTCCTTTAAAGGGGTTATACTAGGGTTCATTTCCAACAAATAATGCCTATCAACAAGGGTTCGAAAATGATAATTTTTTTCATGTGAAACACGTCAGTATTTCAAAAATTACAAAATAAAAAAGTTTTCTTTCCACTTAAGACCTTTTAATTCTGAGATAATGGGAATTCAGGGCACGTATTTTTTTTTATAAATGATCACTCATCTATCATTGATCAGAAATATAATAAATAAGTGCTGATAGAGGAATAGTTATTTTTAAATTATTAATTTTTGGTTATTAGTCTTAAAGTTTGAAAAATAATATAAAAACATTCGTAACTCGGAGACCATTCATTTTCGACACCTAGTTGATAGGACTTAATTCGTTGGAAATAATCTCTAGTATAACCCCTTTCAAGGAATAGGTCGAATTACCAATCACCTATACATATATATATATACTATAACAAAAATACTTCCAGAAATTTACATGACATTTGGTACCTACAGGATATCCACTAACTGGAAAACCAGACTGGTTTAAACCAGAGGTCGGGTTTAAACCTAGGTGGAAACCCATCTAGCACACAATCTTCTGCACTAAGGGTTTTCTGTTTTTTTTTGGCGCTTGCGCCTCTATGTTCCTCTATGGTACCGACTAGCCTTCAGCCTCAGATATTATCTGAGGCTTCAGCGATAGAGTATTGGGTTGAAGAACTTGGTTGGCCTAAGCAAAACTAATTTGTTGTAGTAGTAGGTAGCAGTGGCGTGCACAGAACTTTTTGCTGGAAAAGCAAACAATTGGTCAAGAACAACAATAAAAAAAAATATGAAAAAATTTAAATACCACTTTGAAAAAATAGTACATTGTTCACCGAGGGAAGAAAGGGGAAGATTACCAACGAGGGTGTAGTTTGAGGCCCGAGGCGAAGCCAAGGGCCTCAATACACACGAGTTGGGAATCGCACTTTCTCCTGAGTGATACATAGTGCTTTATACTACACCTGCGAGGAAATAGTATCATTTTACTTTTAATCAAGATACAATAAAAGAAACCGACTGACTCGCGTGCGATTGTCACTTTTTATTTCCTTCTTATTTTTTATTATGGACAGGAAAAGCAAGTGGCCAGTATCATTTTTCGAGTTTTATGTACGAGTTCGCAAAATAATACTGGCCACTTGGCCACTTGCTCATTCTTTATGTTATTAAAAAAAAAAACAGCACGTTAACAATGGATTTGCATATACTTTTTCTGCCCGCTCAAGCACGTTAACAATGAATTTTCATACACTTTTGCCGCCCGCATATTTGTATGACAGTAATGACGTATTTTCTGCATCGTTTTCAACAAAGAAAGAAGGTACTTTCCGAGCAGGTGTAGTATAAATAATATTGTATGACGCCAGGGTAGACAATGTCTACCCTAGAGTGAAAATTTCCTATACAAACTGATATTTCAATTTTTTCATATTTTTTTTATTGTTATTCTTGACCAATTGCTTGCTTTTCCAGCAAAAAGTTCTGTGCACGCCACTGGTAGGTAGTTTGGCCAGTACCATGTATACTTGATTGTAAAGTATGATGAATTCTCATAGCTTAAATTCAAGTTTTTTTGCGTTTACTTACGCCATTTTAGGACCCATAGCTTAATTTATAAAAGATTAATTTAAATTTTTTTTCAAGAGAATATACGCCATTTTAGGACATAGTTTTCATTATTTTGGTATAAAAATTAACAATTATTTTTTATGATTTTTTTAAAGAATTGTCCGATATGACGTCTCTTGAGAATTTTAGACATTATACTGATTGTGATGATTATAATTAATAATCATAAAACAAAAGTGGTCGGTCTCTGTCTGTCTACAAATCTGTCATCCATCTGTCAAATCAGTCGGAAGCAAATTATTATAAACAAAGGACACATTTCTAAACAGCCATTTTCGTTTCGAAGATTTTCGTACAAAATATTCATCATCATGAGGTTTTTTAGACCACATGTTCTAAGATAAGGCTTATTGAACCTAAATCTCGAAATGGTTTTCGAATTAACACACCTTAACATAATTTAATCTAAGCGAATTAGCTACTGGAAGTAAAAAGGCAGGCAATCCTAAAAAAAAAGTCTTGTATTATGAACGTAGTACACATGTTTTATTAAATATTGTGTTAGGTTTTTGCGAATATCTTACGTTAGAAAATTAAATAATATATTTTTCAATGCAGTTGCTCGTAAAGTTATCTTTTTTGTGTAACAAAATTATGCGGAAACCGACTCTTTATTTCACGCGTGAAATAAAACAGTACTGAAATCCTTTATTTCACGCGTGAAATAAAGTAATTTTTTAAAGTTTTTGACTCTGTGGTGCATGGTGCAAGTCATAAAATTTAAAAAATTACAAAGATGCAAGGAGGTTTTGCTGTCCAAAAAAAAACAATTATTTATAAGTATGCGCGCTCTAGCAATAATTGAATGATGATAAACACCATTCTTTATTATACTTATTTTTTTGTTGTATTTCCTCGCAAAATGCATTGAAAAATGTTGTAAGATACTTGAGCGTAAAAGGTTTTTATCCGAATGCGTGCCAATGAAAACACTCGCTGCGCTCGTGTTGGCACTTATTCGTATAAAACCTTACATTCTGCACGTGTATCTTAAATAACTATTATACGAAAGAAAATTTAGTAGGTAAATTGATAATAATAGAGAGCCCAAATTTAAGGTTAAGATGTAGTTAGTAGACTAATACACGCTAAGTTTCATTTGTCTAGCTATAATACTTTGGATTTTATTAAGGGTGCATATAAGGGTCAGATTGAGCACCTCATTTTTCATCAATCAGAACTGAACTCTTTGACGTTTCCGCTTTGAGCCGTGGCTGTTACGACCACCAAGAAACACGCGCTCACGAATAATTGAGTTTTTATTTAATAACTTGACTTCTAGATGAAACTATTAAAACATTCTTAGACGAATAAACGAAGTCATTGTTCACTTATTTTTATTGCAAATTTTATGGGACCTTTAGCACACGAAAAACTTGACATTTAGAGGTAACTTCGTATTTTTTTTTCTATCTAGCGAACTTAAAACTTTTGCGATTTTTCAAAGGTGAATAGGCTACTGGCTATACTATTTTTATTAAACCGATTGACCAAGTTACACATTATGAAATGTATATAGTCATACACATACACCCGAAGGTCCCGAAGGGTGCCAAGCGGGTCCCTATTATTAAGCCTCCGCTGTTTGTCTGTCTGTGGTGGCCTTTGATGACCTTGGGGGAATAAACCACCCCCTACTTATCTCCGAAACAAGACCGAAAAATATGAAATAAAAAACATGTTTACAGGTGATTACGTTAAAATTACAGGAAACATATAGCTGTTAAGATATTATTGGCACTCAGAGGGTGCCGACTTGTTTGCCAAGTGCTTCTATTTTAGCGGCTTGTTTTGTCGACTTAATGTTGTTATGGCATCTATATTGTTCCTAGGCGCCAAGTGGCTCACTGTAAAAAGTGGGTATCTATAAAAAAATATAATTGCAGTATGGGAAAGCACATCGGTAAATTCACGAGTTGTGTTGAGACCTGGATAACTCAGTTGGTAGAGCAATCGCCCGGTAAGCGAGAGGTCCCGGGTTCGAATCCCGGTTCAGAGCTCCTCACATCCAGATTTACTTTTCTTTCTGCGTTTCTATACTGAAATGATATAATGTTAATTTATATCTCCTTGCGATGGATAAATCGCCAAGTGTTCAAACATAGAAATTTATTTCTATCGTTGTTATTTACTATAATATTTCTAGGGTTCCATACCCGTATTGTTTGGCAGTACGGAACTCTTTGTGCGCGAGTCTAACTCGAACTTGCCGAAATTATTCTTATTCGAAAACAGCTGGCTTAGTTGTCCTAGCAACCAAACAATGATGTAGAAGATTGTCGGAACAAACGAAAAGATTATTTTTACTGCCTGTAAACATTTTCGGTTATTATTTTTGTAAGCCGATCAAAGGCATCAAACTTACATAATACGTAACTCTTGAGAAAATGTGGTTATTTTTTTAAAGAAGTTATAGCCGGAAATATCGTTAAATATAAGCGATCGCGGATCATCAGAAATAACAAATCTGTTGACTCTATCAGTTTAGCTCTTCACTTTATATACATTTATTAATGGAATATTCTAACAAAACTAATAATAGATTTGTGTGTGACTAATGGAAATAAGGTTTTTCTTTATTCAATTAATACATTATTTTAAGTCAAATACTCATCAACATGGTTATGCAGATACATTGGCCAACTGAAATTCATTTATGCAGCCAATTTCATACTGAAGACTCGATAAGTGCTCAGTATGAAGTTTTGATAACACGTTTTGGTGAAATACATCGTGCTTCCTTGGATTTATAAAAAATAATGTTATGGTATACAATATCAATAAAATTACAACCTGGGGTGTGATAAAGGCTAAGATATCAAAATAACTTGGTTACTCCATTGGAAAAAAGTGATGTCTATTCAAACACATGTTATGCAACTCTAATTTTAATTTAAAATAGCTTAAAACCTAAATAAGTGACAGAAATAGTAATAATTAGAAGAAAATTTAACATTTTGCTCGCATCAAATTAACGGAGCAATTAAGAAGCAATGAGCATTTTTCCTTGTGTCAAATTTAGTGCTAAATAAGATTCCTAGATGGCACTGTCATATAATTTAGCAACAGAATCAAAGACAAAATTTGCACAGATTCCAAACAAACCAAAAACCACTTTGACATTGATTGCTACGACATATATTTTATCTATGGTGACATGGACAGCGACATCTGGAGGAAAGCTCAGAACTAAGAAGAAAAAAAACAACGAGAAAAACGCTCATTGATTACTGGGAGCATCAAGTGTTTTTAAGTAAACTGCAGCAATAAGAAAACATTGTGTCTAATTAACTAAATTATGATTTTAATTTAAAAAAAGAAACGGGTTGTCGTGTTTTGGTGGTTTTTATTTTGGAGCGCACCAAAGGAGCCTTCCCGATTGGCGTAATCTAGATGATTATTTAGAGGGATTATGGCCCATGATTATTCTATGATTTACTATATATGACTACTGAGATAAAGCCATAATGTACGCCATGATGTACGCCATGATGTAAGCCATGATGTAACTACGCCATGATGTACGCCATGATGTAAGCCATGATGTGCCTACGCCATGATGTACGCCATGATGTACCTACACCATGATGTACGCCATGATGTACGCCGTGATGTACGCCATGATGTAAGTCATGATGTACGCCATGGTACCGACACCATGATGTACTCCATGATGTGAGCCATGATGTACCTACGCCATGACGTAAGCCAGGCGTACACTGGACAATTAGACCAAGACCCGGCATGGCGTCATAAGTAGTCGTGCCGGGGAAGTGGTTACAGGCAAATGCGTAAAACGCGCTCCACATTCCACTTCCGCAAAAATCTACGGAAGTCGGTAATGGACAAATAACAGATTTTATACATTCTCGCCGTGACTCTTGCCATAAAGAGGACAAAGTTATATGAGTAAATTTTACTCGTACGGCTTTGTCCCCTTCATAGCGAGAGTAACGGCAAGAATGAATAAAATCAATTATTTGTCCGTTACCGACTTCCGTAGATTATTGCGAAAGTCCGTTGGAAGACTGATTAACTCCTCGCCTGCAGTCACTCTCCCAGTCTCTGGGTGAACGCTCTTCATCCTCGGTCTTATCGGTCCGGTAGGTATTGGCTAAGCGTAAGCCCAAAAAAACAGAAAAAATTACCGTACTAATGGGCAAATACTTTCACTTCAACTGTTAGGTAGGCTTCAGTCGTGGCTGTCACCATCCTCATGACGAAACTATGCTGCCGAGTGCCGAGCGACTTGTCGTCCGGCATGACGTCATGCAAAGCCGTACGTAAATAAATAATAAAATATAACCAGCTGGCCACCAGCTACACAAAAAAGGATCCCTGTCTGACAACCGTAAAACGAAAAGGTACTTAAACTCAGAAAAAAAATAAGAAAAAAAAACCATGCTAAATAAATATATAATATGCCAGGTAGTTTCGTAGTATCGATTATTCGACACCAACTTCCGTAGTTTTTGCGGAAGTGCCTGGAATGAGTGATAAGCGCTTCATCTGCTTTCACTCTCCTAATTTCTGCGCAAGCGCACTTCATCCTAGGTCTCATCGACGCTTTCCATCAGGCACGGCAGTGGCAAAGCGTGGAAAAATTGTAAATAAAAAAAATTGTTATTCAAAGCTGCAAAGTTGTTATTTGGCGCGTACTTGTATTGAAACCTGAGGAAGCGAAAGATTCTAGGATTCTCTTCGCCCGTGGATCAAAAATAGAATCCTGAACGTAGCGAAAGTTTCAAAGGTACGAGACGCAAAATAACTTTGCTGCCGAGCGAAACACACAATTTTTCACCTCACTGCAGCGAGGAAAATGTTCTAGGTGCAAGACACTGGCATGTAGTAATAGAAGTACGCTGGACATGTTGTGCCATACAAAATTACAGTTCTTTTTCGTGTCGATTCAAAGTGCCCCCACCAAGCGTACCGGGAACCAAAATTGACACTGACTAATAGATAACGTCATTGTATCATCTTTTTCATTAGTTCCGCCCACTGCAGTGATCAGCGCCAAAATGGCTATAATCAATTTGCTTCATGATGGCTTCATGAAAAACAAACAAACCTTTTTCTTTTTCCGTGCAATCGTTGTGCTGGCTAGTGCGAGTGTTCTTAAAATTATACTGTACTACTGACAGTGAGCTGGTGGCAGAGAAACTTTTTTTGAATAGAATGGTTCGAATTTTAAAAAACTTTTTCACGCTAGCGGATAAAGAGAACTTTTGCGCGCAGTTTTCGAATCAACATCCAAGCAACGTCCAAGTTTGCGAAAAAAAAAATCTTGGCGTTTATTAGTCGTGAAAAAAATATTTGTAGTTTGCATCGTGAATCGAATTTTCCAGCTACACGTGCTCGACTAGAAACGAAACTTTTTTTGTATGTTTAAATAGGGCTTTCTCATATCCTTCACGAAATTTTGCCCCAATATGAACAACGTGACTTTCACAATAATGAGAAAAGCACTATACCTACATGCTTCGACCGTAATTAGACTAGGGCTTCCCTGACCTCGTCTATAAAAGTCCTCGCCCTGGAGCTCATTTACCTGGTCTCAGCAGTAATGTAATATTACCAACTGCTGATGCCGAACTTCGTAAAAATTACTTGTTCAAATATTGAAGAGGTTTTCAGATAAAATTTTCTCCAAATTTAATGCGTAGAAATTAAGAAAACAAATAAATTTCATAAGCATACAGTTGTAAGTTTTTTTAATTCCATTGTTATTTATTTTATTAGTAGCTGTTACCCGCGACTTCGTCCGCGTGGAAGAAGACAATGCGGCCACAGTGTAATTTCTCGGGAATCCCGCAGTAAAAAGTTTCCCAGTTTTTAAGTTGGATGATTAGTTATCGAACAGTGATCTCCCTTCCTTCTTTCCTTATAATTCATATTCTACTATGTGCCAAACCATGGAAAATATCAATTTCATTTATTTTGGTATATTTTATTTAAAAATATCATCAAATTTTTTTGGTGTACTAATTCCCTTTTGGCATTTAAAAGTTAGAATAATAATAAATGTCAAAATTACAACTGTGTAATTGAGTTTTTTATAAATGAACTTTTTTTTCTTATTATGTTGATTTGAAATTTATGGAACAAAGTTCTGAAATAAATGATTTTTATTTATTTATTTATTATTATTACGTCCCAAAGTGATGGGTGGTAAGCCCTATTGTCGTTTGAAGAACATATACACTCTTTTTAATACGAGTTGGGTCTCAAAATTGAGAAGCCAGTGTTCTACCGCTTGAGCTACCGTAGCTAATTACATTTAAGGCGAATGAATACGCCAACTGCAATTTGGACCTGTCTTTGAAGGCCTACTCCTCCCACACGGGTGGTCCAAAAAATTTCATAAAAATATATGATAGGCATTATAGAGTCAAAAATAAATTTAAAATTTCATAAACTGTTTTTCTATTGTAAGTTTTGACAAAAAAATCGAAAGTTTCACATGATTAACACAAGAATTCTCTTACTCTTTCCAAACGCCTAAAGCGATTTTAATTATTATTTCACCAAATTATGGGACATTTTTAGATCTAAAAAATTTAAGTTCAAAATTTTTTTTTCGTTCATGGCGTCCATGTGAAAAGTATTATTTTCTCCTATTTTGCGCTAGCCAGAGACGCTGTGGTTGTCGTAACAGCCACTTTTCAAGGCACGCTGAAATGAACATTATTTCAATGTCGTTTCCGTTGATATTTGTACAGACACACATCGAGTTGATTATTTAGCGTGGTCATACGCCTTAAGCCGGGTTTTCAGCGCATTCATAAAAATGTCTGCACAGAATTATTGTTTCACTTCACACTTTTGTTGATAGGCCATGTCTCCTGCATGATTATCAGCAAAAATGTGAATCAAAACAAAACAAAACAAAAAACGCGACAAAACACGCGCTGAAGACCCGGCTTAACTCGATTCACGCGGTAATAATACTAATAATGTGACTTGCTAAGCAACTCGCACTTAGCTCTCAGAATGTACATAAAACGTGCTCTGTGTGGTCGGCGCCTAATCACTCTGTCAAACCTTTCCAAAGAAATGTACTGCAAATCATTAGTTTGAGAAATATCTGAATCAAATATGCATGAACCTTAAAGCGAGGGTATTTAGAGACATCTGTGCTGCTCCATGGACGAACTTGTTCGTCCGTGGCTGCTCCAACGCTTTCATTTTACACTTGTTCAAACAAACCCAACGTAGAATCTATATAATCTTACAAAAACATACAAAATAAAAATTTGTGCATTTTTAAGGGGTAGGTAGGCGCCAACGACCTTGAGTCCTGTGTCGGTAGAAATAATATCGACAGAAACAATATTGAAATAACGTTCATATAAGAGCGCACTGCATTATGACGTCGCTGACAGTGGCGTAGCTATCATAGGGCCAGCTGGTGCGGTGCACCAGGGCCCCGGAGCTCAGGGGGCCCTCCAACCTTAGCTTTGAAAAGAGCGGGTCAGCCAATTCGCCAGCTCCTGAAGCTAGAAAACCTCGACCCTGCTCACAAGATGTTTTTATTTTGATTTTTTGATTTTAAGTGAACATCAACAATCAGAGAACTCCAGATCTAAGACTTTCAACACATTCGCCAAGCGTCCTCGATAAGCATGTGCTATTTGTTATTGCTATTTGGAAGTTTGGTTGAGTACATACATTGCATCAGCGATAAGCTCATTAGCTCACGTGCTTGAAGGTCGTGAGAACAATTCGACAATTCCACCCGTAAACTCTTATTTAAGTTTTCATCCGCTCTTACTTTGCATCTGTTCTCATTTATATTATTCATTGCGATATTTTCAACTTTATGGGATGCACTGTACTAGTTGACGCTTGGTGTGTCTCTGACTGTTGTAACTCGTAATTCCCTACTACCAGCCTTATTTCATCGAGTATTACCTATTACCACTAATCCTGTTATTCCTATTCCGTGCATTCATCCATCTGGCACCATATTTTGCTAGAACACATTTTCGCTAAAAAAAATCCGTAAAAAAACCGTGAAAGAGGGGGTGAGGGTCCGATTTTTTCTCTATGCACCGGGGCCTTTGCCTACCTAGCTACGCCACCGGTCGCTGAGTCTTCGGATGAGTCTTTCGAAAATAATACTCTTCACATGGACGCGATGGACAGAAAAAAATATTTTTTCTAAGCAATATTTTCCTTGTATTTTAGTGCAAGAACCATACAGTAGTTTCAAAGAAATAACCAATTTTACTTAATTTTAGTCTTAAAACAGCTTGATTTTGAACAATATTTTGATGCTGTTTCTTATACGCGAGAATAATTTCCTGAAATAAAGTAGTTTTTTATTGTTTGACTACCAATATACATTTTTTTTATCAATAGAGGCGTTTTCGGATGACGCTGGGAAGATGCATTAACCTTAAGGCGAGGGGATTTAAGAAATCTGTGCTGCTACAAAGCTTTCATTTTACTATTGTCTGCTTTTATCTATCCTCCTCAGTACAAGTGGGCCGTTAAAAAATCCCGATTTCAATTCGTTTTTATTTATTACTAGCTTTTGCCCGCACCTTCGCCTGCAGAAATTTAGTTTTTGTAAAGATATCGAATCTGTCAATATCTTTCAGATCCATAATTACATAAAACGTATTTATTTCGGCTCGGGCTTGAACGAAACTATTTATTGTTCTCTGAATTTATCCTCTGCTAAAGTGTCTTCCCGAAGGCCAAGCCACGTTTCCGAACAAAACTTTTTCTTGTTCTCTGAATAGATCCTCTGCTTAAGCACACCCCCGACACTTCATAGTCCACGCTCAAGTTATTTACCTACACTCTCACGCGCGCATCTGGCTTGTCCGCACACGCTTGTGTGTGTGCGTGAGCTAGTCTAGGGCTGGCAGCAAGCGTGTGAGCGTCGTCAATCGAGAAGGACAACATTTATAGTCAGCAACTTATATGATTCTCTTCCTAAATTTTAGCGTGGTTAATCCCTAGGTCCTAGTTCTGGTTCCCCATGGATAAATTTGTATTAAAAATATATATATCGTCATGACCTGAATGCGCGAGAGGGTGTCAGAGGTGTTCCGAGTGTGAACTTTGAAATGCAAGTCACAGTCCACACTCGGTACACCAGCGTTTCACCTACAAATATTACGTCCCAACGTGGTGGGAGGTGAGCCCTATCGCCGTAAGTACTTTATGCACAAACACACGATTTTTAGGACATACGGGTTTCCTCACTATGTTTTCCTTTACCGTTCAGAAAGTGGGAAGTACTTACCTATAAGCAAATACGATGCGCATTATGTAAATTCCGAAAAACTCATTGGTGCATGCCCAACCTGGATCTCAAGATTGAGAGGCCAGCGTTCTACCCCTGAGTTATCGCCGCTTTTTTATAACTTTAAAAATAAATTAACATAAAATAAAATGGCTTAGTTCATCGGAAGGAAGGAAATTTGAAAAATCTCCGTTCTTTATTGGTTGCTCCGTTTTCTAGGCATTCATATAAGTATACCACAATAACGAACCATATTGATTAAAAATCAGTATCGTAATAAAACAAAACAAGATTTATACTTGCGATTGTCGGCACTTGATGTAACATAAAAAGCATCTCGATTTTGAACACAAACACTTGTACTATTTGTTTTAAAACATAAAACAAACGTTATGAAACAAATAGTAGGTACAAGTGTTTGTGTTCAAAATCAAGAAAACAAAACAAAATACGCGCACAGCAAACGAGTGCTACTCGAGCTCTGCCTGCCTCCAGATTTCCACTAACTTGCGGGGGACCGCGGGGGACGTTAAATTCGCGCGGGGAGGTGAGTGTCGCTTCTTTACGTAGTAATACTTTATATTCTCTGGCTTAAGTATCTTTCGCAAAGCCGAAGGTCCAGCCGCGCTTCCAAACGAAATTAATTGTTGATCTCAGAATTGATTCTCATGTAAAGTGTCTTTGGCGAGGTTAAAAGCCGAACTGCATTTCTGAAGGAAAGTTTTTCTTGATTTCTTGTATCATTCTCAGGTAAAGTGTCTTAAGCGAGGCTGAAGGCCGAGCTGCGTTTCCGAACGAATATTAAATCTTGTTCTCTTGTTCTCTGAATTAACCTTCTGCTAAAGTGTGCCGAACGAAAAGCCGCGTTTCTGAACAAAACTATTTTTTGTTATCTGAATTGATCCTCTGCTAAAGTGTCTTTTGCGAGGCCGAAGGCCGAGCTACGTACGAAACAAAAATATTTCTTATCTGATTCTCAAATAAAGGGCCTTTGGTGAGGCCGAATTTCGAGCCGCGTTTCCGAACGAAACTAATGTTAGTCAGGATTTCTCTTTTTTATTTTACTCCCTTAGAAGCCAATTTTACAAAAACGCTGATGCAAGACATTTTTTATTTGTAACCAATGGGCTAAATACCAATTTTAATGGTTTTAAAAACAAAACAAACTTATTTCCTATACAAAATTTCATTCCCTATTTTACCCCCTTATTGGTAAAAGTTCACCTAAGTCAGGACTTTTATTTTACCACGATAGACGATTTTTAAAAAAATTTCCTTTGTAACGAATAGGCGAAATACCAATTTTTATAGTTTTAACTACGAAACAAACTTATTTCTCAACCAAAATTTCATCCCCTATTTTACCCTCGTAGGGATTGAATTTTTAAAAATCCGCCTTTGATTCTGATCACGTTAACTATAGACAAAAAACTTTGCAAAAAAAAGCAAAATTTCGAGCTTTATAGCAGAAACACAGAAGTTCAGCACTCTAGAAAAGTATAATGGCCTTGAAAAAGAAATCACACGCACTATTTCGCATATTACTATACGAATCAACAAAACTTAATAAAAAAATTAAAAAATCCCTTAGAAAAAAGAAAATCATTGTTTATACCGATAATACTCGTATTTATAATAATAAAGGATTATCCTGTAAACACATAAAAAATATAAAAATAAGCAACAAATAGGCGCCTTTACAAACTCACCTAACATTTTAACGACTCTCCTTGTAGACTGGCTGTGTCTTCTGGTGATCTTATTGCCTGCCCTTCCACCTCTCTCAAAGTCTTTGTGCACTCTACCCTTGCTAGTTTCATTCAGTCTTAACCCAATTAAAAAATACAACACCGTTATCAACACTATAGGCGCCAGAAAGAACACGAACGTTGAAATTTCAAACGAGTGTTCTATTATCACTCTTGTCTGTAAGCACATAATCACACCTTTGTGAGACTTCAGTCCAAATTGTAGAGCCTGTGGCAGCGCCAGGGCAAAAGCCACAATCCACAGAAAAATCACATGCTTCGTTGCTCTTGACAGCTTTGACATCTTATGAGACTGGAAAGGATGACATATCGCCAAATACCTCTCTATTGTAAACAATGTTATCGTCAAAATACTTGCATTCGTTGATGTTTCCGCCGCTAAGCCCCTTATCAGACAAAATGCTGCCCCAAATACATAAGGCCATTTCGACCAAATAGAGTACATTTCTTGAGGCATCCCACTTATTAGTAAAAGTAAGTCCGATATCGCTAAGCTAAATAAGTAGTAATTCGTTGCTGTGTGCATCGATTTGTTCCTAATTATCACTATACATGTAAATATATTCCCTACCAACCCTGTTACAAAAATCATTGCATAGATTACTGTTATTGGTATAACTATGAATAAGGAATCTCTTTGGGGACCAAAGATTACGGTGGGATCCACTGAGCTCTCGAGCGTCTTGTTCGGATCGAAAAGAATTCCATTATTGCCTATCGTGTAGTTGTCTGATAGCATTTTATTTCTTAAATCATTTTGTTTCTTTCATATTATTTTATTTCTTGTTTCTTATCATTTTGATTCTTTCATTAACAGTTTGGGTTTTATAAATATTGATTGTCTCATCCCAGCTTCAAACTTTCCGTTCGGTGTATTATCTGAAACAATGAAAAAATATATTAATTTATACACAAAATACATGTTATTGCCACGAAATATCGCACATGAAATCAAAAGTTCCACTGTCACAAAAAACCATTATTCACAGTACCTAATTTAAACTTCAGAAAAGATGATACCAAAATGATTGCTTATAAACATGTCAAGAGATATGAGTTGTTCTATGCCAAATAATTATCTCGATAACGAAAACTAATAATTTTCAAGTGGTAATTCACAATTATTGGAACGAAGTTCCTTATCGCACGTTATACTCCTGTCGCTTGGCAGATGAAGGATATGGTAATATTTCGACCGTTACATTTTCATCGTATCGCTTTCATACATTTATTTATCGCTAACGCTTCTTTCCGCGTTTCATAGTACGAGATGGAGTGAGTGACGTGTCGAGTTGAAATATGATGCAATCAGATTTCCACGTTGAAATTTGAAATATTTAAAAAATATAAATTACTGAGCTCTTGAATAGCTGGCTGCTTGTTATGATTTTGCGACTTTTTATGAACTGCGAACGCACAATATCTTTTCTTCTTATATCGATTGTGGGATATGTGTTTACTAGCTTATGCCTATGTATATGTGTATTACTGCAGTATAGATGCTATATAAAGAAAGTATATATAGATATAGATAGTATACTTTGCAAGAGTGTTCGCAAGAATAGCCGCTGATGGGCAACGGAAGCAATGCCCAGTACAACATTCCGGATATGACAATTTCAAATAGATAGCAATCACCTTTGGCATAGCAACGATTTTGTATTTTCTCATTACCTGCGAAGTACATGTCTTATTTTTTTAATTTACAAAATATCGGTCTGGTATAACATCTGTGGAACGTAAAGCTATGTACTTGTATACCACTTCAGCTGATTCTTCACGGATGACGAAAGTAATGAGAAAAATATATGAATCCAATAAAATACATTTTTTTTTTTGCGTTACTTCGTTTGTGTTCAGCCAGTAAACTCTTTGCACTTCAATAAAATCTCTTTGAACATTCGAATCGCTTAAACGTGACAAAACCGCATTCTATATTCAAATAACACGACAGTTATGGAAAATCCATATTATGAAGAATTTGTCTATTGTTGTACTCATAGATGTTGAAGTGTACTACATTCTTTGCCGTAGATTCACTCTTGCGAATTCAAGTTTAGGAAAAATTTAAACTGTTAAGCTTACAGTGAGTCTTCTTAAAACAAGATGCTGGCGGAACTAATGTGCGAAGACACGTTTAAGGCGATTACCATCGCCAAATTAGCAGCTTGATATTTGTCAGTACGAATATCAACGGAAACGACATTGAAATAACGTTCATATCAGCACACAATGCATAGTGGCTGTTACGACGCTCACTGCGTCCTTGAAAGGGCGAAATAGGAGAAAATTATACTTTTCACTTGGACGTGATTGTTCGATTGAATAATCCTATGTTACGTTTATAGCTATCAAGTTTATCTATTTATCAAAGCATAAATGAATTCAATCGGCCCAGCCACTTAGGAGCAGTAGGAAATTTAAGTCAAAAAACACCATTTAGTTAATACATTTTTTCATGTAGAAGTTTTGGTGGTATGAAATAGAAAAATGTTGCATATGTTGTCTAAGAGCTGATTATTCATAATACATTTTTTCATTATTTTTGGTTTGGCCGTAAACGAGGAGTAGGCTTTAGAAAGTACCCATTTGGCGATAGTAAGGCCCTTAAGACTGCACATAAGCCTAGAGCATGAACAACGCCAGACTTTCCAGGATTCGTTTGAAGAAATTCGGACTCTCCTTGTATTGAAAAAAAAAATTTAATTCATTGATCTAATTTTATCCAGGGATTCTACTTATAAACAATGTATGAAGATTTACACTTTCGTCAAAAAAAAAAATACCTATATATTTGTCGCCGTCTTATTTTTGGTTTTCAAACGTTCGTTTTAAGAACGCGGTTAAGAGATCAACTTGATTTTTTTAAAAGGGTAGTGGAGATATGAAGGGATTCTAATTAAATTCAATATATTTTTCCCTACAAAATATTTCAGTATTAGCTAAAAACACACCAATTTGTTGTTTCGCTGCGTGATCATTAGTATTACGCGTCCAAGACAAAGAAGCCTATGAGCCAACATATAATCACCTCTATCAAAAGCTAATAAAGTCTTTGCCATTGGACTTATTATGCTGGAAGAGTAATAAAAAACTTGCTAGGATAGGCCATCCTCTTAAGGAAGCCATATGAAACGGCATTGAATAGAATTGAAATTGCTGGCGTGATAACACGACAGATATGGATTTTCACATTAATATTGCAGGTCGCTGATGGCTTGATTTTCACATCTACTAGAAGTTCGATTTATCTCGAACAAGGTTCTTTAAATTATGATCGTATGACAGTCTTGTTTGACAAAAAATATTATTTTAAGTTAAACTATAAAAACCAATTTCATTTTTAGGAAATTATTCTCGCGTATTAGAAACAAAATATTGCTCAAAGTGAAGCCGCTTTTAGACTAAAAATAAGTAAGTTCAAGGAATTACAAGGAAGATATTGCTTAGAAAGATTATCTATGGAATTTTTTCTGTCAATTGCGTCCATGTGAAATAGTATATTTCGTGACGAGTATAAAATGGCGGATTTCCTTACCCGAGGAATGAAGCTAGTTAAGCTAGTAGCCTTCGGCTCACGTCGAAAGCTTATATTCCGAGGGTAAGAAAATTATTTATGTATTTAAATATTTAATTTTTCCTTAAAAATTTAATGTATATGATGACTTTGCAAAGCACGTCACGGTTTTTATACGTAGTATCCTTCTATAATTTGTGGTTTTTACCTTTTTTTCAGGCTTCGGCCGGTGGCTTTTATTTGTGGCCAGTATTATTTTGCGAAAAAAGAGTGTCAGACGTGATATAATCGATTATATCGTGAATCGGAACGCAGGGAATTTCGGTTGTAAGGACAAACAAAGGACGTCAAAAAGAACCTAATTTAGCATGAAATTAAGACAAACGTCAAAAAGAACCTAATTTTGCAATAAATAAAATTTCAATACGATATTTCAAACTGATTACTTTATTATTATTTTCTCCTATATTGCGTTATACGAAGACCCAGCGATTTCCCATAGTTTAATTTATAAATTTTTAAAATTTTTTTTTCACAGAATATACGCCAATTTAGGACATAGTTTTCATAATTTTGGTATATAAATTAACCATTATTTTTTATGATTTTTTAAAGAATTGTCAGATGACCTGCCCCCCTATTGTGTATCTTTAGTTGCCAACTGCACGAGGTGCCTATTATCAAAAACATAGCTAAAAACTGAAATTTCAAAATTGCCTTTAGTGGGTATTGAACTATTAACAATCTGTGTCGTCACTTCAAGTGCGAAAATATCCTTAGGACATCGGAATTCGATAGTATATCTATGTTTTTGATGATAGACACCCAGTCCAGAAGGCAACTAGAGATACACAATAGGCCCGCTGGTCACTTGAGAATTTTTGACATGTTACTGATTATGATGTGTGATTGCTTATAAAAAAAGTGGTCTGTCTCTGTCTGTCTACTCATCTGTCATCTAGCTGTCAAATTAGTCTGAAGCAAATTGTTATTACTTTATCTTGAAAGCAAAGGACACATTTCTAAACAGCTATTACTCAAGTGACATCACACGAAGGCAAATGGAAGTTGAAGCCTTTTCGTAAAAATATTCATCATCATCAACATAATTTAATCTATGCCAATTTGCGGTGATACGAACGTTATCTCAGTATAGTTTCTGTCGATATTTGTACCGACACAGGTCGACTCAAGGTCGTTGGCGGCTACCTGCCCCTTAACCGGTAGATTTTATTAGCCACAATCGTGCGGTCGGAATCAATAACTCTACTGGTTAATCTTAGGTCTTAGCGACGCTTTTAGTGGATAGTGGCCAACCGTAAGCTCTTCGAGTATTTAAAAAAGCTCATAGCTATTTCGTAAGCCACGCATTGATCACACTTATCTTTTTATGAGTATGAATAAGCCGATATCGACCATTCATCATTATTATCTTTGTTATTACTCTGATTATGGAGAATTGATGGACTCACATGAACAGTTTTGACATTATTTTCTTTGCCTGAACATGTTGAATGTGAACTTTTGCAGGTAGTTGTTTTTTTTATTATTTTATTTTATTTATTACACTTTTTGTACCTTTACAAACATAATTTACAACACACTTTCACATAAAAGACAGACATTGTGTACAAAGGCGGCACTTTTTGCTAATAGCAATATCTTCCAGGAAACCTTTGGGTGGAATGAAAAGGTTGATCGAAGTTGTTGAAGAAATGCCACATCGTTATTTAATCATGTATTTATTGTTGGAAACAATTATCTATATTATGCATTTAATATTGTGTTTAATGGTGTCACGTAACAGTTTTAAGGGGTTCCGTACCCGAGGGGTGCCAAACGAGACCCTATTACTAAGCCTCTCTGTCCGTCTGTCTGTCCGTCTGTCACAGTGGGTCTACGGCTTCAGCCGTTATAGGTAGCCAGTTGAAACTTTCACACAATACGTGTTGTTATAGCTTCTACCAGGTGGTAGAGTTGATGCCGGGCTCGACTGTGGAGGTACCACCATCTTACTTGGAGACCCCCTCGAAGTACTTCGGGGGAGAGTAAGAAGACAGCTCATAGGCAAAAAACCAAGAGGCCCACCATGACTGGGACCGATGGATGGCGGTATATCCATCCCTAATAGCCGGGCCTTATATGGAACAGACTGCGGTGACGGACAGCGGCGTCACTGGTGTGAGGGTTCCGGCACCGTGCTCACCAACCCGCCTGCCCAGCGTGTGCGAGTATGGGCAATTCTTCCAGGATGACCACCGGGAGTGGCAAAGTCCTGGAAAGGCTTATGTCCAGCAGTGGACGAACTAGGCTGATAGATGGATGGATGAAGCGTAACTGCGTCGACATGAGAGGCCGTGATGGCCCAAATGATCGACGCTGACGCCACACAATCGGCTATTTAATACTTACAATTTGATGTGCATGTGTTTCAATGAAATAATAGGTCTTTACATATGAAATTGCAAAAATTTTCTTACAGATTCATGAGTTCATAATTCCTGTAATTTAATAGCTATTTTATCAAGAATCAGAATATTCTATTCCAGGGTACATTTGTAATTCAACATCATATGTAACTGTTTTTATTTAATTCAATAAACCTATTTGTATTTGTATTTGTATTTGTACTTTGATCTTTGAGATATTTTTTTCGGCTCGATTTTCATGTATAATGAAAAATAGTTTAACAACATTTTTAAATCGATATCGGGTTTTGGGTCAACATTTTACACAACATATCAAAATTTCAGTTCTCTATCTCATTCCGTCTAAGAGACAGGAACCCATGACATATGGACGGACAGACAGACAGACTGACGGACAGGGAAGTGACATTAATAGGGCTCCGTTTTGCGCTTTGGATACGGAACCCTAAAAAAGGAAGTATTACATCTTCAAATTAAAATTCAAATAGTTTATTTAGCAATTTATTTAGGTATATATGTATAATACACTTTTTACAAGTCAAATCTTATGTTATAAAAAACATATGTAATAATAGTAGTTTATGCTACAAGGGCGCAAAGGAATAAATTACGAGGACGATTTAAAACACGAGCGTAGCGAGTGTTTTAAACGTAACCGAGTAATTTATTGCTTTTACGCCCGTGTATCATACTACATTTTTCAATGCATAGTGTGAGGAAATGAAAACAAATATAATCTTGTGAACTTTAAATTATAATTGGCTCAAAAGGACTGTATCCATAGCCGTTAAACGGTGTAAAAAAAGTATAACGTCTATGGTACACAGGAAAGGCTGCAGGTTAGCCAACCATTGTAAATAAATTAAAAAATATATATATTAAAGCCCTAGGGCAAAATAATCGACTTTCTGTTCGGTTTTGATGCATAAAAAGTGGGCCTTTACGAGCACATGCATTGAAAAATAATAAATATACCTGAACTAAATTAAAGGTTTATTTAATTTATGTAATAAAGCGAGAGGTACAATTCTAAAGTTTAGGACGTAGAATGTATTTATTATTTAGCTTTCAAGTATAAGCTTTCAAAGGAGGCGCCTTCTTTGTGCTAAAGCCCTTTTTAAAAGAGCGGTTATTTACATACCTACTGGGATAACGAAGTGCTTTGATGTTTTACAATATGCTATATAGTAGAATTACTTTTTACTAATAAGAATTCATGTCATTTTCAAGATTTGAAGATTTTCAAGATTCAAGATCAAAGACAGCAGCTGTAGCTCAGGGGTAGAACGCTGGCCTCTCAATGTTGAGATCCAGGTCCGATTCCCGGTCAGTCATGTACCAATAAGTTTTTCGGAGTTTATGTGCATAGTATTTGTCTTACTTTACTTACCACTTGCTGTACGGTGAAGGTAAACCTTCTGTTAACTTGTTATTCTTAATTTTCAACTTATACGGATTTACCTAACGATTTTCCTTTACAAATTTTCATCCCCTATTTTACCGGTTACCGGTTATCGGATCCTAGTACTAAGATATACTTTTTGGAGTTTTTTTGTGCTATTTCTACCTAATTATTGTATTATGTAAAATGTATTAAAAAATAAAAAAAAAACCTCCTTAGGAGATGATTTTCCAAAAACCTTACTTCTATCGGTTTACTGACAATTTTCATAGTTGTTACTAATGAATTTCCCGTACAAATTTTCATCCTCTAGCTCCTTAGGGGATGATTGTCTAAAAACTCAATATTTCTTATTTTTATCCGAAATGCTTAAAACCAATTTTCATAATGTAGCTGCAAAAATAACGATGTTCCCATACAAACTTTCATCCCCTCTTTTACCCTTTTTTAGGAATCTAAAAACGCTGAAATATATAATTCTTTATTTCTACTTTATTTCTATATAATTCTTTATTTTACTTCTAATTCTTTATTTTAACTACAAAAAAATATATTATGTCCTATACAAACTTTTATTTCCCGTTAGGTGTTGAATTTAGAAAATACTTGGCTTATTCCTCGTCCCGCTTTGGATAAATCATATTATGATTCCGTTCTAATGCCGTCCCTTTTGCACGCGTGAAAAAACTCTGACTCCATTCTACTTTCAAATAATTTTGTTATTTACCCAAGTCGACCTTTTCAGATCCTCTGGTCTACATTATAAAGAGAACCTCTGTGCAAAATTTTAGCTCTCTATGTCCAAGGGCTGAGCGTTGTTGATGAGTCCGTGAGTGAGTGGGTCAGAACTTCTTATGATTACTAAAATGTCATTGTTATGACCTGCCTAGGCATATGATAATTATGTTAAAACTACAGGGGCCACCTTGTGCCGCTCCGCTCCCAAAATTTATTTACATTTCAACCTAACATGCTCCTCCTTGCTCATTGCGTGGCAGCTACTTTTGACTCTTTGTTGAAAGACCTTCGATTTTATACTTTATACTTCAATTCTATAAACAATAAAAATACATAATCAATTAAAGTAAAGTAAAAATAAAAGTAAAAATGTATCTATTATAAAAAGCGCACAATAGATTATCCTTATATACATTAAAACAACATAAATACTAAGGTAAGTCTTAACCAATAAGGATAGCCGTTGGCATCTATGCTAGTGTGTAGCACTCTACAATAGATACCACCGTCTCCCGACATATAACATATTTTTTATTGAGGCTTAGCTCATAAGGATAAACAATTTGGAAATCTTAGGAACCAAACACATTAAAAAGAGAGAACTGCCTATTTAAGTAATTTAATATTACAATGGAAGTGAAGGTTGGGTTAGATGTCTAGGGGGAGAATAAATTTACTGGAATTTTGGGAGTAGGTATGTGAATAATAAATAATATTATACTTATGTGATAGATTTGAGCAAATCTTCCGTGTCTTTGTAAGTCATATCAAGAAACCACTTTGAAATAACGGATTTGCAGAGATGAAGTTTTTTTGGGTAGATATTGAGAACATTGTAGATTTAATTGATGGTTCTTGATGGACCTCCATTATTGCAATGAATAATCTTACTTGTACTAATATTTCTACGGTATTTATTCCTTTTAGCAACCGGTTTCATCTAACACATTTTCAAGCACTAGATCTTATGGATAAGAAGTAATTCCTAAATTTTTGGTTTAGATTTGATCCAGAAATTACTTCCTGAAAATGTTAGACGAAACTGGTGGCAAGAGGAATAAATACCCTGGAACTACAGTACAAGTAAGATTTTTAAACACATATGCGCTTTCTTTTCCATTGTTGTTTTCTTAAATGAATTCACCCAAGAACTCAATCTCGCAAGTGACAAAATAACGTTGTTTGTTATTGTTTCTAGTTGATTATACTTTCATAAACAGTTCATCTCACTCAAATCAATGTAAATGGTTTCACATTACAATATTCTATCGTTTTCTTACAATAATGCATGAAAATTGGATTCAAATAGTGTCCAATGTTTCGATTATCAATGACCAAAAAAAAAAAGATTTATGGATATATGTAGATATAAATATCAGTGTTGTTATAGATTCATTTTCAAAACAATAACATTAAAAGGAGTCTTTTTATTATTTTCTTTTTATTATGTATGTATACTCACGCTTAAACATACGACTAAAAATAATTTTAGTGAGACCAGAGCCCGTAGCATAGTGTTTAAGGCGATACCAAAAAAAAAATGGGGTTTTTTGAAATCCATTTACTCCACTATAACGTCATCTACGTCATTATTTTTGGGTAAATGTTTATTAAGTATTTGATTAAGATTCTCACTGAAGGAGAACGCGATTGGATGAGATTTTCTCGATAGAATTTAATTCCGAAAAAACCTGTAAATTGTTTTATTTTTTCCTGTAATTCTGAAATCCTAACTAATTTCATTGTGAAAATGCATTTAAAATGTGGATCTTATGTATTTGTAAAGTCTCCTTGAAAATCTTTTTGAAAACATAGCTCAGTACATTTTATATTAATAAAAAACCGACATTTTGCTACTTTTCTACGAATCCCTCCCACTCGCATTGAGGGTTTTTTCGCATATGGAGTAACAGGGACGCTTAAACCGACGCCACTAGTTGAATCACAAGTGCAAGAAGCATGACGTACTGTTTAATCGCAAAAACATCGTGTCAACACTACCTATGCTACGGGCACCGAAACGGATAAAGCTATCCACTCGAAATTTTAATTAGGTAAAGGTACTTTTCTGAAAAAGAACAAGTGTGTACTTAGGTTCAGACTTGTATATGGACGAGTGCTTGCTCTGTGGTTTTTTTGAAATCTTGTGCGATCATTTGCAATTCATTTCGAAGCTGGATTCGTGCTGGGGGCTCGGTTGGTGATCATTGAACCTTGTTCCTGGGGCCGTATTTTTGGGTCGTTCGAATTCGGTTCGCGTGCGAGAGTGTACCTGTCTCATCTTGCAAATGACAAGTTCTGATGTGCAACGTGGGATGGGTGTGTGCTTTCGCGCGTGGGTTGGGAACGAGCGATTCAAAAGTGCGGCTCCTGGTCCCTGGCCGGGTCTCCGGTGTGGGTTCGGGCGGCTGATTGGATTTTACCTTGTATAATATATATTTTACCTATCATTTTAATCGTAAATATATTGCTACATAAATTAAATAAACCTTTAATTTAGTTCATGTACATTTATTATTTTATTACATATATTTTCTTAATTAGATTAAATTTGACGTGTAAAAAGTGTATATATCTATACCTACTTTGCAAAATAAACTATTTGAATTTGAATTTGAATTTGCTTATACTTTAATTTTACGCTTGTCCGAAAAGTCCTACACAGTACACACACACGGCAATGAAAAAAGGTTCCCGAAGCGTTAGAATTTGTTAAACATTAATAAATATTTATTTATGTCATTAAAAGACTACGTAACTAAGTATTTTCTTCTAAAACCATGAAGCATGAAAAATTGTAGCTTGTTACAGAAATGACAGTGCAATTTCACACTTAACAAGCGAGGGTAAACAAAGACAATTACGAGCATAAAATGAAAATTTTATTATCATGGAGCACCTTATTATTATTTTCATTTTGACCTACTTTTAGGTTTTAATGACTTACCTACTTACATTTTTGTATTTGTTACGGGTTATGTTTGAAAAATGGGTAAAACTTTGTTTAGCCGATTCAGATTATATGTTTTTATAGCGAAATCATTTATTATATATGTTAGAGGAAAGTTACCAAATATATGGAATACCACGATTTCTCTAAAACTAGCACTTCAAGATGTAATTCAAAGTGATTTTTTATCTCATTCACTCACTTTAGTGTCGCACTTATTGCACGCGCTGTGTGGTTTTAGCAGGCGTTTTTTTTTCTCAAGATTTATTGGGTTCGTACTCTTTTGTTTTTTTCTGAATAAAAATCACGTATCTTTTTTAAATATTCCATAATTGGGTAGCTATTTCATAAATACCTTCTTGTCGATTTGATTTTTGAAAAATAAAAAATTGCTTATTAATATTAAAAACAAGAAACGAATACTAGATGAAGAAAAAATACATGACTGATTATAATTACTAATAAACGTCATTAGCTTTTTTTTTTTTTTTTTAAGACAAAATACATTACGAACTAGCAATAAATCAGAAACAAATTTCAAGTTAGTAACTAAATATTCCGAATATTCGGACTTTACCCAGAGCTTGGATAGTTCTAAGTTTACGTAAATCTAGTTGCACTTATTCTTCTAAAATTACCCGTGATAAATATACGTAATTATTAATATTTCGTGAAACAGTGTGCAAGTGTGAACTGTGACTTGCATTTCACATTCCACACTCGGAAACACCTCGGACTCCCCTCGGGCATTAATGTCGTGACGATATCCATCTATTCATCCATCCATCAGCCTAGGTCGTCAGGGTTTTCAGGACTTTGCCACTCTCGGCGGTCATTCTGGAAGAATTGCCCATACTCACACACGCTGGGCAGGCGGGTTGGTGAGCGCGGTCTTCGACCAAAATAAAATAAATGGACGGGCCATAGCGTACATATTTTTGAAGTCTGTAAAGTGAGCGCCGGCTCTCACTTCATCTCTGTCTCTGTCTGTTAGAAGAGTGACACGTACGCTTATTATTACATGCCATCCAAATAACTGACGAAAAAATACCTTCTTGTGCATTTACAAAGTGCAAAAAGCAAAATAAACATAAAAATAAAAATTAGGTATTGAAGTATATATCCAATTGCTTAGACTCGTTATGAGTGAGGAAACTGTAAAGACAAGGCCCGTCCATTCATTTTATTTTGGTCGAAGAGCGCGGTGCTGGAACCCTCGCACCAGTGACGCCGCTGCCCGTCTGGCAGCTGTTCCATATAAGGCCTGGCTATTAGGGATGGATACACCGCCATCCATCAGTCGCCATGCATGGTAAGCCTTCTGGTTTTTTGCCTGTGAGCTGTCTTCTTACTCTCCCCCTCAGAGCAGTTTTGGTTCCATTTGTCGACGCGTTACTTTGAGAACACGGAAAATATATGAGTCAAGATTGGAGCATCCGTATGAAACAACTGCTCTAGTCAGCCAACATCGTCTAGTCAACATATGTAGCTTGTTGAATCAGTAAGTTGTCGAAGCAACAACTTCCCCATTGCCAAAGGAATACTAAATAGTATTAAGCTCGCGTGTGTACAAAAATGTTACTTGTGCAATAAAGAATTTTATTATTTTTATTGTTATGCAGGTACACTTTTCAGTGACGGGCCCATAGGGACCCGGTCCTTTGAAAGGCCTTCATGATGCCGAAACCAACATTGAAGAGGCTTTTGGTACAATTTAATTTAAATGTGAGATGGCTGTATCCATGGAGGCCTGTTTCTCAATGTATCATTGAGATGCACTAACGGACAGTCCCCCATAGTTGCCAAACTGCCAAATATTGCCAGGAAGGAAAAGGGACGCTATTTAAATAATTCGCCTGAGCCGCTGAATACGGGTAAAACATTGAAAATGTTATGTAGATTAATAATAACCAAAATTAATGTTTGAAAACGTCACAGTCTTGCCAAAAGCGGTTTCTCCTGAAACAAGTTTTCAATGTTGCGCCGGCGCGGCAACGAATAAAGCACGATTGTTTTGTCCTCGCAAGTTTCATGGAGCGTGCACCTTATTGCGAAATGAAACAGCATGACATTTGGCCACGCCCACATCTGAGTTGGTCGCGTCGTGACGACCATCCTTAAGTGACAGTCGCTATTGCGGGATGTTTTCATAATATTTTTCAACTTTCGCCAAACAGACTTTACATAATATAAAAATACACTGACTGATCTTTTATTACTGAACTTTATTATTTATTATTTTATATATAAATTATTCATTTATTGACGTAAGTACGAGTATTTTATTTTATTTATACATTTTTCTTCTTTTTTGTATTAAATTATTTAGATTTTTAGATTTTTATTTATTAGGAACACCAACATCTAGTACATAAGTAAATACATTGTAAAATTAAATATACATTTTTAGTTATATGCCTAGACAATTAAAGGTGAACACAGCATGCAATACAATCAGGATAAATAGTAAAAAAAAATTTGTAATATGTGTATACAGCAAATTACTTAAAATTTGCGTTACAAATTATTGGTTGAATTTATAAGAAAATATTAATTATGTTTACATCAAATTTATCTAAATTTATGAAACAAAATAATTTACAATAATAATATATATTTCAATTAACAGAAACTTATTCTAACAATTGAAGTAAAATTATTTACAATAGATATTTACAAAGTGAAGGTCATTCAATAAAAAAATATTATTTAATTAAAACGAAAATTAAAAATTAAAATTAAATAAAAACGAAAATAAAAATAAAATGAACATTAAAGCTAAATTTTATGTGACACCTAGTCCGCTAAAACATGATCAAAGACACATGTTTTAATAGTAGTTTATGCTACTAGGGCGAAAAGGAATAAATTAGGAGGACGATTTAAAACACGAGCGTAGCGAGTGTTTTAAACGTAACCGAGTAATTTATTGCTTTTACGCCCGTGTATCATACTACGTTTTTCAATGCATAGTGTGAGGAAATGAAAACAAATATAATCTTGTGAACTTTAAATTATAATTGGCTCAAAAGGACTGTATCCAGAGCCGTTAAACAGTGGAAAAAAAAGTATAACATCTATGGTACACAGGATAGGCTGCAGGTTAGCCAACCATTGTAAATAAATTAAAAATAATAATAATAATAAAGCCCTAGGGCAAAATAATCGACTTTTTGTTCGGTTTTGATGCATAAAAAGCGAGCCTTTACGAGCACATGCATTGAAAACGTATTTACGTTACCGTGAAATAAATCAAGATAGGCACTATGTTTGTTTAACAACGCTGAAAATCTATTTAATGGTGAGTTGTGTTGACCTAGATTTGTTTTTGATGATGTTGGCCGCAGCAACATTGCCCTTTGGCCATATCTGGGTAACCTAATGGGTACATTAAAACGCAAGTTTGATAATAACTCGGGACAGTCATATTCACCTCGTACCAGCTTTCGAAGGAACATTAAATCCAACAAAGTTCTTCGGTCGGATAGAGAGTGCATTTTGAAGTGTTTCAGCCTATCGCTATAAGATGGAAGCCTTTTAGCCATTCCACAAGAATACGCCAAATGCCAAAGGAACCTCTTTTGGAGCCTTTCTATACGGAGAATGTGTTTTTTGTAGTGAGGTGTCCATACTGCACTGCAGTATTCCAAAGCACTTCTCACGAGGGAGTTGAACAGAAGTATTTTAGTGGCAGGCTTACGAAATATCTTACTGTTACGTATAACAAAACCTAACATTTTGGAAGCCTTATTGATAACATTGTCCATGTGTTCGATAAACTGAAGCTTGGAATCGAAGGTTACTCCTAGATCTTTAATACTGTCGACAGTTTTAAGCGTGGCATTTTTAATATAATAGGGATTCTCGATAAGTTTGTGATTTCGTGTAAAGCGAATAGAGAAACATTTATTCGGATTAAGAATCATTCTGTTTCTAGAACACCACTCAGCAACACGGTTTATATCGTCCTGAAGCAGCTCCGTATCAGATAAAGAGGTGATGGTCTTCATTATCTTAAGGTCATCTGCAAAGAGGAAAGCTTTGGAATGCTGAAAGCAGTCTACAATATCATTGACAAAAATATTATACAAAAGAGGTCCCAGATGGGAGCCTTGAGGGACTCCTGATGTTACGAAGATATCATGAGATTGATAGCCATTAACAACTATATTTGATCTGCGACCCTTCAAGTATGAAGACAGCCACTTCAGCAAGGCGCCACTAATACCGTATGACTCTAGTTTCGAAATAAGAATTGAGTGACTAACCTTGTCAAAAGCCTTGCTGAAGTCCGTGTAAATGACATCAAGTTGTTGCTTTTTGTCCACAGCTGTCACCAGCTCTTGCGAATATGATAAAAGATTTGTATTGGTGGACCGGTTTTGCACAAAGCCAGGCTGGGAGTGAGTCAAATGCTGTTTAAAGTGGCTGTTCAAAAATGGATGCAGCAATGACTCAAACAACTTCCCGAATAAGGACAAGATTGAAATTGGACGATAATTAGAGACAAGGCCATCATCTCCGGACTTCAGGATTGGAACAACCCGAGATAACTTCCATAGTTCAGGAAAGATTCCCGTTTGCAAAGATTTATTAAAAATTATGTGCAAAGGTAGAACGAGAGACTTAGCACAGCTTACTAAGAAGATTGATGGAATGCCATCAGGCCCTGAGCCCTTGTAAATGTCAAGTCTTTTTAAGCCGTTATATATATATTCTTGCAAGAAATAAATAGAATTTAAAGTATTACTAGTTAGGCAATCTGTGTAGGAGCGTTTGTGACTACAGTATCTGTCTCGTATACTGAGGCAAAACGGGACGCAAAAAGGTCGCAAATGCTCTCTCCATCTTTAGCAATTGTTCTGCCATTGATATTTTGATTTTCATGCAGTGAATTTTTTTATGTTTAGAAATTATTAAATTAGTAAAGGAGACGGTCAGTTCCCCATAAGCAAAATGCCTTAAGCAAGTACACAAATATATTGTGGTCAATGATAAAGAACAAATTCAAAATTACACGGTTTGACTATCCATTTAAAACGGACACCATCTTTTAATAACTTTTATGATAAATCGTTTTTATTTTGAGGTTGTTTTCATATGGCATTGCGAAAATAAACTTAAGCGCGTTTGAAACGTTCATAGTTGTAGCAATGTTGTGATATATTTAAAAGGGTCATGCTTGAATGTCAGTCGTAATGTAATCTCTATCAAAATCCAGAAGAAAAGCATGAATCGTGAAATAAAAAGCTGAGACTGCCGATTGCGTCACGCAAGACTCTATGAAAGCACGCTGGGAGCGTAGTTTGTGGACTACTTGATAGATGGCGCGCTTTCGTTTCGTTCGGTGTTCGCTCTCATGACCGGCTGCGACATATATTATTTTAATATCTGTATCCTTGTTATTATGAGAGTAAAACTAGCTACGAATAAATCAAACAAAAATTATAGTATAAATTTAAGTTAAGGCCGATTCTGACCGTCTCCTTTTCTTATGTCACACAGAGACAATCGTCGTTTTAAGATAATCATTAAATTTTGTTACATCGCATGTGTCGTAACTCGCGGCCTCTGACGGAAGATCAGCGTCACGGTTCAGCATTTGCTGAGTCAGAGACCTTTTTGTTGGCTGCATCTTATAAACTTCCTCAGGCTGTATAAAAGTTATATGTATAAGCATTAAACTGTTTATTACTTAGAGTATTTCGTTTTTTGTAATGGTGTAGCTCTCAAAATAAACGCCTTTTCTTTATTTCTTTCATATCTTCGCCCAGACCAAACCTAGGAGCGCGCCGTAGAAACAGTGTCTTTCGATCATACTTGCTCTCTCGCACATTGACAAACTCGATATGCGTGAGAGCGCAAGTAGGATAGATAAACGCTGTATCTCTGGCGCGTGCTAGCTACACAGGACCTAGTAGAATGAAATTTGGACTGTGGTTTTATTTTATGACATAGACATCCGCTAAGAAGGGATTCATCTCGCCATACCGCGCATAAACCATGTAGTTTTAGTCGGATTGCTTTAAATTCTTAAAAATGTAAGTAAATTCAAATATGAAAAAAAAAAGTAAATTCTCAAGGGATCGGGAGAAACGAGATCAACACGAGCAACGCCGCGAGGCGTCCGCAAACTTTTCTGTATTACTGGTTTTACTTTCATAATAATTTTATTATCACCAAAAAAGTTTTATACCGCCCTCGTAAATTTTAAACTGCCCGATGTCACGGACAGGATGTTTAGAAAGCCGCCCAAATAATAGTTCCCATTTTAGACATCACCGCAAAGAATATTCTATAAATATATACAGAACATAATCGACACTCAACTCTCCAACGGATACATGATGAAAATTAAACTGATGATAATAAAATGTTTGGTTATTGTGCTGTTTATAGATGCTTAGAAAGCAATAATAGTAGTTTATGCTACAAGGGCGCAAAGGAATACATTACGAGGACGATTAGGCAATTTATTGTTCTTACGCCCGTGTATCATACTACGATTTTCAATGCACAGTGTGAGGAAATAAAACAAATATAATCTTGTGAACTTTAAATTATGATTGGCTCAAAAGAACTGTATCCAAAGCCGTTAAACAATGGAAAAAAAACTATAAAATTTATGGTACACAGGAAAGGTTGCAGGTTGGCCAACCATAAACACTAAATTAAAAAAAATAATAATAATAAAGCCCTAGGGCAAAATAATCGACTTTTTGTTCGGTTTTGATGCATAAAAAGTGGGCCTTTACGAGCACATGCATTGAAAATATATAAGGAACGCATACTAATATGAATGCTGTTTTATATATTTATATTACCTTTCCACTTATTTAGTTATTTCCACAGACAATTCGCTTGGATTAAATTATGTTAAGGTGTGTTAATTCGAAAACCATTTCGAGATTTAGGTTTAATAAGCCGTATTTTCGTACTTTTGGTATAAATAACCTCATGTCATGATGATGAATAATTTACGAAAAAGTTGCAACTTCCATGTGCCTTCGTGTGACGTCACTTGAGAAATGGCTGTTTAGAAATGTGTCCTTTGCTATTAAGAGATATATATATAAAAATTTGCTGCCAATTTTTGACAGATGAATGACAGATGAGTATGAGACAGAGACAGACCACTTTTTTAGGGTTCCGTAGTCAACTACAAGGAACCCTTATAATTGCGCCATGTCCGTCTGTCTGTCTGTCTGTCTGTCTGTCTGTCCGCGGCTTAGCTTAGAGACTATTAGTACTAGAAAGCTGTAATTTGGCATGGGTATACATATTTATCACGCCGATAAAGTGGTACAGAAAAAATTTGAAAAAAAAAATTTTTTTATTGTACCTCTCCTACTCGTAAAGTGGGGATGATTTTTTTTTTCGTCTATACCGTAGTGTGGGGTGTCGTTGGATAGATGATTAAAAAATATTGGGGGTGCAAGAAGACCATTTGTCGATCCAGGATTCCGTTTGCGAAATATTAGGCTTAAAATTGTTAATTTTTGGTAGAGTCAAGTGTCCTCCCCCCTTGCCAGCGAAACGATTGTATTTGGAGACGTAAAAAAAATCACGGCAGTAGTATTACATAATGAAATTAAAAGGAAAAATATCACAGCTAAGTAGGCTTTACAAGTTAACGAGTACAGATCGTGCCAAACTTTTAGTCCCCTCTAAACACGGGGCGATTCGCATCAGCAGGAACAAAATGTATGGGCCCTTCTTGGGAAGAGCAACTTCCAAGCGTACTAGAAGTTTGGCGCGATCTGTATTATTATAGATAATTGGTACGGAACCCTTCGTGCGCGAGTCCGACTCGCACTTGGCCGGTTTTTTTATAAGCAATTACACTTCACAATCAGTATAATAATGTCTAAAATTCGGAAGTGACGCCATAACCGACAATTCTTTAAAAATTCATGAAAAAATAATTGTTAATTTATGAACCAAAATAATAAAAACTATTGTCTTAAAATGGCGTAAATTCTCTATAAAAAAAAAAGTTTTTTGAAATTAAGCTATGGGGTTTCAGTAAGTATCGAAAGTCTGTGGTTATTTCACAAACAAAAGTTATAGAAGCACTATACGTAGAAATAGAAATATACACTTACTACACGTAAATTTAAATGTAAAAAAAAGAGAGCTCAATATGTTGCTGACGTATAACATTCCCCATCTCGATCAGCTACATACACACACACACACATCCTTGTTTGCTGAATCCTAGATGTGAGGCGTTTGATTTACACCCGGTGTAGTACCCAAAAGCGAGACCTCAGTGATCTATGCATATTTTTTACTACTTATATATTGTTTAAGCTTGCCTAGTGTTTTCTCACTCTAACTGTCTATTCCATGTATGTCTATCACGTCTACAACGAAAGATATAAGTGAAAAGGTAAAAGTGCTAACACACCCAAACCCGAGGCGTGCACAATTGCGAGACTCCGCCTCACATTTATGTGTTTAAACATACGGTGTTTGTAAACCGCCTCGGTTTTGAGTGTGTGAATACGACTCGGTTTTGGTATTGCCAATATCACAAAATCGAGACCGCTTCATTTTAAGCTATTGTTGTGTGTAAGGAGACTCGCTTTTGATAATGTCAAAAGCATAAATATGAGGCCGTCTCTTAATTATGATACGGTTGTATGTTAAGTGTGTACTATTTTCCAACACGCCAAAAGAAACGATTATTCACACCAGTTTGTTCACAGAGCATATTTTTTATTCTTGGAGTTTGTTGCTATTTAAGATTCAACATTCATTTATTTTCATCACATAAATAGTTATTTTAAAAAAGCACTTTATCAAGTTAATCATTTCAATTAATAATGTCTAAATTAAAAATGAAATGATATTATGCAAATGTCAGAAATTTATTCAGGAAAAACTGTGCCCGATATAGCATTCAACACTTAGCACCCGGACAACGTACAAAGAAATAAAAAAGTAAACATGAAAATTAAAAAAAAAATATTTTAAAATATAATTATTTTAAAATATTAGGCAATTTATACAAAAAGTTTTTTTTTTCGTTAACTATTAGTTTATTAATAACAGTTTGGGGCGGAAAGCCATCAATTTTAGAGTTCGATAATGATGTTGCGAAAACCGGAAATCTACACGTCCATACAAATATTTTTTCCGAAAAATAAATCTAAAAGTTTAAAAAAAAACTATTGTTTCATACATTTTGGTCGAGTAGTTATGAAACTTTTCTATAGAGCAAATTTTTTCTCGCGGTTTGAGTTTTAGTTCCATTGTAAAAGTTATTAGCATAGACGAGTAATATTGCCAGTTTCCGGCTTTTACAGCATCATATTTAATAAATTTAAAAAGTGTAACTAGTGCTATTTGCACCAGGATATGTTTAAGTGTTTCAATTACGTATGTTTCTCATTTTATGTTTTATTTTCGGAATATGTTTCAACAGCTTGGTGCAAATAGCACTAGTTTCACTTTTTAAATTTATTAAATACTAGCTTCTGCCGGCGGCTTCATCCGCAGATTTAGTTTTTGTGTACTACTTTTTATAGAACGTATCTGGTTTAAATCTGGTTTGAAGTGTTTTAGGTACAATTATTTGATCTCCAGGTAAAGTCTCTTTGGCGGGGCCTATTACCTATTAGTTTTTTTTAATTCATACTTAAAGTACCTCTTTATATACATTAGAAGTTTTGCTCTCAGCTGTTAACACGACCAGGCTGCTAGGTGAGCTCACTCTCGAGCAGGCTACGTAAAACTGGCCGTGCGAAAAGCAGTCCCCCCTAAGATCAATTCCTGCTGTTTTCAGTGACTGACCCTGATACTTATTAATCATCATTGCGAAAAGGAAAAAATGGAATCCTAATAAGATCACTGGTATGGCTGTCTGTGTGTCCGTTTGTTACACCCGATTTGCTCTGGTACACACACTTTCAAGAATTTTCATGTCCACTATATTTGAATGTCAAAATCGATGCAATATTCGTAATTTACGTCCAAAAAAACCATTAAAACGACACCCGTATTGATATTTACACATTTCAACCCCATCACACCCCAACAGGGGATGATAGTATTTCCCGTTCACTACGTTGGATTTAGAAATCATTGTTGTTTTTGTAATCAGCGACCCAATAAACCATACAAACGATACCCATGTTGGTTTTCAGACTTGGTCACCCCATTTCTCCCTTTAAGGGGTTGAATTCTGGAAAAGCCTTTTTCACGTCCACCACGTTGGATTTTAAAATCGTTGTTGTTTTCGTAATCAGCGACCCGATAAACCATACAAACGATACCCATGTTGATTTTCAGACTTTGTTACCCCATTTCCCGCTTTTAGGGGTTTAATTCTTAAAAAACCCGAAACATATGTTTACTTATTTATGGATAGGAGTACTCCTGTGATTTCTCGAATGAAATAGTCTAACTAATATTGTTTTCCCATACAAACTCTGGACCCCCGTTTCACCCCCTTAGAGGTGGAATTTCGAAAAATCCTTTCTAATTCCTTGTTTACATTACAAAAAAAAGCTTTTTGCAAAATTTCAGCTTTCTAGGTCCAAGGGTTTGGGCTGTGCGTTGATGAGTCAGTGAATGAGTGAGTCAGTCAGGACTTCTCTTTTTATATATATGATGATGATGATGATGATGATGATGATGATGATGATGATGTTGTGAAAACCGGAAACTGGCAATATTACTCGTCTATGCTAATAACTTTTACAATGGAACTAAATCTCAAACCGCGAAAAAAAAATTTTGCACAATAGAAACGTTTCATACCTACTCGACCAAAATGTATTAAACAATAGTTTCTTTTTAGATTTATTTAAAAAAAAATTTATTCAGCCATAAGCAACTTGAAAAGTAGAACATTTTCTGAGATCAAAATAAGAACATTTTCTGACATCAAAATACTAAGTAAAAATATTATAATTAAATAACAATCATTCAAACCGTAACACCAAGTAATAATACGCAATTGTAATGAAACCTATTTTGTAATGACATAATAGACCTCCTTGCTGCTGGCCTGGGAAATATCGATCGAGGCGGAATTGACAGGGTGGACGGATGTCAGAAGATTTTGGTTAGAGAGAGGTTAGAAGAAAAATGAAGAGAAAAAAGGAGCCCTTGGCATAACAATCTCTGTTACTGGCTCCTTCCAAAATATCGGAAATTGGAAACACCGACCTCATATTTTCTGGACTTGTTTGGTGCATATCGCCTCCAGTGGAGACCTTGACGTTAATCTCGACTACGTTTGAACAGGAAGAATATTTGAAGGAAATTGGAATCCTGGCTCCGCCAGCCACCGCTGCAGCTTCTTCCTAGCCAGCTTCACCCGAACTTGTACATAGTGGAAGTGTTTAATTGTTTTGTTTAATATTTATCTTTAGTTAATTTAAATTTCATCATCATTAAATTTTCATCATTATCATAGGAAGTGTGATTTTATTAAAAAACCACACCTCACTTAGTAACATCTGGCGCCCAACGTATAATAGATTGCACTTCCTATTTTAATACCATTTTCATATTTTCTCAGTAATTAGGTCATTGTATAAAAATCATATTCATTGCACATTCATCATGGATGTAAAATTTCTTCAGCAAGACGAGGTAGCTTTTGAGCTTTCTGTACGGGGCATTGACGGGATAAGCAACAGTGACACCGCACTTAAGATTTTAGAAATAGTAATGGATCTCGAAACCAATGAAAAAGTAAAATTTAACCCGTCACTGCCAAGTTGTAGCCCGTCTACTAATGTTCAAACAGAATTACAGACATGTGCAAAGAAATTTAATAGCCTGCACACTAATCTTCTAGAATGTAATGAATTCATGTGCCATTATGAATATATACGATTGTTTTCTAGGTTCTCTCATCTGCAAACAAGATTGTTTTCTGTGAGTCCTTCTTGCTCAGAGGATGAAGACAAAATTAACGATTTAATGCGTAAACTTCATAACTGTCTTATTGAACTAGACAAATACAGAGAAACTCCCAGCTCAGTTATGCAACTTTCTATTAGTGACCGTAAAATTTTGATGAACCTCGGAGATCAAGGTAAGAAAATTATTTATTACTTCGACAAAAATCCATCAACGCTCTCCGAGGAAACTCTGTGCGACTCGCCAAAACTTGAATTTGACTCCTGCCTTGACAATCAGCAATCAAAAACGAGTAACACGCAATTACAACGGAAATTAGTTCCTTTGAGCAAGTGGGACGTTAAATTCTCGGCAGATGATAATTTCAGTGTAAGTGCTTTCCTTGAAAGAGTATCTGAACTAAAGGAAGCACGTAATGCAACCGACACGGACTTGTGGCATGGTGCTGTAGATTTATTTGAAGGCAGCGCACTGATTTGGTTTAGAGCTAACCGTGGATATGCATCAAACTGGTATGAACTAGCGTATCTTTTAAGGAAAGCATTCCAAAGTCACGACTACGAAGATCGATTACTTGATGAAATAAAAAATCGGAAACAGGGTTCTAATGAAAATATTTCTATTTTCATAGCTACGATTTTAATGATGTTCAATAGGCTTACTAACAACAAACTGACGGAAAAACAAAAAATTGACATTATCATTAAAAATCTGTTGCCCTATTATCAGGTTGCCGTTTGTAGGGATGAATTTAATTCCATTTTTGAACTGGGTTCTGTTCTCAAAATTGTTGAGCGTACTAAAACTAATTGTGAACGATCCAATTCAGAACGCGTAATAAAACTAGAACCTGATTTGGCATATAAGGAATCTAACAAAGAAATAAATGTGGTCTCATCTAATCTCAGAAGATGCTGGAATTGTAGAAATACGGGACACACATTCAAATTATGTGACAAACCCAAACAACGCATATTTTGTTTCAACTGTGGTAAATTCGGAACTACATTAAAAACATGTTCGTGTTCGGGAAACGTGACTTCCGGAAATGCAAAGCCTGCCCATCATTCTCCGGAGAGAAATTAAAGGACTGGCAGGAATGGCTAGAAACTGTTAATATTTTTTTTACTACTGGGTGTATAATGGAGTGTGTCACTATTAATGACAAAGATAATAGGCCATACATTTCAATTGACATTTTAGGTACTCAGTTTCTTGGGTTATTAGACTCTGGTGCCAGCATATCTTTGATGAATGACACGTTTGCTTCTAGGTTAAAAGACATTGGTTTGAAGGAACAAACCTTTAAAACTCTAAGAGTGGTCATGGCCAATGGCTCTTCACAACAAACGAACATATGTTTCGATGTTCCAATAAAATTACGAGACAAATTTGACATTTTGACTATTTACGTTGTACCTAACCTTCATCAACAATTACTTCTTGGCGTAGATTTTTGGAAAACCTTTAATTTAGAGATAGTCATTAAACCTTCCCCCAGCCAGGTCCAAGAACAACATATCTGCCAAATAGAACCATCAAATTATATAATACCTAGAGAAGACCTTACCACAGAGCAAGACCAAGACTTACGAACTATTATTGATAACATGAAAAACGAAATAGGCAAAGGACTTGGCCGCACACACATACTTACACACGTTATAGACACTGAAGATCATCCTCCTGTTAGACATAGACAATACCCAGTTTCACCCGTAATAAAACAACAAATGGAGGAAGAACTAGATAAAATGATAGAACTAGATGTAGTTGAACCCTCTTGTAGTCCTTGGTGTTCTCCAATACTGTTAGTTAAAAAGGCTAATGGTAAGAATAGGTTATGTTTGGATAGCCGCATGTTGAATAAAGTTACAAAACGTGATGCCTATCCCCTCCCACGAGTTTCTACTATAGTTGATAATTTAAAAAATGCAAAGTACCTTAGCTCTTTAGACTTGACATCAGCATTTTGGCAAATTCCTTTGGAAAATTCAAGCAAAATGAAAACTGCTTTTGGTGTTTCTGGAAGAGGTCTTTTTCAATTTAAAGTAATGCCTTTTGGCCTTTGCAATGCCTCACAAACACAACAAAAGTTAATGGACATAGTGCTACCGCCCACATTTGATGGCAAAGTATTTACTTACTTAGATGACATTATAATCGCCACATCCACGTTTAAAGAACACTGTGAAGCCCTCACTTGGGTAACAAATCAACTGAAAAAGGCAAACTTATCAATTAACATGGAAAAATGTAAGTTCGGCCGATCTAGTCTCAAGTTTTTGGGTTTTATTGTAGATGCTTATGGTTTACGAACTGATCCCGAAAAGGTGTCTGCCATCTTGGATTTCCCACGTCCAAAAACATTCACTGAACTGAAAAGATTTATAGGTCTCGCTTCGTGGTACAGGCGCTTTATCAAAAACTTTTCCATTATTGCTGGTCCACTCCACAACTTGACAAAGGGCAAAAGTAAAGGTAACCTTTTAATTTGGAACCAACAGGCTAAAGAATCTTTCAGAAATTTGAAAACTGCTTTAACATCAGCCCCAGTATTATCTTGCCCGGATTTCAGTAAGCAATTTACCATCCAATGTGATGCATCAAACGAAGGTATAGGCGCCGTCTTATCACAAACTTCTGACAGCAACGGGAAAGAACATGCCATTGCATTCATTAGTAGGAAATTATTGGACAGAGAATCCAAATATTCCACTTATGAAAAGGAACTCCTGAGCCTAGTCTTTGCCGTCGAAAAGTTTCGTCCTTACATAGAAGGCTCTTATTTCGAAGTAATAACTGACCACCAGTCATTATTGAAATATTTAGAAAAAACTAAAGATCCTCATGGGCGACTCGCTAGATGGGCCATGCAACTTCAGGGGTACGACTTTAAAATAATTCATAGAAAAGGAAAGGATCACATTGTCCCTGACGCCCTTTCTCGAGGGTTTGACGTTTGTGCTATTCAAGTTTCACAAGATGCCAAGGATGCTTGGTATCTCGACATGGAAGCAAAGGTTACCAGTGACCCTAATGCTTTCCCTGACTGGTGTATCAATGATAACGTACTATTTAAGTATACAAAAAATAAGTCTAATTCTCCTGAAGCTTACTCGTGGAAGATTGTAATTCCCTCCCCACTTATAGCCTCTGTTCTTAAAGAATGTCATGACGACCCATGTTCTGGTCATCTAGGAATAAAAAAGACAACTGAACGTGTACGACAGCAATATTATTGGCCAAAACTGACATCAAACGTTAAAGAATATGTTAAGTCTTGTGAAACCTGTGCCATGTCAAAACCTTCTCAAGAAAAACCGCCGGGTTTAATGGGTAGAGAACGTTCAGTGAACGGTCCATGGGAAATTATTTCGGTTGATCTGATGGGTCCTTTTCCAAGGTCACTAAAAGGAAATACAATGCTTCTTGTAGTGTGTTGTTGGTTTAGCAAATTCACTCTCTTATTTCCACTTAAATCATCACGCACAGACCTAATAAGACGAATTCTCGAAGAACAAGTCTTCATGGTTTTTGGTATACCCAGAGTCATAATTTGTGATAACGGACCTCAATTCATCTCAAAAACTTTCAAATCAATGAATCGCAACTACAACATTGATATCTGGTATACTCCATACTATCACCCACAATCAAATCCCACCGAACGCGTAAATAAGGTTATAGGTACAATGATTAGAAGTTATGTTGGTAACAATCACAGAAATTGGGATCTTTATATGCCAGAAATTGGTCATGCAATACGCACTTCGGTCCATGAAGTCACGGGTTACACTCCTGCTTATTTGATGTTTGGGCGAGAAGCAAACGTTTTTCAGCAACATTTAATTTCCCATAACGAATCGAATCCCTTGATTTTCAACAGATCAACAGTTAGTGACAAACTTGATCAGCGCTTAAGATTTTTTACAGATATCAGAAATAAACTCAATAAAGCTTATATCAATTATAAAACTAGTTACGATCTTCGTCGTCGTGAGGTCAATTACAATGTTGGAGACTGTATTTGGAAAAAATGTAAATTCTTGTCAAATAAACATAATACTTTTATGTCTAAATTAGCACCTAAATTTGAAAAAGCCATTGTAAGTGAAAAAATTTCAAATAACACATACAGACTGAAGAGTCTTAGAGGAAAGGATCTTGGAAAATGGCACGTATCAGATTTAAAGAAATTTTATTCCAGTAATTCAAGGTGAATTACAGGAAAGGAGGAGGCATATGTAATGAAACCTATTTTGTAATGACATAATAGACCTCCTTGCTGCTGGCCTGGGAAATATCGATCGAGGCGGAATTGACAGGGTGGACGGATGTCAGAAGATTTTGGTTAGAGAGAGGTTAGAAGAAAAATGAAGAGAAAAAAGGAGCCCTTGGCATAACAATCTCTGTTACTGGCTCCTGTCACGTGTGTAGGTGAGAAAGTATTAATACACACGCAAACAATTAAATATTAATTTATTAAAAAAAAAAAAGAATATGTAAATTAGGTTCAGTTAAATTATAATTTAAAAAAAAAAAACAAGATGTGAGACGGTAAAAAAAATAGTTTCTCAGGGTGAGGGTGGTTTCAGTCTTAAGTCTTTCTGGTTTTACCCGCACTGGCACTATACCGCACTTCCCTCGTAGACGTAGTTGACCAAGTCGTGCAGTAGGGTTGGCACGACTGTTCCGGTTCGTGAAACCCGAAGTTGATCAGTAAGTCTCCAGGCAGGCACCAGTTGCAGTAGTCACTGGATGAACTCAGCCGTAGAATTCGTAGATTCCGGTCAGTAGGTTTTTGTTCCGGTTCGTGAAACCCAAAGTTGGGATAAGACACTATAATAGTATTCACAAATATACGTAGCAAAAGACAAATAAAAAAGAATTTGATAAATCAGCCACAAAGTATTCGACCGTTCCGTGAAGGTCAATGGACGAATGCGTTCCCCTCTCGCGGCTCCGAAACGATCTCGAGATTTGAATTTGAAATACGAGTTTGCACGAGTTTGTCCGATCATTTACGAAGCAGCGTTTAGTATTTGCTTTAGTTAATTTTGGTTTTATTTTAATGTATATTTTTTAACAATAATGTTTATTATGTAGACAACGTCACAGTACCCCCTCTCATAGGTTAGGATTTTACCTTCGTAAAATACGTCTGACTTAATAACCTGCTTGAGTAACAGCACACATTCTTTCTTCCTCAACATACTTCCTCACTTAAAAACCTTTCATACGTCATAATCATTGCAAGCAAACATAAATATAAAGTTAACATTAAGTTTGCATCTTTTATTTTTGAGTCATCGAAATAAGTTATCTTTCGATCACTCGCTGTAACTCAAACAAAGATGAAAATTGAATAATGTCTATCGACCTTTAAACAGGTACGGCCTCGAGACAAAAATGGATTCAGTCAGTGTTAAAGGGTAAAAGTACGCTATTCTTTATAATTTTGAAATTTTATGTCTTTGATATGCCAGGCTCCTAAATCACGGCCAGTCATGGTCTCTAAAACATAGACTAACGGAGACAATTTGCGTTTCACGCGGCACTTTTCAAACTTAGGTGCGAGCTTTTTAGTAAAGAAGGCTTCTTTATCACTTTGAAAGAAACACCTTTTCCAAACGATATCACCGACCTGAAATTCAACATGCTTTCGTCTTAGGTTGTAACGTTGAGCTGTTTTCTGATGACTGTCCCAGAGGGTAGTTTGGACTTTGTTAAAAACGTTGGCTAGGTGCCCTAAGTTTTCCGCATAAGCATCACGTGGTAGAAATGTGAGCTCATTCGGAACATCATTTTCTAGGTAATGTGATCCACACGTCACCAATTCACGTCCATGAACTAGAAAGGACGGAATATAGCCTGTGACTTCATTTACAGAGTTATTCATTGCAAATTGAATTTTAGGCAAGTTTATATCCCAAGATCTGTGGTCATCCTGCACAAAAGTAGCGATAGCAGTGATCACAGTTTTATTGTATCTTTCTACTGTATTAACTTGGGGAGTATATTTGGGAGTCAGATGAACATTTGGTATCTTATACTTAGAAAGAACATTATTCAGTTCTCGACTAACGAATTGACATCCATTGTCCATTATAACAGTCTGGGGAATGCCATGAACCATAAAAACATTGTCTTCTAGTATCTTAGACACAGTTTCAGCTGTTGCTCGACGCAAGGGAAACAATAGGCAGTATTTAGAAAAACAACACACTACTACTAGAATATAGCAATGCTGTTTTCTGCTGTTGGGCAATGGGCCAACTAGATCAACTGATATGGTCTGAAAGGGACGAGAACAATCCTTAGGTCTACCCATCTTACCCAGCGTACCGTGTGTGGCATGTTTGTAGGCTAGACATGTCTCACAGCTGGTTACATACTTTACTACGTCAGCATACATTCCGGGCCAGAAGAATTTAAGTGCTAAGCGTTTATGTGTTTTAAAAACACCGAAATGTGCTGAAATGATTTCAGAGTGATTTTTAGATATTATGTTATGACGTGATTCTTTAGGAATCACCTCCTTCCAGTTGAACTCTGTGGTTAGAGCGTTCTTATTTTTAACGTATTTATAGAGAACGTTACCCTCAACCCGGTAATCTGGAAAGCTAGCTGGCGAGTTTACACAGCCGTTGTAGATGTTGAGATACCAAGTATCAGAAGTCTTGGGTGCTGAAGCGGGAGAAGATGTTGTAGCATGAGAATATACAGAAGCTGGGGAAGAGGAAGAAACCACAGCAACTGGGACAGCTCTTGATAGGGCATCAGGTACGATATTGTCTTTTCCACGGCGGTGCATTATATTGAAATTGAACGAAGATAAGCGAACACCCCACCTAGCAAGACGACCTGTTGGGTTTGTCAGTGAAAGAAACCACTTTAGAGCCGAGTGATCGGTGTAGACGGAAAACGTTTTACCGTTATCTAGATAACATCTCCAGTGCTCTAATGCAGTTAGCACAGCTAATGCTTCCCGCTCCGTCACGCTGTAGTTTCTTTCAGCTCCAGTCAAAGATTTGCTCATAAAAGCAACGGGGTGTTCGACTCCGTCAATCGTTTGGGAAAGTAAGGCACCGACGCCGTAATTACTCGCGTCAGTGTGTACCTCAAATGGATGGTCATAGTTTGGACAAGCTAATACAGGGGATTGGACTAGAAGTGACTTTAATTCGAGAAAAGCTTTATCAGCCTCAACAGTCCAGGCAAATGGAGGGGCATTCTTTTTAGTAGAAGTGAGAATGTTTAGTGGACCTGCCAAAGTACTGAAATTAGGAATAAAGCGTCTGTACCACGATGCCGTGCCTAAAAAACGTTTCAGCTCCTTCTTGGAAGTGGGTGTAGGGTAGTTTAAAATGGCTTCAACCTTTTTAGGGTCGGTGCGAAGACCTCTGCCATCAACGACATAACCAAGATAGTGAAGTTCACTCCTGAAAAACTGACATTTGTCAAGACCTATAGTCAAATTGGCTTGACGTAACTTGTCCAGGACACGCAGAAGTAAAGAAACGTGTTCTTCAAAGGAACTACTAATCACAACGATGTCATCAAGGTACGCGAATGCCTTTAGGTCGAAATTACCAAACAGTTGGTCAACAAGACGTTGTTGAGTTGCAGGTGCATTTGTCAATCCGAACGGGGTAGTTTTGAAACGGAGTGAACCACGACCTGGAATGTAAAATGCGGTCTTATCTCGATCCTCCTCAGCAATAGGAATTTGCCAGAATGCTTTAGAGAGGTCTACACTTGATAGATATTTAGCATCCCTAAGGTTATCTAGAATCTCTGACATATAGGGTAAGTTGTAAGCATCCTTTTTCGTCACAGAGTTGAGTTTTCTGCTATCAAGACAGAATCTGGGTTGACCGTTGCTCTTGTATACAATAAGAACTGGTGACGACCAAGCACTTTCACATGGCTCAATAACATCAAGACCCAGCATTTCGTCAACTTGTTCAGTTAAAATCCGCTGTTTTTCCGGAGACATGCGGTAATAACGCTGTCGAATCGGATGAGCGTCACCGGTATCGATACGATGTGTAATCAAGTCAGTTCTGTCTAGACCTTTTCGATCAAAAGAGATTTCTTCGAACTGGCTTATTACGCTGTCAGCGATAAGTTTTTGAGATTCTTCTAAATTATCATAGTTTTGAATAAATTTAGAAGATTTGTCAGCAATTTCGGATAATTTAGAGTCCCAAGAAGACAAATAACTTACACAATTCAAATATTTCGGACAAATATTGAATTCATTCCAGAAGTCAACACCCAGAATAAGAGATGTGTTAATCTCTGGAATCACATGAGCTTTAATTACTCTAAGGTTACATTCAAACAGAACGGGTAGAAGAATATATCCGATTGAAGAAATCCTTTGTCCACCGGCAGCAGTAACAAATATAGTCTGATCAGTGCAAAGAGTAAGTCCGTAATTAACTAGTTCTTTATGCGAGTTATTTCCTAATATTGAAACAACAGCACCAGAATCTAATAATCCATACATGTTTAATGACTCGCAGTTATTAATATTTACTTTCACAAAGGGACGCGGATCATCAATAGGCTTAGAGTGTAAGATTGTAGCAACAGAGTAGGTTTTAAAAAAATTGGTTATAAAATTAAGCCATTGTTGCCATTCCGATTGGTCAAAATGTTTGCTACAATCACCTACTAGTTTTTTGAGTCCGTATGATTTGGGTAATTAGGAGGTTTCTGACAATCAGGACAATTTGGGTAAGTGACGTCCTTTTTACCACACTTGAAGCAGAGAGGAAAACGTGGCTCTTTGCACTCTTTCAGTTTGTGTCCATCGGAACGACACCTGGGACAATATTTCGGTCTAATCGGTATAGAGTTATGATCATTCTCAATGGCGTTTACTGCAGGTATTGGTTTTTTAAAGGCATAGCTCTCACTGTTTTTATTAGGATAGTTGTATTTATAGCCGAAGTTTTGTTTACTATTTTGACTATTCTGTGGTGTGTAATTATTATATTTATTAGAATAGTTACTCGTGGAAGGCCTGTTGTACGCGAACTCAGGAGCAAGGGTGTCCGAATGAACTTTGGGAGGTTCTCGAAATTGATAAAATCGGGATTGGTAGTTTTCGTAATTCCGGCACAGGGAACGTAGTCCATCAATGGATTTAATCTCACCACAGCAAGCTAATGTATTAGCGTAACACGGTCTTATATTGTGTAGCAATATTTCTAATTTATCCTGCTCTGAAATAGGTTTCGAAAGGCGGGAGAACATACCATGCATTATTGAAAGGTAGATGTTAATGTTTTCAGATTCACCCTGAGTACGATTGCGTATTTCAAGGGACATACGGTAGTCATAATCGACCACGTCGAAATCTTGTTCAAGACGAATTAGCAAATCATCCCAATTGTCGACTTCGTCCTTTATACCTCTGAACCAATGGAGTGCGTCTTCAGTAAAAATGTCATAGGCCGTAGAAAACATTTTAGCTTCAGACACATTTTTAGCCTCCTGAAACTCCTTGATGCGTTGAATGAACGAGCGAACGCAAGTTTTACCATCATATTTTAGTTTTTGGATGTCAGAGTTAATGCTCCTGTCACAATTGACTGAAATTGTTATATTATCGGGGGTGAAGCCAGGTTTGACGCTAGTATGCGAAGAGGACTCGCTTGTCTCCTGAGATTGAGAAGAAGTTAATTCCAAGAAAACGCTATAGGAATCGTTAAATGACTTTGTTGCTTTTTCTAGTGATGAACTATGTTCAGTAGTTAATGGCTTAACCACTCTAGGTATCCGATGATAAAGGTGATTCAAAATTGCCCGAGTTCTGTTGATAAGACTATCAGATAAACCTGATTTTAACAATTCTAAATTCAACGCAACTTTTGTTAGACATTCCTTTATTCCTGCCAGATCGTCCGTAAACTCGTAACATGAGTCAAGAATTTCCTCTGCAGGAAATTTTTGAGTCGTTTTATTAACCTGACGTCGCAACTCCATGACTGTCTCAGATGGAACCTCTCCTCTTATAGCCACTTCATACAAAAGCTCAGATTTTTGTAGGAGAAAATATTTAATAGGGTACGCCATATTGAAAAATTAAGGTTATTTTATTTCCAATTATAAAATCGTCACCAAATTTAGGTAAGTTGTGTAGATATTAGAATACAATAAATAATTTATTTTGATATTAATAAAATTTTGGTATAAACCTAGTAGCAAGCGGTCCAGTTCTGTTACAAATATCAGATTTAACAGAACGAAAGTGTTTTTCTTTTCATGAAAGTTGATGAAAACCAAATAAAAATATGAAAATGAATCAGCTTTCAACTGATGCGTAGTATACAGAAAAATTTGTATAATGTAGGTAGGTACACAATATAAAATTAAATACAGTAGGTAGGTAGGTACACAATATAAAATTAGAGAAGTTTACAAAATTACTACGCTTCAGTTGAGGAAAACACGTGATCGTTTACAAAAATAAACCATGCAGACCATCACCAAAGAAAACAAATCAAAAAAAAGTTAAGCTAAAACCAGAAAGACCAAGAACCATCTAAGTTTGGGCGCCATTTGTCACGTGTGTAGGTGAGAAAGTATTAATACACACGCAAACAATTAAATATTAATTTATTAAAAAAAAAAAGAATATGTAAATTAGGTTCAGTTAAATTATAATTTAAAAAAAAAAACAAGATGTGAGACGGTAAAAAAAATAGTTTCTCAGGGTGAGGGTGGTTTCAGTCTTAAGTCTTTCTGGTTTTACCCGCACTGGCACTATACCGCACTTCCCTCGTAGACGTAGTTGACCAAGTCGTGCAGTAGGGTTGGCACGACTGTTCCGGTTCGTGAAACCCGAAGTTGATCAGTAAGTCTCCAGGCAGGCACCAGTTGCAGTAGTCACTGGATGAACTCAGCCGTAGAATTCGTAGATTCCGGTCAGTAGGTTTTTGTTCCGGTTCGTGAAACCCAAAGTTGGGATAAGACACTATAATAGTATTCACAAATATACGTAGCAAAAGACAAATAAAAAAGAATTTGATAAATCAGCCACAAAGTATTCGACCGTTCCGTGAAGGTCAATGGACGAATGCGTTCCCCTCTCGCGGCTCCGAAACGATCTCGAGATTTGAATTTGAAATACGAGTTTGCACGAGTTTGTCCGATCATTTACGAAGCAGCGTTTAGTATTTGCTTTAGTTAATTTTGGTTTTATTTTAATGTATATTTTTTAACAATAATGTTTATTATGTAGACAACGTCACACTCCTTCCAAAATATCGGAAATTGGAAACACCGACCTCATATTTTCTGGACTTGTTTGGTGCATATCGCCTCCAGTGGAGACCTTGACGTTAATCTCGACTACGTTTGAACAGGAAGAATATTTGAAGGAAATTGGAATCCTGGCTCCGCCAGCCACCGCTGCAGCTTCTTCCTAGCCAGCTTCACCCGAACTTGTACATAGTGGAAGTGTTTAATTGTTTTGTTTAATATTTATCTTTAGTTAGTTTAAATTTCATCATCATTAAATTTTCATCATTATCATAGGAAGTGTGATTTTATTAAAAAACCACACCTCACTTAGTAACACAATGTCATGCAATATACAGACCGCGCTTAATTTCTAGTCCACTTTGAATTTGAGGCGATTCAACTAGAAGTTTAGCGCGATCTGTACACTTATTTAACGGCATCTTCAAATGAGTGTAAATATTCGATACACAGGCATAGACGTGTTTTAAATTCCGAGGCGCTTTCGTTTTTACACCGATTTCACACAACAGCCTCAGAATTAGGATCAGAACTTACACTCTTGTGACTCTTATGCCACCTAGCGGGCACACTCTGGTACTACCTATTTCGGGATTTTTTTATAAACACACACACCACCTGTCAAAGTTACCAAAAGCGAGGCGAAAATTTCAATGTCTCTGATTTGGTCGTCAAAAGTATGTTTTTGACCAATCAAAGGCCGTAGATTTTGAAAATAAAGTCAGATTATCCATGAAAAAATGTGAGACCGCCTCGCTTTGACAGGCGCCTCACTTTTGGGTCTGTAGACGGACAAAACGTCTCACATTTAGGACCACACAAACACACACACCCTCTCACACACAGAGGCAATAACCCCAAAGAATAATACTTGGTTTGTTCGACATACATTCCGCCAACTTTTGTCACGCTTTAAGGTGTCTCCGTCGGAAAAACTCGATTCGTGGTGGTTGAAATTTCGAACAAAACCGTAATAAAATAAAGTTCTTGTCAGCTCGCACTGTAACATGGCTGTTATGTCAGTCACTGCGGCTGACAATTGCGAAAATAGTGTGTTTTAATTTATTTTATCTAAACTAAAATGAATTTTCAAGAACTGAGAAAACCATATCATTTAATATTATTTTGTCTAGAAGTTTATACATTTTTATACTGTTTCGATAAAAACTGTAGCAGTTATATTGTTACAAGTGGGCAAAAATCGAGAAATAAGGGTAAACTTAGAAATTTTCATGCTTCACTTCTGTATATAAAAATAAAATTCAGGAAAAACCACATCACTATTTGTATCATGTCAGGATCGTAGCAGATGGAAATCTGTAGCAACTGCCTACCCCTCTATGAGACAGGCGTGAGTATATGTATGTATGTATATAATGTAAATAGAGATTAGAATAATGTCCAGCCTAGGGATGCAATCTTGCACCTAAATGTCAATCTCGGTATTTGCAAGATTACCAAAAAGTATAATGATGCGTGATTGGTCTTGCAATATATGTGCGAGATCTCGGTATTTCGAGATCTCGGTATACCGAGATTGCATTCCCTAGTCCAGCCTACACTTTGTAGTCTTCCACAAAGTCATCTTACGTATTTTGAGGTTAAGTTTTTACCGCCACCCGCGGCAAGAAAACATTATATAATTTATGACTGTTCCAATCTAAAAGCGGAGTCAAGAAAAACAAACGCTACAGTGGAACTGATTTATTTTTCGAGATTTTACGTTTTGCTCCATGGTAAAAGTTGTTTGTATAGACGCGTATGTAAATAGAGATTAGAATATGTCCAGCCGACATTGTAGTCCTCCACGTAGTCGTCACACGTACTTTGAGGTTAAGTTTTTACCGCCACCCGCGGTGAGAAAACATAATATAACTTATGACTATTTTCAATCTAAAAGCAGAGTCAAGAAAAACAAACGCTGCAGCTGAACTAATTCATTTTTCAAAATTGTTATTGATCCATGATACTGATCACTTACCAAGCCACTAGTATGAATTTGGACGATGATCAAAAAGTCACCTTGTATACAAAAATCAAGTCTTGAGATAATTTTTTTTCCACTAATTAAAGCGATATGTAACAAAATTTAGGTGCTTCTATTTTGTGTATTTCATGAAATACACAGAAAATTTTAATAAATTTCTGGTATATGCATTTTGACTATATAATCTAGGGTTTTGAAATTGGAAAACATGTTTGGATAAATTTTCCCCGATAGAAATAATTGTTGAAATGAGGTCTTCAAACACACTCTTTCTTCTCGTTTAACGAATAGGAACCATATACAGAACTCAAACATATTTTATTAGGTGTGTATCAATAATATCTAGAGATTTGATATTTGAAAATTTGCTAGCTATTTTAGTTTTTTTTATAAAAATTATACAACTAACATTTCTCGCTTTCACCCTGAATCTCGCATTGAGCGTGTTTTCGCCTGGAGCGACAGTGACAAAAATAAAATTCGCAGAAACCAGAAACTGATTATAGTTTTCTGTGTATTTCATGAAATACACAGAAAAGATACACCCATATTTTTTTTCGCATATCGCCTTAAGGATCACTGTATTGGTATTAGCTTTTTCATCGCAATGAACAGAACTGAGGAACGTTCTTTAAGTTCTTTAAATTCATTTCTAAAAGATTTTTTTTTTAGAGAATAAACGTCATTTTAAGACATAGTTTCAATTATTTTGGTATAAAAATTAACCACTATTTTTTATGATTTTTTCAAGAATTGTCCGATATGACGTCACTTGAGAATTTTATACACTATAGATTGCGATGAGTGATTGCTTATAAAAAAGTGGTCTGTTTCTGTCCGTCTACTCCTCTGTCATCCATCTGTCAAATCAGTCGGAAGCAAATTATTATAAAATTATCTGATAACAAAGGGCACATTTCTAAACAGCCATTTCTCAAGTGACGTCACACAAAGGCAACTGGAAGTTGGAGCTTTTTCGTAAAAATGTCCATCATCATGAGGTATGACTACAAGTTCTAAAATACGGCTAATTAAACCTAAACCTCAAAATGGTTTTCAAATTAACACAAATTAACATAATTTAATCTAAGCAAATTCAGGTAACTTTTCTTAGGTAAAGTTAATACTTGCGATTGTCGGCTCTTGGTGAAACATCATCATGGATGAAAACAAACACTCGTACTGTTTCACAATTTAATTTACAGCAAAATTAACAACATAATAATCATAACATAATTATGTTATTCCCTTGAGAATGCCGATGAGGCGAAACTAGTTGGGGTTAATTTTGCTGTAAATTAAATTGTGAAACAGTACAAGTGTTTGTTTTCATCCATTTCTTAGGTAATATTTTTATTGGAGGATTTATGAGAATGAGAAATATGTGTGTAGTTCACATTTCATCAAGATCCATTATCCCATTAATATATATATAGGTTATACTTATATTGACAGAGTCTGCAGTAAATTTTATTTATGAATCAAAGGCAACTTTTATGAAGGTTTCGCTAAAATTTCGTAGGAAGTAGTCCATTCACAACAAGTCAGTCACAATCAAGGGTGTATTGTGTGTGACCTCGGCCATTACTAAAGCAATAATACTTGGAATGTCATTCAATTCGTCTTTATTTTCTTCGTTCATGGCCACACATCCTGCAGCAGCCTTGGTAACTCGGGATTGAGCTCTTAATTAACAGTCGTAGATTCACGTCATTGATAAATTTAAAAATAGATTACGAAAATGGCTTCTAGAAAATACCTTCTATTCGCTTAAAGAATTTTTAGATTGCTAGTACTCGTAATATTTTGTGTTTGCTTGTGATTTTGCATGTATCCTCTCTTGTCTGACTGTGTCTTGTTTATAAAATTATGAATATGTAAAAAATTCATTTTGTAACATAATTTTTAAGTATTTGACATATAATCTTATTGACGTTTTTTTTTTAATATTTGCATGCTAACTTCTTATTAGCTGAATAAGGCGATTTCTCTGCATAACTTTTTTCCAAAATATGTATAACCCTATTCTAAGCAAATACATGATTTATGATTTATTAAATTTTCGCAAAATACCTAGGTGTAGACTATGATAGAAATAAATTTATATGTTTGAACACTTGGCGATTTATCCATCGTAAGGAGATACATAATATATAATATAATGTTAACCTAGGTGGAGATTTGTGTAATTTTGGGGTTAATGCAGTAATACATGATTTGTAATACATGTTTTGCAGTTACGATAATATCGTCCAAAGAAATTTGACGGTAAGCAACCTCAACTTATATTAAATGTAGCTTTATTTATACATATACTCACGCCTGTCTCCCAAAGCGGTAGGCAGAGACTACAGATTTCCATCTGCTACGATTCTGACACACCTCTTTCGCCTCTTCCACATCCGTCAATCTAGTCATACAAGCTTTTCTATTCCGGGTACTTTTGACATTGCCCTTTATGTTACTTTATGTTTTCTCATTGTAACTTTATGTTAAATATTATTAAATAATCCTTACATTAGGAAGTTGAATCAACCCGCCGCGGGTTTTTAATTAACATTTTATTTAACATGAAGTTTATTTTAACTTTATCTAATTCGACTGATGCCGGCCCCAAAGTCGGCCGAAATAAAATATTTAAAATTGTTATTTTTGTTGTGTCTATCATTATTAAACTAATTAATATAAATATACACTTAATATAAGTTGAGCTTACTTACCATCACATTTCTGTTGACGATGTTATCGGGTAAACTTGGTGTTGATCCAAAAATAAATTACGCGGTTACGTATTAAAATCAGTTTATTCTTTAAGACTATCTGTTTTTACAAGGTTTGTTTATCATTAAGATAATATTTTCTATTTGTGATCTTGATTCCCTATAGTCGAACGTTTTGGGCAACTGTGACATAATTAGTTAGTTAATGATGATGTAGTCAGAAAACTGACCAACTTCCATAGAAAACATTTTGAAACAACGCGAATAATAAAATTTGCTTCCCATATATATATCTTCTCTTCATTTTCTATGGAAAAGGAAAAAAAAAAAATACAACGTGTAACAGAAAGGTGTAACCATATTTGAACAGCTTATTCAAACCATGGTATACAACAACTTTTACTATGGAGCCAAACCTGAAATCTCAAAAAAAAAATCTGCCCTTCCATACATTTCGGCCGAGCGGCATTGCATTTTTCTATGAAACTGTCAATTTTTTTTTTCGAGATACAGGTTTTGTTCCATAGTAAAAGTTGTTCTATACCATTGACTGAATAAGCTCTTCAAATATGGTTACACCTTTCTGTTACACGTTGTATAATGTAAAAGTCATAAAACAAATGTATATTTAATGGGTTTAAATTTTTTAAGCACCTCATTATTACACCCTGTTTACATATCATCGACAAATTAGGAACTGGTATATCGTATTTCTGTCAAAAGTTGGACAAAATAGGTAGTAGTATAATATTAAAGCCGATTCTGAAGGCTTTAATTTTAGATTTAGTGCTGTCAAAACTAAATTTTCTTTGATACGAAATAGTCCTTAAGCGTTAGGATTAGAAGCTAAATTTCTTTGGAAAATTTTAAGCTTTGACAGCACTAAAACTAAAATTAAAGCCTTCAGAATTGGCTTTAATGTATAAGGGCCTGTTTCACCACGTCCAGATAAGTGATATCCAGAAGATAAGTTTAAAAATGGAACACATTTTGTATGCGTTATATGTCACATATAACTATCAGGCACTTATCTGGAAGTGGTGAAACAGGCCCTAAGTAAACCAAACACGCTTCCTTACTCCGCTCGCGTAGTCGCACCTATTTTTGACATTTGGTGAAAGATTTTCCATTTCATACCTTACGATCGCCCTAATAGATGAGTTGAAAGAGACATTTAGCCCTTTCTATTTCGTTGTGTTTTTTTGTGTCTGCTATTAAAAATTTGTTTTGGCATTAAATATATTATTTTTGTATAATATGTTGTTTTTATCTGGGAGCTAGTATTAGCGTTATCGTTATTTTTTTGATTTGGATAAATAATTCAAGAATGTACCCACGTCCAGCCGTCAGTCGTAAACAACTTTTCTCATGAAGAAATTTCTTAGAAGAAAAGAAATATTTGTGCAGAGCTGCACGAATTTTTCCTTTAACCGAAGGTTAATGTGGGACTGATCGACACACAGAACAACCTTTTTCTTTATGGCCTATAAAACCAAATGGCTTTAGAAATAGCGCAGTCTCTGTGTCGCGCCACGGTTTCAGTCTGGTCAATGTTTTGCTGAAGTCACCAACACAACTACCAGTGGCATCGCCTTATCTGTTTAGATGATAAAAATTGAAATCAAGTTCAATGCACGATGACTTTTAATTAGAGATGCGCTTAGTACTCGTTTTATACACGGTACTCGGCAAAATTTTTAGTAGGTACTCGTATTCGGCAGAACTCGGTAAAAAATGTAGAGAATGGCATACCCTAGCTGCTAGCCTAGCAACTTTTTTTATTACCCGTCCAGTACGATAAGTCTAATGGCAAAGACCTTATTTGCTTTTCATAGAGGCGATTATATGTTGGCTCTTTGGCCTCTTGTTCTTGGACGCGTAATACTAGTGATCACGCAGCGAAACAACAAATTGGTGTGTTTTTAGCTAATACTGACCTATTTTGTAGGGAAAAAAATATTGGATTTAGGTAACATCCCTTCATATTTCTATCGCCTACTTTATAAAAAAAAATCAAGTTGATCGTCTTTGAAACGAAAGTTTGAAAACCAAAAAAAGAGGGCGGAAAACATTTTTTTTTGACAAAAGCATAAGTCTTAAAACATTGTTTATAGGTGGAATCCCTAGATAAAAGATCGATAAATCAAATATATTTTCTTCGATATGAGGAGAGACCAAGTTTCTTCCAATGAATCCTTGGAAACCTGGTGTTGTTGATGTTCTAGAGTCAGGTGTCCCATTAAATAATAAATGGTATATATGATAATAAATTAAATAAGTTGTGAAATGTCGTGTTAAATGAGTTTTAAATGAAATGGGTTATTAGTTATGTACTGAGCTGCCGTTTAACTCTAAACGTCATGCTTTGAGATAATTCGCTTTAAAGTCAAACAATGTCTAGGAAAAAATCAAGAAATTCACGTGTTTTGGCCGTGTCGTTTTATCTATACGTTCAGAATTAAATTGACTGTTGAAAATCACGCTGCCCCCGCATTAACATAAAACCTTTACGAAAAATGTCAGGAAGTTTATTGAATAGTCTGGAATTTTGTCAGGAATTCACGTTATTGGATCTGGTTACCCTAGCTGCGGTTCATCACGATCATGTTTTCACGCCTGATACATCAGTAAAACTGATTGTAACTCAGCAGAGTACGAACGGTTCGGTAAAAATAAAACCGAGCAATACTCGGTTACTCGGTAAAACTCGGCGCATCTCTACTTTTAATATGTTTACCTTACTCAGTAAAGGGCGGTCGTTAAGGCCTTTAATACCGCCAAATGGGTACTTTCTAAAGCCTACTCCTCTTTTTATGGCCAAACCAAAAATATTGAAAAAATGTATTATGGATTATCAACTCTAGGACAACATATGCAACATTTTTCTTTTTCGTACCACCAAAACTTCTATATGAAAAATTGTTTCAACTGAATGGTGTTTTTTGGCTTGAATTTCCTACTGCTCCTAAGCGGCTTAGGTGATTTTATTCATTTATGCTTTGATAAATAGATAAACTTGATAGCTATAAATATAACATAGAATTATTCAATCGAACAATGACGCCCATGTGAAAAGTATTATTTTCTCCTATTTTGCCCTTTCAAGGACGCAGCGAGCGTCGTAACAGCCACCACGCATTGTGCACTGATTTGAACGTTATTTCAATGTCGTTTCCGTCGATATTCATACAGACAAATATCGAGCTGCTAATTTGGCGACGGTAATCGCCTTAAAAGAAGTTTCATGAAAAAATAACAAACTACACCAATAATCGTATGTCGTGTTCATTGATATTAAGAATGTTAGATCCATAAATAAAGGGTCAAATATGATTTTTTTTAGGTTGGTAGTAGCACACGGAACCCTACAAGGAATAATCTTTAGGGTCAATTGGATTGAAGTGCCGAGAGGAAAGATCAAATTGCAAAAGCGGAATACTTATTGCAAATTATTAAGATATCGACTAAAAACGGAAGACAAACTTGATTATTGGAAAAGCAGTTATTTTTGCGACACGTTAATGTTGAACTTACGAGAATCGCTAAAATAACATCACAGCTTCAGAAGTAAGGACCAATTTATCTGTTTTACGAAACATGCTTCAGTTAAGGGCCTTACTATTGCCAAATGGGTACTTTCTAAAGACTACTCCTCGTATACGGCCAAACCAAAAATAATGAAAAAATGTATTATGAATAATCAGCTCTTAGACAACATATGCAACACTTTTCTATTTCATACCACCAAAACTTCTACATGAAAAAATGTATCAAATAAATGATGTTTTTTGGCTTAAATGGCCTACTGCTCCTAAGTGGCTTGGCTGATTGAATTTATTTATGCTTTGATAAATAGATAAACTTAATAGCTATAAACATAACATAGTATTATTCAATCGAACAATCACGTCCATGTGAAAAGTATAAATTTCTCCTATTTCGCTCTTTCAAGGACGCAGCGAGCGTCGTAACAGCCACTATGCATTGCGCGCTGACATGAACGTTATTTCAACGTCGTTTTCGTTGATATTCGTACTGACAAATATCGAGCTGCTAATTTAGCGATGGTAATCGCCTTAAGGCGATTAGTGTCGCCAAATTAGCAGCTCGATGTTTTTTTGGTACGATTATCAACGGAAATGGCATTGAAATAACGTTCATATTAGCGCGTAATACAAAGTGGTTGTTACGACGCTCGCTCTCTAAACGAGACATCTTCGGGATGTGTTGTCCGCCAACCGCTCGACAGCAAAAACAACAACACATCCCGAGGATGCCTCGTTTAGAGGTGAAACACGTGTCGATAAGTTTTCTTGCTTGTTACTTAAGATTGCTTTATTTTGTGCTCGTTCTGCTCGCTTTGCTTGTGCATGTTTTATGCGGGAGAGCGGGCGGTGCTTGAGTCTGCATTTTGAATAGCATGGTAAGAGTTACATACATATACTGGTTGTAATGTAATGGTTGTTGTAATGTGGTTAGTATGTAATGGTTGATTCCAAACTCAACGGCTGCTGTTTTTAGAATGTCTTTTATTTTACACTTAAACTAATAAAGTTATCTCAGTTAGCCTCGTTAAGTATGTACAAACTATGTATACAAACTATAACTCTTCAGGTCCGGTAAGGGTCCGGAGGGGATACCCTCTGCATCTTTGTATGGTGTGCCAGTTCGCATGGTGCAACAATTTCGTTACCTAGGTCATATTCTGACGGAAAACCTAAGCGATGATTGCGATCTTGAACGTGAGCGCAGGGCTCTGGCTACTCGGTGCAACATGCTCGCGCGGCGATTCGCTAAGTGCACTAAGGAGGTTAAGATTACGTTGTTCAAGGCTTATTGCCAGAGCTTCTACACCTCTCATCTGTGGACTAAATATACCCGTAAAGCCTATAGCCTCCTTAGGGTACAATATAATGACGCAATGCGAATATTGCTGAGACAACCACGCTACTGCAGCGCGTCGGGCATGTTCGCTGAGGCCAGAGTTGTCAGCCAGTCTTGGAAACTCTGGCAATATAGTATCTTAAGGATGAGCGTTGGTAAAATTAACGAAAACCCAATTTTAGATCATTGTAGGTCCGTGCAACGTGCCCCCAACAAAAAATAAATAGACCTAAGTAGTGAAAATTAATTCTTTAATTTTATTGTATTTTATTTTATATTGGACATTTCTTAATTTTAAATTTTAAATTGAATTGTTGTTGTTGTTAAGTATATGGACTGTAAAAAACATCGTTTTTATATTGGTCTGAAATAAAAAACATATTATTATTATTTCGAGAATTTTTGATCTCGTCTCTCCCTCTTGGCCGAAAGAATTTAAAGAGAGAGAGACGGTACATCCCTCGGCAGAAGCACAGTCGACCGAGGTTCAGAGCCCCAGGGAAAGAAACCGGCGAACGATGCGAGCAGTATCGAGCAGAACCGCCTTCTGCATCCGCGCTGGAAGCGAACTGTCGCGGAATCCCAAACGTCTCAGGTTGGTTTCAAGACTGGTTGGTATTAACCCGTTCGCGGATAAAACAACTGGAATTATTTCGGTGGATGCCACGCCCCACATGTCGGTGTCGGTTATTATTATTATTATTTCGAGAATTTTTGATCTCGTCTCTCCCTCTTGGCCAAAAGAATTTAAAGAGAGAGAGACGGTACATCCCTCGGCAGAAGCACAGTTGACCAAGGTTCAGAGCCCCAGGGAAAGAAACCGGCGAACGATGCGAGCAGTATCGAGCAGAACCGCCTTCTGCATCCGCGCTGGAAGCGAACTGCCACGGAATCCCAACCGTCTCAGGTTGGTTTCGAGGCTGGTTGGTATTAACCCGTTCGCGGATAAAACAACTGGGATTATTTCGGTGGATGCCACGCCCCACATGTCGGTAACCTCGTGAGCCAGGTCGAGATACTTCCTCCTCTTCTCGGTTTCGGCTTTCACGAGGTTCTCATCGTGTGGGATTGTGATATCCACCAAAGACACCCGAGACTGCGCCCGGTCCATCAACACGATGTCAGGTTTATTCGTGAGAATAGTCCTATCCGTGATGACAGACCGATCCCAGTAGAGCTTGGCGCGGTCGTTTTCTAGTACTAGCGCCGGTGAGTACTTGTAATATGGCACCTTCTCATTTACGAGGCCGTACTTGTGGGCGAGTTCTTGATGAAGGATTTTGGCCACTTGGTTGTGTCTGTGCAGATACTCAGTGTTGGCAAGAGCGGAACAACCGGAAATAACATGTCGAAGAGATTCTCCAGGATGGGCACATGCCCGGCAGATGTCCTGGGTCCCATCCTTGATAATATATTTCCGGTAGTTACGCGTCTTGATCACCTGATCTTGTATTGCACAGACAAAACCCTCGGTTTCCCCGAAGAGGTCACCGAAGCGCAGCCAATGCAGGGAGCTTTTTTTGTCAACGTGAGGCTCGTGAAGAGCCTTGTGAAACCTCCCGTGCAATTCCTTTTCTCGCCACACTGACTCTCGTTCAGCGGTGCTAAGTACAACCGGGTCGCGCCATTCCTCGCTGGCTAAGGACAAAGGGGTGAGTCCTTTATCACATGCCACGACTTCCTTATGGATTGCATCATCCGTTCTCGACAGGAAATAATCCCTGAGACTGCATATCTCACGGTTGTGCATAGTCTTGGCGTTTAAAAGGCCTCGACCATCACACTTCCGCGGGAGATACAGTCTCATGACCGACGATCTCGGATGATGCATCCTGCTGATTCCTCCAAAAGCTGACTCAAAGGGTTCAGTGACAAGCAAAACCAAAGCGGGCTCAGACAATCACCCTGAAAAATACCCCTTTTTATCCGTATTTGGTCATCGGCATCCATCATTTTCTCGCCTGCGAGACTAAGGATAGTACTCCATTGCCCCATACATGCTTCAAGGAAGTGTCGAACTGTATTGTCGACTTTGTATAGCTCAAGGACCCTTAGGAGCCATGAATGGGGGACCGAGTCGAAAGCCTTTTTGTAGTCTATCCAGGCGGCGGAGAAATTCCGACGGTTGCGTCTGACCAGTTTGCCAGCAACCGCGTCAATGAGGAGTAGCTCCTTGCTACCGCGGCTACCGCCCCTACATCCATTCTGAGCGTCCGAGATGATGTGATTTTCAACAACGTGTTGAGAAATCTTGGAGCTCAGAACGGAAGTAAGCGTCTTGTATATAGTACAAAGACACGTGATGGGGCGGTATTTCGATGGATCCGCGGTATCTTCGCTTTTTGGAGCTAAGTGAGTGACTCCTGTAGTTAAGAAGTTCGGGAGCGTACCATCGTCAAGGGCCTGTTGGAACTGCCTTGCGAGGGTGGCATGGGAACGCCAGAATCCTTTTAGCCAGTAATGCTGCAGTCCGTCTGGTCCTGGACTTTTCCAGTTCGGGGCTTTACGGATCGCAGCAGTTACGTCCTCCTTCGAGATTCTGACTGGGTTCATTGGCGTGATAGACGCACATGCTCCCTCGACAGCTTCGAACCACGGGCCCTCCCGATGAGTGACAGGCTGTGACCATAGGCTTCGCCAGAAGGCGACTACATCAGCTTGCTCCGGTGGAGCGCCTATCGATCTAATTTCCGGACGCTCCAGAGTTCTGTAAAACTTCTTTTGGTCACTTTCGAAAAGACGATTATGTTGGTGCCTCTTTACCATTTCGGAGTATCGCCTTAATCGCTTACCCCAAGCAGCAATCTTCTGCTTCAGGTAGTCGATGCGCTCTGTTACGTTTTGGGTAAAGTCTGGGTGGGACATATCAATGTCTTGCCCAGCAAATGCCTCCGTAACAAAGCGCATCACTCTAGGCCTCGTGTTGCCTAACCTGAAGCTGGTCAGTTTGCCGATAAGGATCCTTGCTCTGGTGATACGGCGGTTAATTCTGCGTTTCCAGGCTGGGATCTGACCACTTCTGGGAGTGATTGATCCAGTACCTGGCATACGAACGCCAACTATCCGGCAAACTGCCATAGCGGCGCCGAATAGAATCGTATCCGTATCCCAGAGATCGATGCTGCTTTCCAGGAATGGAGGCAGCACCTGATTAATGGCCCCAACGACATCCCGAACCTTGATGCTTAGAGGCACTCGGGGAAGCCGAGGCCTCAGTTCCAGAGGCACTTGGCGATACTCTATAATCGTCTCTTCTAATATGTTCCTCATTTGCTCTAAATCCTGGGAGACCATTTCTGTAATGTTTTCTTCGGCGACATTTTGTGGATTAAGTTCTGTCTCTTCATTGTCATTGGGTTGGGTAGAAACATCTTCCACATGTGGTGCATTATCCATTACAGGAACGGTCTCGCGTCTCAGTTGTTCGAGTTCGGCAGCGCTAAATACGTTAGAGCGCTGTATATACCGAACTCTGTCCGCCAGGTTTTGTTCCGTGACAGTTATCGAGGGCTCCAGCAACAGAAATTCGCGGAACATTACTGCTCGATATCCCGTTGCACCGGTATTGCCCCCCGTTGCTCTGAAGTACGCGCGCATGGCATTGGCATTCATTTCGCTAGACCATCGCATGCGCCGTACTCTCTCACCAGCGGCGAGTGCCGAATGCTGGGTCTGTGAAGACCCTGCCGATACCAAGCCAACTGGTGGTGATGGTGGATTGGCGGACTGGTCAGGTGGTTGGACCAGTCTACGGTTTGTGCTGGCGGCTCGCATGCTGCCACGTCCAGCGCCAGCCCCAGACGCGCCCTGGTGATCACCCCCAGGTAGCGGCCCTATACGTACACCATTATTATTTACCATCATTAAGAGTTTGCCATTGCCTTGTTAGCCGTGTAAGTTTTGTACACGTTGTCCGCCTCTCACGTGGCCTGCTGTTCGGCTCGGACGTAGGGTTGGACTTTAAGAGGCTTATATTTATTATTATTATGTATAAGTAGAATCCCTATTGTGCGAGTGCTGACATAGCTCGTACACTTACTTATATATGCTTATCATATTTCTATTAAAACTAGGAAGATCGCCTCGCTCCGCTCCGCTTTGCTCGGCTCTCCAAATGTATTTACATGTAAACCTAACATGCACGCTTCCCTCATCGTTGTTTTTGACTTTTGGTAAAGATTTGCGTTTTCATACTTTACGATCTGCCCACGACATATGTATGTCGCAGGTAAATTATCAAAGCCGTGAAATTATAATTTTACCGTAGATTTTTGTTAGTTTTTTTATAAACTAACCGAAAATAGTGAAATTATAATTTCACGGCTTTGACAATTTACCTGCGACATAAAAATAGAAATGACGCTGGCAATTTTATACTTCAATATTATGAATACCTACAGAGTTTGTGCATAAATAGCTTATACAATATATGTATAAATATAATATTATATTATGAACACAGGTGTAAGTACCCGAACATGACCAGGCAAATAATGTGGTACGTACTTTATTGTAATAAGGTATAGTTAGAGCACATGTCATGCCGACAGTCGTGAGAAAACACTATTATTATCATATCACATGTATGTTTCATAGAGGCAGATGACACCAAGTAAACGAAACAGCTACATAGTTCTTGCAAACGGCGTAGGTCTTCACTATACGTATTCCGAAAGAAGTCCTTGATGTTTCATAATAGTAGTTTATGCTACAAGGAATAAATTACGAGGACGATTTTTAAGGCGATTACCGTCGCCAAATTAGCAGCTCGATGTTTGTCTGTACGAATATCAACGGAAATGACATTGAAATAACGTTCATATCAGTGCACAATGCGCGGTGGCTGTTACGACGCTCGCTGCGTCCTTGATAGGGCAAAATAGGAGAAAATAATACTTTTCACATGGACGTGATTGTTCGATTTAATAATTCTATGTTATATTTATAGCTATCAAGTTTATCTATTTATCAAAGCATAAATGAATTAAATCGCCTAAGCCGCTTAAAAGCAGTAAGGAATTCAAGCCAAAAAAACACCATTCAGTTAAAACAATTTTTCATATTGAACTTTTGGTGGTACGAAAAAGAAAACTGTTGCATATGTTATCCTAGAGTTGATAATCCATAAAACATTTTTTCAATATTTTTGGTTTGGCCATAAAAGAGGAGTAGGCTTTAGAAAGTACCCATTTGGCGGTATTAAGGGCCTTAAACGTAACCGAGTAATTTATTGCTCTTACGCCCGTGCATCATACTACGTTTTTCAATGCATAGTGTGAGGAAATAAAACAAATGTACCTAATCTTGTTAATTTTAAATTATGATTGGCTCAAAAGGACTGTATCCAGAGCCGTTAAACAGGGGAAAAAAAGTATAACATTTTATAGTACACAGGAAAGGTTGCAGGTTAGCCAACTTCTGGTAAATAAACTAAAAATAATAATAATAAAGCCTTAGGGCAAAATAATCGACTTTCTGTTCGGTTTTGATGCATTAAAATTGGGCCTTTACGAGCACTTGCATTGAAAAGAAATAAATTGTCACGGCATGAATCCACGAGGGGGTGTCAGAGGTCTTTTGGAGTGTGGGCTGTGAAATAAAAGTCATAGTACAAACTCGGTACCCTCGCGTTTTACTGACGATTATTACGCCCCAACGTGAAATAATCGCTTTTTAGGGTATGCAGGTTTCCTCACGTTTTCCTTCACCGTTTAGCAAGTGGTAAGTAACAGATACTATGCATATAAATTCCGAAAAACTCATTGGTGCATGCTCGACTGGGGATCGAACCTGGGTCTCAAGATTGAGAGGCCAGCGTTCTGCCGCTACGCAGCTGTTTTCCTTTTTTAAGGTTCCAATAAGGAACCCTTATAGTTTTGCCATGTCTGCCGTCTGTCTGTCTGTCCGCGGCTTAGCTTAGAGACTATTAGTACTAGAAAGCTGTAATTTGGCATGAGTATGCATATTTATCACGCCGATAAAGTGGTAAAATAAAATTTTGAAAAAGATTTTTTTTATGGTATCTCCTCTACACGTATAGTGGGGATGATTTTATTTTTTCGTCTATCCCCTAGTGTGGGGAGTCGTTTGATAGGTAATTTAAAAATATTGAGGGTGTGAGAAGCTTATTTTTCAATCCTGAGTTCCGTTTGCGAAATATTAAGCTTAAAATTGTAAATTTTTTGTAGAGTTTAGTGTCCGCCCCCCCCCCCCCCCCTGCCAGCGAAACGGTTGTATTTGGAGACGTGAAAAAAATCATGGCAGTAGTATACATAACGAAATTAAAAGGAAAACTATCACAGCTAAGCAGGCCTTACAAGTTAACGAGTACAGATCGAGCTAAACTTTTAGCCCCTCTAAACACGGGGCGCTTCACATCAGCAGGAACAAAATGTATGGGCCGTTCTTGGGAAGAGCAACTTCCGATCGTACTAGAAGTTTGGCACGATTTGTATTAGTCGACAAACTTATAAAATGTACTTGGAGAAGCAGTTCGCATATTGTGCAGGGCAAGTACAAAACCCTACGATGCGCGTGGCCCGACACACATTTGGCCGGTTTTTGCTTTTTATTTTTGTTCCAAATTAGGGAAGTGCGCAATCACGAATACCCTAAAATTAGAATTGTTTGAGGTCAAGTGTATAGGGTTGGTGAACACACGCAATGCTTAAGGCGATTACCATCGCCAAATTAGCAGCTCGATATTTGTCACTACAAATATCAACGGAAACGACATTGAAATAACGTTCATGTAGGCGCGCAATGCATAGTGGCTGTTACGACGCTCGCTGCGTCCTTGAAAGAGCGAAATAGGGGAAAATTATACTTTTCACTTGGACGTGATTACTCGATTGAATAATCTTATGTTATGTTCATAGCTATAAAGTTTATCTATTTATCAAAGCATAGATGAATTCAATCGGCCAAGCCACTCAGGAGCAGTAGGGAATTTGAGGTCAAAAAACACCATTCAGTAAAAAAAAAAATCATGTAGAAGTTTTGGTGGTATGAAAAAGAAAACTGTTGCATATGTTGTCTAAGAGTTGATTATTCATAATACATTTTTTCATTATTTTTGGTTTGGCCATAAACGAGGAGTAGGCTTTAGAAAGTACCCATTTGGCAATAGTAAGGGCCTTAAAAATACAATGTGAGCGCTAATTAAGGTCACACTTGCATCAATCACTGTTACTCGGGAAAACACTCATTACGAGAGGGGCGGATTCTGGAAAAATTACAAAAAAAAGCGCGATTGTATTAAATATCTGTTCGTTTTAGAGTTTAATAAAGTTTATACCGGTTTTAATCCATTTCTTTATTTATTATAGTTATTGCATTAACAATTTTTCAATGCATGTGCTCGTAAAGGCCCACTTTTTATGCATCAAAACCGAACAGAAAGTCGATTATTTTGCCCTAGGGCTTTATTATTATTTTTTTTTTATTTGTTTGCAATGGTTGGCTAACCTGCAGCCTTTCCTGTGTATCATAAATGTCATGCTTTTTTTTTTCCACTGTTTAATGGCTCTGGATACAGTCCTTTTGAGCCAATTACAATTTAAAGTTCACAAAATTGTATTTGTTTTATTTCCTCACACAATGCATTGAAAAACGTAGTATGATACACGGGCGTAAAAGCAATAAATTACTCGGTTACGTTTAAAACACTCGCTACGCTCGTGTTTTAAATCGTCCTCGTAATTTATTCCTTTGCGCCCTTGTAGCATAAACTACTATTAAACCTCGACGTGAAATCTTTTTTAGAGCAATTTTTGTTTTTATATTTCTCAATATTGGAATGACTCCTAAATATTCTGTAACGATAAGATTGTGCATTATTGGTATTTCTTGAAGTCTTCTTTAGTATGTAGTATTACTAGATTGTTCAAATAAGGAAGAGTAAGTTATGGTTTTGTGTTTTTTTATACTAATTGCAAACCACTTCTTGAAAATGGTTTTATCATCGAGATCTCAGAATTTTCAGCGACAAGTCTAACTTACCGTTTAATTTTTGTAGACCTTCTGTTTTTACTCTATTTTTCTAAAGAACTATCTATTGATTAATAATAGTAGTTTATGCTACAAGGGCGCAAAGGAATAAATTACGAGGACGATTTAAAACACGAGCGTAGCGAGTGTGTTAAACGTAACCGAGTAATTTATTGCTCTTACGCCCGTGTATCATACTACGTTTTTCAATGCATAGTGTGAGAAAATAAAACAAATATAATTTTGTGAACTTTAAAATGTAATTGGCTCAAAAGGACTGTTTTCAGAGCCATTAAACAGTGGAAAAAAAAAGTATGACATTTATGGTACACAGAAAAGGCTGCAGGTTAGCCAACCATTGTAAATAAATTAAAACAAAATAATAAGAATAAAACCCTAGGGCAAAATAATCGACTTTCTGTTCGGTTTTGATGCATAAAAAGTGGGCCTTTACGAGCACTTGCATTGAAAAGAAAATAAATGGATTATTTTAATATTATAAGAGTGCATTACAAACCAGAAAAGATCAATTGGAAATAAATTTCAAGTAAGAAAAATATTTTGGAAAAGTTCCTTGAGCTAGGATTCGAACCTGCGACCTCTTGCTTTCACCACGTTGAATTTTTCCTCCATACCAGCCAGTAATGTACAAACTGAACGCTCACGAGGGCAATATTAAGTGAATTCACGGCTTGTTCATTTCTTAGGTTTAAGATTCTTGGATCCTTCATCAAAAGCCTCCTCGCTTGTGCCATACAACATTTTACTTTAATCAGTGTCCCTTAAGTATAGTTTTAATTATCATATGGTCTCTCATAAATGTCAAAAACAAAATATACTTACAGAAGTCGTGACACCCATATTATTATAGTAGCAACCTAATACAGTCTCTTAAAAAAATAAAATATATAATATATTTACAAACGTCGATAAAGTATATTTACAAACGTCGCGTCACCCAGATTATTACTAGGTAGTAGCAACCTATACGGTCTCTAAAAAAGTCAAAAATATAATATATTTATAATTAGTCGCGCGGGACACACGTGTAGCCCAATTTCGTGACATTTATTTCTCCAAATAGTAAAAAAAATTATAAAACACAAAATAATACAAATAATTACCATTATTTTTAGCTATAAATGGTACTTATTTAATAAAACTGCCTTTGGGTAAAAAATTTGCCATAATTTGTAAACTTATGTAAAATCAACATGATTTGTACGATACGAGATCAGACAGCCTAATTTTTTAATCATATTAATAATATATGCCAATTGCAGTTTTCATTATCTACATTAAACAGACAATCAAAATTAATTAATTACACATATGTTAATAAAAATACAGTATGAATTCAATACAGACATTGAAATTATGCAAACGCTTTCGGGGGTTACATGTACATGTGTAGCCCAGCCACTTTACTAGCGATTTGCGCAGACGTCCTTTTGCCGCAGGAATCGGCTCGGCCACTGACGGGTGCGGGGATTTTTACTTGGGGAAAAAATGAAATAATTTGTAAATTATATTTTATGTTGATCTATACATTAAATTTATTTTTCCGATTTCGTTTTCTGTTTTTTAAATTGTGCATATTCATTTGCCCACCATTCTCACCACATTGAAGGTTGACGGGAAGAAATATCTATAGAAATAAGCTTGCCATTGTACTATAATTAATGTATATATTTTGTTATTTAAGTTTTCTTGTGCAATAAAGAATAAAGAATGAAATAGAAGTACTGTAATGTCTGTAATAGGACAAAGTGTTCAAGAAAGAAACGACATCGTGTCATGCCGGGCTACATAGTAGCCCACGCGCCTAATTGAGTGTTATGTTGAATCGTACGGGAAGGCGCTGATGAGAATTTCCACAGAGCGGCACAAAATAGATACTACCAGGAGGCCGACTCCATCCAACGAGCGAAAACGGACGCACACATGCATAGACGCGTACGTATTATGATCTCGGCAGAATTTCGTATTGGCATTCGACCAACTTCGACCGAGATCGTCGTACCACAAAATAATCACTTACAGAATGTTTACCCCGAATAACTAGCGAAAACAGGTGCACGCACACACACGCGTATGTACGATGATCTCGAAGATACTCGGGTGAATGCTAATACGAAATTCTGCCGAGATTATCGTACGTACGCGTCTATGCATGTGTGCGTCTGTTTTCGCTCAGTCGTCGAGTCGGCCTTCTGGTAGTATCTATTTTATGGTCGTACGTACGCGTCTATGTGTGCGTGCGCCTGTTTTAGCTAGTTATGCGGAGTGAACCTTCTGTAAGTGGTTATTTTGTGAGACGGTCTCCTGGAGGGCCCTTATATGGATTAATGGATTAGACCCGCAGCATCTTACATGTGTTATGTGGCTAATCCGGATTTGATTTAGTCCACTTTTCGTGGAAGATAATTTCGTCCTATAAGCTCTCAAAGCCTCAGCGTCAAAAGAAATGGTTATTTCGGTGTTTATTTGGGCACTAATAATACAACTCACATGCTTGGTAAGGCACGCAAGGGCGGAGCCATTCTTCAAATCGTTTGACATTCATTATACAGGATGTTAAGATGATGTTGCGGAAGCCGGTAACTGGCGGTAGTAGATAGTACGAACCACTTTTACTGTGGAACAAGCTCTCAAATAGCGAAAAAAAATCCGCTGTTCCATGGAAAACTTATGAAACAATAGATTTTTTTTTCACGATATGCTGTTCGTATGTGTACGAGCATGATTGCCAGTTTCCGGCTCCATCTTGTTAACACTCTGTATATAAATTTTATATATTATGTAGTCAATTAGTTATGTATATTCACTTTATTGGTTTTCTTTTATCAAATACTTATTTGTTTTTCTCATTTGTACATTTCATAAATAATAGTTTCTTCACCACTCAAAAGGTTGGCTGGCAGAAATTGCTTTCAGTAATAAGCCCGCCTTTTTACAATATCGTGTTTTCATTACTTTGTATTCTCTTTTATATCTTATGTGTGTTGGTACATGCTCTAAGTATGTGTGACCTCTGTAACTGACATAACGTCAATTTATTACCTCTCTAAGTAGGACCTTGTTGCAGATAATTTTTCGTTTTGTTTACTAATTCTTAGTCTACCCGCAAATTTCGCACTTGGCTAATTGTGCCTAAAAGACCTCCAGTTTTAGTTTGGTTTTGTTATTTCAAAAAATGCCGAAACGAAGGCTTCAGTCTTTGTCCATACGCGAAAAACTTAAGTTAATATCCGTTTATGAAAGTGGAAAGACACGCGATGAAGTTTGTGCCGAATTTAATGTGCCAAAATTTACACTTTGTAGAATCATCCAGAATAAAGTTAAAATCCAGTCTCAATGTTTTGAAGGAAACGTGGATCAAGCAACTTCGTAACAAAAACGTTCCGATAAGTGGACCGATGATTAAAGAAAAAGCACAAGATTTTGCGCAAAGGCTCAGTATTCATAATTTTTGTAGCAGTAATGGTTGGTTGGAAGGGTTTAAAAAAAGAAACGGTATAGTTTTCAAAACAATGGAGAAAGTAACGCTGTTGATGCTAGCAAATGTAGCCAATGCATTGAGGACCTTCCAGTTCTTCTGCACAATTATTCTCCTGATGATATTTTTAACGCAGACGAAGCGAGTTTATTTTATAAGTGTCTAGCAGGTAAAACTTTCACCTTAAAGGGTGAGTCCTGTCATGGCGGAAAACTTAGCAAGGAACGCGTTACAATACTTCTGGGTGCTAATATGTCAGGAACTGAAAAGCTGCCTATCTTATTAATCGGAATATCGAAAATAAAATAAATATCGAATAAAAAAAAATAAAAAAAGCTTGGATGACATCGATTATTTTTGCCGATTGGTTGAAGGATTTGAATCAAGTAATGAAGTCCCAGAAGCGAAAGATTTTGATGTTTGTTGACAATTGTACAGCTCACAATAATATGCCCGACCTAAGCCACATTAAACTTGTATATCTGCCTGCTAATACGACAAGTAAATTGCAGCCAATGGATCAAGGCATCATCAATAATTTCAAAATTTATTACAGAAAAGAAGTTGTTCAACATGTTCTTAAATCTATAGAAGACAATCAGTGCCCGGAAATCAATGTTCTTCAGGCGATGAGATTTGCTAGAAAGGCTTGGTTTTCTCTGACTAAAACTACTATAGCAAACTGCTTTAAAAAATCTGGATTTAAATCTGAATTATCTGAATCTCAAAGCTAGAACTTCGAAATTGATCCTGAAGATTGGAACCTAGCCATCAGCAACAAAAACGATTTGCAGCCAACTTTCGAAGATTTTGTAAACGTCGACGACGAATTAATAGTTTTAAAAGAACTTACTGAAAACGATATTGTTCATGCCTTTTCATCTTCTTTATTGGAAAATGAAGAAGATGATGACGAATCGGGCCCGGAAGTAAATTTAGTAAAAATTTCTAAGCGCGAAGCAGTAAAAGTAATTTTGAAATGTCAGCAATTGGTGACCAGCCCTTCTATTCTGTATCTTTAGTTGCCAACTGGACTAGGTGCCTATCATCAAAAACATAGCTAAAAACGGAACTTTCAAAATTGCTATTAGTGGGTATTGAACTATTTACGAACTGTGTCGTCACTTCAAGTGCGAACATATCCTTAGACAATCGGAATTCGATAGTATATATATGTTTTTGATGATAGGCACCCAGTTCAAATAGCAACTAAATATACATAATAGGCCCTCAGAACATATTTGATAAAATTTATAGCATTGAAAAACATCGTACAGCTAATTGTAATTCCAAAAAAAAATTAAAATGACCGATTTTTTTTATTGACTCATTCTGTTATTTTTGTATTGTTTAAGTATAAGAAACGTGCTCAATTATTTTTGTTTATTACTTTTTTTGTTGATTATTTAGTAAATATTACAACTCATGTATTCATAATACGTTATTTTATTTAATATTTGCACCTCTTTAACTGAAATAACCTCAATTCTCACCTCTATTAATGAAACCCTCTGTAAATGAGACCGATATTTATTTATACCTGGATATCTGAGACACCTGGGTAAGTGGAATACCTCTATAAGTGAGACAAATTTGCAGCTCCCTTGAAGTCTCAGTTATCCAGGTATCACTGTATATGACATCTAATATAAATTATATTACATTAATTAATATTTGTGTGCTAAATTAATGTTATTGTACTATACGCACAAAAGGTTCCGTACCACCAATCAACGGGGACGGTACCCTAATAACATTTCGATGGTATTATATTAACGGCAATAGGGCTCACCACCCATCACGTTGGCACGGATTAAATCGTCGGTGAAAAGTGGGCATACGTTAGTTTGTTTAAAGTACCCGTGTCGTATTGTTCGTACTAAGAAAAGTTGTAATTTTCAGAATTAGGCATTTTTAGAATTGGTCATTTAAATAATTATCTTTTTATAGTTTTAGTCATTTCACGAAGTAGTCATTTGCCGCATTGGTCATTTTACGAAATGGGCATTCTTCGCCTAATTTTACCTTTGACATGGGTGCATAAGCCAACCGACGTCGGCCCACTTTTCAATGACGATCTATGCTGTGCCAACAAGATGGGTAGTAAGCTCCCTATTGCCGTTGATATTTACCATAGAAGTGTTTTTAGGATTCCGTAGCCATTGCTTGTTGAATATATTTGTGAGCTACATATTTTGGACAAAAAAACAATTAAGTATTTTGTTATTATAATGCTTCTGAAGACGGCAATAATTTGCAAATATACGAGTATGTTTATTAATTATTTAAAAACATGACAACGCTAAGTTAATTCATTTTCATAGGATTTTATCAACTCGCAGGTAATTAGAAATTCAAATACGGTTTTATATGTTTTAATGTCCGATGTTAAAAACTAATATAATAAAAATCAAGTATTATAACACCCACGATTCTGCGCTTCGATTCGCCCAATTTATTATGACACCGCTTAGATAACCAAAACAGTCCTATTGATTATGTCAATAGGAAATAATTATTAGAAAATGTTAAGATAATCGAAATGTGTGGACAAAGTCCGTAAAGCGACTATATTTCTTCTTTTGCTTTAGGCTAGGCAAAGGTATCTCTGCCATGCAGCATCTAATGCTCCCACATTCGATAAGGATTAGCCCGTAAATTATAGACAAGGCTGACCCTTTGCCTAAGCTTAGAGGAGCAAAAAATATATCGCGCTTTATTTTTAAATTATTTTTGATGGTCTTAGATAAATTATTGTGTAAAACTAAACATATTTAGCCATTGGGACACTCGTGTAGCCTATTTCAAAACTCATGAACTCGTATGGCTATCTTTATGTCTCAGTTGCACAAAATAAATTTTTTCTGCGAAAATTGGAATATAAGCTTTGAGCTGAAAATGCCTTTGAGTAAATGTATCTTACAGCAATCTTTTCGTTTTCTTCTATTTTTACCTATTTTTTTTTTACTATTTTTAAGTCCCTTCTAATGAAGCTCTTCTCCTAGAATTTCGTATACCTCGGCATTTATCACTAAGAAACTTCTGAACTGTTGGATAAATATTTCTTCAACCTCGGAAAAAGACAGAAATAACTAGAGACACGGTCTGATGAATAAAGTATTTCAAAGCTAGTATCTTGAATGGCAGCCATTCCATTAAGACTTGAGCACCAGATCAATATTCTAGCAAAATAGACTTAAGGACTTAAACTTTAAAGAAAGAAAGAAAGAAAGAAAGAAAAAATATTTATTTCGGGTAATCAATCGGTCGAGCTTACTTACTATTTACAATGTATACAATACAAGTAAACCCGCGGTGGGGTGTACTACAACTATATTATTTTTAAAACTATTACCCGAAAATGGAAATAGACTCAGCTATATGCCATCTGAAACAATTTTCAGATAACGCTGATTTTCAGCTATTCCCATGCCACTAATATTTTTTACATTTGATATAATATTTTTGTATTATACATAAAAATGAGAGATAATTGTGCACGCAGCAGATAGCACTCATAAATAAGTTGAGTAAAACAAAAGAGAAGTTCTAACATCGAAATATAAGTAATTTCTACATAGGCGAACAAATTTATGACCTACAAAGGGCGGGGTCCGAATAAAAGAGTTCATATGACTAGATTGCTTAATGTGGAAGAGGAAAAAGAGGTGCTAGATAATAGAACATGTATCCAACTGTCTATTATTTGTTAAGAGCAGGCCTTCACAATTTCAAGAGTTTTTGAACGATCATGCCGAGTCTACCACATACCCAACTTAATCGATGTGAAACTTATACTTATTGTAGCTCTATGGCTTTAAGCCATACAGACATTCTTCTTACACTTCACTTTTACTTTGATTTGGAAAATAAACAACAATTTTAAAAGGTGTTTTATCTTTATAATTAATTAACCGTTCTCAAGACTACAGCTTATCACCCATCCGCCAACGGCCTCAAAGAGAGGGTGCATAGACAGATAAAAGCTGCGATAAAGTATCATTACACCCATAGATGGTCTGATAAACTTGCAATTATCATGATGGCATCAAGGCATCTTACAAAGATCTGAAAGCCTCACCCGCTGAAATAGTTTTTGGCCAACAAATAATTTTCTACTTTTTACTCTTATATCTTATGTTTGTTATCTTCAAAACGTTCCCCAAGGGGAGTTAATGTAGTGCTCAATGGTAGAGACATTACATTTCACTTTGACTTTGATTTGGAAAATAAACAAGTTTGTTAAAAGGTGTTTTATCTTTATAATTAACCGTTCTAAACAAATATATTTCACTTTGACTTTGATTTGGAAAATAAACAAGTTTGTTAAAAGGTGTTTTATCTTTATAATTAACCGTTCTAAACAAATATATATTTATTTACACTTTTATCTTTTATTTTCGTCTGTAAATAGCGTTACATAATTGGAAAACTTTCGCTCGATAGTTGTTATTTGAAAAATTAAAATGGAAACCTATACGGTGTAACTACAAAACGGTGTTTAACTTTAGACAGTGTTTAAATCTGTTGCTGTCACTTTTTACAATGTGAAAGAAAAGGCGACAACAACAGATTTAAACACTGTCTAAAGTTAAACACCGTTTTGTAGTAACAACGATACTGTCCAAATGACACCATTTTTCCAATGAAGTAAATAAATAATGGTGGAACATTGAAGACGTATTGATGTATGTGGTCTAAATTAAGCTAAATTCCACCTTATACCTGGTTAAACATCAGTCGTTCACTACAAAGTGTACAAGTTAACTTTGTTTTTCTTGTTAATAAGTTAAAATAGAAAAAGCTATTGGTCTATGGCAATTCACGCCAATAGTTAAGATTAAGTTACGTTAATAAACCAATAGTTTATTTGCCAATAGCTAATTATGCATTAAGTTTCAATCTGTTGATTCATAAACCTAACTTAAAGTGATTTATTGGCGTAAATTGCCATAGAACAATATATTTTTCACTTTTCACTTCTTAACAAGAAAAACAAGTTCAGATGTGCACTTTGTACCAAGCAACTGATGTTTAACCTTAAGGGCCTTACTATTGCCAAATGTGTACTTTCTAAAGCCTACTCCTCGTTTATGGCCAAACCAAAAATAATGAAAAAATGTATTATGAATAATCAACTCTTAGACAACATATGCAACATTTTCTTTTTCATACCACCAAAACTTTTACATGAATTTTTTTTTACTGAATGGTGTTTTTTGACCTCAAATTCCCTACTGCTCCTGAGTGGCACGGCCGATTGAATTCATCTATGCTTTGATAAATAGATAAACTTTATAGCTATAAACATAGAATAAGATTATTCAATCGAGTAATCACGTCCAAGTGAAAAGTATAATTTTCTCCTATTTCGCCCTTTCAAGGACGCAGCGAGCGTCGTAACAGCCACTTTGCATTGCGCGCTGATATGAACGTTATTTCAATGTCGTTTCCGTTGATATTTTATAGTGACAAATATCGAGCTGCTAATTTGGCGATGGTAATCGCCTTAAGCATTAATAACAATCGGGACCAATTCCTGATAAGAGGTTTGTCAAAATCGTAGCAGATGAAAATCTGTGGTGTTTGCCTACCCCCGTGGAAGACAGGCTATCAGCGTATTGATCAAAATCTTTCAAGTCGAGTAATGTTGTTTTAGTTTCGGATAGAATTGTAAAGTAATACTTCACCCAAAATCATGACTTGTTTCAATAATTCCAAAGAGCTTTACAAAGTCCTCAATATTGTTTGTTTTTCAGTAAGTTTTCATTTTGAGTACCTAAAGCTCGGATACTCTATACACCCCCAAGCGATCACGTGAAGTTCTTTGCACAGAGTCTGACAAAATATTTACTCATTCAACAATAAATCTGCTAAAACGATCAGTCATTGCCATCGCAAGGAAGGCTGAGTGAGGGTTATATTTTTCGTAGATATTCTCCCACACTTGAACTCTGCAGTAGATGTAGATGTACTATTAAAGAAATTGCCGCAGACCCACGTTTCACTCTAATCACTATTGAAATACGGACGAAAAGTTGGTCTGCAGATTTTCCTCGATAGTACAATAAACTTTATATTGTAATATTATAATAGAAAAAAAATTCATAAGTTTCCTGTAGGTCTTGAATTACTCCAATTGTAAAAAAATCCTAGAACCAATATTTAATTCAAGCGAAAGCTACAATTTTCTACATTTTTCCCAATGATATTAAAATAAAGTGTAGATAGGTTACCTACACTAGATTCAAACTTCTAAAACGGCACACAAGATTTGACTTCAGTAAATTACATGGTATTGCAATGTCACATTGACACGTGGAAGTCATAATTATCGCGAGCGAAAAAGAGACGAGACCTATATTCTGTGCGTCGTCCCATTCGACGTCCGTCGTGCGCTGACGCCGTCGCGATACTGAGTCCAGGTTTGCAAATTAGCCAAATTTTAACGTGCCACTCGCGGATACTATAACGTATCTACACTTTATAATCATAAGTAATTTTTGTGAATTTCAATAGATAATATTTTCTGAAACAGTTTTGGTTTAAGTTTTCCAAAACCAGATAATTTTTTAATTCACTTTATTTCGTTATAAAGGGAGTAGGCAATTTTATGCGATTTTAAAACTTTATACTTTCTAAGGGATGGGAAAAAGCACTTGAATAAACATCTATTATACTTGTAGCGTAAATCGCAGTCTGGACTCGTGGTATTTTTAATAAAAACGGGATTGTTTTGCTGATGTTCTACTAGCTTTGCGAGGGGTCACATAGCACATTGTTTCCGAGGGCTGAAAAGCATATTATACATAATTTATATAATATATATTATACTGTATACCAGTCAGGCAATAACCGTTTCCACCGAGGCGGTTTTCTTAAACAATGTGAGGCAATAAAAATGCGTTCGCAGAACAAGTTTTATAAGTAGCATATAAACTCAGATAAACTTTTTCTTCGATTTAGCAGAAAGCGAGTTTTCTATGGACGAGTTGGCTTCTTGGAAATCATCTACTTCCACGCTACCACAGTGTACTTTCTTCAATAGGACTCAATTTTATTTCTATGACAATAAGATATAATAAACAGAATTAGTTAAAAAAAGTTTTACGCACAATGTTCTATTTAAGTAATAGAACTTTTTAAGCCATTTAAAAAGAAGGCGAAAAGAAAACGCACTGTGTTGAAAATTGCTTCCTTGTGCCCTGCTTATGCTAAGACGTAAGTTTTTAAGTTTTTCTCGTTTTTTTTTTTCTTATTTCATAGCAAAATTCAAAATCCAAAAAGTTTATTTTGCAAAGTAGGTATATATAATACACGTTTCACAAGTCAAATTTTAATCTTATAAAAATATATGTAATAAAATAATAAATGTACATGAACTACTTAGATTAAATGTTTATTTAATTTATGTAGCAATATATATACGATTAAAATTATAGGTAAAATATTATTATACAAAGTGAAATCCAATCAACCGCCCGAACCCATACCGGAGACCCGGCCAGGGACCAGGAACAAGGTTCAATAATCAGCTTTCCTCCAGATGGCGCTGTCCATGTCACCATAGATAAAATATGTTTCGTAGCAATCAATGTCAAAGTGGTTTTTGATTTTGTCTTTGATTATGTTGCTAAAGTATTCGACAGTGCCATCTAGGAACCTTATTTAACACTAAATTTGACACAAGGAAAAACGCTCATTGTCAGAATTTTCAAAAGTTTATATATCTTCACGAGAAGAATCCCGAAGGGGTGTCAGAGGTGTCCCCGAGTGTGAACTGTGCAAAGTCTAATTCCACACTCGGCACAACCGCGTTTCACCGACGATTATTACGTCCCAACGTGATGGGTGCCCTATCGCCGTTCTTCGGACACACGTTCAGCCATGCAAGTTTCCCCACCATGTTTTCCTTCGCCGTTCAGAAATTGGTATTAGGCAATACAAATTAATGCTATGCACATCGATTCCGAAAAACTAATTTTTGCATGCCCCACCGGTGGTCGAACCTGGGTCTCAGGATTGAGAGGCTAGCGTACTACAGCCTGAGCTACCGCTGCTTTTATGGTCCATCCATCCATCCATCAGCTTAGTTTGTCCACTGCTGGACATAAGCCTTTCCATGACTTTGTAACTCCCGGCGGTCATCCTGGGAGAATTGCCCATACTCACACCCGCTGGGCAGGCGGGTTGGTGAGCGCGGTGCCGGAACCCTCGCACCAGTGACGCCGCTGCTCGTCACCAGTCTGTTCCATATAAGACCCGGCTATTAGGGATGGATATACCGCCATCCATCGGTCCCAGGCATGGTGGGCATCCTGGTTTTTTGCCTGTGATCTGTCCTCTTACTCTCCCCCGAATTACTTCGAGGGGGTCTCCAAGTAAGCTGCTCCTCCACCTCCAGACAATAAAAGACTTGGAGACCCCTCCAAGTAAGATGGTGGTACCTCCACAGTCGAGCCCGGCATCAACTCTACCACCTGTGTAAATAGTACTATAGTCCGTATAATATAGCTTGAGCAGTGGCGTGCACAGAACTTTTTGCTGGACAAGCAAACAACTGGCCAAGAACAACAATAAAAAAAAATTTAAATATCACTTTGAAAAAAAAAAATTGTATGACGGGGTAGACAATGTCTAGAGAATGTGTAGACAATGTGTAGAGTGAAAATTTCCTATAAAAACTTTTTTTTTTCAAAGTGATATTTTAATTTTTTCATATTTTTTTTATTGTTATTCTTGACCAATTGCTTGCTTTTCCAGCAAAAAGTTCTGTGCACGCCACTGAGCTTGAGCCCTGTGACAGCTGTCAGCGCTATACATATTTGAACATGAGAAAAAGAGTTAGAAATACAAATTGTATAGCGCTGTCCTGCTGTCACAGGGCTCAAGCTATATTATACGGACTATAGTAAATAGTAGTATAGCTTTTATAGTAGCGGGTAAAAATGGATTTTCGTACATTTTCAAAAGAAAAGCTGCCATTGCCGAGTATCTTTGAAAAATAAAAAACCATTCTGCCGTTCAGAGATTAATGTAAAAACAAAAAAAGCTTTTGCGCTGTTCCCTACATTAATATAATTTAAATAAAAACGGAACCCTTGGTGTGTGGATCGAATTTAAGCTTGGTTTATAAAGAACATAATTATTGACGGACTTATACGAGATCAGCGGGTCTACCGCGTAATTCTGATTTTCATCAACATCAACTTGAGATTGAAATTTTACGTGCGTGAGACGACGCCCGCCTAACATGCCATCTCTATCGCACGCACGTCAAATTTCAATCTCAAGTTGATGTTGATGAAAATCAGAATTACGCGGTAGCTGATAACATCGTTTTGAGAGCCTTTCTAATAACAATTGCATATTTAGATTTATGTTTAAATACATTAAAAACAAGACATTTTTGTCGATTTAACAGGACTAAATTTAAGCGTTCTGTCTTTTTCATCCTGTATCGAAAAGGCAAAGAGAGGACGCTTAAAATAAGTTTAGTCCTGTCAAATAAGTCGTGTTACATCGAATTGATGTAACCCATATGGGTTTGGAAATTTCAAAAACTCTACTTTTTATTTTTTCAATCTCTTAAAATAAAAATAATTCAGTATCATGTTTATTGTAGCTAGTTTAATGTAGCAATGCAATTCTATCTCTAGCACTCATAAAAACTCATTCCTATGCGGTCGCTATCGATGTCTCATACCTGAGCCTAGAGCATGAACAACGCCAGACTTTCGAGGATTCGTTTAAAAAAATTCGGACTCTCTTTGTACTAAAAAATATATTTGATTTATTGATCTTTTATCTAGAGATTCTACTTATAGAAAATGTATTAAAAGTTATAATTTTTTCAAAAAAAAAATGTTTCCACCAACATTTTTTTTTGTTTTCAAACGTTCGTTTCAAAAACGCGGTTAAGAGATCAATTTGTTTTTTTTTTTCATAAAATTGGTAAAAGAAATATGAAGGGATTCTACTTAAATCTATTTTAATTCTAATCTAAAGTCTTAATTCTATTTATAACAAAATATTTCAGTATTAGCTAAAAACACACCAATTTGCTGCTGATCAAGTTCGCTGCGTGATCATTAGTATTACGCGTCCAAGAAAAAGAGACCAGTAAGCCAACATATTATAATCGCCTCTATCAAAAGCAAATAAGATCTTTGCCATTGGACTTATTGTGCTGGACGGGTAATAAAAAAAGTTGCTATAGGTAGGCCATTCTCTTAAAGGGTAAAGAATTTGAAGGTCAAATTTTTGGCGTGGCGTTGTTGCAGGAAATTTGTGACTTAGTAAGGTTATAAACTTCTGGTTTGTCTCTATCTATGCATTTATAAAAACACGATCAAATCAAAATTAATTCACATCCCCTTTATTCGTCGGTTTATTCTTATTTCACACAAATTCCGACAGGATTCCATTCCTACTTGAGAATATTAGAATATATTGGATTTTCGGGAAAGAAAATAATTCAAGACTTAACTTTAAATATATATGTCGCAGACCCAACTAACGCCGTCTATCGAGCCTAGTCGGAAACGTCAAGTAGTTTACTTGGGTATGGTCGATACAGCGATGGCAACACTAGTTTCCGGTTGTCTAATGTTTTTGACGTTTCGTTTGTCGGTGGAGTGCGGTCAGTCATCATTCTGTTGGAGAGCGCCGAGACGAACGGTCGTTGTATTGAGAGTGCGTCACTGTATCGAACTTACCGCGTTTCTCGACCAAATAATCCGAATCTATCCGTCTGATCGTTGGTTGTTTCCTGTTAATTTGTTTGCAACAGTGAAAATAGACGTCTGTACTAAACAACCGAACTATTATTTTGGGGTTATCGCCATGTCTGACACACCTGACAACGAACCCTCCTATGCCTTCGTCATATATATTATATCTTTTAGGGTTCTGTACCCGAAGGGTGCCAAAAGGGATCCTATTACCAAGCCTCCGCTGTTCGTCTGTCTGTCCGTCTGTCACCAGGCTCTATCTCATAAACAGTGATAGTTAGACAGTTGAAATTTTCACAGATGATGTATTTCTGTTACCGCTATAACAAAAAATACTAAAAAACAGAATAAAATAAATATTTAAGGGGGCTCCCATACAACAGACATGTTTTTTTTACTGTTTTTATAGATAATGGTACGGAACCCTTCGTGCGCGAGTCCGACTCGCACTTGGCCGTTTTTTTATATATATTGCATCTTCAATGATATATAATGGTATGTAATTTGATATTCACGAGTACCAAAATACTTGTTTTAAAATCGCTCGTTCAGATTCCAGGAGTAAAAGCATGTGATGCGATGTTCAGTCTGTCCAGAGACTTCCGCAAAATCTACGGAAGTGGTATCGGACGGATGACTGATACGACTTCACTGCCTGCAACCACTCTCGCGTTGCGACATCTCATGATGTCATGCTGGAACACGACGACATGTTTTCGTCTAAGAGCAAAACGTAAATAAAATATATTTTTAAATAAAATATGTTTTAGATATGAAATTGCCGTTTTCTATAGAGAATTTGAAGGAAACTCAATTTTCAGTATCTACTAACATTTTTGCATTTTTTTTAGGAATGAAAAATCCACAGCTGTAAAAAATTATTACGAAACTTATCATGGAAATGGATGGTATTAGGACGAACTGTTTTTGAAGATTTAATTTTTATAATCAGACTGAAAACAAAAACAAAATTTAATACGTAGATGTAAAACCTTGACATCAACTTTCAAACAAAAAACAAATAATTGGAATATCTAATGAATTACAGGAATTATGAACTCATAAATCTATAATAATATTTCGGCAATTTCATATGTAAAGACCTATTAAATAAAATACCGATAAAAAACCAGTAAAGTATCAAAAGTTTATTAATATTTTGATATATATACAGTTTAATATTGGTATGGTGTATTTGTTAATAAACCGTCAGTATTTATTTCGCTGCAGGGGGTGGCGATATTAATATTGGAAAATACCAATATTTCATGCCCTGTCTTCCTCCCCTGTAGCGTTTCGTTTGTGTAAATTAAGAATCTAATAAAGAGGAGGATGAAAAAAAAATACCGCCTCTTTGTTTAATTATAAAATATAATATTTAAGAATAAGCTAAAACAGTTTTTGTTGGAGAAATGTTTTTATACAGTGAGTGACATGTAACTTGTTACTTAATATAACCAAGATTGTTGTTTTATTTAATATATTTTATATCTGTAAATAGAATTATGAATAAGTTTTAATTTAGCTCAAAAGTACGTAGTATTAAGTATTTTTAGTTAATTAAAAGTTAATAATATAAAGGCAAAAATGAAAATTTAACTCAAGATATATTTCGGGCCCCACTGGGCCCGGCATCAGTTGAGAATCTGACAATAAAATAAATATGACATAAGTTATTTACAAAAAGGAAAAAAGTAAAAAAGGTTTATTTACAATTTATCTAAATTTAGTTTTCATTCAAATTCATTCATTCGATCATTCATTAAATCATTCATTCATTATAATTTATTTAAAGAAATTATTATTAGGTAGTGGTACCACCCAGCAACCGCGATAGGTATGTGTATTGCGTTGATTCCTGCGGCTACTAGATGGCGCCACCGTTACTACACCTTGGTCTGGGTTTCTCGTGTCGGAAACTGTCGGAGTTGTCAGAGTCGTCAGTGTCAATGTTGTCGGTTAAGTCCAGGTCCGTAGTGCGCACCAAGTGACCATATGAATGAGGGCTCCCATGTCCTGAGTTGAATGTCTGTTAATGGTGGGTGAAATAATTTGATGATTCGGACTGTGAAACATTGGTTAAATGGGAGGTTGTGTAGTCTTGTGTGTGTTGGTATAGGTAGGATATTGTTTTGTATTGTTGATGTGTGTCTGTGTTGGTTTAATCTGATATGTAGTGCGTTTTCTGTTTCTCCAATGTAGAATGCCGGGCAGTGCCGACATTCTAGAAGGTATATGCAGTTTTCGGTTTTGCATGTAGTGTGTGGTTTGGGTTTTGTGTGTGTTGGACGAGTGGAGTGTATTAATGTTGGTGTCTGTGTTTATGATCTCGCATGTTTTACAACGTGGCCGTCGGCATGGGGATGTTCGAAGAGATGTGTTGGTTATGTTCGGAGTTTTGGTTTTTGGTTTGATTTTGCTGAGAGTGGCTCTTAGGTTTCGGTTTTGTCTGAAGCAGATTTTAGGGTTGTTTGGGAGTAAGTCTTTTGTTTCATCGATTTGTTGTAATACTGGAAGGTGATCTTGAATGAGTGTTTTTAGTTTGTGACCGCCATGAAAATAGTTTGTGATTAGGCGGGTTTCGTTAGATGATTTAGTGAGATGTGAAGTATTTCTGTGGTATCTTGGTCTTGTGTGTAAATGTTTTTGTATGAATGTATTAAGTATAATTTACATATTCAAATGCAATATATTTTTGTAATTGAATTAAATAAATGAATGAAATGAATAATGGTTCGAGTGCTCGACCATTAATCCAGGCCGCGGGTTCAAATTTTGTAGGGGCACATTCGTGTTCAGTCCGGGTGCTTCGGAGGTGGGTCCATGTTTGTACCCGAAGTACACAATTGCCTGTAACCAATATTATGGAAAAAGAAGACATGATCTTGCTAAGTTCCTTGCCCTTCTTCTTAGCAAGACTAATCCAATGGGCGGAGGTAGGCATACATTTACTATATGTATTGCATTATTTACTTTTTATTTAATTAAAGTGTATTATTTTATTACATTTTAGTAAACCTACCCTTTATATTTTATTGTGAATTTTCTCATATTATTTTTTATTATTTAAAACTATTAGACATAGATTATTTAATTTTAATTATGTTACATTAAAACCGACCTCTAATAAGTGTATCTGATGTATATCTACTATACATAAATAAATATATTTCATTTAAAATATATTTAATTAAATATATATATTTATTTCAGCTTTAGATAGGTTTAATTTAATTTTTAAAGTAGATTCTTATTTGTTTAGTTTTTTGTAGTAATATATATTTAGAAACTATGTCTTTATATTTATATATTTATATTTGTTTTTGGTTTCAGCCGCATTCTAATATTATTTCATTTCATTTCATGTACGACGGTAGGGCTCAATCACGCTGGGAGGTCTTGCATTTCACGGTCCATACTCGGAATTTCCCTTGTAACTCCCTCGGGGATTATGTCGTGAACATGTATTTTATTGAAAAAGAAGAAAAAGCGGTCAAGTGCGAGTCAGACTCGCGCACGAAGGTTTCCGTAACATTATCTATAAAAACGGCAAAAAACATGTCTGTTGTATGGGAGCCCCCTTAAATATTTATTTTATTCTGTTTAATTTTAGTATTTGTTGTTATAGCGGCAACAGAAATACATAATCTGTGAAAATTTCAACTGTCTAACTATAACGGTTCATGACATACAGCCTGGTGACAGACGGACAGACAGACAGACAGACGGACAGCGGAGTCTTAGTAATAGGGTGCCGTTGGTTACCCTTTGGGTAAGGAACCCTAAAAAACAAGAAATCTATATCGATGTTATTAATATTACTGATTGGAAATCAAAGAGACGTATCGTGGATACTGCCAGCACGTGCACGGAACTCCCAGGATGATTGACCTGATTTGCTGCCTTGACTTGATTGTATCTACTCTCATACCATACCATAAGGTAATTACAACATCGAAAGCGGTTTTATAAGTTAAAACAATAAACAAAAAAAAGTATAAACACCACAATTTTGTGCTGTGATTGGCCAAATTTATTATAACACCGCTTAGATGACCAATCAGTGACCAAGACGGGAACTACGAGAAATTAAGGCGATACAGAAAAAAAATCGACACTTTTAGAACTTGCATATCTACTTCAGTAAAAATGTATTATTTTGATAAAGTAGTATATTATTTTTGGAATCTTTTTCTAGGGATCTGTTAAACAGAAACGCGATTGGAGAGATTAGAGTCGATAGAAATATTTATTGACGTGAGGTCTTTTTTGACACCAATTCTCCAGGTTTGACAATTTAGAATGACATATGGACTGCAATTATATTTTATTAGATGGGTTTTAACGATATCTAGGACCTGGTTAAGGCGCTTGATATAGGTTGATATAGGTTAAGGCGCTTGATATAGTTATAGGTTTACGCATAAAACAATGCTACATAAATTTATTTCTACCTCGCTACGAGGTGTGAATCATTTCGACGCTAGCGATCTTTGTAGAGGGGCGCGGGGCGTCTGCGCAGAGGCATGCGGGGAGCAGCGCCTGTAACTCCCCGGAGGTGAGGCCGATTGCTCAAGGCCGTTGGCGTGGGTAATCACCTTAAACGAAATTTCAAAAGCAACTTTAGTACATTTTATATGTACTTTTTTAAGTAAGGAGGCCTATACTGGAGATCTAATAAGGCCGACTTGTGTGAATCATAAAATGATTTGAAAGTAGGACAGAGTCAGAGTTTTTTCACGCGTGCAAAAGAGATGGCATTAGAACAGAATCATAATGTGGTTCATGCAAAACGGCCTTTTTAGAGGACCTGCTCTGATGATTATTTCGCTTTTTTGCGGAAGAGGGCAGATTCATGCCAGCCTCAACTCCATCTTGAAGACCATAGCAGGGAGGTACGACTCGCCTATCATACGTCACCTGGCTAAGGTGTTGGTTACTTACCTATACCTCTATAATGTAACATTGTGTTTTAAAATAGGATTACTAACATAAGATTATTTTTATTTATTTATTTTATTTATTATTTATTTATTTAGGAACACCAACAAGAAATACAATAAACTTACTTAGATGGAATAATCTTTAAATGTATACAGCTATTTGTTTTCTTAATTAAAGGCATGCACATCATGCATCAGTTAAGACAACTATGAAAAATTCTTATACTAATAGGAGCATTTACTACTCGTATATTCTATAAAATATGAAATTAAAACTAGGTTAACAAATTTAGTGCGAAGATTTTTTAAAATAACAGGGTAGGTACCTACTTATTTTATGCTTTGTGTTTATTTGTGCGTGTAGTTTTTTTGGCTAAGTATTTACTGACAGAGGACTTGAAGGTGTTGAGCCTGGAGAAAATATCAATATCTGCTTTGGCGTATTTGGAAATAGCATTGTACTGGCGGCAAGATCTCGTTAAAGGAGCGTTGGTACCTAGGTTAGTCTTAGCAAAGGGTATATTAAAAAGAATGTAGTTGGATCTTGGATAAGATAAGAACCTTTAAATGTTACTAACAAAACCTTTGTTGTTTTTAAATAAATAAATATAAAATATTGACTTTTTTGTCTTTTTAAATTATAAGAATTAGATAAAACACAGTAAAATAAAATTTTTGTGAAATATATTTCTGGCCATTTGGGCCCAGCATCAGTCACTTTAAATGAATTGATATTATTTTTATTTTTACATATTATAAACATACTAACAAAACAAGACACAAAACAAAATACTAAAATCTTTGTGATCTAAGATAATCAAGAAACTAAATATATAAATATAAATAACTCAGTTTAGGTCAATTCGGTTTATATTAGAACTTTAATATTTCGCAAAAGGATTCCTGAATCAAAAAATTATTTTCACATACTGGCAATATAAAATTTATTGAAAAAGGCGTTACTTTGCGGAAGTCCATTATAAATTTGTGGATATATTAATAATTTGCAATGTGTAGTCCGCCCGACCGCTCGACAGCAAAATGATATTTTGCTGTCGAGCGGTCGGGCGGACTACACATCCCGAGGATGCCACGTTTAGAGGCGAAACACGTGTCGATAAGTTTTCTTGCTTGTTATTTATGATTGCTTTATTTTGTGCTCGTACTGCTTGCTTTGCTTGTGCATGTTTTATGCGGGAGGGCGGGCGGTGCTTGAGTCTGCATTTTGAATAGCATGGTAAGAGTGTTTAGCGGAATATTGCAAATTATTAATATATCCACAAATTTACTGGCAATATTTTTGAACCCCCTATCCAACGACACCCCACGCCATGGTATCATCAAATCATATACCATACTCGTAATAATGATAACTAATCATATACCATACTCGTAATAATGATAACTAATCAGAAATGGCGTAAGCGCTGTGAAAAAAAAAAAGATTTAAGCTATGGGAATTGTTAAATGGATAGCAAATACCTGACACTGGACCTAATACGTATTATATAGCTTAATTTTTTTTTTCACAGTGCATACGCCATTTCTGATCATAGTTATCATTATTACGGGTTATGGTATATGATTTGATTTTTATATATTTTTAAAAGAATTTGCCGCTATGTGACGTAACTTGGGGCATTTTAGGCCTTATACTGATTGTGATGTGTGATTGCTTACAAAAAAAACTTTTCTGTCACTGTCTACTCATCTGTCATCCATTTGTCAAATCAGTTGAAAGCAAATTATTATAAATTTATCTTGATAGCAAAGAACACATTTCTGAACAGCCTTTTTTCAAGTGACGTCTCACGAAGCAACTTTCGTAAAAATATTCATCATCATGAGGTTTTTTAGACCACAAGTTCTAAAGTACGGGCTATTAAATCAAAATCTCAAAATGGCTTTCGATTTAACACACCTTAATATAATTTAATCTAAGCGAATTATTAAATTATGTTATGCACCACCTTCGCGTAATTTTTTTAATAAAATACGAAATGTACAAACAAGATGAAGTTGCGGAAGCCCAAACCTGGCGATAGTACCTACTCGTCAATTCAAACAACTTTTCGTTATAAAAAAAACTGAGAAATCGAGAAATTAAAATCAGTTGTTTCATACATTTTGGTCGGTTAGCTATGTAACTTTTTTTTGAAACAGCTGATTTTTTTTCACGATTCGAGGGTTGGTTCCATTGTAAAAGTTGTTCGTATGCACAAGTACTACAGCCAGTTTACGGCGGCTTCCGAAACTTCATCTTAACACCCAGTATATACAGAAAAAAAATCATCCCCACTGGTAGGGGAGGTATCCTTAATTTCTTTTCAATGCAAGTGCTCGTAAAGGTTCACTTTTTATGCATCAAAACCGAACAGAAAGTCGATTATTTTGCCCTAGGGCTTTATTATATATCTTTTTTAATTTATTTACGAGAAGTTGGCTAACCTGCAACCTTTCCTGTGTACCATAAATGTTATACTTATTTTTCCACTGTTTAACGGCTCTGGATACAGTCCTTTTGAGCCAATCATTAACTTGCAAAATTGTAACAATGTAACTTATTTTCTTTGATTATATTTGTTTTATTTCCTCACACTATGCATTGAAAAACGTATTATGATACACGGGCGTAAGAGCAATAAATTACTTTTCGCCCTTGTAGCATAAACTACAATTTTTTTAAGATTTTATTTTATCACTTTGCTGCTAATCGGCGTGATTAAAATGCACACGCATGCCAAATAACAGTTTTCTTGTACTAAGAGTCTTTAAGCTAAGCCATAGATATACAGACAGACAGACAGAGAAACAGACGGTTGGACATGACTATAAGGGTTCGTTGTTGACTACGGAACCATGAAAACGAATTTTGAGACAAAATTTGTAAGAAAATTACGACTTCACTGAATATCTCAATTTGATTTTGATGCGTGGCTAAATTTATTATTAAATTGTCTTTCATAATTATTTTTAAAAATTATTTTTATTTAAATATAATTTGATATTTATCATGTCAGGAGTCGAACCTTTAATATAGAATATGTGTTTACTATCCACTCTTTATACACAACTTCTATAAATATTTATAAATCTAGGTTTGAGAATAATTTATGAAACAAGATCGTTAACCTTTTATTATGTCAGCTATGCCATACGATAAAATAGGAATCGAACCTATCTGTATTTAATTCAACTATTCAATGTTATGAAATCTTGCAAGTAATTCAATCAGTGGAATGCCAGAGGCACAATAAAACAAGTTAATGATCCAAATGATCCAAAAGAATAATACTTTTATTATTCAGGCAGTTTTCTCTTTATACCAGCACCATGACTTTTTTTGAACCTTAAGAGGATAGGTTCCGTTTGCATACTACCCTGTTACTCCATGCGGAAAGACCCGCAGTGCGAGAGGGACGGATCCTGGAAAAAAGTCAAAATGACAACTTTTTTCACTAATTTTATTAATTAAAAAAATGCCAATGGTGCTATGAAATATCTGCCCTGTTAAAAGTTTAATATAAATTATACAGAATTTAATCCATAAATAATATAAACGGGATTTTGCTCCAATAATCTTAAACTTCGACATGAAAACTTTTTTTTTAGAGCCATATTTGTTATTTTATTTATCAATATTGGAATGGCTTCTGAGGACTCTGTTTCGATATAAGTGTGTATTATATTCCCGTAAGAAATATTTTTTTTCTTTTTACGTAGTATAGCCAGATTCTTCAAACAAGCACCCCTATTCTGTATCTTTAGTTGCCAACTGAACGAGGTGCCTATCATCAAAAACATAGATAAATACTGAAATTTCAAAATTGCCTTTAGTGGGTATTGAACTATTAACAATCTGTGTCGTCACTTCAAGTGCGAACATATCCTTAGGACATCGGAATTCGATAGTATATCTATGTTTTTGATGATAGACACCCAGTCCAGAAGGCAACTAGAGAAACATAATAGGCCCGCAGGAAGAATAACTTATGGTTTTGCGGAAACTATCCTCTTAACTAATACGACCTTTAGACATCGTAATACGTGTTTCTGCTCCTTTCCATAGTTTCTCTAAAAGCAAGTCTGTCCCTCTCTGAACACCGAATTATATTTTATTTATTAATAATATTACTTTTCGCTTTCATCACAATGAATTCTCTATCCCGATTCCGTTCCGCCATGACGGTCATTCTACTCGTCCCAGAACAACTTTTTCTAAGAACCCACGTGGAGTATCATGACACCTACTTTAGTTTCTTATTGAAAGTAAATCATTATTTATAATATTTACACATAACAATTCATATCATAATTTATGGTGAAAGACCAACAATAGAAAGAAAGAAAAGAAAGAAAATGAAATTTATTCGTCACAATTAAAATACGGAAATACATAAAAATAACATAAAAAACTAAACTTACAAGAAAACAATAGTATATAATATACTACAAAATGTGACGAAAAGGGGCAGACTCAGCATCTGCTGTGAGCTATCGAGCAGCAACACAGCGCTGGTTTTCGGCCTGTCCCTGTACATGTACACGCACTAAACGTAAACATAAAACTTTTTTTTTTGCAGGCGGCTTGTACATCATCATTAATAAATAAATATAAATCTAAAAATACAATTGAAAATTAACGAATTATAACGATACTGAAGGTATTTTATTAAGCGGCTACTATACTAAATGAGATTTTGTAAATCAAAGTAAATTTTCTTTATGTGTATTTTAAAGTTCTTAATTTTTATCTCCTCATGCAATGGTGGAGGTAGATCGTTCCAGATCTTGGACGCCGCATATTTAAAACATCCTTTATAGCCGTTGGTTCTGTGTCTAGGTATAATAATTTTACTTGTTTCCCTACTTCGAGTATAAACATGTGTATGAAAATCTCTCTTCCATATAAATTTCGAATAAAGGTACGTCGGTCTCTTACTATGTATAACACGATGCACTAAACAAGCCAGGTGTAATTTCCTGCGGGCTGACATCTTTAAAATCCCTTTTTGGTTTAAAAATAATAGTACGATAAGTATTTCATAATAATAGTACGATAAGTATTTCATAATAATAGTACGATAAGTATTTCATAATAATAGTACGATAAGTATTTCATAATAATAGTACGATAAGTATTTCATAATAATAGTACGATAAGTATTTCATAAAAATAGTACGATAAGTATTTCATAATAATAGTACGATAAGTATTTCATAATAATAGTACGATAAGTATTTCATAATAATAGTACGATATGTATTTCATAATAATAGTACGATAAGTATTTCATAATAATAGTACGATAAGTATTTCATAAAAATAGTACGATAAGTATTTCATAATAATAGTACGATAAGTATTTCATAATAATAGTACGATAAGTATTTCATAATAATAGTACGATAAGTATTTCATAATAATAGTACGATAAGTATTTCATAATAATCCAGCTTCCACATAACATCCTTGTTTAGTAACTACCTCAAGTCAAACACATTAATGGTCGCTGAAAACAATGACTAAGTATTACTACGTATAGACCGATATTTCCCATACATCAAGGCGTAGCAAATTTATGACGCGCTTTTACAACACTAGCCGTGCGGTCCGAAATAGAATTACATCGATAAAAGCTATGAATGATTTAAAGTGTGAGCGATGACTGGTCCGTAATGAGGGGTTTTAAAAGTCAAATTAAAAAAGAAAAAGTAGTACCGAACGACGCGATAGATGGTGCAGCTTGTACTAAAAAAGTCAATAAATGTGTTTCTGGCAACACTAGATTCATGTATTATTGCTAAGATCTATTGTTTTTTCCATGGTGAATTCTTAGGGAAACTGTGTATTCCTATATTTTTACAATTAGCTACAACGCATGGGCTGACCATGTTGAAAGTTGAATGAAACACTAAGTAGAAAACAACACCATATATACACAACAAAATAAGAATATTTTTGTGAAGGGTGTTGTTGGATTTGACACTTGACTTGAAATTTTTTAGTCCACAAAATATTGCTGCCCGCAGATTAAAAAATAATCTTTGATTTTTGACACTTGAAAGCAGGGTAACGCCATCTATGTTTACCTCTGAAAGCTTGGTCAAGGTCAGTCTGGAAAACCGCTCATTTGTAAGCTAGCAAACGATGTGAAAGATAGCTTATGATTCGGACCGCATTATAGGTAAACTCTCATGGTTACCAAATAAACATGTGGCTGTAATAACTTTGCTTAGAAAAACTAGATGGCACTAAGTTGGCATCATTAACAGTGAATATTTCACCGCCATCTATTATCGAAGTGAGAATTATTTTTATGTTACGAGACATCTAGACACTAGCGTCACCAAACGGTCTTTTTTAGCAACGTGTTTGTTAGAGGATTTAGCAACGCCATCTAGACTTCGTTAGAATTTTAAAGCTTTTTTGTAGCTACAAACTGATGTAGGAAACTGTTAGTCTATACGTGGTAATACTTACGGCTAGTTGCAGAAAGGGTTTTTAAATGAATGCTGTCACTTTCTTTGTCAAGAACAATGTAAGGGATGACATCAACTTTAAAGGTTCATTAAACTTAAAAACCCTTTCTGCAACTGAAAACCATCACAATAATATTGATTATTTTTACAAGTAATATTTATAAACCTTAAAAATTAATACAGCTCTACACACATAAATATAAATATTCTATCACGTGCGTGCATGACAGCAAATATCAGTAAATCCCACACTTACAGAGCCACAAACTTATCTGTTCCGATGCCGAAGACTACCACATAGTGAGAATAGAAGCCATTTTCGTTTCGTTCACCGGAACAGATAAGTTTGTGGCTCTGTACACTTTAAATTTGACAGATGTATTAAAGTAGAGTACTACAATAGTACCATTATAGTCGATACTTTAGATTACTATTATAAACAAATTTAAATCGAAAATTTAAAATAAAATACTTGTGTCGTAACCTGCATCTCATCACTGCGCCTCACCATACTTGCCAGTTTCCCGTAGACCACGAGACATGCAACTGTCTACCTGAACAAAGACTGTTCATTTTTACAATTTATGTAAAATATGCAGAGTTACGTTCTCAGAAGTGTCAAATGTAACCTCGTAACTCGAATAGACTGTAGAAATTCTAAGATCCCGCATAGGTTTTTACTCATACATTATTCTATCCATTGTACTTAGTATTGATTGATGTTGTTTGTTGATCCAATGTTATTTATTATGTTGTATTTATTACTGGAGGTAAGAAAATTGTAATGAGCAAACAGGTTTTTATAATCTACCGGCCACATGTATAATATTATATTTATTGTTAAAAAGGTAGAATGGCAAATAGTTTGCACCGAACATGTATTTAGTTTCTCTGTCTGTTCAGTTGCATTTATGATCAGAAAGGAAGAGATAGAATAATAATTCTGAAAAAATACTTGTTATTATTCGTCCTTTTAGAATAGGACAGGTCCTCTAAAAAGGCCGCTTTGGATGAATCATATTATGATTCCGTTCTAATGTCGTCTCTTTTGCACGCGTGAAAAAACTCTGACTCTATCCTACTTTCAAATCATTTCATGACTCACCCAAGTTGGCCTTTTTAGGTCCCCTGTTGAAATGGAGCAGTTTCTAATTACTGTGCGTTATAAACTCTGTCGGAAGTATGTGAGTGACAGCGTTGCTAATGCTAACGCACACAGTCATCATCATAAACCGCTTCATTCCAAAAGGTCCTATCATAATAGCATCTCGGACGGATGACACTGTTCCACTTCGTATAATATTAGAATAAGGTACTATCCGAAACTCTAAAGTGCAGCTCTTCTGCCGAATATTCGATACCTTCCAAAAATCAGACAAAAATTAGAACATTGAAGTTTAAAAAACCAGCTAGCCAGCCAAAAACGGCAAAAAAAACATCTCTGTTGTATGGGAGCCCCCTTAAATATTTATTTTATTCTGTTTTTTAGTATTTGTTGTTAAGCGGCAACAGAAATACATCATCTGTGAAAATTTCAACTGTCTATAACTGTCACGGTTCATGAGATACAGCCTGGTGACAGACGGACAGACGGACAGACAGACGGACAGCGGAATCTTAGTAATAGGGTCCCGTTGGTTACCCTTTGGGTACAAAGCTATCCGACCAAAATGTATGCGACAACTGTTTTCTTTTTTCTCGATTTTTTTTTTTAGGAAAGTAGTTCGTATTGACGAGTAGAAGACTTATTATTTTGTAAAGTTGACAAATACTTCAAAGAAGTCTACTCGTACTAACGTATTAATAGAGGCACTCGAATTATCCACTTTTTATTGGTAAAGCAATATTTTATTTTTCTATAAGAACTTCAGTCGTTGAAAAATATTCACTGTTTTTTTTTTTTTTATAAAAATCCAATTACATTTTATCAAATGACGTGAGGTCAGGGTTTTGTTGGATGCCAGGGTCATTAATATTAATTGTTTGAGAATGGGTTTTCTGATTATTCATTACCATATTCATATTCTTTATTGTACAAAGAAAAAACATAATATTTACACATTGTACTTAGAGGTATCATGTACATAGGCGAGCTTATCTCCAAAAGGAGCAAACCCAGATTGATAAATAGAAGTTACAATTAAAAAAACCGACCAAGTGCGAGTCAGACTCGCGTACCTAGGGTTCCGTATTGTGGATGATACATTTAAATTTGTCATTTTTTTTTCGTGATTCTCTCTACCGTTTTATTTTTCCTGTAATCTTTAGGTAAACATATATTGCGATGATTTTTTTCATATTTTTTGGTCCGCCAGTTTTGGAGATAAGGGGGGGGGGAGGGCATACATATTTTTGGGGTTTTTTAAAGATTTCTCGGAACCAGTGCCAGTAAATATAGTAAAAGTATATATTTTTACAATCAGCTATTAATACCTACAATTCTATATCCATATTGTATTTTTAGGATAATATTTTTTATTTTTCTCAATTTTGTTTTGAATATATTTTAAAGAATTTCAAATTTTCCATATATTTTTTTCCATCGAGATATGTGGGCAAATTAATGCTATTTTTGTGCCAAATTTCATGTCTTTATCTTTGACGACGCTAAAGTTATGAGGCTGTGACATACGGACGGACGGACAACGGAGTCTCAACATAAGGTTCCTTTTGTACCTTTTAGGTACTACGGAACCCTAAAAATTAGACATACCTACACCTACGTATACATTAAAATATGTTAATATACTTACACCCTATTATTAATAATAATTAAGCAATTACTCAAAGAATATACATATAAATAAATTTCGGAAGCCGAGCGAAACGGAGCGGAGCGAGGACACCCCCTAGTTTTAACAGAAATATGATATGCCTAGGCAGATCATGATATGCCCAATTTTACGATGTACCGACGACATATCGATTCGACTACCCGGACAAAGTAACTTTTTTAGCCAAAATAATATACTTCCATAGTTATTATACGATATACCGCGTAATTCTCATTTTTATCAACATCAACTTGAGATTGAAATTTGACGTGCGTGCGACGACGCCCGCCTAACATGCCATCTCTTTTGCACTCGTTGAATTTCGCATGCATTTGCTTGAAGTTGATACAAATGAGAATTACGCGGTAGAGCCCCTGGATAGTCAATCCTAATATTTAAATATATTAAAATGCCTGTTTTTTCGTAAGTACATTATTTCTTTAGATTGGTTTTAGTTAGGAGGTAAAGGAGATATTTTGATATTTCAAGTAATTTAAGTATTTGATGGATTCGATAAAAGGTTCTTGGTGGAATATCATCCGTATCTGTACATATAATATGCGAACGGGTGTTTGTTGGTTTGTCCTTCTTTCACGCAGCAACGGGGCAACGGATCGACGTGATTTTTCGTATAGAGATATTTTATGTGCCGGAGAGTGACATAGGCTACTTTTTATGGCGATAAAAATGCAAAATCTAAATCAGCGTGGGCGAAGCCGCGGGCAAAAGCTAGTTTTCAATAAATTATACACAAAATGTTGTACTTTTATTCCACAAATACAAGGTAAGATTTTATTCAACTGCCCGAATTTCTATGGGAGGTTCAGTCACAGAACATTTAAATCAAATGTTCTGAGGGTTCAGTAGGTGATAGAGACCACACATGTGAAGTTTCAGGTGGATCAGATAAGGTATGGCTGGTCACGTGACATCGAGAGTGATTCAGTTATGTGGGTGGATACCGTGGTGCAGTGGCGTGCATAGAACTTTTTTCCGGAAAAGCAATCAGAAGGCCAAGTTCGACAATAAAAAAATATGAAAAAATTTAAATAACACTTTGAAATAAAAAAGTTTGTATGAAAATGTTCACTCTAGGGTAGGCAGTGCCTACCCTGGCGTCATTAAACTTTTTTTTTCAAAGTGTTATTTAAATTTTTTCATATTAGGGTCTTGACCTTCTCATTGCTTTTCCGGAAAAAAGTTCTATGCACGCCACTGCGCCGTGGTGTGTGATAGCTTTGGATTCATAGTGTAAAGCCCACCCACACAACATAATCAAAATTTTACTATACTTACTGGCACTGGTTTCAAGAAATCTTTAAAAAACCACAAAAATATGAATGCCCCCCCCCCTTATCTCCAAAACCGGTGGACCAAAAAATATGAAAAAAATCATGGTAATATGTGTTTACGTAAAGATTACAGGAAAAATAAAACGGTTGAGAAATTCACGAAAAAAAAAATTACTAAATTTATCATTCACAATACGGAACCCTAGGTACGCGAGTCTGACTCGCATTTGGCCGGTTTTGTTAATTGATATTAAAAGTAGCTACTTTTAATGATTTTAATCAAAAAGAATCATACGTTTGATCATGGCCCTGTTTTGGCGGATTACAATAATCTGGTGTTAAATCAGCCAAATTTCATTTTAATCGTATTTTGGGAACTAGTCACTTACGTTTGAAGATTTACCAATTAGTGGTCCCGTAATTACTTGTCAAACAGAACTTTGCGCACTATGATCAATGGAACATCTAGATCTGAAGCTGCTGTCAGGCTAGGTGTGCCGACCGGTTCTGTGTACGGGCCGGTCGGCTACATCATGCACGTGAACAGCGTGTCGAACGTGGTACAGAACTGCAACGTTTACATGTACGCTGATGACATGTGCCTGCTGTACGCCGGAAATGATATGGCGGAGATGGTAAGCAATGTACAGGCGGACTTTGACAATATTAGTAAATGGGCACACGATAATGGCATAATTTTGAATTTAAATAAAACGAAATGTATGCACATCTCTTCACCTCATAATAAGAAAGCCAAAACCTTACAACCTTCAGATATAAAAATATTAGGTCACAGTTATGAATGTTTTCATAAAAATAAACAAGGGCGTGGTTGTAAAACTTTAGAAATAGTAGTTAAATTTAAATATTTGGGATTAATAATCGACAAAAATTTTAATTGGAAATTACACGCAAATGAGGTTTGCAAAAAATTAAGATCAGTTTTAGGACAATTTTATCACCTATGTACAATGATATATCATTGCCTATAGATAATACACAAACGAACCCTGTACATTGTTTGCCATGCGCTTGCTGGTTCACTGCTGAGTTATGGATTGAGTTGTTATGGACTTACATTCAAAACATACTTAGACCAAATTAAGCAATTACAATTAATAATAATTAAATACTTAGTAGATAAAAATACGAAGGCTAAATGTAAGGGCGAATATGATAAATTGTTTACAATGTGTAAGATTCTCCCAGTCCACTATAAAGTCAAATACCTCATAGGTCTGCAAATTTACTACAATAAAGACTTTAAAGTTCCTAAACCAAATAGACACTTCACTAAAAAGTGGCAAACTATCATAGCCATCATCCAAAAACTATTTTGGAGAGAGAACTAGGGAATACCTAACTCCCAAGTTATGTAATAACTGTCCTCTCCTACTGGAAGAAAATAAGTTAAAAATTGGTAACCTAAAGAGTAAATTGTTATCTTTTCTAAATAATAAAAAATTTAAACGCATAGATACAATTCTACAAAATTATTATTTTTTTTTTTCTCTTAAGGCTCCATAAGTATTAGATTTTAAGTTAGTGCCTAAAATGCTTATTTAAGGAACAAAATTTGTAAGAGCGTATCGCCAAAAAACCGTTTAGCAGTTTGGCGAATATTGTTTACTAAAATTTGTGTAAAATATGATTAAAAAAAAAATTGATTACGCTATTTTGTCAGGTAGAAGCTATCCTTAATAGCCGTCCTTTATGTCTTATATATACTTCACCTAATGATTTCCAACTTTTAACCCCATGCCATTTCCTTATTGGGCGAGCACTCATTTCGATTCCTTCACCGTGCCTTGATAATATGAAGGTATTGAACAGATTCCAGAAACTCGAAACTATCTGACAGCATTTTTGGAAAAGGTGGTAACTGGAATACATTTGCGAGCTGTAACAAAGAGTTAAATGGAAAACACCAGATAGACAATTACAAGTTGGTGAACTAGTTCTTCTGAAGGAAGCCACTGCACCTCTTTTCCGGAGGTTGGCAAGGGTAACGAAATTATTCGCTAGAGCCGATGGTGTCGTTCGTATCTCTGAAGTTGCTTCGTCTAAGCATAGACTAAGTATTACTACGTTTAGACTAGCAGTTCCCATACATCAGTTTGTAGCCACAAAAAAGGTGTAAAATTCTAACGAAATCTAGATGGCGTTGCTAAATCCTTTAGTGAACACAATTCTAAAAGAGACCGATTGGTGACGCTAGGGGCACAGCGATGCCACGTAACATAAAAATAGTTCCCACTTCGATAATAGATGGCGCTGAAATATTCACTGTTAGTTTTGCCAATTTAGCACCATCTAGTTTTTCTTAGCAAAACTATTACAGCCACATGTTTACTTGGTAACCATGAGAGTTTACTTGCAGCCAATTGAACAAATTATGCTTATTTGCAACACGTGGCGACACCTAGTGTCGTAAGGGCGCGTATAATATTTGCTACGCCTTGATGTATGGGAGTTGTCGTTCTATACGTAGTAATACTTAGTCTATGGTCTAAGGGAACCTACAGAAGAGGAGTACGATACCTATGTCCTTTGCTAGAACCTACTCAGGATTCTTTGGAAGAAGCTTCCACCGGGCCGATGATGTTGCTGCTCCTACGCAGCGGGGTGTCGCGGGAGACGCGGGGAATGCGAGGCCGCTCGATGGCCATTAGAACTTTGTCTAGCGCTTTGATAGTGCAGCGCAATTTCGTTAAAATCGTTTTTTTGTACAACCGTTACAAGTTATTAAATTTAAATTTGTTTAAATACTCTAGTTTCTTAATTCAACACATCATAAATAACATAAACATGTAAGCAAATTTTAAAACGTAAACAGATTTGAATCACCATAGCTTGCGAAAATTATTTATTTATAACAAGCGTTTTACCTATAAATGGCGGCCAAATTCTGATAGAAATGCATGTTTTGGCCGCCATTTAATTAACGCTTTTCTCATTGCACGGCTTATACAATTTCGAAGAATTGATCCTTGCAATAAAATTCTCCTTCGTTAAAAATGTTTGTACCGGAAGTGACATACAAGTTCGGAACAGGCCGAAAATTCTGCAGTTTTTCAAATGATACCTCCTATGATGAGCTGGGGTCATTTATTTTATATTTTTGCGCCCTAATAATTTTTGATTTTTGCGCCCTAATAATTTTTGCTCTTTTATTTCGACTATTTTATGACTAAGTATTTCAAATTTCAAGTTGGTAACTTTATCCATCTCGAGAAAAGTGGCTGTGACTGACAGACGGCGGACCTACCTCGGAGCCGTATCATACCAGGGTTCCTTTATAGGGTTCCGTAGTCAACAACAAGGAACCCTTATAGTTTCGCTATGTCCGCTATCTGTCTGTCTGTCCACGGCTAAGGTTAGAGACTATTAAGCTTGTTAAAAAGTGTTAATTTTTGTTAGAGTCAAGTGTCCCCCCCTGCCAGCGAAACGGTTGTATTTGGAGACGTGAAAAAATCACGGCAAATTAAAAGGAAAACTATCACAGCTAAGTAGGCTTTACAAGTTAACAAGTACAGATCGCGCCAAACTTTTTGTCCCCTCAAAACACGGGGCGATTCTCATCAGCAGGAACAAAATATATGGGCCGTCCTTGGGAAAAGCAACTTCCGAGCGTACTAGAAGTTTGGCGCGATCTGTATTATTATAGATCTGTAGTATTAGTCGACAAGCTTATAAAATGTACTTGGAGAAGTCCGCATATTGTGCAGGGCAACTACGGAACCCTACGCTGCGCGTGGCCCGACACGCACTTGGCCGGTTTTTTAATTGTTGAATACGGAACCCTAAATACAGGAAATCAAGGAATTAAACCCAAGAAATTAATTGGTTTAGAGAGTTTCCAGGTTAAACCACAAAAACCGAGGACTTTTAACTTAGTAAAATCCTACAGCGCATTAGCTAGTAGTAAAGGTTTTCCCGGTCGCGGTCGGTTAACCGTAAATATGTCTTACAAATTGACCGTAGGAATGCTATAATTGTTATTAGCACGATATTGTTTATTCATCTCTCACACAAACAGGAAACTCGATTATCTTACTCGCATAGGTATTGATTAATTTATTAAAATGTTGCTGTTCCTTCTTGATTATTGGGTATGTAGTACACTCACGTTCATGTCTCTCAGAGAGATAGGCAGATTCCACGAAATTTTATTAGCGCCATGACACTGTAAGTCTATTTATATGCATAGCCATTTTTGTAGACATTATATGATTTTAACCAAATGGATGAGTATGCATTAATTCATTATTTATCATCAACGCAATGTCTTCACTGCTCTTGTCATACATAAAACTTGATACATAAAAATATAACTAAAATTGATTGAAAAAGGCGTTACTTTGCGGAAGTCCATCATGAATTTGTGGATATATTAATAATTTGCAATATTCCGCTAAACATTCTTACCATGCTATTCAAAATGCAGACTCAAGCACCGCCCGCCCTACCGCATAAAACATGCACAAGCAAAGCAAGCAGTACGAGCACAAAATAAAGCAATCTTAAATAAAAAGCAAGAAAACTTATCGACACGTGTTTCGCCTCTAAACGAGGCATCCTTGGGCGGACTACAAATTCAAAATATAACTAAGCATTTCAAATGAATCCAAAACTAACGCAGATTCAAATGATATTCGGCAAACTATTTTTAACTCATACATATTTTGTTAGACTTGTTCTTGTTGTCTTATTCAAATATATGTACAATATATTTATTTATTATGAACAGAAAATCACTTGTACTAACCCACAAATTTATTAAGTACTTCCTGACCGGTTTCACCTATGTGGCATTATCAAAGGAATTAATATAAGATCTTAATTACACAATAAATAGTTTACATCAGCCAGTGCGATCAATGACACTCATTGTTGAGTATCAATCAACAGTATAAACATTGTAATATATTTATCTTCATCAAATTTCAGCTAATTTGTCATTTGGCATTGTTTAAGATCACTTGTTTATACTGCCCTTTGCCAATCACTTCTTTCATATTGCATATCAGTGGGGCGGCGCTTCCAAAACAACCATGCTCGTCGTTGAAAGAGCACACCGTTCTGTACTGAAAATGATGCTCAAAAAAACCTATCGTTATCCAACAGACGCTTTATATAACATGGCTCAAGAGCTCACCGTAAAGCCGGCGCCAGACATGTGTCCACTTATTTGCACACTTCTTCGACGACTTTGTACACACATTTGGCGTACCTGCCACACATGCTTCGCAAACTCTTTTCTCCACAGTATGCTGGTAGACAACAAAGGAGATGGACGACGATTTCGTGGACGCAGTGTGCTTATATTATTTATGTGCATGTAATTATTTTTTGCATCTGCAACAAAATATATCGAAACGTCCGAGAAGAAGGCGTAAATGGATGTGTGTCCATTTTGAACGATCAAACACGTAGTTTCTCACACAACCGTTCCGTACAACAGCGCTCGCGCAACTGGTCTTTGCAAATAGTGTGGCAGGCTACGCACTTATTTGAACACATTCCTTTGATGTGCGCTAAAAAACCGATACCGCTCGGCAAAGTGCAAATCTGTGTACAAACTTTGGAACACATAGACAAAGTCTCGTGCCACACAGTGTGTCCACTCGAGTGTTCAAATAAGTGTACACATGTCTGGCGCCGGCATAAGACAACTTTTCATCAATAGAACCTGTTTAAATTCCCATCGAACCACGACTACTTCGGATGAGTACAACCGCTTATTAAACAAACGGGTGTTCAGAATGCCCGGGCCTAAGGTTATTACAGCTTTTGCTACCAGATTTAGTAAATTTATAAGCTCTCGTATATATAATTATGTACTTAGGCACTATGATTTTAAACAGTGTTCTGTTTTTGAAGCTTAAGCTAAGGTTGCAAACTGGCTTAAATCTATTAATTACGAGGACACAGAAAGGCTACTTGATCCTTTCGTTGTAAATAACTTTTCAATGCATGTGCTCGTAAAGGCCCACTTTTTATGCATCAAAACCGAACAAAAAGTCGATTATTTTGCCCTAGGGCTTTATTATTATTTTTTTTTTAAATTTATTTACAATGGTTGGCTAACCTGCAGCCTTTCCTTTGTACCATAGATGTTATACTTTTTTTTCACTGTTTAACGGCTCTGGATACAGTCCTTTTGAGCCAATTATAATTTAAAGTTCACAAGATTATATTTATTTTCATTTCCTCACACTATGCATTGAAAAACGTAGTATGATACACGGGCGTAAAAGCAATAAATTACTCGGTTACGTTTAAAACACTCGCTACGCTCGTGTTTTAAATCGTCCTCGTAATTTATTCCTTTTCGCCCTAGTAGCATAAACTACTATTTCAACTCTGTAAATTTGCAATTGTCTGTTCATTAATTTTCTTTTTTTCCATGTATAATTGTTTTATAAGTTTTATTTTTAATTCTTCCTTTTTCATTGTGTAAACAAGATGTTGTTGTTATATTATATGTCTACCAATAACTTTATTATCTATATGTTACAATAGTTAATATTTTACTATGGATATGTAATGTACCTAACAGTATTTGCACTAAATAATATTCACTGGTACCCCAAGTTACTAGCCTAGCTAAGTTTGGGGACCCCTGGTAAATCAGTGTTTTTTAAGTTATGTGCAGATGTATATACTAAAATGTATTTTTGTTAATTTTTTATTTTAAATAGATTTTTTTATTTTTGCAATTTTTTTTTTTTTTTATTTACTTACCGAGTCTATAGTGTATGAATTAGGCTGCATTAGTCAACATTGATGTTGTTTTATGTTACTAGTGTTATACTATCTGTGTTTTTATAGATAATGTAATAGCCGCGTATCCCCGAGGCCGAAGGCCGAGTACTGACTTATATTTCTAGCGAGGCCGAAAAACGAGCATGCGGAGACGGGGAACGTGCCTGCGAGGCGGAAGACATTTTCTGTGTAAAATTATAATTGAACATACTTAGGATAACCCCGAAGCGCTGCTTCTCCATCCATCCGCAGCCTAGTTCGTCCACTGCTGGACATAAGCCTTTCCAGGACTTTGCCACTCCCGGCGGTCATCCTGGAAGAATTTCCCATACTCACACACGCTGAGCAGGCGGGTTGGTGAGCGCGGTGCCGGAACCCTCGCACCAGTGACGCCGCTGCCCAGTCTGTTCCAAATAAGGCCCGGCTATTAGGGATGGATATACCGCCATCCATCGGTCCCAGGCATGGTGGGCCTCCTGGTTTTTTGCCTGTGAGCTGTCCTCTTACTCTCCCCCGAATTACTTCGAGGGGGTCTCCAAGTAAGCTGCTCCTCCACCTTCAGACAATAAGACAAAACTATGCGTGTTGATAGACCCGCCAGAATAGCTGGCTCCCTTATAACAATCTCCAAAGAGGTACTCGGAGCTGCAATCAGGCTCAGCTCCCTTCGTGACATAGTCATTACACAGTTTCATTGTTATCTAATCACCTATCTAATTCAGGCTTTTGAAACAAGCGCCGCAAGAAACAAGCGCCGCCAAAAGCCTGAAGCTATGGCCGAGGGGATAGACTGCTTGGCCATGCGAGCTATTGTTATACCAGCGACATGTTACTTAGATAAAATGCATACTAGACGGTTTTCCTTTAAAATGTTGTGTTGATGTGATAAATTTGCAATTTGACTATATTTAGCATAATAATACACAAAATAATCCGTATAATACATACACTATTTAGTTTATTTAAGATCATGAGATATTAAAAGACAACAAGAAGCCGACTGACGGATTGGAAATTAATTAAAATTGATGACTTTAAATCAGGGTTTCTCAAACTGAAGTCTGTTTGGCGAGAGTTGATGAATGTTATGAAAACGTCTCGCAATAGCAACTACCACTTAAAATAGCGACTACGACTACGACTACACACTGTGTGACAGGCATCGCTTATTACCGCACGTACCGAGTTTTGTGGTAGGAGGTTTGCAGCAGCATCAAGCCGAGGCCAGGCGGGCGATGGAATGCGCTTCGAATGTGTCATTCGGCCGCAATTTGTAATGAGTTTAGAAAACCTCCTTTTAGTTTGTTTTTATCAACTCTCGCCGACTCAACTATCAACAGACTATAGAGACGCGAACCCTAAGATTCACCAGTTGATCATTGGGAGATCAGACTGTTCCATCTGATTTAAAAAAAATATTCGGCAGCAATATGGGAACAATATTCAGAGCTTTCACGCAAAACAGCAGTGAATTCCCGTTTGCCCTTCTTGACAACTTACTTATGTAAGAGTAGGTTTTCACAACTAGATAAAACCAAATACAGAAATCGACTTAAAACAGAATCCGAATTAAGATTAAAATTAACCCAAATTACTACTAAAATTTATTTAATTTGCGACTAGCAACATGTACAGCTTTAATAAATTACTTTACACATTAATAAATTTAAAACATAATGCTCTTTGTAATAAAAAATAATATATATAAATAAAAAATTAATAAGTGAATCATAGTATTTAGTGCAACTGTAACATAATGTGAGATATTGGGACACGAGTTCGTTCGTTTCGTTATAGTTTTGCACGAGTGTCCTAATGTCTAATTATGTTCAGTTGCACCCAATACTTTATCTACGACCATTAAAAATATCGTCTTCGTATGACATTATTTATAATATTATCAACTAACAATTTTACGAAAACTGAAAAGAAGTTCACGTTCGTCCTCTGGTAATGCTGCCTTAGGGCCAATCAAAAGCTACAATTATATAGGGCGTGGCTTTAGAAATAAGAACGGGACTTATTTTTTTACTGTTGTTGATCAGCAGTGTTATAATAAATTGGGAAAATTTAATACAGCTCAGAATCGCGGGGTTATAAAATTGACTTATAATGTAATATTATAACACCGGATAAACATTGTAGGTAGCTATAATACCGCTTTTGATGTTGTAATTACCTTATTGTAGTATGGGAGTAGATAAATATATCGCCACAAAATGAATCCCAAAAATGCAACTCGCAGTCCACAATCGTTACACCCGCGTTTTACCGAAGATTATTACGACTCGACCAGAGGGATGGTGAATTCACGCTTTTAAGGGCATACAGGTTTCCTCACGATGTTTTCCTTTACAGTTCAGCAAGTGGTAAGTAAGAACTAATACTATACATATAAATTCCGAATAAATAATTGGTGCATGCCCGACTGGGGAGCGAACCTGGATCTCAAGATTAAAAGGCCAATGTTCTACCCCTGAGCAAACCTTAATATTTTCTTCTCCGGAAGTTTTGTTTTTAAACGGGGTTTGTCAGCATTTTGATAAGGGTACGTGGTATTTTGAGAACCACTGCTTTAAATAATTGCCCTTTAGCTGTTATTTCAGTTTGTTGACGAAAGCTTTGACTAAGAATAATTGGATTTTATCCCGAATCTCGATACTTCATTCGAAAAACTAATTAAAATTTACAATTGTGTAAATCCTGTAAAACGATAAAAGTTACAGTGTAAAAAAAATCTGTACGTTGGGTTTCGTCAACTCTTCACGATTTATAGGGTTCCGTACCCCAAAATGAAAAAATGGAACCCTTCACTTTGTTATCCGTCTATCTGCCGTCTGACCCTTTTGTTCGGGATAAGAATTAAGTTGAAACGGATATTAGCCCATATATGTATATTATATATTTGTTATAGCTATTATCTCAAGTAATTATTATTTAATATATATTTTTTTATAAAATTATTTAATATATAATGTATATTATAGATATTATCTGAAGAATATACCAATTTTCCTCATTTTCGATGAAAGTTGATCCCGAACTTCCAGTTTTGAAAAAATACATCAGGAGATTAAAAATTTTGACTACCTAGCGTGAACGGTGTCAGAAAATTGCAGGTATTTTGTTAAAACTTTGACCCCCTCGCGATACGAATTTTTCAAAATCCTTTTCTTCATTGCAAAATAATCGGAAAGAAAAATTTAAGGTACTAAATCTAAAATTAAATGTGTTCTCTAACCAGCCAGTATTTTTTATGTCTATCAACATAATCATTACAGAATTGTTGAAAATTGGTCATCGGTACAAAATTAAAATAAGCGCGATATAGCGCGAAATAATACATACTCAAGTCTAAACGATTTGTTATTGTTAAAGAGTAACAATTATATGACATAATTGTAATATAGCAATTCGCATGGCTTAATTTTTAAAACATGTTTTAAATTTTTTCTCAGAGAATTTGCGTCATTTTAGAACATAGTTTTAATTATTTTGGTATATAAATTAACCATTATTTTTTTATGATTTTTAAAGAATTTTCCGATGTGACGTATCTTGAGAATTTTAGACATTTTAGATTGTGATGTGTGACTGATTATAAAAAAAAGTGGTCTGTATCTGTCTGTCTACTCATCTGTCATCCAGCTGTCAAATTAGTCGGAAGAAAATTGTTATAAATTTATCTTGATAGCAAAGGACACATTTCTAAACAGCCATTTCTCAAGTGACGTCAGACGAAGGTAAATGGAAGTTGCAGCTTTTACGTAAAAATATCCATCATCATGAGGCTTTAAGACCACGGCTTATTATACCTAAATCTCGAAATGGTTTTCGAATTAAAACACCTTAACATAATTTAATCTAAGTGAATTGTAAGAAAGTTATACTATTACCATGCTTTTGACAAGTTATTTGAGTTACGCAATACGCGTTGCTAGCGACCGCAGTACACTCGGCCACGAGCTGTCTATTTTTGTATATTTATTTATTTATTTTTTATTTATTTATTTATTGTTCCTTAAATTATTGCAAATCTTATTTATTTTCATAAAAACTTAAGTATATTGAATTACATAACTAAAGGGGTTAAAATAACAGAACAAAAATAATCCTTAAAAAAAAATTATAAAAAGAAAATTGCCTCTAGATCACTGCCCTGCGGGAGAGTGTCCAAAATACTTGTCACATTACCTCTCTGTATGGCAAGACTTATACGCTGGCCTAGATAAGAGCCAGCTCGCCAGTCGCCGCTAGTGTCCACAAGCTTTACAGAGAGGTCTGTGACAAGCTGACGCGCCTCCGGACCCCATGTCCCTTACAAATCTTATCCTTAAATCTAGACAATACAGAAATATTTCGTAAGAATTTTAATAGTAATTTTAATTCATCCATCAGCCCGTACTCGTCCACTGCTGGACATAGGCCTCCCCAATATTACACCACTCTTGGCGGTCCTCAGTCATCCTCATGCAGCCGCCACCCGTAACGTAATTTTTAATTACTAAAAAGTAATTTTTGGACAATTCTCAGCTCTAAGCGGACGTACTAAGAACTACCATAGTATACTGTGATGAGTTGGACTGTACTTGACCTAGTATAGCTTGGATAGTGCCACATGAGTCAATTGTAAGGAATTATCAAATTATATATACCTATAATTTTTTAAACAATTTAACATTTTTTATTTAATATAGGATGTATTTGGTTTACTTTGCAAAATTTTAGGATGTGCATATTTATTGATAGGTAATTTTAATCTAGAATAATTTTAGTTTTATAAAAGAAATTACATAATTTGGTTTTGTCATTCCAATAATTGATATAGCTATTGAATTACTGACATTAATAAAGTAATTATTTTAGAATATTTTGGTTCCCAGATGTCTATTTAATATTCATATACATCAACATCTTGACATAATGTGGGCTGTGAAATTATTCTTTACAAAATATTTCATATTGTACAGTTACGATTTAATATGTCTTTATAATTTTTTTTTTCGCTCATAGTAGGTTACATCAATATCATTAATCGTTGTCATTCATTCGACTGATGCTGATGCTAATTATACCTATCGAAAATATTTATTTGATTATATTTTTATGTACTATAAACATGTATATAATTTTTATTATAAGGGGAACTAAAAAGGATACTACTTTCAACATTTTCAACACTTGAATCGCGAAAATCAAAATTAGCTGTTTCATAGAAAAGTTACATATCTCCGTGACCAAAATGTATGAAACAATGGAATTATTTTTCTCGATTTCTCAATTATTGTTCACGGAATATTGTTCATATGGACGAGTTCTATCTCCAGTTTTTGGATTCCGCAACTTAATCATGTAAATCGGATTTTACAGCTACTACAAGCATATTTTAGTGTCTATGAATTTGTAAAAGCTAACAAAATTATTATTGTCAGAAGCTTCCCACGTCCACTTGGCATATTATATTTATTACAGATACAAATTGTGTAACTGTGTTTTGTATTTGTGTATCTGTGTGGCGCAAATACGGGACATTTGAATTTACGGCACAATTGTGGACGTCCCGGAAACTACGAGACGACTGGGTAGGGAAATGGAAATATCAGACAAATGAAACAGTCCGTCAACCTGTTACTTGCTACTATGACTATAATGAGACTAATAAGGCCAATCAGTTCCAGCTGCGTTACACAGTGTGACTGCTCTTGGCACTAATTTTCGTTATCTTTTCTGTGCATGTACATGTATATATACACAATTACACATACATATACCCACTCAATACAGAGACTACAGATTTCCACCTGTATGCTGACACACCTCTTTCGCATCTTCCAATGCGAATTTTATTTTTGTCACTGTCACTCCAAGCGAAAAATCGCGCAGTGAGAGAGGGGCGGATTCAGGGCTAAAGGAAAAAAAGTTGGTTTTATATTTTTATTAAAAAAACTAAAATAGCTAGCAAAATTTCAAATATCAAATCTCTAGATATTGTTAAAACACACCTAATAAAATATGTTTCAGTTCTATATATGATTCCTATTCGTCAAACGAGGAGAAAAAGTGTGTTTGAAGACCTCATTTCAACAATTATTTCTATCGAGGAAAATTTATCCAAACATTTTTTCCAATTTCAAAACCCCGGGATTCTATAGTCAAAATGCATATACCAGAAAGTGATTATAATTTTCCGTGTATTTCATGAAATACACAGAAAAGAAACACCCGTATGTTTTTCGCATATCGCCTTAATCGAGTCATTAGAATAATTTTATTAGATGTGATTGATGATTCTTGATGGAACTCCACTATAGCAATGAAAAATTTACTCATTTATTTATCAAAAATCTTGCACAGCATTACAAACTAATCATATTCACTGTACAATTTAAAAGTTAAAAGAAAGCTAACTATAATCTAAATAAAATATTTACAGACACTTAAAATCATAAAGAAAACAATAACAAAAGTAACCATGATAAAAAATACATATTTTGGTCTAAGGCTTAGAATCTAAGGAAATCGTCATTGAGGCTTCACTCTCACAGAATTTCGAGCATTCCCGCACCACATCCGTCATTCTGTCACAGAAAAGATCACACAGTGGTTGTGACGAACTGCTGGCCACCAGCTCGTCACATTGTCTGATTAGTTATTTTTTTATATTTTTGATTTTGTCATCTTGAGAAGTCATAACAAGAAAAATGTTTTTGTTGTTCAAGTAAGTTAATTTATTATGTCTCTTATAACCAATATAACTGCTTAGGTACTTTGATCTGGTCGTTTTATTCACATTCAGTTCATTACTGTGGTTCTGATACCATGAGTGCGTTGAGTTTCACGGGTGCGCGCATCAGTGGGGACTCCATCGGTGCCACGGAGCATGAAGTGGACGTTGCCAAGAGCCTGTGTGAGCGGGCACGGAGATAATTATTTGGCACAAAAAATTTACAGACTTGCGCTACCAGCTCAGGGCAGTCAGATTTTCCACGAAGTAGGCAGCATGCAGTCAACATCAACTCACATGCTCGTCTTAAGAGAGTTGAATCCTAGCACGCCCCAGAGAAACTTGATGGGGTACATAAATGGAAAAAAAACATATATTTTCTTGTAGAGAAATAGCAAGAATGCTATTTAAATCTTTTCAAGCATAATGGCACACTTTTTCTCGTGTGGGCTCCACACAATAGAACTAGCCTCAGTTTTGCTTCTAATCAGTGCTGTTTATAGAATCTGAACTATTGTAGCATCATGGAAGTATTTTGCATTACATAGTATGAAACTCAACCGACGATAACATGCTACCGCAATATTCTTTATTATGCTCATAGAACGTGAGTTAGTAGACTAAAACGACACCCAAGTCTCTGGTAGAGTCAACACTTGCAATGACTTCAGAACCCAGCGTGTTGAGGCACTTTGAGGCATTAAAGTGGAGCTTGTTTCTAGTACTCCATTGAAGTACTGAGTCAAGATCTTGTTTCAGCAAGCAATGATCAGATATACCCTTCACGCAAAGAAACAGCTTTACGTCATCCGCATACAGCAAACAACTCGCACGGTTCAAGACAAGGTCAAGGTCATTTATCATTATGATAAATAACAAAGGACCCAGAATTGATCCCTGGCTCACGCCTGAACGAGTATAGTACGGTTGGGATGTATAATAGCCATACCTTACGTATTGCTGTCCATCACGTAGTTAGTCAGCCAGAAAACAAAGCAGGCCAGGGGCGAAACCAAACGAACATAACTTATCTAAAAGCACGTCATTATTTACTTCACTTTAATTTACTTTAGTTACTCATACTTTAGTTCCACTTGTTTATTTGTTCCTCTTAGCGACCGGTTTCGTTTAAAAGCGGTTTCGCAGCCGGATTGTTAAAAACCCGCCTTTTTCTACATAAAAAAAAAACTAGTTTACAGAAACCAATGGAAATTTTGCGATGGCAACATATACAACACATAGGTAATAATGTTTTGTTCAATAACTATTGAGTGAATTTTGAATTTTAAAGTTTTGTTTCGATTAATTAGAAAAAGGCGAGTTTTTCATTATCCGGCAGCGAAACCGCTCTTAACACATCTTCAGGTAGGTCTCATGGGTAATAAATAATTTCTATATTTTCTACTAAATAAAATTTTCAACCAGATGGCTTTTTCTGATAAACAGGTACACAATTTAAAAAGTGTCGATTTTAGCTAAATAGCCCCTTAATATGAATGTTTAAGAGTTGCAACGTATTTAATAATCTCAACACTTGTACTTGTTTCACAGAGGGTTGTTAAGTTAGTTTAACCTAACCGGTTTCGATTTTACAGCACCATCAAGGGTTTAAAGACTAGTTCTACGTTACATACAAACATACATATACTCACGCCTGTCTCCCAGAGGGGTAGACAGAGACTACAGATTTTCATCTGCTACGATACAGACACACCTCTTTCGCCTCTTCCACATCTATCAATCTCTTCAAAATATAACCTCTTCTACGCTAGTCCTTAAAATAAAAAAAAAGCAAAAAGTTCAAGTGTATCACAAATGCGAGGAGCGTGACACGATGTTTTTGCAATTAAACAGTATGTCACGCTCCTCGCACTTGTGATGCAACTAAGTCGCGTCGTGCGTATTAATTACTGTGCTACGGGCGTTGGTCACATTTGTACTCCTATTCATATATTTAAATTCAAACTAAGAGATTCTCCTCTCTGTGACTGTGGTCTCGACGACGGCTCTTTGGATCATACATTTTTCAATTGTCCGCTAAATATTAACTGTCCTCCTATCTATCCCAGTCTAATTGAATCTAATGCCTTCATTCTTCTTAATATGTCATATTTAAAATTATCTGTATCCTAGTAAAATTTATTTTTTTATTGCTTTTTTAACATTGTACCGTGCATGATGAATAAGTGGCGTCTGAATAACAATGTCAGAATCTCACTCGACACTGGCAAAATCTGGCACTAAAACAGCAGCCAACGCCAAAAGACACAAAGAAAAATTTTTGAAAAAAGGTTAGGTTGCCACACAAAACTGTCAAATTTCGTTTTTAGTTAGGCACACAAAACTGTCAAATTTGAAAGTACTTGTATCAGCAAATTTGCCGGCTTAGAAGGTCACGAAATTCCTTTGTTTTTACTTATTTCGGTGTTCATTGTATTCAAATCATGACGACTTTGATACCCGAAAAATTCTGTTGAGGTCAGAGTGCAAACACAAATTGCGACGAAATTGTACGAAAAAAGGCATTTTTGTCAGTTTATTTTTATTTTTGTATGGTTAAAGGTTGAAGGCACTTATTCATATCTATGTGCAAAGAAATCACAAATATATAAATAATTTAATAAATATTATTTTAAAGCTTTTTATTTTTAGCTTTTTTATTTTAAATTTTAATTAATTTTAATTTTAAAAAGTATTAATTATCTTCGAGATATATTTCGACAAACTTGTGCTCATCGTCAGTCGAATTAAAAAACCGGCCAAGTGCGAGTCAGACTCGCGTACCTAGGGTTCCGTATTGTGGATGATAAATTTAATTATGTAATTTTTTTCGTGAATTTCTCAACCGCTTTATTTTTCCTGTAATTTTTACGCAAACACATATTATCATGATTTATTTCATATTTTTTGGTCCACCAGTTTTGCATGTAAGGGGGGAGACATAAATTTTTATGGCTTTTCAAGGATTTCTTGAAATAGATGCAATTAAATATAGACAAAATATATATTTTTACAATCAACTTTTTAATACCTACAATTTAATACCTTTTTTATAAAATATTTTTTTAATTTATTTTACTTCTTTTTTATATTTTAATACTAATTTGTACTCAACTTTTTTTTACTAACTATAGTTTTCCTGTAATTGGCCGTTTATGTATCTATAATTGACATTTTCTTCATATTTTTCGTTCAACCAGTTTCGGAGATATGGGGGGTATATACATACATATTTTAGTGGTTTTTTAAAGATTTCTCGAAACGAGTGCCAGTAAATATAGTAAAAGTGTATATTTTTATATTCAACTTTTTAATATCTAAAATTTAATACCCATATTGTATTTTTAGGATAATATTTTTTATTTTTCCGACTTTTGTTTTCGAAATATTTTGAACAATTAACATTTTTCACATGTTTATTCACACCGTGATATGTGGGCATATTAATTTAATTTTTCTGTCAAGTTTCATGTGTTAAGCTTTAACGGTGCTAAAGTTATGAGGCTGTGACATACGGACGGACGGACAACGGTGTCTCACTATAAAGGTTCCTTTTGTATCTTTTAGGTACTAAGGAACCCTAAAAATAGATATTTGACATATATTGCATTGGGTGGAGTAAGTGGTAGAGTAGATACCAGGGATAAAAACAGTTACAAAATTCAACTAAAGATAGTAGCTTCGAGAGTAGTGGACATAGACAATACTCTACTACCCCTCCAAGTTCTTTACAGCCACAAATCGTCAAGCACTAACGGAAATTAAAAATATATTGGCCGAAAGGTTAATTACTGAGGGCTTTTCTGAGTAGCCGACTAAATTTAGGGCGTCATAAAAAGATCTAGTCGAAGACTAAGATATCTCAGGTAAATGGTTACACACTACCAACTTTTAAAATTAAACGTCGCAAATGGCTGTTTTCCGAACATTCCCAGACTGCTGGCGGGGCTATTTTATAGCAGGATCCGATTACTCAAATAAATATATTTTTTATTATTACCTTTGTATGGCATTTAATTATTTATAGATATGGAGCATATAAATTATAAAAACAATTAATATACGATATATTTCAACTCCACAGTAGGAGTCGAAATATATCGTATATTAATTGTTTTTTATAATTTATATGCTCTATATCTATAAATGAAGGATCCGATTACGTATTAGGTATTATTTTTTATTCCATCTGTTTTTTAAATGTAATTTCAGTTTAGTTTCTGATTATTGTTAATATATTTGTTTAGTTATGTTTGATTTTGTTTTCCCTTTTGTAATATAGGCTGAGGCGGAAGATCGACGGTTTTTTTGTTTTTAACAAACAGCCATAAGTCTAGCCTTAGACCGATTTGTCATGTGTGTTTTGTGTATTTTGTTTTTATAATATTCAAAATTCAATTCAAATTCAAATTCAAATTTATTTATTAAAAACAAAGATTGGCGTTCTCTAGTCCCCACAGTAGGATTCCCTGGGTGGTGGGGACTAGCTTCCTTTACTCGTCTCTTACATAAATTTGGTGTTCCATGCTGCATTATACAAAATCAAAAACACAGATCTTAGCTACAATAAATTACTCAGTTACCATTAATTACATTAAATTTAAAATTATAATAAATTGATTAAAATATGAATTTACATCTAATATAAATTATGTTACTAAATTAAAATTAAATAAAAATTAAGTTAAAAATGTCAATCAAATTATAAATTAATCACAGAATTAAGATAAAAAAAAAATTAAGATACAAAATTAAGATTACAAAATAAAAATAAAAATATAGTAATAATTATAATAATTGTATTGTATTGTATTCATTGTGACAAATAAACGGCTTCTTTTCTATTCTACTAGTATATACTACTATCATGAAGCAATGCTTCATGACTACTATAGACCGAAGCGAGGAGAGAAGAGTAGTCCAAATAGTACCCTAGTTACCCTACTTCTGACTAGTCGAAATTATGTAAACCCTGCTTTACGGGTGAGTAATAACATTTTGAATGATAATTTTTTTGCGGTAGCGTTCGTTTGGGAAGTTGACGTGTGTAGTAATGAAAGTGATGACGTAAATGAAACCACTCACTCCACAGATTGCAACCAGTAAAGTGAATGTTACACCCATTAAGGTAAAAGCGCATTATCTTATTTAAACATCAAAAAAGCGAAATCATGTTTTGACTCACATGGGAACGGGGCATACTCGTATGCTTTTTATTATATTATTCATCATAGCCTCGTGGGTGGTTTCTTTTAACGATTACTAAAAATCACAATTATTTAAGTACTATTTTCAATATTATCCCTTTTAAATAGTATGGCACTACCCTCAACAATTTCCTCATTGCCAAAGGTTAGTTGGTAGAAAATACTAATTAGTATTAAGCTCGCCTTTGTACAATAATTTTATTCTGTGCAATAAAGAATTTTATTATTATTATTATCACAACAATAACATAAACAATAAACAAAATTTCACTCTCTCATCTAGGGGTTAGGGGACATGGCGATGATGCGGGCAGAAGTTGACAATCTCATAAACATAATTTGAATGTGGAAAACCCGCCTTTTTCTAATCAATCGAAACAGAACACTTAAATTCAAAATTCACTCAATAGTTATTCAACAAAATCAAAAAGGGTATTCAGTGCACCATTTTGTCGTCACAACTACAGAAAACATAGTTTCATACCTAGAGCTTTATCTGAACACAACAATAAATACACCTGTGCAGATAATTTTCAAAATTTTAAATTTCTTTCTCTTCCATCAATAAAAGCGAGCAAAATCAAAAACTGAATGCATGATTTTATTTAACAACTTTTGGGTATTGTTATTCTTCGCTGTATAAATTTAAATTATTTAAATGTTAATTTTAAGCTACTACCTGTTCTGCTTATTTATATACTACTGTCTGTGGGAACTTAACTGGTCTCTACGTTTCTGTATTTAAATTCCTATTATATATATTTTTACTGTGTGTTTCCTTAAAATTTATAAGATAAAACAAAACCTTATTACCTATGTATTGTGTATGCTGCCATCGCAAAGTTTCCATTAGTTTCTGTAAATTAAAATTTCAAAAATTTCTTTTCGATCCGTGATACTGATCATGATCACTTAATTTGTCAGCATAAATTATTGGCACCTTATAAACATAACATTTGTTGATTAAATATATGCAGACAGAAAAACATATTTATTAGAGTATATAATAACTTATTTACAGTTTACTCATATGGTAAGATATATAAAAGAAAGAAAATATATTTATTTGTCAATAAACAGCCAATTACACAAACACTTAACATTAAACAGACAAAAAGGACGCAGCTCAGCAAAATGCTGTGAGTGCGTACATCTGCATAACGCTGATTTTCAACTGTCCCTGTTCTCACTAAATATTACACGTAGAGCGGGTAGATTGATTTTTTTAATTGAGCGTAATTTTAAAATTGTGATACATTATAAAAGAAATACAAATAACAAAAAATATGATAAAAAAAATAACAATAAAAATATTAAGATAAATGTAAAAACAGTTTCAGGAGGTTACATAAGAAATATATTAAAATGAAAACATGAACACATACAGTCAGAACGTATCCATTGTATCTTTACACATGTATACCTAATCATAGCTTATTAGTACCATATACCAGTATTTTTAGATCCGTACCATAAGGCATCAACAACCAAGGAGTGGGGTCTGGTAATGATGGGAATGATAAAATTATTATTTTGGAGTATATATAAATTTTTGCGACTCAAAGTTGTAAATTGGGCGTAATAATTATTTCTTGAGATTTTTTCACAAAACTCAAGAACTGACTCTTAATAATATAACAAAAATACTCAAGAAAAAAAAAACCTTTTTTAGCTTTTTTATGACTCTTACAATCCTTGAGTTTGCGAAAGACGATACTCTTGAGTTGCTTGCGACCGATTGTAGAGCACCTCTATATGTATAAATTATATAAGTAAGAAGTCATTATAGCTCTTTAGATTTTGTTTCAGATTTTCTTTTATAGAATTTGGCATTTTTCACGTTAGTTTGGACAAGTAGAGAGCATGAATGAAAGTAGAGTGACGAAAGAAATTTATGGTGCGCAAGGTGGATGAAATACGATTAAAAAACGGCAGATAGGTACACAAGCAAGCCGTTTGTTACACGTGAACTTGAGGTGCTAACAACCATTTTGGTCTGCAGTTCTTCTAATGTAAGGGTAAGGGGGGGTCATAACATCCATCCAAAAGTTTTTTTTTTCAAAAACTGCGGGCCAAAATTATTTTTTGGGACGTGACGTGTGGACGTGTGACAGCTTGCTGTATACCAATTTGCGGTTTTTTGTCAAATATACTTTTGTACTCCATCCATCTTGTACATACAGTGTGTCCCGCGTACAAGCGCACATCCGAAAAGTTCACCCCTTTTCGGATGTGCACTTGTACTGGACCTTATTTTATCGACAAAAAAACGTTTTTTTCTTTTAGAAAATCTTTGTTATATAAATTTACGTTTTAAATTTTTTTTTGCCTACCATGGAGACTATATATAAAATATGTCATAACTTTTGATTCATCGCGAGTAATGCAAAGAAATAAAACTGTTATAACCCTTAAGAATAGACGTTGTATACCAAATCAAAAACAAAACATAATCAACTACCATTACCATAAAAATAATATCCAAAAAGATTATTTCTTTAATTTTGCACTATACTTTTATTTCTATATCATTGCCTATTCCATTATCTTTATACAATAAATATAATATTTTCGCTCGCGTCCCATACAAAGATACCCAGGTGGAGTATTTTTTCAAGATAAAAAAAAATTTAATGAAAATTTTATTCTTTGTTTTTGTCGATATATTTAGATCTAGTTTCACCCACTTTTGGATGAGCACTTGTACGAGGGACACACTGTATATTATTATTAGTATGTAGATATTATTATGTTCGTATAACAACAACCAGCTGACAACTGCACTGGATTTGACCATGTAGAAGAAATCAATATCCTCATGAATTGGCCTCTTCTAGTTCTCGCCAATAAAATGAAAATAAATAAATACATCATCGTCACGACATGAATCCCCGAGGGGGTGTCAAAAGTGTTCCGAGTGTGAACTGGGACATTGCAAGCCAAAGTCCATACTTGGTACACCCGCGTTTTACTAATGATTATTACGTCCCAACGTGATGGGTGGTGAGACCTATCGCCATACTTCGGGCACAAATCATCCATCCATCATCATCCATCAGCCTAGGTCGTCCACTGCTGGACATAAGACTTTCCAGGACTTTGCCACTCCCGGTGGTCCTCCTGGAAGAATTGCCCATACTCACACGCTGGGCAGGCGGGTTGGTGAGCGCGGTGCCGGAACCCTCGCACCAGTAACGCCGCTGCCCGTCACCAGTCTGTTCCATATAAGGCCCGGTTATTTGGGATGGATATACCGCCATCCATCGGTCCCAGGCATGGTGGGCCTCCTGGTTTTTTGACTGTGAGCTGTCCTCTTATTCTCCCCCGAATTACTTTAAAATAAGCGTGCATATATTTTAAAATCTGTGTAAAAAAGAAAAGTTCAGGAAAGCTATTCCAGTAAACCAATCTAAGTCTATTTATATTCATCTTATTTAATTTGATTCCAAAAGGCAGAGAAAATAGCACACTGAAGAAAAACGACCGAGTTGTGTCCGGAATGAGGTCCTCATAACATAAATCTACAATAATGAATTATTCAGATATGTTGGTGCCTGGATATTGCTTTAAATTAACAAACTTATAAACCATGAAATTAAAGTGGCTTTGGAAACGAAAACTGGTGACACTACTCTTATATACTAACAAATTTCGTATGGAAATTGCGAAAAATTTTCTTAGAAATATTTTTTTTTAATGAGAAGGTATTTTTTATGGGTAGTATTTAAACGAGTGAATATACATTCAAACTTAAGGTGTCAAAAATACTGAATAAAGCGTACTAAAATACTAAGTTGGCGAATAAAAATTTTGAAAACGGCGACTTGAAAGTAAAAATTTGAGTTGAGTTAAATAATTCTCAGGCGAACAATTTTCTATTTTAGTGACAATTTATAATTAAGGCTTGAATAAGCGTGGATTTGGTGAAATTACGTATTGTAGCTCGATTTGTAGGACAAACTGCCTACTAGAAAATTCTGGGAAATATATATGTACTTAATCATGTTTTTCTGACGAAGTAAGCCTTTATAGATTATCGAAATTTTATATCTTTACTCAAATAAATATATTAAATATATGTAGGTACCTAATTTCATTCTGTACATTCAATTCGCTCTATCACGGAATATGCGTTTGAAATGAATCATTCACACAATAAAAGATCTCATTATTATCTACAAAAAAGCCTTACTTCTTTATTTCTGTATGTCCTAATGGAGCCATGATTTCAAAATAACTGAAGTTTTGCGTGCGTGGCATCTGATTAGAGCAGGATAGAGAGTTAAAAAACAAACGCGTTAGAGCGGGACCGAATTTTAGCGTAGTGCAGCCCCTTAAGTAATAAAACTAGGGACGTCGCCTCGCTCCGCTCCGCTTCGCTCGGCTCCTTGTTTTATCTTACATGTAAGCCTAACACGCTCCTCCTCGCTTCGTTCGTCTTCGCACCTATTTTGACTTTTGGTGAAATATTTTTTATTTCATACTTTAAACCACCTCCAGATATGTGGTTGAGTACTCAAACCACTAAAAACTTAATTTGTTACTTTTTGTATTCGGAGAAATCGGTCCTGCTCCGCTTTCATTTTACACTGTCTTAAAGTAGAGCCACTGAGTGATGGCACTTATGACAGCTGCATTTAGTGATGAGGTATATTTCAAATTTCGGTTAAAAATAAAAATCAATTGTGAGTTTACTCAACATTAGACACGTCATTCAACATTCAACATAATGATACAAAAGGAAAATGTGCCAAAACCAGTGGCGTAGCTATCGGAGGGCTATGCGGTGTAGTGCCCCGGGGCCCCCAAGAGATTTTTAAATATCTAAATCGAAAAAAGTATTTTACTATAATTTATTTTCGTTTAGTTTAACTTCGTCATTGTTTTGTTTTTAATTAAATATTATTGCGTAACTTGGCGACCTCAAACATGACCTATAAAAAATGAGAAACTTTTTTAAAAAAAAATCTTTGTTTCTATACGAATTCTTTTGCACAATAAAGCAACATTCAAATCGAAAAATAATAACCGAAACAAGTAGTACATCACTATCAACAATGAAGTATTACATTTTTTAATTCACACTTGCTTATAAATAATTATGATACTTTGTAGGCATTTAAACGTCATAGGCGACACACTCAGTGGCTCTACTGTAGTCTATCTCGCGCAGTGCTAGCGGGCCGCTCGGGAATCTCGCGATCTCAAGGTGTTTTTATTCATTATTTTGGAATTAGAAGGATGGGTTTTCAATGTAACGGCCGTTTTAAATCGCATTTTGTACAACATTTATTTTGGTATAAATTTTATTGTCAAAAACATAATATAACTCGAGTAAAATAATATTTATATAGTTAATAGTTTAGACCTATCGTTGCGATTTTATTGGATGCAGGGAAATGCAAGTAACCATGTAGGTATCGAACGGCCAAATGAAATTTGACATATATATTTTTGAACATTTAAGGCGATATGCGAAAAAATACGGGTGTTTCTTTTCTGTGTATTTCATGAAATAAATAAATTTCTGGTATATGCATTTTGACTATATAATCTAGGGTTTTGAAATTGGAAAACATGTTTGGATGAATTTTCCTCGGTAGAAATAATTTTTAAAATGAGGTCTTCGAACACTCTTTTTCTCCTCGTTTGACGAATAGGAACCATATACAGAACTCAAACATATTTTGTGTATTTCAACAAGATCTAGAGATTTGATATTTGAAATTTTGCTTGCTATTTTAGTTTTTCCAATAAAAATCTTTTTTCCCTTTTGCCCTGAATCCGCCCCTCTCACACTGCGCGATTTTTCGCTTGGAGTGACAGTGACAAAAATAAAATTCGCATAGTCTCTTAGTTATCACAATTTCACGGTTTAAAATGAATTCCAAAAGAGACAAATTCGGAAAAGCCCCGCCTTAAATCCTAACTCGTATATTGTTTACTAAGCTGCTAAAATGCAAAGTCATACTATTGTATTGGAATGCATAAATAAAGTGTCACAACAAAGTACCTACCCGATAATTTTATGTAACCAGACACTGCTCAGACACAGTCATTTAGTACCTATATAGTATATACATACATATATATATTTATAGGTAAAGTGCCACCAACGAACTATAAAATTTTATGGAAATCTATCTACCTTTCTAGGATTATGGCCCCACGACACGGAGGTTGTCTGTGATTTTGAGTATACTACACGTATTTTTAGCTCACTACGATAATCGCAATATGATTGGCTAGTGATTATCACGCTGTTCCGATTCCAGCCAATCATAGACTTGAGTCGGCCCGAAAAAAATGGATTTAGTCGTAGTCTTTATTTTATTGTGTTAAAGCCGAAAATGTAAAAAGCACTATAATGCTAATATACGTGGTAATGTGTCAATCGTTTATAAGGTTTTTTCGTTTTTAGAGTTTTTGGTTTTAAATTTATGAAAATTTCGAATACTAACGCATAAAAACTGATGCTATGACTTTTGCAGTATTTGCTCGAGTTACTTATTATACACCATTTCACGGTGCAACCCGGCATTTTGTTTTCATTTTGTTGTGCGCACCGCGCAGCGCAAGACTGATCAACGTAATACACATAAATGTAAGCCTTGCCTACCAGGGCACATAAATGGCGGCGTCAATTTTTAAGCGAGTTTACCCTTCCATAAAATTTTAGTTCGTTGAGTGCCACCAACTTATTTGTTCAGTTAGATCCAATGCCCATCTCTTTCTAGTGTAGTAAAAAAGATTTCCACAGCTGTGCTATATACTGAGGATATTTAACTAATATTTGTAAAATCAAAAAAAAATCTACTACAAAGTTAAATTAGTTAGTCTTAATAAAGGGCCTCGCTAGTGCTGTCGGGTGTTTCTCTGAAAATCTTGATTTCGGATAAATTGGATAAAATGTCAAATTTTTTAATAGTTTCACTCTAGGTCGATTTGTATGCTTATAACTATTACGAATATTTGGGTGTGCACCCAATTGAAGAACAATTAAAGAAGATATACAAGATCAAAAAAATGGTAATGACCACGAGAGGATGGTAATGACAAGTTATATGAAAATGGTGTGAAAAAGTATGTTTAAATTATGTTAATTCAGAACTGATGTTTGTAAATGAAACAAAACCATAATAAAAAATTATTTATGCATGAAAAACAATAAAAACCAAAGACTGGTAATGACATTTCAAGGCAGGTAATGACTCTGTTTGTTAGTACTGAACATTTTTTTTCCTAATCATAACAAATTAAACATTGCAATAAAATAACGTTTTTTTATATGATAGGCAGAACAAATGTAGATATGTTTTTAATAGGCTATAATAATCAATCTAACGATCTTTAAGTTGGTAACTTTGTCTTTACAACGCTCAAATTTTCATTCCATACATTCTCTTTTTCTGGGAGTACAGGTAAGGCTTGTCAATAAATCTTGGGGAGTCTTCTCATTTATAATTTTATATATATATATATATATATATATAGTATATATATACGAAAACACAAAAATATAATTACTGTTAGTAAAATATATTTCGACCACTAATTGTGGTCGGCATCAGTTACACAATTATATATAAAAGTTAAAAATTAATAATTATAAATTATAGGTACTTACTTATGATATGGAATATTTAATTTTTATTTATAATTACTATATAATTAATTATATTATTTATAATAAAAAAATATATATATTCCATATCATAAGTACCTATAATTTATAATTGTTAATTTTTAACTTTTATATATAATTGTGTAACTGATGCCGACCACAATTAGTGGTCGAAATATATTTTACTACCAATAATTATATTTTTTGTGTTTTCGTATATATATTTACGTATACAAATAATATATTTAATCAAAAAGACAAGAAAAGTCAATTATCATTTTATGTTATAATTTTTTCGGTATGTAATGCTTTTAACAACAACTCCAAATTTACATGTTTCTGGCACAAACACGTATCTCTTCTGCTGTTCTTGGGAAATGCAACTCAAAAGGGCTGAAGTCTGCAAAAAGAAGCATAGCTGACACTCATTTCAGTTGTTTTCATTATCTTTCTATGCAAATTCTTTAAGAGTGTCAAGTAAATATCGTTTTTTTTTATAATCATTGTTTTGTTATAAATTCTTTTTTTCCTGAGCAGATTCTGCTATTTTCATCTCCTTGGTAAAAACTTTGAATTCTTTCCTTTTTTATTAGATTTCTTTTCCTTTCCTTGGTTTCTGGCTCTTCATTTGTTGCTTTATGGTTACTCTTTGATAGTCTACTGATTTTAGCTCGTTCCTGAGCATTTTTCTTTTCTAACTTCTTTATATATCTTTCGTATTGTTTTACTTTGAAATTTTTAGCTCGTAAATTGTTTTGTAGTGCTGATATCTATCTTTTCAATAAATTTAATTGATAGGAAATTGTTCGTTTTTCTTATTCAGCCTCCACTTTTTTTTTCTCTTTTTTCTCGGGGAGTCATGTCATTAATACTCTTTTTTTGTTCTTTTTTCCTTTCTTGATGTCTTTTTTTTTCCTTTTCTTGCAATAAACCATACTTTCAGTTTCGTTTGGCTTTTTATTTCTCCGATTTCCTTTTAGACATAGCTTCTGGGTCTGAAATATACAATATTCATCATAATTATTCATTTATAAAAAAGTGCTTTTTCTCAATCATAGTTATAAAGATTTAACGGGATATACAATGTATAATGTTTTAAAATGAGTGTCTCTGTATTTCGACACATTGCTTTCATGGATTTACTCCGTGAACATGACGCAATTATGTGAAAGTCGATACTTTAACGGGCCGATGCTCGTTAAATCATTATAATTTTTAATTTATGTTAATAAATAATAAATTAAAAGATATTAGTCATTACCAAATCTAAATTGTCATTACCATCCCCGTCAGTTGTGTCTGGTAAGGACATGACGAGGAAGGACATTTTGGACATTTTTAAATTACATCAAAATGTAAGATTAGGTTTCATTGCTACGTGGTATTAAATGTTTGTTGTTTACCAAAACCTCAAGATCTATATACATGATAAACGTAATATTAAGCATACTTACCGGAATTTGAACGATACGTGAATGACGATGAATATTGTTCACACTCGGAAAACACGTGTCGAGCGACAACCGAGTATCATCTGCTTGCGGCACCTCCTTAACAGAAACTAGTTCACTCCCCGCAACGGCAGGGAAGGGTTAAGTGAATTCTAGTAACGCGTTTTCGAACTTTTAAACGCGTATTTTCACAAATTACGGTGTGGACACATTTTAATTCAGTAAAAGTGCACGGGCTAAAATAACACTATTCTAGTTTATTTAGAAGTACGTTTCTACTGTTTTTAATAACTTTAGAGATCTAGCTATATGGTATTTGCAAGTAAATTATGATATTTGTATCCATTATAAGGATTTTTTTGTATTGAAAACCAAAATTTGGTTTTGCACGCTACTTGAGATGCTGTTTTAAGGCCTATTTTATGATGTTTTATATTGAAGCGATGCTTCTACGAAACCAATAAATTGATACTAATACCATTATATGTTAAAGAAATTATGTAAATAATAATTTAATCTAAAATGAAGTGTAGAAGAGCTAGATCGTCGTGCACCCAGATTTTGGGTACTTCAGAGAAACACCCGATTACATCCTGTGTATTCCTGTTAAAACTAAAAGGGTTGCCTCGCTCCGCTCTGCTTCGCTCGGTTCCCCAAATGTATTTACATGTAAACGTAACACGCTCCTCCTCACCCCATTTTTTGACTTTTGGTGAAAAATTTTCGATTTCATACTTTATGATGTATTACGAATATTATTCGTTTTGTAAAGCATTTTTTTGCTATGTTTTACTTACTGTTATTTGTATTCACAATTTCACAATATTCATGTAGAAAGTTTAAAGCGATTCAAAAACGTCATTAAACGCAGTTTAGTTTCTGAAGCCCCTTAACGCACCCGTCAGCTACTAAAGCCCCTTAACGCTCCCGTCAGCTACTGAAGCCCCTTAAAGCACCCGTCAGCCACTGAAGCCCCTTAACGCACCCGTCAGCTACTCGATGCAAACTGCACAACTTGACTTTGGTGAAACAATATTTGAAGTTTTTTTAGACCAAATTGTTACTAAAAATAATAAAAATGCATAACATTTCAAAATTTTGCTTTATAAACCTAACTTGCTATTGTCATGAATTGCCACAGACCTAAATCTTATTCACTTTTTACTTATAAACAAGAAAAACAAAGAAAAGTTGTGCACTTTGAGTGTCTGGCGTAAAATATGAAGCGCTTTATTAATTAAAATTGTTACATGCCTTGAGCTTTTCTGAAGTTAACTCCTTGGGGGTCGTCCATTAATCACGTGAGGCTCGAAAGGAGGGAAGCTGTTCGGAAAAAATCACCAAATATCACTAGGGGGAGGGAGGGAGTGAGATATCACGTGTATTTATTTTTTCTTTGAACGCCCAATTTTTAAACCGAAAAATAAACAAATGAAATTTTTTAATAGGTATACTTTGTACCAAAAAAATACACGTGATTTTGGGTAGGGGGGAGGGGTAGTCTAAAACCTCACCACGTATCTTCATGGGGGAGGGGTGTTAAAAGTTGCTAAAAAACATCACGTGATTAATGGACGGCCCCTTGCTATTAATATTTTTTGCTATTATTTCAAAACTTCCAGATAATAAACATACAAAAAGATAGATAGATATATAGGAAACTATATATTATGTACGCAAAGAAAACAGAAAAAAGAGAAGACATAAAATTACATTTCGCAAAAAGAGCTTTTGCACAAACTTTTGTTCAAAGCACAAGGCTTTTCGTAATTTATGTAGATTACAGTAAAAAGAAAATTAAATCAAAATTTTTTTTCGTTTTGATTAGGGATACATTATTAATATTTATCGTATTTTTAGTATTGGTATGTACAAATATTATACTTATGTATTTATTTTAGGTACTTGCTATACATTTAATAATGATTATTTATTTTGTGCACCAACTTCGCGCTATTTTTTTTCCAACAATTAATCTCTACCCAAAGGTTGTCGCTAAAGGTAATAAGGCTAGCAATAATTACTTTGTTTTATACGTTTGTCCTTTTAGCTGTTTCATTTATTTTGTATATAATAAAGAGTATTTGTCTTGCCTTGTCTTAACATTGTCTTGGCATAACATGTATAAGCGTCGTCGATTAAGTGCTATTTGTCAATCATGATATTTTGTTCAGCAAATACCTTACACAGCACAAAAGTATTGAGAAATAAATAGGACAAACTTAAATTAAATATGATTACTGATGTGACATTTCAGCAGATAAGGCCGTATTTTAAAAGTGCACATAGTCAGCTTCATTAACTGAACTGAACTCTATGACACCGACGTCTCATTTTAGTCCCCTTAACACGTGAAAAACATAAAATGTATAGGTTACTTAGTATTTTTTTTTTTTTGATAGAGCTGATGCCGGGCTCGACTGTGGAGGTACCACCATCTTACTTGGAGGTCCTTACTTTGTCAGAGAATAAGTTTAAACTGTATATTAAGCAGGGCCTATTGAAAAAGGCATATTATAAAATAAATTAATATTTGGATGATGGTGAAGCATGGTGTTACAGTGATAATGATAGCAGGTTATAATTTAATTAAGTAGTATAATTTCCTAACTTATGATTCCTCTAAGGTGTAAACATTAATTAATTACAGACTGTAAAAAGAAAAAGACTATATGAGACATGTAGACAAAGATATATATGTTTTTCTTTTTTTCATCAACCTGAATTCCTGCTGTCTTGTATCTTCTTATTCCTTGGTTAAAGTAGATATAAGTAATGTGTATAGTATAAGATTTATGTTGAAAAAAAGACATGATCTTGCTAAGTTTCTTGCCCTTCTTCTTAGCAAGACTAATCGAATAGGCGGAGGTAGGCATGTATTTATATATGTAACCTATTAGTATGTAGTATATAGGATGGGATTCGCTGGTCGGCCGCCTGGATTCGTGCTGGGGGCTCGGTTGGTGATCATTGAACCTTGTTCCTGGTCCCTGGCCGGGTCTCCGGTATGGGTTCGGGCGGTTGATTCGATTTTACCTTGTATAATGTATATTTTACCTATCATTTTAATCGTAAATATATTGCTACATTAATTAAATAAACCATTAATTTAGTTCATGTATATTTATTATTTTATTACATATATTTTTTTATTAGATTAAATTTGACTTGTAAAAAGTGTATATATTTATACCTGCTTTGCAAAATAAACTTTTTGAATTTGAATTTGAATTTGACCCCCTCGATGTAATTCGGGGGAGAGTAAGAGGACACCTCACAGGCAAAAAACCAGGAGGCCCACGATGCCTGGGACCGATGGATGGCGGTATATCCATCCCTAATAGCCCCGGCTATATGGAACAGACTGGTGACGGGCAGCGGCGTCAGTCACTGGTGCAAGGGTTCCGGCACCGCGCTCACCAACCCGACTGCCCAGCGTGTATAAGTATGGGTAATTCTTCCAGGATGACCGCCGGGAGTGGCAAAGCCCTGGAAAGGCTTATGTCCAGCAGTGGACGAACTAGGCTGATGGATGGATGGATGAACTTAAAGCTATTGTGTTTTTGCTAAGACATTCCTGTCAGAAATATAGTCTTTTATTTATTATTATTTTACGCAATATGAAATGGTCATTTGAACTTGTGCAATTGACATTGTACGGACACTTAAAAGGCAACTTAACTCTGTTTGTGACAAGAAAATTGCTGTTTTAAATTAAATGAGTCGGCCACCATTTTGTTATTAGCATTTTTTTTGAAAAATTCTCTGTTTTTTATTCAATTAAGTTTAATTAAAAAGTTGTGCTGTTGTTGGTGGAGTCCTCTCCATTCACTTTGCGCTCCACCTTTTCTTTAATTTCTTCTTACGACACTATATTGATTTACTTTCTCTTTCACCTAATCCATGAATGTTCTCCTAGGCCTTCCTCTCTTGATTTTTTTTATAGATGCTTATATTTTAGTGTGCCATACTTCAATAAAATAAACCCTTAGTAATTTTGTTGCTATAGGTTCGCAAACCTACACTTGGTTTTAGATTTGTAGAACTGTAAAATGTATTCCGCGATACGTAACATGTTTTAATTTCTTTCTGGAAACGACGAACGTAAAAAAAGGCGGACGAAGTCGCAGCTAAGTAACTAACTGAAGCATAGCAATGGCGGCGGTTTGTAAGTGTGTGAGTGGATTTACTATGGAAATTGGCTTACTACGATGTGAATGTGTCGGGTCAGCTTACTAGGAGTGCTTCAGTTGTTTGTTAGCGAAACTCTGTCCGGGATATTTTAACGTCCGTGCTGTAATCATTTTCAAGCGAGTGAGTGTCTGTCGTCAGTGGACGCAAACACAAAGATGTTTTTAGAAAGAAAATGAAACATTAATAAATCAGCGAATTATTTGGAATGAATGAATACTTTCACTATTTATCGAAAAACAGGATCTTCTTAAAAATCTAAGCAATTATCCACAAAACTGCATATACAATTTGACTGTGAGCTCCGTGAGTCTTTGATACAAATAAAACTCATTAAGGTACAACGATAAAACCCATAAAAGCACACAAAGAGAGAATAACAAAAGCGTCTGAAATGTTTCCAATATTTTGATATTTTTCATTTACGGAGACAAAAGAATTCTTCTTTTACCATTTTGTTACATCGAATTAATTACAACACAAAGCAAAAAATACATGCCTATTAGGTTTTCCTGTTTCGCTACACATGTGTTTTATCAAGGTTTATGTGCTATGAAAAATGTTTCTTGTACCGCCTATACCAAAGAGTATAGTAATGCAACCAGAGAATAGAGCCCTCTCGGTTTATTCGTGCCAACAGTTACAGCAGTGAACTGACCACCATTAAATAGGCCTTTAATCCAAAACTTTACATGTAAATGCATACCCTGAGTTATCATTAAAGAATTTTTTATTTCTAGCTAAGATTGTCTCATCTCTGAGCATACTAGTGTTACTCACTCTACAACATTCGTCTTTATATACATATGGTATCGCCAAACCTTAAAGTAGGTATAATTATAGAAGAAAAAAAAGTTGATTGGTCAGACAACCTCGTTTTACAATTTTCAGCTGTAAATAGCGTTACCTAATTGGAAAACATTTCATCGATAGATTTAATTTTTATAAATATAGTCTCATTTTTAATGTTTTTTGAATTTGCTTTTATTTCAATTGATCTTTTTGTCTCATATTTTACAACTAATACGTTTTCTTTTTTTATTATCGCTTTTAAAAAGGCGTACGCGATTGTCAACTTTATTAAATCCAGTCTCCAAGCTATAATGGCAAAGCTGCTGTGCGCTTAAGGAACGCCACCCCCAATACTCGACATGCTAATCCTTCTGCATACCACTCACTCGGTGAAAAGTGTTGCCCAACTATGCAAGTGCATGGCTGACGTGACCCACCCAGCTACAATTTAACCTTGCTTTACACAGTCTACATCTGTATTTGTAAAAAAAAAATATTGTAATGAGGTGTACACCCTTGAAAACGTAGTGCAAGTACAAAACCAGTTACATTATTCTTAAAAAGGTATATACTACATAATTACTCGACCTAAAGGTTTATAAATAAACTAGCTGTTTTGCGGTGTCTCTCTTTACCCACGCTTAATGATATCGATCGTTTAATTCACAAGTTCTAAACGGGCTAGCAGATAACACATACTACGATAATGTATGCATGTAGGCAGTATTGACGCCTCGATAGTTTAATTTCTAAATATTTATCAATGATTGATGCACTCTAAAAATTGCAACTTAAGATATATTTTTACTATATTATATACATATTAATAATGTTATCGGAAATAAACACACCAACAAAGTTGATGACTGTGGGTTTCCTGATTATTGCAACAGAATCATCCAAAGTATGTCGTTTTATTTATATTTGCCTCATATTTCCCCTTAAGACTCGGGCAGAATTTTGATTATTGTATATAAACATTGTTATATGATATGAAGCGCAATTTTTAGGTTTTTTGCAATGTAAAATAAAATGATGATTAAAAGAACAAATAAATAAAGTTTATTTAGAAAGAAATAATTGCGTGAAAATTTAGAAAAATGTACAGAACTAAAAACGAAAAACAGATTGTGAGATAAACAATAAAAGATAAAAAATTTGTGGTAGTGACATTTAGCAGTCAGTTGGACCTCCTAATGCATTTGCTAAAGCTCTATATCGCCTGGGCATGCTTAAAATAAGGCTGTTTATAGTGGCCTGGGGAATCCTGCTCCTAGTTCGAGAGAGATGCAAAAAAAATATCTTGTTCTTGGCATACATTTTGAAGCAACTCTTCAGATGCCATTCTGCCGAGCAAATACCAGCTCTATAGCTCTATAGCGTTATATATAATAAATGCTATATAGCGTTCATATCGCACGATTGCGGAGGCCAGTCTAAGACAGCCATATCATGTTCACGGAAAATATTCATCACCATCCCTGCGGCATGTGCGCGAGCATAACATTGTCCTGCACGAACACGAAATCTTCACCCGTTTGCTGTCGGAGCGAGGCAACAATATGATCTACAACTTTGTAGAGATATTTTTCGGCTGTCATGGTGCCCCGTATAAAAAAACCGGCCAAGTGCGAGTCAGACTCGCGTGCCTAAGGATCTGTATTGTGGATGATAAATTCATTTTGTAATTTATTGTTGCGAATTTCTCAACCGCTTTATTTTTTCTGTGATCTTTACGTAAACACATATTACCATGATTTTTTTCATATTTTTTGATCCAGCAGTTTTGGAGATAAGGGGGGGGGGAAATTACATTTGTTTATGGTTTTTCAAGGATTACTCGAAATAGATATAATTAAATATAGCTAAACTATATTATATTTTTATAACCAGCTTTTAAATACACCTACAATCTGATACCCGTATATTATTTATATAAAATATTTTACTAATTTATTTTACTTTTTTTTACATTTCACATTAGTGCTCAACTTTTTTTAAATCGCTATAGTTTTTCTGTAATCGACATTTTTTCATTTTTTTTAAACCGTGATTTGTGGGCACATTAATGCTATTTTTGCGCCAAATTTCATGTCTTTATCATTAACAGTGCTAAAGTTATGAGGCTATGACATACGGACGGACAACGGAGTCTCACCATAAAGGTTCCTTTTGTACCTTTTAGGTACTACGGAACCCTAAAAAGGTCAGTTCTTCCGCCAACTCTAATTCCGGCCCAAACCATGATTGTTCTGCCTTGATAGGGATTAACTTCCTGAGGACACCGAAGCCGTTCACGACATCCTGAAGGACGACAAACGCGTATCTCCTTGAATCAGGATTGAAACCGAACCTTGATTCGTCAGAAAACAGGACATGACAATACGAAAAGAAGGAAAGGCATAGTGGATAAATATAGTATTAAAACTTCGTTTGCAAGCCATCAGTTTTAAAGGCAATCTGTATATTTATATAATCAAGCAAACATAATACTAAATATTTTCCCGCTACAACTTTATAAATGCAAAAAGACAATCAAGGCATGGTTACAAAACCTAAACTATAATCAATCAGAGGCCCTAATGCAAGTCACTGTATAAATTCTAGATACCAACCTATACATATTAATCCCCGGAACCCCCCCTACATTTACAAACAGAAACTCATGTAATATAAGTACACACACCCTCCCTAGTCCGACGATGTCCTCTAACTGTAGGAGCTTTTTCTTTAAAAGTTGCATCGAGAACCGGTTTCCAAGTTGTAGGCACTTGCCAGCCTCAGCAATTGACTCAATTGACTCACGTTATCTTACGGGTGACGAAAAACCTAAATTAACATAGTAGATGCTAGTGATTGTTGGCACTTGGTGGAATTTATAAAACATTGTTTTAAAAAACACTTGTACATCCACATATTACATATAACTTAATTATGCCAAACCGGTTTCGCTGTAAAGCATTTTCTAGGGCCTTTTACACATCCTAACTAACAAATAAATAATATACACTACAATCATGTCTAAAATGACGTGCAATAAATGAAACAACAAACAGACAGAAGGGGAATTTCAAATCAAAAATGGTCGGTAAACGATGGAACTAAGTTGAGTCAAACGTTGTGATGGAATTCTATACAAAACCAACTCAAACTTTGCTGAACATCTAATCAATGAAAATCACACCTTTGATTCGCTACAAAATTTCAAAACTTTACATGTTTGTGGAAAGGGCAGAAAGTTACCAGCCTTAGAAGCTCTGGAAATAAACAAACTGATCCATTTTAACCTAACTGACATTTTGAATCATCAACTGGACATAAATAATTCTCCATTTTTGCAGTATTTAAAAATAATTTTAATTTTTTTAATTTATTGTTATTATCAGTTTGACATCTAACCAATTTAACACAACTTTATCTATTTTTCATTTATAACATTTGACATTTCTTAATTATTTATATTCACCCAATCATATTTTAATATCTAGTTTCTATACAATTCTTATGACATACATTTTAATTTTAATTTGTAATATTTTTTTTTATTGTTTCCAAATTTCCACCATTATGGGTAAAAATATTTTAATATGACATCCCCATCACTTAAACCCTTACTAATCCAACTGTTTACACAACGTTGACCAATGAGACATAATCCGTAATATATTGTATAGAATTCCATCACAACGTTTGACTCAACTTAGTTCAATCGTTTATCGACCATTTTTGATTTGAAATTCCCCTTCTGTCTGTTTGTTGTTTCATTTATTGCACGTCATTTTAGACATGGTTGTATTGTAGTGTACGTAGGGCGGCTGATATGTAATCTCCTTGGTCAGAAATATATACAAAAATAATGCTGGCTGGTATGGATTTATATTCGTTTGTTATTCTATTTTCAAAATGTATTACATTCATTTGTTTATTGCATCACGTTTATTTGTCCCCTACAATTGTTTCGAACATGTCGGTAGAAAAAGTGAAAATGGATAAAATCGAGCAGCGTGCGGTGATTAAGTTTTTGACTAAAGAAGGGAATACGCCTTCGGAGATCAGACAGCGTATGTTACGTGTGTTTGGCAGTTCGTGATCTTCCGAATTTGTTATAAAGTTTTGGTCAAGGCAGTTTAAATTAGGTCGTGAGAGCCTCGAAGATGATCCTCGTAGCGGAAGACCAGTTTCGGCCGTCACCGATGAAAATGTAGCCAGGGTGAAAAAAAAATATATTAGAGGACCGACGAGTGAAGCAGTGGGAGATAGCTAGAGATGTGGGCGTCAGTAAAGAGCGAGTCAATGAAATAATTCATGAGCATTTGAACATGTCCAAGGTTAGTGCACGTTGGGTCCCTAGAATGTTGACTGCATTTGACATGGAGAGGCGTGTCAAATGTTGCGAAGAGTTTTTGGACATGAGTCGAGGGAAAGAGGAAGAAATAATTTCTAGAATTGTAACATGTGATGAGACTTGGATTCGACAATGGGACCCGGAAAGTAAGCAAGAGTCGTTACAGTGGAAATTTAAGGATGAGAAGCCGCCTCGGAAATTTAAGGTCTGTCCATCGGCCGGTAAACTTATGGCTACAATCTTTTGGGACACAGAAGGGATTTTGCTCATAGATTATTTACCGAAAAAAACTACAATGAATGCTGATTATTACTCAAACTTATTATATCAACCAAGAGAGACAATAAAAGAAAAACGGCGAGGTAAACTAAGCAAAGGAATTCTGATTTTGCACGATAACGCACCAGTGCATACCGCACGCACAACAAAGCTAGCAATTAAAGACAATGGCTTCGAAACCATTGACCACCCCCCTTATAGTCCAGATCTAGCCCCCTGTGACTATTTTCTGTTTAGACTTCTCAAGAAAGACCTCAGGCGACGAAGATTTATGACCGATGACGAAATGAAGGCAGCGGTTTCTGACTATTTTGACGACAAACTGTTTTTTTTTTTTTAATGGCTTAAATTCAATATTTGAAAAATTTAATAAGTGCATTTTACTAGCAGAGGACTATATAGAAAAATAAAAAAAAAACTATCCAGTTACGTCTTTTCTTTCATAGTTAGGTAGGTTACTTTTCAGCCTCCCCTCGTATATTATTTATTTGTTAGTTAGGATGTGTAAAAGGCCCTAGAAAATGCTTTACAGCAAAACCGGTCGGGCATAATAAAGTTATATGTAATATGTGGATAAGTACAAGTGTTTTTTAAAACAAACCTAAATTAAGTTTGCTAAATGTATAGTGACGTCATGACTCTTCTTTTATAAAATTGTTAAATATATCTGGTGGAGATTTTTTTATCGGCATTTAGTTTTATAAGAACATTTCTATTGTAATTATTTTGCTGTGAATCTTCTTAAAAGAAAAAAGAAAAGAAATAATAGTTGTAACTTAAAATTTGCTAGAAATTACATCTCCCTGATCTCTTTGGTTTCTGAATCTTTCATATTTGATTAGATTCAGGTTAGATTTTAAGTCATAAAAAAAAAAGCGAAAAAGTGCATACCTTTTGGATAGGGCAATAATCGCTGAAAATAAAATGCTCTCCTCCTAAGTTACTCAAGCATTTCCTGAGAAATACCGTCTTAAGACAGACTGACAATACAATAATCCTATGGTACAGTTTTTTCCATAATAGGGTACGGAACCCCAAAAATTGCCTGCTTCTCTAAATATGACATGTATAATACAATATAACGTACCATAACTATAAAAAGAAAAAAATATACATATTTGAACTCTATATACAGAATGTTTAGATGATGTTGCGGTGCAGAAGCCAATAATTGGCGATAGTACTCGTCCATGGAACAACATTTCGTGTTAAAAAATTGAGAAATCAAAGTTAGTTGTTTCTTACATTTTGGTCGAGTAGGCAGGTAAATTTTCTATGGAACAGCTGATTTTTTATTCGCAATTTCAGGCGAATGAAGACTGCCCCATACCGTGAACTGAATTATATCGGGTTTAAATTTGTTTTATTGTTTTTTATAATTATTAACTATCCCTTATAAATAAATATAGCTCAAAACGAATATTTATATACATGAATATATACATATATCTTTTTTATTAATATTTTTTTATTTTGAATTCTTCACGAATTTCTAGTTCGTACACGCCTTATTGTGTCATAATTGGGAACATAAAAGAGTATATTCCCGAAATTTCGAATGGTACTTGCTCGATCCAAATTGGATCCCTAGTAATGTGTGTTCAGAGCCGCATTATAGGATGTGGAGGCCCCTGGGCAACAACGAAGTAGAGGTACCTTCTTTGATTCAAGATCGATCATAATATCCGCTGTTTCGTGTGCTCATGTGTATTACTATAACAAAAAACAAAACTAAAAATACCCACAATAACATTATTTTATTATTATAATTCGAGTTTTTTGGCAATTGTGTGATAAAATTTATTGATAACAAGCTTTCTAAATTTTTATACTTGTCACGCCAGTATAGTTCGCCATTTTGACGCTTCACATACAGTCAATTAAAATCGATATTTTATGTGGGGGCCCCTCTCTTGTGGGGGCCACCCCAGTTGCCCTCCCCTAAATCCGGCCCTGTGTGTTTGGGTCAACTTGGGTCAATATGTTACTAATGATACAGAAGATAACATAGTACCGTAGGTCGGAACATACCGAGTCGGAAGTAAAGCTTGATTGATTGGCATTTGGCATGTGGTAAACACAAAAAGTTCCAATTAGGGATATTGTGTTATTAAAGTGTAGGTACACGAGTAGAGTAGGTAGGCATGTATTTATATATGTAACCTATTAGTATGTAGTATATAGGATGTGATTTGGTCGGCCGCTTGGATTCGTGCTGGGGGCTCGGTTGGTGATCATTGAACCTTGTTCCTGGTCCCCGGCCAGGTCTCCGGTATGGGTTCGGGCGGTTGATTGGATTTCACCTTGTATAATATATATTTTACATATTGCTACATAAATTAAATAAATCTTTAATCTCGTTCATGTACATTTATTATTTATTCTTTTTTCTAAGCAATATTTTCCTTGTATTTTTAGTGCAAGAACCGTACAAATAACATTAGTGGTTTGGAAGAAATAACCAATTTTATTTTACTAAATTTTAGGTTAAAAACAGCTTGACTTTGAACAATATTTTCATGCTGTTTCTAATACGCGGGAATAATTTTCTAAAATGAAGTTGTTTTTTATAGTTTACCTAACCATATAATATTAAATAAATTTAAAATAAATAAATTTTCACAGTTTTTCAAAACTTTATCAGTAAAGTCATTTTCGGATGCATCCCCAGATATTAGGCATTACTTTTAAAAACATTTTCCAAGAAAGGGTTGGAATTAAGTCGTAGTTTCCAATTAATTTGGCGATATTGATTAATGGGTTGGAATTAAACATTCCAACAAGGGACATCGATTTTTCTTTTTCCTCATCAATCTCTTGAGTAAGGTCAACTTTAGAAACTCTTGGCCGTTGATCTCTTCCACCGTACCTATACACTGAATTTTTGTAACTACAGTAGGTAGAACCCCGATTATCCGCACTAATTGGGACGAGGGGACCCTCGGAGTGGTAGTACGCATAATCGAAAATCCGGATAAGCCATCATTCATTTTGCAATTTTTCGCCCCCTCGCGGCAATTTGCGTGCATAGCAACTAAGAATTATCGACGACTTAGGATCAACGATATTCCAATATCGTTGCCTAGGCTTCTCTTTAATCGGTGTTCTACTTTGATACACCAAAGTAATCCCACGAGGAGGGTGTTAAGGCGATTACCATCGCCAAATTAGCAGCTCGATATTTGTCAGAACGAATATCAACGGAAGCGACATTGAAATAACGTTCATATCAGCGCGCATTGCATAGTGGCTGTTACGACGCTCGCTGCGTCCTTGATAGGGCGAAATTGGAGAAAATTATACTTTTCACGTGGACGTGATTGTTCGATTGAATAGTCCTATGTTATGTTTATAGCTATCAAATTTATCTATTTATCAAAGCATAACTGAATTCAATCGGCCAAGCCACTTAGGAGCAGTAGGAAATTCAAGCCAAAAAAACACCATTTAGTTAATGATTTTTTTCATGTAGAAGCTTTGGTGGTATGAAAAAGAAAAATGTTGCATATGTTGTCTAAGAGCTGATTATTCATAATACATTTTTTCATTATTTTTGGTTTGGCCGTAAACGAGGGGTAGGCTTTAGAAAGTACCCATTTGGCAATAGTAAGGCCCTTAAGGGGCAGATAGTTGCCAGCGACCTTGAGTCGACCTGTGTCGATACAAATATCGACAGAAACTATATTGAAATGACGTTCACATCAGCGCGCACTGCATTACGACGCCGACGTCGCGCGTCGTCGCTGCCCTGGGTCTTCGGATAGCGCTAAATGGACGCGACGGAAGGAAAAAAAATATTTTTATAAGCAATATTTTTCTTGTATTTTAGTGCAAAAACCATACAAATACCATCAGCGGTTTCAAAGAAATAACCAATTTTACTTAATTTTAGTTTAAAAACAACTTGAGCTTGAACAAAATTTTCATGCTGTTTCTTACACGCGAGAATAATTTCCTAAACCAAAATTGTTTTTCATAATTTTTAATAACAATATATTTTTTTCATAAATTTTGAACATACCGTTTAAGAAAAATAACTTTATCAATTGAGGGAAGAGGCGCCTTAAGTGAATTTCACGTCTTAAACAAAGGAACAGAGATACGTGTTGCTTCGAACAGTTAAGGTGGGCCATCACGCTCACGTTGGTGACGTCCTGATGGCTATGATCTCAATATCAATCTCAATTTTAGTTTCTGTGTTCTTTACCAATGTACTTTGCATGCCTTAGTACATAACTTTTGTATGGCTTTATTGCAAATAAATGATCTTATTTTGCATGCATCTTCATATATGTTTCCCTTCCCCCCCACACTGCACTCCGACCCATCTCTCATCAAGAGGTGCAAGGTGGCGAGATATTCAAAAAGCGCCGAATTTGTGAAATGGTTTCAGGTAAAAACTGTTATCCATGAAACGGTAACTGTTTATTTATAGAAATTAGTCTTCTCTACATGAACATTCAGACGTAATACCCGAACGACGTTTGTATTTTTTTTTTTTTTATTTCAAGTATAGATAAGTATTGTATAAAATTATTGTATAGAGATTATACAACTTGCTAAACTTTGCGTAAAAACGAGGCAATATTCACGATAGCATTCCAGATTGCAGCCAAGCAATACCGTACATACTGATATGTTTTATTTTCACAAAGTGAAAGTTTACTTAAACAGTTGGGTGTAAAACGGTGTCATGAATAAAAAAAACTCTATTTATTTATAAAATGCATATTAACGGGACACCCTGATGCTAGAACATCAACAGCACCAGGGGCTCTACCGCGTAATTCTCATTTGTATCAACTTCAAGCAAATGCATCCGAAATTCAACGCGTGCAAAAGAGATGGCATGTTAGGCGGGCGGCGTCGCACGCACGTCAAATTTCAATCTCAAGTTGATGTTGATGAAAATGAGAATTACGCGGTAGACCCACAGGTTTTTAAGGCTTAATTGGAATAAAATAGGTCTCTCATCATATTGAAGAAAATATATTTGATTTGTCGATCTTTTATCTAGGGATTCCACATATAAACAATGTTTTAAGATTTATACTTTTGTCAAAAAAAATGATTTCCCACCCTCTTTTTTTGGTTATCAAACGTTCGTTTCAAAGATGCGGTTAAGAGATCAACTTGATTTTTTTAAATAAAATAATCAATAGAAATATGAAGGGATGTTACTTAAATTTAATATTTTTTCCCTACAAAATATTTCAGTATTAGCTAAAAACACACCAATTTGTTGTTTCGCTGCGTGGTGATCACGTGATAGTATAACGCGTCCAAGAAAAAGAGGCCAAAGAGCCAACACATAATCGCCTCTATGAAAAGCAAATAAGTTCTTTGCCATTAGACTTATTGTGCTGGACGGGTAATTAAAAAAGTTGCTAGGGTATGCCATCCTCTTAAAACGGCGCGTTAGATAGTATAGTTATAGGTAGATATTAAACATTTGAACATGATGCCCTTACCCAAACTGTTTTGAAATAGAACTCTCATAATATTTAATTTTTTTTTAATTAAAACATTATATAAAAATTATTTTCGAAATATATTTCGGCCCACTTTGGGGCCGGCGTCAGTCGAATTAAAAACGGTAAATGACACAAAATATATACAACCTTATAACTTAAATAATTAGTTATAAGGTTGTATATATTTTATGTCATTTACCGTTTTTAATTCGACTGACGCCGGCCCCAAAGTGGGCCGAAATATATTTCGAAAATAATTTTTATACGTTTTAATTAAACAAAAAATAAAATAAAATAAGTGCTCTATGTAGTAATATATATATATTTATTTCAACTCTCATAATATCAACTCGAGTCGTTACCATAATACCTAATCAATAGACTTAGGATGTATTGGCGTATATCAATCTAATTATCCAAAGCTTTAGCTAATTAATTCAATATCACCTTTTTACAGCGTTTGAGATGTAAACTTTCATTTTCACCGATTAAGGCGCTACGGAAATAAATCGACACTTTAAGGACTTGCATATCTACTTCAGTAAATAATGTATTATTTTGATAAAATAGTATATTATTTTTGGATTCTTTTTCTAGGTATCTGTTAAAACAGAAACGTGATTGGAGAAATTAGGCTCGATAGAAATATTTATTGAAATTAGGTCCTTTGCGACACCAATTCTCCTGGTTTGACAATTTAGAATGACATATAGGCTAAAACTATATTTTATTAGATGGGTTTTAACGGTATCTAGGACCTGGTTAAACAAAATTTTAATAGCAACTTTAGTACATTTTTTATTAATATAAAACCGACTTTTTGCTACTTTTCCACGAATCCGTCCCTGTCGCACTGAGGATTTTTTCGTAACAGGGACGCTAAAACTTTTACATATCGCCTTAAGGTGAGAGACTAAGAGACTACAGAAATTAACGAAATTTTATCCTCCTTTGCTGTTACAAAAAAATAAAGTGATGAAAATTCTCGAGCTACAAACAATGATATACATTTAGTACCTACCTACACATTTTTAATACAAATGTTCATTGCAAAATATACCATGATAACACAGACATAAAAGCTAAATAACCTTGCACTATTTTAATCTGTTCTGTGGTTTTCATTTATTTATTTAAGATACATTTGCAGAAGATACAAAAAACATTGATGGTGGACAAGATTAAGGGTACAGTTCTGTTGTACGTTACTTATAAATGTATACATCCTTCGCAAATAATATTTAAAACTATATAAAAGAAAAGATCGGTAACTTCTAAAATTACACATAACAGAAGAGCTTAAGATAAAATACGAACTTTAAAAAAAATATATATATATATGAACTTAACAAGAAGAAAAAGAAATATTAACATAATGGCATAACTTTTGCAATTTTCTGTTTGTAATAATTGAGTGAGTCAGAGAAAATATCGATGTTAGGATCTTTAATACTTTAATTATAATTTTTACAGTCTCACTTAACTAAAGCATAGTATATATTTAAACCACAGAGCAATATAACTTATTCTATGTATTTTGGGCAAAATGCACCGAGCTCCAACAGCCATTAAGAGCGACTCGAAACTCCTAACAAAATTGAGCATTTTTCATAATGACGTCATTAAAAATATCATGAGATAAAACTGTTTTTGAATAAATTATTTTTACTTTTATCATTTATTATTTTCTATTACTAAGTTAATCTTGACGAATGATATCACTCATTGAACCTCAGTCGGACACGATAAAGGCTGGCCGGTCATAAAATCCCCTGGGCTTCTGACCCCCATTGACGCCTTAAGAGGCCCTTTTACGCCTGGATTTTTCTTAAGATTCAAAACAAAGGTAAAAACTGAATGTGAAGTCAACAGCTTATTTTCTTCATATTTTTTTATGTATATGAGTATAATTTCTAGCGACATCTAACTACGTCTCTATATAGCCCAAAAAGCAAAATTTCATAAAATACCACCATAATAGCTGTCAGGATATCGTAAATATTGCCTCGTTTTTACGCAAAGTTTGGCAAGTTGTATGATTTTTATCTATACTGGAAATAAAAAAGAGAGAAATACAGACGTAAACACTTTTATGTAAATTGGATCACTATGGAGTGAGGGGTAAATTTTTGGCGTTATTGAAATCATACCTTAGTGATCGAATTCAAAAGATAGATACGAGTATTAACGGAGTAAAGTCATCTGGAGCAATGGTTAAAATGGGTGTCCCGCAGGGTTCCATATTGGGGCCCTTATTAAGTAATTTACATAAATAACCTCCCTTCGCAGATTCGCTATTCGCAGACGACACGTCACTTATTTTTAAAGTGAATAGACATAAAGATATCCTTGACGACGCGAACCTCTATCGCTGATTCTTGATTGGTTCACGGCAAATAATTTAGTTTTAAATGCAAAAAGAACCGGCCAAGTGCGAGTTGGACTCGCGCAGGAAGGGTTCTGTACCATTATCTACAGATCGCGTCAAACTTCTAGTACGCTTGGAAGTTGCTCTTTCCAAGAACGGCCCCTACATTTTGTTCCTATTGATGCCAATCGCCCCGTGTTTAGAGGGGACTAAAAGTTTGGCGCGATCTGAACTCGTTAACTTGTACAGCCTACTTAGTTGTGATAGTTTTCCTTTTAATTTCGTTATGTATAGGTACTACTGCTGTGATTTTTTCACGTCTCCAAATACAACCGTTTCGCTTGCAGGGGGGGGACACTTGACTCTTACAAAAATTAACACTTTTAACCTTAATATTTCGCAAACGGAACCATGGATCGAAAAATGGTCTTTTCCACCCCCAATATTTTTTAATTACCTATCTAACGAAACCCCACACTAAGGGATAGACGAGAAAAAAAATCATCCCACTTTACATGTAGGGGAGGTACTCTAAACAAAATCGTTTTCATAATTTTACTAAACCACTTTATCGGCGTGATAAATATGTATACCCATGCCAAATTACAGCTTTCTAGTACTAATAGTCTCTAAGCTAAGCCGCGGACAGACAGACAGACAGACGGACATGGCGAAACTATAAGGGTTCCTTGTTGTTGACTACTGAACCCTAAAAAAAATGTGAAGAAAATAAGCTGTTGACGTCATAATCAGTTTTTACGTTTTGTATAAATCGCGAGAAAAATCCAGCGTAAAGAGACCTTGAAATACCTACACCAGTTTCATTAACTTAAATTATTAAAATGTGGTTTATAAGGAAATCCTTTGCTCTTAAATAAACTTTACTTCAGTTTTGCTGGTTTTAAATCTTGAAATATAATATTAGCAGAAATTAATGAAGGTTATACTTTGCGTACCTACCTAATTATTAATATTGTTGCATATTTTTTGCAAACGTGTGAAGTATTGATTGAACGTGAACAATTTATCATATTGTCATAACGTTAACATCTTCGCACACATAATTATTTGGAATCAATTGTGACCTTTAATTCTAATATTTATTGCAGGCAGGGCCGGCTCGTCTATATAGGCGAAATAGGCGACGGCCTAGGGCGCTGGATCTTGGGGGACGGCGCATAGCGAGGCCTAGGGCGCCATGTTTGCTCGAGGTTTTGGTTATGACTCTAATATATGCACTATAATAGGTTAAACCCACAGTAGTATCGAGAAGGATGGCATGGCGGGGTCTCAGCAGGGCGACGCCTGCCCCTGTGTGACTTGTTGGCGCTGACCAGCGCTCGTGTAGCGCTTATAATTATGAACGTGACGCCATACCTGTCTTGTTCATGAACGGGGCCACAACAGTCACATTATATTTTGGATCAGATCCCTCGCTTACGGATGCTAAGGATTTTGATGCAACCAGGATGCAACTGAGTTATTCGGTGAATTGTAAAACACCACAGGAAGAATTAAATAATTGCAGAATACCAGATAACCTATGTTAATTCTAAGACTCAATATTGTTGTTTCATAGTATTATATAACAAATTACTAATTTATTCTGAAATTTTCATTTATCACTTTTTATGTCTGTAATGTGGATCATATCATTAAAAAATGTGCAACGAATATTTTTTTGTGTACAAGATTTTTTTAAATATTTAGTTAGTTTTTTTTAATTAGTTTCAGGTTGTTGCTAACGTTAAGTGGGCATAAGTTAGGTTAACAAATAATTTCTTTCTTAATTTTCTCGTTTGTTTTATTTTGTTTAAAATAGGCGCAATTTAAATCGTTCGCCTAGGGCGCCAAGTTGGCTTAGGCCGGCGCTGATTGCAGGTAAGTAGTGTCTCTGAAAGGTGTTTTAGTGACTTGCTGTAAAATTTATTAATACCTAAATAATGGCATAATGGTCTTTGACTAGCTTTGAATACACATCGGTAAATTCACGAGTTGTGTTGAGACCTGGATAGCTCAGTGGTTAGAGTAATCGCCTGGTAAGCGAGAGGTCCCAGGTTTGAATAACGGTTCAGAGCTCCTCACATCCAGATTTACTGTTCTTTCTGCGTTTATGTACTGCAATGATATAATGTTAATTTAAAATACCTAAATATTTGAAACAATAATCTTGAATTATCCTCATTGGTTTGAAATAAACAAGTTCACTCCAACAGAGCACTAGAATATTCGTCACGACATGAATCCCCTAAAGGGTGTCAGAGTTGTTTCCGAGTATGGACTGTCAAATACTAGTCACAGTCCACAATCGCACACCCACGATTCACCGATGATTATAACGTTCTTGCCTAAGGGTGGTGAGCCTTGTTGCCATACTTAGGTGACAAATGTGGACCCAAACCGTGCCAAGAATGTAGACCGAACATAAATGTGTCGCTATGGGATTTGAACCCGTCACCACTGGATAAGTAGTCCAGCGGGCCTATTTATGTATCTCTAGTTGCTTTCTGTACTGGGTACCTATCGTCAAAAACATAGATATACTATCGAATTCCGATTGTCTAAGGATATGTTCACACTTGAAGTGACGACACAGATTGTTAATAGTTCAATACCCACTAAAGGAAATTTTGAAAGTTCAGTTTTTATCTATGTTTTTGATGATACACACCCAGTTCAGTTGGCAACCAAAGATACAGAATAGGGGGGCTGAGGCCCTATTATGTATCTTTAGTTGCCATCTGGATTTGGTGTCTATCACCAAAAACATAGCTATACTATCGAATTCCGATTGTCTAAGGATATGTTCACACTTGAAGTGACGACACAGATTGTTAATAGTTCAATACCCACTAAAGGAAATTTTGAAAGTTCAGTTTTTATCTATGTTTTTGATGATACACACCCAGTTCAGTTGGCAACCAAAGATACAGAATAGGGGGGCAGTACTGGAACTACCAGACCACAGATACGGAATGGAATATTTTGGTTGTTTAATTGATTATTTGGAAAGTCAAGTGCGAGTCAGACTCACGCACAAACGGTTCCATACCCACCACACAATACAAATATGGAACCCTAATTTTTTTAATAGTAAATAGCAACAATATAGATGCTCCAGCAACATAAATGTGACAAAAATAAGCCGTTGAAATAAATGGTAGCGCCTGGCAAGTAAAAGCCACAGTAAAACTTATTCTGTGAAAATTTCAATTGGACAGACAGACAGACAGCGGAAGCTTAGTTATAGGGCCCCGTTTGGCACCAGTCGGGTACCAAAAATTGCGGATACCACTGTAATTAAATAAATATCTTACTATCGTATTTATAATTTGTTGATAACGTGTTAATCATATGTATAAATGAATAAAATTATTATGAAGTGATTCGATTATTTATAAAGCTAGTTTTTTTTTAAATAAATGTACGTAATGGTTGTATATGTATATGTATATAAGGTGACATTTATTTGTGCAGCCAAATTCATACTGAAGACTTGGTAAGTGATCAGTAACACGGATCGATAACACTTTTTGCAAATTTCGCTAAATAAAATGTTAGCCCCCCACGGAGTAATCGACTCGGGGCTGGACTTATGTTCGTAGGGGACACGAAAAAAAAAATACGATTTCCACAAAACTTGTCATTTAACCTTGATACTGAGCACTTATTGAGTCTTCAGTATGAATTTGCTATATAAATAAAAGTTACCTTAGATATACAGGTATATTTAAATCTACCGTAACCACAGTATCCAATAGAAACATATTTGCGGAAATGAAAAAGTATATTGAAAAAGTACTGCAATAACCCAAGTAGCACACAAGCAGTATAAGAAGGCACTGTACCGCTTCTTTGTTGTATAACAGCGGTTGAAGAGAGTTTGTATATTCCTTAGACTATATATAAGAGATTGTAATATCTCTTTAAGAGAAGGGTGGTATTGAAGAAGTAGAGTAGCGACAAATTACGGCTTTGGAGAAACAGAGGTGTGTTATTTAGTTCTTGTACAGGCTTTAGATACAATGCAGAGTTATAAATATACTAAATAGCACTATGAGATCTAAAATAGCAATTAGTAAGGTAAAAGCGCTTCAAAAGAGTTACAAATATCACATATAACACTCAAGCAGTTACATGGTAGTTGTATCTAGTCTATAGCGTTAGAATCGATCTGTAAAGATCTTTTGTAGCACCTTTACCGTATTAGAGTATTGTAGCTCAACATTAGCACCTAAAACCGTTTGATTGAGAAATATAACTCAAATATATGACTACAAACAGGATTAGGCACGCTATAGATATCTTGTACGGGTAAAAAAGTTTGTAATCTGTTCTTTATCACAACTTACGCTGCTAAGCCTATACAAGAGGTTTAATAATCACCTAGTTACCGTCACCGTCATCGTCATTCTCATCGTCATCGTCATCGTCATAGTCATAGTCATCGTCATCGTCATAGTCATCGTCAACGTCATCGTCATCGTCATCGTCAACGTCAACGTCATCGTCAACGTCATTGTAAACGTCATCATCAACGTCATCATCAACGTCATCGTCAACGTCATCGTCAACGTCATCGTCATCGTCATCGTCAACGTCATCGTCATCGTCATCGTCATCGTCTTCGTCAACGTCAACGTCATCGTCATCGTCATCTTCAACGTCATCGTCAACGTAATCGTCAACGTCATCGTCAACGTCATTGTCAACGTCATCGTCACCGTCAACGTCATTGTCAACGTCATCTTCACCGTCATCGTCACCGTCATCGTCAACGTCATCATCAACGTCATCGTCATCGTCATCTTCAACGTCATCGTCAACGTCATCGTCAACGTCATCGTCATCTTCATCGTCATCGTCATCGTCATCGTCATCGTCATCGTCATCGTCGTCATCATCATCATCATCATCATCATCATCATCAACGTTGTACAACGTTATATCTTGAACTCCATACTGTTTAAGGGCTAAAAAGAAGAATTCACGCGCTTCTGTACCCCAAAAAGAGTAAAAATACTCCATAGTACGGTGATTGTTGATCCCAAAGCGTTGTGATAGTGGTCACTAGCGCCTTTCTACTTCTTAAACCGTTTAAATGGATATAGTAAACGTCTAAGCCAGTTGTAGCAAGCCGCCATTACAGTTTTTGATAAAGAGATTAATCATGTCGAAAAATCGATCACTTTTCTTACCCCAGGCCATAATTTAAAAAATAAACATACCGATTTTACATGTAATGCTGTAATAAAATCACAAAAAGTCCTAATGCCTCATTCGAGAAGAAATTACAAGTTAACCTAAAAAAATTATTGCACTTCAATACTATAAATGACTAAAAATTCCACGAGTTTCGCAAGCGCATGAAATATTTAGCTAAATGAATGCATATTTTGTCAGTAACCTGATGCTCGCACTAGTTTTTTACGTATGTGAGTGAAAATTCATTCCAATTATTTACCTACATTTATTCGTCCATTATTGACATTTATCCGATCACTTTTAAATCATCTAAGAACATATATTCCTTTCACTCATGCTATTGCAAATGTAATAAAAAAACATTTGAGTTTTATTTCACTGTTACAGTCACGTCGCAATTATGATTAAATTCTATAAAGGTGGTACAAGAACTTATTGTATTTCTTTTACCTCCTACAATCGCTTTTCACGCACCTTTGTATATGTGCATATTCTATTAAGGTGGTACAAAAACTTATTGTATATCTTTCAACTCCTACAATCACTTTTCACGCACCTTTGTATATGTACATATTCTATTAAGGTGCCACAAGAACTTATTATATATGTTTTACCTCCTACAATCACTTTTCACGCGCCTTTGTATGTGTGCAAATTCTATTAAGGTGCCACAAGAACTTATTATATATGTTTTATCTCCTACAATCACTTTTCACGCGCCTTTGTGTCGTTAAGGCCCGTATAAAGTGGGCCCTTTTCGGTGTTATAGAAGTGATTGAGAAGTTCTCTATCGCTACTGTAGCGCTTGCTTAAGATGGTTAGCCGTTATAAATCTCTCTTAAGCGGCATTTGTAACGCTTATTATAACGCTTAGGTGCTAGTTGGGAAGATAATTACAAAAACAAAAGCAGTTTTATAAGTACCTAGATTGTATATCCGATATGCCATTCTTTATCCGAATGATAATATTAAAATATTATATTTTAATATTATTGTTATTATTAGTTATTACAAATAACTTTATTTACCATAAGAAATAACACTAAATTACATGTACAAAATTTCAAAGCATAAACCTCAATCAATACTACATGCCTAGTGTTAAGTATAAATAACAGCGGAACCCACACTAAGTCAAACTTGTCCGGTGGGACCCAGGAATGGTTGCCAGGTATGATTATAAATTTTAAACAAACAATAAATTAATAACTTTGGAAAAATATGAAAAGTAGCTGGTATACAAAATCATTAATTTTAAAATAATATCTATATAAGTAATAAAATTATTATTCTAAGATTTAATAAAATATAAGAATAAAAAAAAAACATAATATTTATTTTACTAACTTAATTCAAATTAAATTAAATTAAAGGATAAACTACGACACAGTTTTCAGCAAGGCTTCTATTTGGTTATAATCTAGGTTTAATAACCAATTGTTTAAGATGCTTTTGGCATCTTTGGTAGTCAAAGTTTTAATAGAATTATTTAATATATATACAAAAGGAAACGAGTAAGAAGAAAAGCGTTTTGCAAATTCTGTGTTAATCACTGGAAGGTCAACTCTAAAAACTATTCTTCTAAGGAAATATGAGTATTGGTCAGAATTAATTACGAATTTGTGATAAAAAAATTGATGTTCTTATTGTAGCAAATAAAAGGACTTCTGGTCGAGAAATCGGTATTTATTCACTATTAAAGATGTCGATGACGTCTGTATTGTTTTGTCATCCGTCCGTCAGTGTCCGTCATACGTTGTTGTCTTTTCGTCAAAAGAAGGCTAGTCTACGCCAGACTCCTTGTCTGTCCATAACACTTATTACACTTCGTTCGTTTCGTAAACAAGCAATCGTGTCCCAATGTTTCAAATTATGTTACAGTTGCTCACAATATCATTTTACGTTTTCTTACTAATGTTCGCTAAATAACCCGGAAAATGGGACAAATCTGTACCAGTTATATTGTACCATTGATAGTACTGACCACTAATGAAACCCAGGCTCAAAAGCTGTACTCTATTTGCGATATCATAATTCCTATGACGTTTCATTCCGCCGCGACATTTAGGGCATCTCTATTCCTTGTCAAAAAAGTCTTTATTCCTTAGACTTCTTTGTACACACACGGAAATATAAAAATTAACAAAATTACAGTAAAAAACGATGCATATTGGTGAGTTTATCTCTAAACTGAGATTTCTGACAGCAGAATCATCATAATAGAAAAAAGTAACATAAACGAAGTAATCGTACACGTGTATACGGAGAAGAAAAACATACAAAGAATTATACAAGTACCTACATGGCTAATTACTAAATAAAAATAAGTATCAATACTTAATTCAAATACAATCTATAAAATATTATAAATATACATAGTGTGTAATAAACTACATAAAATTAAATATATATAATATTTACCTATTCAGGTATGTCATGCGTGAGCCTTTCGGTCTGACCACTTCCCTATATAACCATTTCCCAATATGACCACTGAGGTCCCCAAATTTTGGTGGGGATTTTGTGGCTTGTCAGAATTAGCCTCTAATAGTAGTAAATAAGAATTTCCTAATGATACGTCATAGGAACCATGTGATCGCAAATAGAGGTATGTTTTAATTGTACCATTGGGGCAAATCAGTGCTAGTAGTCAATGGACCGGAGGCCTAATTTTGACAATCTACTGTAGCAGCGGTAACTCAGGGGAAGAACGCTGGCCTCTCAGTCTTGAGACCCAGGTGCTATCCCCGTTCGTACATGAACCAATTAGTTTTTCGGAAATTATGTGCATAGTATTTGTTCTTACCTACCACTTGCTGAACTAATAATCGCCGATGAAAGGCGGGTGTACCGAGTGTAGACTATGACTTGCATTTCACAGTTCACACTCGAAACACTTCTGACTACCCATTGGGGATTTATGTCATGACATGTGGATTTTTTTATGGATTTTATTTACATGCTGTTTTGTTTCTTTGTTCAGTATCATCAGTATCATGTGTTTTAATTTAAAGATACCTGTCCCGCTACCACCATACATAAATATAATGTATTTCGATCGATACTGTCATAAACTGGTAATACTGCTTTTTCATTTAGGTATATGCGTTAATTGCCCATTATGTCATATCTCACATAGAAACGTTATAAAACAAGGTTTAAAATTTTAACTTTTCCGGATATAGCACAACATTTTTTTTTCTGAAATAAAACGCATAAATATGGTAAAGTGACCTTCAGATTGCAACTGAACAGCTTTTGAGATATTGAAATTAACAAGCATAATTAAGGAATTTCACTCATACCAGGGTCGGTATAAGTAGAGTTTTTACGTACCAAATGACGTCAAATTCATTATGAAATTTTAATATGGATATGCCTTTTAATCCCGGGATTGATAAAAATGTATATTAAAATATTTCTTACCTATGCTGAACACAAAACCTAGGCAGCGTAAAACACCTGCTTCCTCTTCCCCAAATAGTTGGATTTTATTAAGAATAAGTATGATATTTCAAATAGATACGTTTACAAGATTTTCTAATGCACATTTTAAAACTTTCCAATAGATTAGTGATTTCTTGGAAGATGCGTTTCTAAAATATCTATCTAAAATATCTAATATATCTAAATGTCTTAATGTCTAAAACTAATAAGTAACATTTAAAATTTTAAATTCTGCAATTTCGGCACTTCTAGCCGTCCTTGTTAATAAATAATTGTTCAATCCTATCAAAAAAACATGAAGCACCTTGCATAAATCACATTACATATACTTATTCTAATTAATTACAGACAAGTAAACAACAGTAAAAACTTACATGCAACTCGGAAAACTTTTCACGCAAATCCAAAGAAAATCGAAGGAAACACGAACGCAAAGTTGTTTTTTCCACTTTCACAACATTTACCATTTAATTTCTGTATTTATTTGTATTGTTTCACAAAAAAAATTGTTTCAAAACTTCGTACGGTAGAGATCTCCAGTCGAATGGGTCACGCTACACGAGCGACTGGCGCGGCTTCTCTCAGTAGACTGAAGATACGAAGAGTTGGTTGATGAAGATTCTGCCGTACCGTTCGATATCTCGTTCGGTAGCTAAACTCCCGATGCAATCAGAATAACGTATCTACTTGCATGTGTGAAAGTAGAAATGTGTGGACAAGATCTTGGTAACCAAAATATCAATGATGATACTCAAAATATTCATGGTGTAAATGGACTGCTTTATTTAATTGAAACCACGTACTCTACTAATCATACAGAACAATTTTCCCAAAATTATACCTGTGCAAACAAAATAAGAACCCGTCAAGTACCTAGGGTTCCGTATCGTGGATGAAACATTTAATTTGGTAATTTTGTTTTCCTCAATTTCTCAACCGCTAATTTTTCCTGTGATCTTTACGTAAGCACATTTTACCTTTTTTTTTGCTGCTCACCAATTTTGGTGATAAGGGGGACACATACATTTTGTATGGTTTTTCGAGGATGTCTCGAAAAAGATGCAAGTAAATATAGTTAAACTATAGATTTTTACAATCAGCGCCATAATACCTAAAACCCATATTGTATTTTTATGAAATATGTTTATTTTATTTTTCTCATTTGTGTTCAACTTTTTTGTATCGTTATAGTTTTTCTGTAATTGGCCAGTTATGACATTTTTTTTCACATTTCGGTCTACCAGTTTCGGAGATAATGTGAGACATGTATTTTTTTGTGGTTTTTCACAGAATTTTCGAAATCAATATCAGTAAATATAAATAAGATAGATGTTTTTACAATCTACTACTTATTTAATATCTACAATTTGATACCCATATTGTATTTTTAGTTTTTTTTTTTCCTTTTTATTGTGATGGCCTATGTCCAGCAGTGGACGAATATGGGCTGATGGATGGATTGCAATGGAAATGTTTTGGATAATGTAAGTGTTACCCGTACGTGGGCAAATTAATGGTATTTTTGTGCCAAATTGTTCCATGTGTAATTGAGGCGTGTGCTCGAACAATGCAGTATGTTACATTTTGGCGAAAGTTATCTAATGATGGAAAAATGCTATCCGTCAACACTGGCATTGTTTGAAACTGATTTCTGTTTTACAATCATAATACTCGTAGTAGTGAAGTTTAGCAGCATTCAAACGTTGGCATACAGTTGAATAACGATGTTACAAAGATTAGCATTGTTCCATCATTAGATAACTTTCGCCATAATATAACATACAGCGTTGTTCGAGCACACACCTCAATTGTTCAATGTGTAATTTGTGTAAAGTTGTTTAGTATGTAAAATACTCGTACTAATATTTAATGTAAAATAATAATACACCCGATATAAGTTTTTGATATAAGTTTGTTTAAGTAAGATATAAGTTTGTTTGAGCAAAATGTAATATCTAGAGGTTTTAGAAAAAAAATCGAAATAATGTAACTCTAGCCAGATTTCCTTTTATCCGTTGGTCATTTGAGACTTTGCACCTTCGAAATGTGCTAAAAGCTGATTTAAATTATTTTGTTTACCAATACACGTCTTGCCGAGAAATATTAGAACAACCATGGTCGTTTTTAGGGTTCCGCACCCAAAGGTTACCCAACGGGACTCTATTGCTAAGACTTGAAATTTTCACGGATGGTGTATTTCTGTTGCCGCTATAACAACAAATACTAAAAAACCGGCCAAGTGCGAGTCGGACTCGCGCACGAAGGGTTTCGTACCATTATCTATAAAAATGGCAAAAAAAAACATGTCTATTGTATGGAAGCCTCCGTAAATATTCATTTTATTCTGTTTTTTGCGGAGTCTTAGTAATAGGGTCCCGTTGGTTACCCTTTGGGTACGGAACCCTAAAAACGGGATAAAATAAATATTTAAGGGGGCTCCCATAAAATAGACATGCTTTTTTGAGGTTTTTATAGATAATGTACGAAACCCTTCGTGCGCGAGTCCGACTCGCACTTGACCGGTTTTTTTGTAGTTTTTAGGGATTCGTACCCGTCATGTCACTCTAATGTCCGCCCCTCACTGTGACGGGTCTGTACCTCGTAGGTAATGACTAATGAGTTACAGATCTTATCTTAGTGAGCGTTCCCAATGTGTCAGAGTTGGGGAGTTTACAAGCCTTCCACTGCCTGTCACTTTTGGGGTTCCGCAGGGTAGCATCCTCGGTCCAACCCTTTTCCTGGTGTACATTAATGACCTGTGTTATCACCTTTGCAGATGACACAGTCCTTTTGTTCCGGGGAGAGGGCTGGACCGACACGTTTAGGCGAGCACAACTTGGCTTTGATAAGGTTCATGGATGGCTGTTGCGTCATAAACTAACACTTAATGCGGATAAAACCAAATGTGTACTGTTTTCAATAAGAATGCCGCAACTACCACCACCTGCTCACAAGGCCCATTCTTTCTGTTGTAGACCTTCAAGCCTGGTTGACACATTATTTCCCTACAGTTCTACCCCTCTCTGTAACTGCCCTAAACTTGAATTAGTATTACATATCAAATATTTAGGTGTGATAATAGACTCTCACCTTACTTTCAGGCAACATAATTACCACAGATAATATAATAATATTACGAACATCACACTTAGAGAGACTCAAAAATATACGCCATGTAGTAGATTGCGGGGATAATAAGAATGCTCTATTTCACATTGCTCTATTGATCTATTTCACTACTTACTGCATCGGATCATGGGGTGGCACCTGGAAGACTTTTCTTCTTCCCCTTGAAAGAGCTCAAAGAGCAGTTTTGAAAGTTAGTACGTTACGTCCCGTCAATTACCCAACAGTTGACTTACATAAGGAATGTGATTTTCTTATAGTGAGGCAACTATTTATTCTTAATGTGATTCTGAAACAACATTCAAATTCTTCCTATACCCCCCCGCAGGACATCTCCTCTCGACGAGTACTCCCCATCTTCAAAATAGCACGTTCAGGTACTTGTTTCGTGGAAAGATTTGAGAACTATCTTGGTCGGCTTCTCTATAACCTAGTAATTAACCTTCACGCTATCTACTCTTTAAATCCGTATGAAGTTAAAAATAAACTATGAGGAAACAGAGAATCTTCTTGTCTCTCAGTTTAAATGCTAAATGAAAAATATACTTGTTGTTTAATGTTTTCATCAAATTTTTTACAGACACACACACACCCTCTCACGCACCCTACACATACTCCCTAGTAGTAAATATACGGATCCCTAGACCTTGGTCGTAGGAATAGGGAAACACAAACATTAACATACACCCTCTTCCTACACACATACTCACATTCTCATCCACACTCTTCACACATACCCACCCTCTCACATGCCCTTGATTTATGTATTTGTTATAAGTTAAGCTGCATGCTATTTTATTTATTTTTTGTATTATCTATTATTTATCAGGCCAGGGCCACAGCTTAAGGCGCTTCTTGCTGCTCTTCCGGGCGGTTTTTGCGACGGGTTTTGCCCTGCCACGACCGCCGGCGCCTTCATGTATAGCGCGCTCGCTCGCTCAAAGCGCTCGATACTAGGTTCGTCCTGTGCGCTGGACAGGCACAGAACGAACCTAGTGTCGAGCGCTTTGATCACTGTTTCAACCGCCCGCCTCCCCGCATACCGCCTTCGCGAGAGCGCAAGTCACTCGAAGCCGGACAAGACGCGCGAGCGGCGACCCATGGCCGGCTATACAACTTCATACGTTTGGTCTCTCAAGCTGTGGCCGAGGGGTAAGAAAAGAGCTTGGCGCCTATAGTACCGGTAAATACACCCTTGTAAGCTTCAAGGTAATCCTATTCTGTTATTGTGCAATTTATAAATTAAAAAAAAAATTGGATATGTTCTGCAGAGTTTTAACAAAAAAAAAGATACTGGATTGGAAATTTTTAGCGGGGGCCTCATACACGAAAATGGTGCCGAAAAAGAGCATTTTTTTCTTACCCCAAAATGTCGGGTGTTATTGTCTAGAGCTCATTAAATGTATTTTTTATCTTCGAAAATAAAGAAATGGGAGGCTATCAAAGTTGTCGTTTTTAGACCATTTTTGTTACGGGGTTCTGTGTCAAAACCAAAGTAGTTAGGAACTTGAAATTTCTGTATATTATGTATCATATACAAATACTGAAAACGCCGATTTATGATGTGGTTTTAGAGTTACGTCCCCGAATACTTTACCAACATAATTTTGCAGTTTTGTTTCATGCAATTTGTACAATTTAATAAGTTTGTAATTTCTGTTCAAATTATTTAAGTATATAGTAGATGCTAGTGATTGTTGGCACTTGGTGGAGTTTAGACATAATCCGTAATATATTGTATAGAATTCCATCACAACGTTTGACTCAACTTAGTTCCATCGTTTACCGACCATTTTTGATTTGAAATTCCCCTTCTGTCTGTTTTTTGTTTCATTTATTGCACGTAATTTTAGACATGATTGTAGTTTATATGATTTATTTGTTAGTTTAGGATGTGTAAAAAAGCCCTAGAAAATGCTTTACAGCGAAACAGGTCGGGCATAATAAAGTTGTACGTAATATGTGGATAAGTACAAGTGTTTTTTTAAAACAATATTTAAGTATATTTAACCTATTTAAATGGCACGGAACCCTCAGGGCGCGAGTCCTACTCGCACTTGACCGTTTTTTATAATTTTTTTGTTTGTACTGGGCACTTGTTTGGCAAGTACAAGTGAATTTTACAGTAGACAAGTACCTAATAAGTAGACAAGTAAAGATTTATTTACAATACAAGTGAACTTTAATTTAAACATACCTTCTGCTTCTCTTTATAAGGACAAATATGTAATACGTGTATGTCGTGGGCAGATCGTAGAATTGGGCGGATCGTTAATCGAAAATATTTTACCAAAAGCCAAAAATAGTTGCGAAGACGAGTGGAGCAAAGCAAAACGAGGAGGAGCGTGTGAGCGGTTTACATGTTAATACATTTGGGGAACCGAGCGAAGTCATGCCCCTCTAGCTTTAACAGAAATATGATATGCCCAGGCAGATCATGATATACCCAATTATACAATTAGCCGACGACATAGATACCGGATGTAAATGACCTGCCATGGTATTTATCACGCTCTAAACAAAAGTCGAATTACTAATATTTCGAGTGAAAAATAGTTTCAGAAATGCCGTTTAGGACGGTGATCTTGGCGCGTGCGCAAAAATTGCGAAGGCAGAAAAATCAATCATTTCCCTATAAAATCCCTTGTAAAATCACCCGAAATCTGCGGTAGCAAATTTTTTCACACTTATCAGAATAGCCATCCTGGTCCCCATCTACATGCTCATTTAAGAGCGGTTTCGCAGCCAGATTGTGAAAAACCCGCCTTTTTCTAATTATTCGAAACAGCACACTTAAATTCAAAATTTACTCAATAGTTATTCAACAGAACCTTATTACCTATGTAT